>JAVLUX010000039.1:16153750-17470000 GCA_032164185.1 Moxostoma hubbsi
ACGATAGAAGTGGCATAAAGTTTAAGGACGGAAAATCCTTTTATCGGTTTCCAGCGTGGAAAAATAATAGTACAAGCCATGTTTCAGAGGTGACAAAAAGGCGACGAATGGCATGGATAGCAGCAGTAAGGAGGCCCAAGATTACCTTCGATAACACTCCACCACACATGATGGTGTGTTCAAAGCATTTTCACAAAGGTAAGTTACATTTACTCTGTGTAAATATTATGTTGTGGGCAAATAACCAGCGTGTTTTGTTTGATTTAACCAGACCATTAGATTTGACGTTAGGCCAATGTTAACGGTTAACTACCATGAAATGGCTAGAAAATGAGCTTGAGTTACCAATGTACTAAAGCGTAACGTTAATCAGTTTTAAATGGTGTACATCTAGGCTACAGAGCAATTTATTTGGTGACTGTGTTTGCAGGCAAACCTGCCTATGAAATGTTGGAGTGTGATCCTGACTGGGCCCCTTCTCTGTACCTCGGCCATACTGAGGTCAAAGCTACGAACACAGACCGGTTCAAGCGGTTTAGGAGAAGAGCGACGAGGTCACAACAACAGCAAACCCCATCGCTAGGCACTGACAACACTGGTGCTGAGTTGGTAGCTCACATGAATCTATCCCCATCGCCAGGCACTGACCACACTGAGGCTGGGTTGGATAATGCAGCACCTTTATACCCAGGTAAATAGTAAAATAATACAATATATGTTGCCCCCTGTGTATATCTAATCTGGATTACTTCGGAATAAAGGTTGTGATATGACACAATTTATTTTTATTGTTACTGTCAGACAACACCACACCTGCAACTGAGATGGAAGGTCCCGTGAATCCACCCCCATCGCCGGGCACTGTCCACACCGCTCATGAGACTGTGTTAAATGAAGCAGCACATTTGTTCCCAGGTAAATATTGGTAACGGACGCAAGTAGACCAGAGGTTTCAAAAATTTCAATTTTAGTACAATGCAAATACATTAAAGAACCATATATGTGTACTACTGAGCATTAACATGTTTCATGAAGCGGAAGATAGAATAACCTATCACAGAAAACTGCCTCTGTGGCTTGGTGCCTCTGTGGCTGCCAAGGTGTGTCAGGCCCTCACAGTGTTGAAGCAGGACCGACAAGTCACAGCCATCCATTCGTGGGTCGCGAAGACGCAGCAGTGACTTAGGCAGGACACATGGCTGAATGGGGTCAGCATAGAGGTGGCAGAATTCCTCCATTACAGAGCACAGTCCGGACCTGTGTGCATGCATGAGTTCTGTGAGGGGTTTTAAATCGGCAAGTGTCTTCTGCGGTAAACATGTGGCACCTGAGCGGGTCCGGATCTTGGGTGCTGTGCTGGTGTCTCCACAGACTGACCGATCAAGTACATTTTTTCGGGCTGAGCTTGTTGTAAAGTCAATAGTATGGCCAGGCACTCCCTGCACTTTGGTTATATTGGAGGACATCACCCAGTACGCTTCAACATCTGTTGGAGTCACATTTCCCCGCAGACGCACAGCTGTATCGATCTTGTACAGGAGGCCTGCCACATGTGCGCACTTCTCTGCAACGCCAGCCATACAAGTGCAGTGAGCGCTCTCCACTTCCCCACATGCTGTAAGTATGACCCATGGCTGTAGGGGCTTCTGACTGAGTCGCATGGAGTGATTCACCTAAGACAATAAAATCATTATTAGTAGCTTGTAGAGAAATACAAAACGGTACTAGCAAGACACATTGAGCTATTTGATGCATGCAGCCAATCAGGGATGCAATGTGGTTGGAAGTGGGCTGTGGATGGATGGGCTTACCTGCATACTACACTGATATGTCCACAACACCAGTAAACTCACTCCCTTCATACATACAACACACTGCCCCCAGCCACCACATGTAAACCATTCATCACATTTACGTAGGGGTGGAACGGTACACAGAAGTCATGGTTCGGTTCATACCTCGGTTCAGACATCATGGTTCGGTACAATGGACTGAAAAGCAAAACAAAAATGCAGAAGGCATTTTTATAAATGATTTAAAAAAAAAAATTTATTAATAAAGGCATAGAACCAGTTTATTTGTAGTGCACTGACAATAGTTTTATATAATTAGTTTATCAATTAAATTAATGACAAAAATATTTGTTTTCCTTAATTTTAATTAACCCTAAATTTAATTGATTTCCGTATAAAAAAAGACTACCATTAAAAACACATTTGAATTTCTATTTTAATCAGTGTAGAATATGTAACTCTGCTCTTTGGACAAGAAATGAAAACCAATGCGATATGATTAAAGTCCAAAAGATGGAACCCACAGACTGTTTTGAAATGGGGTTGGATAAATATGTTTTGCTTTTAAAACTGTGTGTGTTTGTGTGTGTGTTTGGTTGGGTGACCGTTGTAGGTTACAGTTTGACAAGTGTTTAGAGTGTGACAAAAGCACAATGTTGTGTTTTATTGCGAGTGTACACAAATATAAGTAAACACTTTGCAGTTCTGTTTGAATTATGTCCTGTATGAACAAAATGACGGAGTATGTTTTTATGTTTCCACTGTTCGACGCCTGCGTCTCTCTCTCTCACACGCAGTTCGATCGCGCCCGCGCCTCTCTCTCTCGTGGGCACACACGCACACTCCAGCATTGCAATCTTGACATGAATTCTGACTGCATGCAGATAGATGAGAGAGAGCGATGAGTGTGGTGCTTAAAACATTAGCATACCTTTGAACGGACGACAGTTTTCTGCCCCACTTTTACAATCTCCATGTCCTGGACCCATCCATCTGTAAAAAAGACTTGGGCCTGCTGCAGCGACTTGAAGTTCCTGAAAACTTTGTGTGTGTATGCACTAACATTTAATATCATGTAGTTGTGTGTATATATATATATATGGGTGCTGGAAGTTGGGCAACAGGTTGACGTCTCCTGACCAGTCACTATGCTCATATGGATCCAGTCCTTTGATTCCCTTTATTTTCTCCTCATATCTCGTCTTTGCATTAGGATTTAGCTTTAGGCGGTATGGTCCGACAATGTTATCTTTAGCCCGCTGCATGTTGTAGGATTATAATATGTTTTTCACACTACTGTTGTTTTTTTCATCCCAGAAAGCAAGCCTGCTATGCCAGCCCATGTAAACTGGCCAAACATACCCATAATTCTTTGCGTTCTGATGACTTTGCCGCCCAGTTGGTCACATGTCTTAGCGATCTCTATACTCCAGTGGTTTAATCAGTGTCTTCTTAAACAGTCTAATCAGTTTTGGTTGAGAACATACCAAAATATAACTCCTTTTCACTATAAATCTTGACATCAGCAGTATTCTCCGAGATCATGATTTCAAACTTGATTGCTCTTCATAGCACCATCAAGAGCAAGGAAGTTTAATCAAGCCTGACATCATGATTTCACGAAAATTCCACCTAGACTGCAAGGGTAAGATTTTTATTAAAAAAGCAGTTATATTTTGGTCTGTTCACACTCAAAACCAATTCAATCACTTCAGAAGATTTGGATTAAACCACTGGAGTTTTATGGATAACCTTTATGCTGACTTTGGCTGTCTCATTTGGAGGATGCTTACTCCGGAGGTCACATTTGTCGGCCGCATACTTCATCGATGCTGTCTCATTTCAGAAAAGCGAGTAGGACACTCCAAATGCAGCCTTCTTTCATGGGAATTCGGAGGATGCATGAGGTGTATCCTTCGTGGGCACTCACAATCCACAATTCTTTGCTTCAACAGAAATGTCTAAAAAAAATTATGCCAATTCGCCCATAAATATGACGTTCAAACGCAAGTAATGTTAATTCCCAAGTTGAAATACCTCAGTAGAAGGTGCAGAGTATATAATATGTAAAATTATATTAATATATAATTAAAATAAAGTGTTAGACTAAAAGTACACCTGTAAAATATATTTTCTTCTCTCTTTAAATCATTATAACTCTCCTCGTACATTCCCTTCCAAAGGGACTTTTTCCTTCTCACTCAAAGCGCTCGTGCTACTTAAAGAGTGGCGTGCTGTCATAGCAACCATGCTACGTTCCGTTTGCCAATGAAGGCCATTTCATTTAAACGAGACTTGTTTAAAGGAGGACACTCGGTATACTGTAGCCTTCAAAGGACGCGACCTACCTAGCTTGCTGCCTTCCAAACGAGACACAGCCTTTTTGTGCTTTTTAAAGCTTCAGAGCTCTGGTCACCATTCACTTGCATTGTATGGACCTTTAGAGCTGAGATATTCTTCAAAAAAAATCTTAATTTGTGTTCTGCAGAAGAGACTCATATACATATGGGATGAGGGTGAGTAAATGATGAGAGAATTTTCATTTTTGGGTGAACTATCCCTTGAGTATGTATTTGTGAATGAGTTAAAATGAATTTGGGGAGTTAACAGCATTTTGCCCAATAAAGTTTTGACTGATCGGGCTGGACCCTACAATTAACACATTGATTTGTTTGTTTACTCTATAAATAACATTGCTCTTCTTAAAGGATGAATGGAAATTGGCCTCTTGGAATGTCAACTTGGACATGTGAGCAGAAAGAGGGAGAAATGAGAGTATTTGATGGAGAAGATCATAAACGGCTCTATTCGGACGATAACAGTGTTAATAGTTCTGGGGCTTATTCATCCTGGGCAGATAATGATGGCATAGGTGAACTCAGGAGTACTTGTATTAATGAGCATCGATAAGTGCATGCAGCACACTTTGCAAACAACCCACAATAAAAGTGTTGCCTCTCTGTCATGTTATCTAAACTCAATTTCCTGTGTCTGCAGTAGTGTGTGAAATTTGTGGAACTACTGGCACCAAGGACACTTTCTACTCAAAAACCAAGCGCTTCTGCAGTGCATCCTGCTCCCGGTCATTCTCCTCCAACTCAAAGAAATCCTCAGTTCTTGCACGGCTGCAGGTGGGAAAAATGTATTGCCTGTCTATTATGCGTGTTGTGTACATGCATGCATACACCAACTGTTTGAACATAATTTTTTTCTTCAAACAGTTGTATATTTAAAGAACTAGCTCACCCAAATATGAACATTTTGTCCTCATTTACTCACCCTCTTGTTATTCCAAACCTGTATGACTTTCTTCTGTTGAACACATAATGAGATGTTAGGCAGGTTTATGGGTGAACTTTCTCTTTAAAGGACTTGTTCACACAAAAATAAAAATTCTCTCATCATTTACTCACCTTCATGCCATCCCAGATGTATATTCTGAGTCTCTACTGCAGAACACAATCAAAGATTCGAATTTGGCGGTCTCAGAAACCGCTCAATTGTAATTACAGACTAATACATCACGTCTGCTTTATTGGCGGGCTTAACAAATATCAGAATCTTCACAAATATTTCATTTAAATTTCATTTATTGTATTTTTTTTGCCTATTATTTTCAGAACTTTTTTAAATATAATAGTTAAACCTAATACATATACACTGGTGGCTAAAAGTTTAGAATAATGTACAGATTTGGCTGTTTCGGAAGGAAATTGGTACTTTAACCAAAGTGGCATTTAACTGATCACAATGTATAGTCAGTACATTACTGATTAAAAAAAACAGCACCATTGCTATTTGAAAAAAGTAATTTTTGATAAAATCCAGACATAACCAATTTCCAGCAGCCATCACTCCAACACCTTATCCTTGAGTAATCATGATAAATTGCAAATTTGGTACTAGAAAATCACTTGCCGTTATATCAAACACTGCCAAAAGCTACTTGGTTTGTTAAATGAAGTTTAACATTGTTTTTGTGTTTGTTTTGGAGTTGCCACAGTATGCAATAGACTGGCATGTCTTAAGGTCAATATTAGGTCAAAAATGGCAAAAAAGAAACTTTCTCTAGAAACTCATCTGTCAATCATTGTTTTGAGGAATGAAGGCTATACATTGCTTGAAATT
The DNA here is from genome assembly GCA_032164185.1 of Moxostoma hubbsi. Classification (NCBI taxonomy): domain Eukaryota; kingdom Metazoa; phylum Chordata; class Actinopteri; order Cypriniformes; family Catostomidae; genus Moxostoma; species Moxostoma hubbsi. The sequence continues at coordinate 16,159,672 of JAVLUX010000039.1, forward strand.
TCCAAAAACATTATGATTTCATACAAAGGTGTATCCTACAGTCTTCAAAGAACAACTGACTCTAACAAGGACACAATGAGATGTGGAAGACCAGATGTACAACTAAACAAGAGGAAAAGTACATCAGAGTCTCTAGTTTGAGAAATAGACGTCTCACATGTCCTCAGCTGACAGCTTCATTGAATTCTACCCGTTCAACACCAGTTTCATGTACAACAGTAAAGAGAAGACTCGGGGGTGCAGGCCTTATGGGAAGAATTGCAAAGAAAAAGACACTTTTGAAAATTTTGTGTTGGCAAAGAAACAGACATTGGACAACAGATAATTGGAAAAGAGTGTTATGGATTTTAACCCCATTGAGCTTTTGTGGGATCAGCTTGAATAAGGTGTGTGAGAAGTGCCCAACAAGACAGTCACATCTATGGCAAGTGCTACAGGAAGTGTGGGGTGAAATGTCACCTGAGTATCTGCATAAACTGACAGCTAGAATGGCAAGGATCTGCAAAGCTGTCGTTGCTACATGTGAAGGACTTTTTTATGAGAACTCTTTGAAGTAGTTTAAGAAGTTCTGATAAAAAAAAAATGTCAAAGTGTAATAGTAATTTTTCATGTTATTAATGTCCTGACTATATATTGTGATCAGTTGAACGCCACTTTGGTGAATAAAAGTACCAATTTCTTTCCATAAGAGCAAAATCTGTACATTATTCCAAATGTTTGGCCACCAGTGTTGACATGCCCTAGTGCCCCCCTGGGGAGGTGTGCCACACACTTTGAAAACACCAGGATTTATTAATCGATGCTGCCTTTATGTGCATTTTGGAGCTTCAAATTTCTAGCCACCATTCACTTGCTTTGTATGACTCAACAGAGCTGAGATATTCTCCTAAAATAGTAATTTGTGTTCAAGAAAGTCATACATAAATGGGATGGCATGAGGGTAATTGAATGATGAGAATTTTTGGGTGAAATATTCCCTTAAAAACCTGAAATTATATTTTGTATGTCTTTGTACTCAGGGAAAGCCACACATAAAGAAGTCAACAAACAAAGTCTCTCTAAAATCACAGACTGAGTCTTCTCAGTCAAAGGGTGTTGAACAGGAGAGCAGAGCATTTGGACAGGATGGTGAGAAAACACTCGACATGCACCTGTGATGTCACATTCTACTGTCTTCAATACAGAGAGCTATACAAATCTAATTTCACAGGATTATGGTGATATATTTCAGCCATTTGAATGCTTAAAGTTATAAACTACCCAAAAATGAAAATTCTCATCATTAACTCACTCTCATGCCATCCCAGATGTGAATGAATTTCGCTTTTCTGCTGAAGATTTTTAGAATATTTCAGTTCTGTAGATTCATATAATGCATGTGAATGGTGACAAAATTTTGAAGCTTTAAAAAGCACTTAAAAGCAACTCCAGTGGTTTAATCCATACCTTCTGATGTTATCGGATCGATTTTGGGTGAGAACAGACCAAAATGTAACTCCTTTCTCACTATAAATCTTGACATCAGCAGTCTCTTTTGTGATCATGATTTCGAGATGCAATGGCAAAAATATACTGTAAAAAAGAAGTTACATTTTGGTCTGTTCTCACCCAAAGCTGATTAAGATCACTTCAGAAGACCACTGGAGTTGTATGGATTTCTTTTATGTTGACTTTATTTGCTTTTAGGAGCTTCGAGTTTTGGTTTCCTTTCAATTGCAATATGTGGACCTACAGAGCTTCTAAAAATCTATGTTAGTGTTCAGAAGAAGGAAATCATACACATCTGGGATGGCATGAGGTTGAGAAAATTATTTCATTTTTGGGTGAACTATCTCTTTAAATTGTCCTTGTCTCTTTCCAAGCTACTTTGACTGGATTTGACTGGGGTAGTTACCTTGAGAAAAGTGGCTACCTCGCTACTCCTGTATCCTGCTTCAGACATGTAAGTGACTTCTATTCTCAGTGTTTTTACATATAGAAATGTACCGGTGCAAGATAATTGTGGTCAATTGCAACAATTTACCACTTACGCCATTGTAAACTTGTTGCACTGTAAAGGTTTATACATGCTTGATCTCTCACTGCCAATTTGACAGGCACCACTCTGTGCTCAATGGGAGGACATCTACGTGGGGTTAAAAGTGGAGGTTCTGAACACTCACACAGCCTTGCCTAGCAAGGTGTACTGGATTGCCACTGTAGTACAGCTGGCAGGTATATAAACTCCATATTGTTCTCAGATGTATGTGGAGCAAGGCCTTTCATTCTGTTGTTCAAACGTTCTTTTTGATTTCACACAACATATTTGTTGTCTCTTTCTCTCAGGCTATAAGGCTCTTCTGCGCTATGAGGGTTTTGAGGATGATGATAGCCATGACCTTTGGTGTAACTTGGGTACATCTGATGTTCATCCTATAGGCTGGTGTGTAGTGAATAGCAAGCTCCTGGTCCCCCCTCAAGGTGACTGCTGACTCCATAGACACTACTTTGTACACTGCAAAAAATTGGGTAGATATCACAGACAGTTTGAGTAGACGAACCACATGTAAAATAATAAATAGGAGAAATCATAACATGCAGTAAAGTGACTGTAATAACTGAAGTCCAGCCTTTCAGTTAAAAGAGCCAATCATCTAAAAAAAAAATAAAAAAAAATAATAATTTGTTGCATGATTTGAGCTAAAGAATAAGTTAAATTTGTGATACCCTTATTGTCAGATTTTATTGCTGATTTTAAATGTTATTTAAACGTAAAAAAAAATGATTTCAGCTAGATAGGAGCTGTACTCGTATGACTTTACCTACATAGAAAATGGCTTACCAGTGGCATTTCCAATATGGTCACAGAGTGGACAGACTTGCCTTAAAATAAATTCAACTTGTCCCTCTCCTTTAAAAAAGTGAGGCACATTTGAAGTAAATGGGGCCAATCCATAAACATTAAAATGCTCACCATTTCAAAAGTATAGCCACAAGACAAACAATATGTATGTTAACATGATTTTAGTGTGATAAAATCACTTACTATCCTTTTCTGTTATATCCAATTTTGCCTTTTTGTTGCCATGAAGACTTGAATCGTCTTAAACGGTTTTAACAACTATACAGCTCAAATAATAAATGGGTTTTAACAAAATAATTAATAAAATTATAAGCTTAACATTTTAGCCTTTAAACCCTCCAAAATTTCCCCATTCACTTCCATTATAAGTGCCTCACTGTAAGGGCATTTTGCTTTTTATTATTTTTTTTATTTTTAAGAAAAGGAGGGACAAGTCAAAATAATTTTTGTTAATCAACATTTTGGCACAAATGCTGTCAATTCGGAACATTCCCTTAATGGGACTTTGGTAAAGGTGTAGTTCACCCAACACCCAAAAAGTCAGTCATCATTTACTCACTCTCATACCATTCCAAACCCATATGACTCTTCCCTCGTCAGAACACAAAAATACATATATTAAAGAATGTCGCAATTGCTGATTTACATACAATGGCAGTGGATAGCGCCTCATTTTAAAGCTTAAAGAAAGTACTCCAAGTGACCTGAAGGCATACTATTAATTTGTATGATGAACATAGCTAAATGTAAGCCGTTATTCAATATCAAAACAGATAACTGATCAACTCATAAATACAAAGCCCAAATATGGTGACACGTCCATCCATCCATCCATCCAACTTTTATAACCGCTTATCCTATGTAGGGACAATAGACATATTCACACTCACTCACTCTTATAGCCAATTTAGAGTTTCCAAATGTATCTGATCTGCATGTTTTTGGACTGTGGAGCACCTGGAGGAAACCCATGCCAACACTAGGAGAACATGCAGACTCCACACTGAAAGGCTTGATGTCAGCCAGGGCTCGACCCAGGACCTTCTTGAATTGACAGTGCAAACCACTGGGTCGCCCTGGTGACATGTCCGTTCTATTCCTAAGTGTTGTTGAGCTCTCTGTTTTCGCACAGAGGTCCACCAGAAGATTAAAGACTGGAAATCTTACCTGATGGAGAAACTGGTTGGAGAACACACACTTCCTGTTGACTTTCATGTCAAGGTGACAACAATGCCAAATCAATATTCCACTGAGCCATCTTTTTTTTTGCTTTCATATCTGCATTACTATCCCTTTTTTTCCTGTCTGTCACTTTTGCAGATGGCAGACAGTATGAGATGTTCATTCAGGCAAGGTGTTCGTGTGGAGGTGGTCGATCGCTCACAGGTGAGCCGTACCCGCTATGCAGTGGTGGATACCGTAATAGGGGGTCGACTCAGGCTGCTGTATGAGGATGGAGGCCTAGGAGCATCGGGCGAGGTGCTCTCAGATTTCTGGTGTCACATGCAAAGTTCTCTAGTACATCCAGTAGGCTGGTCTGAAAGAGTGGGCCACAACATCAAAGAAACTGGTGAGATGAGACTGTTGAATCTATGCATGGCGCCAAGCATAGAAGCAGGCAGATAAACAAAATATACAATGAGACTGAAATATATAGACCAGCTGTAAGAAAACAGAAAAGGACATTTTAATTTTATTGATTTTAATCCACCATTATTTTGGGATCAAATTTATTTACAATGTAATTATCTGTACACTAAATTGTGCATGATATTTCTGATACAGATAGGAATGTCAACATGAGTAGCCATCCAGCATTTCGCAAGGTCCTTCAAGACAGTGTGCCATATCAGTTCAAGAAGGTAAATGCTTATTTCATAATTGCAATTTTGTCAATAATATATACAGGAAAATTTTCTGTGTGTTGTAATAGTTTGTTAGTCTTATGTAGTTTCATATTTTACTGTGTTTAATTCATTACTCTGTGCAAACAGTTAAGGACTGTTTACATGGGAGATACGTTTTTTGAGGAAGGCATGAAACTGGAAGCAATTGATCCTCTGAACCTTGGGAACATCTGTGTCGCATCAGTCCGTAAAGTATGATGCTGCCACCATTTATGATTTATATTGAATATTGGAATCCACATTACATTGTTGAATGCAATTGCACTCCCCTGGTTTATCTTATTGCTCAGGTGCTGCTAGATGGATACATCATGGTTGGCATTGATGGTGTTGAGATCGGTGATGGTTCTGACTGGTTTTGCTACCACGCCAGTTCACATGCCATCTTACCTGTTGGATATTGTCAGAACAACAACATAAATCTCACTCTACCTCCTGGTAACATGCTCAGCTGATTGTGATACTTCACGACCAACTCCTCATTTTAGCTAAAGCTTTTTTCAGGCTGTTTCAAGCAGTGATTGTCTTCGTTCTCACTAGGTTATGTTCAAGAAAAGTTTACATGGTATAAGTATTTAGAGGAAGCGGGTGCTGTGGCTGCTCCACAGAGACTTTTCAACACAGTAACCTTTTTATTTCTCAATTATGTATCTTAATATGTTTGGCAGGTGTGTAGCATTTAGTGTGGCTTAACATTGTCCTTCTCTCATCTGTCTTACTTAGGATGCTGTAGGCCATGGCTTTACCACAGGGATGAAGTTAGAGGCAGTGGACCTCATGGAGCCAAGGCTGGTGTGTGTGGCCACTGTTAGGCGTTGTGTAGGCCGGCTTCTCCTTCTGCACTTTGATGGCTGGGAGCCTGAGTTTGATCAGTGGGTGGACTGTCAGTCCCCTGAAATTTACCCAGTGGGCTGGTGTGAAGTCACTGGCTACCAGCTGCAGCCACCCATCGGCCCAGGTAGGGAAACCTATAAGAAAGCTACTTTTAAAATTTTGGCAGTGAACCATGGAGAGACAATTTCAGATTAGAATGTTGTTGTCATTTTCATGCTATTGATTTTATGCACTGGTTATTTCATGTGGTATTTTACCATCTACATAGAAAAACATCAGGGTCAGGAATGCACCAATCCAAGCAAAAAGCCAAAACCCTTTATTGGGAAAAGGAGTGGGTTTTTAAATAAAATATGAATTACTTCTAAAAAATTAATTTTAAATAATAAATTATTAGACTACTAATGTGGTTCCATCCATAAAATTTTACTTAAAACAGTTTTGTATTGTGTTCTTATTCCTTACCAACACAATCTATCTTTTATTATTATTTTATTTTATTTTTTTACTTAAGGGCGAAGATTTATAAAGAAAAATACAAGCATTAAAAACACATCTAAAACCCAGTTCCCCAAGCCAAAGGAGAATTATCACTCAAATGAGGCACTAGTCCCCTCTGTCACACCCACCTCTGTACAAATCAAGACTGAACCAGAGGAAGAAAGTAAGCATTAATCTAAATACGTTGTCTCTTCCTGAAAGATTTTTTTAAACGTTGTTATTTGTAAATAAGCTTATTTTAGCTCACAGTGCAGTTCATACTTTGATTTCCTGTTATTCCCACAGTTAATGCAGTGAAAGTGAAGGTTGAGGAAATGGAAAGCCCAATATTACCCAGCATACAAGGCAAAGAAAGCAACAACCTGAAGCCCTTCACAACCTTTAAACAAGAGGACATCTCAGTTTAAACCCTCGCCTGTAATGATGAAAGTTCTTGATGCATCACTCATTAGGAATATAAGACAAATAGTAAGCAAAAGTGTAAAGCAGATTGTCTATTGTGCATTTATTACTATTAAACACTGTGGAAGTTAGTTTATTAACCATTAGTTATTAATTGGGTTAAGTAATTAAGCGTAATTATTCAACTGTTTGTGTAAATAATGAACCGTTGAGAGAAGATGCATATTGCCTTGAATAGTATATTATGTTTATTTAATTTTTTTATATATAGTATTCATTTTGTACTGAAATCTTGCAATCCTTTATTAAAATGGTTTACATTTTAAATTGTGATTTTTGTGTTGATCTTTGACAACGTGTTTTTGTTTTATTCAAAAAATACTGACCTGTAACTCAAGTTTAGCAATTGCAAATAGATTGACATCTTTTATAAACGCATCTAAAAAAAATTATCAGTTTCAGTTGATCGCAAACCTTACTAAGTTGGAGTCTTGTTCTTGTAGTCTGGTTCTCAACACTTAAAAGTCTTGGTCTGGGTCTCGCTTATGGTCTTCGTCAAGACCGCAGTGTATTACCAGTGCATTAAATTGGTATCTTCACCATTAATGTGAATTTGATCGTACATAATACAAGCAAGCACTGTCTCACTCATCGCATGATTGTGAGTGCAAGAACTATGGTCTAACAACACAAAGCAATCATTAGTGGTTTATGGTTATAACTACCATGTAGAGGCTATGACTCGCGTTAGCCGCGGGACCCAGTTGCTCCGTGGAGCGAGTGGACAGTATACTTAAGAGTTGTTGGCGGGAGTAGGGGCGTACCCGCAGGCCGGACAGAGTGCCCGTGCTGACCCCTGTCCTTCGCCAAAACCGCCTACAATTGACACGTGAGCGTTGGAAATGGGCAATGGAAGAAGGTGGTCTGGTCTGATGAATCACGTTTTCCTTTAGATCATGTGGACGGCCGGGTGCATCATTTACTCTGGACAATGTTCTGCTGGGAAACCTTGCAGACCACGCCGTGGCCTCTTTCAGCAGGATAATGCGCCCTGCCACACTAAAAAAAATTGTTCAGGAATGGTTTGGGGAACATGACAGAGTTCAATGTGTGGACTTGGCCTCCAAACTCCCTAGATCTCAATCCGATTGAGCATCTATGGAATTTGCTGGACCAACAAGTCCGATCCATGGAGGCCTCACCTCACAACTTAAAGGATCTGCTGCTGACGTCTTGGTGCCAGATACCACAGGACACCTTCAGAGGTCTTGTGGAGTCCATGCCTCGATGGGTCAGAGCTGTTTTGGTGGCACGAGTGGGACATGATATTAGACAGGTGGTTTTAATGTTGTGGCTTATCGGATTAATGTATAAGTATGATATAAGTATTATATTAATATATAACCATTATTTACTTTTAATATTTGTAGTATTTGAAAGATTCAAGTGTCACAATATAATTGCAAAATTAGCTTCTGTTTCACACATGACAGTAAAAGACTGAGCACAAGCTGGTCCTGAATACATTTAATCAGTTACAATAATGACAATTGTGCACGTGCACAATTTAATGTTTTACCCTGTGCTTGAGCATTGTGTGATTTTAAATGCATCCAAGTGACTCGAGTGTTTTAACAACCTTCCCCAAAATTCGTTCAGATCCATTGACCATTACTGGTGATGACAAATGTGTGTCTTGAGTTTGTCACTGAATCAAAGATCAAATGAAAGTTTTAATCATATAAAATGTGTATGTCTACAGATCTACAAAGAGACTTTAGTAGAAGTTTAAGCGTTACAATAACAAAGCAAATCTATGATTTCCCTACAGTTTGTGAGCTGCTGAGAATGACCTTTAACAAAAGACAACAAAAATAGTCATATTATTATGAGTTTCAATAACGTCCGTAAGTTATGTATATAAAAAAGCGTGTCTCCATATCAAATTCACTTCAGTAAAATGCGTTCTCCATGTGTAGAGCCAGCAAACCAGGCAACAGCTTGAATGCTTCTTTAGGGAACTGTGTGAAATGGTTCTTCTCTAGGTGGAGATAAGTGAGTTGAGGCAACCCCTTAAATGCCTCAGGACTCAATGAGGTGAGATCATTTTCTGAGAGGTAGAGGTAGACCAGACCCTTCATACCATTGAAAGCCCTGTCCTCTACCTCATGGATCTTGCACTGCTGCAAATGAAGGGAAACAACTTCTGCAACACCAGGAAAACTATTCATAGGTACGTAGTGGAAATGGTTGCCTCGCAAGTCCAGCAAGCGTTTATCTGGTGAAAAACCACGAGGGATCTTGGTGTGACATTTGCTTTCACAAGTTGAGTGTTGGTTCTCAGCCTGTAAAATGTATGCAATCTGAGGTTAACATTTCAGTCACTCTGGAAAATAGATTTTGCATCAAACCTATACAGTTCTCACTTACCTTACATTCACAGTTGGCTGGGCATTTGACTTTATCTGGGGGTGGGGTTGTGGGTAGTCTGCTCTGTTCTTCCAGTTCAGCTTTTAATATGGCCTCCTGGCTCTGACAGCGCAATTCATCCTGCTGTACTGCCTCTAGATTCTCACCAGACAGATGTGGTGGACCTCCACATGTGCCGCCCAGGCAAATGTGCTCCCGTATTGCCCACTCTCGCAGCGGCAGCATGTAGCAGCTGCAGTAGATGGGGTTGCCTACCAGATTTAGGCGAGTTAATTTGGGAGAGCCAGGGGCCATTGACTGCAGCTGGTAATAGCTTAGGTCCAGATGGACGAGATGAGAGCAGGATAGCTGCATTTGAAAAATCCTGCAGCTAGATGTGATCCAGGAAATGGTGAGTGAGCTTGGGCATGGCTACAGAATCCTCTCCAAGGTAGGTCATGGGGTTATAGCTTAAATCCAAGCGAGTTACTTCTGGAAGTCTGAGGAGAGGGAAAGAAAAAAAAAAACAAAGCTTGGTCCTCTGCACACAAGAACTTGACTTTAAAGTCTTTACTTTGTAAAGTCATAACTCTTAGCAACTGTTAGTTAGACATATAGAGAGATAGTTTGTAGGTTGATTTTACCTAAAGGTTCAACTCTGTGGTGCTAATATGACATTCCTGTTTGTTTAAGCGACCTGTCCGGCCCAACAAAGTAATATTTGCTCAGCAAATTGTATGAGTTCGGGACGGCACTATCTGTTGTACAACCAGTGGAAGATGGGTGAATTTTTAGAAATCGGTCTAAAGATTTACTTTTATTTATGCAAAACCATTTGGTGATGCTAGTGGCGCAGAAATGAAAAACTTCACCTTAAATAGCATTAAACACTGAATGTTTCTATAAGCACCACTGTCATTGTCTCAGTGGGATAAAACTGCAGTTTATTGTTGTCTAGGCTCAACCGGTTAAGTGTTAAGAGGCCAGCAAAAGCCTCTGTCGCAGGCTAATTGAGGGACGTAACCATTTGATGTTCTGCAAACCCTGGAATGCCAAATTAGGTATGTACACCAATTGGTTGTGTATGAGGGAGAGGAGGTTGAGAAAGCCAAGCTGTGAAAAAGCTCCAGGCTGGATCTCCTCCACCCTATTTCGGTCAATCACTAGCTGCTTCAGAGATGAAAGGCCATCAAATGACTCCTGATTTAAGTGTAAGAAAAGAGAATTGTAAAATGTATAAAATTACTTTGAATTAAATCTTGAAAGTGAACAAAAACAATTTCCAGACCAAGCCATTGTTCCAGCAACCAATATTGCTTCTCTCACAACTGGTATGTTGTTGTTGGCCAGGTTGAGTAAAACCAGACGGCCAAGTTTACGGAAGGCTCCTTCCTGCACTCTTCGGATGTTGCTGTTCTGCAGGGACAGGTGGGTGAGGTAAGATGTGTGTGAGAAAGCCCCTGCAGGTCATTTCCTCTCAGGTCCAGTTTCACTGTTATCTTGAAGATATACAGAACAGAGAATATAAGCCACCTTAATAGAGTATTATCAATAGAAAAAGGCAAAAGTTGCAGCAAAAAACAGGCCAAAGTGATCAGGATGTTGTAAAATTACCTCATCAGTAGTAGGTTGCACCTCAGTAAGATTCTTGTTGACGCAAACAATTGTGAGCTGGATGTTGTCACAAATGCAGAACTTCGGGCATTTGCCCAACCTCACTGGATCCTCAGGGCAAGCAATATTATAACTGGCAATGTGGGAAGATTAAACATTTTGGTACTTCCGTGTAAAGCAAGAGGAGGATAACCCACACCAGAGGTGACAAATCAATTTACTTAAATGACTTTTAAGATTACTCCATAAAAAAAATAAACCTCAGTATACCTACTTAAAACCATACCAGGTTACTTGCCAATGTTGTATGATGTGAGTGGGTTTTAGTGAACTCTTGGTATGTTTAAACTGAATGAATTCAAAAACATTGCAATGATCAGATAAATTATGGTTTAATGCATCTCCTTCACTGCTTCAAAATAAGAATGTAAAAATAAACTCTTGACTCCAGTGTTATATTGGACAATGGCAAAAGTGTGCCACTTTAATCCAAATGCTTAATCTGGGATTTTAGGTAACCACAACACAATTACAAGAAATGGAAAAAGCCAAAACTTGCTGCAATAAACTAGTCAACAACATTTAAATAGTTTATTTTAAACGAATTTAAAGATGAAATAGTTATGTTGTTTGACTTAGTAGAGTTGATTTGGAGCCACTCTTCTGGATGATTTGTATTGACAGTAAATGCGATTTTGAAAAGAAACCATTTTAAAGAACTAATAATTAATTCTAAAAGAGCAACACATTTAATTTTCCACACATTATAAAAATTTATGATTTAATTAATTCACGCTTCTGCGGCGGTTCGCATCCGTGAAACATGAAGGAGGAAGATAAAAGAGTCCTTTGGCATCGATCAATCACTCAGTTATAGAAAAAACGTAAAAGAGGAAAGGAATTTTTTTTTTTTTTAGAAAATTCGCAAAAACGTTTCTTGAGGGAAAAAACTCAACCCGAAGGGCATCGAGGCTGGAGCATGAGAGAAACGTATTTTCCACATGTGAAATATGCTTCTTGGCGTCCCATGAGGCAGGTAGCCTTCAGTCCACTGTTCTGCTGGCACACTGACTGCACACAAAAGACGCGCACTGTTCTCACTCCCAGTCACTTATAAATAAATACATTTACCAGCGGAGGAGAGAGTGGCTCAAAACCTATATCATTTTCAGTATGCTCATTAAACATTCTAAAACTACGTCTAAACAAAAGATATTGAGAAAATAAACCAGATTCGCATATTCAGTTTGCGGAGGCCCTCAAGGCTCAGTGAACTCGGGGCATTTTGTCACTCAAGCTTTGAGTAAAAGCACAGTGAAGTGAACGTTGACCAACTAGATTTTAAAGCGATACAACACGTCAACAGAATGCAAAAACGGCTTTCATTTTTCCATTTTTCTTTTTGTAGTTTGAGCAAAGTAGTTTGGTTCAAATAACTGTAAACATTATAATTACATACAACCAGAGTCCTGAAATGAATTTTTTTTTTAATATCAACAAACTGGAATGTTGCAAATAGAACAAATATACAGTGCATACCTGCTATGGTATAAAATATACTATATGTCCAAACATATTTTTCACCAGTGATCTGTTCTTTTTACTTTAGTCAAAAAGAAAATTGTATGTATTTATACGTTGATGTACGGTTTTGAATGCCTATACCACCATAACTATTTCACAATATGGCATTGGCACATCTAGTCAAAGGCATGTTCTCTGCTCCACATCAACATGACCATCTTCAACAAGTTGTAAAGAAACATCATACAGTTAGATCATTTTATATAATTTAATATCAAGGTAATAATTAAGCCCTAAAATCATCCAGTGCCTTTTTCCCTTTTATGTATAAAAATAGAAGAATTTGTTCTACAAAGAGATAAAGGAATTACAGAACACTTATTCAATGCTACTCTAATCAGCAGTTTGTCTGAGGAAATCATTGAGGCACTAGTTATCAATGTAGAGTGAACAGTTTCCTTTGTTTAAAATCTGCATGCCAAAATGGATCCAGAATTAACTGATCCAAGAGAAACTAGATTATAGTTTAGAGTGTCTTAAGTAGCCTGTCAAGTTTTGTAATTGTCCAGTTTCTTTGACCCGTATGAATTTCAGTGGTTTAAGAATTAAGCAGTGGTTCTTTTCGCCAACGTGGATTTAAGAGCATCTCTGGCAGTGGAACAGGATTCTAAGATGTTGCCATTTCTGGAAAACAAACAGACACAAGTGAAACATGTGACCTCTTTATGATATATAGATGGTCACAAAACCTTTGCTCCTAGAACGGACACTGACCGTGACACAAATTCTTCCAGAACACAAGCCTGATCCACTGGGAAGAACTCCTGTGCAACTGCGTGCTCCAGAGCCAGCAAGTGTCCAGGCAGCACAGACACCTTCTTTATCTTCTTATCCTCACTCTGGAAAAGAAACAAACAGTAATGGACAACTGAAAAGGACAAAAAAAATCAATACACATTAAAATAAACATCTTCAGATAAGTGTGATACCTTTAAAAGACCCAGATTCACCATCAGTGTGGAGATAAAACTATAGGACTGAGAGTGGGATTTGGAAAAAGCTTTCTTCATCAGGACATCTGTGCAATATGAAGAATGCCTGAATTTAATGACAGTGAAACTCAACATTTACGATAGTTAAAAACTGATTACATGTTTACTGGATATATAATCTAGTAGTATGTTACACATACCAGTACTCTCAAAAACAGCTTGCTTTACTTCTGGCTCATCTTCATATACCGATGAGATTTTAAGAAAAACTTCTGAAACTTTATTAGCATCTGAAACATCAGCCTAAAAAAAAAAGAAAGAAATTGATTTCAAGGGGTTTAAATAAACAGCATTGTATATTCTGCAGATGAAGCCCAAAGTTTACTTTGGTCAGATGTGAATTCTCATCATTAGCAAACAGGACACGTGGCTTAAATCTCATCATCAGCAGAGTGTTCAAGCACTGAACACGCAAAACCCGATATTCTAACTGCACGTCTTTGAACGTGCATGTACCTGGAATTATTTGCACAAATTAGACGATCCACAAAGTGGCAATCCTCACATTTGAGCCATTACTGTCATGAAAAAAAAACACTAGAAGACATAAATCGCCGGTAAACAACTGGAGGAGGTAAAAAACAGCAACATGCCTGCCAACATCGGATTGTGAAAATCCCTTACCACATCCTTCAGTTTTAGCAATAAATGCTTTTTACCACACAATTTTCCATCATCAATCTGTATCCTTATATATTATAAGACCTCCTAAAACCTGAGTGCAAATAAATCAATCTATTTTTGCATACAACTTCATACATCGGTTTATGCACAACCATTTCTAAAATTTTGGAAGCCACAATAAGGATAGAGACCGGATGGTAATTCCCAGGACCATATCTATTCCCTTTCTTATATATTGGAATCATTTTTTAATTGGTATTTTCCCTTTTCAAGTGATATATTAACAATATTCAGTGCATCCGGAAAGTATTCACAGCGCTTCACTTTTTCCACACTTTATGTTGCAGCCTTATTCCAAAATGGATTAAATTAATTATTTTACTCAAAATTCTACAAACAATACCCCATAATGACTATGTGAAAGAAGTTTGTTTGAAATCTTTGCAAATTTATAAAAAATAAAAACGAGAAAAAAATAAAATAAATTACATGTACATAAGTATTCACAGCCTTTGCTCAATACTTTGTTGAAGCACATTTGGCACCAATTTCAGCCTCTTTTTGTGTATGATGCTACAAGCTTAGCACACCTATTTTTGGGCAGTTTCTCCCATTCTCTTTCCAGGACCTTTCAAGCTCCATCTGGCTGGATGGGGAGCGTCGGTGCACAGACATTTTCAGATCTCTGCTGAGATGTTCAATCGGGTTCAAGTAGGGGCTCTGGATGGGCCACTCAAGGACATTCACAGAGTTGTCCCGTAGCCACTCCTTGGTTATCTTGGCTGTGTGCTTAGGGTCATTGTCCTGTTGGAAGATGAGCCTTTGCCCCAGTCTGAGGTCCAGAGTGCTCTGGAGCAGGTTTTCATCAAGGATGTCTCTGTACATTGCTGCATTCATCTTTCCCTCGATCCTGACTAGTCTCCCAGTTCCTGCCGCTGAAAAACATCCCCACAGCATGATACTGCCAACACTATGCTTCACTGTAGGGATGGTATTGGCCAGGTGATGAGCGGTGCCTGGTTTCCTCCAGACATGACGCTTGCCATTTAGGCCAAAGAGTTCAATATTTGTTTCATTAGACCAGAGAATTTTGTTTCGAGTCCTTCATGTGCATTCTGGCAAACTCCAGGTGGGCAGTCATGTGCCTTTTACTGAGGAGTGACTTCCATCTGGCCACTCTACCATACAGGCCTGATTGGTGGAGTGCTGCAGAGATGGTTGTTGTTCTAGAAGGTTCTCCTCTCTCCACAGAGAAATGCTGGAGCTCTGACAGTGTGACCATCAGGTTCTTGGACACCCTTCTCCCCCAATCGCTCAGTTTGGCCAGTCGGCCAGCTCTAGGAAGAGTCCTGGTGGTTCCAAACTTCTTCCATTTACGGATGGAGGCCACTGTGCTCATTGGGACCTTCAATGCTGCAGACGTTTTTCTGTACCCTTCCCCAGATCTGTGCATCGATTCAATCCTGTCTCGGAGGTGTAAAGACAATTCCTTGAACTTCATGGTTTGTGCTCTGACATGCACTGTTAACTTTTATTCAATTTATTTTGAACCTTCTGTTTTTCAATAAAAACATTTTTAGCACATTGTGAGGACTCTTCAGACGGTCCCTTACCAGACCCTACACAATAGCACATTTCAGCACAATGTGTGGACAGCTTAGACAAACCCTTACCTACAGAATGAAACATTTCCAACTAATATCAATGTTAATTTATCGAACAATTTCACCATGACGCCATCTGACCAGCTTACGGGACAAATCATGTCCCGCATTAATTTGATACGGGATTTCATTTTTAAATACGGAACATTGCAAGGATGGAAAAACGGGAGAAACCTGGTCAAATCGGAGTGTCGGCAGGTATGCCGTAGATATACACATCAAGAGCATGTGAGGAGGTCAGAAGCTATAACTCGAGTTTGAATGAATATAAAGACATTTTTATAGGTCTAAACTCCTGAAGAGAAATAGTCTGGTGTCTTATAAGCAGTCATAGCGCACATGTGCAAACCGCCTGTGTATGCGTGCACTGTCAAATGGAGAATACTTTGACAGGATCGTGATCGACTGTGTGCAGATGCTAAGTGGTCAAAATCCAAGTACACTTTGGGCTGAACAATGGGGGGGGGAAGGAGACATCAGTGGTAATGGAGTGCATTCACAAGGAATGTGGCCTGTGAACAAGAGTAACAGACCTTATGTAAAGCTGGGCTTTATAAATCAACACTGTACCTGCTGCTCAATGAGCTGGATCCTCTTGGCTCCAAAGGAGAGCAGTTTCTCAGCTGATGGCGAGCTGAGGAAGGACATGAGCTCAGAACTGCAGTGAGGCTCCTTCTGCAGAGAGGAGACATAACAGATGAACTCTAATAAACATCCAATCTTCCCCGTACTCCAATGTCATCAATAGTTTGCGACTTCAAGTGTGGCAGATATACCGAACGGCCACAATTCTTCCATTGTTATAGAAATAATGATATTACATTGTAAAACATAAGTAGCTGTTGCAATACAAATTGTTTTGATGTTCTCACAGGGCTTCAGAAATTTGATGGACTCACCTTTCCTTCAATAACATCTCGTGTTCCATTAACACCATTTTCCTTGTCTACTCCATCTTCATCTTCATTTTCTTCCTCCTCCTCATCGGCATCCTCATCATCAGGCTCTCCTTCATCATCACTATATTAGGCACATCATTCATCCCTCTTAGAAAACATGCATATGCCTTCAATTTATTCATCCATGAAAAAACAAAAGCCACCAGCCACCATGTTCACACAGGCTCAGATAAATACCTGAGTGAGCAAAGCATATCCCCAATGTTCATGCTCTCCATTGTTTCTCTGAGAGTCTCACAGCCTTCCTCTCCCAAGCAGTTTCCTAAACAAGCACCCAGACAAGCTCAAATAACCAAAGAATAACATGAAGCTATATATAAAAAAAAAAGGAAAACCAATGGAAACTACTGTATGATGCCTATAAAAATTCTTCTAATATTATATTTATATAATTGTGTTTTCATATTTATGTACTATTTTATGATAATAAAATACTGTGACAAAACACATTTGTGTATATCTCATGCTGAAATTACTGTACCGTTGAGATCCAGTTTTTCCAGGCCAGCTTTGCCCAGTACAGCCTTTGCAACTACCAAAGCAGCAGCCTCGCAAATCTCTCCAAATGACAAATTCAATTCCTAGACAAATAGAAAACATATTTGTTCTTAAAAAAAGATGTTTAGATTCTGATTGAAAGTGTTTAAGTATGAGCTAGAGTAAATGTATAATGCATCCACTGACCCTGAGAAGTGGCAGCCCCTCTTTAAGGGCCCCTGCTATAGCAATAGCCCCTTCTGACCGTACCAGACAGTCCCCAAAATTGATGACCTTAAGATACTGGAGGTGCTTAATGACCTGAAGTTGGACACAGAAGGGTTACACACATGAAAACACGGAGTGTGCAAACATAAGCCTTTAACACATGCTCTTTCTTACGTTTTAAACCATTTTGATCCATTTTATAGAGTAAGATTGCATGATTCACCTCTGCCATGGCTAACGATCCTCTCTTGGTAAAGGTGTTGTCATTGAGATTGAGGACCTGGAGGTTTGGGTTGTGCTGCATGGCACTGGCCAAAGCAGATATACCAGGATGATTGATCCCATTCTGTGGCATATGGACCTCCTCAAGACTGCCTAATAACTGAGAAAACGTAAAGACAATAAGAGGAAAGAAAGAGAAAAAAAGCAATGCTTTGAATATTGTTGAAAGTTTTTTATTTTGTATTAATCAAACAGAACTAAAGTAATAGTTTGACCAAAAATGATTGATCTGTTATAATTTCCTCACCCTTGTGTCATTCCAAACCAGACTTTTTTGTTCCATGGAATGCAAAAGGAGAAATTAGGCAGAATGTGTGTGCTTCTCTTTCCCATATACTGAATGCATACAGTGTCCTGGGGCTATCAAGCTCCAAAAAGGACAAAAGAAAACAATCATAAAAGTATTTTAAGACTAGTATGCTACATTCCATATAATTATGGAAATAATTGTTTGCTGTTGCATTTTGACACTATATGTTTTCATTGTATGGAAAAGAACAGCTTGACCATTCTGCTGATTTTCTCAGTTTGTTTTCCATAGAACAAAAAGTCAGGTTTGGAATGAAATGAGAATGAGTAAATGAATAGTTTGGGTGAACTATTCCTCGACATATCAGTACCTTAAATGCTTGGGCAAGCGCAGTAGCGCCATCATTCTCCAGCCGATTGCGTCCAGCTATGAAAACTTTTAACCTCAGGGGGGAGCCAGATGCACTAGACTGCTTATAGCATTCAGTCAATGCAGAAGCCAGGACCTTAAAAAAAACACCACACATCTGTTCCATAAACCTCAAAAAGACTTAACATGTTCAATACGGTTTCACAGCCCTCTGACTCAAAACATCTCAAAGAGCTTACTGACATCATAATCATTCATTGAATGAAGTGTTGATCTAAGCCTAAACTTACCGTACCCCCTCCAATGCCCATGCCACAATTATTAAGCCTGAGCTCGAGTAAGGTGTAGCATGCAGAGCTCTTGAGGAGGGTTTCAATTCCCTTTACACCATCTGGTCCAAAGGCATTGTCACTCAAATCCAACTTAGTCAGTCTGGCCCCTGATATTATCAATGCATTGCCTAGTGATTTCTAGGGATTTGAAAGAAACACTGGAGATAAAACACATTCTTATATAGCAACTTCTTATAACTGAGCTAATTGTAATGGATATTGTCTCACCAGGGCAGGTGGAATTTCAGCACGAAGACGGCCTGTGAACATGTCACTCCAGTGGCATTGCTTATTGAAATAAAACAGATGAAATACAAATCTAAGTACAGTAAATAGCAGATCTAAAATATGACCAGAGGCAATGTAAAAGTACCTGCAGTTCACTTTTAGCTTCAAGAGCCTTTGCAATAACCTGTGCTGCTTCCACCCCCAGTGTGTTTCCTTCTAGTCTGAGGGACTGCAGACCCTGAAACTGTTCGATCTCCTGCACCATCTGTTTGACTGCAGAATCAAAGAAGTGGAGGGAAACACTCGTGTTATACTTATGGAATATGGTTCACACTTTGAACTTCAACCCTCTTCAAATTGATATTTCTGAGATTTGAAAATGGTAAATATTTGAAAATGAGAGTGCAAGTAAAATTTCTCACCGGAATCTGCATTGTCCAACTTCAGCCCTTGTCCCTTATAACTTAATTCTGCATCCCCAACATGTGTCTTGGACAGCGCCTCTGTAAGCTGAGCAATATCTCCAGAGGCCATTGCTTTCTGTATTAGTAAAACATTCACTGAATATTAAAGGAACAGTTCCCACAAAAATGAAAATTCTCTCGAAATTTCCTCGCACATATGCAATCCAAGATGTGTATGACTTGATTTTTTCTGCTGAAAACAAAGATTTTTAGGATAATATCTCAGCTCTGTCCATTAAATGCAAGTGAATGGTGGCCAGAACTTTGAAGCTCAAAGAGTACATAAATTGGCTCCAGTGATTAAATCCATGTCTTCAGAAGCAATATGATAGATGTGGGTGAGAAATAGATTAATATTTATGTCCTTTTTACTGTAAATTCTCTTTCTTGCACAGTAGGTGGCGATATGCACAAAGAATGTGACTCATCAAAAACAAAAGAATGTGAAAGTGAAGATTTATAGTATGAAAGGACACCCATCATATCTTCTGACCACATGGATTTAACCACTGGATTATTTCTACGCTTTCTTTGTGCTTTTTGGACCTTCAAAGTCATTCCCTTGCATTGAATGGACCAACAGAGCCGAGATTTCTTCTCAAAATCTTGGTTTTCTGCATTAGTTATTCACATCTAAGATGGCCTGAGAGTTAATGATGAGAGAATTATCATTTTTGGGTGAAGTTAACTATTCCTTTAATCTGAGTTTAGAGTCTCTCGGTATCATAAAATTGATTTAGCACGTATTGCATTCGTGTTTAACAGGACTCTAACAATATTAGTTCAGTGTGTTAGCTCGTCCCTTATTATGCTAATGTTCGACAGTGAAACATTTTACAATTTAAAACAACAACTGGTTTAAAAAAATACATTAAAAATAAAGCGCTAGAGCGCCTTGCAAATACATTCACGTTTCGCAGGACAACATGATAACATCAGGCTAGTTCAGAGAATTAGCATCCTAGCTTCCGCTCATCATCCAGTTTGAGTACCATTCAAACACAACACAATAAGCAAAATCTAATCATATAGATTACACTATTTTTTATATGAAAAGTATTTACCTTACGCCACGGGAAAAAGATTAGTCTTTTTAGTTATTAATTAGTTGAGTAATTAAAAGCTGCACACAGAACTATGGTAAATAATTACAAAATGAGGCACATGGAGGCGGCAGTAAAGCCGGTGTAATAGTTCTTTGAAAGTGCCGGCCTCAACACATCCTTTCATAATAAAAGTACCTGGTCACTTCCTGTTATAAGTATCATTAAGTATAAGTACGACATTAATATCAGTAGATTCCGTACATCATTGATTTATTATGTCGTGTAACATATGACGGATTTTACTGTCAAAGCAGTAAATTATTACCATTTGATTGAAACACCGCCCAAATACCTAAACGCAACTATAGTTATAGATTAATTCCATACGTCAGATACTTTTATAGATTAGGAATGACCACCACTGCATAATTTAATGTATTTAAAATATAGCTAAAATAAACAACATCGTGCATTACATCTGTATCAACCGGGAGTTCCCTATCGATTCAGTTCACTTGACACTGCAATGAACGCTATGGGGAAATTCCTTTTCCACGACCTAGTTGAAGCCCTTGTATCATAATGGCAATCTTATGATTGGCCTATATAATCGGGCGCTCACACTTCGGTATGGAGAGTTATTTTAACTTTTTAATAGCAGGAGGAGCATGAGATGATGAGTTTTAAACAAAGTTTCATATCATGTACAAATGAATGTACAGTATGCGTCTACCAAACAAAATGGATGTCGTCAAGTCAATGAAGAAAATGAGGAAGAATCTGGAGAAGGATGTACCCCATTAGGTTAGTGCAAACTTGTAGATTCTCTTTATGTTGGCAAATCAAGCAATATCTGTGTATTTATTATCAAGCATGTCATGTCCCACACATGAATAATATCTTACCTTGACATATCATAAAGCCACACTGTATAATTACACGTTCTGTCAAATTGATTGATCTGAAATGTTGCAGATGGAAAAACACTGGACTGTATGGGGACAGTCCTTTTTTTTTTTTTTTGTACCAGAAGATACTGTTGAACACACAGACCCTGGGACAGAGGATTCTCCAATGGAGGTCAAATGAAGTATGAGTGTGAGGATTTATGATATCCAACCAAAATTGAATAATTGCTTCATTAGACAGAAGAACATCCTTTTTCCTGGGGAAGATGACATTGAAAATTACTTCTTAAAAAGCTGATTAAAGTGAAATGTAGGTCTGTCGCTTTTCTGGGTTAGATTGTCTGTAAACAATATAAAAATATTGATATTATATTTGCCTCTCTCGCTTTCTGTCTGTATACAGATCACAAGAGCTGCTTACACAAACATCTTTTACTCATTTATTCCTCACTCCCAAGGCTATTTGTTCACCCTTGAAGTCTGTCTTGGCAAAAATGAAGCCAAAGAAAATGTACGTTTTGGTTGTGAATGTATTTATTTTTAAGCAAAAATAAAATATCTTTCTGTACAGACCAGAAAACCTGTCTAGTGCACCAAAGATCTTACACACATTGGTTCCTGACTTCCAAGGTGATTTCTTCGCTAAGAAGAAACCGAAGCCAAGGAAAGCTTAAGTTTCAGTTGCTAAAAGTTTGTTTTTCTATAATCTATTTATAAACTCTCAATTAAATTTCTCTCTCGTTCTGTGTGCGGACTAGAACTGCCTAGTGGACAGCTTGTAAGCTTTTTTTTTTTTTTTTTTTTGTATTTTTTATTTACCATTGGAATCCGTTGAGTTACGTATTCCCTATTGGCATTAAAGTGCATTCAACTAGAGGCATGGCTTCCTCTTGGGCATGGACAAAGGGTATATCCTGACATGATATATCAGTTGCAGCAGGATGGTCTTTGCAGAACACATTCATAAGATTTTACATTCTAGCTACCCTGGCCCCCCCTTTCCTGTTATAATTTTAATACAGCTGCCTGAGTAAGCCACTATACAATTTACTCCCACTAGAAGTCACAAGCACTTCCAATAGAATAAAACATCCCTCCCTACCTCAGGTTATGAAGGGGTTAATTATTCTGTGTGTATTATATGACTCATATAGATCCTCAGATTAAGATTCACTTTCCGTTTGATTTTCACCATGTGGGGTTATTCATTTTCATACAAACTTGAAGACCTATACTGTAAGTCTCCACCTGAAGGGCCCGTGATCTCACATACATTCTTCTAAGTGTTTCTATTTTAGTACATCTTAGAGTATGACGCTACACAGTGGGGCGCTTGAAATTGCAATGTCAAGTGAACTGAATCAATAGGGAATATCTCCGGTTATCCATGTAACCTCGGTTCCCTGAGATGAAGAGAACGAGATATTGCAAAACGTGGCCGCACTACTACTTCAGAGTTTCGAGGAACAAGCGACAAGTTCTTGTCCTTTACAGTCTTTAACTCGAGATTACATGAGTAACAGGAGACGTTTCCTGGGGAAGTACCCTCAAAGGTACATCCACTGTATCCTTTATATGTTAATCGGAACATATTTGTACCTTAACTGTCTCGAAAGGATACATATTAGTATCCAAAGTGTCTTATCGGTCCCTAAAGTGTACATATTAGTGCCTTAATGTGTAAAGAAGGTACAGTGGGTGATCCTTGTCGTGAAGGCAGAATTGTCTCAAGATTAATTTTGTTGGTTCTCTTTTATGTTTTTTTCACACAGGTCTTTTCTGCAGGTTAATTTATTTACATGAAAACGAACATGTAGCCTAATAACTAAGTTAAATTTAAATGAAACGGAGCTATAAATGTGCAGGCTGCTTATGTAGTTCTGTCCTATTACAGATGTGTGACTTGTCATGCTAAAGTTCAATTCTGCCAATATAGCAATACACCAAACATCTGAAACCTCTAACTCGTACTTGATCTGTTTTCTCATGTTGGTGTATCAGAGATCCAGACACCCACAGTTTATTGGGATGCTGTTCAGAGGTCTGTAGTGCTGAAAGAGAATGTTATGGAAGAGATGCATTTGGTTATTTTAATGATAGTTTATCTGTTTCTGGGTGGGGAGTGCTGGAACTGCGGGCTGGTTATAGTAAATTCCGGGAGAATGATGAAATTACGTACTATTTGTCCAGAAACCTTGAAGGATTCCTTACAGCCTCATAAGTGTTCTCTCCTCAAAGCATACAAGTACATTGCGCTGTAATAATAGGCCTTAGTGTACCGTAAATAATATTACGTTTACAGTTGAACACAGCATGTTAAACTGCATTGCACTAATTGTTATACTAAAATTATTGCTACATTTTGCAACATTTGATCACTTTTTGAATAATTATTTGCAATAGCAGATTATATATATACATTTATTCATTTGGTACATAAATATATACATTTATTCAACTTACAAAATTGGAATACATTGTAAGTGGATCATCTTAAGGAGAAAGTGATACGAAAAAGTGCTGTATTACAAAGTTTCACCAGCACCAGAATAGTATTTAAGACAGATTAGAGTGCAACAAGATTTTTTTTTTTAAGTGACTGGTTAAGTGCACATGGAAAAGATGTGTTTTCAGCCATTTTTGAAGACAGAAAGTGAGTCAGCTTCACAGATGGAGTTGGGAAGTTATTCCACCAACAGAACTGAAACAGAAAGTCTGGGAAAGTGTTTTGGTGCCTCTTTGTGTTAGTACAAGGTGCTATTCCTTAGCTGACCGCAGGCTTCTGGTGGAAACGTAGCTCTGTTATTTCAGAGTAAATGAAAGTTGCCTGCATTTGGCACTGTTTCCAAATTAGTTTTCTCAAATAACTGAGAAGAATTTATTGCATACCATATATTGAGGTAAACCATCAATCAACTAAATTAACTGCCTCTTTGTAATAGTGAACAGGACTCATGGACAAGGGTGCAAGTGAAACTATATGGGAAGAGGGAACCCTTGTGGCATCATGTTCTAGTGGCTCAATGGGATGGACTACATGTTGGGGCCTCACACTGGGCCAAAAGTAGACAGGAGGAGGACAGGAGACCTGAAATGTTCATGCATCGATTTAATTGCACTGTATCTAATGTTTTTAAACATGGGGGTTTGCCAACACTCATACCACAGTTTCTATTGTGAACCTGTTCCAGTTTCATTTTGTTTGTTCATGCTGAAAATTTTAATAGATCAAAACCTTTTGCTTGAATTTTAATCCCTGTTGGGACTAAAATTCCAACTCTTCTTCTGACTCCTTCAGAATGCCAGGCATGGGTCACTGGTCCGCTATCATTAAGGTTAGAGGTAAAATTCACCATTTGCCCTAGCCCTACAGTGTAGTTAGTGCACATTATATTGTCCTGATTTGTCATAAAACCCACCACCAGAGCATAAGCATTCTTCTTTTCCAGCTTTATTCTTAGATGTTACCTGGCTATGAGAATCTACTGCTGGTCACACCAGCTACTACACGTATGCAGCCAGCATGAGAATCTACAAGCACTGGGAATTCAGCCTGAAAAATAAACAGAATGCCTCCAGCAGTTCTTTAGCAGCTACACTGCTATTTGTAGGCAGATGTTTGCCTTTTTAATTCCAATAGCTATTTTATAATATTACTATCAAACATAGAGCAACACTGTTTCTTGCATCATTTCAGGGATATTGCCATGTTTGGATTACTTTGTTTGCTGGGAACTGGGTTGCTTATTACTCAGAACACAAAAAATGTGTTCAACTCCTCTGATTTCCCTGGTGACACCAGAGGCTTTATTTGCTTGTCAGAGGGTGCGTGTAGCACATGTGCTGGCCCTCACAGGAAAGCAGTGGGCCCAATTATTTTCAAAGCACAACGCGGGTGAGACTGAGATGCACAAGTATAATTTGGAGAGATAAATATTACACGCAAATACTGTGGTCCTTATTCATAGTTTTCTGTGGTGTTGTCGTTCTAATAGGTAAGGCATCTAAGTAGAATCATTGCATTGTCTTTTGTCACTGACTTCAAAGTTATCTTAATTATGACTGTAATTTATCTTGTTAAATTATGTTCATTATCCTTCAGGGACCCACATAACCAGTATATGGTGTTAGAGCACAGCTATGGACTACCTCCGTATTAACCATTGGCTCTATAGAGATCATTTCATTTTTAAAAATGAAATTACATTAATGGTGTTCAGCTTACACATTGAACTTAATTACTTCAAAGGATCTGGTGACTGCCATCTCTAAGGGTCTTGTCTGCAGGACACACAACAGTTCAACTACAAAATGTGCAGCAATATGAAACAAAATCTATCGCTCTACTGTTGCTGCTGATGCAGTGGAGTCCATTGCATAAAACTTGACACAATTGTTTCTTGTGTGACTGTGGTTCTGCTCTTTTAGAATATTCTTGCTGTTCAAAAGATAATATCTTGCACCTCAGCTTTGGGACAGGTCATGAACTTTCAGTACGCAGTAAGGGGAGAAAGTGTTTCAGTAATTTTAGATGAAAGCTTTGACCTAGCAAAGTCATTGCAGTTGATTTTATGGCCATTAATGTTCTTAATGTTGCTATTATTTTATGCACTCATAAACATAAAATTATAAACAATTATAAACTTTGGCTATGCACTGTCATTGCTGTTAGATTTAATGTTTATTTCATAAATGTAATGTTTAATTTTTTTAAATGTCATATGGAGCTCTTTTTGTTTGTAATAAAGAATGGAAAATGTTTTCTTCTTTGTACTTTTTTTATTAACATGATTATCCAACTCTAATGCATGTGACATAAAATAAATTAGAATTAGGTTAAAAGTAATCCAAAAGTAATCAAATTAGATTATCCCAAAAATGTGATCTATGAGATTACGTTACCGATTGCATTTTTCTTTTTTGTCATGTTATTTGTAATCAGTACTGGATTACAATTCACAAGTAATCCACCCAGCACAGGTCACACTGCTAGTGAGACCAGCATCATGAGAAACATGAGCTCCCTCGACTGTTAGAAAATATTATGATTATGATTCTACCTCAGTTTGCTGTCTGAATCAATGTGGTGCTTTTTTTGTGGATTCTACTTTGTATATAATGTTCCAATCCTCTTGGGGAACTTGCCACAGTTCTTCTATCTATTTATGCTTTTTTAGTTGCTTCTGTCTCTTCATGTAATCCCAGACTGACTCAACGATGTTGAGATCTGGGCTCTGTGGGGGCCATACCATCTGTTGTAGGACTACTTGTTCTTCTTCTATTCAATTCTATTTGCAAAGAGAATGTTGAAATCTAAAATTGATATTACCTACTGATACACTAAAAGCATAACCATAAAATACATAAAATAACCATTTTAAGACTATTTTGTTTGCTAAAAATATAATGCACCAAAGACTTTGCACAGTACTGTATATATTCCTACTGTGTAAATGTATTTCAGATTAGTATATTTGCCTTTGCACAAGCAATTAACAGATAAAATAATTCCTATTAATATTATATTAACATATAGTCTATAGGCTTTGCTATCTTTCAAATAGGATGCTAAAAACTGTTCATATGTCACTAATTAAATTCCTTTGCTATTTACAGTATCTCTTCTGCTGGACTCCTGGTATTGCTTCAGACAGATATTGGGCTATTCACTTTGAGCATGCAAATTTTGGGCTGTGCTGCTCATAGGTCCTCACTGAAGTCCATGCACTCTGCTGTGTGAAACAAACTTAAAGATATAGTTCCCCCCAAAATAAAAAATCTCTCATAATTTACCCACACTCATGCCTTCTCAGATGTGCGTGACATTCTCTCTTCTGCTGAACACAAACAAAGGTTTTTAGAAGAATATCTCAGCTCTGTAGGACATTTGTGTTTTATATATATAAATTCTCCTCCCTGCCCATTAGCGGGCAATATGCACAAAGAATGTGAATTGCCAAAAACAAATAAGAATGTGAAAGTGGAGACTCAAATATTGGCCTGTTTCACACCCATAATTATCATATCACTTCTTAAGACATGGATTATACCACTGGTTATGGATTATTTTAATGCTGTCTTTATGTCCTTTTTGAAGCTTCAAAGTTTTGCTACCCATTTATTTGCACCATGAGGACCAACAGAGCTGAAATCTTCCTCTAAAAATCTTTGTGTTCAGCAGATAAAAGAAAGTCACACACATCTGGGATAGCATGAGGGTGTGTAAAAGATGAGAGAATTTCCATTTTTGAATGAATTATTCCTTTAAACCCTGTAGATGTGGAAATGTATACATACAGTAAATGTTAGCAGAGTTTACTTAAACACGCTGAAGCACTGATATAAATGCAATGCATTACTGTAAATGACTGTGCACGTTCTTTTTCTGCATCCAAGAATCTGCGCAGGTTCGCGTGAGAGAAACGCCCCAACTGTAAAGTGGGCGGAGCAAACGGTTCGCTGGATACGAGCCAATCAACTAAAGCGCTTATTCTATTTCTATGATACGAACAAAATCAAGACGCTGCGCCGCGCGAGGGTCAGAACAACATACGAGGAGCACCCGAGCCACACTCTACATACACACAACAAACCAGTCTCAAATTAGTAGCCTAATGGCAACTGAAGACAAAAGAAAAACGGCGGCGCCTCAGGCTTTACCGGAAACCGGATCCCTTTCAAGAAAAACGCCATACAGCAATCTAAACAATAATAACAACAACAATAACAACAAAGACAGCGAGGGAAGCGAAGGAGCCACAACAGCCACATATACAGCTGTTGAATCTAGTGGGGCTGAAAATATAATAGGAAACGGTTCTAATTTTAATGCCACTGGAGGCAATAACGGCAAATGGGTCCGTCTCAACGTTGGGGGGACGGTGTTTCTAACGACACGACAAACGCTGCTGAAGGAACAGACTTCATTTCTCTACCGACTGTGCCAGCAGCAAGACTTGCATTCGGACACGGTAAGACAGGATGTGAATGATATTTTACTGTATTCAGTGTTTTCCCTTCTGATACAATGCGCGTATGTTTACATTTAGTGATGAAACTGGGGTTCTTGAGGCAGATGGACTTACACGTGCTGCGGTGCTTAATGCGGACCCCCTCAATGCTTGTGCATTAAAGCAGCACATCCATTAGCCAGCAACATCCTCATTTCACTCCATGATACCGTTATCAGAAAATTTGACCTGCCTTACCCAGATTTTGAGCTGAGGGAATTCTTTTTAGGAGAGAGGTCAACAGAGCTTTCTGTTCTTGGCTGACAGAAGTGGAACCCGACGTGGTCTTCTGCTGTTGTAGCCCATCTGCCTCAAGGTGCGATGTGTTGTGCATTCTGAGATGCTATTCTGCTCGCTACAATTGTACAGAGTGGTTATCTGTGTTACCGTTGACTTTCTGTCAGCCCGAACCAGTCTGGCCATTTTCCGGCCAGACTGGTTCGGGCTGAAAATTCCAGGAGATCAGCAGTTTCAAAAATACTTAAACCAGCCCGTCTGGCACCAACCACGGTCAAAATAATTCACCCTAAAATGGAATTTCTCTCATCATTTACTCACCCTTATGCCATCCCAGATGTGACTTACTTTCTTCTGCTGAACACAAACGGAGATTGTTTTGAAGAATACCTCAGTTCTGTAGGTCCATACAATGCAAGTGAATGTGACCAAAAATGTAAAGCTCTAAAAAGCACATAAAGGCAATATAAAAGTAATCCATGTGACTCCAGAGGTTTAATCTGTGTGTTCAGAATAGATTTGATCAGTTTTGTGTAAAAACAGAGCAAAATATAACTCCTTTTTCACTATAAATCTTGACATAACATGCGCACAAGGAAGTGTAATATAACTTGAAATCAAGGTTGTGCCTTGAGACCACAATGGCAAGATTTTTAGTGAAAACATTTTGGTCTGTTCTCACCCAAAATTAGTTGGATTGCTTCAGAAGATACAGATGAAACCACTGGCATTGCATGGATTATTTTTATGATACCTTTTATTGGCTTTTGGGTGCTTGAATGTTTTGGTCACCATTCACTTGCACACTTGTTTGTGTTCTGCAGAAAAGTCATACTCCTGGGATGACATGAGGGTGAGAAAATGATGAAGGTATTTTTAGGTGAACTCTTTTAATGGCTTTTCAGGATTTTTGGGGGGCAAAATATAATGTCTTAATTCTTTCTTTTGATTTCTTACTGAAATATAACCCTGGCGTGTTCTTGAGAGGGTTTGTGAGATTCAAGCAAACGTACACTGGTGGCCAAAAGTTTGGAATAATGTAAAAATTTTGCTCTTATGGAAAGAAATTGGTACTTTTATTCACCAAAGTGGCGTTCAACTGATCACAATATATAGTCAGGACATCAATAATGTGAAAAATGACTATTACAATTAAAAAAAAATGTCAGAACTTCTTAAACTACTTCAAAGTGTTCTCATAAAAAAAGTCCTCCACATGTAGCAACGACAGCTTTGCAGATCCTTGTTATTCTAGCTGTCAGTTTGTCCAGATACTCAGGTGACATTTCACCCCACACTTCCTGTAGCACTTGCATAAGGCTGCACCCCTGAATCTTCTCTTTACTGTTGTACATGAAACTGGTGTTGAACGGGTAGAATTCAATGAAGCTGTCAGCTGAGGACATGTGAGGCATCTATTTCTCAAACTAGAGACTCTGATGTACTTATCCTCTTGTTTAGTTGTACATCTGGTCTTCCACATCACTTTCTGTCCATGTTAAAGTCAATTGTTCTTTGTCTTTGTAGACTGTAGTGTACACCTTTGTATGAAATCTTCAGTTTTTTGGCAGTTTCAAGCATTGTATAGCCTTCTGTGACGGGGTGGAGGGCCGGGCCGTGATTTTACACACAATATACAGAATCTAATCAAGCCTCTAAGAGGGATAAAGGCCAACTGCGGACTGTGGTGCGACAGAGAGAGAAAGTTTACGGGCAGCTGTCCGTCCTATGTGTGTGTTTGTGTTTTTTGGTTTATTTCTTCATTAAAGTATTATTTATATTGTCAAGCCGGTTCTCGCCTCCTTTCCATTGAACTCCCTTTACACCTTAATTCCTCAAAACAATGATTGACCAACGAGTTTCTAGAGAAAGCAGTTTCTTTTTTTGCCATTTTTGACCTAATATTTGACCTTAAGACATGCCAGTCTATTGCATACTGTGGCAACTCCAAAACAAACACAAAAAAAATGTTCGCTTCATTTAACTAACCAAGTGTTTGATATGATGGAAAGTGATTTTCTAGTACCAAATTAGCAATTTAGCATGATTACTCAAGGATAAGGTGTTTTGGAGTGATGGCTGCTGGAAATGAGGCCTGACTAGATTTGATCAAAATATACTTTTTTTTTTTTTTTTTTTTTTTTACATTAGTAATGTCCTGACTATACTTTGTGATTAGTTGAATGTCACTTCGGTGAATTTAAGTGCCAATTTCCCTCCGAAACAGCTAAATCTGTACATTGTTCCAAACTTTTGGCCACCAGTGTATGTTATGTAATAATAAGAAATGTGTGTTACTTGTAAGTTATTTGTTTAGTTCCTATTTATGGTGTCTGTTGACTAAGCATTGACAAAGGAATAAATATTTTATTAAAAGATGTACTCCTGCCTTTAAAGCACACCTTTACACTATCCACCCCCTCATCCTCCTATCTTATATTTCCTCTTATTCCACATATAAAGCACTTCTTTCCCCTCAGTAAGTGATAAAGCACAGAAATCTAGTTGAGCTCATCTGTGCCTTCTCATCACCCATCATAGCTCAGTTATTACTGGCTTCACCGCAGTGTTGTGTGAACTCTCACTGGTCATGTCACTCTTCTAATGAGATAAGAGTCACGGCACTTTGAAGGCTTCCAGACCTCTGCACAAAAATATGTATGAAGGGCTTATCTATTCTATTCTTGGCCTTGATTTTTTTTGATTGCAAGTGTAATAGCTTCTATCTTTTTAAGAGCTTAAGTGTAGCATCTCAGAACATGTACTGCAACAAAGACCAAAGCTAAGGATCAGGGACCTCAGAAAACATTTTGAAGAAATTCTTCTTAACCTCTATTTTCTTCTTATTTACTTACTTAAAGTTACAAAATATTTGTATTCCCTAAAAGACTTCTTAAGAATGTTCAATGTCCTCATCAAGTATAAATATTCTTATGAACTTAATGTAATTTATTCTAAGCACTTTTATTTTGGTGTGAACATAATTCTGTATTTTCAGTAAGCAGAATTATTAGCTAATATATCCATTTGGTGTGACCAATGCCCTGTTCAGGGCTTATTTTTAGTCCCAGTACATATCTGATGGATCATTTAGCACTTTAAGAACAGTACAATTTTAAAGGAACTGTTTTACATGTTTTTAAAGTAATAATACTAATAAAAACATTCCAACTTAAAGGTGCTATATGCATACCTGCCAACATTAGATTGTGAAAAAGTGTATTTACATTATTTTGTATTATTTAATTATTTTTCCATCAACTACTTCTTGTCTTTATGACTCATTGATTGCATTTATACATTGTTGGATCTGTGTAATTTTGTACATCTTATTGAAAGTATATTGAACCTT
The DNA here is from genome assembly GCA_032164185.1 of Moxostoma hubbsi. Taxonomy (NCBI): domain Eukaryota; kingdom Metazoa; phylum Chordata; class Actinopteri; order Cypriniformes; family Catostomidae; genus Moxostoma; species Moxostoma hubbsi. Next base: position 16,191,187 of record JAVLUX010000039.1, read on the forward strand.
CTGTTCTTCAATAATAATTTTAGTTTAAGCACATTGTGTGGACTTTTCAGACAGTCCCTTACCACATACTCCACACAGTATTAGTGTGTTTCAGCACAATGTGTGGATTTTTCAGACAAACGCTTTCTCACCTTATGACAAATGTCCATATTATGTTAAATATATTATAAATGTCCACCTTGTATTACATTAACTATCTGGAACTACTTTGCCGTGAAGCCATCTGACCAGCTTGTGGGACAAATCGCATCCTGTCGGCTTTTGATTTGATTCGGGACACATAACTTCTAGGGACGATCCCCTATTTTACGGCACAGGTGGAAACGCTACCTGGAGGTCTAATAAATTCTCATAAGCAAAGTGTGGATGCGGAAAATCGTGAGTTTATTGGGAGAAATTGTAAATCGGAGGTAAAGTCAGTAAACGCTCGTTCTCATTTGAAGCGGATCATTGAGGCTATGATTCATAATGTTTGTCAGATGAGGGCGCTATTGTGCCACTGTTGAATTTGACAGCCACAAGAACTAACAATGCTGCTCTTTTGCATGGTTTTGATCTCAAAATTAACTTTGGAGGGAGGGGTTTTGGAATGAAGGGGCGTGGCTAATTCAGTGGTTCAGTCACGTGAACGCTACAGAATGCTAAAGTCGCTTTACATGCTTAGTTTAATTTTGTTTTAACCAAACCATGAGTTCAGTATCATGAACCAAACCATGAGATTACATGTTACACCCCTAATGTTTACCACAACAATTTATTTCAACTTGTCCCTCCTATTCTTTAAAAAAAATTAAATAAATCTGGGTTACAGTGAGGCACTTACAATGGAAGTGAGTGGTGTTCCAATCCGTAAACAGTAAAATACTCACTGTTTCAAAAGTATAGCAACAAGATATGCAATCTCTTACTAAACTTGTCTGTGTAAAGTTAAGCTATATCCATTTTTACAACTTAATTGCCATGATGACATAATACCATAAAACCTAAACAACTGTAAAATTACTATTTAAACAACTTTACTTTAAAAAAATACACGTGCTTTTATAAAATAATAAGCTTCACATTTCCGTCTTTAAACCCACAAAAAAATTGTGTCATTCACTGTTAGTTTGTAAGTGCCTCACTGTAACTTTATTTTTGCTCAAATAAATGTTTTTTGGTAATCAACTTTATGCCAAAAATGCTGTAGATTGAGCTCAACTTGTATTAAATCTGTAATATTCCTTTTAGGTCAGTCTCAAGAGTGTATAACATAAAAAATGTGAGATAAATTATTCATCCATATTTTACTTTTCAAACATTGATGTATACATTTTCTTATTGCATGCTGTGAAGCAAAATATCACTTTACATGGGAAGGGCTATTATGGAGCTCTGTTTTGAAATTAATAAGCTCTTTGTTTGCCTACTAGGTATATCCCATGAGATGCAGCTAGTTCCCTATAGGGACTTGGTTCTTGTACTTCTTTGTAAAACTAGCTAAATATGAACGCATGATGAGCATGGACAGAAAGCGGACTTGTCTGATTTAAAAGTCTGCCTGTTTAAGTCATATAGAGTTGCATTAAGTGTAAAATCTCCTGTGCATTTCTTGTGTTCTTGTGAAATCCCAAGCGAAGGAGGATAGCTTGTCCCCTCAGACACACTAAGGCACTGGAGGAGTCATGTGCAGGTGTTGTCATGCCTGCTGTCAGGTCTAATCATGTCTACTGAAGAGCTGTCTGCTGTTCTTGCTATTTTGAAAATATATATTTTTTTATTTGTGTGTGTGTGTGTGTGTGTGTGTGTGTTTGCTCATGTGTAAATTATGTTCTGTGCTACTAATGTCTGTGAAATTTTGCACTGTGAATTAAAGTGATAGTTAATTTCTGTCATCATTTACTCATCCTTATGTTGTTCCAACCCCACTTTCTTTCTACAGTGAAACACAAAATGCAATATAAGGTTGAAGGTTAACCTTAGTCACCATTCGCTTTCATTGTATGAAAAAAAATACAGTGAAAGTGCATGGATACTGAGCCTAAGATCTCATTTCATTGCTTTTCATCTTCTGTTTATTATAAATATAGATTGTTTTCTACAGTATGTATGTATGTATATATATGTATGTGTGTGTGTGTATATATATATATATATATATATATATATATATATATATATATATATATGTTGTTCATGTCTTTGTATCTCTTCATATCTCTCTGGTTTTTCTATTATAGTGCCTCTGTAATATTGCAGCACCTCTATTCTGTTACACCACCATATTCCTCTTTCTTTTTCCACACTCTGTATATTATCATTTATTCTCAATTCTTTCAGCCTGGTACCTTTCTAAACACCCCTTTCTCTCAAATTCCTTTTTGCACCATAGCTGGCCTTTCAGAGTGATCATGCCCTAGGCTTATTTGTGTAATGTTCTCTGTTGGACATGTTGTACTAGGGTGTGATGTAGCCTACATGATGTACTGCACCAAAGGTCCTGCCTCACTAGAGCTGTGCTGAGCTCTTAAGTATAATTCATTGCACAGAGAAGACCCTCAGCCATTCTAGGACAATGTCTTTAGCCATGCTAATGTGACCTGCGCACACTGCCACTTTGCACATGCCCTTTTCTTTAATGTTTTCTTCTCTTGTGCCAAGTCACATTTTTATTCCCTTGGGCCTTGTACTGTTCAGTGCATTCTGTACATGAGCTTTCAGCTAAACAGCTTCAACACTTGAAGTAGGGAAACATTATTAAATTATTACACTACTGTAAATTATTCAGTATTAAATTCTATCAGTATTTGCTATTATAATTTGAAATACCACATCATTGTATATTTATTTTCAATAGTGTTGTATTTAATAATGTGGTATTTATACATACATTAAAAAAAATTGTTAACTATAAATGAAAATTCGGTCATAATTTATTCTCCCTCTTGTCGTTCCAAACCCATATGACTATTTCTAAAATGAAACACAAAAGGGAAATTATATCAATTTAATGCAATGGCAGTTGATAGTGTTCTTTTTTTAAAGCTTAAATGAATATTCTGCTTTCAATACAAGTTCAGCTCAATCGACAGCATTTGTGGCATAATGTTGATTATCACAAAAAATAATTTTCTTTAAAAAAAAAAAGAAGCAAAAATCAAGGTTAAAGTGAGACACTTAGAATGGAAGTGAATGCAGGCCAATTTTTGGAGGGTTTAAAGTCAGAAATGTGAAGCTTAAAATTTTATAAAAGCATGTTTTCATGCATTTTGGGCATGTCTTGTGGCTATACTTTTGAAACAGTGAGTATTTTAACATTCAGAAATTGGCCCACATTCACTACCATTGTAAATACCTTACTGTAAACAGATTTTTGCTTTTTTTTTTAAAAAAAAAAAAAAGAAAGAAAAGAAAACAAGGGGAAAGTCAAAATAATAAATTTTTGGTAATGAATATAATGCCACAAATGCTATTGATTGAGCTTAACTTGTATTGAACCTGGAATATTCCTTTTAAGTATTGTAAAGGTCGCCCATGTCTTTTAAAGGCATAGATTTGGATAACCCCCCCCCCCCCCCCCCCATTACCATTAACCATTACATGTTTATGCAAGAACTTTAGCAATGTATCTCGCTACAATTTGTCATCATTTTTTCCCTTTTGTCTTCTGTGTAAGAAAGAAAGTAATATAGTAAGTAAATGACAAGAGAATTTTCTTTTTTGTGTGAACTGTTCCTTTAAATGTGATTAAGCATTAATCAATTATTTAACTACTTGAAGTCAAACTGATATTCAGTTCTGTGATTTGTGTGTGCAGGATGAATCTGGTGCTTATGTAATTGACCGTGATCCCACCTATTTTGGACCCATACTCAACTACCTGCGACACGGGAAGCTGGTTTATAACAAGGAGCTGGCAGAAGAAGGTTTGTGAATTTGCCATTGTTAAATCTCTGGCCACACGTCAGATCATAATGCATTTTTATACAATCAGTTTGTTAAAAAAGAAAACAAAAACAAACTTGTGTCTTTAGGTGTTTTGGAGGAGGCAGAATTCTACAACATCACACCTCTGATTAAATTAATCAAAGAGAAGATTCTTGAACGAGACTCCAAGGCCACACAAGTAATGAACAATGCCTTTATCATGCCTTTGTGACTTCATTTTCTGGAAATGTATCATAGCGTTCCTTCATTTGTGTCTGTTTTTCACAGCTTCTTTGCTTTGACAACTATGATATAAAAATTTCTGTCCATCCCAGTTTCTACTGTACATTCGTGACTATATTTGCATGCTTATGCAACAGCTGCCAGTATCCCGCCTACTCTCTCTTTTCTTTTAATACTTGCCTTTTGGCATCATCCTCCACTTCCCACCAAGTCTTTTTTACTCCTCACCACCAGTCCTTACCCTTCTCTCTCTCTCTCTCTCTCTCTCTCTCTCTCTCATTCTCTCTTGATCATACAGCAGGTACCACCAAAGCACGTGTATCGGGTGTTGCAGTGTCAGGAAGAGGAGCTGACACAGATGGTGTCCACCATGTCGGACGGCTGGAAGTTTGAGCAGGTCAGCGTGCGCGCCTGCCGAAAGCCCCGCCCCGGACTGCTCTGGACTGTGGGTTGGACTGACACTGAGTTGATTTCCCTTCCCCTGATCCCAGTGCTCCCAGTGTCCAATTCTCCCCTCAGATTCAGAGTCCAGTAATGTAGCTGAAGTGTTAAATTGCATTTTTACCATGTAGTGGCTTGGCTACTCAACTAGGTTTTACAAGGTCAGCTGCACCAAACCCTCAATAATATGCTTCTTTTTTTTTTTAAGACAAAAATGTGCGATATTATTCTGGTTTTGTACACATGTAGAGTGCCATTAGGGTGTCACAACAAAAATGTCAGTAGTTAATACCAGTACGGTTTCATGGTTCTCCATATTAATTATGATACCACAGCAAAAACAAAGAAACAAAAAACTTATGAAAAGTTTGTATTCTTTGTAAGTATATTAATATTTTAATATTTAATAGAAACATAAAACAATTTAATGAAACAGCCTTCAAATAATTATTCAAGTAAACAAAGAAAAGAAAAAAATTAAAAGCAGTGTGCGTTTTTTCTTTTTTTCTGTTGTTTTTTTGATTAAAATTATCTAGAGCAACAGGTCTAAGGCTGCATTAAAGGAATATTCCGGGTTCAATACAAGTTAAGCTAAATCGACTTTAGACATAACTGACAGCCCTCATGCTTACATAGCCAGACAGAGCCAGGAAGAGTTTACGTTGAAAGGTCACCACAATGGGCATTTTGAACTATAGGTGCTTTTGATAATTCATGCTCTCGAAAGCAGTCAAACAGTGCATGGGTACTCGGTACTAGTACTAGAAAGTCAGTACTCTGTTCTAGATAGACTGTTACTGTTTTGTCTTTTTAATTTTAGTACCGAATAGGTACTGAAATACTATTAATTATGACATTCCTAATTGCCATGAAACAAGATAATGTTTTTTGGTGCAACTGACTGGGTATTTGACCCAGCTTGGTGTTTTTCTTCATGGTCCTCACCCCTTTCCTCAAATCTTGAGTAATTGTTGTGATGAAGGACTCTCTCTCTCTCTCTCTCTCTCTCTCTCTCTCTCTCTCTCTCTCTCTCTCTCTCTCTCTCTCTCTCTCTCTCTCTCTCGGCTGTTCCTTGGTTTTGAAGATGGTGAACATTGGCTCATCTTACAGCTACGGAACTGAAGATCAGGCTGAATTTCTCTGTGTAGTGTCAAAAGAGCTACACACCTCTGGTGGAGGCTTGGGAACAGAGCAGTGTCACAAGACTAAGGTTGGAGCTCATACATACACCTACTAAAAGTATTGATTGTGCCACCTCACCCACACTGTAAAGCACAGTTCCAGTGATACATTCCTCAAAAACATGCTCACAACCTAGAAAGACTGCATCTTTGCATCTCTATTCATTCCTTATCATGCATTAGTATGATCTCTTCGCATCAATAGCATTGAAAGCCATCCGGACACCTACTTACAATTACATAAATCTTTTTTTTTTGGGAGGGGGGTATGCTGTCATCTGTCACTCTCTGCTCCCTCACTTTTCTGTTCACGCTGTTATTCACTCAAAACACAACCAGACCCCGGACACACAGGAAGAGGATGGAGCGAGGGAGGAAGAGGAGGAGGAAGAGGGAGAGAGAAATGCCACCTCCAATGAGTGGATTAGAGATTAGCAGAAACTTGTGTCAGTGTCCCAATGGAATTGGTGAGGAATGCCGTCATGTTGGTTGTGTTAGTGGTAGAGAAATTTCTAGTAGAGGGTTTGGGTAAATTGCATTTCAATGCATCAAATAAAGCTGACCACAAAGAAGCAAGATCTAAATTGAATCCTTTAACTGTGAAAATAGTCCTCTGATATAAGTTTGTATGGTATCTACAGCATCGTAGTGTTTTTCACATGTCTTTTATAAGCATAGTGCAATGAAATGCAATAGCCGTCATCTCCTAGCAACTCCCCAGCTTGACATTCTGTCAATCTCCCTTGTAAGTAACTACTGCAGATGTAAACACAAATTTGCAAGTGTGCAGACAAACACAGGATTGACTTAAATATTGAAAGAAATTATTTGGAAGCTAATTGGAGTCCTGCATAGAAATGTATATATAACTTCTGAATGAGATTTTCCGCACAGATCACCAGATTTTGAAATGGTGACTGAGCTTCAGTCAACCAAACGTCTTCAATATTTAGCACAATGTCAGTTCCATAAATTGCCATTGAGTCACTGCCATCTCCACCCATATCAACTTCTTCAGCTAAATTTATCTTTGTATTTGTATATATCATAATTACATGGAACACAGGAGACATATTTCTTTCGACATTATTAGTAATGAAAGATTATCAGTAAATATTCATAACTAAATCCCAGTCTGAGTGTGTCTGTAATATCTTTTTCAATGTTTTGCAGCTTTTCCAGATCCATGGATCCCGGATGTAGGATACAGAGAATTTTATTTTTCTAGATATCCATTTTATCATGCGCTCATGATGCTGTTTTTACAGCCATAATTTTGTAGATTTGTTGACTTGAGCAACAGTTATTAGTGGGAGACAACAACTTCACGACCAGCAGCAAAAAAAAAAAAAGGCACTTGAGGTACTACCATTTAAGAAAAGACAGTTGCATCTTAGTAACTGGCATATTACCAAAGAGTGCAACCTAGTTATGGAATACTTAAGAAAATATGATTCACTTAAAACTGACAGGGCAGAACAAACCTGAGAATGAAGGATCTGCCATTTTTTAGATATCATCGGGAAATACAACATGATGGAAAGATTGTGGATAGACCGTAATCAGTTATTCAATAAAGTTTAGGTTTGCACATGCACTATTGCAGAAGAAAATGGTGACTCGGACACCAATCATGCCCTGTTCCATCTAGCACACATGCACAGATCGGAAATGGGTAATGTGCCAGCCGTCTCACCCTGGCAGATCACCAGCAGGGCACTTTACCACCATTTTCAGTCTGCAGGAATGCATTTTGATAGTCACTTGTTCCAGCTAGAAGGTAAGGGTGTCATTAGGGCCACTGGGATGTTATGGGCCTGTGGAAGTGTATGTTGTTTGGGACCTGGGAACTAGTAACTGAGCACAATTCATTTTGTGCTGTACCTATAACAAAGTTTTTGTTCGTTCAGCTAATGTGCTGGAAGTTTTTGGTGGATTGATACTGTGTCACTTGTTCATGTGCTTTGAGCAAAGGTTATATGTATGTTTATTTTCAAAGGAACAAGACTCTAAATGGCAATCAAAATCTTTGAAATCAACATGCCTCAATTCAACAAATGATAAAGTTAAGCACCTTCTGCTCCCTTTAGTCTAGAGCAGAACAAATAAGCATTCTTTGGGAGTTGTATGTGTGGCTCGTTGATTTGCATGCCTAAGATTATTTATTAGACATGCTGTAGTTCTGCACCAATTTGCATAATGTATCTGGATGGGTGAAAGATTATTATAATTTTTTTTTTTTAAATAAGAATGCTTGATGGCACATTGTTCTTAGTTAAAATAGACTTGAAATTGTTTTATTGTAAACACTTCATTTTCAATCTGTGTTTGTACTGGCAACATGATCTGTTGGCTAGAGGCCTTCGAAAACAATTTTGTTCCAGTGGGTCATTGCGTTATTGGGTCAGTCAATACTAATTCTGTTCATATCAGCTGCAATGCCACCATGTTCTTGAACTGTGAGCATAATTAAACTCCTTGTGTCTAGACAGAGCATGGTGAATTATGTGGAACAGCGAGGAGATTTCATAAACTCTGTGTGTAGATGATACAAATGTAGAGCAAAAGTTTGATGTGATGCAAAATGTTATCAGTTTGTCACTGCTGTACACTATTTACAGTGGGACTGGTTTGTTAAACAAATCTATTCACTCTGCTTTATATTTCAGACATGTATTTTAGTTTTGAATGTTTATATTCAATTGCAAATTATTTGTATGGCCTTGTTTTGTTTTTAAGTGTGGTCCTACTGTACAAACTGTGCCACTCTTTGAGAGGGATCCTAAACTATAACATGATCTTTCTGTATTTATTTCAGTTTAATAAATGTCAGATCATGTTTCTTGTCAGGACGCAGATTATGTTTTGGTTTATGTTGAATTTTAGTCTGTATAACGACACAACTGTATATTGAAAAAATTGTCGAAGATGAATTACAATGCCATTACTGTATTTTTGCTTTATGCATTGGTTTGTAAGTTTTCTGTAATATTTTTTTTCTAGTCTGCTAAAATAATATCCAAAAGCGTAGTCCTCAAAACGTGGTCATTCAGCTTTGTTGGCTGTAAGTGTGTGTGTGTGTTTGGGGGTGGGGGGGGTATATATATTTTATATTTTCCCCTTTTGTGTTGTTGAGAATTTCTTCCATTTATAGGAAGTTTGTTAAATAGAAGCTTACTGTTACTTGTTTATTTATATTATTTTTTTTATACATGTGCTTTAGATGTAATGTATAATCAGCATAATTCACAACAAAGGTTACACGATTAGAGCATTGTTGTGTAAATAGATATCAAAATAATTCAAATAAAGTTTAGAGTTTCTTTTTCAAAAAAAGAAAGGTGCAGTGTGTGTGAAGTGTTTGTTTATTATATTATTGACTATTGCATTACTGTCTGCATATTTCAATTACATTTGAACTGTATGTCACTTAAAATAGTTTAGAATACCAGTCAAGTACAATGAATAATATAACAACATGGTTAAAAGTATTCATGTAATTGCAATGTTGAAGTGTGTAACAGAAATGGAAAACAAATGACAAACATGTATTCCAGCCCCAAACTTAAACAATGTTGCCATGTTGGATCACTCAAACAAACAGAGCATTTTTGAAAGCATCACAAAGCCACAGTGTTTGCACTTTTCAGGGAAATCAACCTACGATGGTTAAGTTGTCTCTGCGTAAGTATGTAGAATCTCAGTTGCCGCCGCGTCTGAGACCGTCAATCTGTGCATCTTATTACGTGGCTTGTTAAGCGTGCTACCACAGAGACCTAGCACGTGTGGAGGCTTCACACTATTATCTGCAGCATCCACACACAACTCACCACGCACCCCACTGAGAGCGAAGAGATAGAAAGCCTGACTCCCTGGATTCGAACTTGTGACTCCAGTTGTGGTAGTCAGTGCCTTTACTTGCTAAGCTACCCAGGCCCCTTTAAGTATTTAACATTCAAAAAAATACAATTAAAACTTTCAGGAATCCTAAAGTGCCTAACCTCTCCTTGCCTGTGGTAAAATCACTGTAACGCATGGACTCGAGTGGCTTATTGCTTTCTTAAAACAGTGGCAACAGCAATATTCTAAAAGACAACTATCTTTAAGCATTTATTATAAATAATAATCTGAATAAACAATTAATCTGCCCGGTTATATGGTTCATTTTTCTAATTGTTGACTGTTACGGCTTTGAACATGCACGTCCAATCAGAATTCAGGGTCAGAACAATCCATTTTAAAATATACAATATTTGGCTGTATTTTACACTGAAGTCCAGTTTGGTTTGGCCTTACATTCGTGGCAGTGTGTTATGTTCAAGGTTGGGTTTACAGATATGTGCTTAGGGTGTCACCAATGGCCAGGTGGAGATACTCTGGCTGCTCAATCTCTGCTACCATGAGCACCTTGTGGCTTGTCGATAGGGTCTTCCGCTTCCTCATGCTGGTAGGACGCTTCTCCAGGCAAGTCTTAATCATTTGAGCCAAGTCCTGCTGCAGTTGCTGGAAGTTTTCTCTGCCAGCCGGAGAGGTCAAAATAAAATGTTAAGTAGTTTTACAGTATTACATCTAACAGGCAAAAATGTATCTTAATCTTGTATTTGGTCAAAATGCAAATAAATAAATGAATAAATAAAATTTATGATTAAGTCAGGATGTTTTGGGTGGTTAGTGGTTGCTAGGATGTTACTTGGCTGTTGTTAGGGCATTACTAAATGGCAGTGGTGAATTTTCAGGGCCAACAAAGCCTTCTCTGCTAGCCAAACATGCCCAAAAAATACATATTTTTTCATCCTTTCATTTCATTCACCTTTTTGCCGATGTATTTTCAATCACTTTCCACTCCTAATTCATCTACAAATGAATAGTAAAAAAAACTAAACGTTTATCGAATCAGAACTTATTCCTTAATGCTTACAAGCAAGCATTTCACTAATCGCATACCCAAAGCAGAGCTTATTAGCTGAATCGTCGAGTGAGTCTGAGCTCCACCCCATTTGGCCTTCAGAATTTAGACAGAATCCCTCAACAATTCAAGTGAATCAGCATTTTAAGTCAGATTGTCAGAATCATCAGCCAGTCCGATTGATTTATTTGTTGGTGGGTGTGGTCTTTAGGATATGTCCCAGTGGAGGCCTTATGCTGCATTCCAGTCAAGTCAGATGTGGGATATTTCCTACTTGATATCTCCAATCTCCGACGATAATCGCATTCCATAGCCAGATGCTCGGAAGATGACGTGTAAGGAAACAAAACTGGCTTGTTAGCTTAGCAGGTGTTTGATTGTGACCAGAGATTTTTCCTAGCAATGCTAGCAATTGTTCTACAGGTGTACGATTGTCAAAAGATTGTAAAAAACATGTTTTGTACCAAGGCCGTAACAAGGTAATCTGGGCCCCATTCCTATAAAATATACAGTTTAGAATTTGTTGTGGGGCCCCATAGAATCGTTACCACCTTTCACCCCACTAGCTACAGCCCTGTTTTGTACACTTGTTTCTGCAGGCATTAGTTAAACAAGCTTTAATATCATGTAATGTAGGAACTTTGACCCAATCACCCTTTAAGTGATGTACGTAATTTGAAGAGCGCAAGATCTATAGCTGATAAGTCAGCGAGTATTGACGCTGACTACCACCCCTGCAGTCACAAGTTCGAATCCAGGGTGTGCTGCGTGACTCCAGCCAAGTCTCCGAAGCAACCGAATTGGCCCGGATGCTAGGGAGGGTAGAGTCACATGGGGTAACATTGTGGTCATGATTAGGGGTTTCTCACGCTCAATGGGGCGTGTAGTAAGTTGTGCATGGATAGCGGAGAGTAGCATGAGCCTCCACATGTGGAGTCTCCACGGTGTCATACACAACAAGCCACATGATAAGATGCATGGATTGACTCTCAGAAGCGGAGACAACTGAGACTTGTCCACCGCCACCCGGCTTGAGGTGAGAAACCACAACATACTAAGTAGTGGAAATTGGGCATTCCAAATTGGGAGAAAAGGGGATACAAATAAATAAAAAAACCTGAGATGTAAACAGGAAAGGATGGCTGATTTTCACTTCAAGTAAATTGGTAAGTGCTTTTTGCATTGTTATAGCAACAGCATGAGTTTTCTAAGTGTAAATTAGGCTGCTGGAGCATTCAGTGTCGGATCAAGTTTTAAAAAGTAACCATGTACCCTTACAAAACTATTATGAAATTATAGCAAGCAACATTTAAATTGCAAATATTATAAAATCGCTTTTTTCCTGGTATTAGACCTCCTTGGTTTTGGCTTTCAAGTGTTGACATGTTTTTAAAATGTCAATTATTATTAGTTGGCTGCGATGTAATGTATGATGTCTATAGGAATAGGGTGTCTTATTAATTGCGAGACTGTGTTTTCTTAATGGCATGAATCACACTGAAGGCTTAAACTTAAAATGCATGGGTCACCACTGCTAAATGGTTGCAATATGGCTTCTTAGTGGGCCCAAATGAAAAGAGACCATCCTTAAGTCTGTAATATCCTGTTCCCCAGATAAGTGTGGGAACATTGTCTTTGTCTATGGGATTTTTCACTCATTTTTCATCTGCCAGATGAACATTTATTTTCTGACATGATACATGAACTGTATTTGTTTCAAACAGATACAAATTATTCAAAGTATCAGCTTTTTTCCCCTCAAAACTAAGGGTTACTGTATAATTACTGTAAAAGAATATTACCACCACTGACATATAGGTGGCACTCTTTTCAGTTTAAATGGTACTTTAAATGCTGTGAATAAAAGGCTGTGTCAATGTTCATTTGCTGTATATCTACTGTACTCTAACTCATAAAAAGTTATGAGGAATAACAAGGATCATAAAGTGGTAAACTCACGCTGTTGGTGGTGTTGGCAGATTATAATCCTGCCCTGTTACTCCCGTCAACCAGTATGTTGTCTCTTTTCCTTTACCCTGTAGTGTATTTGTAAGGATCATCAAACTGTGATAGTGAATGGAATATTTTTGCAGGAGTGTGAGACAAACTACTGACCTTTAAGTATGTTTCTCCTCTCTTTTTATACTCAAATTTGCAGTCTGTCCGCTGGAGAATGCTGATAGTTGACTGACTTACATGGATTCGTAAGGCTGAGGTGGTACAGAGCAAACAATAATACAGTGCTAAATGTATAGAATACATATAGTGGTGTGAAAACTCAAATTCTTTGGTTGAAAGCTAGTTAATTCAACAGTTGATTTAGGTTTTGAGAGTTGGCACCACTCACGTAGACCAGTGGACTCCATGCGAGACGCCGTGTTCACAGTGTCTCCAAACAGACAGTATCTGGGCATCTTAATTCCCACTACCCCAGCAGCACAGGGTCCTCCACACATGCAAAATAGAAAATACAGTTTGTCTGTCTTCTGCTTGAAAATAATTCTATATTCTGCAACATGGGTAATCTTTCATCTATTAGTTTAAAAGGGTTTAGTGTTGAGCTAGGTGCGATAAATCTAAACTCATTACCTGAGTGCACACCGATGCGGATCCACACGGGCAGGCCAGGCAGATGGCATAACTGAAATGTGCCCATGAAGGCCAGGATATCCAGTGCCATGTGGCAGATGTCCATTGCATGCCTGTTTCCATTCCGCCGAGGCAGACCAGACACCACCATGTATGCATCACCAATCGTCTCCACCTGAAATACGCACACGGATATGTTAACTGGAATCCAGTGAATTCTCTGGCACGGTCCATTTCATTTGTCTGCAATACCTTGTAGACATCATGATTGTCAAGGATGCTGTCAAAGTTTTTGTAGATGTCATTGAGCATGTCCACCACCTCCATGGGAGTGCTGTAGTGGCACAGTGAGGTGAAGCCCACAATGTCACTGAAGTAGATGGTGACCTCGTCAAAGAGCTCAGGCTCCACTTTTCCTGTTTCCTTTAGAGAGCGCACAACTGGTCTAAAATATAACCATAATGGCAAGGGATAAACATTTTATTATCCTGTTGGACCAGTATTACACAATACAATGCTCACCAGACAGTAATAAAAGTAGTAAGATTAAATAACATGCCGATTGTAACAATTTACTGACAAATATCAACAACATCCACAACTTTTAACTACATTCGTGAAGGTCCCGGAGGGGGCTGTGGACAGTTACTGGAAATACACCAGTTTGATGTACCACCCCTGATGGTGGAAAATTGATTATGTGTTAAGCATTATGGAAGGCAATACTGATTTTTCATGATATCAAGGAGAATTATAATAAAGTGTTACCCAGAAAATAATTTTTTTTTTATATTGGGTTGAAAACCCCTGTTTTACAATGTAATTGTGTTTATCTACACTGACTAACCCAGGCAGAAGCATAAAGTTCAGGTAGTCTGCTCGGTCTCGTTCAGCCTTGTACAGAGCGGTGCGTTCCTCAACCAGTCGCTCCAGGTTACAGGAATACATCTGCAGCCGGCGAATCAGGTTCTCCATGTAGCTCTCATTTGCCTGGTTGTCCAGACTAATCAACAGCAAATCGCGAAATCATTTGTTAGAGACATTCCAACCATAATTTCCTTCAGGCCAGTTGTCAGATGGTTTACAACTAGGCTAATGGTCTAAATTGTGTGTTTTTTATTTTCTGTATGTATACCATCATCTTTTTCAATGTTGCATGAACAAAAAGCATAGAAAAACAAGTGACCTGACAATCTTTCGTAGAGTGATTTCTATCTTTTTGAAGTCTGGTCTTCTATCTGGATCCTCGTCCCAACAATTTCTGATTAGCATGCACACCTGTAAAACAGATTACTGTGTGGAAGCTGATATTTTTAGCCTATATTTAAGACACATTTCAGTATTTTAAGATTTAGGCCAACGCTTTCAATATTATACAGATAATTCCATCAGTTTAAATTGTGTAATCATTAAATAAATTAAATTAATATAACTTTATTGGAATTTTGTAATGAAATTACAAATGAAAATACATATTTTTTGAGTCTATAAATGTATCCTGTGTAAAGATAGTTGATACATATAATAATAATAATAATAGTGTCTGTGTGTCTTTTAAATTAAAATCATGACTTTGTGTTCACATTTTTAAGAATATATAAAAAATAAGTGTATATATTTAAAATTAGACTATATCAAGTCAACCTACCTCCACATTTTGGTTGCTTTTCAGAACTGTTCTGCTATAGTATAATTAATTAGCACAAATCAAATGCATGTATAGATATACACTTTACCTCCTGTTCTTTATCACCTGCATTCTCAAAGTTTAGATCAGGTCTGAAGAAAGGGGTCAGACTAGGGTACTGCACTCTGGCCAGCTTCTCTGTTAAAGGAAAGCAGAATATACAGGGATAGGTCACATGAAAATAAAAATTCTGTCTCTCACCCTCATGTATGACTTTATTTTTTCCATGGAATACAAAAGATGTTTAGGTAGTACCTCAGTCATTTACCACACCATACCAAGTACCACACTTACATTGTGTGGAAAAAAGATGAACTTTGAAAGAAATCATTCACACAGATTTGGAACAACATGAGGGTTAGTAAGTGATTACAGAAATGTCATTTTCTTATGAACTTTCCCATTAAAGTTTAACTTTGTATGGGGTATAATCAATAAATTTGACTTTGCATACATGGTGCGTACTGAAACATGATGGAAAAATCCCCAGTAGGGGTCACTATGAGTGTGTTAGTGTTATAAAGGAACACATACTGTATGCTGCTATCTATGAATCTTTCTCTCTCTCACCAGCACGATCAGAGCAGGTGCTTGTGGAGAACGTGCACTTCCTCATCATGATTTCCTGGGAAATTATGGCAAAGCTGTAGACATCCCCTTTCTGAGAGACCCCTGGTTTCCGCAAGTGTTCAGGTGCTGTCCACAGATCTGAGAGAAAAAAAGATGGGGGAAACGCAAATAGGGAAAACATTAACAATAAGCAAATGGCTAACCAAATAACTATGGCTAAATTTAACAGTGGAAATAACAGAAATTATTCATCAGGATAGTAAAGAAATTTTTCACCTCTACTGGGACTGAAAATTGTATTAAAGCCAAAGTCTGCAATCTTCACTACCATACGGTTGTCAACCACACAGTTAGTGGATTTAAGTCGCCCATGGACTGCAATGTTGCTTGCATGGAGATAAGACATGCCCTGCAGTAGATAAAAGAATTGAGAGGAATGATTGTGTCGGTTTGCATATAAACCACATATTTACAATTCCATTAAGTGACACAGAAATTAAACACTTCAGCTTTAAAAATGTACTCCAGTGCTAATTAAGAAATTCTGAAGAAAACAATTCCATTTATATAGAGGACATAAAAACAACACCTGCATCAACATATATCTGCTTACATTGGCAATGTCATACATGACAGAAATCTTATACTGCCAGTCCATGAAGGTCTCTTCTGGGTATGAAATCTTATTATCAAGCACATTCTAAAATATAAAAAAAATAAAGGTTATATGGGTTATATTCTATATCAGACGCCACATTTGGATTTCATCATTTGGAGCTCAATATAATACTCACTCTGAGGGATCCCCTCTCTCCATACTCGAACACTCCAAAAACTTTGTTGTCAAACTTGACTGTCCCATAGAATTTTGTCAGGTTGTAATAATCAATTTTCAAGAGCTGAAAAGAAAGTGACATTAGGCCATTCTATCATATCTGTAATAGTGAAGAACAAAGTTTAAAGATAGCTGATAGAATGACAGCCACTATTTCCAAAACATAAGGCAGAGGCTTCACTGCCCAGTCTGTCAATGGCTTAACAGTCAGTGTTTTTGTACGAAGGGACCTCCTAAGGTTTCAGATAGGTACCACGTTGTCATGTCTAATGATCATAAACTAATTAAAGTCAGCTTTAGAAATAACCAAGCAAATTTTTCAGCTTTTCTGCAGCATTTAGAGACAGATTCAATGAAGAGAATAAAACCGTGATACCGCATTAAGCTCGATCCTCTGTTTCTCGGAGAAGCTGCCATCTGTGTGCATCAACTCCTTAAGGATCACAATCTTTAAACAAAAAACATCCAGTAAATAAAACAGCTGTTTATTCTGAAATCCAATCCTCACAGTAATGGAATAATATTGGATAAAAATGTTTTGCATACCTTTTTATCATAACGAGCACGACGCAAGTTGTAGCTTGTTTTAGTGTCTTCCTCAATCTAATGACAAACGATCATGAAATGATCAGCAACACATTTATGTTATACAGTTGTACAACACTTCAAAAAAAAAAAAAAAAAAACTCTATGAACTTCTCATAAATTTTTGAACATAATTAATTTAACAGTAAATGACATATTGCCACCAGTCCATTACCTGCAGACAGATCATATTGTGCGCACTCAACTCTAAAGGCATAATGAGCTCTGAGGAGATGTGTGACCACCTTTTCTGCATGTGACGATAAGATCTGTTTTGCCTGGATTGTTCATAAAGACATTAACAATAGTAAATATGTTGCCTTTGCTCTACAGGTGTACACACACATAATTAAGTAAAATCTGAATTAAAAAGGTAGTAGTTAGGGAGAGTAACCAGTAAAAGATGAGGGCAAGTGTAGCCATCAATCCCACAACAGCAGTACCCAATCCAATGACAATCATATTGTGGACTTGAATGCCTACAAATGATAATAATGAATTAGGCTTGATTTTCTATAGCTTTTAAAAATGACATTGTATGACTGTCACCTGAATGAGTATGTTTAGTAAAAATGAGGATGGTTACAGTTATAAGTTTCAAAAGTGACAAGAATCACAGTACCTTTGGAATCTATTGATGGACGGTCTTCAGGCAGATGGAGTTGAGGCCAAATAAAGGAAGGACTGCTGTCCACTAATTGAGTATGGTTGGTGGTAGTGTTGAACTCGTAAAGAACTTTGTACTAAAGTACAAGAAATTACAAATCACAAATCAATTCCATGAGTACTGACTGATTGATTGATTGAAAGATGGATACTTATGCCCAAATACTCGACATATCTGATACTTATTTGTGGCCTACCTCATTGTCATTGTTTGTGTAGATCAAAGAAAATATCAGATCCCTGTCACCATATTCATCCAGCTCATAATCTCCACCAATACCTATTTGCAGATATGGATTATCAAATCAAGCTAAACATTATGAGATATGATTGGAGTTACACTGACTTTTCCCATTTCACCTTTGAATGACACATTTCTGAAGTAGTTGATGCTGACGCTCTCCATATCATGAAGTTCTGAAGAAGCCATGTTCCAGATCCTCCTCATCATCTGCCCAAACAGCAGCACTGCATCATGATACGCCGCAATATAATCATTCATCTGCGCACAGAACAGAAGGTTCTTGTAGGTCCATATAAGGAAAATTCAAGCATGTGAATGTGAAAAATGTGCCATTTTTGCATCTTGTGCTAAGTGACTCTATGAATGGAGACATTCAGAACATTTAGATGAATGGAGACAAAGATATACACTCACGACCACTTTATTAGGTACACCTGTACACCTACTTATTCATGCGATTATCTAATCAGCCAATCGTGTGGAAGCAAACCAATGCATTAAATCACGCAGATATGGGTCAGGAGCTTCAGTTAATGTTCACATCAACCATCAGAATGGTGAATAATGTGATCTCAGTGATTTCGACCAAAAGTGATTTCAATCACAACAGTCTATAGAGTTTACTCAGAATGGTGCCAAAAACAAAATAGATCCAGTGAGAGGCAGTTCTGCAGACAGAAATGCCTTGTTGATGAGAGAGGTCAACGGTGAATGGCCAGACTGGTTTGAGCTGACAGAAAAGCTATGGTAACATAGTTAACCACTCTGTACAATGGTAGTAAGCAGATGGCAACTCAGAATGCCCACAAGCCTGTGCCCACTGCAGCCATTCTTGGCTGACAGAAGTGGAACCCGACGTGGTCTTCTGCTGTTGCATCCTGTCTGCCTCAAGGTTTAACATGTTGTGCTATTCTGCTCACTACAATTGTACAGAGTGGTTATCTGAGTTACTGTAGCCTTTCTGTCAGCTCCAACTAGTCTGGCCATTCTCTGTTGACCTCTCTCATCAACAAGGTGTTTTTTTTCCGCAAAAATGCTGCTGGATGTTTTTTGTGTTTGTTTTTGGCACAATTCTGAGTAAATTCTAGAGACTGTTGTTTGTGAAAATCCCAGATGTTCAGCAGTTACAGTAATACTCAAACCAGACGATCTGGCACCAAAAATCATGTGACGGATGAAATCACTGAGATCACATTTTTGCCCAATTAGATGGTTGATGTGAACATCAACTAACGCTCCTGACCCGTATCTGCATGATTTTATGCAATGCACTGCAGCCACATGACTGGTTGTTTAGATAATCACACGAGTAAGTAGGTGTATAGGTGTTCCTTATAAAGTGGTCAGTGAGTGTACAGTATACTAAGAGTCTGAATGTTTTCCCCACCGAGTTGTTACCAGAAGTATCAATGGTGTAATTTCTTGTGTTTGGCATTGTTAGCACCAGGACATTCTTCATAGCAGCGTTAGATCTCCCATTGTAATAACTGTCACTGTGAGAGAAAGTTAGTATTGTTACTTACAATTCAAGTAACATTATGCAATCTTTATTTTTCCTATTAGTGGAACTTTTAAGGATTTTTTTTAGATTTTTGCAGATCAGGTCAGTTATGTCCATCATGGTTAGCTGGCTAACCATGTGTACTTAGTTAAATAATTGTCAGTATTGTAGACATTTAACATAACTAATTTCATATTAAAGAACACAGTAATTGAAAGTAAATGACTGACTTGTAAAGGTTAATCAGAAGAAAAACAATTTCATTATCAGAATCCATAGTGCCATTCTTCAGATCCATTATGTCATCAGGTGTTCCACATATAATGAACACTGTAAAAAATATAAATTAACAAAACATAAAATAACATTTCAGACCTTTGAAAGATTATTTAATCCATCACTGGAACTTTTATAGAGTGACACAGAGATTATGGCATAAATTAACATGGTGAAGTAATTTCCAAACATTCAAATAAAATAACGGGGTGTAAAATGGCACTCACGGTTACTGTCCCGGTCTTTGCTTGCTAAAGCCACACTTAGCTCTTCCTCTTTTCGCAGAACCACTTGTTTCTCTAAACTGGATGAAAAGTGGGCTGAAGCAACCTCAAGAGCATTTATGTACCTACAGACAAGGAGGAAATTGTTATACTGCCATTGTTAGCTTTCATTAGACCGAAAAACCAACAGACAAAAATGCACCACAATTTAAATAGGGTGATCCATCATCCCAGGACATTCTTCTATTTGAGATCATTTCACATATCAACAATTATTTTAGATTTGTATATTCAGTATTATTTTAAATCAGTAGAACTTCACAAAATGACCTCATTTACCAGAAACAGTCCTCTGTGTTATTCTGTTTCTTGTATATATACACTGTTTTCCATGCAGGCTTGATATTATCACTGTACTTCCAAAAGTGAACAAAGAAGCTAGAGATTTTTCGTGCTGGAGGCAAAAGGCGAGTCAGATCTTTCTTGAAGTCACAAGACGGTCCAAAGCTTCCTGCTGAGATGATGGGCATATTAAGGTTCAGGCCAATCTCCAAACTAAGGAAATAGTCACACAGACACACATCAGATGTTCTTTTGAATGCAGTAATTTTCTTTTCCAACAGCAGGGAAACAAGGATCACCATATACATAATTCACATCCAACTCTGTAGCCCTCTGTATTTTTACACCAACAAAACAACTTGTCTCATTACGCTTCCTGTTTTACATTCATTGTTCTGGGTCTATAATCCTGTTCTAATGTTACATTACCTTTATGACAGTATTTTTGTCATTAGCATATGGTAGTTCTAATTTGTAGTTAGGCTGGTGGTAAATTAACATAAAGGTAAACAATCCAATAGTGTAAATAGCTATTTAAAGAAATATGTTTACATAATTTAAATTGGATTCTTAAGGATCTAGAGAAACTATAAATCAAATAGATTACCATACAATACCTATAAAAAATAAAAAGCAAAATCTAACATACTCAACCATTTGAAAAGTGGCATAAGTGCAGGTTGGTCCCAAAAGAGCACATCTCACCTCCCCTGCTTTCTACAAAAGAAATGATCAGTGTAAAGACGCTGTGATTTTTCTAGTGTGCCACATTATTAAAAAGCCTGAAAACTTACCTCAAGATTATTCAAAATTTCAACCCCCTCGCAGGTGCTACTGGTGCATCCTTTTCGCAAGTAATAAATGGTTTGAAACCCTTTGAAGCTAACGGATAAATTGTGACCCACACCTTGAGAAAGAAGAAAAATAGAAGCCCTAAAGAAATTTATTAAAGTACAAGCCATAATTTTGGGATCATTTTGATTTTTTTTTAAATAGCTAATAATGAAAAAGGGCTCCAAAAGTCTTGGACAACATTGATATATTTGAATATGTTATTCAAAATGTAATTTAATCCTGAACACAATCAGAAAGCTTTTAGAGAATTTCTAAGTAACTAATCAAATAAGTGCTTTTATGACATTGACCATTAACTATACAGAAGGCCAGATTGCCTTGCTTGCACTGAAGCACACAAAATCCTCTTCCCAAACTAAATCATGCTGGAATAACATGGCTCATCATATATTCGTGAACAGATAGACAGACAGATAGACAGATGATATTTAGATAGATAGACAGACAGGCACTTTACCATAATTAAAGTTGATAGAAGAATCATATTCAATGGCTCTCATCACAGCAGGCTTCACAAAATTGATACTCCAAGGCGACACGTCGTCATCCAATAAAACAACATGCATCTTGAAAGTTCCATTGAAGCAAGATTCACTCATGAGGTGACTTTTGTTTAGCAATGTCCACAACAAACAAGCAAATAACCATTTGCTGTAATCCATTGTTACTTTTTAAAAACGGAAAGATCAATGCCAGTTCACTTAACATTGAAAATGTTACGGTTCTGCAGCCCACGAAGGTAAAAATAGTACATGGTAAATATGGTAAATATGGTAAATCGAAGACTCAAATACGTTTGAAAGGCAACACGACTGCCTGTGAGAATGATTCAGATCTCATAGCTGAAAATCTTCTTTGTGATATGTTTCCAGTATCCTTTATAATATTTATGTATTTCCAACGGAAAAAAAAAACGTAGAGGAAATAAATCTGAGGTTGTTTTGTCCTAAATTAATTTACAGGTTTAGATGCACACCCATCTCTTTTCACATTTATAACTCTGTTCTCACCTGAGCACGTTAATGAACAACATACAGTCTGTCAGGGGTTGTCTCCAAACTAGTCGACTGCCTACCTAGTCAGCCCGTATTGAGTTAGAAACTAGTCTTTTTGTTATCTAGGTAGCGAACTCACTAGGGTTTAAGACAAGGCCACAGTCCGGTTGAGTCACCTTTATTAGCCTATTCTCACATCTGTTGTGTATGATTATGATACATCATATATTTACACTCTGGAAGTTTTTAGCTCAAACAGAAATGTAAATCTTCAGTTTTATGCAAGTTAAATTCTTTCAAAGCAACTGAAACAGCTCTCCGAGTCAAGAGAACATTGGTGTACAAGAGAAGGACAAAGGTTGACATAAAGGTTGAGCCATAAAACAATCGTCATGGTGATAAATGTATCAGTCATAAAAGCAATCAGAATGAGGCACCTATCCTGTTTGTTTTCCAAGGTGGGCAAAGAGGAACATATTGTATATCATTTAGACTGATGGTGCTTGTTATAATTTGTAGTGCATAAGTCTAATTTCATTTTTTTTTTTTTTTTTTAATAATTATTAAGGTTTTTGTACTTGTTGTTAACTAGCAATTTACTAAATAGTATGTTTGAATTACAATATAGCACCTGTCGTTTACAGCCTATTATAAAACATGCAGATATTAATCTGCAATTTACAAAAACAGTGGATGAATGAAGAACTTTATTTGTCATTTTACCGGGTTAACAGACAACAGCTTTATCTCTTTAGAGTTTAAAAGGTCACTCAGTAATGCCATTGTAGAAATTCAATACTCACAGTCAGTCTTGATTAAGTTAATTCATGAGAGAGTGTCAAATAACTTAGCGTAAAGCTGACAATTTACACAAGGTTTATTTCTATTTCTTCTGCTCCAAACTTACTTCAAACTTCTCTGTCTGCTTGTATGACTGTAACACATCATAAGTGTTTCACTGCTGTTCAAATGCACTTTGGATCACATCATTTATATATATATAAATGTTTTCCATCTGAAAGGACTAAATATTAAATGAAACAAATGAAAATAAAATGCAAAGTAATCTCTTCAGTAATCAAATTACTTTTTGAATGTAACTTTATTCTAATGACCAATGATTTAAATTGTAACTGTAGTGGAATACAGTTACTTAAATGTGTATTTTAAATACGTATTCCCGTTACATCTATTCCGTTACTCCACAACCCTGCCCATACTTCACAGGCTTCATTTCCTACTTTGAGTTGTTATGACAGCCAACAACTGCAAAGGTTGAGCCTGAACTCCCTTCACTCCTAACATGTAAAATGGTTGTTGTTCTCCGTATGAATTGCTAGTTTCTGTAGTTTTTACATTGCTTCTTCTTATGGAGACATGAACCAGAAAACAGTCCAGCAGCTTTCATTATCATCAAGTTACTGATATATCAATCTCATATGAGTGGCCATAAGTGTGCATAAGGAGTGCATCTTTTACCTACTAAATTAAACGTGCAATCAGTAAGATTTTATTCATGTGACGTAGGCCTACCCACGGTGTCATTTGTTATTCTTTTCTAAAAACGTTTTGTGCTTGCTTCCTGCATGGTGGTCCTTCCCCTCAATATGATTTATCATATCAAACAAAACAATGCTCTGACAGTTACTACATTTATGATTCAATTTAATTTATAACCTCTGTGGAAATCTGAGAGGAAAGTAAATCATAAGATGCCAGCAGACAAAACGATTCACATTTACTGTAAGTTTCCAGCTGTTCTCTCTTTACTATTCCAAACATGCATTGTACATCATAAAGACAGATTTCCCCCTTCACTATTGCATCACAAGCTCTAGCTGCTGGTTTACGAGCTATGTGAGACCCAGTGTAAAATGTATGATAAAAAGTGTCAAATGTGTAAATACAATTTAATTACCCTTTTAGCCTGTAAGTTATTTATTTATTGCATTCAATTTTATTGTTTTCTGCACTCAAACCCTCAATAGACCCATGTGTTTTACATAACGCTTTTATGTCATGTGGTCATGTCAGGGTTCGAGAGAAAATAAATACTAATGAGATCAAGACAGGAGATTCTAGGTTAATGTTGTAGGATGAAAATACTTCCAAGTTTATTGTTACAGACTATGATTTTCACCAAAGCACAAGTTTTTGTGTTTTCATGATGTGCTGCTCCCTCTAGTGGTCCTGCACACAGATGTTACACCCTAAAAGCCTTTGAAAAATGACTGACATATTTATTATTCTCTTAATTCACGACTTCTGCATTCACCTTTAAAGACACATATAAACATACCACAGATTAATGGACTCATTTGCATAATTTGTAAGGTATTTATTTTAAAATATGTCACGGACAACAAAACTAGGCCTGTTTTTACTGAAATTCTCATAAATACATTTAACCCAGGTTAAAAAAAAGAAAGAAAACAAAAATATTATAATTTGTTACAGCTGTGAGAACTAAAGGGTCAAGAGTTTAAATGTATATGACATTTTGAAATTAACACTGCATTAATGATCAAACTTTTGCTAGAATTATCATAACCATTGTTTTTGACAACAAAATTCATTACCATCATTTTGGGATTTGTAGCTTTCCAGCAAAAAACTAAAACTAGTCCTATCAATTGCAATTCAGAAATGTTAGTTTCAATTGTTGTGGATTAATTTAAATTATGAAATCAGTTTAACCTAAATTGCTTTAATGTACAGTGCATTATTAACTCAAGTCTCTTTACATAAAACGAAAATAAATATTACAAAGTTTTGTCACAGTTATGTCATATTCTGCCAAAGCTACATCAAAGCTCAGCTGAATCAGATCCCAAACCTTGTTCCAAACAGACCTTTCACCAACTTCATCACTTATTTGACAGACTAGAGAAAACAACAGTGGCATAACCCTAATTGCTATTCCATCCCTATCCTACATATACATGACACCACTTTAAGCTTCTATATCCGCCTGCATGAGCAACTTTCTTTTGCACTACATAACCTTTAAACTTTCCTTCGCTCTGCATAACCTATTCCTTCATGTCTCCCTCCCTCTCTGGCTTTTTTCTTCTGCTGGACACTGAAAGTCTGAGCTAGGAGCTGATAACTTGCCCAGACCAGGTCTCATGCTTCCTTCCAGAACTAAGGTTGGTGATGACCACATCAACGGCTTGGAATTTTATGTTCTTGGGAGGAACGGGACACACTTTGTAGGTCATCTCATCCCCCTCCACTGGCACATATTCACCTTCAATACTAGAAAAAGATAACTGTGTTCATAATTCAACAAAATAATACAACACAAGATGTTAGTTGCTGATAAAGAATGCCAATGAAATCCATATTGTTTTAAAAATGATCGACTTTGGTATTAATCATGCAAAAGAATGTTCTCACTTACTCTGAGATGTGAACAAATATGTCCTCTCCTCCATGGGAGGGGTGAATGAATCCATGACCTTGTGACCTTGAGAATTTTTTGCAAATGCCTTTGAAGACGGGTCCAGATTTGGCTCTCACCGATCTGACAAAAGACCATGATAAAGAAGTTTTGGATCAACTAGAATGATGCTTCAATTAATGAAAAAAAGCAAAAAAATCTTTCGTTTAAAGTACACTAAAAAAACAAATAGTGCATGCTAGCATGGTGATGGGAACTACTATGCTATGATTAGTATAGCAATGCACAACGAACAAAGCAATTTAAAACATTTTCAACAGTCCTCAAAACAAGCTCAAGCTTCACTCATCACCATTATGGTAACCCCAAAACTTCAATAATACCAATGACACATAAAGTAACACTTAATTTTAACATTTTCTCTCACTATCAATTGTCATGCAAAGTATGCTGGGAATTAGAAATCCCCTGCCCAGTTTCAGTTAACCAAACAAAAAATATTCATGTTGTCCCAACAAAAATAGATTTAAGTACAGCTTGAAAACATTGAAATAACTGTCAATTTAAGTTCACTTGTTTACATGATTTTTAAGTAATATGAACAAGGGAGGATTCAGTAAAACTCACAATGATAAAAGTTCATTTTATTTGAGTGTACACATCAATACATGCACCATTGTATCTTAACCAACTACCATAAAGTCAAAACCAGAAATCACAGTCAACTTGGCAAAGTAACTCAGGCAAGACGGGACTATTTTGCTGTTGCAGGTACTCACGCTGAATAGGTGCGTGTACGCTTGGTTGGCAGTGGGCTGAGAGGCTCCCCTGTCTGGGGCGGTTTCCTCTGCAACACATTACTACCCTCCCTCAGGAAAGGTAGTGAAAGTGAGAGAGGTGTTTGTGGGCAGTGTTGCTGGGGATCAGATGTAGAGGTGCTGTCTGAATCAGCCATTAGTGTGAGGTTTACTGGAGAAGAGGACCTATGCGGTTTAAAATTATTTGGGTAAATCAGTGAGAGAAATAAAGACAACAATGTACTATATTATGTTTACCTATTTTAAATATTAAACAGTTTACTGTAAATGTCCATGCTGCCTGATTTGAACTGCTTATACCAGTGTCGAAGCAAGGTATTCTGGACCCCTGAGCCCTGACAGTATATTGTGATCAAGGCCCCTTTCCTATTAAAAAAATACATTTTAGAATTTGTTGTGGGGCCACCCTGGACCTCTGGGCACCTATAATCATTACCGCCTTTCACCCCACAAGCTACGGCCTTGGTTTTTACTAGTGAAGAGTCATTTTGATGCATGTTATCTTCTCTGCATGCAACTGCTGCATCAGGACCATGCATATTTAATATCTTGGGCTTTTTCACCCTTTTCATTGTTTTCCAATGCACCATGTGGTTCTTCTGCCCTGTTGTCTATGTCTACACATCTGGGCACTGCAGACTACATATCAGGCCTATTGAATTAGACTGAGGATTAAACTGTGAGTGTGTGTGTTGTTTTTATTATATTATTATTAGTATTATGTTTGAACCTGCATTCAATAATGCAATATAAATCTTTATGACAAACGTCGAGGAATTCTCAGATTTTATAGCACACAAGTATGTGAAATCATAACAGTAATGCCAAGGAATACTCCATCAAATGCAATATGTACGAATATAAAAGGATACTGTGGAAATAGTGTAGCGAGCGATGAAATTCAGTCGAAACAAGATCTTACCGTACTGTACGATATAGCGGATATCAAACTGTCGGTTAATATCGCAATCGCTGCGGGGGAAATATCTATATATAGCTACATTACAATCCAATATGAAATGCCCGAACACTACTATTCGTGGTTAAAATATTCGATGCAAGCACCCATTAAATTAGGCTACGAGACGAAAGGGAGGGACACCCCATCTACACAGTGCGCGACGCGACAAAACAAGAACGCCCCCAATATAATCAACGCTGTCTACACTGCGAACGATAGAATTGTGACGTCAACATCAAGCAACCAATCAGAACGCCCACATTATAATCATTCAAATGAGTCCATTGTTGTGGAAAACGATTATCTGCCATTATTTATTGTCATGAGAGCGTTATTGGTTTGATGCCTCGCTAACAGTCTACTCTATTTCAAGACCAATAGTTTACAGTATGCAAGTCCTAAGAGAGTGAATTCTCACGAAACCTGTCAAGAAAATGTGCTGGTCCTATTTTACTTCAAATTCAAAGTAAATAAATGATAAATTATAGTTTTCATATTCAAAATAAAGCCTATTGATGTTTTTTTCTCTGCATGCATGCAGTATCAGTAAACATGTAATATTATTTTAACGCTTTCTCTGCTGCTATATAGTTGAATAATACAGTTATTACTTATTTAAGGGTTTGCAAACCTTAATCAAGACAAAATAATAGGACATAAAAGGACAAAATCATAAAAGAATAAAAGGACAGACATAATAATAATAATAATAATAATAATAATAATAATAATTTCCCCATGTTTCCCATTTTCCTCAGTACATTCCTTCGCTTCCACCTTGTAACACTGAGCAAACGGCATAGGAGTGTTTAGAAAGACAACAATTTCAAACAAAAAAAATATCTCCAGTTGTTACACGACAACGAATGCTATATCAAACATATGTAACCTCTGATTTTGTCTTGATTAAGGTTTGCAAACCCTTAAATAAATAATAAATGTATTATTCAACTATGTAGCTGCAGAGAAAGCATTAAGAGCATATTACATGTTTACTGATAGTGGCACCTGGTGGCGATGGTTGGTACCGCATGCATTTTTTGAAGAGAAAAAAAAAATAAAAATAAAAAAATGAGAGAAAAACAATTTTGAAGAGAAAAAAAATGCTTGAAGAGACAAAAAAAAACATCTGTGAAGAGAGAAAAAAATGGAGACTTATGGTACGTTCTGACCAGAGGTGTCGAGAGCGTCAAATGGACCGGAAGTCATTCATTTTCTATGGCAGCCAGCGTCTCTTGGCGGCGAGTGGCCGGCGCGTCCGTGGCTGACGCGTCTTGGGCGTCAGAGGAAAATTCAAGTGCAACATTATGTTTAAAATGTTGCATCGCTATTATCCCTCCAATGTTTTTCTACGAAGATATAAGAAGGATATTGATTGGAACTGCTCATTTTGTCAAATGGCTCAAGAAGACCTGCATCATTTATTTTGGACTTGTCCCCATTCTTGCACTTTTTGGCAATGTATCTGTACTTTTATCTCCAAATATATTGACTCTGAATTCTCACTTTCCTATGACAATGTATTGTTTTTTTTTTTGTTTTGTTTTTTTACATACCCTTCTATTAAGGCAAATAATTTCTATATCATCAATTTGATGTTATTGCTGGCAAAATCACATATTCACAAATCTAAGTTCTCCAACCATAAACCTTCCTTTGCCATCTTTGAAAAACAGTACATTAAGACAATCTTATATTCTAAAAACAGGAAAGCTATCAAGACCTTGCATCTATTTACCCTGTTTAAAATCTTTCAGTGCTGATTTGTGATTGTGATTTTTTTTTTTTTTTTTTGTCAGCCCTATGCTCCCCTGGTATTATCTGCCTTTGTGAAACACATGTTTTCCATACTGTTTGTTAATGAATGCATCAATAAAAAAAATGAGGTTTGACACGGTTCGGCAACCTATTGGAATATAGAAGTGCTGCGCTCTAGCGAAGTCTAGAGAACACAACAGTGTAAACTTTGGTTCCCACCAAAAAATATTTCCCTTTAAATATAGTTCACAAAACCAAGCATTCTCAACGAACGTTGCCACCTATTTCAACTACGTCAGAGCGTCCAAGAATCTTCGATAGCGTTGTTGGCAGGGCAACCAGAGCGAATTTTGTCGCTCTGGCCGCCTCTGGTCTGAACGCACGGTTAGGATCAGGAAGGAACTGAGACGCTTTTTTCCCCACTTCGCGGTTCACGGCTTCCGTACATTTGCAACAATTCAGTTACTGCAATACCAAAAGATGGTCAACAGAGAGATATTATTTAATTATAAATTATTTATACATCGCAGTAGTACTCCCTTTGTACTGACTTTGAAATTAAAAATCATACGTACAATAGCATCTTAATGTAATTGTGAACAGAATAACTGAAAAAAGGAAAAGTGAAGCGTGCAAGAATACGGGGTAAATGCTCTTGAGGGTCTTAAAAATAATCTGACAATGCAAACAAAATCTTAATGGTCCTAAATGTAGGCTCAGTTGTTATTTGATTTGGGGTTAAAAGAGCAATAAGCAACATTTTTGTCATCTTGGACTTGCTGGCATCTTGTGGTGTGGATGCAACATCATTCAATATCAATAGTTGTTCATTATAGGTGCCATTGTAGAAATTTAATAGTCACAGTCAGCCATGATTAATCCAAGAGTGAAAGTGTCCGTTACTGAGATTAAGGCAGTAGTAGCCAGTCATGTGAATCAAACATGGCAGCCCCCATTTGTGGACCCTATCCATATAGAATAAAACAGCTTTTATAAGGTTACTGATATGAATGGAGTCTTCACCTCATGATCTTACACACGTTTCAAAATTACATATAATTTCTTTGAGCAAATCTTTTTTTTAATGAGGAAGAAATACTGATTGCACCTTTAAATATAACCAGGACATTTCCTCGACAAGTTTAATGAAAATTTTACCACGGTTTAAATGAATAAAACTGACTTTTGGTGAAAAAAGGCAAAGGGCACATCAAGCCATCATAACCTGCTATAATTCTCACACACTTTAAAGCAATCAAACAATGAGCTATTTTTAAATAATTTTATTCTATAACCCACTGTGACTGATCAGCATTTTTTTTCTTTAAGAACAAAAAAAAAATAAAAATAGGAGTTATTTAGAAAGGTGTGTTTGTGGAGTGTTACAAGCAGCACAGTACTCATTCATACAGAGCTGCAAAAACCCAGGCATGTCGGGTTACAACACAGCATTCGTTGTCTAGCATTCATACAACAAATACCAAATTTCATATTACAACCACAAACATGTTGAAAACTTGTACTTTGCTTGGTATTCTGAAAACAAGTGCTAGTCTGATTTCATCACTGATTTGACATGGGTACAGCTCTGTGAAGAAATACAACCATACAAAAAGGGCGCACAAACATACAGGAAATAGTGCTTCCAAGCTTGGTCTGGTTCCTGATCCATTGCTCTATAACTGTGTCAAAACACTTTTGATAACACGCATGAAATTATAGAATTAAGCGCTCTCAGTACACACTTGACACATTCGATAGTTTTGGGTGGTGTGCATTGCAAGTTTGAAAATTTAGCAGACAAGTCACCCTGATTTACAGTAAAAAACACCTACATGAACAATAACGGGTCAAGTTTCAAGCTTGCATGAAGAACAAAACCAATTATTATGAGTGGTTGAAAAGCTCTGTTAAAAAAGAAATGCAAGATATAAATTTATCTTTAGAGCGGTATACAGGACACAAATTCACAAGCTTTCCTTACAGTTCATTGTAAAAGTTCAGAAATAATCATGTCCAACAGTTACCCAGACATAGTTAAATTGCTCCATAACAAGTGTGTACCTTCCAGAGCCTTCTAAAATGTTCATAGTTATCCATTCTGTAATTAACACAAAGCCAGCTTGAAATTACTAGCATTGCAATTTAGCACATTTCTTAACGTAATGCCTTTAACCTCTTCAGAAATGTAATCTATAGCTTGTAGAAGTTTGTGTGTGGACATGACTTGTCTATGCAACAGTGTTTAAGAAATGCATTGGCTTATAATTACATGAGGGTGTTTAAATCATTCATATACATAAAAATTATATATATATATATATATATATATATATGACCCATTCCCTCTTATTTCCGTATCTCTTTCATCCTGTTGAGTGCAGAGCCAGCCTGGAACCATTCAATCTGGGTCTCGTTGAAGGTGTGGTTTAACTCAATTGTTTCCGTGCTTCCATCAATGTGCTTGATAACGGCATTTAGTGGCTAAGGAAATAAAGAAATGAAACAAATATTATTTGTTAACATAAAATTGTGGAAATTTGGGGTTTTATCTTATAATCATTCATCATCATTTAGCACACTTTAATTGCAGCATAGGTCTGTTGCTATTATTAAATAACTGTCTGATGGTGGTTATTTGAGAGAACTGTGAGCATTCAAATTCCAATCTCATTTTAATGGCCAAATGTAAGTGTAAATGAACACCATGAATGGCGGGTTTGTGTGTTGTTCAATTGAACTCAAGAGTTCAAGCGTCACTGCGGACATAAACCAGTTCCTGTCCTGAAGAGTGTGAAGATCTGGTGTGGCCACCAGCTGCATTAAGTACTGCTGTGCATCTCCTCCTCATGGACTGCACCAGATTAGCTAATTCTTACTGTGAGATGTTAACCCACTCTTCCACCAAGGCACTTGCAAGTTCCCGGACATTTCTGGGGGAATGGCTCTAGTCCTCACCCTCCGATCCAACAGGTCCCAGACGTGCTCAATGTGATTGAGATCCGGGCTCTTCGCTGGCCATGGCTGAACACTGATATCCCTGTTTTGCAGGAAATCACTCATAGAAAGAGCATTATGGCTGGTGGCGTTGTCATGCTGGAGGGTCATGTCAAGATGAACCAGCAGGAGGGGTACCACATGAGGGAGGAGGATGTCTTGCAATGACAACAAGCTCAGTCAGATGATGCTGTGACACACCACCCCACACCATGACGGACCCTCCACTTCCAAATCAATCGCACTCCGGAGTACAGGTCTTGGTGTAATGCTCATTCCTTCGACAATAAACGCGAGTCTGATCATCGCCACTGGTGAGACAAAACCAAGACTCGTCAGTGAAGAGCACTTTTTGCCAGTCCTGTCTGGTCCAGCAAAGGTGGGTTTGCGCCCATAGGCGACATGGTTACCGGTGATGTCTGGTAAGGACCTGCCTTACAACAGGCCTACAAGCCCTCAGTCCAGCCTCTCTCAGCCTATTGCGGACAGTCTGAGCACTGATGGAGGGATTGTGCGTTCCTGGTGTAACTCGGGCAGTTGTTGTTGCCATCCTTTACCTGTCCCACAGGTGTGATATTCGGATGTACCGATCCTGTGCAGGTGTTGTAACACATTGTCTGCCACTGCGAGGATGATCGGATGTCCTTCTTGTCTCCCTGTAGCGCTGTCTTCGGTGTCCCACAGTACGGACATGGCGATTTAGTGCCCTGGCTACATCTGCAGTTCTCATGCCTCCATGCAACATGCCTAAGGCACATTCACACAGATGCGCAGGGACCCTGGGCATTTTTCTTTTGGTGTTTTTCAGAGTTAGTAGAAAGGTCTCTTTAGTGTCCAAAGTTTTTATAACTGTGACCTTAATTGTGAGACTTAATGACCATTCCACAGGTGTATGTTCATTCATTGTTTATGGTTCATTGAACAAGCATGGAAAACGTAGTTACAATAAAGATCTGTAACGTTACTTGAATTTTTACAAAATTATCTTTAAAATACAGGGTCCTGAAAAAGGAAATTTACTTTTTTTGCAGAGTTTATTTCTGTGAAGTGAAAATGAAACTAAATCTCAAAGGTTTTGCTTCATGACAAATAAGGGCTCGTGAGTTTAATCAGAGCATTAAAATAACGTGTGAAAGTGAGGAAATTAAGAAAGAAATGTTTTACTAAATATCATATATATATATATATATATATATATATATATATATATATATATATATATATATATACATATATATATATATATATATATATATATATATATATATATATATATATATATATATATATATATATATATATATACATATATATATACACACACACACATATTTCAAAACACAAGTGTAAATGTAAAATTGACAATAACTAATGTTCACCAAAAAGAGAGACATATTAATTATTTAGGAATATATATATATATATATATATATATATATATATATATATATATATATATATATATATATATATATATATATATATATACATACATATACATATACATATATATATATATATATATATATATATATATATATATATATATATACACACACACACACACACACACACACATATATACACACATTCATTCATTCCAGTAGGGCTGCACAATATATTGAATTTATGGCAAATGTACATACTAGCTTCAAAATGGTGCGGGAGCGGGGCCTGGGTAGCTCAGCAAGTACTGATGCTGACTACCACCCCTGGAGTCATGAGTTCGTCTCCAGCCAGGTCTCCTAAGCAACCAAATTGGCCCGGTTGCTAGGGAGGGTAGAGTCACATGGGGTAATCTCCTCATGGTTGCTATAATGTGGTTCTCACTCTCAGTGGGGTGCATAGAAAGTTGAGTGGATGCCACGGAGAATAGTGCGAAGCCTCTATGCGCACTACGTCTCCGCAGTAACGTGCTCGAGCCATGTGATAAGATACGCGGATTGACCGTCTCAGATGCGGAGGCAACTAAACTCCACCACCAGGATTGAGGTGAGTCAATATGCCACCATAAGGACTCAGAGTCCATTGGGAAATGGACATTCCAAATTGGGGAAAAAATTAAAATGATTTAAATTTAAAGTGCAGGAGCCCCATACAGCAAAAGTATGGAAAGCCCTAACAATGTGTGGAGGTGTCGCCGCGTATTGGAGTTGGTTCCACCCCCTTCTGGAATTTCCTTGCGACTCCAGGTGAGGTAGTCAGCATCTTTACTTGCCGAGCTACCCAGGCCTGCTATGGTTGTGATCTCTGACATAAATGGTCTTTTTTCATTCCAACAAAATTTTTGTTTATATGGACGGAGGGGGTTCTGATGTTCCGTGAACTCTGATGATTACTGTATAGCAGATTGCATTTTTCCTGCATGTGCAGCCCTACATCAGTTACGTGAACCAGGACTTGCTAGTCAATCGTGGGTGGTATTAGGGGGGGAAGTGACAGTCTTATTCTAGAGAGCAATTGATTGACAAAACGAGTCAGGTCTGTTCAGAAGATGAAGACTGAACATTTTGAAAGCATAAATTTGCTAACAATTATCTGTCAACAGTACAAGGACTACACTTGCACTTCTTCTAGGTTTCTAATTAGATGTTTGCAGGGAGGGGTCTGTAATACTGACAATAAAGGTTTTTTTGCTAAGCTAAGAGTATTTACCGAATAGTCTAAATAACGAGAACACAGACAGACAAAGAATAAAAGCATATTAACTAGAATGACTAACATAAACATACCTTTCCAGGGACAAAGCTCTGAAGACCTACGATGGAGATCTTATCATCTGGGCGGATTTTGTCATAATCAGCAGGATCAGAGAAGGTGAGAGGCAGCAGACCCTGTTTCTTCAAGTTTGTTTCTGTTGAAATAACCGATAGAGGAAAAAAATTGCTAAAGATGATGCTTGGATTTAAGTGGGGGCTAAGGTGTATGCATTCTCTTACCATGGATTCTAGCAAAGCTCTTCACAATAATGGCCATTCCTCCTAAATGTCTGGGCTCCAGAGCAGCGTGTTCTCTGCTTGAACCTTCACCGTAGTTCTCATCTCCCACAACTACCCATGAAATATTGTGCTTCTGCAATAGAGATTTTACTAGCAACTCAAAAACCAACAATGTAAATGCTTTGAATAACCAGAAAACATGCCATTTGAAATGACAGAGGGCTTGACAAGCACTTACTTTGTAATAACGGGCAACATCAGGCACACCACCATACTCTCCAGTCAGATGGTTACGAATTTTATTGACGGCATCATTCTCAATATTGACGGCACCAATGAGCATGTTATTGGAAATGTTATCGAGATGGCCACGGAACTTCAACCAGGGTCCTGCAGCACTGATGTGGTCTGTGGTGCACTTTCCTTTTACCTGTCAAGAGGTACATTATTCAGAAAAATGAATACTTGACTGGAATCTAGAGCAGCAAACATCCATGACTAAGACATATAGAATACCTTAATGAGCACGTGAAGGTCCTCAAGGTCTGTTCCTTTCCATTTGTCAAAGGGCTCTAGCAGTTGTAGGCGGTTGCTCTGAGGATTAACATCCACTTTCAGGCCAGACCCGTCAGCTGGTGGGTGCTGGTAGGTGTCTTGACCCGGGTCAAAGTCACGGGCAGGAAGCTCATCTCCTGTGGGTGGTAACAATTTAAATTTCTCTCCATTGGATGCTGTAAGGAAGTCTGTCTCAGGGTTGAACTTCAGTGTGCCTGCAATGGCAAGGGCTGTGACAATCTGTAAGAAAAAAAGAAAACCGTAACTAAACTTGCATGGTTTTATAAGACTGCACAGAATTGGAAAAGACATTCAGAGAGGGTATGGAATATGTGTACGTAGTCAAGAGTAAAGTACCTCTGGGGAGGTGACAAAAGCATGAGTGGCCGGGTTAGCATCATTTCTAGCTGTGAAGTTTCTGTTGAATGATGTGACAATAGTGTTCTTCTCTCCCTTCTTAACGTCACGTCTGCAAAAAATATGTTATTGGGTTGTATATTATATGGCTTTATTACACAGCTCTCTGTAATACTTGATTCTGATTGGCAACCGGTGTCCAACATAGCTGTGCTAGTCTCATGACCATTGTTCCCTTTGTGGCCCATTCTTACTTAAAATAATTTAAACTCAAATATGTTGATTTATTTATATTGCATATATTTGGAACACAGTTGTGTAATGGAATAAGGTACAGTCAGCAAGAGTTTATTTTTGTAATAATTACCCACTGACTGTACATTGTCTATTACATATTACTTTGTTAGACATTTCCCACTCACTCACTCACACACAAACAAACCAACAACGAAACTCAGAATACATGTTGTCAAACACACAAATTTTATGGATTAAGAAGGACAAATACTTTACCTGTCCCACTGACCAATACAGGGCCCACAGGCATTAGCCAAGACAATGCCACCAACATCCCTCAAGACTTTAGCCTGAAGTTAAAGATACATGTTCCATTTTTAGGCCAAAAACAGACAAATAAATATTTTGGATGCATGATCTACTATAAAATCAGCAATGAGATCTTTCTCAACTTGGTTATTTCAACAAATCAGAAATTCCAAGGCTAAACAACTCACATAGCCATCTCTCTCAATCGTGGCACGAATCTGCTCAGACCCAGGTGTGACTGTGAATTGGGCTTTGCACTTGAGTCCTTTGTCCAGCGCCTGTTTAGCCAAGGAGGCAGCTCTGCCCATATCCTCATAACTGGAGTTGGTGCAGCTTCCAATCAGACCTGAAATGTTTAGGTAGTGAGAGCATGATCACTAAAAGGAAATATTGAAGTGAATAAGGATCTAAAAAAAATAAAAAATTATGGACTATAAATGTGGAAGATACTAAATCACTGACCAACTTTAACATCCAGGGGCCAGCCATTCTTCTCAGCGACAGAGCCAATGTCTGAAACAGTATGGGCCAGGTCAGGAGTAAATGGACCATTGATGTGAGGCTTCAACTATTAGAGATTTTAAAAACATAATCATTAGAGAACTCACAATATTTAAGCTCATTAACTCAATCATAATTACTCCTGACTGTAAGATAGAAACAATGTAACTAGGACTGGGTCAAAATTTATATTTTCCGATGCATCGTGGTCTTCGTGTAAATGATCTTGATTCTTAAATCCCAAGTTCAATCTTTTACTCTATGCACAACATTATTAAAATAAGAAAATGTGACTAAAATTCTCTATGATAAACCACTGGATTTAAAATGTTCAGCTTTCACTCGCCAATGATTGTGTAGTACAGTGGTGAATTATCCAGCAGCAAGATCCTTTCACTGCGTGTTGAGAGTAAAAGTTTGGTTTGACTTATTCTTTGTCCAAAGACGAGAGCCTCTCAATCCATTTGTCATTGAATAATGTCTCTTCTAATA
The DNA here is from genome assembly GCA_032164185.1 of Moxostoma hubbsi. Lineage (NCBI taxonomy): Eukaryota > Metazoa > Chordata > Actinopteri > Cypriniformes > Catostomidae > Moxostoma > Moxostoma hubbsi. Next base: position 16,228,560 of record JAVLUX010000039.1, read on the forward strand.
CCCTTTCTGTTCTTTACAGTCTGTTGTTATCCAAAAAGGAAAAAATACATTTGTTTAAAGATGCTCTTTACTGTTACCGGTTTTAGCATGTTTTTAACTAAATGTCAATACTTGTAAATAGTAATCACACATATTGATGGAATACATGGATTTATTCATTCATCTTTTTATTTATTCATATTAAAATTAATATTTGTGTAATGTACGTAGTTAGAATGTCCCCTATATAATTAACAGCATTAGCTGGGAGAGAATTTCTTTCATAAGCAAGCAAATTAGACATTTTAACTAAAATATTCACATATGAATTGAAATCCAAATCAAAACCTTGTGGATCGGAATTGTGAAATCTGAATCAAAACTCAGACCAAACCATAATTCAAATGCTATTACCTCACTCAGATTGATCTCGATCAACTGGTCATAATGACAGCCAGAATCAGGTACCAGCAGGTCTTGGTTCTCATCTGCAGCAGCAGCAATTTCTGCCAAATGAGGGAAAAGTGGGATGAGAACTTTAACAAAATAGCTGAATAATATAACAATTAAACAGTCTCTATCGCTGCAGCATACCTCCACGTCCAGTTTTCTCCAAGTAGGTTTTCATACGGTGGTTGTAAGGGAACACAGAGGTGGTAGCTCCAATTTCAGCACCCATATTACAGATGGTGGCCATACCTGATTAGACATCCCAAACGCATGCAAATCTTCAGATTTTAGAATGTTTGAGGGACTGTTAACACACCAAATGAACAAGAAAATTGGAAGTCACTAAGCTAGTTTATACCTGTACAGGAGATAGAGTCCACACCAGGGCCATGATACTCCACGATGGCACCAGTGCCACCCTTCACAGTTAAAATACCAGCCACTTTAAGGATGACATCTTTTGGGGATGTCCAGCCAGACAATGAGCCTGTCAGTTTCACACCAATGACCTGGAAAAATGATAAACTGTAAATAAAGCCTGACAATTGAAGACATTTTTATATATATATATATAAATAAAAAGAGTAAAATAAAATGTGACCATTCTTGATTATTAAACTAGACTCTCACATTTGGACACTTCAGTTCCCAGGGGATTCCTGCCATGACATCAACAGCATCAGCACCCCCAACTCCAATGCAGATGGAGCCCAGGCCACCGCCATTAGGAGTGTGCGAGTCTGTACCAATCAACATGACTCCAGGGTACGCATAGTTCTCCAAGATAATCTGAGAAAACATCAAACAGGATCTATATGGTTTGCCTATATGACATACTGTAAATATTTCCAACATGAAAAAAAATTGACCATAACAAAACAGGGAGAAAAAAAAAAAAAAAAAGTTCAAGGAGATAACAGAATCTGTCAAGGATGCTGTATCTTTTTACCTGATGGATGATCCCAGAACCAGGTTTCCAAAAGCCAACACCATATTTAGCCCCAGCACTAGCGAGGAAACTGTAAACCTCTTGATTCACTTCCTGGTTCACAGCAGGAGAAGGGAATTAAACATTCTGTCATTGACTAGTAAAACTGACTTTTGCATATGCAGAACTTCTTTCAAGCTCAATTTTTGAAATGAATTGATCAGTTAGGAATATCAAGAACCATTACGTGTTCTTTTCCTGTGTCTCATTTTACATGTTGACTACGATGCTCTTAATGCAACATATATGGCCCTCTTCACCTTTGCTCTTTGAAGATCTTGGACTCCTCCAGTCTGGGCCTCAATAAGATGGTCACAATGGATGGTGGATGGCACTGCTACATTGGGAAGTCCACTGCTGATGAACTGGAGCATTGCCATCTGTGCTGTTGCATCCTGCATAGCAACTCGGTCTGGACGCAGGCGCAAGTATGTGCGCCCTCGAACAATGTCCTGTCCAGAGGGGTCATCCAGATGGCCATAGACAATCTTCTCTGACAGGGTGAGTGGACGATTGAGTCTGATAGATGCAAAGGAGACCGAATTCACATGTTATGTATATATAAATTGATTTGATCAATAGAGGTAGCTTGATTACATACATATTAGAAATATCTGCAAAAATCTTTGCCGCTAGTTTTTTTTATATCTCTGCTCCTCCGTGGCCAGCACTGGGGGATTCTACAGTATAACAGCGGTCTTTAGAGGTGAAAAAAACAATCACTGGCACCGTGTGTGTATTTGCAGTCATCATTGAGACCATTCATCCATATTTTTATCCTCACTTCAATGCATTATTTTGTTAATTTGATTACATAATCAAGTGACCTAAATTGAAGTGACATCATGCAAAGAAAAATTTGACTATGGACATGGGCCCCATCAACACATGCATTGTGTCTCCAACTTCATATCTAGTGAATAATAATAATAATAATAATAATAATATTCCTCAAACCTTCTGTTAAAATATATACACACAAAACCCTTCATTTGGTGAATATAGGCTATACAAAGTTTCATATGGTAAATATAGTTAACTGTAACAGAGCCAATCCTCCATTTCAAAATAAGAGTCCGGGTCATTTTAAATTGCTTATATTTAAAAGTCCCACGTTATACACCAACTCTTCATTTATTTCTGGTCATTATTGGGATTTTGGTTGCACAATAAACTGCATTAAGGATTGTATTTATTTTGGAGTCTTGTAGATTTATGTCTGTGCCCATCATAGTAAGGGAAGACTTACTATAAAATATTTTTATTTTTTTTATATTCTATAAATTGATAAAAAAAAAAAAAAACAACTATCAGCTGATTAATCGGTTTTGTGCCTTTTCCAAAGTTATCAATCAACCTCTAAGCTTAATATTTACCAAAGACTTTACTTGAAATAAGCACAATGATATATATTCTCTTAACACTAGTTAAATGTAGGGGGAAAAAATAATAGGGTAAGAAGCTGTACGTTCCTGTAAAAGTAACAAGTAAACTTAAACTGTAAAAAGAGTAAAATACTGTAAGGCCTTCTGACCTTTTGCGGACAGTGTCAATATTTGAGCGAAGACCGTCATAGTTGACATAAGAGTTTGGCTCAAACCGGCTCATGGACACTTTGGCCTTTGCGTTGAGCGCTGCCGCCATATGTAGGCGTCGGGCACCCTGCCCCAGGGCAAGCTGAAATAAACAAAATAATTTTACAAATAGCTGGAACACAAACAAAGAAATAACATGGTAACACATTGTTAAACAGAGTAAATACATAGTTTAAGAGAATATCCAACCGGGATCTTCAGTATTACATTAGGGGAAAGATGCAGCACATTCAAAATCAATAGATTTCAGTTACAGATGCCATTGTAGAAATTCACTATTCATTGTCAGCCATAAATAACTTATCCATGAAACATATCTAATAACAGGGTTTCTGAGTGTAAGCGAGTGGTATTTGACTGGTCATGTGATCCTAACAAGTCTCCCATGAGGAGACCCCTCTCCTTTTATGAGGTTATTTATATGCCTGGAGTCCTCATCACATGTGAGTGATCATGATTTCATACATATATTTCAAAATTACCATTCATTCCTTTAGGAGTAAAACTTTTTTAAATAAGGAAAAATTACGTGAACCTTAAAATGTAGCTTTGACAACGATTCACTTATCGAAAAAGGGGGAAAAAATATCAACACGGTTTATCAGTGTAATTCATAATAGTAAAATATCACAGCTGCTCACTTTTGTCAATATGAACAAGCCTTGGGGGTGATGCTATGAAATGCTCTTTCAGAAACCCATATAATGCTTGATGTTTGAAATAAATCACTGCGGCATTTACATATAGCGATTCTGTTAGTTGATCTACATCGTCAGCGCCGTTATCCTCGTTGCGTTGCTTTCAACCTTGTGTTCACCTTGCGAATAAAACCAACTCAGACATGAAAAATCTACAATACGTGTATCATTAAAGCTGCAGCTCGTACTTCTGACTTCATGCTTTTGTCTTCTTGTGTGAAACGCCGGTAAATAAAGAATATACGCAATCCGTTAAGCGCCGTGACCTGTGTAGTCTTCACGGGCAGCTTTCAGAGTGAATAGATACAATTTAATTTATGTGTGTGCCTCCAAATTACAAACACAACTCTGGCTGACATTATCGAAAGAAATCAATCAAAATCATACGTGCTGACAATCTGAAAAGTAAATTTTCGTGTACCTGAAGCCGGGCGACGGTTAAGCAGTACGTTGCCATTTTGTTCACTGACAAAGATGTGACGCCTGAAAGTCACGTGCGGGTTTAAGAACTCATTGTCTTGGAAGGATGTTGAAATGTTTCGGTCTGATTGTATCTACTTTTAAAAGACCCGCTATTTAAGGTGTTCATATGTATTTCTAATTAATTTATAAGAAAACAAAAAACTCATATCAACAAACACGAAGGATATATTTTATTGTTGTTTCTGGTAATGTATTTACCAGACGTTCATCTCTTACTTTTAGGACCTTGCCTAAAAAAAAAAAAAAAAAAAGAAAAAAAGAAAGAAATCTAAAATATCCTTAACCTGATTTATTTATTTATTTGCCTACTTGCATGCTTATTTGTTTTCTTATCAGCTACCCTAAAATATAATGCTTTAACTACTTTCATTTTGTACTATGACCTTTTTTGGAATGAGGAAGTTACATTTTGCAGGGTAAACTTGGGCTGGATGCTAGGTAGGACATGTCCTTCAAAGGCTGCTGTTTACCAACAAGCCTCGTTTAAAGGGCACCTATTATGCCCTATTTTACAAGATGTAATTTAAATGTTTTGTGTCCCCAGAATATGTCTGTGAAGTTTCAGCTCAAAATACTTTACAGAAAATGTATTATACCTTGTTGAAAATGCCAATTTTTGTGTGGGAATAAAAACGAGCTGGTTTGTGTATGTGTCTTTAAATGCAAATGAGCTGGTGCTCCCCGCCCCGTATCCAGAATAGGGCGGAGTTTTGACATCTCAGCTTCGGATAACTAGACATCATAAGCAATATGGCTGACAGCGAAAATAGTGGTGTTCAGCCCTATATGTTTGAACCTCTTTTTTTACAGTCTATGGTTTGAACCGGAGACAGACACTGATGATGGAGAGACTGTCAGAAGTAACAACTTTGAGAATGAATCAGGAAGTTTCCGAATGTTTATTTGATAAAAGTATTTATTTCATATAGAGTTTTTTCAGCAGTTTTGCAACGATGGATGAGCAACACACAAACACACACAAAAAAACTGTTACAACGTTCGCTATGCACTATAATGAAACAACACACAAACAAACATGTTGAACATGATGCGTAATGTTCACTTATTAATTGGTGAACAGGTGCGGCAGTGTCCGCAAACGGCTTGTTCTGAGACAGTGTTTATAATTAATGGGGATTAAAAAAAGAGGACTGGGTGGATTTTTATTATAGGGTGGTTGTGTACCCACACTGCCAAGACATATTTATGTTCAAACATGTAAAAGTGAATTTTACATAATATGTCCCCTTTAAATGAGCCGGCCTTCATAGGACAAACGGAAAGTAACATGGTTGCTATGACAGCACGCCACTCATTAACAAGCGTTTTGAGTGAGAAGCGAACAAAGTCCCTCTGGAAGGGAATGTATGAGAAAAGAGAGTTAGGAGAGTTATAATGATGTAAAGAGAAAATAAAATAGATTTTACAGGTGTACTTTTAGTCTAATAATTTATTTTAATTATATATTAATATAATTATACATAGTATATACTCTGCACCATCTACTGAGGTATATTAACTTGGGAATTAACATTACTTGCGTTTGAACGTCATATTTACAAATTGACGTAATTTTTTTTTCCACATTTCCATTGAATCAAAGAATTGTGAGTTGTGGGTGCTCATTTAGGATACACCTCATGCATCCTCCGAATTCCTGAGAAAGAAGTTCGCATTCAAATGCTGCGTCCCAATTCGCATACTATCCGTCCTAAATAGTATTCGAAAATAGAATTAGTACGTCCCAAATCGTAGTATGTTGAAATGAGTGTTCCAAAGATACCCGGATGGTCTACTATTTCCGGTCAGAATCAGAAGTGCAGATCGATGCACACTCTAACGGCTAATATTGCCCACAACCCATTGCGTGCGGGAGGGAGTAGCTTTGAGATGATGCAAACATGGCGGCCGGATGCGGCAGCGGAGATGCGCCCTCAGTTTTTAAGTGTAAGAACTTTAAACGTTTAGCGCTAATTAAAGTTATATTTTATTGTCTCATAATATTAATGGATTTGTGTTGTGCAAAAAAAGTACCGTGTTTATATTGTAGGGTCCTATGAAGACACTGAGCGCCTCATTAACTGGCGCATTGCCAACGACGATGTTTGTTTAACTGTCAGTGTGCGTAACTAGGCAACCACGTTCTCTTCCATTGCATGACGTCTTCGTAGTATGTCCCAGAACGTGCATACTCTTTTGCTACACACTCAAAAGTATGTACTTTTTCTTCAAAAAAAGAGTACATACTTTTAGGTCGTAGTATAAGTAGGCGAATTGGGACGCAGCCAAAGTGTCCTTTGAGACATCATCGATGACGTATATGTGGTCGACAAATGTGACCTCCGGAGGACGCATCCTTCCAAACGAGACACAGCCTTTGACAGAGGTGAATGGGATTTCACAGCAAATATTATTTTCACTTGCTCCAAGACCAAAAGGAAAATGTTATATTTGAATGACTTTCCAGAAGAGTTAATAAAAGAGAGCGGTGGATCAAGATTAAGTCAAATGGGAGAAGATGCCAAATATACTGTCAATCTCTCAGCAGCTGTAATCGAAACCCCCTCGCAGCTGCGATAATCCTTTTTTAAAACTAATTCCCGGTTAAGATAACACAAAGCATGATGTTATAAATGTGGACTCAATATAAAAAATTAAAAATATCATATAAAAAAGTTTGCTAGATTTACGCTGCTAAATAAGGCAGAAACACATCATCACAGTCTGTGAAAAAGGCCTATTGGGGACAATAAACTGCACCATGAGCAAAATCGGAAGCCGAGGCACTTTTTTGTAAAGCTGCAAATAATATCTAGCAGAAACGTTGGTATGGAGAAATAAAGTGGAGTCACTTATATAAGATATAGAAAAGTGTGGGTACAGGAGGAGGAACCATAGCTTTATTAAAAAGAAGAGAAGAATCAATAACGCATAATATATATAAAGCACCACAATGGTTTATGTAGTCATTGTGATGAGGTAGGGAGAGTTGAACATCTTATTCTACACTGTAAATACAATAGTAGTCTCAAATTATAAAAAATAGTTTATTCAATTTAATCTTAAATTTGTATTATTCTTACTAGTTTGAATTAAGTTACTGTTACTCGCTAAATCCTAAAGTTGTCATTAATACAAACATTTAAGTAGTCCTAATTAAACATTACTTGAAATGTCACATTTTGGAATCATAACTCAAATACAAATTCTTTTATTCAAAATATAAAATACCCATAAACCCTTCCGCTTGAATACATTATGTTTGTTTGGTCAAAACAAGGACACTTATGTAGTAAAATAATATTTTTTTTTTATTTAAAAATGTATTTAGCTTTAATTCTTATGACTATAGTTTTGTTTTGTTGTAGATGGTTGATAATTGAGATATTTGTGACGTCACCATGAGGGTGATGGTTATCTCTGGTGAACATAGAGCCTGTTGAATTTAAGCCAAACTTGTTTACTCATTTGTACTTTAGAAACGTGCAGAATTATGTACTGAATAGAGTCCAGTGTGCCATATGGCTAACCTAGTGTCTATTCATAATTTCCCTTATATGTTATAAAACATGTTATAACCCAATTTAAACAATTAAATCAAAACAATGATACTCTTAACTCATCTATGATGAGTTGAGCTTACTTGTAACTAGTAAATATTACTTAAAAAATTACATTCAGTTTACTTGAGCCAAATAAGTATGTTAACTTAGAAAAAGGATGCAAACCGATTGCCTTAAAAAATGTAAGGTCAACTAATTTGATTTTACAGTGTACATTGCACAGCCTACAACAATGAAAGACAAGTATTACACTCAAAATTGCAGGCAAAAGGAATCCAAAAAGTATTTTGGCGGAGAAATAAAGGAAAGTAGATATGACAGATGTTGTTTTACCATTGTTTGCAAATATATACTCATGGATCAAATGGCATTCCCCAGTTTAAATATATAATAAATAAAAGGATATCAAATAAGTTATCAGTTTACACAGCAATGTTTGCAGATATGTTGGCAATTCAGTGGGTGGAGGACACTCATCCATTAAATGTGGTGATCTGCTCAGATTCTTTTTCTGTTTTAGTACGTTTAATGAATGGGAAATCATCATCAAGACGTATTATTAGGAATTTTACAAACAATATACAGGTTACATTATCAAGAAATATATATATTTTTTTGTATGAGTAAAGCTCATGAAAGGGTGGAAGAGAACGAGGAAGCAGATGAAATAACCAAGACTTTAAATAGACTTAGAAATAGAAATAAGTAGCAATAAAGGAATGTGGCAGGAAATGTGGGATAAGGAGGGAAAAGTAAGGCACTTGTACGTAGGTCATAAGAGATCGATTTGTGGTAATAGTAAGGAGGATTCAGTTATATCACGTCTCCGAATAGGGCATACAGCACTTAAGCGGTCTTTACACATCATAGGAAATATGATACATGATAGGCTTGTGTAGCACATGGACTACCAGAGTGGAGCATGTGTTACTACAGTGCATAAGATATAATCATGAAAGAGTCATGCTTGAAAATCAAATCAAGTCATTAGGTATGAACAGACTGACACTTCAGAATTTGCTAAGAAAGTCACCAGAAGTTTATAAGGTTTTTCTAGACTATTTAAAAGCAACAATGTTTTCCTCCTCAACGTTGATGCTCCTCACTCCATCTCAGTAGGTGGCGGTAATGCGCAATAAGTTTGATTGCCAACCGTCACAAACCGGAGGAAGAAGAAGATCCTCGCTACAGCGCACACACAGACGCTGGTGTCACGCAGGTTGGAAGGGTTTATTCTCTGATTATGGCAAAACATCACCCAGATTTGATTTTTTGCAGGAAACAGGCTGGTGTTGGTAAGGCTTTCCATTTATTACGTCTATATCGGTCTAATTGTTCTCAGAAGTTTAATGGCTCCGTCCATATAATGGTTTTATCTATAGCTGAGTGTTTGCTAACCCAGGCCTTTTGAATTAATAGTATCATTCCTAAAAGGTGGAGGAAAACCATTAATTGCTCTCAGTATCCGTTCAAAGTCCTCCTTAACAAAGTCTACATTGGTTACCAAAAATTTAGAAACCAAAAATGTATTCTGACTAACTTGGTGAAACATTGTAACAAGAACGTGTGTGTGTGTGTGTGTGTGTGTGTGTGTGTGTGTGTGTGTGTGTGTGTGTGTGTGTGTGTCAGGAGTTGACATCAAGCATTGACATCCTTTATTTGAAAGCTTTTGCTGTTTTGTTTTTCTGTTCAGTTTGATCGAGCGTTAAATGCTTTGAATCTGATTTGTTTTCTTTTTCTTCTTCTTTGCAGCTATTGGAAGACTGTGTGAAAAATGTAAGCATTGGACTGTGGGATGTTGTGTTGGGGCTTTAGTTTGTGTTAAATTCAGCCAAAATGTAAAATTCTCTCATTATTTACTCACCCTCATGCCATCCCAGTTGTATGTGACTCTCTTCTGCTGAACACAAATGATGATTTTTAGAATAATATTAAAGCTCAGTACTTCCATACAATGCAAGTGAATGTTTGCCAGAACTTTGAAGCTCCAAAAAGCACAAAGTCAGCATAATAGTAATCCATAAGACTCAGAAATTATATGATCAGTGTGGGTTAAACAAAATAAACCAATATTTTATTATTACATTTAATATAAATTCTCCTCCCTGCCCAGTAGGGGGCGATATACACATGATGAATGCAAATTGCCAAAAGCAAAAGAATGTGGAAGTGAAAGTGGACATTTATCTTAATAAAAAAAGGACTTAAATGTTGATCTGTTTCTCACCCACACATATTATGTCACTGTGGCAGGGCGGAGGGCCAGGTCATGACGATACACACCCGGTCCCATATCAGGCTCTGCCACAGTCACTTCTGAATATATTAATTTAACCACCTGTGTCTTATGGATTACTTTTATACTACCTTTATTTGCTTTTTGGTGCTTCAGTGTTTTGGTCACCATTCACTTGCATTGTATGGACCTACAGAGCTGAAATATTCATATACAAATATTTGTTTGAGTTCAGTGGAAGAAAGAAAGTCATACACATCTGGGATTGCATGAGGGAGAATAAATCTATCCATCTCTCTCTTTAGATTTGTCAAGCCAACATTAAGGTTTATTTTGATGAGCTTTACCTATTTATTCAAACGTACTGTTTACAAATTTGGCAGTTTTACAGATGTTTGTTTAAAGGAAAATTAATCATTCATTTGGGTAGTAACAAAATTAATACAGTGTTGTCTCTCAAAAAAATTGTTTTTAAGGTGATGGCAAATGCGTTATCTGTGACTCATACGTCAGACCTTGCACACTTGTTCGTATTTGTGATGAATGCAACTATGGGTCTTACCAAGGGCGCTGTGTCATCTGTGGAGGACCTGGTGTATCTGATGCTTACTACTGCAAAGAGTGCACCATCCAGGAGAAAGATGTGAGTAAACATGCATATTTTCATTATGTTTGATTAGGCATTGTGTAACCATGTTTTCCTTTGGGACTGTTTAATCTTTTGTTGAATTTTAAGATGGCAAATGTCATTATTATTATGATTTTGTGGTTTTGTTGTGTTAAAAGTTGTTTCTTAGGAACTGTTGGTTTCATTTTTTACACAGAGGGATGGTTGTCCCAAGATTGTGAACCTCGGCAGCTCGAAGACTGACCTGTTCTATGAGAGAAAGAAATATGGTTTTAAGAAGAGGTGAAGATACCAATGCCTTTAGTTGTATGTTGCAAGAGTTTTTGGGATCAGAATTGTTGATACAATAAAACTTAGTTGTTTTTTTACAGTGTATTCTCTTTTGATATTTCATAACACCACTAAAATCTCACAATGTTATGTCAGTAATTTCAGTTTACCTGGCTATTAATACTATTTTTAATATCAATCTATAGAGTAAACCAAAGCAAAACATGTTCCAGTTTATTTTGCCATAAAAAACTCTCATGACAACCAGTCTCTTCAAAGTGTTTTGGATTGTTCCGCTGACAAAATATTGAAGGGAAAAAAAACCATATTCAAAAATGTCTGCCTTTTTAACTAGTAATATATCTACTGACGTCTCTGATCAGTGATGTTGCAGCTTAGTGGGATAGCAGTGAAATGTAATCAGTTAGCAGTTTATTTTAATATTTCAACCGTTTTAATATTGACAATTCTTGATATATATAATTAAATAAAAAGTTGTTTTGTGGCCCACCAGTTTGAGATCCACTGGTGTAATATATCTGAACACATCATGTTAAGGATTTCATTACAAGTACTGTCTGGGGTAATGGAATGGATATTGGTTGGAGTGGATACATTTATCAGTGGTTATAATCTATATTGACTAAAGCAACTCAATCTATTTCAAAAAATGCCTGGGAGATTTTTATGAAAGGTTCTGGTATGAAAAAGACAAGGGGTGTGAGGGGAAAAAAATAAAATTTTATATATATATATATATATTGAAAATTAAGCTGGTCATAATTCTCTTAGGTGTCAAAGTATTGTGCTTTTAAACAAATACCTTTAGTAAGTTAAAAATTATACAAAAGCAACACACATTTTTGAGGTCTTTAATAATATGTACAGCAAGAAACAAGAAAGAGGCTAATATATATATCACTTCAAAAGAATTCTTCCCAAAAGAACAGTAACAATTAAAATGACAACTGGCATCTTATATACAACATCCTATTTAAACCAAAACATTGTGTTTGAGTTGTGTGAAATGTTCTTCCCAGCCAGGGTTGATTTGAGTTTGGTTGCTGATATGTAAACTAGCTAAAGACACTTACGGATCAGAGTGACACAGAGCTAAGAATTGTCTAGTTCACACTGCCCATGTGAAGCCATAGACTTATTTTTGAAAAAAAGTCTCTGGAAAAAAAAAAAACAAAAAAAAAAAACAACAAACCACAACATATATATATATATTAAAAAAAAAAAATATGAAAAACTTTCAGCACTGAATTTGTTTTGTTCAGTTCTGAGCAGAGAAACCTAGATCTGTCGACAGTGTTATTTATAGGCATAAACAGACCTCAATGGATAGGGTGAACTACCATGGTGTAGTCAACAGTGTATGATTTATATATGGTATATAATATGTCAAGAGCTCGAAGAGCAGAAAGCAAAATGTAAAAAGAGAACTAAATTTCCTGATGTTGTTCTACTAATTATCTTTTTTTGTAAGTTTTACAGAAATATAATGCACATATCAATACATTTTCTGCTAAACACTAGCACTTGATGACTGACAAAAATGTACAAATTTTATACACAAATACAATTCCTGTTTATAGTTAGGACATGTTACCACACATATAGACCTAATTCACACTAGTGGCATCTTTGCAACAACGAGGCCGTGAGGGATAGACTTACCATCTTTTCAGTGGCACGAATGGTATAAAGCTCCTGGATCACATCTGATTTTCCACAACTCATGTTGTCTGGAGTTCTTTATATACAGAATGTTCTTGGACAGATATTTTATCAATGTTTTGTCCACGGAACGATCCAAAAACACTTTAAACTGCAGTTCAGCCCATTGAAGAGTCTAAGTCTATCCCTCACAGCCTCGCTCTCATTCCCATTAAAAATCAAAAGATAGTGCTAGCTTGAATAAGGTTTATCTGCACTAATAACATCATTTTCACTACTGTTGCAGAAAAAAGGGGGAAAAAGTACCACTGTGTGGTACATTGTACCAAATGTTTCACAGGAATTCTTGGAATAAATGTAGTATTTCAGAGAACGACTTTTATACCATAAAACTCCCCATAAAATAAAATAAAATAAAAGAGGGGAAGAACATTTTCAAAATTGGTGCATTACAAAAAAAGCAAATATATTGTGTATGCAGTTGCACTGAATCCTAACTTAAATGATAGGAGTGGTTGACCGGATTCCTCAGTATAGACAAGAATTTCACCTAGTTCTTCCGATTGAATCATTCATTCACTTATCTCCAGTCTTCACCTGATTACCCTGACTATCCAGCCCTCCATACTCAAAACCATTATTAATTTATTGCCTTTCAACAATGCATATAAATCCATTTTTTAGAGGTCTTCAGCTGCATCACTTGAAAAAGAAGAGAAAAGGTTGGTTAATCACTGCAAGTGTTGAAGTGTTACTTTATAGAGGTCAATGCCAGTGCTGATTAATGTTTGTATATGAAAAACATCTGTGTTGAAGTGGAATTTTGCCTTAATTGTTCCTTACAGTGGTCCGTATTTGGCTTCGTAGCGGACCACAACATTCTTGCAGCGCCCAAACTCCTTGCGAAGCTCCGCCACTTCCAGCCTCAGCGCGGTGTTCTCTCGCTCGAGAAAGGCTGCTCGTACTGTAATCTGGTTCTCCTTAAGGCGCCTGGCATCCCGTGAACGTTTGGCTGCAACATTATTCTTCTTCCTCCGCTGCCAATATTTCTCATCCTGAGATAGTGAGGGAATAAATAAATAAATGAGTAGAGGTAGACCAAATATCGGTTTTACCAATTAAACGGTACCAATAGTTGTATATATGGAAATATCGTTATCAGCAAAAATCTATGCCAAAAGAGGCCGATAGTTGCAAATTATTGCTATAAACCACAATTAACCTTTAAAAATATTAAACTTCCGGATCTGAAATTGTACAACACCAAATTCACATTTTGTGCGGAGTACAATTTAGTGTATAATAGTGTAAGGACTGCAATATAGACAAATTTTTTTTTTAAATGTATAAATCACATCATACATCCTTATCAAACATTTTACATTCACAATTTTCAGTATTCCAAAACACATTTTCAGAAAAATTGTCTGCATAAGTGATGATAGTGTTAATTATATCTTTATGTTTTTCTTTTTCACCTTCCCGAATTCTGTTCCTAACTGGTACCTTTATGGCACACTGCATTCTGATTAGTGAGATCTCATCAGTGTGCTAGATGTGCACCAATCATAATAGGGAATTCTGAGAGAGGAGAAAAAAAAAAAAAATAAAAATCGCATATGCTCATATTACGATTGACATTAATTGCATAGTCCATCTTCAGGGCCTCAGGCACATATACCTTACAGGCTTTTTCGATCGAAGACATTTCTATTGCACAGTATAAATAATTATTTTGTGTTGACTCAAATTCAGGTGCATTTACCTTCTGCTCCTCAGGCACAAATACTTTCTTGGCTTTCTTGATCATAGGCTGTGGTTTCAGTTCCTCCTCAGAGAAACGATGTTTACGGGGATCAAACAGTTCACCTCCAGGCACGCTGGAGAGTACAAGGTCTGTGGGATCTGGCTCGAAGTTGACCTCTATTTCAATATCATCTGGGTTAATGGGATCTGGCGTCTCACGGTCCATGTCTGTATAATAAAAGCTGAATTACTATATCCCAACAATTAACTTCAACCTAAACACAGTACTTGTTTTATTACTAGCAAAAAATTTTTTTTTTTTTTTAAATGTGTTTAATACTTGTTTTAGAGTCTTAATGGAACAATCAGTTATGGTTATGGTAATGTTTTTTTCCTTGGTAGGAAACGAAAAGTACACGGTTCTCTTACTACTGACCCGATTCAAAGTCTGTTGTGCCAGCGCTCGATGTTGTGATTGTGACCACTTCATCCTCCTCACACTGATCCAGTTCCATGACGGGCATGAGAGAGACCTTGGCTGCTGAGGTCTTCAATGTTGGGGTTGTGAATAGCTTTTCAGTCGAGTTTTCCTTTGCAAGACTCTTTTGCTGACCCTCATCCCCTGTGGCAGGAATGCCATTCTCCATCAGAAATTCTTCCAGATCCATGTATTCCAGGTGGAAGGTGTCACCATCATAGGGAATGGTCTTGTCCCAGATGGCAGGCGTCAAGGCGGCTGATGGCCCCATTCCACTGACCCCTCCAGAGTCGACAACCTCTCCCAAGAGCTTCTCCTTGTCATTTTCTGCGATATAAATGCACCATAATAAACAAAAAGTGAGAAAAAGTATTTAATCGCGGTGCTAACGTTTGTCCAAGTTGATATCTTAGCGGTACAGTAATTTGTCATCAGAAAATGCACCAATCAACTCAAATCTAGAATGGGAAACAAAACACATTTACCTGAGGAAATAGTGTTTATGAGATTTTAAACTCATATTTAGATTTTACTTCAACGATGGTATACGACACAAAACGAGCTGTATCAGTTCCGTCCAGGTTTTCGTGCTTGCAGTTGTTGAGCATCACGTGCCAAAGAGTAAAATTATAAATAACGCGAAGACATGAGCTCTATTTACATAAAGAGGCGACGATTCGTGATTGGTTGTGAACATATAGGATGCGTTAGTCAACAACACTTTGGCAGAGCAGCCGCGAGCGGTGCTGGGACACTTACCGTCGTCTCCTTCGAGAACATTCCGTGGGGGTATTTCCATGATTTTCTTTAAGACCACTGGAAAAGACAACTCCGTACCATTCCCCGTGTCGGAAACATGCTCCTCTGTCATTTCTATTGAGGATTTCGCGCAGCGCGTGGGAATAGAGTAATTTTAGTAAAATGGAGGCAATCCCAAGAATATGGTTTCAGCATGTTAGGTTAGAAAAACGTTCAAACTTGGTTATTAAGATCACCACGCCGGTCAACACCTTTCTGATTACACACTCCGCTAACAACTTTCAATGGGAAGTAGCTAAAGCCTGCTCAAAACGTCTAGATTAGGCTACGTAATGCGTTCATTAGCATATTCATGACGTCATGTCGCATTTGCTCTGTCTAGTGTTGCTTCTATCCAACTATGAGCTCAAATATTGGTTTATTTTTAATACAGTCGAATTACCAATAAAGCCGTTCTCATTTACATCTACAT
The DNA here is from genome assembly GCA_032164185.1 of Moxostoma hubbsi. Taxonomy (NCBI): domain Eukaryota; kingdom Metazoa; phylum Chordata; class Actinopteri; order Cypriniformes; family Catostomidae; genus Moxostoma; species Moxostoma hubbsi. The sequence goes on from JAVLUX010000039.1 coordinate 16,244,588, forward strand.
TTCCGTTTCAGTTGTCAGACAGCGGAACGAGTATGACATAGTGATTGAAACGCGGCCCATTAAGACATGTTAACCAGCAGTCACTTCAAAGCCATTTCCAAGCTGCTCTTCTGCACTGCTAAATTCCTGATTTAATAACCACGACTGACCAAATCACCACACACAAACACCGATCAGCCACACCATTAAAACCACCTGCCTAATATTATTTAGGTCCCCTTACGCCAACTTGCATCTCCGAATATCATTCTGAGATTATATTCTTCTCAGCACAATTATACAGAGTGGTTATCTGAGTTACCGTAGACTTTGTCAGTTCAAACCTGTCTGGCCATTCTCTGTTGTCCTCTCTCATCAACAAGGTACTTCTGTCCTCAAAACTGCCGCTGGATATTTTGTGTTTTTGCACCATTCGAAGTAAAATCTAGAGACTTTACAGAAATTCTCAAGACAGCCTGTCTGCCACAATCAATCATCCATGCGATTATTTAATCAGCCAATTGTGTGGCAGCAGTGCAGTGCATAAAATCATGTAGATATGGGCAGAGGCGCAAAAAACGTATATGCAAGGTATGCAGTTCATAGGGGCACCATGTAAAGGGGGGCGCCAGCGGCTCACTTATAGTGGATTTATTTTTTTAATGTGTGTAATGTCCAAGGATGTGCATTTATTGTGTTCGATTGCAGCTGCTGAGAGACTGGCAGTACATTTGGCATCTTCTCCCAACTTAAGGTCTTAATCTACCGCTCTCTATTTTTTTCCTCTTCTGGAAAATCATTCAAACGTAATTGTGGATTTTTTTTCTTTTGGTCTTTGAGCAAATGGGAAAGTGAAAATAATATTAACTGTAAACTCTCATTCACCTCTGTCAAAGTTTACCCTGCAAACTTTTACTTCCTCATTCCAAAACCCAGAATGTGGAAAAAGGTCTATTGCACTGCTTTGCTCACACTTCTCCTGAGCAGCCTATAACAGTCTGTTATAGCACATGACTTCACACATGCAGCACGCCACGCTCATTATGCATAAAGACCAGTCACAAAGCAGTAAATGTTTAGGAATTCGTGAGGGGAAGATTGGATAATTTTACTGACTTGCATCTTTGAGTCTCGTTCAGCAAAATGAACGAATCTTTATTCAAGTAATTTCGTTCATTTAAGCAGAATTAAATTAAAATGTTACATTTGCGCAGCCAACACAAAATGAACGAATCACTCTCCGAGACTACTCCTTCGGAGTCACAAATTATTATTTTTTCAAAATAAATGGTTCATGAACGACCCATCACTAATAGGAATACATGTTTCACGAGTAGGTCGAGGTTTGACAAACATTCTTGGTTTCTTGCACATGGGATTACAACAGGTGCTGTATACTTTATCATTGCATTCAGTCATATTAAACGTCTCATCTATAGTTTATTATAAGATTGTGACGAATTATTGCATTCAAGTAATATGTAGACAATATTACAGATGCATTACAAATAGTCTTCTCTTCAATAATGGTACTTTTTCTCATTTAATTGAAGTTGGTTCAATAAACTGAACATCTAAGGTGATGTGGGACATTACCTATAAAACTGAAGTCCCAGGTTACCAGTACATTCCTCTTAAGACAGATTGCAAAGACAACCAAACATGCTCTATTCTTGATTAAGTAAATTAATTAAACTTAGTGACATGACTTGGGGGAGATTTGTTAAAAAAAAAAAAAAAAGAGCAGGACCCTGCGGAACAAGGATTGATTCAGTTCATTGCAAGTCGATAATTCAATTTCCAATACAGGCTTAACTGTAAACATGATTCATTCACGCTTATATCAGAAAGCTATATGGAGGCTTTGAAATATGAATTCAAACATGCACCTAGTCATTTTTGTAACATTTATTAACATAATTTTTTATTTTTTTATACCTACACTGACACCTGGGACATGGATGCAGCATTATTCCGTCACAAGTTTTCAGATACCGATGCCATTGTAGTATTCACAGTCAGCCATGCTTTATTGAATCCATGTGTGAAAGTGTCCAATAACAGGGAGGTTACTCAGATTAAGCATGTAGTACTATTTTACCTGTCATGTGATCTAAGCCCCCATGAGGGGACCCTCTGCATGTAGAATAAAACAACTACTATAAGGTTATTGATTTGACTGGAGTCTTCATCTCATGTGAGTGCTCATGATCTTACACACATTTCAAAATTCATTTCCTTAAGAGTAAATCTTTTAAATTATTTTTTATTTTATACATTTTTTTAATTGAGTGCACTTTTAATGTGCATCTTATTAGTAAATACATAGTAGTGCAATGTTATTGTCTTTACAGACATTGGTGTAACCACTGGACACTATGTTCCTCCATGATGTCGCATTCCTCTTACAAACGCGTGCGTGCATGCATTACTTTTCACATTGCCCACAATGCCTGGTATCTTTTAAGTAATTTAACCCCATTTCAGTAATGCAGGCAATGTATAGAAAGGATGGTTCCCCCCCAAAAAATACTTGCCCACATTCATCTAGTCTAGTGCATCATTTATTATTAGTTTTAGACAAATGTAAACTTGGTTTAATATACGTCTAATGTTTAATTTAATTAAACTATACCACTTGATTCACTTTGAGCCCTGCACGAAAAAAAAACAGGATCACAATGATGAGGTTTCATAATCTAATCGATTAAGCATCCAAGGTCACATGTACCCGTAGAGTCTCACACTGTAAATTTCAGACTACCAAAAACAAAAATGGATTAATTCCCAATTCACTTTCAATTGCATAACAGAAGACCAGATTTCCATAGACACAGATTTGGAAATTCCAAAATGACTTAATATTTGTAACCACGAATAGATCTGTAAAAACAACAAGGGTCAGGTGATCCGAACCTCTACAGCTAAAATAAGCCAGCAGATGGGATGAAAACAAACAGCAAATTCGTTTTCATTGTACTGTATTTGTATAATATTTTTAGGTGATTATTTGAACGCAATATATGCATCATTTAATAACTCTTACCGTTGTCATCAATCGACGGGATTGAGAAGGGGTACTCAAGCAAGGCTTTGAATATTTCCGGAATTTCAGTGGACATCTTAAAACAATATCACTTTCTCAGCGCCTGGGAAAACGCTAGTCACAGAAGTCAGCTTTGTTTGAGCTTCCAATTAATCAAATTTCCACGTGGAGTTTGTCACCGCGACAATTTGAAGCTCAACAGGGAATTCTGAAACTTTGTACCCCAGTCACAAGGTCCGTCCTTTGATTACGAAGTTATTTAACTAATCCCGCCTCTAATTTAATTATTTACGCCGATATGAGATTTCGACCAATGAATAGCATTTCAGCGTGCCCATTGTTGAATAGTTAATAAGTCGCGCTACCTTATTGGTCAGTCCAGCTGTACGTGTTGACTCTGCTAGCCAATAGAAATAAAGACAAGTTATCTAAGCTAGATCAACACAACTGCGTACGGTTGGACTATGAAAGTGAACAAAAATGCAGTTTAAACGTTGTTATAAGAGCTGTTCACATTCCCTTGTCAGCGGTTCATGTCGTTGTTTGTCTAATGGTATTCTACAAATAAACCTGACGCCAACATAACTCAATACAATTATATACGTTCCTTTATTTTCCACAGAGAGTGGTTCAGCAAACGGACTTTTTTAAAGCCACTCGGTGAAAGTTCATTCATGAAAAGGTTGAGTCTAAGGTCATGGTCTGTAAAACCCTATGGGCCTCTCTGCCTACATACAGTAAACTGATTGCTGCCATGATTATTAACGGGATATTTAAAAAATAAAAATACATCTCTTTTCATGTACTCACCCTCATGCAGATGTTTATGATTTCCTCTCCTCTGCAGAACACAAATGAAGATTTTTACAAGAATATCTCAGTTCTGCAGATTCATTCAGTGCAAGTGAATGGTGGCCAGAACTTTGAAGCTCCAAAAAGCATATAAATACTGCATAAAAGTAATCCATAAGACTCCCGTGGTTAAATCCATGTCTCGAGAAGCGATATAAGTGTGGGTGTGAAACAGACCAATATTTAAGTCTTTTTTTTTTTTTTTTATACTATAAAATCTACTTTCAAACAGCCCTCCTATGAACGTTAAGGAGAGTTCTTCCGTTTTTTACAGATTCACATTCTTCATGCATATTGCAGCATACTGGGCTATTGTGCAAATATTATTTATTATTTCCCTTTGCCTCATCCCTCCCTCCCTTTTTTCTTTCTCCTCCCTGTCCAGTAGGTGAGGATATGTACAAAGAATGCAAAAATCACAAAACAAAATAAAGCGTAACTCAGTCCTCTTGTAAACACACGAAGGAGGGCTGCATGAAAGTAGATTTATAGTAAAACAAAGACTTAAAAAGTGACTAGAAGGTTTCTAAACCACACCTATTATATTGCTTCTGAAGACTGGATTTAACCACTAGTGTATGTATTACTTTTACGGTGACTTTATATGCTTTTTAGAGCAAAGTTCTGGCCAACATTGACTTGCATTGTATGGACCTACAGAGCTGAAATATTCTTCTAAAAATCATAATTTGTGTTCTGCAGAAGGAAGAAAGTCATACACATCTGGGATGGCATGAGGGTGAGTAAATAATGAGAGCATTTACATTTTTGGGTGAACTATCCCTTTAATTCAGCATTAACAGTGATTTTCGATTGAATAATTAAAGATCACTTTAGCTTTCAATTTTAACAGTGATAAAAGGTCCAAAAGATGTTTAGAGCAAATTAAGTTGTTACACGATTAAATATACAAACAGTAGAATGCAAATGTATTGATTAGGATATCGCATCAGAAACGGTTGATGTGCTGTTCTGTAGGAGAGGCCTCCCAGATCAGCGGCTACATTTCCCTCTTATACTTTGAGCAGTTACATCAAGTAAAAGGCCATCACAGTGGAATGACACTACCAAGACAACTGAAAGAAAACAAAGTTGATTAAACCCATAGACCTCTGATGGGTTGAAGAGGTACATTAACAAATCTCTGTAACCCATGTTTGAGCAACAGCTCTTAATTGTTACTTTCTGATGCTTGACATCTCCACTTCCGTTCATGCTATCAGCTAGACCAATGTGATAAAACATGTAACTTATATTAAATATCTGACCAAAGTGGCGTGGCTAGAGCTAAAGAACTCAGGAATACTTCCCCAGGCAGATTCACCCTGTGTCTGTCAGTGGGGATGCTAAAGTGAGTTTTTTTGCATCAGCATATCCCTACAACAGCATACTTACATGTACACCTGAATGGAAGCTTAAAAGCATAAGTATTAAAATAAGGAGCAAGTGAAAATAGAAAAGTAAAAGGTAAGTCAATTAAATCACACATTTTCTAAAACAGTCTATTTATTGTTAAACACTTTCATGAGATTTGGTCCACTGTAATCATATTTCACTTCCAAACAGGGAGAAAAAGGATAAACGAAACAAACAAATGTAAAAATACAGTAAAAAAGAGGCATTGTTGTTTTTACTTTTCATTTTTTCAAAACCCTGATTTGGATCAGAAAATAAACCCATTTTAACAGAAATGTCTTGACAGATACAAATCCAATGTTTGATAAAACCCACATTGTCCTTTTAGGCTGAATATGGATTATTTTGAACATGCTGCTGTTTTTCAACTTCACCCAGAAAGTGTGAAATGCAAAGTTCCTTCAAACACATTCAATCTTTCTAAGTCCAGAGAGCCCAGAATGTTCCAGTTTCAGGATAAAGTAAACTCAAGCAGAGCAGGAGATTGTGGAGTAGATTACCCCAGCCTTCAGACGGCCAGTACCAACCCTTTGATATAACCAATTGCAAACCCAATCTCATGTTTGAGAACAAGATACTGTCAACGGAGATTCTCTGGTCTCGAGTTGTGTTCTTTCTCTATGTGGATATGCACACTACCTCAGCTCTACCAACTGTAGGCTATGGATACTAATAACTCACAGCAATCTGAAAATTATGCTGTACATTTCAGATGAGATTTGTGTACAAACAAAGTATGTTTGTCTACATTTTCACAAAACAACCAGAGAAATTTCACAATACACTTTCATCCCCTTGAATCTATTTCTTAAAGTTGTCTAGCAGTGTATGTATATATATATATATATATCATTAAACTGAATAAGTAGGATTATTTGTTAAGGTATTTATAATTGTATATATGTTCATAATGTATAAGGCGCTATGCAGACAATCATAAATATCCATGTATGCTTTGTGTTCTGTCGCAGTACAGCTGACGTGGTATAGCTATATCAAAAAGATCATGAGAGCAGTGGAGTGTTTTTGCTTTAACCACTCCATAAATCCTACACCACTCAAAAGGGAATCACAGGTTCCCTCAGCCATTTTTTTTCACAATAGAGAGGACCTTGAAGACAAACATTTACACTTCACAATATCATGGCTTCCTCTCACACTCTAAATGTTGAGGCTGTCTCTTGCTTGCCATTTGTCTTCAGGTTGAACAACAACAACAACAACAAACAGATAACTACCATAGGATCTCCAGCAGGTGACATTACATAATCAAATTCCTCTATTCTGGACAGTTCACGAAGCATACAAAGACATATTTCACGGTTAAGTATTATATTCATACATGGATACATATATTTAAAGTGTTATACATGGCAATTAACATATACATATATCAATAGCATATAGTAGAATAGAAGTAGTCATAATGGCAATCACTATTATCACTGTCATCATCATAATAATAGCAGTAGTAATAATATGATCCCTCGGTAAAGCGTACAACTAGGTCACTCCAGAATGTGCCAATTAAATCTCCATTCCAGCTGGAATAGTTTTTTGCCCAAATCTGCTCTTCATATCTTATTTTTTAAACTATGACATCCAAATCAAAGTACTTGATTCTCTTTTCCATAACACTTAATCCCAGGGTGCTTACAACAAGTTTCCCATCAATTACTTTTCTTTAGGATTTTAAGACAGTTTGGGACAGCAAATTCCCATCTTGATCTCACAAAACTGACATTCCTGGAGTGACTCGCATAAGAAAAAAAAAAAAATCACTAGCCATCTAATCAGCAATACATGTCATAAAGCATAGCTCAATAACAAGATGTTCTATGTATTCAATACAAGGTAAGGTTATACTTAATTAAGCTTAACTGCTAAGTTATCAATAATCATTATTAGTATGCCGATATAGGATATATATTCTGTATGTATGTGTGTGTGTGTATTTTTATATATATATATATATATATATATATATATATATATATATATATATATATATATATATATAATGTCATCTAAAAGTAAGGACGAGGTTTACTAAGGGTAGCACAGCATGTCTTGACAGTATATATTTAGACTGGCTATAACTATGCATAGGCAGGGCAAGTAGAGCTCTTTTGCCTATTTTCTTGCTAATTTGTCTCCATGCTTCTATAAATAAATGTTACATATGGAGAACTGTTAGGTTACTGGCCTGTTGAACTGTGGGGTTCCTTTGAGTGTGTTTATGGATTTCGTTTATAGATTTCAATTCCCAATCTATAAACTCGAATTAAATGACATGGAAGTCTATTCCAACCATTAATCACTCATCTTAATATTCTCAACCAAAGCAAAAATTGTTTTATCAAGTGAATACAATCACAGTTGAACTGGAACCAAACTGTTTTAATCTAAATGTTCACATCATGCTGGAGAGGGACTGCAGACTTTGTGCAAACAGCCCTCCAGTCATTGCTTTCTGCTCTTTACCAAACACTGCACAACTGTTAATCAGTGCATGCCGAACAAATGAGGAATGAGTACATGTCAGTGCAAGATCTGTAACTGTGATTATGCAAGAAAGATCAGGTGTTGCTGGGGGCGGGTTTTAAAGTTAGAACTTAATTGCCTTGGTGTATCAAATACATTCTACATCTGACAAATTTAAATTTTCCTGTAAATGGTCATTGTTGGCTATACATTCAAACTCCTCTACCAATATGGCAGGAGTCCAGAGTTAAGCATCACTTCCTAAATCTGCCAATCTGACAATGCATACCTGACTGAAACATGAGTCTTGATTGGTGGTTTGACTTGACAGTTGGTGAACAAGTCCTTCTTGGCCAAGAGTTTTTCAAGCACTGTGGGAACAGTGAGGTTTGAGGGAAAAGATGTGACATTTCACCTGCAACTCCTCATAAATGTAATTAAGGAACTCAAAAACTGCCCTTACTTAAGTTAGCTGTAATAGTACCAGTGTGCACTTTCACATACATGACACCCTATGAGTCTGTGCCGAATGTCATGTCAGTGAGTGTGCAAGTATGTTTGTTAAAAAGTGATAACGTGTGGGGGGGTGTGTGTATGTATGTGTGTGTGTGTGTGTGTGTGTGTGTGTGTGTGTGTGTGTGTGAGAGAGTCAACAATCACTGTGTTAGTCCTATAATCAGGCACTCCGCCCTGCAGGGCAATAGAGCCTGGTACTTCCCAAGGTGGCACTGAAAGAGCGGGGAAGAACGGGGACATCTGATCAGTAAGTTTCATCTAGACAACCACATTGCCAGAAAAGGTCACAGATCGCCTCCACCACCAGACAGCCGCCGCCCAACCTATTAGGAAAGAGCACAAACTAATCCGATGATGCACTTCACAAGCGAGGATGATGATTATGAAACCTTTTTTGCTTTCCATTTTCCAGACATTTTACCACTTAAATCACTCACAAATCAAAATCACTTTCTAAGGCAGCCACCCACCATTGACTCAGAATAGTCAGTTGGCATGGCGATCTGTTTTTCCTCTGGGGGTGGAGTCAGGAGGGTGCCATCTGCTCGCCGGTTCTGATTGGTCAACGATAGCCACATCTCGTACATCTGCTGCATATCTCTCACTTATTGAACAAAACAAAGATACAGAGCTCACCCAAAAATGAAAATTATGTCATCTGTCAAAACTCACCATAATGTTGTCCCAAACCCATTTAAACTTCTTCTGTAGAATACAAGTATGTTAGTCTCAGTCACCATACACTTTTGTTGCATCCTTTTCCCATACAACAAAACTAAATGGTAACATCCTTTTGTGTTTCGACAAAACAAAAAGTGTCATATGTGTTTGGAACAACATGAGGTGAGTAAATGAAGACAGAATTTACTTTTTAGGTGAACTATCTCGGTTGTCACAATTACATTGTCTCTGATAATACTGGATAAAATCCACAGCAGAACACATGCATTAAGAACTTTTTTCTTATTTAGCTGAGAAAAAAAAGACAATGTCAGATTCTCACAACTGTTGTTTTTCATGTAGGTCCACACATCCCTCTCCTCCAAACTGTGAGCAAAAGAACAGTTCCCAATGTAGTGGCACTTCTTCTGTTTCATGACATGAACGCACATCTGCAGGAACAAATGGATATTCAAAAATAAGAATGAGCCAAAAGTAGCATATGGTGGTAACTCAAATTTCTCAATTAATTTGAAAGCCATTTTAAAAGAAAAGTAAATGGTCCATCTTCTTTATTAAAAAGAAAAAAAAAAAAATGTAGGTTGTGAACTATTAAATCTCAAAACAAATTTAATCTTTCAAAACCCTTTTCTTATAAAGAAGTAACTTACGTCATATTGTTGGGGGTAGGTGCGAGAAAAAGGTAGTGGTCGCACTACAACCCACTTTTTCTTCTCAAATGATTTCACCAGCAACACCCTGCGTTCTTTTGTCCAGCTGTGTGTCCAGATAAAGAACAGACACAGTAGAAAGAAGCATTATACATGGACCTTGAAGTAAAGAGTCAAACTGCTGTGCATTGATCCCAATAAAAGTATTCATATTATAACAGTTCCAGTAGACGCTACAGGCATGTACATTTTTGATGAGAATGTTTCCTGCATCCTGGCTATAAGATAATCCCTGCTTATATAAGGGAAGCTAACCTGTGCCTGGCTTTGGCAGTGCAGTACTTTAGTGACTTGTCTGGCTCGTTGACCTGCCCCTCCCTCCAACACTGTCCACACACAAACTTCATCTTCAGATTGAGGCCACGCCCTCGACCACATCCTACTAGTCCCCCTCCTCCTGTGCCTCCTCCACTGATACAGTCTCCTCCACCACTGACCACAGCACTAGTGCCGACAGCACTGCTGTTGTTGCTGCTACTAATGGGCTGGTGGGGTCCGAGCATGGGCTGAGTGAGATGGAGTAAAAAGAGAAATTAGGCAGAAAGAATGACAAGGACACGTAGTGCTTGTATCAAAAACTATTAACACTTTATTCCCTAAAACTCACTTTTTAAACAAGACCAATCACCTCAAATGACATTCGGCACAAGAGAAAAAAAAAAGGATATGATTTTGGCAAGGATGAGTGTTTGGGAGACAAGTGCACAGCCAGTTTTCCAATCTACACAGTGTTCTTCAGAGCCTCACCTTCTGTCTCTGTGCATTCTGTTCCAATCGGTGCCAGTGCCTCTTAGACTCCTGCACCATCTCTTCATGGGTAATACCTAACACAACACATAAGGACAAAAAAAATGTGTCAGTTTTGGCAAAGAAATTTTGGTGCCAGCCAACGTGTCCGGGAATTATAAAGTTTACCGTAAAAATTTGAAAAACACTGACTAATTTCAATGTTTATTTTGTGACGTAACGTGATGGACTATGCATAATGTTCAATATAATAGTGACACAATCAAGTCAAGTGAACAATAAATGTTTGTTCATTATAGCTGCTTTTCCATGAAAGAAAAATAGCAGTCATGGAATTAGCATCAAATAAAAAATAAAAAAAATTCCAAAACAAAAACAGAGGGCAAAGCAAAACGCTAAACTGCTATTTGCCACATATGCTCACCAAGCACTTTATTAGGAACACCTGTACACCTACTTATTCATGAGATTATCTATTCAGCCAATTGTGGCGGCAGTGCAATGCATAAAATTATGGAGTTTTAGTTACTGTTCATATCAACCATCAGAATGGGGAAATTATTTTATTTCAGTGATTTTAACCATGGCATGATTGTTGGTGCCAGACGGGCTGATTTGAGTATTTCTGTAACTGCTGATCTCCTGGGATTTTCACACACAATAGTCTCTAGAATTTATTCAGAATGGTGCAAAAAACATCCTGTGAGTGGCAGTTCTGTGGATGGAAATGCCTTGTTGATGAGAGAGGTCCCCGGAAATTGGCCAGACAGGTTTAAGCTGACAGAAAGGCTACGGTAACTTGGAAAACCACTCAAACAATTGTAGTGAGCAGAATAGCATTTCAGAACATGTCAAACCATGAAGCAGATGGGCTACAACAGTAGAAATTTTAAAATCAAAGGGAGTAAATTTTTACTGTCACCAATGGCGACCTTGACAGAAATTACACTCGCAAATAAATTTATTTGGTCGCAAATGCGACCATTTTTTTTTAGTCGCAGTTTGGAGCCCTGCACAATGATGATGATTTATCGACTTTATAGACATTACATTTTTATCGTCTGTTTATGCTGAACTTCTGTAAAGCTGCTTTGAAACGATGTGTGTTGTGAAAGGCGCTATACAAATAAAATTGACTTGACTAGAAAGCCACGTTGGGTTCCACTTCTGTCAGCCAAGAACAGAAAGCTGAGGCTGCAGTGGGCACAGGCTCATCAAAACTAGACAATTAAAAACTGGAAAAACGTAGCTTGGTCTGAAGAATCTCGATTTCTTCTGAGGCACTCAAATGGTAGGGTCTTTATTTGGTGCCGACAGCCTGAATCCATGGACCTAACCTGCTTTGTGTCAACAATTCAGGCTGTTGGACGTGGTGTAATGTGGGGAATGTTTTCTTGGCACACTTTGGGCTCGTTAAACTCAATCAACCATCGTTTGAATGCCATAGCCTATTTCAGTATTGTTGCTGACTATGTGCATCCCTCTAAGGCCACAATTTACCCATCTTTTAATGGCTACTTCCAGCATGATAATGCACCATGTCACAAAGCAATTGTCGTATCAAACGGATTTCATGAATATGCCAATGAGTTCACTATTCTTCAGTGGCCTTCCCAGTCACCGGATCTGAATCCATTAGAACACCTTTGGGATGTGACAAAACAGGAGATTTGCAGCATGAATGTCTGAAAAACAAATCTGCAAAAATTGCATGATGCTAACATGACAACATGGACCAGAATCGCAAAGGAGTTTTTCCAACATCTTGTGGAATCCATGCCATGAAGAATTGAGGCTGTTTTGAAAGCAATGGGACCCTCTACCCAGTATTAATATAGTGTTCCTAATAAAGTGCATCTTTTCGCTTACAAGAATTACTAAAATAACAAAAATTGTTAGGTCATTTCATAATTTCTCACCATGGCTAATTTCTTTCCTTATTTTTATGACTATTATTCTCCGATTTTACATAACACAGAAGCGTTATACTGCCAACGTTAAGTCAAATGTGTGCAGCGTTTCTCAACAGTTTGAGATGCACTAAAGCCTGGTGGTCTTCTCCATAAGACAGCAAAGCTGTTTTTAATGTGATTCTGAAGTGTGAAGCTTGTCACTGCGGTCATGCGAGATGAGAATAACGCAGGCTGCTTTTGGCAGTGTGTGGGATACTACCCACTGTAGTCGTGGATTAGTACTCAACAAGCTGGCGGGAAGGGTTAAACCTCAGAAGCTGCGAAGCGCTGTCATCATTGGGTAGGTGTCACGTCGAACACTTGTGGCATCAACTAATGACGAGTTAATATTTTTGCCGGACATTGTGTCTGACCATTTTTTAATTTGTCTGATATTGGGAAGTTTTAACGGTCAAAAACCGGTATTTACTGGCTAACTGAAACTGTGGAAAAGGTTGATTTCATTGGCTGTCTCCAATGACATGTACAAGTATCCGAAATCGAACAAGGCTCAGGGAAAAAATGCCACAAAAGTGAACATAATTCCTCAGATATTCAAAACGTGGGGGTTAATAATGCCCCAGCAGCAAAAGTCTCTGTTGTTTTGCATCTTCATTTCCAGAACATACAAAATCTTAATAAAGATTACTAGCAATAAATGACTACTTACTTGCATGTCTTATTTACCTGTGTCCTGCTGAAGCACCCAACACTTGAGCTCAATGACTGAGTGTGCAAAAGAGCAACTATCCTCCCGCTGGCAGCCATAACGCACCTCATGGCGGCACACGTCAAACTGGCAAAGCGGATGAAGAGGACGTACTTTACTGTAGCGCACATTTGCTGAGCGAACCACGTGGACCAGGCACCTGTTTGGTTAGACAGCATCAAAATAACAGACAAGATTATGAGAGGGGGCATCTGCAATGTTCAACACTTAAGTGCAACAAAATCATAGTTGTTATCCAAGTCCAAGTGCAGAGAGGGATAAAAGTGACAGAAGTCAAGAGAGGTTGACTCACTTGTTATCATCAAAGGGATGTCGTGCAGTGAGGTTGGAACACACAGCCAGATTCTCTTTGCTTCGCTTGCTAATGATACGAGGCTTACTGTCAAAACATTCCTACAACAAACAAGGGGCAAGATTAAATCGCTTAGACAACATATCCAAACATCAATGCAAAATGCCTAGATAATGGTGCACTTTACCTCACAGAGGAACATAAACATGCCCATATGGAGCTGAAGCAGACGGGTGACACTGAGGGCCCGCCGTTCGTTGGTCCCCAGAGGGTCAAACAGAAGCTCTCGGCTTAGGGCTCCCTTCCTCTCTTGGGTCCACACATCTATCTCTTCCTGGCAATAGGCAAAAGTGCAGTTTTCGCCATACTGGCACTCCTGACGCTCCTGTACCTCTGCAAAAAGAGAATGACAATGAGGTCAGGAGTGAGAAAACATTATGCTGTAAAGCTTCTGTATGCTGAAGAAAAAAACCTAGTGCAGAGTTTGCAAATGCATCATAGATTTGATTTGGAAAACAAAACATTCTTTAATAAAAACAGATTCATACCTTTGCAGAGGACAAACGCCCCAAGGAAGTTATTACGAGCAGGGCGGGGTCGCACCCTCTTCCAGGTGGGGTCATCTGACATTTTGAGGCGACAAAGCAGCACATCTCGCTTACAGCGATGAGCTGCATCAGGCTGATAAAGGTAGTCTATGACCCGGGGTCCTAAAAGGTATAACATGTTTTTTATAGCATTAGGTTTGAAATATATCTTGTTTCTCCACAGCCCACATTAATAGATGCAGTTAAAGAGTACAGTACCTACGCGACTGTAGCAGGCATTACAGGCCTGTCTAAACTCATGTGTGGCAGCCAGAGGGTTTCGTGACAGCAAAGAGAGGTTGGTAACTGCTGGACCATTCTATAGGGAACATTTCAGAGCAAACTTAAAAATGTTGAAAGGAATTTTCAAGAAATATACAGAGAACAGTAAATGTGTAAGAACTTAAGCTCAAGGGTCAAACTTATAAATTTACAAGAATAGAACAAATATGACTCACTGCATTGATGGAATTATGGTTCCGCAAACCAGAGATGAAACTGTGAAAGACTCGTCCACCTAAGATTGTTAGGAAAATCAATGAAAAAAAAAATTAAACAAAAATTATTGGTGACTTTTCTCAAATGTCAATACCAAATTGATGCATTAGCAAGTATTGTCATGTAAAAAAATTCTGCATTATTCAACTACAGTAAAATAATTTAAAAAACATAGTTCCGTTTCTGATTAGATGAGTCTTTTTAAAGCTGTTGTAAAATGACCTTAAATGCACATCTGTGACAACATGTTCTGTATTAATGTGCAAAGTTGCTAGGGAACTGAAAACACACTACAGTTAAGTCCCCAGCATACTTCGTTCTTTACTCAGAGCCAAAAATAAGTTCAAAACTACCTTCATGCTGTGGACATACTGATATGTCTCTGTGCTCATGAAACTAACACAAATGCATTAAAAATATATCTGTAATACACCTCTGGCCATCTTCTAATGTCATTCACCCATCGCTTAATAGTTAAGGTGAGCTAGTTAATATTATCCTATTGGACTGAAACTTTCTGACTTTCTTCACAAAGTGCATTTTACAATTTTTTTGTTTTCCCCCCCACTTTGATACACATTTGGTGTTCCCAGTCAAAAATTACGGCCTATTAAAAATAAATCTCTTATTTTGGTATATTATCATCAGAAATTGGATTACATCATTTTGTCAACTCGTTTTCTTTCAGTTAGGTTAGGTTTTGTAGTTCTGTTTGGAACTTATTGATCATAGTTTATGCGCCTAATTTTTGAGTTAAAAAAAGGCAATTTTGGCAATATTAAATAAAATATGAAAACATTCTGTACTATTTATCACACTAGTGATAGATAGGCTGGTCATTTTTTTTCTTGGAAGACCAAATTACGTAAAAAATTTAAAGACAGCAGAAGAGTTAATGGGCAGAATACAGACAAAAGAGTGATGATAGGCATATCTTACTTGGGCAGATGTGTGAATAGCTTTCTCTACACATAAGGCACATGAGTGAAGCAGCATATAAAAATAAAACAGTTAATGGGCACTTAAGAGCACTACTATGAGTAGATTTGATTCCTTTTGTAGACTAATAAAAAAAGAAAAGAAAAAAAGTGTTCTGGGAAAATGTCTCTACATGAACAATCATATAGATGTAGGCTAATTTGCACCAGCTCGCTAATAATTGCATGTTAGTGTTTTCATGTTGACTGATCTTAACTGACTGAATGGGAATTAGTTGTCTGCCTCAAAATGGGTGGAGCTCCAGATCACACCTAGTGATAACATGTACCAATGGCAGTGCAAAGTTTTCCTGAAAGTTCACACTGACAAGCTGTTAACGAACCACCAAAACAAACTCAAAAGCACCTTAGTTTTGACCACATTTTGTTTGAAACGGCACACACCTTATATTCTACAAGTTCGTACGATGTATGCCAAGGCCTTTAGGATACTGAACTATATAATTTGGTAGAATTTTTTTTTTCTTTCTTTCTGATAATTATAAAAAAATAAATATAACAATTCCTGCCATTAAAAAAAGTTTCACAATAAATAAGACACCCTATGGACATCATACATTACGTCGCAGCCAATCAATAATACCAATAGGCATTTTAAAAAGACTGAATGCTCCAGCCAGCCCAATTTACACTTAGAAAAATCCTGATGTTGCTATAACAATGCAAAAAAGCACATACCAATTTACTAGAAGTGAAAATCAGCCCTCCTTTCCTGTTTACATCTCAGATTTTTGAATCCACCGGATCACCTTCTCAGTTGCAATAACGGCAGTGATGTCAGCCGACACATCAGCTAGATCTCACGCTCTTCGATTTCAAATTACAAAAAGTACATCACTTAAAGTGTGATTGCATCATTCAAGGCCATGACCGGGACATATCTTATAGACCACAACCACCAACAAATAAATCAATCTGATTGGCTTATGAATCTGACAATCTGACTTTAGATGCCAATTCACTTGAACTGTTGAGAGATTCTGTCGAAATTCTGAAGGCCTGATGGGGTGGAGGTCAGATTCGCAGACTGCTTCGGCTAATGAGCTCGGGTTCGGTTAATCGATTAGGGAAACAGGCATCACACTTGCTTGTAAGCAGAGGAAATTCTGATTGGATAAATTTTAATTTTTTGCTATTCATTTGTTGATGAATTAGAAGTGGAAAGCAATTAAAAATTCATAGGCAAAAAGGTGAATGAGATGAAAGGATGAAAAAATATTGATTTATTAGGTATGTTAGGCCAGCAGAGAAGGCCAGCATCTGGCCCTGAAAATTTGCTACCGACTAAACATTAGTGGCTTATGCTGTGGCCATTAAAGCTTTGTTCAGTGCCTAAGAACACTACTTACCCCATGGTAAAAGAACTGTAACGCACATACTTAAGTGGCTTATTGCTTTAGTATATCTTGTACCAAGTCAGTTAAAACACTTAACTTCGTTACTCACCAGGAAGTGTGTATTCAGAGAGGGAATCCAATCCTCCTGTGCTCAGTGATCCAGACCCCATCTTTCCTGCAGTGTCTCCTGTTGCAGCCCCAGAGCTGAAGGAGCTAATGGAGTCCATCGTTTGGGAAGACACTTCGCTTTGACCCAGCACTGAGAATGATTCTAGTGGGGTGTGTGGACTGACAGCAGAGTTGAAATAGGGAGATGTAAGCTGAGCGGAGGAGGCTGTAAGAACAGGAGAGTATGGAGGTCTCAAACCCACAGCAGTGTTTGGAAGGTTAGTGGGAATGGCCCCTTGAACTGGGTTCTGGTGGTGAGACAAGAAATATTGAACGTTAATGAAAATTGAAAGAGCAACACTTATTCTACCACATATAAAACACTTATTCTAGCTCTCCTGTATTACTATGTTTGTGTGTCTTTTTCAATCAGGTATTGAGCGACTATGTCCCAGTGTCCCTCCCTGTAGCTCTCCATTTCACTTACCACGCTGACCTCCAATCCTTTGGGAATACTTTCCAGCATTGTGTCTGGACATTCTTCATTCATCACACATTCAACCATGTGTTCAGATACAGGCACGGAGTATGGTACCCGCCCCGACGGCTCCTGGCTTGGGCTCTCGGGCATGTCTTGGGGCACAACTGGGCTGAGTGAGGGCATTTGGGGATCATCACTGACTGGGATTGGTGTTGCCAAAGGGGCAGGTATGCATTGGGCACTTGTTAGGTCTGTGAGACAAAGAGATGAAGAGACAAACTCAACGATTTATATTTGCTTAAACAATATTCTCATCATGTACTCATCTAATTTTACATACTAACTTGCAAATACATATACAAAATCTTGAAGGTCAGAAATACCTGAGCCAATGTCAGTCAAAGACTCAAGACCATTTGAGGTGGTCTGGAAAAAAAGAGATAAAGGTTTGCCAAATTAATCCAAAGCATACAATTCTCATTTTCAAAAAACAGCTACTTTAACCAATCTAGGAAATGTCTGGTTTCTTATCAAGCGGAGATGAATACTTGCCTCCCCTGTTGGAGAATTTGTGTCTCCATTGTTATCTGTCCCAGAAGCTGTGGAATCAAGCTGAAGTAAAAAAAGAAAAAAAAGTGTCAAATTAGTTAAGCATATACTCTCAACATATCATCAAGATTTACATCCCGATAACATAACAAGGACCAACCTGAGGGCTGACATAGGCTTTGCGGATTTTCAAACCCAGTTTGTTGGCTAGATCCTGAGCAAGTTCACTAACTTGCCTGTCCTGTGTAGAACAAACCAAGCAACCAACCAAAAAAAAGGGGTTTGCAGGCATACAAATCTCTAAGTGCATATATTATCTATAGGAATACAGGTATATTTCAAAATCACAGACTTTTTTGCTATTGCTTTACAATTCAACACATACATGAGGTGCAGTTAGTAAGCATCCAGTGCCACACTCATAAGCCTCTCTAAGTCGGCCCAGCTCCCTCAAACAAAGTGCCTTCCTGTAGAGTGCTCTGCGACTGCCCTCCGAAACACACAGTGCGCTGTCACAATCCTGCACTCCACGTTCAAATTCCCCCTAAACATAAAACATGAGAAGTCAAAACATCTCTGCAACACTTTGTTTTAAGTAGTTCATAATTTTAGTGATAGATTACATGTCAACCAATGGTCCATTGAAAATCAATGCTGTAAAATAGCAGAGAGACAAACTTACTACACTGTAGTGTGCAGCAGCCCGGTTCACATAGAGGCTCTCCAACAGCTCTGGGGGAATGACCAGTGCTTCAGACTGAGCATAGCGAGCTACATTCACACCCTCACTGTAATGTACATCCGCCTGTCTCCACTCTCCATCGCGAAACACTGCGTTACCCTCATCCAGCAAATTACACACTAGCTGAGTCAGAAATGCCTGCAGAAGAAGGGAGAAGAATTTCCATTAAAACTGCATTTCTGTGGCATTTTACTGCAGGCTTCTTGTTACATATTTTATCAAAACACAAATAGTACTACAACTAATTAATTGATGTTCAGGTACTATTGCCACGATAATGTGGAAGAAAGCATAAAGAACTGAGAGTGCATTCTCAAAGAGTTCTGACCTCATAACCTTCAGGTTCAGGAAAAGGCAAAGATGACCTGTGGCAGAAAGTAAACATTTTTTTGTATTTTTTTTTTAGGAATTTTGGATGCCAGTCAAGTCAACATAGAAGAGGTGAAACAAACAGTTAAAATTATATTTGTACTGAGCAGCAGTACAGCACAGATTTGAGAAGTCTACCAGTACAAACTTACTGAATGAATCCCAAAGCTTTCTGAATTTCTTCTTTACGCTTCTGTCGTTCTGGATCCATAACTGTAACATATCACCAGAATCCAACCAATAAACAAGAAAATAAGCATTCAATTTTAGCTTATACATTTTTGTGTGTGTGTGTTTTACTGCATTTTGAAACAAATAATATCCATTCAATTAAAATATTTTTAAAGAGACATCTTAAAATGCATAATGATAATTTTATAAAGAATAAACAAACTAAATGTTAAGTGAGAACACTTGAGTTAGTCTTCATGTTACCATTTAACTAACAACTATAACATAAGCTGGTGTGGAAAATGGCAGAAATTTGTCACAAAACCCCATGATTTACACTTGTATAGACTAAATAACTCACAACAAAGGCAAGTAAAACATAATAATAATAATCTGCACAAAATGTAGATGTAACACAAGTGTAAAAAAATCAGATGTAAATATCTAAGGCCTAAAACGTGTGAGAAGCAGGTCGAAGCACATCGAGCTCGCCTGAGAAAAACACCCACTAATGCAACTCTCTCCGGACTTGAGAAACCGCGAACAACCAATAACAAATCGTATATGTACTCCTCGCTATATTTAAGAGGAACATTATATTTTACACTGACTTGTTATAAAAAGAGCCTATCAGTGGAACACACTGAGAAAGTTTCCAGCCACAGGCTTCTTGTTAGCATTAGCTGCAATGATAGCCGCTAATGCTGCCAACTTCAGGTTTGTTTACACACATTAATATCAATGCTGAGTTTTATTTAACGCTACAAAACAGAGTCAACAAACAGCTAAAACACATCGAGGATATTCTTATGGGTTGATATTTTTTCATTAAACTTTAACAGGTCGTTTATACGCCGCATCATCTTAAAGATCCCTTTAAAAATCTCCTGGTAGCCAATTAGCTAAGCTTGATTTCCCGAACTGCTGCAGCCAGGAAGCGTCTTTTAACCTGAACAGCGGTAGCAAACACGAGAGGTTGCATAAAGAACGATGTGTTATATTAAACGTGTAAAATATAAGTTAGCCACCATGTCAAAAGTCAGCTGAGTAGCAAGCTAAATAGAAGCTTGTTGGGTGGACATTTTAGTTAAACCCACCTCAGACTTTAGATCTTCTCTTCCACCAGGTCCAGTTAATTAAAGCTGTAAATACTGTTAACTGTCAGGGAAACGATTTGAGTGTTTTTATTCCTTCAAGATCATACTTTTGTTTCCTTCAATTGCCACGAGTAGCGGACAGATCATGTGAGACTTGTCTTCCGAGTGGTTCTCCTCTAGTGCGACTCCAGCAGGTCCTGCTGGCAGAGAGACAGAGCTTGTTTGTTCAAAGTGAAGCCTTCAGACACTGGGGGCACGAGTGTTCTTTCATTGTTTATATATATATATATATATATATATATATATATATATATATATATATATATATATATAATATTTTCTTCTTCAGTTTCCTAATGAAGTGTTTCCTCATTGAACACCAATGATTAAATAATATACATTAAATAAAGATCCCTCCCTAAGCCCAGCTTAAAGTATACTGCATCCTTGGACACGTTTACATTATGAAATAATAAAGTTTATACATAAGATAACAGCTTTGTCTGTAATACCACCTCTTATATTCAGGAATATTGCATTCACCAAAAGCTAGCTACATTATCTATATACACCGATCAGCCACAACATTAAAACCACCTGACTAATATTGTGTAGGGCCCCCTTGTGCCACCAAAACAGCACCAACCCACATCTCAGAATAGCATTCTGAGATTATACTCTTTTTACAGCAATTGTAAAGAGCGGTTATCTGAGTTACTGTAGATTTTGTCAGTTCAAACCAGTCTGGCCATTCTCTGTTGTCCTCTCTCATCAACAAGGCATTTCCATCCACAGAATTGTCGCTCACTGGATGTTATGTGTTTTTGGCACCATTCGGAGTAAAATCTAGAGACTGTTGTGCATGAAAATCCCCAGAGATCAACAGTTACAGAAATACTTAAACCAGTCCGGCTGGCACCAACAATCATGCCTCAGTCAAAATCACAGAGGTCACATTTTTCCCCATTCTGATGGTTGATGTGAACATTAACTGAAGCTCCTGACCCGTATCTGCCTGATTTTATGCACTGCTACCACACAATTGGCTGATTAGATTATCGCATGGATAACTGCTGGTGCCAGTCGGGCTGGTTTGAGTATTTCTGTATCTGTTGATCTCTGGGGATTTTCATGCACAACAGTCTCTAGAATTTACTCAGAATGGTGCCAAAAACAAAAAACATCCAGTGAGCAGCAGTTCTGTGGACTGAAATGCCTTGTTGATGAGAGAGGTCAACAGAGAATGGCCAGACTGGTTTGAACTGACAAAGTCTACAGTAACTCAGATAACCACTCTGTATAATTGTGCTGAGAAGAATATAATCTCTGAATGCTATTCTGAGATGCGGGTTGGCGCTGTTTTGGCGGCACGAGGGGGACCTACACAATATTAGGCAGGTGGTTTTAATGTTGTGGCTGATCGGAATATGTCCATCTAAAATTGTAATAATTATAATGATAATAATATTAATAATGATCTTTATTATCAGAGACCATTTAGCCCAGAGACAGAGCACTTGTGTTAAAATTTATGTGAGAAATTGGAACCAGAACATCCAATATGGCGGATGTAGAAAAGGAAGTCCCGCCTCACAGGTAAAAGAGACAATCACCTTTTAGATACAGACATTGCCTGTCAGTCAACTCGAGAACGGGCATGCGCACCAGCTGGACCAAATTGACAAATAATTTGTTTGCATGATTTGAGCTGAAGAAACACAATTTATGTTACCATTTTTGACAGATTTGTTCCTCTGATTTGAAATATGTTCTTTGATAATAATATTGTCCAACAATTTAGGAGATTTCGGTCTGTCCCCCATCAAGTAGATAGGAACCGTACTTTCATGCCGCTTGCAATAAAAGAAAATAGCTGCACTGGAGCGTTCCCAAATAACAGCTAATGATTAATAGTCAATCTTAAAGGGCATAAAGAGGAACATTCTACAAAAATGGTGATACAAAAAATCTGGGAACAAGATTAAAGAAATAGTTTTGGATGGGCTGGTAAAATATATGCAAAAGAAATGGAGATTAATAGAGTCAAGATGAGCCCAATGCTGGTAATCCCAGAAACAGAACCGTGGGTACATAAAACACAACAAATAGACATGCATATGTTGGAAAATGGAAGTAAAGAAAGCAGGAAGAGGGGAAATAGATTTACCAACAGAAATTTCAATCCATGTCAGTGTTAATTATACCCCAATATATACAAAAGGTCCAGAGCATCAGACAAGTGTAGCAGCATTTATAGTAGCAAAATTTGAAAGAAAGTGGAATAAGTAAACATTATTTGGGAGTATATACAGTGGAAATGCTAGCGATATTCATGGCTTTACAGTGGGTCAAAGAACACAAACCAGGATACATTTTAATATGTTCTGACTCTGTTTCAGTCCTTAAGAGCCGGAGATCTTTCAAATCCAGCCGACAAGATATTCTGTTTAGAATTTGACAAGTACATACAAGAATAATTCGAGAGGGTACATAATTAGGTTTATGTGGGTTCCGGCAAAGGGAAATGAAGAGGTGGATAAATGAGCAAAACAAGCATTAAAAAGAGAAACAATAGAATTACAAACTGCATTAATTAAGTCAGAATTAAAGCAGTAATATGGGGTAAAGCAATAGAAGGAAAGTGGAACAATGAAACAAAGGGTAGATTTCTTTACAGCATAACCAATAAAGTTTATCAGAAAATAGGAAATATAGGTAAGTCAAGGAAAGAGAAATTTGTTTACAACAGAATGAGGTTTGGATATTCACATTTAAATAGTACACTAAAAATAATAAGAAAACATCCAGATGGGTTGTGTGAATACTGTCAGTTTGAGGAGAATATATCACATGTAATTACTGAATGCACTAAATATGAACAGGAAAGGAAAAAATATGACGGAGGAGTTGATGAAGAATGGAATTAAGGAGTGCAGTATTAAGGAACTAACAAATATGTCAAGTTGGAAAAACAGTACAACTTTCTTTGAATTCATAAGAAAAACAGGATTGATAGGTAAAATTTAAGCTCTGTTCCAGACTCCAGAGCAGAAGGAAGCGGTAATGCACCATTTATGTTGGATTGCCACCCGCCATTAAAAACCAAGAAGAAGAAGAAGTAATCTTCAGGGACAAAACAATGATTATCCAGTAAGGGGCTTTGCATGGAGTTTAAAGAAATGGGATAATGAAAATGGTCTAGATACAAAGTCATTTGCTTCAATTGTTGCAATACCTCCGATACCACCTTGGTCATTCACACAACCTGAAATTGATTTAAAGCTACATGAAAGAATTAAGGAAAAAAGGGATGGAGTTAATACAAAAACATGTGTAAAAAAATATATAAAAAGTATGCATTATTAATTTCTTCAAGTATATACAGATGGCTCAAAGAACCAAGAAATCGGAAGGACAGGGACAGTAAGGAAGTTTGGAAGAATAACAGATGGTACATCTGTATACACTGGAGAGATGACAGCAATCGTAATGGCACTAGGTTGGATTTATGAAGTAAGAGCAGATAAAGTAATAATTTGTTCTGACTCAATGGTGTTTCTTATGAGTTTACAATCAAATCAAACAAACAGAAGAGACATTTTTATAGAAATCATGATTACATGATACAGTCTAAAACAGATAAGAATAATAATTCATTTCATGTGGGTACCAGCACATGTGGGAATTCAAGGAGATGAAGAAGCAGACAAAATGGCTAAAGAATCATTAAGGATGAATGAACCAAGTATAAATATTTCACTTAGCAGATCAGAAGGGAAACATTTGGTATTGGAAGCGTGCAATAGGAAATGGCATACTTATTGGGATTCATGTCAGACAGGAAGACATTATCATAAGGTACAAAGGAGCATTAAAAAAGTTAAACCATTCATAACGTAAGGAGATTGGTACAAGTTATATTCGCACATATAAGAACAGGACATTCAAATCTTAACTATACATTACACATCATAGGGAAACATAATACAGGTTTATGTGAGGTTTGTGCAATAGAGGAGAGTCAGGAGACAGTAGAGCACACATGTTGATGGTTTATCCTGCTTATGAAAGAGAACAGAGGAGTCTTAAGGAAGAATTACAAACCTTAGGAAGTCAAAAATTAATAATGGGCAAATCTTAAATGATGTTCCAAATGTGGGGAAACAAATGAGATTTATTAGGAACAGTGGATTAAAATATAGGATATAAGGAATAGGGGGGATTATAGATTTCATTATCGTCACACTCCATCACAGAAGGTGGCGGTATACATCTATTAAGTCGGTTCGCAACTCGCCCTAAAACCTAAAGAAGAAGAAGAATAAGGAGGCGCGTTCCCAAGATGGAAGACGAGTGGACTGACTTGCCTTTGCAAGCAGGTTGTGTAGACTTTCATCCATCTCTAAGTGTATGATTTGTTTTAAAGAGCTTTTTAACGTTACTAGGCTCCACTGGAAGTAGCCGTTTGTTTACACGTTTCATGGCTGTACAGAACATCAATGAAGCAGTTGTGACGTGAACAGCAGTGTTTTGTTGTTCAAAACGTTCAAAGAGAGATCATGTAGTGTTTGTGTATTTCAAAAGCAACTGAGCTCAAACGTTAGATTGGAGTGTTTATAACTAGTAGCTTGCATGTTACCTGCCGACAGTTACTAGTAGAAGATAACGTTAGCATCTCCTTATTATCTGTATTCAAAATCATGTTAGTTACCCTGAATATCGGACGTCTGTTTGGCGAATTAATGGTTGAATGCTTTTATTTGGTGGCAGCAAGGACAATTGTAATTACAGACAAATTTGGACACTGTGGCTGTCGGCCGCATACGTCATCGAGGCTGTGTCGTTTAATTTATTTTTTTTTTATTATTATTTTTTATTTTTATTGGGAATGCAAAAAAAAGGTTAACAATTGTATAAATGCAAGTGCATATAAGCCATTGTCAATAGAAAATAAGCAAAAGACAAAAAATAAATGAAACTAGATATAGCCTCTATGACGTTGCGGCTGACAAACGCGACCTCCGGAGGACGCGTCCTTCCAAACAAGACAGCATGTCACTCTCTACAGATGTTAGTTACAGTGTTGTAATAGAAACAAAGCATTGATAGGTGATTGCTTATGTTCTGATCCTTGACAAGAGATGTGTGTTTGTGTTGATGCAGATTAGAAAGTCATTACCGTTTACTCCAAAATGCCTTTGTTTGGCAACACATTCAGTCCCAAGAAAACACCACCTAGGAAGTCAGCATCCCTTTCCAATCTACATACAGTAAGTGCAAATAAAGCCGTTTGTTAGATGCATTTGGAATGAAGAATATTTTTCTAATTTATTTGATTAATTCCCCTTTGCTTAAATCACTTCTTGTTTATTTTCAGTTGGATCGGTCTACACGGGAGATAGGTCTGGAGTATGGACCCCCAGTAATGAATATTGGTGGTCAGAGCTTGAAATTTGAAGATGGCCAGTGGATCACAGGTATAACATTGTCCTCACACAATAAAAGCCACAATGAATATTTTGACGATGATGAACAGCCTATTTAAGAATGATTTTATGTTAATCACAGAGTCAGCAAGTAATGTATCAGGAAAAGAGGTACAGAGATTGAAGAAGAGGAATCTACAGTTAGAAGAGGAGAATAATCTTCTTAAGATAAAGATTGAGGTTCTTCTTGACATGGTGAGTGTCAAATGAATGTGCTCAAAGCCACAACTTCAGAAATAGGTAGGCTAAATATACTTCATGGATGTAACATTTTTAGCTCTGGTTCAGTGACTAGATATACAGAATTTGACAGATGTTCCTCTTTTGAAAATGAACAAAATGTAGATTTGAATCGATATTGTTTAATCTATTCTGGGTTTTAATGTGTATGTTGAAAATTATGTGTTAACAAACTTCTCTTGCACAAAGGAATGTAAAAAAAATGTCCCCTCAGCTTTCAGAATCAGCAGCAGAAACACATCTAATACTGAACGAACTTGAAGATATAAAGAATAATTCTCGAAGAAAGAAATGACGCAAGGAAATAAAGGCCTTACCGATGAACTCTTTTAAAGTTCTTGTTTTTTAAAGTGAGTGTGCTTAGTAGATTTTTTAAATACTCTATTTAAATATGTTTAAACAATTGATTAGGTTTTATGTAATTGCTTTTGTCACTTTTAGGTCACTTTTTAAATTTTCCATTTCATTGCCAATTGAATGAATAACAATATTTAGGTTGACATCATGTCATATAATCTTTGCATAGCCATCTAAATATCGTTTTCTCTTTTCTATGCATCGTTTTATTAGTCTTAAAGCATCTACATTGTGTATTCAAGCAAAATACCCTCATAACTTCCCTTGTCATGAAACGGGGGCATTTGAATTGATCAAAATGATCTCCGATTACATTAAAAGCATTTTAAATGTACTGAGCTTCATGTTTAGAATACAATAACTTGTCACACTTAAACCTAATCTTTCCACAGCCCCAGGAAGTGCTCTTGAAAGTCCTTAAACCACTCTGCATGTGTAGATTTAAATGTGTATTGAAATCTCAGGAAACAGTTACACTCTTTCTTTGGTTCAAGAGTATGATTAGCCAAGAGCTGTGAAGATTTAAGAATTTACTTGCAGATTTAGGGAGATTTTCTTATGGCATGTACCCTTATTCGGTTGCACAAAATTACTATACATTTTTTAACTAATAAATTGACATGAAACCATTTTGTTGTAAAAAAATCTAATAATTTTTTTTACTGAATTTTGTGAATTGTTGTGCTATTTGCAAATAAAACAGTATTTCTTGACACCTTTTTCATCTATTTAATATAACCTTTCCCAAGTAAACCTCATCGAATATGATCATCATGTAATATTTTGCTGTAAACTCTTGTTATGACCCGTATCTGCATCATTTCTCTACAGAACCCCATTACATTTATCAGTGTATTGACTCCGTGATGTTTTTGAATTAAAGCGCATTGTACAAGAGGCTGTACTTATGTCAAAACAAGTAAACAACCCACCATGGGTTCTGTAATGCCACTTGTGCTGTCCAGGAATGTAGTCTTATTTCCTGTAAATAAGAGACTTTTTGGGCATTACAGATTATTAGTAGGTGGGTCGAGAAAAGGAAGTAGGTGTGCCAGAAGGTTTATTTAGCAGATTATCCTCCAAAATCCACAGTGCAATGAGGTTTGGGAGTACATTATGTATACCAAGGAGGCAAAGTCCTCATACAGCTTCCTGAAGGGGAGTTCTGCATCATATCACAGGACAGGTAAGGCAATTATTCAGCCAGCTATTGGTTTTGGCTAATTGTATTTTAATTGGCCTAAAATAAAGTAAAAATTGCCACCTTAAATTGGTGTGTTGATATTTCATTAATGATTATGAAGAATTTCAGCTGATTTTGGAGCATCTAGACTTTTTCCACTTTCCCTAACCACTCATTTGAGTGGTTTGTTTCATTAATTGTAATATTCTTATATAGTCAGCTTGGTTAAAACTAAAGAGAACAAAAAAAAAAAAATAATAATTTTAATAAGACTTCCACACTAATTCTAGAGAAACTGTACTATGGACATTAATATCAAATGAATAGGTGAGCAGTTAAAACTGCCTGGATTATATTTCATGCAAAGAAGTGGTGAAACAAACTTAATGTAAAATTACGTTTCTGACTAACATGAACTTCCAGGAATTTGCATTTGAAACTATTTTTTTCTCATCTGAAAAATTACATATGAAAGGCAGCGATTAACCTCTTAAATCTGCGAGGAGTCATTATATGGCAAGCCATTATATCACTTAAAACACTGAAGTCCCTGGAAGCATATGTGGTATCATTTGAAAGCCTAAAATCTGAACTTTTTAGAAAACCCCATCACTTTTGCTTCTAGGTAAATAACATAATAAGGCCTGAAAACCTGTCACAAATTGGCCCCAACTAGAGGTTATGTTGTAGAAATGTTCAAATGAAAATAAAAGTCCTTCACATAGCATTTAAATAGACAATTCATATATCAAATGAAAGCTCTCGTTCTCAAGAAGGTAAAATGTTTATTTTATTGACATAATACCACAGTTTGAATTATTTTAAAAAATATCACACAAAAACTTTTATTTCAGCAAGGCATAAACAGCAAAATGTCTCTCTTGTGCTGACCACTGATCTGTAAGCCCCAAATAGCCTTAAACTTTATATCAAGTCTTATCTTGTGTTGTTGGCTTTAAAATTAGTCAAGGAAATGACTTGTTTGTGAGCTTGCATTGTTGAATACTCCAATTTTGTGGTCCAACAAAATATAAAGTATGGTAGAAAAAGTATGAGAAACAAATCAGCAAAATAGGTTCTAACTTATTTAAGATGAAATGTTACACATCATTGTAAAGCTGGTTTCCAATGACACCTAGATTGGGCATCTAGACAACTCAGAAGTCAAGATATTCAACAAAACAGTGTGGAAGTTCTTAGCACTTAAAAAAAAAAGACTTGTTGGGTGAGGACTAAAATGTGTTCGTGCACCAACTACATTTCAGATTAGTATAATGTGATGGAAGTTGATAGAGGAAAGATGATTTTTTTCTAGTACTTGTTGCCACCCAGTGGGATAAATTAAGATTTTTTGCTTGAAAATAGAGAACACAGAAATGAAATGGCATGCTTTTAAAAAATATATATTTATTTAGTTTTTCTTTACTTTAAACATATACAGTGTCATTAATTATTGCAATAATTTCTTAAAATTAAGGGGGTTATCTGTAAAATGAGACAATTTTTATTAAATTAGTCCACTGTATGTGCAAACAGGAAGCTTTTAAATTTGAAAATCCAGCAGTGTGTAAGAGGTTAAGTATAATAAGCTCATGTAAAACTGAAACAAAACTAAACAATAAAATGACAAATTAAAAAAATTACCAGGTTTACTTGTATACAGTAGATACAAGGTGATCAATATGATACATACATACATACATACATACATACATACATAAATAGTGACACTTTGTATCTAAACATAAACCAAATGATACACAGTGGATGAAGGATAAAAGTAGGGTGACCTGAATGTTCTTGCTGACAGTGTACATGTGCATTCTTGAATCTTGCTATGTGTTACATACCAACTTCCTCTGCGCATTGTGGTAAAGATTTGCACTCATCATGGCCCACTGAGTAGTGAATGAGTAGTACTTACTACACAACTTCTCATCCTGCTTCCCTCTGAGAAAGTGTCTTTTGATTGTACATATAAATAATATAAAAATATTGCAGTTTTCCTTTTTCTCCTTTGTAGGCCCAACACCATCATAAGCAACTATGGGAATTAAAGTGGAGGAGACAGAGACAGTACGTCCCCCAGATGGTGGCTGGGGCTGGGCTGTTCTACTGGGAGGTTTTGTCATCACTGGCTTCTCATATGCTTTTCCAAAAGCCATTAGTGTTTATTTCAAAGAACTGATGCGAGACTTTGACTGTGGTTACAGTGACACGGCATGGATTTCATCCATCATGTTAGCTATGCTCTATGGCTCAGGTAAAATACAGTAAGCCGAATACCATCGAACCTTGAAAAGAAGACAACCACCTTAATTTTCATTTACCATGAAACGTGATCAAATCATTTAAATTTAATCCAGGTCCAGTCTCCAGCATCATGGTTAATAAGTTTGGATGCCGTCCAGTGATGCTGATTGGAGGATTACTGGCCTCAGGAGGGATGATAGGTGCCTCTTTTACTACTAACATTAACCAGCTTTACCTCACTGCAGGTGTCATCACAGGTGATTGAAATGTAATGTACTGTACTGACATTGCTACACAAGCCATAAACAACCCAAATCTTTGTTGTAACCAATAAAAATGCTATCATAAAAGTACATCTAGAAGATGGTAATGTTGATAATTGTGGACAAATATTGGACAGCATCTCAAGGAAAATTTAACATAATGCCTTTCCCTCCTCAAAGGTCTTGGCCTTGCCTTGAACTTCCAACCATCACTGATTATGCTGGGGTATTATTTTGACAAACGGAGACCATTGGCCAATGGACTGGCTGCAGCTGGAAGCCCAGTATTTCTGTCAGCTCTTTCTCCATTAGGTCAAGTGCTACTGAACCGTTATGGATGGAGAGGAGGCTTTCTGATCATGGGTGGTCTTCTGCTAAATTGCTGCATCTGTGGAACTGTTATGAGACCCCTGAAATGCAAAGAAAGGAGAATGATGGCAAAAGGAGAGGCCTACTCCCAAGAACTCAAAGAAATGCTGCCTTCTAGGGCTGGACAAGAGAATAACCTTTGTAAACATCATAATGCTGAAAAGCCCAGGAAAAAGAAGCTTTTGGACTTCAGTGTACTTTGTGACCGAGGGCTAATTATTTATATCATTGCAAAATTTATAGTTGTCCTCGGCCTGTTTGTTCCGACTATTCTCTTAGTCAACTATGCTAAGGATCAAGGAGTGCCTGACCAGGAAGCTGCCTTTCTGTTATCTATTATAGGATTTATTGACATCTTTGCTCGTCCCACATGTGGCATATTGGCTGGTTTGAAATGGATTCGACCCAAGATGCCTTATTTCTTCAGCCTTGCCTTGCTCTTCAATGGACTAACAGATGTTTGTTCAGCCACAAGCACAGATTACAAGGGGTTAGTTATCTTCTGTGTGTTCTTTGGGCTCTCTTATGGCATGGTGGGTGCTCTACAGTTCGAAGTGCTAATGGGTATTGTGGGGACAAGCAGTTTTTCCAGTGCACTTGGCCTAGTGCTCCTCATAGAGGCAGTGGCAGTGCTGATTGGACCTCCCTCTGCTGGTGCGTACAGATGTTAACATATATGTTGTATTATTAATGTAAAAGTAATAATACATTTCCTTCATGATCTTTTCCCCTACAGGTTATTTGGTGGATGCTTACAAGAACTATGAACTCATTTTTTACATGGCTGGCGGAGAGCTGATCACTGCTGGGATATTTCTTGCCCTTGCATCATTCTGCTGCATTAAGCAAAAGAAAAGCAAAGACTCATCTCAGATTCATCATGGTGAAGTGGCAAATAATCATGTTAGTAATGAATCAGATCAAGCCTAAAAGATGAAGAGAGCTCTGCTGTTTGGAGAGTGACATTTACACTCAGTTAAAGATGAACTCATTAAAAGGTTTTACTCCCAATGCATGTATAAAATCATGACCCCTTCACATGAGGTCATATCATTAAACATTTAAATGCAGGGTGTCCCCTCATGGGGGTGGCCATGTCAGAATCACATGACCAGTTGAATACTGCTCACTTAATCTCAGTAACCGCCATGTTTTTGGACACTTTCAATAATGGATTGAATTAATCATGGCTGACTTTGAATAGTGACGTTCTACAATGGCATCTGAAGCTGAAAACTATAGATTTTGTATGAGGTTGCATCCACCCAGCAAGATGGACGTGAAGATTATGTGTGTAATGCTGTGTTCACTTTGTGTCGGAATTTCTGTAATTACGAGATGGCAACTCTGAGGTTCTACTTGGAGCCGTTCATGTTCTTGGAACTGGGAAGTTATCAGTTTCTATGAAAACACTTCTGCCACAATGGCTTTGTTGTTGATAACAGCAAAATATTTTTCACTACATTCATTTATTAATTCACCTCAATATGTTGCTGTAAAATTTAAGCACAAAGAAAAGGTTATAGGGAATGATGGCATAATAATATGGCATATCAAACAGAAATATGTGTTCACTACTTTCAACTGTTGAGGGCGCTGCCATATTAGTTCTATTTACATCACGACTTTCAATTTGGAGCTTTAGAATTCTGAGATTAGAATTGCCCGTTCTACAAAGACATAAAAGCTTTTTACAAGTTGGAATCTCATAATTATTGTAATTCCAGCATGATGTGAATGCACCATGTCCAAGATAACACAAATACAAATGATGAATATATGATTAAATAAATGATAAAACTCTCCAGAATTACAATAAATAACGCCATATGTATCCCAAAAGCACTTTTGAATTTATTCATATTTATAATATCTGTATTACACAGAAAATGGCATGGTATGTTAGATTTATACATATGTGTTATTTGGAACACAGTCTATTTGTGAATAAACTAGCTGAATAAATTGGCCATAAAACGAGGCAAGCAATAAAATATATGATTACAGCACACCATACTGGCTAGCTGCTGAGACAGTTTAACAGAGATGCACTACTGGTATTAAAATGAATGGGAGACATTTTAATGCCAATGTTCAACGGATGTAGAAAAGGAAGTCCCGCCTTTCAGGTAAAAAAAAGCCACTCATTTAGCCCATTTAGATGTATTTGAGGCTGCAGAAACCGATCTGGATGAGCACACATAAATAGCACATGATATGACATTTACCTTAATTTATCCAATCCAGCCTTCAAATTTGTACACAGAAGTGTTCAAAAAAAAAAACGTGAATAACAGTTTGATATTGTTACGGTTGATGTACAAACCTTCTTTTCTCACGTAACTGTCAACTGTAATAAATTATATCCAAATTTCATTAATGATTTAGCTTATGTACATAACAATATTCAATAACTGTATCTAAAATGAATAAGGGACAATAAATAAATACTAATACAACAGGCTGAAAAAACAGTCATTTTAATATCTTATATCGTATATGTTTAAACTTGACATCATTCACAGGAAAGTGCACCATTAGATGATGCTGAAGTATTAAGTTTTTTTACATAATGTTTTCTCCCATAAATGTAAACAAGTGTAAAAGCCAGCATAATCATATCTGTCGAAAGGACTGAAGCCTGTCAACCAAAACATGAGCTAATTGATGTCATTAAATCAGTCTGCTGTTTTGTCATATGTTACTCCTGGTTGGAGGCTTCCGTAAATATTTAGTTTATATGTAGGGTTACGTACTACCTAAATTTAATGGTGCAACACTCAAATATTTAGTAGTGTGTAAATTGTCACTTAGTGCCCAATTACGACCACAACTAGTCTAAGTTGTAACACATATAGCTGGTGCAACCGGCCCGTGGGCACTACCATCTCACAGGACCTGAACTGATTACTGTCAGACTTTCAAAATCCTTCATCACTTGAATTTAGATTATAATAATTTAATTTTAAAGCACAGCCACCACAAAATCAGACTTTAGCACCTCTTTTTTACTTTGAGATCATTCTGAGGTTAAATACGGATTTAAAATCATTAGTGCCCTGAAACTATGAAACTCAATGACCTTGTGAGTCATTAATGTAGGTTATGCTACATTGCTGAAATAACTGTAATATTAGATCTGACATGGTTACCAACCTTATTCAAGGAGGAAAAACGATAGCTATATATTTTCTGTCAAAGGGTTCATAAATAGAAGTGTGGCTGGTAAAGACGTCTTTAGCTAGCTAGCAGACTAGCTACTTTGTTATGAATGGAGATTAACATCGTTAAATAAACTACTGGACATGCACCAAGCAATACAGAGCTAAAATTCGTCTTGAGTACACATTAGTAGCGTGGTGTGGCAACTGTAGGCTAAATTACAAACCTGCAGATGCTTCCTCACGTTCGCCATTGAAACCTTCGATGTCGACAGCATTTCAAAAGTTGGCAAAACATTGTCTATGCACTGGAAGCTTCCGTCACCAAGACCTTGGATGTGGAAGCATACTTTGCAGTGAAGCTGATTCTGAGATACAGACAGCCAGCAGATGACCAGTCAGTCAACTCGAGAACGCGCATGCGCATTAGCATAACATTTACTGAAAGATTTTAAAAATGTTCTTTGATCGCAATTTTGACCAACTTTTTTTTAGAGATTTTGTATAAGTAGATAGGAGCTGTGAGCTGTACTTTTGTGCTACTTGTAATAAAAGAAAATAGTTGCCCGGAAGCGTTCCGAAGTTGGCCGCCGAGTGGACTGACTTGCCTTGAAAGGAACTTTGCCAGCTGTCTCTATCGAAAAATTAATTTTGATTGGTCATACTAGTGTTTTATCGCAAAGTCTCGTGACGTCACTCCCAGGAAGCGGTAAATAAGTGCTAGCAAAGTTATCAATTTAATCCAACAGTGTTGTTTTTTTTTTTTTTATTTCACATTGATAAAGCTCCGTTTTTAGAAATTGACAGACCGCAACGCGGTCCCCCCACCCACCCCCCCAGTTATCACCATGCCGAGAGGAGGTGAGTGTCGTGCGCCTGGCGCGCGCTAATCTATTCTAACCAGCACCCCGCCATATTCTTCAGTACAATAAACCACTTTTATCAGTATGGTACTGGCGTGATTTCCTTTTAGGAGCTTGTTAGTAGCCACAGTCTCTTTAATGGTTGAATTGAGATTGAAGTGTGGACGCTATTACAAGATCGCGCCACGCTTGACATGTGATTGTCGACTAATTTAACTGTTCACAGATGACTCTTACAGCTTAGGGATGCATTTATCGAGTCAAAAAAGCTGCACTATTGCTAAAGTGTGTGTGTGTGTGTGTTAATTTTACTTGTCCGGTACATCACAGGCAAAAGGGGCCATAAGGGCCGTGGGAAGCAGTTCAGCAATCCCGAAGAAATTGACCGACAGATGAAAGCTCAGAGGGAATTGGTGAGTGTACTAGTGGTCATCCTCTGTCCCTTACATCCTTGTAATCTTATGCTTGTGGAAAACAGGACTGCCCCATCCCAGCAGAAATGAAATTGACGTATCCTAACCTAGGCACAGATCAGTGCGAAGTAGTGGGTCCATCTGCAATGTTGTCACCTTTTATTTTTCGCTGGCAGCAGTTTTTCTCAAAAATGCAGAGCAGTCCAGTCCAAAATTAAAACGTACGAAAAGCATTGCCTTCATGACTGTTACACTGAGTCGAGATTTATCCGGTGTCCATGCTGCGTTCATTAATGACAACACAAGCTCCACAGATGTAGATGTCCCAGGCAGACATAAAACAAACTCTATGACCTTGCCTAAGACTCCGAAGTTGATGGTCTTGCTCTCCAGCTCACGAAAAACATTTGTCCATCTCTCAGACACGGGCGTCTTTTTCATGTTCCATTCAGTGATGCGATGAGTCCCCCTCAAGAAAGAGCGTGTTTTCATCAATCAAACTGAGTGTGGGGATTCTGGAGTAGAAGTGTTCGAGGCTGCTCTGAATGTTTTTCCTCTCTGGGATGTCTCTCAGTAGGGCCCACTCAAGTTTTTTGTGTTCTCCAATTAGCGACGAATTTTGGAAGTAATCCACCGATGCTGAATTAAAGTTTCTCACTGTACAAAATAAATCATCTGCTCGCATGTTACCAGCTTCAACCAGTGCATCTATCTGCTATTTAATGTCAGAGTGTATGAATGATTCCTCTGGCCTGCAAGGCTTTGTTCAGGTCATGAATGTGCAAAGCTATGGCCATGCACAACAAAATGATACAAAAAGTCCTTCTTGCAAGCACCTGGTCAGATTCTTAACTTTGCTTCACAAAAAAATACCAAATAGTGTGGTATAGTTACTTTTAGCAGCATGAACAATTTTAATTATTTCTGTTTCCCTCCCCTTGTCCCCTCCCTCGTCCCCTCCCTCGTCCAGGTTGACGGGGATGACCTGCCCGCAGGTGGCGCGGAAGGTGCGCCCCTCCCCAAGGAAAGAGGAGGGGAGGGGGGGAGGAGGGGTGTACGTCAGGCCGGGGCTCCCCAGCCCCTGAGGGAGGAATGTGGCAGGACAGAGGGCGGGGCCGGGTCGTGACTATACACACCCGGTCCCGTATCAGGCTAATCAAGCCCCAGAGAGGGATAAAGGCCGATGGCAGGCGGTGGTGCGGGGAGAGAGAGTCCATTGTTTGTGTTTGTGTCCTTTGTTTTAAGTTTATTATTAAAATATAATTTACATTGTCAAGCCGGTTCTCGGTGCCTCATTTCCCGTCGAAATCCTTTACAAGGGGACAAAACACAATTTTTTCAGAATAAGTCAGGATACCTGAAAAAGTGCTTGAACACGGGACTGTCACAGGAAAAACAGGACGTCTGGCCACCCTACTTATGCTATGTGCCTTAGCTGATCTTTAGTTTACATAATAGAAAGTTCTTCTCTGATGTGTGATTCTGTTCTTTTGTCTGGGTTGCAGGAGGCAAATGAGGGGGCTGAATGTGAAAGTGAATCCAGGTCTGAAGAGGAGAGCAGTAGTGACGAATGAAGTATGAGGTTCTAATTAAATTAACTTACAGTACTACAAAAGATAAGGTCTAATAGTAAAAACTCTTTTAATGTGATATTGCAGGTTCTGCAATGGGTGTCTTATATTGTATATGTACATGTAAATTTACAGTAACTGACTATTTGGATGAGCTTATTTTTCTTCTGTCAAAGCAACCAAAAAGGAAAGGTGTGGAGAGAATAATTGAAATTGAGAATCCGAATCGGGTCTCCCAGAAGAGCAAGAAGGTCTCTGAAATTGATGTCAGTGCACCCAAAGCGCTCTCACGTCGGGAATGGTATGTGGGGCAGCATAATAACCACCAAGATCATTAATGTTAATTCACATAAATTAAGATAATGTTATATTATGTCTGTAATGGGTTCACACAATGGGCGAGGAGGAGGGAGCTGGCTGAGCAGTCAATGTAAACTTTTAATGAGACAAATTAACAAATCACAACATAAAACTGACTCGTGCACACACACAACATTGTGTCTCTCTCTCTCTCTCTCTCTCTCTCTGTCTAACTGGCATCCCTGGCTACTATTTATCCCTCTCTTCGCTTATTGGGCTGATTCAGCGTCAGGCGTCCATCGTTATGGCCAGGCCACACAGTCCTCCTCGTCACAATTTCATTGATTTTGTGTCTTTGTTTCTCTGGTTTCTATATATGTGTTGCTCTGTGTAGGGAGGAGATCGAAAAGCAGAAAGCTAAGGAGCGGTACATGAAGCTACATCTAGAGGGAAAGACAGAGCAAGCCAGGGCTGATCTTGCAAGACGCAGCAAAAAAGAGAGATGAGCTAAGAAAAGGTAAAGTGACGCTTTTTATATATATGTACGGTTTGCCACCCACGATTCAGGAAGCACTGGGTTCACTTCAAGTTTATTGACTCATCTGGAGCACAAGGTTTTGTGAGGAAAAGAAAGCATCAAATAGACACACAGTTACAACATCTGCTAATGCACCTGAATGGATCTGTAAATGAATGCACTCTGCCTGTGTTTCACGTGGGTCAACTTGATGACATCACTGTTCTGCAAGTTTGTGTAGTTGAAAATGGCAAGTGGAGAAAACGAGCTGCTGATAGAGAAACCCCTTGCGTTGTTCAGGTTTCCTGTCTGGAAACATTTTCTTTTTGCAGACATCACTCGACATGAGTGCTGTATACAAGTAATACATCGACATATGATAATTTATGCTGAAATCGCCGCAGGTGAACCGAAAATGCACACACTCCCTTTCATTTTTAAGCAAGCACTCAATGCTGATTTGGAAGGGCATAAAAAATAACTAAAGTGATTGGATGTTCATTGCCAATGATATATTTCCCTACTCCACTGACGAAGATGTGGGATTTCTGCATATGATTTAAACACTCGAGCCACGTCACAACATTCCTCGTATCCATTTTAATAGCAAATTTCCTTCTATAGTGATGTACAGTTTCCGAAAATATATATAATATATATGTGCAGTAGAGTTTGAAATGCATTTTATGTCGATGCGTGTAGCGTAATAGTGCAGGTATTAAGTTAAAATGTTGATTTATTAATTCGAGAAAAGTTTTTTTTTACTATAGTAATATTGTATATACCATAACTACTATCATCATGGTTTTCTTTGCAGAAAGCATGATTTTGATACAATTAACCATGGTTTTATAACTGTAATACTGTTTCCATATTGTAACCATGATTATACTACAGTATATATTGTAAACATGACAGTAGCAACAAATATGTTGATATTGTGGTTACTATGTTTGTAATACAAATACCATAGTTAAACTATGGTTACAGGCAAACCTGTTGAAGTGTTTGTTACCAAGTAGAGTATTCTTTCTTTGGATTTGGCAATAATTTCTTCTTCTTCTGCACACTGCTAATACCGAACCGTTCCGAAACCAAAACCGTAACCCTAAAACCGTGATACAAACTGAACCGTGAGAAATCTGAACAGTTACACCCCAAGTTTTTACACTGGAAGTGACCAATGATGCATCACGGCAGCTTGAGGCTGTTTGCGTTGAAGCCTCAAATGTGCATGTTATCTCAGAATGTTCACTAGTAATGTCACTAACATGGACCAATTAACTTCTGTAGCTCGACACTAGACTTTCGGCAACAGTAGAATAGGCAACTCATTTTGTTTCCGACTTGATTTTCAATGTTAATCTGTTGGTAAAACTAGTGATGTCAAAAGTACCGATACTTTAGTACCAAGTCGATTCTAAAATAAATATAGATGTCACGATACCAGTGTTTCTGTAGTACCGAGAACAGACTTAATCTGATACATGCACTGTCTGACTGACATGACTGCTTCCAAATTCTCACACTCATCCTGATTTTAACATATTTAGGGAATATTTAATGCACAATTAATCAAAATAAAATTCTGATATGTCTTAATGTGATTATTAAACTGCAAAAGACCTCAATCTATAATATATAAGAATGATTAACAAGAGAAA
This sequence comes from Moxostoma hubbsi, assembly GCA_032164185.1. NCBI lineage: Eukaryota > Metazoa > Chordata > Actinopteri > Cypriniformes > Catostomidae > Moxostoma > Moxostoma hubbsi. The sequence goes on from JAVLUX010000039.1 coordinate 16,283,570, forward strand.
CACTTGACAGACACATGCATTTGTTTTCATTTATTACTATTTACATTGATATTTAACTTTTTAAATAGGTTAAAGAGTGTTTAATAGCACAATACCATATGAGAATATTTTTCTATTAGAATATGTGATGTCCAGTGTAGAAATGTTCAGTGTAAATTCTAGAGACCGTTAAATCCCAGGAGATCAGCAGTTACAGAAAATACTCAAACGAGCCCATCTGGCACCAACAACCATGCCACGGTCCAAATCTCTGAGATTATCTTTTCCCCCCATTCTGATGGTCGATGTGAACATTAACAGAAGCTACTGACCCGTATCTGCCTGATTTTATGCACCGCTCTGCTGCCACACGATTGGCTGATTAGATTATCGCATGGATAACTGTTGGTGCCAGATGCTGGTTTTAGTATTTCTGTATCTGTTGATCTCTGGGGATTTTCATACAACAGTCTCTAGTATTTACTCTGAATTGTGCCAAAAACAAAAAAACATCCAGTGAGCAGCAGTTCTGTGGACTGAAATGCCTTGTTGATGAGCGGTCAACAGAGAATTGCCAGACTGGTTCGAACTGACAAAGTTTACGGTTACTCTGATAGCCACTCTGTATACTTGTGGTGAGAAGAATATAATCTCAGAATGCTATTCTGAGATGTGGGTTGGTGCTGTTTTGGTGGCACGAGGGGGACCTACACAGTATTAGGCAGGTGGTTTTGATGTTGTGGCTGATCGGTGTTAGACTGCTGGACTGTTTTATAGATGTGCCAGTTAAACTACCTATCTATAGCTATGTATTATTTACACTGCTAGTGCCTGCTTGGTAATGGAAAACCTCTTTTGAATATTTTTTTATTATTATTAATATTATTATTTTATTTTTCAGAAAAAGAAGCAGAAGAGACAAAGTCAAAACGCTAACCTGACCACCGGGAGGGACAGTACATTATTGCTAGAGGAAATGGCTCAGAGGCTCAGGGGTATCCATACATGTCATCCTTCTATTCCTCAGAAGTTGGAGGGAGATTTGGACTTTTACATGAAGTGAACCAGGAGGGGTGTATGGTCTTGGGTTATCATTTTAAAACACTGCCAAGCTTCACTCACTGAATCCCTCTTTTGACACACTCACTGTGCTCAGACTGTAAAGCTGCTGGATTTTACTCTTAATTTTGGCATTTCTTTGAAATTATCACTATTAGATTAGATTAGATTGGGATGTTCTGGAAGAGGTATAGTTGCAGCTGTACAGACATGGGCTTTTGTGTTCTGCAGCAGGAAATGGTTCTAAACCGTGTGGACCAGGTTATAGTGAGGAACAGTCAAACACTAACAAAAAACATTATGCATGTATAGAATAGGGATGGGCATTTTGGTCATTTGTCGACTCAAGTACTCAGACTAAATACTCGATTTGACTTTTAACTCGTTTTGTTAATCCAGTGGATCGTCTATTCATTATTATAGGCTGTTATAAAATAATCTGTTACAAAATGTACAAAAGATTGCACAATCAAAATATAATGCATCACAACTGTGGTGACGTTATAAGTAGAAGAAAAAGCGAAGATTAAAAAACCTTGATTACCTTATTAAAGTGCTTCCTTGTATATCGCAGCTTAGTGGAAGTTTTAATGACTTTAGTGAGGTTTTATGGCATTATTGAGTAAACAAAAACTCCATTGTGGCTTGATGTAAGCTACATTCATGTTTCTACAGTTATTTTTCCTACAATAAAACCATGGTTTGAAAAAAGATAATATTTATGTCTCAAAGATTCTGAAAGCAAACAGTTTGTAAGGGTGTTGCCAAGGGCCTCTGTGTAAGAGACCCTGTATTTCCCCCACATGGCGCATTTACTTGAGCCATTCCTCTGGTTTCAGTTCATTGTTTTAACCACAGTGTTTCTCAAGGTAGCCTAATTCTTCCTGAGATGACACACCTAATGAGATAAAAAATATTTCCCCTTTCACATCTTGCTATTTGTACACACAAATGCTACTTTTTTATTTTTAAATGGTTGTAATGTGGACATATAAGCCGCCTAAATATAACGTGTTGAGTATGATATGAATATTAACACAATTAAGACCGAGACGAACATGAGCAGAACACTTGGTGCTCTCAATATCAACGGCAGAGAGCATCAACAAGTGGCCGAGTTCAAGTATCTTGGAAGCATCTTCTTTGAAGATGGAAAACTGTACTGGGAGATAGAGACAAGGGTGCAAAATGCAAACAAATTCAGCTACCAGCTTGCACCACTCATGAAGCACCCACACATCCCCATCGAAACAAAAGCAACTACTTTCATAATCACTTTGACATATCAATTTCAGATATGCACTCTAAATAAAAGTCTTGAGCATAAGATCATAACACGCAAAATGCGATGCCCGAGATGAAGAGTTAACAAGACCAGACACGATATGATTAGAAATGAGAAGATAAGGGAAATGGCAAGAACACTACCAATCCACCACTATATACAACAACAACAACAGATCAGATGGTTTGGATACCTCAGCCATATGGGCACACACCAATTGGCCTACAAAGCACACAACAGCAGAAAGTCTAGATACAAGGCTAGAGGACAACTGCGTAAAACCTGGATAGAGGTCTTCAAATAAACATTGAGAACACATGGCTGTCCACCCATCAAGGCCTGCTGATCGCAACTTCTCCCTGTGACACCATTTGTTATAAGCGGAATGATGAAGTATTGTGGTGGACACTTGTGAATGCCAGCTAGTTATGAGGGTAGGATACTTTTATTTACCCTTGGATGGTCTTAATGATCAAGTCCCTACTTTAAACCTGCCTGGTAAAATGTATTTTTTATCATCAAATGCTAAAGCTTGTAATAAAGGCTCTGTTTGCTCAATCTCTCCTTTTAATATTAGATTATTCTGCTAGATGGCAACAAACACTAGAAAAGCATTTTTCTATCAAAATATACAAATCTGGAAGGCAGGGGCACCCCAATGTGATTTATTACTCTGCCCATAGGCCTCTCAATGGACTACAAACTTGATCTCAATGTCATTTGAAAGCTAAGAACATCAGCTTTGCAATGATGTATAACATTTAATCATAAACAGGAACATGTTCAAACACTGATTTGTTTATAATCCTTTTTTTCCGTTTTGGTGAACAGCATTTTTCTTGTGACATAACTGGATCATTTACCCAGACAAGCTGAGAGATAAATAAAAAAAAAAATATATATATATATATATATATATATATATATATTTTATATCCCCTTTTCTCCCCAATTTTAAATGCCCAATTCCCACTACTTATTAGGTCCTCGTGGTGGCTCACCTCAATCCGGGTGGACTGCCTCAATTCACTTCTGAGACATTCAATACTCGCATTTTATCATGTGGCTCGTTGTGCATGACACTACAAAGACTCACAGCATGTGGAGGCTCATGCTACTCTCCGCGATCCACTCACAACTTACCACTCGCCCCATTGAGAGCGAGAACCACTAATCGTGACCACGAGGAGGTTACCTCATTTGACTCTACCCTCCCTAGCAACCGGGCCAATTTGGTTGCTTAGGAGACCTGGCTGAAGTCACTCAGCACGCCCTAGATTCGGACTCACGACTCCAGGGGTGGTAGTCAGCGTCAATGCTCACTGAGCTACCCAGGCCCCTCCGGGAGTATGAGTGTATATTTTTACTTTTCTACCATTTTACAACTTTCTCATACGTTTTTATTTGATTCGGAGTGAAACTGACCCAGAGGTACAAAGTAGGGACTTTTTTTTAGCTTTGTTTATAAATGCATGAAGTAAAAAAAGTCATCAAGGGCAAACTGTAGCCGCTTGAGATGGAGAAGAGGACAGATGCGAGGCCTAAGCCTTTCATGCTCTGACAATGAACACAATCAATCTCGTGCTGCTTCAGTGTGGGCTTGTTCCAAGTAAAAACAGCGCTTGAGTCTAACAGAGGGAAAAATCGTTTGTAAAACACTTGGTAAATGCCATCATGAAAAAGACTCTTCAATACAATAGGAAATAAACCATTGTGCAAAGGATTTGCTTATCACGTGAAGCACAACAGGGAGATAATAAATAATCCACTGGAGATGTAAAAGGAACCCTTAAGGAGAAAATGTCTGATGAAATGGCACTGTGCTCTGGTTTAAATGGCCACAATAATGTGTGCATAAGGGGAAGAGCGTCAAGCACCATCGGCCAATAGATTGCAATGATTCTATACAGGCTTTAGGAGTTTTCACAGCGTCAGAAACTAATGCAGCATTGATAGACTGTCTTGAAAAGTGTTACCAAAATATTAATATATATATATATATATATATATATATATATAATATATATTTTAATAATAATCAAAAAAATTCTCCCAATTTGGCATGCCCAATTCCCAATTTTTAGTCTCTAGGTAGTTAGCGCACAGCAGCCATAGTTACTGACAACTGTTTATGTAGTGTCCTAAACTAGCGCTAGTGAATTAAACTAATTTCATATACGAAAGATTGATTCAATGTTATCAGCACTCTATGTCCTCGTCGTGGTGTTTTGACCTGCCTCAGTCGGGGTGGTGGAGGATGAGTCTTACTTGCCTCCACGTCTCATACCATCAAGCCACACATCTTATCACGTGGCTTATTGAGTGCACTACCGCAGAGACCTAGCGTGTGTGGAGGCTCGCACTATTCTCCGTGGTATCCAAGCACAACTCGCCACGTTCACCACGGAGACTGAGAACCACGTTTAATAGCGACCACGAGGAGGTTAACCCAACGTGACTCAACCCATCCTAGCAACCGGACCAATTAGTTGCTTAGGAACCATGACTGGAGTCACTCAGCACGCCCTGGATTCGAACTCGCTACTCCAGGTGTGATATTCAGCGTCTTGCTGAGCTACCCAGGCCCCGTATCATAATATTAAATTATTAAAGAAATACACAAGAAATGTAGAATTTGCTCAGTATGCAAAAAGCATAATTAATAGAATGTATAAAGACTTTTACATAATTGGAACACTGAGAATTGTCAGAAGAACTGGATGTATGCAGAGGAATTTAAAAGGTCAAGAAGAGTGACAGACTATATTTAATCAAGAGCATTTATATGATATAGCTATATTTAACAGATTAGTGAATTCAAATCCCAACAAGATGTTCAGTTTTATTGTTTATCGTTGTCTATGATTCAACAAATTGTCTACTCTGATTCAGCTGATAGACAGAGAAATACTGATAGCTGATGCAAATTAACTGAATGGCAATGGCAGCCTCTGTGTTGCACCCATAACAATCTAATCTACTTCTAGATAGGACTGCATGACTTTCACAGCGTGATATGAAAATGTCTTTCCTCTTATTCATTTGGTAACTTCCTCTTTCTCTGAGCCGATGTCCACAAATGTGAAGCAGTCAAGTTGAGTGTTGTCGACTGCAGTCTGAATGACTTTTTGCCTGTTTACTGAATTCAGAGAGCAATATTTTCCATCAAATGAAGCTACAATACTCTTGACCTTTGCTTACATACACTAGGATTTATAGACGACAGACTCTTCATCACCATGCTGAAGCCGTTTCACATCTTAAAGCAATTTGGAAATGGGGGGAAGTAAGTACTCGCATGTGTTGATTCCGTACTGTTTGTGGTGTTAGACAACGTGTGACCAACATGTGAATATATTACATAAATTCAAACCGTTGAATATTAGAATATTTTTGGTCTCATAGATTTATAGTCTCTTTCTCGACAATGCTGCAAAACCTGATTCCTATATTGTATTGCTTACCTGTTGCTGTTTATTACTCTATGAGACCCATATCATTTGTGGTGTAAAATTAAGTCTTATTTCAAAATCTGTTGTGGTAAAGAGCATGTTCTGATGACATTAGAATGAATTGGTGTGTTAAAGCAAGTTTATCTACCAGAAAAGGCTGAGCACTTCTCTCCTACATGAGAGTGACAGTTACATTTCTCTTGGTCTTTCCATTGTTCAAACATAAAGACAGTACAAGTGTTGGTTTTTGGTTACACACACACACACACACACACACACACACACACACACACAAACACAAACAAAAAGGCCATACAAACAATGTGCACCAGTATTAGGTTTTTTATCTTTTATGTGCATGGCTTAAGTATGTTCTTTAAAAAGATATTTCAGGAATATTTAGAAAGAAGTTCATTATAATGTAGAGTCTAAAATAATTGACAGTGATTAGGTGATTTCTTTTGAAAAATGTTGTTAAAAAAAGATGTCACTCCTTTGTTGCCGATGATAAAGAGCAAATCTACAGGTTGCATAGCACAAGGTGCTAGTTTTGCAACCCACTCTGATATGATATTAATAGACTTCTTAACTCAAGACCCAAAGTAAAGACAATACCACATTTATAAGACTATTTGTTTGACCTTTGATGTTGAAAACGGCACATATGACATAATCTAGTTGATGTTACAAAGACGTTAGTGGAAAAATACCCAGCAGTAACTGTGCCAATCAAACATATTGAAAGGCCACCATCCATGTGTCAATATATTGAGTGTGGATTGTATATGATTAAAGTAATTTCTCTTTTATACTAACCTCAGTGTAATATTTGATTTCATTCAAGAGACATTTAATGCAATTGAACATATAAGTTAAATGACATTTAATCTGTCTCAGTAAATATTTGACATGCTAGAGTTTACATTGTTATTTGGTTTGTATATTTTCTCATAATTGTATAACACAAGAATTGCACAATGGATTGCTATGTTAAAGTGGTTAAAAGAGAGAGAGTAAAATGGTTTTGTGATTCAGCTTGTAGTCCACTTCCCCTCTACTCACTTTGGTCTGTTTCCAACAGCGGCCTTGGCTCTCTAATTTTAGTTTAGGCTGCTTTGGTCACAGTAAAGAAGCAACATATTACTCATTAGCACATCTTTTGCTGTGTATAAATGTTGTGTGTGTGTGTGTGTGTGTGTGTGTGTGTGAATTAAATATTCATTGAAATTGTATACATTACAATCTGATTACATAAAAACTCTCTATATTAGTCAAATTTGATTTTAGAACAGGAAGGTGCTATTCATTTTTTATTTATTTTTTTATTTTTTTGCTCCGGATGGAAGTAACCATTTACATGATGTCAGTAATCTGTAAGTGTTGTGTTTCTGGACTGTAGGTCACAAGATGCATCTGACCTTCTCTCAGAGGATCTGGTTTTGGTTAGTTTTCACCACTACACCTTTATACCTTAAAGCTGAAGTATGTAATTTCTGCTCCAGTGGCAGCACTAAACAGAATGGCAGAAATATATGTTGTTTTCAAACAGGTCTCCCGAAACACTCCCCCGTATGCTGGTGGTCATCAAACAAATAGTCCTGCCCCAAATTCACACCATTGGTTGAGCCAATGAGTGCATTTAAATGCACACAAATACACTGATGACAACCAACTATCCGACAACACAACAAAACCGCTTTATTAAGAGATATAAATCATCTGATTATTCTCTACTTTTGATGTCAAAATGTATACAGGCATGCTCACAACACATGCGTATATTGGATAGGCCTGTAAGAACTCCAGTGTTACAAGTGTTTGCATGCGATTCAAAACCGGGGCTGTGTGTACCCATTGGTTTAAGCTTACAATATTTCTGGCCAATAAGCCAGATAAGGAAAAGCCTTCAATAGCATTTAAAGGCCACACACTGACTTATTAAACATAATTGGTGCAAGATTGTGCATATAAACGTGTTCATTGTTGATGTGTCGGGCCTTCAGAGTGCTCACAAACAGAACAATGTTTTGATAGTACCAAAGACGCACAGTGTTTACAATTTTCACAAAATCAACCTACAAATGACTTACTTACACCATCCTACCAAGCCAAAATGCAGTAACTCGCCAACCCTGTAAATGAGAAAATGGCTTCAAAGGTTTTTAATTTTCCAGCCAAATGTGGAAAATCTACTCCGTTTTTTCTGAATGTAAGTAGATGAGCCAAACCTGTCTGTCAGAGTAAAAATAGCCTAAGAGACCCATTTATAACTGTTTTGACAACGTGTAGTTACTTTCAATTTGCCTTTGCAGGGCAGTATATATGTCTCTGCATATTAAGCTAGGAGAAAATATTTTTTAAAATTGAAAACAATTACAGACTTCAGCTTTAACTGCTAATGACTCTGCTAATCCACTGCTTTTTAGGTACACTATGTGTGCTTATAGTACAAATACAGTGCTGACGAACTTGGATAAATGTCTCATTTTATTTTGCTTTAAGGTGGAACTGCGTGTGGAGCCAGCCAGGAGAGCTGCCCAGATCATCCATAAGAAGTTGGTAGGCTGCCTGCAGAGTCAGCAGGGACTGGACTCAGAGAAACGGATGGTAAGCTAACCTATTTAATCATGTGGATTGTGAGCGTGTTGGCGCAGAATTTGAAGCAGATTACCAGGTGCTGTATATGAGAAATGAGTAACTTTCAAGAAGACAAATGAAATGGTCATATGATGAAATGCTTTGCCTGTGGCTATGAAGATCCTCTACATGGACCACCATCAGTGTGGATTGAAAGGGGATTTTTTCCCATCTTGGCTTACTGTTTTGTAAGAAACATAATTCCAAATTGCTCCAGAGATGATGGAGCATTCAGATTGCTGAATCTGTCTTTTGAGGTTCTCGCTTTGTCTGTGTATGAATAACTGTGTCTGGATAAAGAATCAGGATATGCATTCACCAGGAGTTACTTTTTTTTGGGGGGGGGGGGGGGCTTTTCAGGAGTGTATTATACAGACCATAATTTTCTTCTTATTCCTCATAAGAAATGTAAATAATTACTGTTTTCAAACAGATTCCAGAAAACGTTCCCGTCTTTCATTGGTTGTGCAAACAGATATTCCAACCCAAAACTCATACCATTGGTTTAGCCAGTGCTGCTGTTTAGGACTGGACAGGTCACTCAAAAAAACAGAGAAATTATTTAAAGTGCCACAGTTACACTTTTAGGTGAAATCAACCTACAGATGGCTGACTTATAGTTGAACCTGCATATTAGGCTGAGATTCAATTAATATCTCAGCAAATTACACACATCATATTTACAAAAGATTACATAAAAAATAAAACTTAAAAAACCTGCCCCATTTCTCTGGTTTTTGCTCATTTTTTTCAATTATTCGTCTTCCGTTCCCCCTTGTCTTGTCACTTGGAGAAAAGGAAAATTAAATTACACATGATACCCATGTAAACTAATATAAATAAACAGGAGAAAAGTGGAAGTTTTGGAAAACATGCCACAGCACAAAGGATTTCCTGATATTCATCGCACACGTTTCTCATTCATACTTATCCTCATTTACAGAAAAAGTTACCCCTCATGATGCTGTCTGTCAGTATGGCTGAGAGCTTTAAAGATTTTGATGGTGATTCTTCTATTAGGTAAGTATTTTAATTGTCACAAATGGTGAATAGCCTCATGACAAGTATTCTATCATGATACTTGTAAAAAGATTAGATTTACTGTTGGCAGATTTAAAGCTAAATGCCACAATACAGCACAGTTGCCTTAGAAATGGTCTCTTGTGAATAAAAAAGATCAAGTTTCTAAGCACACCCGGTCTTGCCTTCCTGCAGAAAGGTTCTGGAAATGTGCTGCTTCATGCAAAATTTTCTGGCACAGACTTTGGCTGACTTTGAGATGAAGTTGGAGAAAGAAGTTCTAGTGCCTCTTAATAAGCTCAGTGAGGTAGCTCCTTTCTAACTACCAAACCTAACATATAACCTGTTGGAAAAAACAATATTCCTCATCTTTCAAATGTTATCCATGCAGGAAGACCTCCCAGAGATCTTGAAAAACAAGAAACAGTTTGCTAAACTTACAACAGACTGGAATAATGCTCGCATCAGGTGAACATTTTACCATTTTCACATAACCAAAACCAGTCGATGACTGTAGAGTTCTTTTAGTCAACGTTCCCATACCAGTTGAAGTCAAAAGCTCTTTGAACACATCACCCCATAAACGTTTGCATCCTTCATCTATGAGGAACAAAATAATTTTGTTACAGTGTTATGTATATTGTTCACAATCTGTGCATATTTTATTTCTCCTTTTATACTTTTATTTTTAGATCTCAAACCAGCACAGGTCCACAGGCTAAGCAGGATGGCCTAAGAGATGATGTAGAGGAAGCCTGGAGGAGACTTGAATCCATCAAGGTTAAACAAGCCAAAAACACTATACTTTTTAATGCTTGGTCCAGCTAGTTGAACTTTACAGCTAGAAGTGCACATGCCTAGCCTAGTGCACATGCTCTGACATGCCTATGAGGGTGACATGAGTTTCAATCTGGCCATCTACGTGTTTGTTCAATTCCCCATTCTTTGCCCCTTCATTTCCGATCAACTCTTTACTGTCCTATGAATGAAAGGGCCATAGAAAAGCATGCAATGTGTAGTGAAAAAGATGATCTAAACAAATTTGAAAGGGTTTGCTAAGAAAACATAACATTTGTGATCCCATCTGGCTTCGCTATTACTATCTGAGGCTTCTTTGGTTTTATGGAACGTACAGGATATAAATTAAATAATACATTTTCTTTCTTGCAGGATCAGTACTCTGCAGACCTCTATCATTTTGCCACTAAAGAGGATGAGTATGCCAGCTACTTCATTCGTGTGAGTACCTAATGTATGTCTTCATTATAGGGGGTAATGTGCACAATGCACAGATAAACGGACCTCTAACTGGTACTTTCTGACAGCTTTTAGATCTGCAAGCTGAATATCACAAGGTCTCATATGAATTCCTGGAGAAAAATATTACAGAGCTCAAAGAGAGCCACAGCAACACAGGTGAGCAAAGCATGTTAAGCAGTGATTTAAACACCTAAATAAGAGTCATTTATGGTGGGGACGGGTGGGACATCCCCCCACCTCTTTTGGCCATGGTTGATTTTGTCTCTACCACAAGAAATAGCTCATGGTAGGGATGTATCATTCTTGAAAAGTTTCTCATTTATTTGTGTGTGTTCTAGGCACTCAAAGTGCTTTATATGCCCATAGTATACGAGGAATCTCCTCAACCACCACCAGTGTGAAGCTTCCACCTGGATGATGCAATGGTAGCCATAGTGCGCCAGAACACCCACCACACACTATCTATTGGTGGAGAGGAGAGTACAGTGAAGTAGTCAATTCAAGGATGGAGATTATTAGGGGCCCATGATAGATATGGGCCAATGGGGGGAATTTGTCCAGCACACCGGGGTTATACACCTACTCTTTACGAGAAGAGCCCTGGGATAATGACCACCAGAGTCAGGACCTCAGTTTAATGTATCATCCAAAAGATGGTGCTTTTTTACAGTATAGTGTCCCCGTCATTATACTGGGGCATTAGGACCCACACAGACCTCAGGATGAGCACCCCCTGCTGGCCTCCATAATACCACTTCCAGCAGGAATCTTAGTTTTCCCCAGGAGGACTTCCATCCAGGTACTGGTCAGGCTCATCCCTACTTAGCTTTAGTGGGCAACCAGGTGAGAGCTGCAGGGTGAAATGTCTGCTGACAAGTGTTTCAATCCAGCAATATCCCAAAATTTACATAAAAATATGTAAATAGAAACCCAGCTATTGCCAGATTAATTTTGGAGGCAGTAGCCTTTAAAGGATTTTATTTATTTTTGGGGGGATTTTTTTTCACATTTTCTCCCAAATTTGGAATGTCCAATTCCCAGTGTGCTCTAGGTCATCGTGTTGGCATAGCAACTCGCCTCAATCCAGGTGGTGGAGGATGAATCTCAGTTGCCTCCTCGTCTGAGACGTCAATCCATACATCTTATCACGTGGCTTGTTAAGCACATTACCGCAGAGACCAAGCGTGTGTGGAGGCTTCACACCACGGGTGGACAGCAGCGAGTCATCTCTGGAGGCTTCTCTGCGCACAACTCACCACGCACGAGAACCACATTATAGTGATCATGAGGAGGTTAACCCAACGTGACTCTACCCACCCTAGCAACCGGGCCAACTGGTTGCTTAGGAGACCTGACTGGGGTCACTCAGCACACCCCTGGATTCGAACTTGCGACTCCAGGTGTGATAGTCTGTGTCTTTGATCACTGAGCTACACAGGCCCCCTAAATGATTTGTTTTGATTACTTCAAAATGTAGTTTACAATATAGGCCTATGTTACTTTGCAATTATGTCAAGTGTAGAGGTGAATTTTGTTGCATCATTTGGGTCAGTGTTGTAGAAATATGTGGATAGAAACCCAGCTATTGTTCAAATTTCAGTTTTAACTTGGAAATGTGCAAATACTCTACTACAGTCTTGATTTTCAGATCAATACATCACATAGATGATTTATCTATCTAAACAGTAAAAGATCATGTTAAATTATTCATATCCATAAGCCTTTGCCATTTGTGACATCACCACCCCTCCCCCACTGTTCCCACCACTTTTTTACAAACAAAGTGACACCCCTGGTATTTGTTTTCACATTTTCAAATAGTGTATTTTTCTGTTAAATTATAAAACCCCAAGTGACTACATCAGAAAAGAAGGTATTCGGAGAGCCTCTGCTGTCTCACCTTCAGAGCTGTGGGCGAAAGATTGCTGTACCCATTGAGGAGTGTGTAAGCATGCTGCTTCGTACAGGACTCAGAGAAGAGGTAAGCATTTGCCTTGCCCACACACACAAACATATTTAAATGCAATTGACCACATATGCACCGCTTCAACTACACACTTGCACAAATAACTGCACACCCACATAACTGCATGCATATTTTTTCTCCTTTTTCTTTCGTTCATGTCCTTTGTTTTGCTTGTCGACTCTCATCTTCACTGTCTTAACAACTATCATCTAGGGGTTGTTCAGGCTAGAAGCTGCTGCATCTGATGTATCATTCTTGAGCAGGAGTTTCCATATTATTTGTGTTTAAAAAAAATTATGATCCATCACTGGAAAATTTGTTATTCATAATATTAATTTAATGCTGATCCATGAATTTATCCACTAATCTACAAAATCCCAGGACCCAATATGGCAGAAAAATGTTGCAAGTTCATTTGAACACTTGAATTGTTCAGCAATGATTAGGGTAAGCTTAGGGTCATAAAGCAATAATGAAATCACTGAATTATTGTCTAATCACTGTAAGGAAACTCAAAGCTCAATGCTATTAAAATGGCTTTTTACACACTCACACAAATAACTGCACATCCACATAACTGCATGCCAAATATCACAACTTTTTTTTTTCTTTTGTTCATATCCTTTGTTTTGCTTTTCATCTCTCATCTTCACTATCTTTCACTATCTGTCTTAACAACTGTCATCTAGGGGTTGTTCAGGCTAGCAGCTGCTGCATCTGTTGTAAAAAAACTGAAGAGCTGTCTGGATTCAGGGACGGTCGACCAAAATGAGTTCAGCACTGACCCTCATGCTGTGGCAGGTGAAAGGCCACAATTTGCAGTAACTTTTTAAATTTGATTAACTTAAAGTTTCACTCAGTAAATCTTTTCGCCATAAAATGTATATAAATAAATAAAACTTATAAAAAATGAAAAACTTTTGTAAAATATGTTTAACATCAAGTACACTCAAATAAGATGTAGACTCGGAGCCAACATATTGAGATCACATGACCAGCCGTGTCCTACTCACTTAAGGTCGTATAGCCTCCCAGTTATTGGACACCTTTGCTCATAGAGTAAATTAATAATGTCTGAATAATGTCAAATGCATTTCTACAATGACATTGGTAACTGCATTTGTGTTGCTGCTGCATCCACACCACTAGGTGTCAGTATAATTCCAGCTGCCATATTGGTCAGCGCAACATAAACAAAAAAACTACTGCGTGCACCTTCAAAAGGTGCACTTGGTAAGCTTTTAGCTATTTTGTAAAATAATGAGAAGATTTGGGGAAGTGTAAAAAGTGCTTTGCAGGTCACACCTAATGTGGCTGCAAAGTGTGGCTGAGGTGACAAACGTCTATGTATTCAAACAACCCTGATATGTTTTTAGGTTTCTATGTAAACAAAATGCAAAGCTTATAAAATTTTATTTATTTAAAATAGTGTGGTCTCTTTGCAGGGGTGCTGAAGTGTTACTTGAGAGAATTGCCTGAACCACTCATGACATTTGAACTATATAATGACTGGTTCAAAGCAGCAGGGTAAGTTTGGGGTTGTGTCTTATTCATTTCCATATTGATGGTGTTTTCAAGAGGGGTGCCAAGCTTGGAGATATGTTGATTTGTCTTATTTCTTATATTGTTAGAGAAAAAGATACAGATGAAAAACTAAAACAGCTGCAGAAGGCGTTGCAAAAACTTCCCACAGAAAACTACAATAACCTTAGGTACAGTAGATTTCCAACTCTCTTTCGAGCTTTTAAATGAATAATTCACAAAAAAAAAAGAAAAAAAAAAAGAATTTGAGGACTTTTCATGCAGTTCTTTTAGCATACAATGACAGTTCATAGTGACCACATCTGTCAAGCTCCAAAAAGGACATAAAACAACAATAAATACATTACAACTGTCCAAATGACTTGTGCACTATATTCCACATATTTTGGTTATTTACTCCTCTGCAGCTGGCAAACATTACTTCCCATTCCACATATTCAAATTATGACACACACAAGTACAAATGTGACATCAAAACTGGTATGGGACATCTTTTTTTAATCTTAATGTGGATGCAAATGAGATTTTAGAGGTTATCAATGAATAACCGCTTTAATTTGATCTGTCTTCACACAAATCTATTGTATGGCTTTAAAAGCACATAAGTTATGTGGACTACATTTATGTATTTTTTTATTTGTCCTTTTTGGATTTACTCTTTGTGTGTTCCATGATATTAATAAGTAATTAGTATATGAGTAATAAGTAATGACAGTATTTACATTTTTGTGTAAACTATAACTTTGATGTTCATTTTCACTTCACACTTTTACTCACTGTCGACCAATCACTTTTTATCTCTTTCTGTCAGGTACCTTGTGCAGTTTCTGTCACACTTGTCAGAGCAGCAAGCAGTGAATAAAATGACACCAAGTAACATTGCCATAGTGCTTGGGCCTAATCTACTGTGGCCTCGCTGTGAGGGGTCAGTCTAGCACACACATACACACAAGTTTTCGCAAACGAAAAAGACCGCCTGGACTTTTCAACTATGCATTTAGAACTTTGTATATCCTATTACTTTATATTCCTCTGTATTTCTCCATTTTAGAGAGACTTCCTTGCTGGACATGGCATCTGCTTCTTCAGTGCAAGTTGTGACTATCATAGAGCCACTTATACAGTATTCCAAGAGCCTCTTCCCTGAAGGTGCTGAAATATTACTGTTATATGCCAATAAACTTCTTTTTATAATGACATGGGAACAGCCATTTATATGTTTGTATTATGGTATCATCATTGTAACAGTTAAAGGTTGGGCAGGAGGGGACAAGGACTGGCTGAACAGTCGAAGTAATATTTAATGTAAAAGGAAAACAAAGAAAAAACATAAACACACACAGCAGCTGCGTGTGGCTCTCCCTCTCCCAAACTGCCACATCCAGCTGCTCTCCTCGGCGACACTCCTCCCTCATTTGAGAGAGAGGAGATAGAGAGACATGCCGTCGGCTGGTCCTCGACCACTCCTCCCCCCTCTGGTGGACGACAGCCGATCCTCCCAGAGCCGACAGCAGCGAGTCCTCTGACCCCTGGCGGATGGAACGCCCTTCGTGTTCTGGCAGCCGGTAGTGAGCCCCTCCTCCTCTTGCAGATGGCGGGTGTTCCTCCACGTCCAGGTGGCCGGCAGCAACTCCTCCGTCCACAGCTGCTCCTTTTGGTGGACGGCAGTGGCGAGGACTCCGCTTTTTTTATCTCTATCTCCTCTCTCTCTCTTTCACTGTCACTCTGCCTCACCAATGTAACAGTTAAAGGTCAGGCGAGGAGGAGGTGGGAACCAGCATCGTTTACTCGCCTTTATGTTGTTGCCCCCCCCACCCCCCCTCAAGAGAACTCAAAAAGTATAAAGTTAGCAAAATATCCAAGATGCTATTTTACATACAATGACAGTGGATGGGGACTAGGGGCTGTCAAGCTCTAAAAATGACCAAACAAAACCACCATGAAAGTAGATCGTATGACGTGTAAGATATATTTAAAGTCTGCTGAAGCAATACAATAGCTTTGAGTGAGGAACAGACCAAAATCTTGGCCATTCACTGTCATTGTATAGAAAACAGTACTATGCTAGTAACTTCTGTTCCACTGAAGAATGGGTTTGGAAATGACATGAGGAGGATGTGTAATAGATTGTAGAATTTTCATTTTTGGGTGAACTATCCTTTTCATTTCCCCACAAACGGCAGCTAACAGAGTAACAAAATGTTTATTTTAGAAGCTGATTTTGAGACGCGAGAGCCACCTGCAAGCCATGATTTGAAAGATCTGATCACGACAATATCCCAGAGATATCTTTCTGACAGTGTTTTTCCCCCTTCCCTCTCTGGCCGAACATCCCTCTCAAAAACTGACAGGTACTGAGCCTTTTTCAATCATTGGTGAGGTCAAGATTCTCTACTAATTAACCAACCAACCAGATTTTAAACTGTAAATTAAACTGAATACAGAAATTGTGAGGTCAGTAAATGTAGAAAAGGATCAGATATGATTGTATTAATTTGGGCATGCTTTTTTTCCTATTTCAGCTCGGTATCATCTGAGGACTTTGGGGCGACACTGCTTGTTAAAACTACCCAGGTGAACCGTGATGGTTTTATGTGGGACAACAGTGATTCTGATCCAGTAGCTCAGCCACCTACTCAGAATTACATCCCCACTCCTCTTCCCCGTTACACTCCTGTTAACTCCCAGTCCCAGACCCAAAACCAGGCTATGACACAGTGCTCCAGCCAACCAGAGCCTACTCAGGAGTTGCCTTCCCAGTCCCAGGAGCCCACTTTGAAGATCACTGCTCCTTATAAATGTATGTGGCCCCACACCCTTTGACCAATATACAGTATATTCAATTACTTTTCCAGCCGTTCATCATAACTGGAAAATGATTTTAAAAAATAATTTTATAGAAGTTGCACTATAATTTCCAGCTAGCTGAATATTTTAACTCCCAGGAAATGTATGTTCACTATAGAAATTTCCTATAATTCTTTCCATTTTATAAGAGATAGTTCACCCAAAAATATTATTTACTCGCCCTTATCCCATCTCAAACTTGTATAGGACTTTTTTTCTTCCCTGAATTTTTTAAGCTATTTGTGTGTGGAATTATTGTTGGAGAAGCTGAATTTGCCATTCCTATTCTTTGCATATTACAGCAAGGAGGTCCTTCATTCAACACAAGGCACCAAAACTCGGCAAAGGCCCTTCTCTGAGCCAAGCAGGAGCTTTATCTGTAACCCAGCCACAAGCTTTACCCGTTCCTCTGCCTAGAGTCTCTGAGGCACAACCACCTCCCTCGCCCAAGCCTGAAACCACCCGTGTTCAACTGCCTGCATTGCCTGAAGGAGGACCACCAAAGAAAACCCAAGGCAGAAGACCCACAGTCCCTCCTCCCCAACCACCCCAAGCACTGAACCAGCAGCTCTCCTTCCCAGCTCAATGAGTCTTGGAAAGGAAAGTTAGCGACTGGAAAATTTAAAAAACAGTCTTTTGTTTTGACAATAAAGATCAATCTTATAACAGTTTATACTGCATCCTTTGACTTAGTTGTAGTATTTTCAGATTAATGCTTTTAACTATGCAGTCTTTTTAATAAGCATTTTTGTAACACTGGTCTTCCTGTAGTGTTTTGTTGATCTGCTCTAGAGATATATGTTTTCTAAGGGCTTTCACAAACATATATAAGACAAACAATCTCTCTTCCTTTTGTCTGGAATGTACTGACACTTCACATGAGCTATTTATAGACAAGCCTTAGTGAACGCTTATTCTGAAGCACCATAATAGGCAAATCATGCTCACACATGTTGAACTTTTTTTTTTTTTTTTTTTTTTTAAGGCTGATATTGTTTATAAAAATGTTTTAATGAAAACTTAGGTAACATACATTGGTATTTTGTACATTGTCCAAAGCCACACACAAACACGTACATTATGTATATATATATATATCATGTGATTAAGGGAATGGAGAAGTCAACTCCTTTTAAACCAAACTTATATTCAAGCAAAATTAATATTCATATATAATCATATTTTCATAATACATTGATAACCGTAGGTGGGGATCATAAAATATTTATGACTATTGTGTTGATCAGAAGATTTTTAACATGTAATAAAGGAAGGACATGAGAAAATGACTGACTTTTCATTATTTTTTTAATTATCTATCTTTTTGCTTTTGCAAAAGATCTCGGAACACATCACAGTCTTGTGCACCACTGTGACCTGTAGTTAGTTTGTCTTATTTTGTAAAGATTGCTAGTTCCTCAGTGTCTGAAAATAAAACTGCCACACAAGTTCATCCTCAATGTGCATCTAAGCTATCAAAACTAAACGAATATGAAATGCTTAATTTTTGTGTAAAAACTGCAGTCAAAGTGTTTTGCATAGTCAGTTATGTATATGTCTGTTCAGACTTCTATATGGTATCACTGTACACTATATACTGTCTATCACTAATAGTTTAAAGATTGACTTGCAAAAGGACTGACAGAATTTGCAAAATCAATATACTGCAAAAACTGTATATTTTAATGGCATAGTTATAGCTAGTTGTGTTTATCAAAATAGATCTCTATTGTTTCTTACATAGCAACCATAGCATAGGTTGTATTTTATGGAATCAAAGCTAGTGTTTAAGGTAATGAAAAGGTGAGATCATAGATGATAGAAACTTTAGGACACTGAAATGAGTTAATGAATTGCTACATTTCTGTCATATGCCTCCAGGGCTTGATTAAATTCTTTGCATCCTCTCCATATAAATATCTCTCTTTGCAAACATAAAGATGCCTAGAATCTAGACACAGACAAACCTGCAGTTAACTCTCTTACACCTCTCATGGTTCCTGAACAACAGCATGTACACTGGCGGCCAAAAGTTTGGAATAATGTACAGATTTTGCTCTTATGGAAAGAAATTGGTACTTTTATTCACCAAAGTGGCATTCAACTGATCACGATGTATCGTCAGGACATTAATAACGTGAAAAATTATTACAATTTGAAAAAAATGTCAGAACTTCTTCAAAGTGTTCTCATCAAAAAATCCTCCATGTGCAGCAATGACAGCTTTGCAGATCCTTGTTATTCTAGCTGTCAGTTTGTCCAGATACTCAGGTGACATTTCACCCCACACTTCCTGTAGCACTTGCCATAGATGTGACTGTCTTTTTGGGCACTTCTCACACACCTTAAAGTCAAGCTGATCCCACAAAAGCTTAATGGGGTTAAGACCCATAACACTCTTTTCCAATTATCTGTTGTCCAATGTCTGTTTCTTTGTGCACTCTAAACTTTTCTTTTAGTGTTTCTGTTTCAAAAGTGTCTTTTTCTTTGCAATTCTTCCCATAAGACCTGCACCCCCGAGTCTTCTCTTTACTGTTGTACATGAAACTGGTGTTGAGCGGGTAGAATTCAATGAAGCTGTCAGCTGAGGACATGTGAGGCATCTATTTCTCAAACTAGAGACTCTGATGTACTTATCCTCTTGTTTAGTTGTACATCTGGTCTTCCACATCTCATTCTGTCCTTGTTAGAGCCAGTTGTCCTTTGTCTTTGTAGACTGTAGTGTACACGTTTGTATGAAATCTTCAGTTTTTTGGCAATTCATTCCTCAAAACAATGATTGACATATGAGTTTCTAGAGAAAGCTGTTTAATTTTTGTATGTTTGACCTAATATTGACCTTAAGACATACCAGTCTATTGCATACTGTGGAAACTGAAAGACAAACATAAAAACAATTTAAGCTTAATTTAACGAACCAAATAGCTTTCAGCAGTGTTTGATATAATGGCAATTGATTTTATAGAACCAAATTACCAATTTACCATGATTACTAAAAAAAAAAAAAAAAAGGTGTTGGAGTGATGGCTGCTGGAAATGGAGCCTGTCTATATTTGATAAAAAATTACTTTTTTCAAATAGTGATGGTGCTGTTTTACATCCTGTCTATACTTGTGATCAGTTGAATGCCACTTTGGTAAATTAAGGTACCAATTTCCTTTCGAAACAGCAAAATCTGTACATTATTCCAAACTTTTGGCCATCAGTGTAGCTCTAACCAAATGTCAAAATATCCACGTAGATTCACCTACATTTCTGTTCTTTTTGATGTACTTTCGTATGTGATACTTTCTTCAAATCTGCATGAAAGTAGGGGTACATCCGATAGTGTTAGACTTTGATCTCGTCTTCCTCATCAAGGTACGTGTAAGTTACTCCCCTGAAAGAGTTGTTGGTGTTTGTATTCCTGAGTCCTTCACTCCCATAATGACGTGCCAGCACATCAGCAGCCCTCTTGAAATTCTCTGGCTCCATGCCGTGATCTTCAACATCATAGGAACACATCAGATCCCTCACTTTGGACTTTTTTGGTGACTCACCATTTACCAAGTCTGAATGCTTCCACTCTCCACCATACAATCGTGTCCTGCCCTCATCATCTTCTCGCAGGAGGGAGTCCACCAATGACATGGTTGCGTAGGAGTCCACCTCAGAGTTCAGATCATCAGTCAGTCCAAATGAGGGACTGGCCTCATGTGTCTTTTCACTGACAGGGTCGTCGCCCTTTTCCAACATAGGGCTGTCAATTAAGGCAAAGACTTCAGACATTAGGGAGGGACCCAGATCGAAGGTGAAAGAGTTCATGGAGTCAGCAAGACTGACCGAGTCTGAACAGGGAAAGGAGGGGACACCAGTGTCCATGAGCGAGCCTCGGTGGATTTCGGGAGGGCAGGCTGGGGGAGGGCTGCCCTGGGCTGGATGCTCAGTGCGAGACAGCCTTGGCAAGGTGACAAAGCCAGACTCTAAACCTACAAAACAAGAAAGAACCACAAAAAAAGATTAGACCTGCACTAATTTCCATGCTGATTTAGGCTGTTTTATGTTGGTTTCTAATGAATTGCACATTGTAGTATTTCTTTATTTCTTTCACTATTTTTTGTTGTTGCAATTTTTGTACTGTTCTGTACTGTATTTCTTGTTTCTTATTTATCCTATTATTTAATTTTCATCTACTGCTTTAACACCTTTAATGACTCCCAAGGGATTATTATAGTCCTGTCCTATCCTATCCTATCCTATCCTATCCTATCCAATTACTGATCCAATTGCTGGTTTGATGCCAGTCTAGCTTGTCATCAGAGACTTGTGTCTCTGCAGAACAAAAATAGGTGTTTTTCAACCGTTTTACATGATATGCCTAATACACTGGGATTCCCTACTTTCATTGGATAGTTCAGAAATGCCCATCCTGGTTTGGAAATGTCCACTGATTACATTGAGATTCCCTACTTTCATTGGACAGTTGAAAAACTGTGGTCACCAGCAAACAATTCTGTTATACTAGTATGATCTACTAGTATTAGGTAGGTTACAAACCTTGTGGGGACCCCAAACCTTGTGTGTGTGTGTGTTTGTGTGTGTGAGAGAGAGAGTTTTCATTGTGTGAACTTTTGATTTAAGATTTATCTTTTTGAACAACAGATGGCACTAGCACACTGCATTTTAGCATTTCCTGACAGCAGCAACAGAAACTAATAATTTCAGCCATGTGGCCAGACCAGATGCCCTTAATTATGTGAGTTTCTTATAAAGTAACTTATAAAGACTTGGCATAGTGAGGGCAGAAATGACTAATTATAGGGAAACTATAAATTTTTTGGATACAGGAAAACACTTTACATTATTGTAAATTGAACTCTAAAATGGGATTTTTGTTCAGCATTAAAAAATCTCATTCATAGCTCCTGGTCAGAACATTGTTAGTTTTCAGCTTGAGTCATTCATTTAACCAGGAGTAACACTTAGTTTCCATAATAAATATACAAATAATTATAACAAAATTTTGTGACTGGTAAAAAATGTCATTAATAGCACTAAACAAACTTTATTAATGTTCAAAGTTAGAGTCGACAGTAGATGTAAGTTCTGTGTATATTTATAACTTTGTAGGGGTTGAGTTTTTTAATAGGCTAACCTGTAGAGCAGCCAGTGAGGCATGTTTGAGGTATTTGTATGGGTGAGGCATAGGAATTCAGACACAGATCACTGAACTGTAATGTCTGAGTCTGGGATTGCCACAGTTGTACAAATGGTTAATCAAACACTTTGTTTGATCTGCCTAATGTTTTCCTGGATGACAAAACAGCAATCCACAAACATATTTAATTCAGACAAAATGCATTTAAAACACACAATATTTATCTCTACAACTGTTGTTCATTAAAAGTGAAGTTTTAAAGGTGTTTTCAAACAGGTTTCCACAAACATACTCCCTGTCTGCTATTGGTCACATATCAGGTTGTCCTGCATAAAACTCGCACCATTGGTTGAGCCTGTGTTGCTATGTCTGGCTGATTGAGATAGTCAACCAAACAAAGCAATGTTTTGATAGTGCCACAGAACCACAGCCTTTACAATGTTGGAGGGAATCCACATATGAATGGATTACTCATAGTTGTTTCTGCACATAAAGCTGGAATAGGTTAAATTATTTTAACAGTAAAAAAGTTTCACCTTCAAGAGAAATCTTTACAATTATCTTAAGAAAAGCTCAGTTATCCCCAGGCACATTGGGTGTAAGTACACTACGTTTACATAGTGTATTTTGATCTAATCACCATTGCTAATTAAGTGAATCTGTCTTAATGAGACTGTAAAATGTAGCTTTGATGTGAACACCGATGGACTCACCATACAAGTATGTGGATGTCTCTGGTGTTTTGGGTGAACTAGGGAAAAGTACTTTAACAGGACAACCGTTGGGTGAGTCCACGTCCAGATGGGGGAGGGAGATGGCATTTTTTATGATTGGAGAAATGGGAGGAGGTGGGGGTGACAGGTCCTTCGAGCCAACGCAGGGCTTGTTTGAGGTCTTGCGGACATGGCGAAGTGTGCGGGAGAAGAAACCTTCATTCTTCTCTGAGGTGGAGGAAGTGTCTCCATCTGCATTACTTCCTGCTCCACCATGGTTACTGAGGAACGAAGTGTCCCCAAACACGTCCCCTCCGCGGCCCACATGCATGGTGTGGCGGAAGTCACCCAGTGGGGGGCTGATCATGTCCGGAGTGAGGTCACCTTTAAAGCGACGCTTTCCTGAGGAGTGGGACACCAGACCCTTCAGGCCAGAGAGCTTGCCCAAGTTCATGGTTTCTCCAGGTAGAAGTTGTAGATACTTCAGTCCACAACACAAAACCTATCTAAAAATGGTGAGAAAGGAAGTCAAATATATTCGATTCACCCTTGCATCAGGGCTACACAGAATACAATTTTGAAAGCTGCAGTTGAGTGTAATGTTTCTTTTTACAGTTTTTGAAAAAGTAGACACTTTCAGCTGTGTCCCGTTTTTGCCACTGGTCTTTGTTCATATCCAGAAAGATTCAGTGAAGATAAATGTGAGCTGAAAATATGCATGTCTCCAATTCCTGAAAACCTCTGCTGCATATGTGGTCAGAGATTCTGGGCTTCACAGTTGTTCTGGGTTTCTGGTTTAGAAAAAAATCAGCTCAGAAATAAATTCAGCTTTGGCTGCATATATCTATGTGGTTAAGAACTGAGACCATGTACTCCTTCTTCAGTAAGGTCCAGAAGGTCTGCTGCTACAAGTTCTGGAAGATCAAATGTTAACAAAATATATGTGAATTTTTTTTCATACAAATAAAGTGATTCTGTATTTATTTTATGAGAAGTTAGCACTGAAATATTAAATTATCAACTTTTTGCTGTGAACATTTATTTAAAAATAAATAAAATTCAGACTGCTTTGACTCCTCTGACATTCACTTTGAAATGTGGTAAAAATGAAGAATTATTTTAAGCATTTCCAGTATCTTGGTCATTAACTTGTAGGGCATCTTGTTTAAAAAGCACATCTTTTTAACAAGGCAATTTTCATAAATATTTAGCAAAAGTAGCAATTACAAGCCATTCTCTCATTTATGAGCTTTCCACTGTAACAGGCCACCCACATTTAGTCTAACTTTATTAGTAGTTTATTCAATCTTTTGTGGGATTGCATCAGCTCTCAGCAGTCTTTTAATTTGTGTTTAAATCCTTGAGAATCCTTTTAAAGGAATGAGTTCTTATGTCTCATTCCATCAATTTATGACAAGGTCTGTTCTGGCTATGTTGTGCATTTGAGCCTAAATTACCACTAAAGAGCACTTAGCGTGTGTAATAAGCACACACTATTTAGCCAAACCCTTTATCTAATTAGTGTCAGATCATAAATCACATCCAACCTGATATTTGGACCTGGGAGAAACTCTAGAATCATCATCCTTCACTATTCCCACTCACTTTGAAAAACATACAATGGTAACATACCTGAATCAACCCCTTTGTCTAATCAGTGTGACTGTATGCTTTCTTAATCCAAGTTCATTCAGTGACCTCAGCCCTGCACCCTGCTGCTGTGTGAGTCTGGCTCAATCCCAAACCCTCCAGACAGGCTTGCTGCTTTATCCCTGCACATGTACTCATATGCTGAGCGGAGCCACTCGGTCCTCATATTCTTCCACTCCTACTGGCCTCTGCTCCTGATCCTTTGTGTTGAGAGATACGCAAATCCAGCGATCCACTATCCAGGAACCCCAGGGGGAGATAAAGGTGTCTTTAAAATACAGTAAATTAGATGTAATAATCTGGGGCAATAGTGTGCCTTGAGAGAGGCTCCTTAAGGATTGATCATATCCAGGATTAGCCCCAAATCCCTCTTCCCTTCCTTCTCCCCAAACCCCCCCTCTGCTGGCTTTAGTCCACTCAGCCGTCCTGGTTTGGAGGATTTCTTTTCAAATCAACAAACCTCCTGTATGAGAGAGTGAGACAGATGTAGCACAGATCACGATCAACAACAATTAAATTAATTTTGCTCATATTAAGTCAACATAGCAGATTTTTCCTTGTATGTTTGTGTGTACAGGTCCAGATCTGTGGACTAAAATGACATTATACCCCAACTATACATTTAACATTTTCTGAGAAATGGTAATAGTTGTGGAAAAGCGATATGGGCTGAACACAGGGGTCTTAAACAGGGGGTACATGGTGGTACTGTGGTGGAACCACCAATTATTGTTGGATCTCAGTTTAACTTGAAAGAAAACATTTAAATACTTTGTGCTAAATAATATTAGAATATTAAGTTAACTTTAACCAAAGCTGAAGTTAAGAGGCTAAAGTGCAGTTAAAGGTTTAATTGTCCCACCAACATTATGTATTGAGTACAATTTAAATATACTGTAATGCACAAGTACTGTAATGAACAAGAAGTATATCAATCTGCACATCAGTAATGATGATTTCAATGTCTTTGCAAAGTAAGCCTTTAACAAAGTAAATTCATTACGATGATAATATATACATGTAATTAAAGGTCATCCTTCAAGTGCAACACTCAATTATATTCAATATGTAACGGGGGACCCTGCTTTGTTCCTCTATTTACCAAGGAGTCCTTGGCCTAAGAAAGGTTGAAGAACCTTGAGCTAAACATAATATAACCCAATGTTCCATCTGGTACATTGACATTTACCAGGGCTGCTGTTGCCTCTTGACATGACAAATAGCCATAGACAAAAACACACTGTCTAGAATTTGGGCAGCTGTTGCTATTTAATACAAACAATGCAATTATGTCTGGAAAATGGCTGTGCATTGTTTGAATGAAGAAGATGTGCATGACAACCCTGTAAACCACAGTCTAATAGAACCCGTGTGTGTAAATGCATTCCTGGGAGAAATATCTCTGCACTCTGTCTATAGCTGACAGCCAGTACAGTACCCACATCTCAGATTGGAAACATGTTTCAATTTGCCTCCTCTTTCTCTCTGTGGGATTGCCAGTCTTTCTGCATATGAGCATAAGACTGCATTCAACTTCACTGAAAAAACTGATCCATCTGATCACTTTAATAGCACTTGCTTTTTTGCAACCCTCAACTGCAGATTCATATTATTATGTCAATGAAATAAGTTAAGTGATGTGAACATTAACATGACTTTACAATAAAAATTGTCCTTTTGGGTGAAAAAACATTTCAATAAGTGCTGTTTGTTAATCTTTTCCTAAATTTCCCCTTTTCCCCAAACAATATCATGATCAGTTAGTCTACACTACTTTGTAACCTTGTTAACCAGGTGGACAAACATTCAAGATAAGGCCTCATTTTTGCCTTCACCATTGACCTTCACTCTTTTCTGGGTTCTAATGTGGTCTAAATAAAAAGAGGGCAGCCTTGGACTAAATCAAGATTACAAATATAATGATATATTAATGCTTTGGTTTCTGACCATATAATTAAATTTTTTTTTTACTCAAAGCAGTCTGTTCTCCATGACCACTTGATAGTGTGGGTCCAGGATGGTGAAAAAAACTATGAAATGACAATCAAAATGGTCAAAGAGCCCATTTCTGCTTTAATATCTCTCCTACTGCAAAAACTAGTCTAGTTTTTAGACTAGTTTGACATATACAGTAAGAGGTCCTTTTAAAATATAATGTAAGTTTCAGAACTCAAAACATCCTCCTGACTGCAACAAACAAAACTGTCAAAACGACTCGTTCTCTACTTTCTCAAAATTGTGATGTCACACTGTGGTAGACATTTGCATCTGACTGCCTCCACAACAACACATCAGTGCCTACTTTACCTTAAAGGAATATTATGGGTTCAATACAAGTTAAGTTCAATCGACATCATTTGTGGCATAATGTTGATTACCACAAAAATCTATTTCAACTCGTCCCCGCTTTTCTTAAAAAAAAAAAATCAAGGTTGCAGTGAGGCACTAACTATTGATGTGAATGTTGACAATTTTTGGTAATGCAGAAATGTAAAGGGATAGTTCTCCAAAAAAATAAAATTTTCTCATGATTTACTCACCCTCACGCCATCCCAGATTTGTATGACTTTCTTCTACTGAACACAAATTAAGATTTTTCGAAGAACTCCAAAATGCACATAACCACAGCATAAAAGTAATCCATAAGACTCCAGTGGTTAAATCCATAACTTCTGAAGTGATATGATAAGTGTGGCTGAGAAACTTGAGTAAATGTCACCCTCCACTTTCAATTTTACATTCTTCTTCTTTTGTTTTTGATGATTTGCATTCTACTGGGCAGGGAGGAGTATTTAATATTGATCCGTTTCTCACCAACACCTATTATATCACTTCAGACGACATTGATTTAACCACTGGAGTCTTTTGGATTACTTTGAAGCTGTTTATGTGCATTTTGGAGCTTTAAAATTTGGTCACCCATTTACTTGTATTGTATGGACCTACAGAGCTGAAAAAAATCTTTGTGTTCTGCAGTAAGAAAGAAAGTCATTCACATCACATTAGGGTGAGTATAATGAGAGAATTTTCATTTTTGGGTGTGCTATACCTTTAAGCTTATACATTTCTAAAAGCACTTACATTAATTCTTCTGTTAAAACTCATATATTATTTGATCTGTATAGTTGTTTAAATCATAATTTTACAATCATAAATTTCATCGTCATGGCAACAAAAACACAAAATTGCCGATAATTTTACACAAAAAAATGTTAGTAAGTGATTCTATCACACTTAAATCATGTTAACGTACATTGTTTATGTTTTGTGGCTATACTTTTGAAAAAGTGAGTATTGTAATGTTCAAAAATTGGACCCATTCACTTCCATTGTAAGTGCCTCACTGTCACCTTGATTTTTGTCTTTCTTTTTTATTTACTTTTTTTTTTTTTTTTAGAAAAGGAGATGCAAGTCAAAATAAATTTTTGTGGCAATCAATATTGTGCCACAAAGACTGTCGATTGAGCTTAATTGTATTGAACCCAGAACATTCCTTTAACACTTCTGCCCCTTCGACCACACTTCGGCACTTTAGCCCCGCCCAGTAGAGCTGAAGAGTGAGATGGCAGGTCAGTCAAGAGCAGAGAGCCAATTAGAACAGTGGGCGTTTAATGTCAAGTCTTAAAAGAAGAAGCAGCACCAAAACTGAGTGTTTCAGACAGAGCATCAGAATGAAGATGGAAAAAGATCATGTTTCACAAATATTTGACATTTTGATGTTTTTTCTGATATCATAAGTTAACTTCAAGGAACATAGCCTATAAAAAAGGCATGTTATGACCCCTTTATCCATTCTTCATCTGAAAATGGCCGAGGTGTATTAAAGAATTTGAAAACTGAATTTCATAGCGTCATAGAAATGCCCTCCTGGCTCTCTGGTTTATTCACCCACCACTGTGGCAGTACATTATAAAAGTACAGCAACTTCCAAAATTAAGAATGAGTTTTGATAATTTGTTGTCAAGCCAAATCTTTAGTAATGTTCATTATGGGGGTAGCTCGGCGAGTAAAGACGCTGACTGCCACCCCTGGAGTAGCGAGTTCAAATCCAGGGCATGCTGAGAGTCTCTAGCCAGGTCTCCTAAGCAACAAATTGGCCCGGTTTCTAGGGTGGGTAGTCACACTGGGTTAACATTGTTAATCCTTGTGGTCGCTATAATGTGGTTCGCTATCGGTGGGGCACTTGGTGTTTTGTGCATGGAGCCTCCACATGCACTAGGTCTCCACAGTAACACGCTTATCAAGCCACATGATAAAATGCGCGGATTGACGGTCTCAGACACGGAGGCAACTGAGATTCACCCTCCACCACCAGGATTGAGGAATTGGACATTCCAAATTAGGGAGAAAATAAAAATAATAATTAAATAATTAAAAATGCAAATTCCCCCTTATGCAAATTCCAATATATATAATTAATTAACCTACTTTTTCCACAGTGAAATTAATTCAAATCCTCACAACGGGCATGAAGGTTGCGGTACAGATTAGATTTCATGTAAAGAATCCAGCTCCGTCGAGCACGCAATAACACACAAGCATTTCTGTTTATATGCCACTGCCTACATTGATTTAATGAACACTGTCTATGCTGTTAATCAAGTTAATAATAACTGCTAAACACAACACAAACTTTACATTCTAATGCACATATACATTGGTAAGTACTGACAAATTTTAAATACTGTGACAAAACTATATCATTAATGTGACTGAAATCAGCATATATACACAACTCACCTTGTTAGGTTGATGAATACAAGTTTATCATGAAGGCGATGAATGGGAATCTCCTCATACGATAAGATCCAGCACTAACTGTCAGCGACGAGCATGTAACTTTTTCTCTTTTGTAGAGTCTTCTAGTGGTCCGCGTGAAGCTCTGCTACTGACTGACGCTCTCCAGTCTCGCGCTGCTGGAAGCGCGTTTGGTCAAGAGAGAATCAGGGGGCGGGCGTTTCAAAATCTACATGAGGGGAAAAAACCGCCAATATGTAAGCCACGAGTCTGCACACCTCTCAGGTAGTCGAGAGTTAAAATAATTTAAAGACATTCTTTTATTATTATTTAAAAAAAAAAGAAAAAAAAAGAATAATTTAGATGGTGAAATGTTTAATATTAGAGGCTCAATAAGGCGTCAAAAATAAATAAAAATTATATATTTAAACTATATAACTATATATATGTATATAAAACATATAAACATTAACAATGCGTAAACATTGCAAAACATTTATATATATATATATATATATATATATATATATATATATATATATATATATATATATTAACAATATTTACACCTTATAGTTATCACAAACTAACCATGAAAAATAATTTATACAACATTAACTAATCTTTGTTAATGTTAATATTTGAAAGAACAATTGCTAATTGTTAGTTAATTTTATGTATAGCTTACAACTTTCCATTTTTTTGTAAAAAATGTATTAGTTTGATGAAATTAACCTTCATCAAGATTAATTAGGCCTATTCATTGTAAGTTTATGTACTGAATTAAAGTTAACAAATCTGACCTTATTGTAAAGAGCTACAGTGACATTTAAGACTTTATATCCCTACTGCTTTAAATCTATATCAATTGCATTTTTTTTCTGTGCATATTTTTTTTAATTAAACAATGAAACCTTTGGAATAGTTAAATCACTCAGCTTGAAAGGTAGAAACCTCAATAGGATTCAGTTTTATCAGCGCAAGAGTATCCTAATCTTAACATCAAAGCTTGTGTAGTGTTCAGGATGTGCAGCTATAATGTCTTGCATTTTTTTATTAAATTAACGCATCCCTGTTTGAGGATTTTGTTTATTTATTCTTTTAATACAGGATTTTGATAAACTGTAAAAGGTCTTTGTCAAAGTCTTGTTTTGGTGTCATTGTACTGGGTCAAAATAATTCCCAGAGCAGTGTTGTTGATGTAAGTAAATCAGTAGATCAATGAAAGGCCTGCAGTTTGTATCCTAGAGCTATGCATGAGCAACAGTGGGAAATTGATTGTGATTCAGAACAGTCCTCTCATGCATTGGAAGGGAAAATAGACCAGAATAATGCACTGATCCATTTAAAATCACTGCTTGTGCTGAAAGTTCATGTCGATGAGTTTGTAGAAAAGCCATTTGAAAAGTGGTAGTAGTCTTAGATAATTCAAAAGTTATGAAAAATATGCTAAAGCACAACTTAAATTCTAATTATGCAAGACAAATTTCTAAACACATCCTTTTATTTCACATATCTTTTTATCTGCATTCTCCGTTTTCCTCTCTGTTTAACTTTCATTGCCCCATTGAGCTTCTCTATCTTGTTCTTCCCAGAGTAAACAATCCCCTCAACTAAAGCATGCCAGCTATTTGCTGTGAATAACATGTAGCTTTTGGATGCTGTTCAAATGTTGGTCCCAAAAGGAATATTTTAGGTTTTCTCTCCCCTTTTCGCCCTCACAACAGTCTGTCTTTTCCTTCGTCCACCCAAGTCTCCCTCCCCCCAGTTCCTCCTCTTCCTTGCACGCAAGTTCAATGCTTTTATTTATCATTTTGAGTCTGATCTGATTAGCACTCAATCATTGATTTGCTCCACCCTCAGAGCCTGATTTGTTGTTTGCTTCTATAATGAATTGATATAAGGAATAAATAGATATGTCTACTGTGTGTTGTGGCTTTCTAATCATGGTCTCCCATGATTGCTGGACCCGTCCCCTTTTTAGCAATGTTCTCAAGACAGGAATCACAGTTAACAGGTCTGAACAACAGCATGCTGAAAATTCGTAGCTTATCATGGCAATGTTTATTGAGGTCAGAATTGAGCGATGTCCTGAGGCTGGCTTTCTTCTATGCTACTTCTTAATGAACTCTGAGCTAACAAATAGTGCGTGTTGAAGTTTGCAATATCATATTTGCCTTCAAAAGATTCTAATAGATGACAAAGGCATTTGAACATGCATCGAGTTATTTTCACCCATGATTTGATGATGCGTTTGAGAAAACAGTGTGATTCTTTCTTTCCCACACTTGATGCTTATTCTTGATAGAGAGGTGATTATTAAGAAATGTAAGATAAGCTTGTAATTGAGCATAGTGTACACATTTTTGACAAGTCTAGTGTTATCAGATTTCCGCCCTTGTTGTTTTCTGTTTTGGGCTTTTTGGTTATTTCCTCCCTGACTGTGGACATGTTTTGTCCACTCGAAACTTGCTTGATTCTCATCCTGTTCTTGCAAGGCCTATGAGTGTGTTGAAAGTATCTTCTTGCATGAACATAGTTTAAATCCATTCCTCTTACTAGTATATCACTCTCGTCTCATCTCGTCTCGTCTCGTCTCTGTGTTTAGACTCGGCCATCATCTCTTTGTTGAGATACTGATCATCCTGTAGTTTCCATGAAGAGAGCATGACAAGAGACCCCAATCCACAGAGAAACAGCAAGGCAAGTATTAAGAAGACACACTAGGTTTATGCTCTCACACGGATGGCTCTTTATGCCCCGTTTTTTGTCCACGTGAATGGGTCTGTGATTCTTGCTCTAAGCAAATTACTGTTGTTGGGCCATTAGATGTCAATAATGTTATCCAATGTGCAGTTGTCTTGTTCAGTCATTGTGACAGGGCTTTGGATATGTTCTACCTGCAAAAACAGAGCTGTTCAGTTTGCAGACTAAAACTATAAAATGCATATCCAACTGTAGCCTACCCCTTAAATGTGCGATAAAAAGACCCAGGTGAAATCTAGCTGCTTATTCTTTATAAAATGTATTTTTTCCAAGGAATATTAACTGTAATGATAATTGCATTAAGAGTTTACATTTTAAAATGGTTGATATATATTTTTATTAAATTCTGAAGAGTTTCAGACACTTTGAAAATGGAGTAGGAGTTTTGGGCGACAGTACTGTATATGAAATATCTCAACAACTCAAACACAAACACATACATATAAGTACAATGGATTAAGAGAATAGGTTTTTATGTCACAGTGTTTTTTTGCTTTTGTTTTTGTTTTGTTTTTTACAAAAATCTCATACTTACAACCTTTTACTCAGTATTGTTGTAGACAATCATCTGCTCAAGATCACATATGATTTCCACAACTCATGTTGTCTGGAGTTCTGTGTATACTGAATGTTCTTGGACAGATGTTTTATCAATGCTTTGTCACTGAACGATCCAAAAACACACTGCAGTACAGCCAATAGAAGAGACTGTAAGGCTATCCCTCACAGCCTCGCTGTCATTCCCATCAAATAACAAAGATGGCATGTGAATGCCATCAATGAAAAACTAAAAACATGTTGTAAATGTTAAAAAAGTCAGTTCACATGATCAAATATACCTCATTTGAGGAAGACCAGTGTCAGATAAAAAGACCACTTAATGAAAACACAATCTCTTAAAAACTGCATCTAGTTTGTGTTCCACATAAGCAAACTAGGCTTAAATGCAGAAACTATTTAGAATATTTTCAATCATGGGCTCCGTTTTGACATTCCAATGGATTTTTAGAATAGTGTTTTACAAGCTTACTGAATCAAACTGCTATTTCAGTCTTTATTGTTGCAACTTGTTAGTAACTTAAGTTTTTTTTTTTTTTTTTTTAAACCAGTTTTAAAATTCACATTTGAGTTATGACTGTGTATGTTTGATGTGAAATAAAACAGCTATGCATTTGAAAGGAAAGATAGACACAGTGATATCACAAGAAAGCAGATGTTACAGGTTTCAAAAAACAGGTGGATAATATAGTGAAAGGGATAAGTATCAAGAGCACTTTAAAGTAGC
This sequence comes from Moxostoma hubbsi, assembly GCA_032164185.1. Classification (NCBI taxonomy): domain Eukaryota; kingdom Metazoa; phylum Chordata; class Actinopteri; order Cypriniformes; family Catostomidae; genus Moxostoma; species Moxostoma hubbsi. The sequence continues at coordinate 16,316,905 of JAVLUX010000039.1, forward strand.
GAGGGTAGAAGGAAGGTTGGTGGAGGCTGGGGAAAGGGGCTAGTAAAACCGGATGAATATTTCCCGGTGTAAAAGGACGTCTCTTCAGGAAATTACTTTCACACAGGTTACAAAGCTTGCCAAGGTCTAAACACTGTCAGCATTTCTCTCAGAACAATGTAATTCACATAGAAAAGAATGGAAACTATTATCAAAGATTTTTTTTTTTTCTTAACAATGCTCCTGTTCTCAACTTAATTAAGTTCATCAGGGTCACAAAGCCACACAGTTGTGCTTCTATACTGTAACACTGTCTGTCGCTAATGCCAATATGATGGCCCACATATTAAAAACACCGTAAAATTGAAGGAGTAAACAAGGTTTTTTGCTGTTTTGGAGCTTTGAAATAAGAGATTCACATTGGAATCAATGCTGTAATTGATTAACTTGCTGACCATTACTCAACTGTCATAACTCAAAATTCTGGCTGCCTTGGTTTAATAATCTCATTCCTTATCCATTTCTGAAGTATAAAGTATGTGGGATACAGCATGTGATTTGTGTGAGTGCATGGATAATATGTGACTGTCAAGAACAATGGGGTTCAGTGACTGTCAAGACACAACAATCTGCCATTTCATGTCATGCTCTCAAATTGCTACATTCTAACAGATATTTTTCATATTTCTCTGTTCAATTGTTGCACCAAGGCACAGACACTTAACCCAGTGCTCAGATCTCCTATTTAAGCTCCATTAGGATCTGGAAAGGAGCATTGACTTGGGTTATGAAAGCCAGATGTTGCCATCTTAGAAGGCAAGCGTTTTTCTTGTCTCTCTGTGTGTGCGTGGGTGTCAAGTGGTGTGGAGGAGGGTGAGAATGGGGTATGTAATATTAGGGTCTAGGGGTGTTATTGGGTTTTGCTCTGTGATATTAATCCAGAAACTAAAGATTGTGCATTCTTCGACCTTACAGACTGAACAAACTTTAATTTAGGATAAAGAATAATACGATTTATTCATTTTATAATTGCATAAGAAGCCAGTCATACTCCTGACTCCACCTGCTTTCTCAACACTAATTAACATACCCTTTTCTTGGCATACGGCACTTTGAAATGGTGGGTGCAATGAAACTGGGGTGGAGGTGTGGCCCAAATTAGTTTGGACTATGTCCGTGCTTCCGTGAATTCTGCGCTGTCAGGAAGTGTGACTTGGCTCACACAATAGGCAATTGTGAGCCTGGGTCTGAGCTAGCAGGAAACTCAACACACACACACACACACACACACACACACACACACACACACACACACACACACACAGTGTCAAAGTCACCTTAGTGGGTTAAAACAGTCCCTATGAAGACAAAGAAGCAATCCAAAATTCTGCCTGTCCCATTGCCTTTCTAACTGTACTTAGTATCTTTTCACAGTCCACTGTTTGCTTTCATGGTAGCACAGTTGTTTGAAGTATGAAGAGGCCACTGTAGATCCCATGGAAAATGCCAGACTGTTCCCTAATCCTGAATCTATCTGCTTGATGTGTCAAAAACTTGTGAAGACAGCTTATTTAACTATGTGTTCTTTTACTTAGTTTAGCCTGATTTTAGAGTATGTCCAAGGGTTTAAGAAAAAAATCACAGGTCAAGAGAGTGTCCAGAGCTCTGAGGAATGTTGCAGACTGACCTCTAAAACCCTCTGTGCGTTTATGTGTCCACGCCTTGCTTGTCTGCACTCACACACATTGGTGCAGCTATTAGGACTCTCCATAGACATAATGATTTATATACTGTATGAACTGTAGATTATTTCCCACAACCATAAACATAACCCTCACAAAAAACTTTCTGCATTTTTATATTTTCAAAAAAACATTGTTTAGTAGGTTTTTAAGCAATCAGAATTATGGGGACACTAGACATGTCCTCATAAACAACATTTATAGCATAATACCCTTGTAATTACCAGTTTGTAACCTAAACAAAATGTCCTCGTAAACCACCCAAACCCGCCCACACACTCACACACACACACACACACACACACACACACACACACACACACACACACACAAAAGATCTGAAATCTTTCCCTTTGGCTTTTGGCAAACACTAGAAAAACAGCTCAAGAACAACACCTTAGAGAGAAGAGTATACTTCCTAAAACAAATAAATGGACCATTGTGTCCTCACATATCCTTCAGTCTTTAACTATTAGCATCTCTGTGAATTGCAAATAAATGTTTGTGTCTGTCTGAGAATACATAGGGATTCTAGTCTGTTTCTCTTGGATTCTTTTGCCTGTGCATCTGAAGTCTGTGCACGATTCACAGTGTAATTACCCTTGTGGTGTGGTAGGGTGGGATCTTAATGGTAGAGTGTATATTTGTGTCAGTGAGGGCATACAGCCTGGAAGCAGTTTGGCAGTTTTTATACAGCAAGGAAATTTTAAAGTGATAGATAGCATGGTGGAATATCTGAACATGTGTGATTGGAGCAGTGGGGGTTTGAGTTTCAGCTATATGAATGCATTTGCTGTTAATAGACTACTGCACAACTTGCCAAGTTAAACTTGACCCTGGAACTCCAGACAAGCACCACACTCAGCACCACACATTTCTCCCTCATAATGACGTGTAAGGGGGAACAAGCAAACAGACATACATATGAACATAATTCATGTTTTAAATATAGCATACATCATATTATTAAAAAGTAATTTATTTAGTGTATGATGTAAGTTTGATTCTTAAAAACTTCTCAAAACCTGTCAAGAACATGTCCAGGTCATATTTCACCCCAAAATTAAAAGAAAGAAATAAGAACCCCGTTTTAGGATTATTCCGAATTTTTCCTTCGTGACCTTATTTTCATGGAACATCTCCCCAATTCTAATAACCGTAATGCAAAATATACTGTTAAGTGAAAATATTATGATGCATGTGTTAAAGTAGAGGATTTAATCATTGTAGTATTTCCTGTACTTATTTAAAGGATGATTTAAAAAAAAATAATATATTATAGAAATAGGAATCACTATCAGTGTTGGGTGTAATCTGATTACAAAGCAATTATTTACTATATTATAATTATTTTTCAGTCAATATGTAACACGTTACATAAATTCTTGTAGTCAGATTCCAATTATTGACCTTTTTTAATTTATCTATTTTTAAGTACATTACTATAGTGTAACACAACTTTTTAATAATATGATGTATGCTGTATTTAAAACATGAATTATGTTCATATGTATGTCTGTTTCCTTGTTCCCCCTTACACGTCATTATGAGGGAGAAATGTGTGGTGCTGAGTGTGACTTGTGTGTCACTGTGAACAAATTTGTTGAATTAACAACTAAAAGTAACTAGTAACTAAAGAAATAAAGTAATTTGTAATGTGATTACTTTTCAATTAAGTTATAAGCAAAGTAATCTAATTACAATGTAAGAGAATTCATTATTAGTAATCTATAGTGGACTACTTTTTTGAGTAATTTACCAAGCTCTGATCACTATTGAGAATATTTGGGATTACGGTTAAACAAAATTCTTGTTTTTTTCCCTTTTGATTTTAGGGTGACCTGGACATGTTTTTGTGATATTTACCCAGAAATCTATTGATTATTAATGCTGTATTATTAACACTGCATCATAATATCTATCTGCATCCTTAAAAAGAAATTTAGGGAAATCAAATATTCACAGACAGACAGGCACAATCTGGTTATTGTGTGATCACCAGAGCAAAAGAGTCCTTGGAGGACCAGGATGGAGCCTGTGGCTGCTGTGTGTGAAGGCCTGTCACTCTGTGGCTCTATGCCCAGCCACCACTCTGGAAAATTCCTTGGTAAGGGTCAGCAGCGGAGAGGAAGTTGAAGCCATATACATATTCTGCCATTTTACTAAATGCACCATTAAACCTCCCTGTTTTTGCAGAAGATTGCAAGTAACTAGAATTTACAAGGGATGCATATTCATGTGGTTCCACGTGTTGAATAAATGTGCTTTTTCTTGCATTTGTTTTTCTTGCTGACAAAAAGAATGTTGTTTGGCTGTCTGGTGATATGTGAAGTTACAGACTGTGTTGTCTATAGATTTTGCTAATTTGGCTGAGGCACACATGTGATGCTTTGCTAAGCCTGTTGTCATTGCACTAACACTAACAACTGCTTACCAAAACAGAGACATTTACTGTTCTTTCAAGTCCTGCTGGCTGATACAGGACACACAACTGTGCTGTTAATTTCACACAGCCAACCAAAACTGTCACAGACCCATGTGGGATAATTATTTGTTATTTTTTTAAATGTAAATAAAAAAGTTTTTTTCTCGCAGATCCTGACAAATGTGTGATATAGGGTTAGCCACTGTATAAACAGTAACATTTGACATCAAGTGAATGCCCAACCCATGCTTAGCAGGAGTTCTACAGCCTCTGTTTGTTCTTCTTTGACTTTGCCTTTAGCTGTATTACTGGTAAACTGTATATTGCACGACTAAAAATATAATAATAAAATAAAGAAACAAATATAAATTATTGAGCGTATAGAGTGGCATCATGATGGAATACAGAAAGGATATTATACATGTTTCCAATGCTGAAAAAAAAGGTTTTCAGCATTATACTGCTTTACAAATGAGAAAAATGGCTCCAAAGGTTTTTTTTTATTGTCCATGGAAATGTAGATGATAACATTTTCTCACTCTCACTGTCATAACTCAAAATAAGAAAATATTGTGCGTAATTGCTAAATTTTGCCTTTAAGTTAGACTTTATGGAAGTCTGTAAATAAATTATGGAAGTCCGTTTTCGCCATGTCAAATAAAGAAAAATCCAGTCATTATATATCTCATTAGTAATATATATATATATATATATATATATATATATATATATATATATATATACTGGCAGCTGAATAATGTACAGATTTTTCTGTTTCGTAAGGAAATTGGTAATTTAATTCACCAAAGTGGCATTCAACTGATCACAAATTATAGTCAGGACATTATTGATGTAAAAAACATTATATTTGAAAAAAGTCATTTTTGACAAAATCTAGATGCCCCATTTCCAGCAGCCATCACTCCAACATCTTATCCTTTTCTTTGTTTGCTAAATGAAGCTTAAGATTGTCTTTGTGTTGCCACAGTATGCAATAGACTGGCATGTCTTAAGGTCAATATTAGTTCAAAAATACAAAAAAGAAACTGCTTTCTCTAGAAACTCGTCAGTCAATCATTGTTTTGTGGAATGAAGGATATACAATGCTTGAAATTGCCAAAAAAAATTATGATTTCATACAAAGGTTTACACTACAGTCTTCAAAGACAAAGAACAACTGGCTCTAACAAGGACAGAAAGAGATGTGGAAGACCAGATGTACAACTAAACAAGAGGAAAAGTACATCAGAGTCTCTAGTTTGAGAAATAGACGCCACACATGACCTCAGCTGACAGCTTCATTGAATTCTACCCGCTCAACACCAGTTTCATGTACAACAGTGATAGTGAACACAGTTATAGTGAACACAAGGAGGTTAACCCATGTGACTGTACCTTCCCTAGCAACCGGTCCAATTTGGTTGGTTAGGAGACCTGGCTGGAGTCACTCAGCACGCCCTGGGATTCGAACTCGTGAACTCCAGGGGTGGTTGTCAGTTAGTCCTGGATGTTATGGATCTTAACCCCATTGAGATTTTGTGGGATCAGCTAGACTGTAAGGTGCGTGAGAAGAGCCACATCTATGGCAAGTGCTACAGGAAGCGTGGGGTGAAATGTCACATATATATATACAGAATATCCATAAAAACAGAGAACGAATGTGACAATGGATGCAACTTTTGAGGTCTACTCAGAAGTGACACTAAGGTTATTTTAGTCAAAATTGCACATTTAACACCAGTTAGGGGGTAGAATACCTTTTCCTTTCCAATTCATGGGATTGCTGCTGTCACAAGAGCGATAGCTCCCTTTGCGTGCTGCGCTTGATTGTTCTGGATTGAAAATCAAAATAATAACTCGGTGGAAACAGGCTTCCATACATAAAACTATTTCCCTTTTGTCATAATTCCAAGTTAAAGTATTTAACACAAGTATAACAGACTCCCTAACCGCGTTTTATACCTCAGGCTCTATTAATTAACTTTAATAATGCCAAGTTGTTTAATTTCACGTAAAATCTATGAGAGAAAAACAATGAGATCTGGAAACATTTGTTGTGCCATATGTGAACCAAATGTTTTATCCCCTTGATGAATCAGAGAAAGAAACAGAGAGAAGTTTCAAAGTGAAACATTATATACAAAAAATTCATTCATATATTGTCTTATGGTTATATTTCAAATCCTCTGGTTGGCCCTGTTGTTTATTGAGAACTTCCTGAGTGATATTTCCTGTGGGCTGGCACAGAGTAGGACATTCCAATGCAAGCCACCTTTATCTTCCTGTATAAATTCACACTCTGAAACATGCTACCTGCCTTTCTACTGCTGCTTTGAATGTCTAAATCAGCATCTATATTACAATCGGGGTGGCAAAATATTAAGTTTTAAGCTTGCTAAAGTCCAAAAAGCAGATTGTGGAAAACTCTGCTGGATCTCAGGTATAAGGGCTTCATCCTTACAGATGGCAGCCTTACTACAAATGGAGGCATCGTGTTTATTGCAATACTGCATGTGGCATTTTTGTGTGGTCAGGTTAATAGTGGACTGTGTGAAGTGTGGAGCTGGAGCAGCTAGGCTTGGGGGTAGTAGGGATAAAGGTAAACAAGTTAAGGTACTGTCAAGTGACAGAAAGGTTATTGGAGAGAGTAGGCAAAATATGTTCAACAACTAAAAGTGCCACATTTGTGGGCAAGATTAATTTTCAGTGAAAGCAACAGACAAGCATGAACAATAAACAGGCTTACAGAGCCTAACTAGATGACGATCCGGGCACGTTTCAATATCCTAGGTCCAGGCTCCCTCTAATGGCCAAAATGTTGTTAATAACTCCATAATCTTCAGAGTCTTATGATATGTTAGATCAAAACAGTGATAACAACTACAGATATCAAACTTGTTTAGACTAAATTTAACTTAATAGCTCATTTATCTCGAAAAGAGACAGAGAACTTGTCATACACACAAACGTGATAAATAACAACATGATTTGTCTTAGAAGCTATTAGAATAGCAACAGAACAAAACAAAAAAAAACAATTGAATCTTTTAAGTAAATTTATTCTCAAATAGAGACCTCGTTAAAAGCTCAATTAATGAGGATGCAATATGACAAATGCTGTATAATTCAAATGTTTATTATGCTTCAGCAATAATAACTCTGCCAAGGAAGATCCAGCAGTTTCCTAATGCCTACCGAACAAGCTATGGATCAGTTTCAGATTGTACAAAGGAAACTTCACCTTTTTCCACAAAAGGAGTAAAAGAGCTCTATCTGTTTAGCATACTCACATCCTGGGCTAAGTAGAGAAAATGCACATAAAATAAATGTTATTGTTGTAGTGAATATGTTCTTTTAATTCACAATAAAATGTTGACTTTCCACCCTGAAACTTACCGACCAGGCATTTCTAAATTCAGAGGGATATCCAGTCAAGGCTCATTCACAATTTCTCGGAAAGCAGTAATACCTATTTTGCCACGCCCAATGTCTTCATTTCGATCCAGAAGGGCAGCCTAATTTTTCTTTTAAAGAAAAATTACCTAATCTCAAAAGGAGTGTTAGCAATGTTACTTTAAACAGGCTAATTCATATCGGCTACACCTTGTCACGCTGCCATCATGTTACAAACTAAAATTCAGTCATTATACAACCAATTACAGCAATATCGATAATGTTATTACATATGCAAATCTCAGCAGTATTGATTGGTTTAATATAATGTGGCATACATTTAGAGTAATTTAGATGAACTGCTTTCAAATAATGCAATCCAGCCAAGCAATCTAATTCATCAAGCATTTTCTTCACTCCTTCAGCTGGTGAAATGTCATAGCCTAAACATAACAGTTTAATCTTAAATATTTTAGATATTTAAAGAACTGTTTTGAAGAAAGTTTCACTACAACATGTAATTTAAAGTAAGATGATCATTTTTATCTTTCGATCATGGATCAAAGATATATTTTCCAAAGTAATTATATAATACTTTATAATATATTTTACAAAGTAATTGGTAATACTCACCATTCCTGCTACAAAAGCATGGCCAGTGTCCAGACACACTAGGACACGTATCTTGTCACAACCAGTCTATTATGCTTTTCAGTTCACTGAACTGCCCTGTGCTGCCCTGACCACTCGTGTTTTCAAGCACTATTGGAAAAGAAAGAAAGAAAGAAAGAAAGAAAGAAAGAAAGAAAGAAAGATAAAGAAAGGGCATGTTGTAATTAAAGTACAGTTGTGGCCAAAAATATTGGCACCCTTGGTAAATATGAGCAACAAAAAAAAAATCTGCATCCTTTTGATCTTTCATTAAAAAAAATAAATAAAAAAAATCTAACCTTTAATTGAAGTAAAACAATTAAAACAGGGGAAATATCTAATTATTAAATCAATAGTTTTCTCCAAAACGCATTGGCCAAAATTATTGGCACTCTTTTATTCAATACTTTTTGCAGCCTCCCTTTACCAAGATAACAGCTCTGAGTCCTCTCAGGTTGAAGAACACCTGGCAAGGGATCTGAGACCATTCCTCCATACAGAATCTATAAAGATCCTTCAAATTCAGAGGTCCATGTTGGTGGACTCTCCTCTTCAGTTCACCCCACAGGTTTTTTATGGGGTTCAGGTCAGGGGACTGGGATGGCCATGGCAGAACCTTGATTCTGTGGTTAGCGAGCCATTTTTGTGTTGATTTTGATATTTGTTTTGGATCATTGTCCTGCTGAAAGTTGCAACAACGGCCCATTGTTAGCTTTCTGGCAGATGCTGCCAGGTCTTTATTTTATATCTGCTGGTATTTGATAGAGTCCATTTTGCCATGTATCTGAACATGATGTCCAGGACCTCTGGCATAAAAACAGACCCACAAGATCCAGCACCACATTTAACTGTGGGAATTGTGTACTTCTTCATCTCTGTGTGCACCAAACCCATCTCTGGTGTTTGCTGCCAAAAAGCTCTTTTTTGTTTCATCTGACCATAGAACCCAGTCCCATTTGAAGTTCCAGTAGTGTCTGCCTGTCTGGCAAACTGAAGATGCTTGAGTTTGTTGTTGGATGAGAGAAGAGACGAGAAGCCCACCCAAACAACTTGTGGTGATGTAGGTGTTGTCTTTTTTTTCTGACCCCAAGACCCATCTAATTTCTGCAAATATTTGTGTACTGGAAATATTAAATATACTGGAAATCAGCTATTTTAAAACAGCTATGGTCAAAGCCATTAAAAATCAGAATTGTTTTAGTTGACCAGTAATTATGGCAGGGGTTTGCTTGTGTGTATGGTTAATAGCTTGGACAATTTTCTCCATGCACTGCTCAGGGCTGGAGTCTATAGAAGCCTCAGGGTGAAAGTTAAACTGCCTGATGCCCAGTGGACTGCAGCGACTCAACTCATCCACAAGCATGGCCTGGCTCTTACTGAACACATCTGGATCACAAGACAGAGCCAATTGACATCCTTATAAACAAACATATGCAGCCCGGATTAGCAAGGTATAAGGTAAATAATACAAATGCTAATTTATTTTGACTGCATAAACTAAGCTATATTTTAAAATATACCAACATTGTAGCTTTGTCTTTAAATATTCAGTATTTGGTGGATGCACACAGCCACCGTGTGTACAATCAGTGCACAGACCTTCTTTGGGGAGCCGCAGTTCATCAAATAAGATCCATGTGGCAGGATGTGCATCAGATCGAAGCCATGTACAGCACAGGCTTCCTGAAATGTAACTGCGGCAGCTGGATCGAGGGCAGGTCTTTTCCAGGAACGCTGGGCAAAAGCGTGAACTCCTATGGCCACACTTGCTTCAACTGCTTTCCATATTCCTCCTTAATAATATGTAAAAGAACAAGTGTTCAACACAAACTCTGCATATAAAATAAAGCATATTTGCTCATCTGTTATTTATGAGCTCCCATATATTTTTGTTTCCCTTTATCTTCCTTTTCAGTGTCATTTCTTCTTCTCTTGTGCTGCCATCTGATGGTTCTGCATCATATAGTTGAAGCTTGTTTGTTTCAGTAACATCCTCTTGCTTTTTGTTTCTTCTCACATTTCCTTCCTGGGTCCATCATTTTCTGAGTCAACAATAAAATTGTAGTTAGATATTAACATTTTTCATTTAGCAGATGCTTTTATCCAAAGCGACTTACAAATGAGGAATACAACAGAAGCGATTCCTCCTAAGAAGGCAGTAATAAAAGACATGCTGTATTACAAAGCTAAATTGTTTAGAAAAGCACAAGTATAAGAGACAGTGGTAAAAGAATGCATTGAGAATTAGTTTTTATTGTTTTTATTTTAAAACTTGTTATTGTATTAGTAGGATTAGGTCAAGTGATCACAACCATTTTTGTTATAATCGAAACCATGTCAACAATAATGTCTATCCCTCACTGCCTCGCTCCCATTCCCATAAAAATCAAAGATGGCGCTAGCATGAATAAGGTATCTTCCTGACATTATTGATCTGACATTAAAGGTACGCAGCAATTAGTATATATATTTATATTAGGGCTGTCAATCGATTAACATTTTTAATCGAATTAATTACATGGTGTCCCGAGTAATTAATCACGATTAATCGCATATACAAATACAAAGCACCTCATATAACAATAATTCAATATATATAAAGATTATACATATTTATATCAATATATAATTATACATAGCTATCTTAAATATTTAAAAATGTTATATATATATATATATATATATATATATATATATATATATATATATATATATATATAAAATAAAAAATATTCAGATAATTACAATACATTCTTGTAGCAGAAGATTTAATCATTGATAAGAAAATACAAAAAGCAGCTTTAGTATACAATGTATTGGTATTACTACCATATTATTGATCATAAGTCAATCATTGGCACACAGTTCACAGCAATCTGTTTCACAAGTGAATTTGTCAATCAGTTGGAGATTTATTATGAGGGCTTGTTTAAGGACCCGTCAATTTACACCTGCATCAGACATGCTTGTGTAGTGTCTCGGGTGCGTTGTGTCATAAACATAAAATGTTTAGGTCACTATGTCAAGTTAAAAATAGTTTAATACTTTAATACTTCTTTAAACACATCTTGAGATCCCTTAGTTCGGATTTACACTCCAACAAGTGTTTTGAATGCAAGAACGTAACGCATGTCTGTGTTGTTCTGCCTACTGAAGTGTTTTCTTCACTTTTTAAACTATGCGTTGCTCATACAGCTGAAATTTCACATACTGCCCTCTGGAGTAAACAGGTGGTACTACAAGCTTGCATTTCTCAGGAATCTTCCTTATTATGGTCAGGGGGCATGCGATTAATTACGTTAATTTATTTAACTCCTTATTTTTTGTCAAATTAATCGCACTGAATTAATGCATTAAATTGACAGCCCTACTATATATATATATATATATATATATATATATATATATATATATTATTATTTCGTCTTGGACACTGACACCTATGGGGCATGGATGCAGCGATGCCATTGTAGAAATTCATTATTCACTGTCAGCCATGATTAATTCAATCTAATTGTGAAAGTGATCAATAACAGGAAGGTAACTGAGAAGGAATATTCCAGGTTCAATATAAATTAAGCAATCGACAGTATTTGTGACAAAATGTTGATTACCACAAACATTTATTTTGACTTACGCCTCGCTTTATTTAAAAAAAAAAAAAAGAGCAAAAATCTGGGTTAAAGTAAGGCGCTTGAATGGTAAGTGAATGGGGGCCAATTTTTGAATGTTAGAATATTCAAAATTCTAGCCACAAGACAAACAATATGTGTGTAAACAGGATTTTAGTGTGATAAAATCACTTACTAACCCTTCCAGTGTAAAGTTATAGCCAATTTTACAACTTTCTAGCCATGACGATGTAAGGTCAACAAACTCTAAAGCCACATTCACTTTCATTGAATGTGCCTCACTGTAACCTCGATTTAACAAGGTCAAACTAATTTTGAAAGATTGATTTAGCAACATAATATGTGTGAAGAGAAATAATAATGTAAGGTTGTTTCAATTAAGATTCCATTAAAAAAATTGGCGAGGGAGGGAACTAGGGTAAAAGGCTCCCTCACTTGGGGTAAAAGGGCCTATAGGGGGTTTAAAGTGATATCGTGTAGATACAGGGGCAATAGTTATATGTCACAATTTGCCAACTTTTAATAAATTTGAGCCAGCAAAATGCTTTTTTGAGATGCTTTTTCGTTGAGTAAAAAGTCAACCATTTCTTGTTAATTTCAAACACATTTGGCATTTTATTACATCTCAAGTGTTCTATAAACAAACTAATCTCTATTATGATTGGCTCAGCCAACTTTGAACATTTTTCAGAACAAATATATTCGCCCCACTTAACAAACAAAAACAAAACTATGTGTTAAATAGGGGCCTCTAGCCCCTGCAACAGGGGGGCTTTTTACCCCATAAACTATCCTTACACTTGTTGGACTGTTATTGATTTTTTTTTACATTTATTATTATTCAATGACCTTAAACAAAACTGAATATTATAAATAAGTATTTTGTCTCAAAATACATTTTTGTTATACATAAATCTGCAACATTTTACCAAATAATTAAAAATTACACGCAAAAATCTCATGGATCAGAATAATTTTCCAGAGTATAGTGACAAACAGGTGTTTAGGGACTTGCTGCGGTAGTTTTGTTGCTATTTAGTGCTTTGGGAGATAATAAAAGCAAAGGAGCCTTTAGCCCCGTTATACTTTGAAGTGACAAACTAATGTAGCCCTCTAACTGATGATCACATGGTTATCAATATGTGATCTTAAGCGCAACGATAAACCAATCCAAAAAGATACATCTCACAAATTATGTTTTTATGATTAAAAACAGGCAAGTAATGGACTTTTAATATTGAATGTCAAAAATCTCCATCGACAGATCTTCCGTCAGATCTGTCCAGACACACACAGTCATACTGAGCAGTAAAATGGCCGATCGTCAGCCAACTGATTTCACAGCGCTTTAAACAGAGATTCCGACACTTTCGTTTACATGATCGTATTCCATATGTAAAAACTAGCATTATAGAAGGAGTGTTTCCATGACTAGCTCTTAGACCTTGATGGACTGTTGTATTTCACGTTGCCTCAAAATCCAGAATTTCGCACTTATGCACTTTAGCTCGAAGACTCGCTGCAGTGCATGTAATTCCTGAGGTAAGTGCTTTGTTTTAAAGAGCAAATAATGTATATAGACGTTTTATACTTGTGCATTAGCATGCATTTGAATGGCTTGAACGGTATAAAAGCATTAATGTGTGAAACAGTTGTTTTTTATCTCTTCGACATCTATTAGCCTTTAGCTCTATTGCTAGTTAAATTAGCCATGCAGCTAGTTAGCGTCTGCTTGTTTGCAAATTGAGCTTTCAGCTGAACCGCCGGTCGATTGTAAAACACTGGCGCTCATACTACTAGTATCTTACCGATTAACCTGCATAATCTTTGCATTTAAGTGAAAATCTTACATTAGTGCTGTCAGCCGTCTAGGTGGGCCAGGTATGCCGATTCTTAGCTTATATTGCAAATATTGTTCATGTTTGATCAATTGCATGTTTATGCACGTCCTGTTTTGACATTCGCAGCTTTCTTTGGTAAAATTTAACACATGATCTGGGGTGGAAGTTTACACGGTGTCCGTTTTTCACTGCTAGCAAACTAGCTAATTCTTAAATGCATACGAGTTTGCTTGATCACCAAAACGTATCTGTTAGTCCGTACGAGACACGATTTTAGTTATTGTCGTAATACAGTCATCAAATGTGGTGCAAAGTAGTTTTTGAACGAGTCGTTCAGATAGATGACGTATGGAAAACTGCACGTTACACCGGAGAAAATGGGCGGGTGAACGGAGCACCTATCAGACATAGGTGCCCTGCCAACAGACAGACAGACAGACAGACAGTTATCAATTTGATAACTGCATTCCATGCATTTCAACCTCTTCTTGCCTAGTGTAGGCTATGACATATGAAAACACAGGATGCGCCTTAGCATTGCATAGCATTGAGCAAGTTGCATGTAGGTTACACTGGTTTGTGATATCATTATAACCGGTAACTGGTTGGTGCCGCTGTTGTGACTGAAGCTTCTGTGCAATTTTAGTTTAGATTTAGGGGTTTTCTAAATGGCATTCAGGGGCTGCTAGGGTCCATGGGTTTTATTTGTAAGAAATAATAATAAAAACAATCTGCATAAAGTTTTGAAAAAAATAATTTGAGGTTTTCATGTGATTATTTAATTGGCTTTAAATCATCACACTTTATATTTTGCTCAAAGGATATGGGTCTTAAATATTAAAATATATAGCCTAGCTGCCTTTACATTTTAGAAAGGGGGTGCCTCGCAATGGAAGCACAATTCAGTACTTGGAGTCGTGGAGTACACAAGCTTTTACAGTTGAAAATGTTTCTTTTGAATAAGACTGAGTGAAATATTCCAAAAATGTCTTCTTTTTTTAATATTTTTTCAGAAAGGAGGATCAGGAAAGGGAACAGCAGTTCATGGAAGACAAGAAAAGGAAAAAGGAAGATAAAAGGAAACGGGAAACCTCACAGAAGGTAAATGTTATAATTACAAGGATATAATTGCAGAGCGCTGTGAATTAGGGCTGGGCGATATGTAGAATATATTTGATTGATAATCACCTTAAAAACATTGCGATATATAAATATATCTTCAACCCCCTGCCGAGGGTCTGATTGATTGATTTTTCTTTAAAAATGTTATTAATTTATTGAAACAAGGAAAATATACAAGACTTTTCTAAATTCACATTGCACTTTAAACTAAATGAAAGTGATCAAAAAATCTTATTTAACCACCTCTCCAAATCTAAACATTTACCGTCTGATATGGCTTCATTTGCCATCACACAGGCATCCATCAACACAACAGATGAAAAATTACTATTAGCCTACAGATTAAGAACTAAAGACAATCTTAAATGTAAAGACTAAATAAATTCCTTATGTTCCCAGAATAATTCTGCCAAATGTGTCTTCTTATCGAATTTGTGTTTATATTGCGTTTTGTTAATACAGTTAATGCTGCCTAAAGAAAATAATATAAAATACATTTTAGGTTCAAGGTGTAGATATCTTGCATTACTTTATGATTTAATCACAGTCGTCTTTGTTTATTTAATACAAAGATATATATTACTTAACCTGCAGAGTTCCGTTCACAATGCATGCTAACCGCATGGAAATAAAGCAAACTAAACTCACAGCACCTCCTGAGATGATCGGAGATCATTTGCAGCATTTTCATTGACGACATTATTCTTGCAAACAGTTTTCTTCAAACAAAAAACAGAAAAAAGAGTGAAAACTCTTTACGTGCACCTGTTCCACGAGACAGGCTTGCGCTTCACGCCTCTGAACAAACAGCAAATCAGACACAAGCATTGATGGCTTTTCTTTTGTCTGTTCTTAAAAAAATAATAAAGTGTGTTTCTTCAAGCACATGTCTTTGTGACTAACAGCATTTCTTGTCATGTGTCACTCCGAAATGTCTTACAGGTCACCCGTCTGTTGCGGGTATATGAGTTAAATTGCCCATGCATGAAATGCATTCGGAAGAGTTGCTTGCTGACTGAATTCAGCCTCGTCACATTTTGCGGGTGCAAGTTTCACACCCTGGTCTACTATTTAATATATTTGGCCACATCCCAGATCTAAGTTTTTGCCATTTCCCAATATGTTTGATCATCGCCTGTCAATGAGTATCGCAATCAGCATTGGGATCTTTGTAAGGCATCATCGATATCCGATTACATCGTCCTGTCGCCCAGCCCTACTGTGAATTGTATTCTTTAGGATTGCTCAGATTACCATTTTGTCAGTTGCAGTGTCCTGTCATATCTGTCAAGTAAACTGAATTAGGGGGCCTGGGTAGCTCAATGAGTATTGACGCTGACTACCACCCCTAGAGTCGCGAGTTCGAATCCAGGGTGTGCTGGGTGACTCCAGCCAGGTCTCCTAAGCAACCAAATTGGCCCGGTTGCTAGGGAGGGTAGAGTCACATGGGGTAACCTCCTCGTGGTCGCAATTAGTGGTTCTCGCTCTCAATGGGGCACATGGTAAGTTGTGCGTGGATCGCAAAGGGTAGCATGAGCCTCCACATGCTGGGAGTCTATGTGGTGTCACGCACAGTAAGCCACGTGATAAAATGCGTGGATTGATGGTCTCAGAAGTGGAGGCAACTGAGACTTGTCCTCCGCCACCCAGATTGAGGTGAGTAACCACGCCACCACGAGGACCTACAAAGTAGTGGGAATTGGACATTCCAAATTGGGAGAAAATGGGATAAAAAAAAAAAGAAGACTGACTTGGTGCAATTCAATGGACGAATACAAGCATTAACCAATCAGACATTGTTCTATGCTTTTAAGTAGTAATTCACCAAAAAATGAAAATGATCTCATCCTTTACTCACCCTCATGCCATCCCAGATGTGTTAGACTTTCTTTCTTCTGCAGGAAACATATTAAGTTTTTTAGAATAATTTCTCAACTCTATATGCCCATAGAGCTAGTGAATGGTGACCAAAACTTTGAAGCTCCTAAAAGCAAATAAAGGAAACAAAAGTAATCCATAAAACTCCAGTGCTTTAATCCATTTCTTCAGAAGCGATCTAATCGGTTTTGGGTGAGAACAGACCAAAAACTCCTGTTTCACTATAAATCTTGAAATCAGCAGTCTCCCTGTCGATAATGATTTCAAATTCGATTACACTTCCTAGCACCATCTAGCGCTCTGTGCATTCGTCAAGTACCAGGAAGTTTAGTCAAGCCTGATATCGTGCCTAGAGACTACAATGGCAAGATATACAATGAGAAGGGAGTTATATTTTGGTCTGTTCTCACTTAAAATCAATTAGAACACATCAAAAGATATGGATTAAACCACTGAAGTTTTATGGATTACTTTTTTGCTGCCTTTGTGCTTTTTGGAGTTTCAGTGTTTTGGTCACCACTCACTTGCATTGTATAGAGCAGAGATATTCTTCTAAAATCTTCATTTGTGTTCTGCAGAAGGAAGAAATTCATTCACATCTGGGATGACTTGAAAGTCAGTGAATGATGTGAAACATTTAATTTTTGGGTGAACTATTTGTTTAAGTAATTTTAATTTCTATTGTCATCGTTGTGACTTTTCTTTTAAATCTTTCAGGTTGTTGAGCAAAAAAATAAAGGTAACTAAATTTTATTGCCTTTCGTGATTTGTAATAGTCTTTACATGTTTTATTGTTTTATGGTATTTTTCACCTGCACTGTGTGCTGATTACCTAATAACTTCAGAGATACAGTAGTCTGTGATTGTGCTTTGCCTTCATTTATTTTACTTTAAACAGTTCAGGCATTCACATGAAAATGTTTTTAATTGTGTTAATGTTTATAATCTATATATTAGAGCTGGGAAGAAAATTGATTCTGTTACAAATTGGGTTCTAGAGTCAAACGATTTTAATACCATCTCCCTAAAGAAAAAAATATTTTTTATTTATTAAAAATAAAAAACAAAACATGTTTATCTTAATGCTACAATGATTAATAGATACATATAGGAAGCTACACTACTGGTCAAAAGTTTTGAAACACACTCTTTCTTTATTGTAATTTTTTTTCACATTTTTGAATAATTGTAGTCATCAAAACTATGGAATAAAATAAATGGAATTATGTTGTGACTAAACAAAATCCAAAATAAATCAAAAGTGTGTTATATTTTAGCATTTTCAAAGTAGTCACCCTTTGTCTACAAAACTAATTTCAAACATTTAAGCATACAGATCAAAAGATTTTTAAGATTATGAGACACATTTCAGTCAAGTGTTTCAAAACTTTTGACCGATAGTGTATATTTGTGCAGAATTCAACTCTTAACAGGTTTTCACTTTGAGAAGTTTTGTCTCTTTAATTCTTTACTTTTAGTCCTTTTAATGCACCGTTCCTACAGTCATCAAAGCGCCGTTTATTCACTGTCGGAAGTCAAAATCCTCTGCTGTGATCAATGTTCCTGTTATTATGCATAATCCAGAAGTTTATTTGAGAGGTGTTGTGGAGAGTATTTGTCAGAAGTCATTCTGCAGATTCTGTCTGATACTGCTTTAATAAAAAGTTTAGCTGTAAAAAGGCTTCTCAAACTGTCGGATGCCGTAAACTATATGTCGTGCCTCCGCAATATTTATAATTTAATAGCCAGGGTATTCATACGCAGTGGTGGGTAATTTTGTACATTTACATATTTTTTCAAAAGACATTCCTTTCTGAGAAAAACATTTTTCCAAACATAAAATACAACAAAGAATCGCAATACATATTGAATCAGCTAGGAAATATCATTGTAATATCGAATCGGGAGGACTGTGGCAATTCCCAGCCCTCCTATTTTTTCTTTCTTTACCTGAATTTAGCTTTTCTGCAGTTTGTTCACATTTACTCCTATATTTTCCACTACACAGTGCCAGAATTGACCAAGACTCCATCTGCACAGTCTCCTTCAACCCCCAACTCAGCTTCCCCCAGCCCTGGCCCTGTCCTTTCTTCAACACCATCCGCTGCCACCCCGGCTGCTGGCGCCCTCCCTCAGGGTGGGAACAATGCTAAGCGGCCGGCGGTGGCCAACGGACAGCCCTCCCCCGGCACCCAGAGTTCTCAGCGCTACATGCCCCGTGAAGTGCCCCCTCGATTCCGTTGCCAGCAGGACCATAAAGTGCTACTGAAGAGGGGCCAGCCACCACTGTCCTCCATGCTGCTGGGGGGAGGCATCAGCGGGGGAGACAGCCCCAATGAAACAGTGACTTCTGCCTCAGGTAAGGCTTATCAAATGAATCATTTGACTGACAAATACTGTAAGACAAAGTTCAAGTTGGGCAGCTATGTGAAAGAGATTTTACGTGGCTCTTTGTTTATTTAGAGTGATATATGAAATGGATCAAAATAGGGCTGCATGATAATGACAAATCATAATTATCGATTATTTCAACCTCTGAAATTGACACTTTTTGCGATTAATTAATTGTACTCTTATTATAATCTTGATTATTTATTTGATTAATTGTGCATCCCTAGATTGAAGTGCATAATGATTACAGGGCTAACGATTACATTTTACCTTCTCCATCTTCCAAAAGCCTGCTAATTTAATGCAGCAGCACATAGTATGTGAAGCATTTTGGCATTGTAAATGGTGTTGTTATTGTAGTTGATTTTGAAATGCCACACAAAAAATGTCCTTTCCACTTTATAGATATCACTGAAATCAGTAACCTGTTTCTGTGACAGATCTAGACTTTGTAAAAGTAAAAAAAGAGTTGCCTGCACCTTTTTTTAGCCATTTGTAAGTGCTCTCTGTCTATGAATTATTTTGTGTATTTAAGTTTGCTGACATTTGGAGGCTGGGCATGTGGTGGAAGTTAGCAAGATGTCTGAAATTGCTTACAGCACCTATCAGGGTTTGAGGGCTGTTTGTATCATATTGAGTATATATTTTTCTGTATGTTATAAGCAGTTTTATTCTATATTCTAATTTATTGTAATGCCCAGGCAGTTCCTGGTTCTTCTCAGAAAATGTTCCTGAAGAGTTCTGCTTTGATGTTTTGTTTCCAGATCCAAGCCAGGGCCCTGTGGGTCCAGCTGCTCCCTCACTACCCCATACGTCGTCATCCTCATCAATCGCTGCTGCTTCTTCTTCAAATTATGCAAATTCCATGTGGGGGGCCAGCTCTGGCAGCCAACCCCCCTCTCAGGGCAGGGAAAAGGTGATAGTGGACCGATCAGACCTGGAGGAATGGCCCAGTATTGCTGCTGGGGATGGGTCAAAGGCAAGAGATACAGCAGGTACTGGAGGCATGGATGGTAGCGGGATTCTGAACTGCAGCGCCTCATGGGGTGAGAGGCATCTCCAGCAGCAGGCAAAAGTTGTGGGAGGAGGGAATGGAGGCAGGAAAATAATTTCTGGCAGCCCCTCCCCACCCACTTCTTCAAGTTCACCCAATGAATGTATGCAGTCTGGTAGTGTTTGGGCTTCATCCTCCCATGAACTCATAGGGGGAAATGCAGTAGCAGCAGGCTCATTGCCCCCCATATCCAAAGCTGTCCCTCTCCCAGGGAACTCTGATGGCTCCCTTGGTGTCAACTGTGGGATTCCAGGTGCCAATTTTAACCCTAATGCCAATCCCTCTGCTTGGCCAGCCCTTGTACAGGATGGGGCTGGGACAGTTGAAACGGAGGTTAGCTCCTCTTCCCTCCAAAGCTCATCATTGACTGCCAGCAACCCTCTTTCTGTGAATCAAGCATCTCATCAGCACCAACTTCACCAAATGCAATCCAGAGACAGAGAGCCATCCTGTGGAGAGTGGGGTTTTGCAGCACTGGAACCAGGAACAGGACCAAAAAACATGGGAGTGGCAGAGGGGGCTGATATGGACTCTGGAAGTACAGGTGGAGGAGACACTTCCTCTTCCACCAGCTCATTGTGGAGAGCTCAGCCTTTCCCTGCAAACTCTAAAACGGGTGCCTCAAGGACTGACTCTTGGGAGGATGGAGCAGGGGCGAGCTCCGTGTCTGCTGAAGGAGGAAATGCATGGGGTTTCACTGGCCAGAACGATCGCAAAAATTTGACAGGGGCAAGTGCATGGGAAACAGCAAGTGGGGGTCAGACCTCCGGGGTATCTCAGGGAGCATGGGGTGGGGACCAGGTGTTGGTTGGGGACTGGGGGGCTTCGGGTGGTGTTGGAGGTGTCAGCAATCCAGGTGGGAAAGATGGATTAAGCAGTAACAGCAGCAGCAGTGGTGGCAGTGTTGGCAACCCAACAACAACCTCCTCCACACCTTCAACTATGACAAGAGCATGGGACAATCAGAAAGGAAATGGGGATGTAGGGGCAGGAGACTCAAGCGAGTGGGGAGGCCAGGGTAGCAGAGGTGGGGATGGTACCTCGTCCTCTAGTGGTGGAGAAAACTCCAGAAGTGGCAATCAGCGCCATGGTCAACACCGTACTCATCAGCCTCCCAACCCTGAAGTGGCCTTAGAGAATCTGCTTAGCCGGTCTGACTTGGATCCCAGAGTTCTGTCCAACTCTGGGTGGGGACAAACACAAATCCGTCAGAATGTGGCATGGGATTTGGAGGGAGGAGTTGCAGCAGCACCAGGTGGAGCCAATTCCTCTTCTACAGTGAATGCACCTGCCCATACCCAACTATACTCTGGCTGTACTGGCACTATAACTACTGATCCATCTTCCTCATTGCATCAAGTTGCAACTCTGAAGGCCAACTTGAACTCAAACTCCATCCTTGGACCACCATCTGTCTCACCTGGTGATGGCTGGGACAACAGTAGTAGCAGCAGCAGCAGTTCTTCTTTGCACACTCGAGGCCCTCCATCCTCTAGTGTCAATATCCAAAACCCTGGCGTCTCACAATCTGGAGGTGGAGGAGGTAATCAAGTTAGTGTGCAGGGCAAGCCATCCGGGGGCTGGGGAGGGACGGCTTCATCAGAAGGCCAAATGAAAGGTTGGGATAACGAGGGACATGAGTGGAGAGAACACCGAGCAGGAAGTGGAGCAAGCGGGTGGGGAGATTTGCAAACACAGGGTACTCCAGCAAGTGGAGGTAGTGGCTGGGGAGAAAGTCATGAAGAGAAAGGAACTGGGGGATGGAAAGATACGGGGAGAGGAGATGCAGGCAATTGGGGGCAGAGAGTTAGCAATGACTGGGGAGAGAATGAACCCAAATCATGCAGTGCTGGTTGGGGAGGTGGGAAGGGTAGTGCAGGTACTAGTGGGGACTCAGAAGTGGGTACATGGGGCAATTGGGATGAGGGAGCTCCAAAAGGGGCGTGGGGAGCTGGTAGTACAGGAGTGGGTGGAGACATGGGTGGCAAATCTCATCAAGGCTGGGGTGGGAAAATGCACCCTTCACAGATGCCAAACAGCCAATCGGCCTCAAAGAAAGGCCCGGCACAGCAGCAGCAGCAGCAACAACAATCACAGCCCCAGCAGTCTCAGTCAATGGACACTGGGGCCATGCAAGGGGGCTGGGCAAGAACAGGAGGTCCTTCAGCCCAGAGCCAAAGTTCAGGATGGACTTCAGGGCCCATACCCCAAATTCCCAGTGGCCCTGGAGACAGTTCAGAGCCTTGTGGTTGGGAGGAGCCTTCTCCACAGTCCATAAGCAGGAAGATGGAAATAGATGATGGAACATCTGCTTGGGGTGACCCTAACAACTACAGCTGTAAAAGTGTCAACTTGTGGGACAAGAACAACCCCCCATCTGGCCAGGCACAATCAATGTCCCCTCAGCAGGGACCCCCATCCCTGCAACAGCAGCCACCGGGAAGAATGGCAACAGGCCATGGGAATAGAGACCTGAACCTTACACATTCATCAAACAAGGGGACAGGAATAGGTAAGATACTTCTATTTTTTTCTTTGAGATAACACATTAATAATAGTACAGGTGAACCACACATACTGAGTGTTTCTTTTTTGAGATCTCAATTTTTACCTTATATTTGCAAAACATAAAAACTAATTTAGACAAGAAGCAAGTTAGTATTTTTCTAAACAAAGTGAGCGATACGACGCAACTCCGCAAAACTAGATACATGCTCCCATCATAATTGATGAAGCTTTGTACGCTCCAAGCACTTATAATGGTAGCAATCTAAATTTGTTGTTCTGCCTCACACTTGCTTGCAATGCAGATGAAGTGTAAAACTTATATTTAAACCACATTTAATTGTCAGATTACCCAGATTAATTCTCAAAGATTTTGCCATTAATTAAGTACATTTTTGATAGCCTAGTCTTGAAACAAAGATAAGAGACAATATTAACTAGTTTACTTTGTTGGCACACAGGAGACATTGAAATCAGTGTTATCAGTACAATGGCACTGTTCTATATTAGAGAAAAGAATAGATTTTCCTGTCATTTAAAAATGTTTTTGTGAAAGTATTGGACACCATAATGAGTTGGGTTGGCAACCAAATAAATAATTTGAGCATGTTTGGCTTGAGACCAGTGCAGTGTTGTGAGAGATGTGTCATTTGTGCCTGTGATTGGCACGTTCCTGAGGCGAGACCAGGCACGAGGCATTTTGAAGTCTTGGAGATCGGTGTTTGGGGACGCACCCTATGTTGGCAGTAGTTTGTACATTTATTTAAAGCAAGCATTCTCTCTCTCTCTCTCTCTCTCTCTCTTTCTCTCTCTCTCTCTCTCTCTCTCTCTCTCTCTCTCTCTCTCGTCTCAGTCATTTAGGTGATATCTGAAAAATGAACACAGTTGCATTTTACATTTTCTAGCAGTAGGCCGACTTATTGGCAAAATCTTAATTTTTCACATAGCATACTTTAAAACCATACTGAATAGAGTGTTTATTTCGTAGCTTCATCTGGATGGGGAGGTAATGGCTCTCCTTCTAGTCCATGTGTGGACAACGGTACTGCAGCCTGGGGCAAGCCCATTGATGCACCCACTGGTTGGGGTGAACCTGAAGACACTGGCAAGACATCAGGTTGGGGAGACCCCTCCCCCATTCAAGTGAAGTCTGGTGAGACTTCTATATAATTTTAGTGCTAGAGAAGAGAGTTATTTATTTTTAATAGGTTTCTCTACATGGGCAGGATATGCATATCATTTATAGCCACATATGTCAATGCAAAGATCTCAAATGCATGCTCTTGAACCTGTTAAAAATGTTTTGTATCCTATAGGTTCAAAACCTATGCAAGAAGGTTGGGGTGAAGGAGAGGGCTCAGTTAGTGCTTCACGTCACTCCAGCTGGGAGGAGGAGGATGAGAGTGGTGGTGTGTGGAACAGTGCTGGTTCCCAAGGCAGCAGCTCTTCGTACAACTCTGGAGGCTGGGGAACCAAGAAGGTTAACAAGGTATAGGAATGTCAAGCCAGCTTTATTAAAATCTCTTGTACTGTATAAATTTGACACATGAGTTAATAATGATTATTAGACAGTGTTTAGTTTAACATCTTTGTCTGTATTGTTCTTCAGGGCTCGATGAAGGGTGCAGGAGACTCTTGGTTGAACCCTATGACCAGGCAGTTCTCAAACATGGGGATTCTGGTAAGAACTGATGGAAACCCATTGATAACATGATTTCGGGTGATTACATTTCAACAATTTAGTTTAGGATTTTACCTTACTTTTAGAAAAATTTGTTTAATAAAAATAAATGATTATATATTAATAAATAAAAATTTAGTTTAAGTATAAATTTGGATGTCTATGAGGTGTACTTATTCAGAAAGTTTGCTTATAGGGAGAGGACCCCAGTGGTCGTTCCTTGGATCTCACTCCTGGTCCTCCACAGGATAAAAAGATGGAAGGAGATAAGCGTGGCATGGGCTTGAATGAGTACAATGGAGAGATGCGTAAAGGAGGACGTGGAGGGGGAGCAGGAACAGTCTTCCGTTCACCTGGTTCCAAAGAGATTGGGGCTTGTGAACCTGGGCCTTACTATGACAAGGTAGTCTCTTCATGTCTTATCTAATTGGCAGTGTAAATTTTGTAATTACTCTAATCAACAGTCCTTGCTTTTATCTAATCGTAATGTAATATGTGTCAGCAGAACTGTTTGCTAATAGTCTGTCTTTATATTTAGACGAGTGGTCAGTTGTATAGTAGTGGAGGTGGGCTGGCACAGTCCAGGCACCAACCAGGTGTGCCGCCTATCAACCCATCAGTACGAGCGCAAGTGCCTCATCAGTTCCTGTCACCTCAGGTACTTATAGTGCAGCTAGTCTTTGAGGTACCTGCTAATTGCAGTTCAATTTGCTATTCTTATTGTTGAAAAAATAAATTGAGTCAGTTTTGATTTCATACTACCTTTATGTACCAATAATTTTGACCACAGAAATCTAGATGGCTGCAGTGTAAGCTGGGTATGAGTTTAGTAATGGGACTACGAGTGTATTTACAAATGGTCAGACATAGCGCAATGGAATTTAACAGAAGACGTATTGAAAGGCACATTAACATCTATACACTGATTTATCAGATTTATCTGGCACATTGTTTTAAAGTGCTGCATGTCAATAGTTTAACTTTATAACCTGACATGAGATCTTAAAAATGCAATGCTCATGGCGTGAGACACTGAAAAAACAGCAAGATGTGAACAAAACGTCAGAACACATCTTGTGAGAATGGCCACTTACTGTTTTTCTGTTGTGTTCAAGGTGCCAGGCTCTGTGCTAAAGCAGATGCCTCCTCCCAGTGGAGGCATTGGAGGTGTAGGAGGAGGCATCTTTCCTCCACAGCTTTCCCCACAGCACATTGCCATGCTCAGCAGCATCTACCCCCCTCAAATCCAGTTTCAGCTGGTGAGTGTTTAGATGTAGCATGCCCAGTAGTTCTATACAGGACAATCCACTCTGTACTGTTTTGACTTCTACTAGGTTTTTTTTACTCTGACTCATGCTGTCTTGCAGGCCTGTCAGCTGCTATTGCAACAACAACCACAGCAGCAACAACAGCAGCTGCTGCAGAACCAACGCAAGTTCCCCCCAAATATAAGGCAACAAGCAGATCCCCAACAGGTGCTGTCTTCATTACGTTCTTATAGCACACAGGGCAGTATCCAAAACAGTGATTGGTTACTGTCAAAAGAAAAGTCATAGGACTTCACTGATCTTCAAACTTTGCCCAATTTGCCTAAACAATGGCTCAAAATCATCTCCAGTCTTATCTGCTCAGAATTAATAATATAGAATTTAGATTTTTGATTTTGTTGAAAAATTACATTAACAAATTTAACGAGGTCGAAGTAAAACAGGAAGTGAGGTTATATCTCGGCAACAGTTTGTCATATGGAAACGTAACTTGAGTTGCATGATCAGGACCATGATCTGAGGGTACATACAAAGTTTGGTGACAGCGCCACCTATGGGTCAAGATATGGGGAAAATATTTTTGCATTATTCATGAGTTTGGTGTCTATGGATTCCTTGGGTCACAAGGATTTCAAGGATACGCATATAAGCCATATATAATTTTGCCATATCAGCCATAATGCCTCTCTTGCATATTAATTTTTATCAAAAAGTTACATTTCTTTTGAATGCATTATCATATTTATAAGAAATTTGGTATGCATAATTGATATGCCTTGAATGTACCTGAGCAATTTGGAGACAGCGCTACCTATAGTTCAAAAGATAATCCATACTTGTGTGCTGACTCCAATCATGGCATGTGTCTTTGGCATTTGTGAATCATGTCAACTGAATGGTACAGATTGTACATTTCTGTAAACGTATAAATCTTTTTACATGTTTGTTGGTGATCACTTATATTTTATTCCAGAGCCTATTTCTGGGCCTATCCCTATAACCGATATTTCACAGCTCATTGTGACCGATACAATAACAAATAATTTTTTTGAGTTTTTAAAATGTGTAATTAAAAAATTTGGAAAGCCTTATTGCTGCTATTTAAGGTTTGCCAGATTTAACAAGAACATGGTTTGAAAGTAACGCCCGCCAAATTAGGTAAATCCGTCACTGTCACTAGCCACATTGGCGGGGGGGATTTGAAAACACTGTGAATGTCGGGAAACTCTGACCATTCCTGCAGCAAATTTGATAGTATTCATCTCATGGTTAGCACTTTATAAGCACTAAATATGCCTCGTGCAACTGTACGGGGGGAATAAAGCGTGCTTTGGTGTAAACTGTTGCAGTTCCAGAGATAAGATCACCAGAGCTTTTGGAACATCATGAAATGAACATTAAACAACAAAAATTCTCAATACAAACCCCTTATCTCTGTATACATGATGTAATATTTATGCTAGGAGCCAGACTGCGAGTGCAGCAGTGGTTTGTGTGTGTTATGTATGTGTGCACATTGTGGATATGCGCATCTCATTAGCATATGCTTATTTTATATCCAAGGATGCTTATCTCATACAGATCGAATTGTCATGAGTTATAACTTTAGAGAAGTATAAACTCATAAAATACAACAAGCACATTTGTTTCACTCACAAACTAGGGTCTAGTAATCTCACATCGCTCTGAGGATTATTTCAGGAGCTATGTGCTGATATGTTGTGTGTGGACTTTTTAATCTAGTCCTTTTGCTGTAAAAAGATGTATGGTATTTTCCATATTCTGTTTATTTTTCATGAAGTAATAAGTGAAAATGATTGCCCCCAAGTAGCATACATGCATGTTTTTGTTGCTTTTTTGTTTATTGCTTCATGAAACATAAAACAGAATATAGGAAATGGCAAGTCATTACTTAGAGCAGACGATCCTGATTTAAACCAGCCCACAACATTAGCCTGGCTCTCACATGACATGTTATGTGTGCTCCCGCACACTGTCTCTTGAGACTAGGCCTGTCGTGATTAGTAAATAATCATCTGCTAAAATTTTGTTTTTTTCTAGTTGCGGATATTTGAGATAATCGTGATTATTGTGAACTTCAAATTTTGTTCACATTTTAGT
Source organism: Moxostoma hubbsi (assembly GCA_032164185.1). Lineage (NCBI taxonomy): Eukaryota > Metazoa > Chordata > Actinopteri > Cypriniformes > Catostomidae > Moxostoma > Moxostoma hubbsi. The sequence continues at coordinate 16,344,588 of JAVLUX010000039.1, forward strand.
GACCAAATAAGTTCATTTTAAGCTAATATATATATATATGGTAAATGCCATCAATGCCGTGTTTAATGGCCGAAGACTACCCTCTCTCACCTTTCTGTTCACTTCACTCCATCTTATATATATATATATATATATATATATATACAGTGAGGAAAATAAGTATTTGAACACCCTGCTATTTTGCAAGTTCTCCCACTTAGAAATCATGGAGGGGTCTGAAATTGTCATCGTAGGTGCATGTCCACTGTGAGAGACATAATCTAAAAAAAAAAATATGGAAATCACAATATATGATTTTTTAACTATTTATTTGTATGATACAGCTGCAAATAAGTATTTGAACACCTGAGAAAATCAATGTAAATATTTGGTACAGTAGCCTTTGTTTGCAATTACAGAGGTCAAACGTTTCCTGTAGTTTTTCACCAGGTTTGCACACACTGCAGGAGGGATTTTGGCCCACTCCTCCACACAGATCTTCTCTAGATCAGTCAGGTTTCTGGGCTGTCGCTGAGAAACACGGAGTTTGAGCTCCCTCCAAAGATTCTCTATTGGGTTTAGGTCTGGAGACTGGCTAGGCCACGCCAGAACCTTGATATGCTTCTTACAGAGCCACTCCTTGGTTATCCTGGCTGTGTGTTTCGGGTCATTGTCATGTTGGAAGACCCAGCCTAGACCCATCTTCAATGCTCTAACTGAGGGAAGGAGGTTGTTCCCCAAAATCTCGCAATACATGGCCCCGGTCATCCTCTCCTTAATACTGTGCAGTCGCCCTGTCCCATGTGCAGAAAAACACCCCCAAAGCATGATGCTACCACCCCCATGCTTCACAGTAGGGATGGTGTTCTTGGGATGGTACTCATCATTCTTCTTCCTCCAAACACAGTTAGTGGAATTATGACCAAAAAGTTCTATTTTGGTCTCATCTGACCACATGACTTTCTCCCATGACTCCTCTGGATCATCCAAATGGTCATTGGCAAACTTAAGACGGGCCTTGACATGTGCTGGTTTAAGCAGGGGAACCTTCTGTGCCATGCATGATTTCAAACCATGACGTCTTAGTGTATTACCAACAGTAACCTTGGAAACAGTGGTCCCAGCTCTTTTCAGGTCATTGACCAGCTCCTCCCGTGTAGTTCTGGGCTGATTTCTCACCTTTCTTAGGATCATTGAGACCCCACGAGGTGAGATCTTGCATGGAGCCCCAGTCCGAGGGAGATTGACAGTCATGTTTAGCTTCTTCCATTTTCTAATGATTGCTCCAACAGTGGACCTTTTTTCACCAAGCTGCTTGGCAATTTCCCCGTAGCCCTTTCCAGCCTTGTGGAGGTGTACAATTTTGTCTCTAGTGTCTTTGGAGAGCTCTTTGGTCTTGGCCATGTTAGTAGTTGGATTCTTACTGATTGTATGGGGTGGACAGGTGTCTTTATGCAGCTAACGACCTCAAACAGGTGCATCTAATTTAGGATAATAAATGGAGTGGAGGTGGACATTTTAAAGGCAGACTAACAGGTCTTTGAGGGTCAGAATTCTAGCTGATAGACAGGTGTTCAAATACTTATTTGCAGCTGTATCATACAAATAAATAGTTAAAAAATCATATATTGTGATTTCTGGATATTTTTTTTTTAGATTATGTCTCTCACAGTAGACATGCACCTACGATGACAATTTCAGACCCCTCCATCATTTCCAAGTGGGAGAACTTGCAAAATAGCAGGGTGTTCAAATACTTATTTTCCTCACTGTATATATATAATATAGCATATTTACTCACTGAGCTACCCAGGCCCCGCACGTCTATCCATCTTTAAAAAAAACAAGCTCACTTTTATTAATAAAGCTGCATATTGCCAATTTTCTTCACGATAAGAAATGCACAGTGACACACTATGATTCAATAAGTCGTGAGCAATCATGTTATAATCTAGCTGCATGAAGCGTTCGAGGGATGAGTGTCCCCGTGACAGAGTGTGCATCAGCCAGGTGCAGTTTCAGTCTCTCCCCTTTGATCGGGACATTCGCGCAACTCACAGAAGAGGCGCTGACCGCGCAGATAAATGCCAGTTTCAGTTATTTACATGATCTGCTTCCATATTATTTGAACCTTAATAATGCATTAAGGTGCATAAGACGCTCGACATGCAAGTTTTGCTTCAGCAGAGCAGCATCTCAAGCTCCACTTATTCCACAACGAGAGTGCTTGTGTATTTACATATATTGTGTTTTTGCATTATAATTCCCTCATACTTTGTGATCACCTGAAGCTGTGAAAGTTTAGAGTGCATCTGGACTGTGGGTTGTGTAATTGTTCCTCTCCTCAGTCAGGTGTGAACTGCAGTTCGGCTCTCGCGTGTCATTAGAGTTTAATGTGATCATGTTACGTTAAATTACAACAAACGTCTATTCGACAAAGGATATTTTTGTCGGCAATTTTTTATTGTCATCATTGTCAATAATAATTAATTAATAAATAATAATAATTAGACGTTGTCTAATCATTTCAGACCTAGTAGATAGCAGTTTCTTCAGATTTTTGTTTAGTCATCAAATTTTAGTCATTTATTTGCACATGAAGAAATTGTTAATATATTAGGAAGAAGTATATAACAGTACACACAGTAGTCCAGCAACCATGGATGGCATGTCCATGTTAGCATCACATTTACTAAAAAAATACAGAATCAAATCAATTGTACATACAGTGCATAGTGAATAATATATTTACTTATAGTACACTTGAAGCGCTTTTACTTTGAAGTTACATTCACGTGCTCTTGTGGATCCAGCATGAGCAGCGATCTTCTCCTGACAGTTTAAAGAGCTTGGATCACCTGCTTTGATTGTCTTGGACAGACCGTCACGATTTGTGAATAGGCGGAACTTTTGATCCTGAAGTTTTGATTGTGGCTGATGGAATACACACTTCAGAGGAAGATATTAGATGAGCGCTCGACGGAAAGAAAACACTGGATTTTTGAGAGGTTCATGAATTACATCTTTTTAAAGGAGATATCTCCATATTTGCAGATGGTATATAATAGAAGTTTTATTGATATTTGCCTTTTATCATTAGAAACGTTTCAGGGAACTGTTGACGAGAGACTTATTATAATACTAATAATGACTTGCTTTAGAGGTAAATAAATGAGCGTTCCACAGGATGCTGGATCTGCTGAAGAAGTTTGAGGTTGGTTCATTACATCCGTTTAAATATGCACATATTTGCAGACAGTATATGATATTAGTTTTATTGATATTTGCCATTTTATCATTAGACAAGACTGTTAAAAGTTACAGGGAACTGTTGAGGAGAGAGATGGAGAATGAAATAGACGAGCACTTTAACATTATGAGCTCAAACACGTCTGCCCTGGCTCTGATATGCAGACTGTTTAAATGAGACTGTGTTGCACACCGTTCTATTATTGCAGTAATGGGATGTATGTAACAACAAAACAAACTGTGACTGGTCGTTTACATGTCTCCAGTTGCTTCACATGCAAGCATGCAATTCTCAATGCACTCAAGAAATAAATCGGCCAAAGGGAAAATGTATCTGCCGACACATAAAAAGAATAGATATTTGTGAAATTGTGCCACAATGCTCAGCAAATATGACAATGTGATAGGCACTGCTGAAATCTTGCTGCTATCTTGTTGAACCTGTATTTTGTTTTTCCTCCAGCTTGCCAGAATTATGGCTGTTCTTCAGCAGCAGAGACAGCAGCAGCAGGTGGGAGGTACAGGGGGAAGCTCCAAACTCTCTCCTTCTCACCTTGGTGGGAGTGGCCCAAAGATGCCCATGTCAGACCCACTTTCACACCCTGGCTTGGCTGGCTCTGTTGCCGACCTGCATCAGAAAACACCAGGCACTTATTCTGGTGAGTCTGTTCTTATTTTTATACCCCTAATTGTGTCAATTAGGGATGCACCTGAACTCTTAGTCTCATTCAATCCCAATCCAATGCCAGTGTCATTGTTTTTTTATTAAAAGTCTTATAATATCTACACCTCTCTGTGTGGAACTGATTAGGAGTACTCTTTTATGTGTAAGAAATAAACAACTACACATTATTTAATTATAAAATAGAGTAGACAGAAATCCTTTATTGTTAACTACTTTACTGGAAAATGCATCGGCGAAATTAACAGCAATTCCAGTGAAAATCTTCAGTGGACAAGAAGCCAATTCTGTTTGCACAAATAATCATTCTTTTTATTTTTTTCACATTGTGTCTGGACTTAATCTTTTTTTTGTTTTTTTACCCAGTCAATTTAGATATTGTGATTTGTAATAAGAATAATAGTATTAATAAATATTGCAGTTATGTTATACAAAACTAATACATTTCAGTCATAATTTGTACGATCAAGGAATAGTGGAATTTTCCAATGGACTAGTTTCAGCGGAACAAGTGTGCTATGAATCAAGTTTAGCGAGATCGCGGGCAACTCGAATAAGCACTACTTGGAGCCCATACGCAGCCGTATGCAAAACGTGTTGTTGCATAACCTGAGTAGTTTGTGAATAGGAACATTTAGCAATTTGTTAATGCTAGAGAAGTTCGCTCATTATTGCTCAAGTTCATAAGGTTGGTGTATAACTAAAGGAATTAGTACATTTCATATTTACATTATTGTTTGAATATATTAACGCTTTAAAGGTTTGATGTACCATGTTAATTAAGCTTATGGTGGGGGCCTGGGTAGCTCAGCAAGTAAAGACGCTGACTACCACACATGGAGTCGCAAGTTTGAATCTAGTGCGTGCTGGAGTGACTCCAGTCAGGCTTTCTAAGCAACTAATTTTTACAGTGCTGTTAAAAAGTATGTGCCCCCTTTCTGATTTCTTGTATTTTTCTTACAAAATAGTTTTAGATCTTCAAACGAGATATAACAAACCAAAGGCAGCCTGAGTAAACACAAAATACAGTTTTCAAATATATATATATATGTATATGTATGTGTATATGTATGTATATGTGTATATGTATGTATATGTATATGTATATGTGTATATGTATGTATATGTATGTATGTATATGTGTTTTTTTTTAATATTGAAGCAAAAATGTTATCCAACACCTAAATCACGCAAGTGGAAAAACTAACTGCCCCATAAACTTAATAGCTGGTCGTGCCACCTTTAGCAGCAACAACTGCAACCAAACGCTTCTGATAACTGGAAATCAGTCTTTCACAACGCTGTGATGGAATTTTGGCCCACTCTTCTTTGCAGAACTGCTTTAGTTTCGCCACATTGGAGGGTTTTTTGAGCATGAACTTCTCATTTAAGGTCCAGGACACTCCTAAACATGAATTTCACTTCACTTCACTGAGCCATTCAGTGGTCAAATTAGTCCTATGCTTTCGATCATTGTCTTGCATAATCCAGTTGCGCTTGAGTTTCAGCTCATGGACTGATGACTGGAAGTTCTCCTTTAGGATTTTTTGTAGAGAGCAGAATTCACGTTTCCTTAAATTATTGTAAGTCGCCCTGATCCTGAAGCAACAAAGCATCCCACATCGTCACACCACCATGCTTGACCGTAGGTATGATGTTCTTTTTGTGGAATTCTGTGTTTGATTTACACCTGATAAAACGGGAGCCCTGTCTTCCAAACAGCTCCACTTTCAACTCATCAGTCCACAGAACATTCTCCCAAAAGCTTTGAGGATCATCAAGGTGTGTTTTGGCAAAATTTAGATGAGATTTAATGTTCTTCTGGGTTAGCAGTGGTTTTTGCATCGCCACTCTTCCATGGATGCAGTTTTTGGCCAGTGTCTTTCTGATAGTGGAGTCATGAACAGTGACCTTTATTGATGCAAGAGAGGCCTGCTGTTCCTTGGATGTTGTCCTTGGCTTTTTTGTGACTTCCTGGATGAGTTGTCGATGTGCTCTTAAGAGGAATTTTGGAAGGTCTGCCACTTCTGGGAAGGCTCACTACTGTGCCAAATATTCTCCATTTGGAGATAATAGCTCTGACTGTGGTTCTTTGGAGTCTCAGAGCCTTTGAAATAGCTTTGTAACCCTTCCCAGACTGATGTCTTTCAATCACCTTTTTCCTCATCATTTCTGGAATTTATTTTGACCTTGGCATAATGTGCTACTGGATGAGACCTTTTAGCCAACTTCATGCGGCTGAAAAAGTTCTATTTAGGTGTTGATTTGATTGAACAGGGCTGGTAGTAATCAGGTCTGTGTGTCTAGTCCAGCTGAATCCTGTTATGAATGCAGTTTCATAGAAATGGGGATTTAGTAATTGAGGGGCAAATTCTTTTTCACACAGGCCCAGTTGGTATTGGATAACTTTTTGCTTCAATAAATAACATTATCATTTAAAATCTGTATTTTGTGTTTACTCCGACTGTCTTTGTTTTATGTTAGATTTAGTTTGAATTTTTTAAACAATTTAATATGAGAAAATATATACACAAAAACAGAAGAAATCAGGCAAATACTTTTTCACAGCACTGTATTTGAAAAGGAAAAAGTAGCTTCTAAAAAAAATCGTTGTGGCTGGTAAAATTGGGACTTCACTTTGGCCGGTGGTCAAAAAATGTGTTTGATACCCTGCTTTACAAACGTGTAACTTTTAATTTAAATTCTATACATTCATTTAAACCATGTAGTGCATTAAAAAGGTCAATTGTTCTAAAAAGTGAGAACAAAATAGGGCTTCCAGAAATTGACATTGAGACAACCAAAAGATAAGGGGAGAGGACAAGGCAAAAAACAAACAAAATCTAAAATATTACAAAGCAGAGAGTCATTGATTTAGTGGTATTGTATAAGGTACATTGTTTGGAAAATTTACTAGTCAAACGGGTACTAACCCTGTAAAATGATCTGTTTTTTACATGAAGTTTGTGTTGAGCACTCCCATATTGCAAGCCACTGTGGGAGCACTGAAAACAGCAACGAATCACTAGCCATGCATGTGCAATGAGTGTGTGCCACACCAGATCACTGCTCATAACACATGCAGAGACTATATTAGACTTTATGCACCTATCTGATCTGATACCTGGATTGGTATCAACTCCAATAATGACGTTTTTAGATGGATACAGTCAAAACAGATCCGATACTGTGTTAGTCATGTTCATTACTGTCAAGCACAAACTGACATAAAAGAACCTTAAAAGCACCATTAAAGTAGTCCGTGTGACTCGTGCATTTTATTCAAACCCTCTTGAAGATATGTGATGCTTTATGAATCACAAAAGGCTGTATAATAAGTGTATTTATAGACCGGTAGTATGCATGTGCAGCACGTTAATGAATAGCACTGTAGTGTTGACAAAACACACAAGCAAGTGCAGGCTGATGTGAGCCAACATCTCAAATGTAGATGCTCAATAGTTTGGTTCACTTATAATATTCTTTTAGAACAGCAACGGACCAGCAACGGTGCATTTGACCAGAATTTGAAAAAGAAGCAAATTTAACTATTGTGAAGTAGCCGACAACCAGACACTTCTAGGACATCCTGGAGTGTTTGGATCGTCAAAATAAAGCGCACGGGTTTTAAAGTTGCACAACTGAAATATATTACGGTTGTATTTTAAAATTCTAAAAGTCAATGCTAATGATATTTTATTATGATTATAATTATTATTTATTTATAAATCTGATATCTTACAACTAAATTGAACAAAAAAATAGATCTGAATCCTACACAGTACATGAGTACAGATACAAGTTGAAAAAAAATTGCAAAGAAAACTGGCCTCTTTTCTACTGAAGACTGTTAATTTTGCTGCTACATTATCCAGAAGACTAGTTAAGAAGTTCAACTAGTTTCTTAATAGGAAATACATTTATATTGAAATAATGTGTTGTTAAAGGTTTGTGCTTCTTTACATATTAAAGAGTACGCCTAATTAATTTCACACTATGAGGTAAAGTTATTATAATCTGATTATGCAAAACAAACAAACACTGGTATCAGATTGTTATCGGCTGATACTGAGATTTTAGATAGCTGAATTGGATCGGGAGAGAAACAGTGGTATTTGTGCATCCCTAGACTATATATTTACTTATTAAACGCAGCCTTTTATGATTCACAAAACTATCAAATGACTTCGAGACTTTGAATGGGTCATATGTACTACTATAATGGTGCTTTTATGGTTCTTTTATGTCATTTTTGGAGCTTGACCGTAACGACCATGACTAACACACATTATTGGATTTGGATCGGTCTCATCTGACCGATACCCGATCCTGTTAAAATGTGAGTGTCGGAGACCATATTGATTCAGGTATCAGATCCGTACATCCCTAGTGTCAATGCAACAGATGTTATTGAAACAAGACTTTGACATGTATAGTGTTGAATTTTTACTTAACGTCTTCTGCTGCATTTTGTCTATTATAGGGTTTGGGCCAGGAGTGAACCTCTCTGGTCTAGAGCTGGGTCCCATGGTTGGTGGCCAGGCTGGGTTGAAGGACAGTGGTGGACAGTCTCGATTTAAGTGGATGATGGAAGGTCACTCCCCAGCGCCCTCTCCTCCTGATAGCACTCTCCATAAAAATGGTGAGAGACCTTTTTATGAACACATGTGGGTTTGGGTAACTACAAAGACAGTTTCTCAAAAATGTTTGGTACAAGTTTGGCAGACTTTGTTATTCTGCTTACCTATGTTTGTGTGACGTGTAGGTCCCATTGCTGCTCCTCTTAAAATGAGAGGTGGTTCCCCATATTCCCAGTATGAGCTGCTGGGAAGTGAGGGTTTGGGTGTGCCTCCACAAGGGCCTTCAGATCACTGGCACCGAAGTCCAGGAAACAAGATGGGCACCAAGACATCCAGCTGGCCTCCAGGTGAACGGTGACGCATATATGACCATTAAAAATTGTTTTCAAAACACAATTTTTAACTTTATTGTTTGTATATAGCATTATCAAAAATATGTTACACATCTCATTTTCATCTTATCTGTTGAGAATATACCCAATATGCATTTTATTTTTTATCATCTGTCTTCAGAGTTCAAACCAGGTGTGCCTTGGAGAGGAATTCAGAATGTGGACCCTGAATCTGATCCCTATATGACACCTGGGAGTATGCTAAGCTCATCGATGTCAACCCTCAATGACACTGAGCACCAGTTGCTAAGAGATAACACAGGTGCAGCTCCCTAAATTTATATATATATAAAATATATAAAATGATTGTGACATTGATTTCTCAATTCATAGGTAGCTCTTCTCAGACAAACACACAGAGCACTAAGCTTTGAATTTTGGAAGTAATTTACATGCCCATGTAAATACTCACAAACAAGTCTTTTGCATTTTTCTTCACAGAATCAAATCCCTCCCTCAACACCTTGCTGCCTTCACCAGGTGCCTGGCCCTACAGTGCCTCAGAGAGCCCCCTTAATAATGCACACAACCAAGGTAACAACAATCACTGTGTAGCTTCCCCTTAAGGGTCACATCATTTCCCCCTCCCTTTTCATGTCACATAATATTTAGAATGATTTTGAGAGGAGAAAGGAAAAAGTTTACTCAAAAAATTTAAAATTTCTCATCATTTCCTCACACTCATCCCATCCCAGATGTGTTTGACTTTCCTATTTCTGCAGAGCACAAAAACAAAGACTTTTAGAAGAGTATCTGAGCTCTGTAGGCCCATACAGTGGTGAACAAAACTTTGAAGCTACAAAAAGCATATAAATGCAGCATAAAAGTAATCCTTAATACTTCAGTGGTTTAATCCATGTCTTCTGAAGCGATCTAATCAGTTTGGGTGAGAACAGACTTCTCATAGCTTCTTTTTCACAAAAAAATCATGACATCAGCAGTCTCCTTGTTGATCATGATTTCAAGCTCAATTACACTTATTAGCACATTCTAGTGCTCTGTGCCTGCATCAAGCACTAGGAAATATAATCAAGCCTGAAATCATCCCTAGAGACTGCAATGACAAAATGTACAATGAGAAAGGAGTTACATTTTGGTCTGTTTTCACCCAAAACCAATTGGATCGCTTCAAAAAACTTGAATTAAACCACTGGAGACGTATGGTTTACTTTTATGTACTTTGGAATAAGTTTCATTAATCATCATTCACTTGCATTATATGGACTATGGAAGAGATATTATTCTAAAAATCTTTGTATGTGTTCTGCAGAAGAAAAAGTATTTTTCTTTTTGGGTGAACTATTCCTTTAAGACTTAATTTGCTGAGCCAGATGAGCCTCTGTATAGAATTCGATCATTTGAGATATTGTGCTTTATTCACATTCTTACAGCTAAGTACCCAGACTATAAGCCCAGCTGGCCACCTGAGCCCATAGGGCACAACAAGCCTTGGAAGACCAATCGCAACAGCTCCCACCTGCCTCGCCCACCTCCTGGACTGACCCATCAGAAGCAGCCCTCAGTGTCTCCCTGGGCGGGAGGAGGTCCACGAATGGGGAGAGGCTGGAGTGGTGCTGGAGGCAGCCAAGAAAACAGATTTGGGCCTGGTAATAGAACAGTTTAGATACCTTAGAAAACCTATCGTTTATACCTTTTTAGAGAAAAAAATAAATAAAAATGTGTTACACATTGAATCTGAATGTTTTATTCTGAACATTGTATCTACATGAATGCCTCGAATATAGTCGAATCACAAACTGATGTTAAAACTGAGACATTCACAGTAAATGCAGCCTATTTAAACATTTTGTAAAGCATCAGAGGAGGATAAATGGTCTTCGATCTGTTTAAATTAGGATCTGGATCTGCTTGGAGTGATGGAGGAGCCTCTAGGGGAAGCTGCTGGCTGGTGCTAAGTAATCTTACCCCTCAGGTGTGCATGTTATGACAGGTGCTTGGTAAATTTGAGTCACATTTCAATCTTTTATCTAATCTTGTTGTACTCATTTGTATAATGTACTACTTGCAGATTGATGGTTCCACCTTGCGGACTATATGCATGCAACATGGGCCCCTGTTGACCTTTCACCTTGGTCTGACACAAGGTAGTGCTCTGATTCGCTACAGTACTCGCCTAGAAGCAGCCAAAGCCCAGAGCGCACTTCACATGTAAGTGTCTGCACATCCTTATCCTGACCCAAATCTATTAGTGTTACACACTAACTTTTCATATCATTTGAATTTTCATGTTCCTGCACTTCTTCTTAACTGTAGTGTTTGTCTTTAAAATTTCCTTCTAGGTGTGTTTTAGGTAATACCACAATTCTGGCTGAGTTTGTGAGTGAGGAGGAGGTTGCACGTTATTTTGCACATTCCCAGGCTGGAGCTGCTGGAAGCGGCAGTGGAAGTGGTGGGGCTGGTGGAGCTGTCTCTGGGCCAGCAGGTGTGACAGGGTCATCAGGGGCCGGTGCAGTTGGTACCATCAGTGTTGGGAGTGGCGATAGGGAACGGGCTGGAGTGGGAGGTTCAACAGCAGTAGGAAGTAACAACGGTGGTGGAACTGGGCCCTCTGGCTCTACCTGGCAGAGTTTGGATGGTACTGGCGGCTCCCCAGACCCAGCCTCTGCCCAGGGAGCAGGCTTGAGCATTTTTGCCCAGTGGAGCAGCAATGGTGCTGGTGGTAGCGTGGGCAGCAATGCAGGGGGTGTTGATCCTGGCAGGGCGGGGTTGTGGGGGGGCATGACTGCTGGGTACACAAGCAGCAGTCTGTGGGGGTCTCCAGCCATGGATGATCGGCACCAGATGAACAGCCCTGCAGCACTGTTGCCTGGAGACCTGCTGGGAGGAGGGGCAGACTCTATCTGACTGATGCAGCCACTTGCTGACAAATAGACGTGCAGCAACATACATATAACAGATATGTAAATGTGACAAAGTTATTCTCCTATTATCACAAACACATTCAGGAATATAGGAACATTCATTAGAATACGGGCAGTTTGTGCACATACATGTGCCGCAGTCATTGGCCGGGCGGAAAATGCATAAAAATACAGCCAAGTATTTAGTATATATTTGTAACACCTCTGTACCCGAGATTCAAAAATAAGCACTCAAACAGCAGATACAGAGTAATACTTAATCTCCTAAGTGCTGAGAAGCAGACCAACTGCATTGCATAAAATGCATTAAGCCAAAATTATAGACAACACTGGTTAGAAATGTACACACTGTTTAACATCATTTTTACCTGAGGAGTGTTTCAAACTCTGCACCCCATAATCTAATCTCCATGACACATCCCATCATTGGAAGCATGGAAGAGCAGTGTGTGGGACAGTTTTACACAGGCAAGGCAGTACAGAGTTAGCAACCAAAATGTGCACACGCAAATATCCCATTTCTTACCCTTAAATGAAGACTTCTGCAGCAAGACTTGAACAGGACATGCAAATATTTGGACTTAGTACTGACTCAACTGGATGAATCCTAATCTTGAGGTCATAGAGATCACACTCGCATACTGAGAGGCTCTCACTCAGGCATGCACTGTAAAGGACAAACCAGACACAAAAAGGACAAAAATATGCATCATACAACGTTCGTAGAACACTCAGCGTAAAGGACAATACATTGTGTTACAGCTCCATTGTCATGCAGACTTAAATTACTCTAACACTGTTCTGATGTCTGACAAACTGTATCTTGTTGTCTTTATTTGTTTTAAATGACGGTGAAATCCAGAAAAAAATATTTTCAAATGCTGACCTCATTTTGTTTTTTTCTTAAGTATGTTGTCATAATGACGATCACTTGGATGTTACTTAGCTGTACAAGGTGCCCTTTCTGCCTGTGCGTTTATAAGTGAAGTCCCCGGTAGAGGAGGTGACGTTTGGAGTGTTTGCGAGGCATCAATGAATGTGTGTGGCAGCCAGAGATTAACAAGCATGGTGTATTTACAAAGATCAGTGCTGGATTAGGGAGGCGAGTAAATGTATAAGTGACAGCTTATTTCAGGTGTTTAATGTCTTATGTGTGCATGATGTGTATGCTGGTGTGGCTGTGTGTGTGATTGTAGATGGCAATTTCAAGAACATTGGCACTAATGAATATTACTTAAGTTGTGGTTTTATCAGCATTTTTTGTTTTATATATTGTCTGAATTGCAATAATAATAAAGAAAAAAGATTTTTTTAGAAGTTGCAACCAACTGAAGGCTTTCATACTGAAACATGAAACATGCCAAACCTTATTGTACCAAGCTGAGCTGGATAGGTGTTTTAGGAACACTTAAAAAGTTACCAATTGTTTATTTTTGTTGTTGTGTACCATTATAAATTAAGGCGGGCTTTATCACTCGTGTTCAGGTTTTTTTTTTTTTCTTCTTTTTTTCTGATTTTACAAGAGAAATTAATTAAAAAAGAACAAGACAATTAATAAAAGTTGAATTTAATTTTGTTGTGAGTTGTGTGCATTTTTGGTCCCTTTATTTAGTATTAAGGTGTCATTCTTTTAAATAATGTACATTTATAATTTTTTAATGGTTTCATATTCCAACTTTCAGAATTCAGTTAAATTCACTCAAGTACTGTAATATTAAAAGATTTGTAGAGGTCTGGTGTACAGCTGTTATTTACTATCTTTATTTTAAAAGTACATGACTGGACTTACTGACTAGGGCCATTCTATATAGTTTGCAGCTGTAAATGTAACTTGAAAATGTAATGCTAGCTTTAGCAGGCTAAATATTTTCACTCAAGCCTTTAATTTGTTAATTGCTAATACACCAAATTAATATGGAGAGATTTATCCCAATTAATAACTGAAAATATTTATATTTTCAAAGAATATTATTTTGGAAAAATTGGTGTTTGTCCTTTTAATTGGGAAAAAGGTGGGAAAAAATGCACGTTTTATAACAAAATTTATATAAATCCTTTTTTTTTTTTTTTTTTTTTAAAAAAACGAAATCAATATTCTCTATTCTTGTAGAATTACAACAGTATTTTAAAATGTTATTAAACTTTCAGAATAAGGTAACAAAACCATTAATGTAAGCTGTTTTTTTTTTTACTTGATTTTTTTAATTAGTTCACCCTAAACAAAAACATTCTCTCATCATTTGCTCACCCTCATGCCATCCCAGACGTGTATGACTTTCTTCTGCAGAACACAAATAATTTTAGAAAAATATCTCTGCTCTGTAGGCCAATTAAAATGTAAGTAAATGGTGACCAAATCTTTGAAGCTCCAAAAAGCACATTAAGGCACTGTAAAAGTAATCAATATAGCTCCAGTTGTTAAAATCAATGTCTTAAGTGATCTAATCGATTTTAGGTGAGAACAGACCAAAATGTAACTCCTTTCTCATTGTACATTTTGCCATTGCAGTCTCTAGGCATGATCATGATATCAAGCTCGATTACACTTCCTAGTGCTTGACGCATGTGCAAAGCTCTAGATGGCATTAGGAAAAGTTATCAAGCATGAAATCATGATCACCAATGAGACCGCTGTCAAGATTTATTGTGAAAAAGGGATTACATTTTGCTCTCGTTTTAACCCAAATCTCTTCAGAACAAAAAGATAAAACCACTGGAGTCTAATGCATTACCTTCATACGGCCTTTATGTGATATTTGGAGCTGAACTATTCTTCTAAAAATCTTCGTTTGTGTTCTGCAGAAGGAAGAACATACCTTTTGTATTTTTTTTAACAATCTGCTTTGATAAACATACAAGCTTCCATATCATATGTTAAAGTTTCCTCTGAAGTTATTCTGAAAAGAACATAAACAAACAGTCGCCTTCGTTGGTTATAACAAGAGCGTACGTGCATTGGACGTCAGTCGCGCGGCCCCTTGAAGTGATCCGGGTCCTTCTGCTAGTTTGTGAATGACATCATTTATGTGAGAAGTGCGCTGGGATACAAACAAGGGAGGCTGCTGCTCGCTAGCCTGCCGAATGCAAGTAGGTCACTCCGTGCGCCGAGATATGAAATCAAGGGTTTAAAAATCTGAATAGGGAAGTAGTGGTTGGAATTACATTTGTAATGCGACGCTTGAGATTACACCCTTCGCTGTCCAGGGTACTGTCTCACGAGCGCAAGCCTGTCGATCACTTTTCCACCACCCTCACATTAGGTAAGGAAAGATGCTACTGCTTTAAGGTCATATCAGGACGTGTGTGTTTAGGAATCATTTGGTTGTCCCGAATAATAGTAAGTGTCGGCACTATGATCAGAGAGTGAAACCTCGGGATCTTGGGTGCGGCTGCTACAAAATTGTCTGAAAACCACTGGAGACAGATACGTCTCGTGTTCAGTTATGCAAACGCAATACAACTTAAGCAAAAAAATCAGTTCTGAACAGATTATTCGTATTTAATAGTGTTTAGTATGAGTGCACGTTAATGATCTGTGATGGTGCCAAAGATTAAATATGAACCTGTTTATTGCAAGTCCAAACGAATGGAACATACATCACATGACTCAAACTGTCAGATGTTAGATGCATGACTACCAGTGCTGACTGCATGTGCGCATTGTAATTGTGTTCAGCTTTTGAATTGAACTGTGAATTAAATCTGAGCTGGTGAAAACCACGATGTTAGGAATGCTGAAGTGAGCATATGCTGTGTGCTGAAATGCGGAGCTGTGGGTGTTGCAGCTGAATGTGGATACATTTAACCTGTAGTTGTTTTAATGGTAACATACTAACATTGTGTTTGTCTCTAAGGCTGTTTTTAGGTAAGAAATCATGGAGTTACGTGTTGGGAGTAAATACCGCCTCGGGCGGAAGATTGGAAGTGGCTCGTTTGGTGACATCTACTTGGGTAACGCACGTTATTTCTTGGACATTGGTTATATTTCATGAAAGTCTTGTGTCCTGACATTGTAAAACTATCATCTTTCAGGTGCAAACATCACATCAGGAGAGGAGGTAGCCATTAAACTGGAGAGTGTGAAGACTAAACATCCACAGTTACATATTGAGAGCAAGTTCTATAAGATGATGCAAGGTGGAGGTGAGAACTCTCTGAGATGCAGAACGATTCCCACCAATTTAATCTCTCATGCTTTCTTGAAATGCCTCTTCAATCCCCTTTCAACCATAGTGGGTATTCCGTCGATCAAATGGTGTGGTGCTGAAGGGGACTACAATGTCATGGTGATGGAGCTCCTGGGTCCAAGCCTGGAGGATCTGTTCAACTTCTGCTCAAGGAAATTCACACTTAAAACTGTCTTGCTGCTTGCAGACCAGATGGTAATTGCATTTTTAGTATCCACATTATTAGTGGTGCTTGCTAAGACAAAAACATCCCTATTACTATTGCTCATACATACTTAAGGGTGAGGCATTTACAAAACAAACCCCTAACCTTAGGTATTAAATGGATATTGCAGACCAAAATAAAAATTCTTTCATCATTATTAGGCTACTTTTTTCTTCTGTGGAACACTAAAGAGATGTTAGGCAGAATGATAGCATGGAAAAACAATGCAATGAAAATGTATTGTAATTGAGGCTTTCACTCTACCTAACATCTCCTATTGTGTTCCATAACAGAAAGAACGTCATATGGGTTTGGATCAAGAACGTAACTAAATTATGACAGAATTAAAAATTTTGGGTGAACATACCTTTAAATGGTGTGTAACATGTCCTGCACCATTTGAGAAATGGGCTATCTAAGTGTTCAGACTGATTATTTTTGCATAGTGTACAATAAACAGACTCAAAAAATCACTTCGACTTAATTAAAGGAGGAACCTGAGCCAAATGTAGGGACCAGAATATCAAGGGTTTGGGCTCTTTTAACTTGGGCCCCTAAGTAACAACCTGTAGCAACATGCTAAAAAACATTCAGAACACCTAAGTAATCACATAGCAATGCTCTGGCAAGCACCAAATTGCCTTCGAGTTGTGGCGGCGAGTTTTGCACAGGCAGGCGTTTTTTCTGAAGAAAATGTTAAAATCTAGTTTTTTATTGGGATAGGTTGGCTGTAGAATTAAGCTTTTGATTACGTAACAGAAGTGAACACCAATATACCAAAGATTGAATCCTAAATAAATAAAATTGTAAATATGTAGTGTTAACCCAGTTATACAAGTGTTGTATTTTGTATACTTTGGAAATTAGTTTTGAACGTATTCACTGAAAACATTTTCATTTCTTCTTTCCAGATTAGCAGAATCGAGTACATCCACTCCAAGAACTTCATTCATAGAGATATCAAACCTGATAATTTCTTGATGGGGCTCGGCAAGAAGGGAAACCTGGTCTACATCATAGACTTTGGCTTGGCTAAGAAGTACCGTGACGCCCGCACACATCAACACATTCCTTATCGTGAGAATAAGAACCTGACTGGCACTGCCCGCTATGCCTCCATTAACACACATTTGGGCATTGGTAAGAGCACAAGTGAATCACTGCAACGCGTAACTATTCTTGCTTCGGACTTTGGGTTATTTGTATTGTTTTTCCACAGAGCAATCTCGGCGGGATGATCTTGAGTCCCTTGGCTATGTTCTTATGTACTTCAACTTGGGTTCTCTTCCCTGGCAAGGCCTTAAAGCAGCCACTAAAAGGCAGAAGTATGAGCGAATCAGTGAGAAAAAGATGTCAACCCCCATTGAGGTTCTTTGCAAGGGCTATCCATGTGAGTAGAAGGATGCTGATTGATGTCATGTGTACTGCAGGTGCGATCAGAGCAGCTAGAGAATGTTATGGTCATGCCATTGATTGGCCTTGCTTTCTACTTTAAATGTTTGTTTACTATACTTTCTCTTTTCTAATATGACTGCAGCCGAATTTTCCACCTACATGAACTTCTGCCGCTCACTCCGATTTGATGACAAGCCTGACTACTCCTACCTGAGACAATTGTTCAGGAACCTTTTCCACAGACAAGGGTTTTCTTACGACTATGTGTTTGACTGGAACATGCTGAAATTTGTATGTCCTTTAAACATCCTTCATTATTTACAGCAGGAAAAATTCATTATTTCGCTCACCTTGTGGGTTTTTCTGAATGTGTCAGGGCTCCAGCAGGACAGCAGAAGATAAAGAGAAGGAGCAGAGGGGAGAGGCAGAGGAGAGGGACGAAAGAACTGGAGGTGGTCCACAGGGTTTAGCAGCTCGCGCTCTGCCATCTAGCCCCAACCTCCCAGCCCCTAACAGGGTCCGCAACGGTCCAGACCCTGCCAGCTCAACACAAGCCTCCCGTGTTCCACAGTCTGGTGAGTCTGAGGATGGCTAGAGGCAGTATTGATGTCAGTTCTATTTATGAGCAGGCTATTTTTTGAAGAAGTACAAGGGGGTCCAAAGGGAGTAAAATTTTTCAAACTTTTAAAAAAGTTTTATGACCTGAAAATAATAGAGGAAATATTTAGTATTATACACTTTTTTTGTTAACTCTGGGTGTCTCAATCAGCTCCCTAGCTCCCAATGATGTGAATCAGTATATTGTGAACACAAATTCAGGCACTGGCAAGGGTGTTCATCCACTGAACATTGGGACACTTATGACCTGAATCACCTGCGACATGTTCACAGCTCACGCATTGAACTGTAGCAGTTATAAATCAACAACATCACCGTCTAAATTACACTATCGTTAATTTTCGTTAAAGATATTCAAACGTACAGTGTTATTATGAAAGATATTTGACATTAAATGAAGAAATGAAAATATAAAGGAGTGTATTTTAAACCTTCATTTAACAACTCAAATATTTAAAAGATTGTTACACATCCATGGTAATTATGAATGAAAAACATTACGAACAACATCTGTTTTTAAGAGAAAATAAGGCTTGTACTTCATAGTTTTACACTTGTGCTCGTCTTCTAACGATTTGAGAGACTTCAGAAGACATGATGATGTTTCCGTTCATCGAGTGATGCTGCCTTTAAGTGGACCTAGGAATCTCAGACCACCGATTAGGTGGTCGTTACAACGACATGTCACGCATTCAAGTGGGAAACAAAATACGGAAGAAGTCAACTTAAAGAAATTAACAATGAATGATGGCAAAAGCTCTTTTTCTGTTGTACCAGTGAATAAACATATATGAATACACTTGCATCACTTATTCACGACATATATGATTTATAAATGCATGGCATCTAACAAATTATGAATTACTTTCCCACGTGTAAGTACAACTTCGCTTGATCGTTCATGTGCTCCCAACTCGTATTTACGATATTTTTGAATCCACTTGAATGGCACATGAGCAACGATGCTCCTTGTTTTTACGGTGCATTGTGGGATTTATGGAGCAACCGTTAATAGCACTAAATGGTTGACTCACTGATCAGTGCTCTGACTTTTGAACTAGGGATCTGATTGAGACGCACCCTCCTTCTGCATCCGTTGAAAGTCCCAAGATGCTCTTTGGAACATTTTAAAATCATGCTGGAATAACATGGATCATCAGGTTTTGGACAAACTTTTGGAGTCCATATCAGCGTGCCTGCATGCCAAATACTAATAACATAAGAAGTTTATGTGGTTTCCCTTGGTGGGGCATATTTTGTCCTGTTGATTTTTTAAAAATCAGGCAGCACTTAAAACTCAGGTTAACTTTTGTTTACTCTCTAAGGGAATGCATCTCCAAGAGCAGGTCGAGGAGCTGAGCGAGAAAGGAGAGTCTGCTTACGGCTCCACCGTGGTGCTCCTGCCAATCCCTCCCTTGATCTCCCACTGCGCCATGATCAAATCCGCATCACTCCCCCACAGGTTGCATTCACATATGTTTCTTAACTTCATTTTCTAATCTGTATTTTAGCCCTAGACTCCCTGTTACCTCTCCCTTTCTATCTCGCACACAGGTCAGTGTTCCGTTTGAACACATGGGGAAATGAGCACTACAAATTATCTGTCATTTACTGTTTTTAGGAGGTAGGTCATTCAAGTAAAACTACTTGATTGCATAATAATAAATTATTTTCCACATTCTAATTACATGCATGTTGTCATGTGCTTCATTTTGCAGGATTACAACAGACAACTCCCCTAAAGCATTTATATTCATCTTTCTATATAAAACGGGAGTGTGACACAGAGGCTAAAGTGGAGGCAAGAAGCAGAAAGAAAGGCACCACACTTTTGAAATGGACAAAGTGCTCCCCCGTCCTCGTGCACTGCTGGTTTTTGCTCTTGGGATGAGACATTGAAGATACAGATGTACGAATAAGTTGTGGACAGTGGATGAGCTGGACCACAATATCTGGATTCAAACAATGGAAATAGAAGTGCAAGTGGAAAAGATCATTTTTATGTACAACCGGATGGCTGTTCTCTGCTTTGTCTGAAATGCTGGGAGGGAGAAGGACTTGCTTGTTGGACTGTAAAGTTAAAATTGATTATCGATAAGAAATGTATCACTCACAATGTTACTTTAACACAAACTGTATGTTGACGCATTACTGACATATGAGGTTTCGTGGAACCATCTTTTCCATGTTAAATATGAAATATACAAAAGTCACAAATTTCCAAGAATTAGTTTCAGGTCAAGCTGGTGTTTGGCCTGTAGACATAACTGAATTTGATCTGTATTAATTCTGCATTGAGCAGTGAAACTATTGGAGGTATTAAAATATAGGCTGTAGTGAACTAACCTAAGTATCAATAGACCTTATTCACAGTAGTACCATAGTAAATGAGGCTGTGAGGGATAGACTTACTATCTCTTCAATGGCACACACTGAAAAAAAGCTGTTTAAAGCTCTTAGAACACATCATATTTTTTTGTCTACTGATGTCCTTGAAAATATATATTTTTCAGTGTTTTGTCCATAGAATGATCCAAAAACATTAAAAAATGCAGTACAGCATATTGAAGAGACTGCAGTCCATACCTCACAGCCTCATTTTCATTCCTGTCAAAAATCAAAGATGGCGCTGGTGTGAATACGGTCCATTGTAGCGTAATTACAGGCCTAAATTCCTTTCTTACAATAATTAGCAAACTGAACATTTTATATGATGTGAAGACTCCAGCATTGACATTAGCCATGACAACCTAATTTATAAATAAACACCCATATTAAAGTACTAAATGTCTCAGCTTGTTTACCCTGTTGAACTTTAATAAGAAATAAATAAATGTCACGAAAATGTATTTGTATAATTCTCGA
Organism: Moxostoma hubbsi; assembly: GCA_032164185.1. Classification (NCBI taxonomy): domain Eukaryota; kingdom Metazoa; phylum Chordata; class Actinopteri; order Cypriniformes; family Catostomidae; genus Moxostoma; species Moxostoma hubbsi. The sequence goes on from JAVLUX010000039.1 coordinate 16,365,622, forward strand.
CAACGGTAAAGAAGACATTAACATGATTATTAAAAATGCGTATGCTGTTGTGGGTTACGTCACTCGTGTGGTGACTTTTATTATGAAGTTGCTGAAGCAGTATCCCATTTTAGAAAAAGTACACTCTTACCGTTGTAGCAGACTTCACAAAAGCTATCTAGATTTATCCCCGTTATACTAATCCGCTGGAGGTTTTGTCAGTGTAAGGGGGAGGAATTGCAAAGGAGGAATTGACTGACGGCTACAATTATATATGAAAAATTAGATTTAAACTTAATTGAAAGATTCAGGAAACACATTGTACAGTTTCATAGGCTCGGTGAATGACTACACGGGAACAGGACGGAGCGCAGATTTATCAGCAGACATCAGCGGCGCTGGAATATAAAGATGGATGACGGGCAGCGGCGCTGTCTTTGAGGAATTAAGGCCGAATCTGTTTTTGTTTGTTTTCTTTTGTGCACGCCGCATGATTTTGAAGCTACGTTTATGTTTTTGGTAAGTTGCTGTCTTCTCCCGTATGTAGATCATTTGTTTTTTCTCCAATTTACAATGATAGGCCGACGAACTTGAAATATGTGAAAAAAAGCTGATATTTTTTCCAAATAAAGTAATTGTATTGAACGATAAATCTTTGATGGATATATACGTATGGAATACATGATTTAAGTTTTTATGGGCTTCTCATTTATCTCTATGTCTTCTTTTTAGGATGCTGTCTTATACACACTTTTAGTTAAAACATTTTTTTTAAATGTCTACTTTGAGACATTTATGTGTGACCGTAATGGTGTGACCGTTATTGGATGCATTAGTTGAAAACAACGCCAGTTTTCACTATTATTGAAAAGCTTTGGGTTCAGAATGGTGTTTCATCAAATATTGTATCACTTAAAGGGATAGTTCACCCAAAAATGTTCTCATGCCATCACAGGTGTGCAAGTCTTTTTCTTCTGAAGAATTCAAATGAAGATTTTTAGAAGAATATCTCCGCTCTGTTGGTCCATACAACGAAAGTCGGCAGGGTCCAAGCTCAAAAAGCACACAAAGGCATCATAAAAGTAATCATACGGCTCCAGTGGTTTAATCCATGTTTTCTGAAGTGATATAGGAGTGGGTGAGAAACAGAATAAGTCCTTTTATTACTACAAATCACAATTTTCAAACAGCCTTTCTAAGTGCGCTCCTTTTTCCTAAGAAAATCTTTTTTTTTTTTTTTTAATATTCACATTCTTCATTATATCACCACCTTCTGTGCAAGGAGGAGATTAAAGGAGTAAAAAGAGCTTAAATATTGATTGGTTTCTTATCTACACATATCATATCACTTCTGAAGATATATTTTTAACCACTGGAGTCTTATGGATTGCTTTTATGATGCCTCTACATGCTTTTGGACCCTATTCACATGCATTGTATGGACCTACAGAGCTGAGATATTTTTTTTAAATATTTGTTTGTGTTCAACAGAAGAAAGTCATACACATCTGGGATGGGATGAGGCAGAATAAATGAAAGAATTTTCACTTTTCCAGTAAAAATATAAAAAATGTATTCTGTATATGAAGCCCCATCACTCAAAACAACTAAATATTTAAGTTTTATTCATTTAATTTTGATAAACCTTAATTCAAATTGATAAAAAAAATTGGATGCAATTTAAATGCGTAAATCTTAAAAATAGGCTTTTATTGTGGTAATAGCTACGAGTCAGTGTATATGTTCTTCTATTCGAATTAGCTCTACCTGGTGCTCCTGATGGTTTTATTGTCAATAAAAGGCTTTTCCACTCCATGTACACCATGTTGCATCATATTAGAGGAAGTTTCTTCATACTGTGACCTATCCACTCCCGTGTGATTGACTTCAATGGAATTTTGGAAATAAAAAATTGTTCCAATACATCATATTTGTTCTCCAGGCCTTCTCACTCAGCATCTTTGACACCTATGTTGCCATATTACTGATTTTAGCATCCTAATCTTTAAATGCTGCAGCTTTTAAGGCGTGACGTGCCCTTTTCTGGTCAGCACGTGGAGGAAGTTGATGGGATGGCTCCTGGGTCACTAGCCACAATGGCCCCTGCTGGGCCCAACATCTCCTGGTTTCCAGAGGCTCCTCAGCTCACTCTAGAGCAGCCCATCTTCCTCATGACGACCACAGCACAGGCAGTGTCAGGCTTCTTTGTGTGGACAGCACTTCTACTCACCTGCCACCAGGTAACACTCCCCTCATGAATCTTTTAAAAAACATGAATTGTGTGAGACAATTGTGATGAAACACTAGACAAAATAAAATTTCTTATTTCTTTCTTTTGCAGTCAGATATGACCTGGACTTGTTCTTGACAGATTTTGTGACCAAACCACATTCTCTTTCTGAGAATCTAAACTTAATATTTTGATTTTGTTTTTTTGCAGATCTACATGCATCTGCGTTACTACAGCTCTCCCAAGGAGCAGAGGCACATAGTGCGCATCCTTTTCATCGTACCCATCTATGCCTTTGACTCCTGGCTCAGCCTTCTCTTCTTTACCAACGACCAGTACTATGTTTACTTTGACACAGTCAGGGATTGTTATGAGGGTAGGTTTTACTTCCAGCTCTCTCTTTGTCTGCAGCTGTAAACATGACACCTTTGTGCCCGCTTAGGAAAATACTCCTATAACAGTAGCATGGCACTGCAGTCTGTACTTTCTATCTCTCAGAATCTATGGTCAACTGGGAAATCCAGAAGTGATTGTTGTGTAGTAACCGTGTTTAGCACGCATCAGTGGAGAGGACACACAGGAAACCTGCTCATGGATAAACTAATACACGAGATGCACATTTGACACAAGTGTAGTACAGTCAGTGCCATACCATTATTATTCTCACCTGTACTTCTTTAGATCAATATTAAGAATTTAATGTTCTGCTGGATTGTGTTATTGGAAAGCTGTTGTCCACCCTGTTTAGATGTTTGGTGCATTCACTGCTGTCTGCCTTCCAGCTCAGCAGCTACGCTGAAGAGCAGCTGTGGCTGCAGGGTGCACTTGCTATATATAGAGCTGCTCTTCAACAAGCAGAGATTCACACATATACTGTTTGACAGAACAAGGGAAGAGGACAAATTAACACCCACTGGGGATGCTAAGATTATCAGCACAGCTCATTTGCTTTATAAGCATATTTATTGGTAAGCATATGAAGCAAATGAGAGTTCTTTTCTGTAAATGCTCAAGTCACGCGTTAAAACATGTTTTGCATGATTGAGTTATGTTTTATATTTGAAAATAAGGGAAACAATGAAACCTAAATAATGGATCATCAAAGATTTGATGTACTACTTTGTTCCATTATAATTTGTTTCAATATAGACCATAAGTTTTGTTTTTAATAGTAATATATAATTGTAATAAATTATTACTCACTAGTATGCATAATTTTTATGGACCGTTTTAACAGATTAGCACATTTCTGCCTTATTTAGCTGTGTAAATCTAGATCTACAGTTTAATTAGTGTAAATCTAGAACATTGTTCTTTGTGTTATATTACCCTGGCTTATAAAAATAAATAAATAAATGAGGTTGGGGGATGAGTTTAAGATACATTTATATACATTTTTGCATGCTTTTCTGTTCTAACTGCAATACTCCATCCTATTTGAAAAGTCAAAGAAAAGCATTAAAGGATTAATCTGTGTTCAATCGACAGCATTTGTGGCACAATATTGATTACTACAAACATTTATTTTTACTCATCCCTTCTTTTCTTAAAAAAAAACAAAAAAAACAAGGTTACAGCGAGGCACTTACAATGGAAGTGAATGGGGCCAATTTTGAACATTAAAATACTCACTGTTTCAAAATTATAGCCACAAAACATAAACAATGTACATGTTAACATGATTCAAGTTTGATAAAATCACTTACTAACCTTTTCTGTGTAAAGTTAAAGCCAATTTTACAAAATGGTTACCATGACGATGTGATAACAACAACAAACCTCAAATAATGCATGAGTTTTAACAGAAGAATTAATGCAAATGCTTTTATAAAATTATAATCTTCACATTTCTGTTTAAGCCCTCCAAAAATTGCCCACATTCACTTTCATTGTAATTGCCTCACTGTAACCTTGATTTTTGCATTTTTTTTTTTAAAGAAGAGGATGGACGAGTCTAAATACATTTTTGCGGTGATCAATGTTATGCCTAAAATGCTGTCGATTGAGCTTAACTTGTACTGAACTCAGAACATTCCTTTTTTAAAAGGATTTTCTTTACGCAAAAATAATATTACTGTCGCCAATGGCGACCTTGACAGAAATTACACTCACAAATAAATTTATTTGGTCACAAATGCGACCATTTTTAGTCGCAGTTTGGAGCCCTGCACAAGGATGATGATTTATCGACTTTATAGACATTACATTTTTATCGTCTGTTAATGCTGAACTTCTGTAAAGCTGCTTTGAAACGATGTGTGTTGTGAAAGGCGCTATACAAATAAAATTGACTTGACTTGACTGTGGTCTCCCATTTTCCATTCCCATTTTCCGCTATGGTAGTTTACCCTGCTGTAGTTTACTTCCATGTTCCAAACCTGGAAATATGAAAATTGCTCATTATATTTAGACAGTTTACAGTAGCTGGCCAGTGGCTGGTAATGTTCTGGAATATTAAAGGATGAAGGATGCTGCTCTGCAGTTCAGTCTTCTTTTTTGTAGCATGGGCTGACAATCACGAGGGACATTTTGGCATGCATCTCTGTGCTATTGTTTAGTAAAACACTTTTGTTGGTGTTTGGTGAAGCACTGATGAAGGGATTTAGGCAGGAAGGTCTGCTCTGCTTGACTGTATGTGCCACAGTATGATATTAAACTACTTTTTATTATTATTATTATTTTGTGCACAACAGACATTACTAAAAATAAAAAAAGTTATTTTATATAAATCCAGGCTTAAACAGACTCAAAGTTAATTAACAGATTTGATTCTAGCCATTAAGGATCTTTTACAGCCTGAGATTGAAATGAGATTTGCCTCTGCCCATCTTTGAAGCATTTCAGTGAGAGAGTTAGATACATGACAAATGCGGTTTGCATTTTTGTTCTTTTGTCTTTAATGGAGATGCCTGTCCCTTTGTCTTGTGCTTTGCAGCATTTGTGATCTATAACTTCTTGAGCCTCTGTTATGAATACCTTGGAGGTGAGAGTGCTATTATGGCTGAGATCAGAGGAAAACCCATTGAGTGAGTTTTTTTTTTCTTCACACGAATGCCTCCAGAATCAGTTGTTCTTACTAATGTTAAATGTGACTGCAGATGTATTTTTGCAGCTTCAAATTGAGTGATTCCTTAATTTGAACCCTGTCGTCTTATGATGCAGGTCCAGCTGTATATATGGAACGTGCTGTCTGTGGGGCAAGACCTACTCTATCGGCTTCCTTAGATTCTGCAAACAGGTGTGCTTTTTGAACTCATGGTTGCCATTTGTCTTTAGACTCCCTGTAGAATCTATTTTTGCAGATTTTTTTAAATCAATTGTTTCTTTGTTTCACAGGCCACTTTACAATTCTGTGTTGTAAAACCTCTGATGGCAATGATCACAGTCATCCTGCAGGCCTTTGGGAAATATCGGGATGGGGATTTCAAGTATGTGCTTCTCATGCAGTGTCTAATGTTAGCTGACATGTTTATGTAAAACTCAAGGTGATTGGTTTAAAATAAATGTTGATTTTCTTTGGCCTTTGTTTTTGACCTCACAGTGTTGCTAGCGGTTACCTTTATGCGACCATCATTTATAACATCTCTGTCAGCTTGTCCCTCTACGCACTCTTCCTGTTCTACTTTGCTACCCGAGACCTCCTCAGCCCGTACAGGCCCATGCTCAAGTTCTTCATGGTCAAATCTGTCATCTTCCTCTCCTTCTGGCAAGGTGAGCAGATGTCTCACTTTAAGGAACTTTTTAGTAGTGATGCTGAAGGACACTAGGTTGTCTAAATGATAAGTTGATCTTAATAAAGCCCTGAATAATTAAGGTCCAGCTAGACAACACAAAAGCTTAGATCATAATTCAGGGATCTGAAGAAACGAACCATATGGTTCGCCACCCACGGTTCGGGAAGCATTGGCACTGCAGTCAGTTCACCTCAAGTTTAATGACGCACCTGAAGCACAAGTTTTGGTCAAGAAAACAAAGCGTCAAACAGACACACAGTTACAACCTCCAATAATGCACCTGTAGGATCTGCTATGGATCTGTAGATCGATGCTCCCCCTGTGTTTCACATGGGTTAATTGATGACATCACAATTCTGCACACGTAGTGTGTAGTTGAAAATGGCAAGCGGAGGAAACTAACCATTGAAATCAATGCACTTTGATTAATGCCATTAAGATGCCGTTATAGCAATACATTGATACGTGATTAATCTTTTACACTGACATCACCCAGGGAAAGAGCCGCAGGTGAGCTGAAACCGCAAACATTACCTTCCATTTTTAACCAGCCACTCAGTGCTTATTCAGACAGACATGGAACAATAACTAAAGCGCTTTGGGTGTTCATGCGGGTTTCCCACATATTATTAAAATACTCGAGCAGCATTATCAAAACATCCCTTCTCGTATGCATTTTAACAGCAAGGTAATTCCTTTTGTATTCATGTACAACTTCCGAATATAGAATATATGTTGAGATGAATTTGAAGTGGACTTTATGGTGATACATGTAGTGTATTAGTGCAGGTATTAAGTTAAAATGTTGATTTAGTAATTAAAGAAAATGTTTTTTTAGTTTAGGGCTCCATGCAATAGCGGTGCGCCAGATATTTCAAGCAAACGGTCAAGGAAGGCTTCAATCCAGAGACATTCAAAGAGCTCATGAAATTCTTTTATTTCTTCAAGAGCGATTAGGACTCACTCTGTCAACACTCAGTGTATGTGACGACTATATCTGTATCACGCACCATGAAACCGTCGCCACATGGCAAGCATGATTTAATCATAAAGTTCCTTTAAGGGTTAGTCCGCCCAAAAATGAAAAATATCCCATAATTTACTTGCCCTCAAGCCATCCTAGGTTTATATAACTTCTTTCAGCCAAACACAACCTGAGTTATATTTAAAAATATCCTGGCTCTTCCAAAGTTTATAATTGTAATGAATGTTACCTCAGATATTGAAGCCCAAAAAAGCACATCCATCCATCAAAAAAGTAATCCATTCAGTGGCTTCCTCTGTGCTTCTGCGTTCGTCACTTCTCATCGGAGCTTATGCTACGCCTACATTATACGCCGGAACTCGACTCTCGCTCCTTGTTCTCACTCAGAAATTCTTAGGAAATTGTATTTGCACACCTGCTTTTATAGTGGACAGCTTCGGCGCCAAAACAGGCAGGGCTCAAACACCATAGCCAATATTAGAATATTGCCGAGAGGTTTCAACTAGGTTGTGTAAGAAGGCACTCATGCAACACGGGGTCATGATGGGCAAGGAGGAGGCGAGAACCGGCTTGTCAATATAAATAATACTTTAATGAAAACTTAAACAAAAGCCCAAACAAACACACTTGGACATGTCTGTGATTGAGCTCTCTCTCTCGAACCGTCGTCACCGGCCGCCTTTATCCCTTGCGCGCCCCATCAGGCCGATTGGGGACCGGGTGTGCAACATTCCAGCCCGGCCCCGCCCACTCCACAACTCCCCATATGCGTTAATCAACACAATGTCTCATTCCCTTCATCTCAGTGAACTGAGGTTGCGTACGTAACAGAGACGTTTTCTGAGCAGAAATCATTGTTTTGATACAATTAACCATGTTTTTTTTAAACAGTAATACTGTAGTTTCTAAATATTAAACTTGATTTTACTATATATTGTAACCATGACAGTAACCATGTTTATATTGTGGTTACTATGATTTTACTACAAATGCCATCGTTAAACTATGATTACTGTTGTAAAACCATGATTGTTATTTAAGTGTTTACCAAATAGATTATTCTTTGGATTTGGCAGTAATATTTGTTTCTGAACCAAGCAAATACCGAACCGTATTGAAACCTTGATCATAAAATTATGATACAAACCGAACTGTGAGACATTTTAACGGTTACACCCCTAATGTGTACCTAGACCAACATTTAAAAAAAAACATGGAATGCACAGCCCTTCAAAAGTGTGAATGACAGATTCATCAAATATCATCAAACCATCTTGCCCATCCCAAATACATGTATTCAAGTGTATATTAATGTATGTGCAGGTATTAATAAACTGTTCTTGTGATCTTGTTGATCTTGTTAGGCATGCTGCTGGCCATTCTGGAGAAGTGTGGTGCAATTCCTCAGATCAGCTCTCCTGAGGTTTCTGTTGGCGAGGGAACCGTTGCAGCCGGCTACCAGAACTTCATCATTTGCATTGAGATGTTCTTTGCTGCCTTGGCTCTGCGACATGCATTCACATACAAAGTCTACATGGACAAGAGACTGGATTCCCTTGGTGAGATTTTGACAGCAGTTTTATATGAACAAATTCTGTTTTTTTTTTTTTATATCCGAGTAAAATGGGGAAATTCACTAAGAATGAATTGCACCGGTTATTTGCATGCGCTGGTTTTGCACAATTCACTAAAGAATCTATTTAGAACACCGCCATCTGCACTACTGCGATCCAGACACCTGAATCATATCTTTAACATGCCGAAATTACACTTGGCGCGCATATGGTTATATGCAAAGTTATAACACTCTTCTCTATAATTTTAAAAATGACTGCTGCAATGATCAGTAGAACAATAGAAAACATAGTAGAAAACAGCCTGCTTTCATATGTGGAATTAGCATGATGTAAATTGCACTGGACATTTTTTGTGAATGAAGCACAATCTATAATCAGGTCTATTTACACAGAATGGCGGTATGTTTCCTTGGAAAGGAATGAAAATGACTAAGTTTCTGTGACTTATTTCAGAGCTGGTTTCGCCTGCTTAAACTGTATTGCAGGTAGTTAGTGAATAAGATGCAGGGTTTTGATCTGAAATACCTTGCGCAAAAGTAGCACAACTGTTTGTCAATTTGCCCTTATTATTATTTAAAATAAGTTTAAACAAATTGTTCACGTGCCAGCATGTTTTAATGAAATTGAAGTCTCGTTTAATGTTTCGGAACAATCTTTTTCTCTCAACATTTTGTCACAATAATGGCTGACTTTCTCTTTTCCTGTTCTGCTTTTATTCTGTAAATCATCATTCAATCATTTTCATCTGTTCTGTTCTTTCAATGCATTCTAAAAAAAATTATTGGTTTCATATTCATTTCATTGATATTCTCTTCATTCGTTTCTTGTTTGGTCCCATGCATTACACACACCCCTTTCCGCCCTTCCTCCATCCTTTATCTGTTTATCCATTTCATGCTGCCCTTTAAAGGCCCTGTTCCTACATATGGACAGTACGGTAGGCTACAGTTTCTGATCTTATTGTGCTCTCTCAGAGAGTCTTTTTCTGAAACGTTGCAACTAAACATCTCTTTCATATGTTTCTAAAACATTTGCATTCATCTGCCTCTTAATTAAATTCCCCCTCTAGGTCATTGTGCCCCCATGAAGAGCATCTCCAGCAGCTTGAAGGAAACCATGAACCCTGGAGACATGGTTCAGGATGCCATCCACAACTTCTCCCCAGCGTACCAACAGTACACACAGCAGTCCACCCTCGAGCAAGGAGTCACTGCACCACCAATCTCTCGCAATCACAGCTCAGTGAGCTCCCGGGACAATGAGAAAACCTTACTGCTTAGCTCTGATGATGAGTTTTAATGTACTCTTATTCGAAACACTTTGTCCTAAGTAAAGGTACTTGGTAAGGGACTGTTTATTGCTGTTCTAGTGTAATGATGTTATGTTAACACAGGGACAAGTTATTAAAGGACCATATAAAGCAAGTAGTTATGGATCCTAGTGCGTTAGAATACGGAAATTAAGCTGCTTATGCTTAGTAGTAACATGCCAAAACAGACTTAAATTAAACTATTTTGCTGCGCTTTGTCAGATAATGTTTATACACAGAGTTAAATAATAATACTCTCATCTATACTTTGAATTTTTAGCCAAAACATCCTATGTGGTCTGACATGTTCAGGATTTGAATTGTATTTTTTATGCTTTTAGTTTTACATAGGGGGTGCTTGAGCATCCCAGCATATTTATAAAGAGCATTGTATTTGAGGCCCCCTGTTCAACAGGGATTTGGCCAAGTTACTTTCCTTTGTTTTTGATTACAAGTTTTTGCGTTTCAACAGTGTTTATAGCTTCCCCAGTGATTTAAAGGGTGGCTGTGGTTGTGAATAAGAGAGTGTAGTGACGGAAAGGGTGTGCCAGCTGTTTGTAACATGCTGCTGTTGTTTTGACCAATGAATCAAGGGACAGAGCAGGAGTGGCGGATAGCCGAGGAGAAGTTGATGGTCCATGATAAGATTACAGATTAAGAGAGAGCTGCTATAGGCTTGGATAGGAGTTAGCAGCAGTCAGATGTCTGGATTGTAAGGCTGTAATTGGGGCATTACTTATCTGGTGCAGATTAGCACAGGCTTTCATCAAAGTGTGGCCGCCCTAGACCACTGCAGTAAAGCCACTATCTAGCTTAGCGGTTTAAAAAATTAATTTTGGTTATGCTCCTGGAGTATGGTAGCTTTGGCTTCTCTCTTCCTCTAGCTTTTCACAGAGAACATCTCCAACAGAATTGCATTATAGCACAGTCAAATGCCATTTGGTTTTATCTGTCAATTTGTGTCCAATTGAGAATGAGGAAAAAGTATGATTTCAATGTATGAAAGCTGCTTAAAATGGTCACCATTTCTAGATATCCCACTAGAGGGAGGCACATCTCAAAGTTCACTTACATTCACTTTTTCCTTATCTTTATGGACATGCCCATTACCATTGACCCTTTGAGAGCCACACCAAAGTCTCTCCCATTGTTCAGAAGCATTCATCCTCACACTTTAACTCTTCAGATAGCACTAAGCCCTTAATAACAAAGCTTGATGCTTGTGGGTTGTTAGATAACATTTCTGGAGTTACATATTAACTGCCTACCTATTCTTTTATTGGAAAAATATATAGGCCAGTATAAAACAAAGCAGCTGGAACTAAGTACGAGTAAGTATGGTACCTGCTTATAGAGGGCTAGCGGGTCGCAGTGCATTCTTTATAGAGGGAGGATGACTTTAATATAGATGTTATTGGAATTTTACATTTTTGTATATGTAGTGGAAATCAAAATATCCTAGTTGGCAAGCTATCTCAATATTGTGTGACGTTTATTCAGAGTTACGCCTAAAGTGATTTGAAATAATAATTTAAAAGACAGGAAATGCTGTTACACTTGAAATAAAATATTTTGTGGAAACATATTTTGAAGCAACACTAAGATGTTGAAACATTTGTACCGTCATGTTATTTTAAAACGAGCATTATGAATTACTATGTCAAAGATTGTGCTTCTATTTTTTCCCTTTTATGCTCTGACAAATACCTAGGAAACAATAAAGAATTTTGACTGTATATGTTTTTGTGATTGTGAACTCAATGAACACACATAATAATCTATGTACAATAATATACAACATTTATTTCAATTAAATGATATAAAATAGACACTGAATTTATCATAGAAAAATACAGATAATAAATACGTCACTTTTTTGTGCTTAGCCCTCTTACAAAACAATTAGCATGTTTGAATGCAGAAGCGTGGGCGTGGGCATTATATATTCCAAGTTTAAATGATGCTCAGTATGGACGATGACATAACTAAAAACATTTAATTACAAATTTATCAGATGTCAACATGTTTAAAACGATTGATTTTTACCTGATCATACAGTATAACCCCCATCTTCTGGAGTAAACCAGGCTTGTAGTTGGCTAGAACCTTCTCGATGACTACGAGTTAATGTGACATGTGATATCATTTCTCATTTTGTGTCTCTCACTTTCCCTCTGTCACTTTCTAATCCTCCTTTTTTCCCCAAGTGAGCCCATATAAATGCTCACTTCTCCTCATGGCTTCTCTCTTCCTCTTTGTCCTCTATTTTCACATCTTTCTCAGATTTCCCTTCCCCTACCTCCTTCTAATGGTATTTTTTTTTTTTTTATATTCCAACGATCCAAAATAATTAGATACGTTTTTAATCATAAATAGCAAATAATATATATGGTCTTGGTTTTAAATACAAAAATACCACTACAAACGAGCTGCTCTAATATTAGTACAAATATGACCCTCACACAAACTGAATCATCTTACAAGTAATGGGGCCATTTACCTTACCATTACCACACTAATCATTACAACAAGTAAACATTACAAAAAAATACTCATGTCAAACCCATTACAATAATCAAGAGAATGATTCCACACTAGTAGTATTTAGACCAATCACAGAACAAATTACCTGTCTCGAAAACAAATAAAATAGCTTTTATGTCTGTTATAGAACATTTGTCTTTTACACAAACATTAAAATATATAAATGGCATGTATCAATAGATCTGCTCTGACTTAACATTCTATAGGCCCATGAATAATTAATACCAAGGAGATATTCCAGCAAAACTAACCAGCTTCTGAAATGTTTGTGGTCACACATGATGAGTCAAACTCACATCTAGTGAAGACAACTGTGTTATTAGGACTGTTTTCAACATGGATGGCCTCTCAGAAAGCACAGTAATATCAACATGGGCATATTAGCAATAGCTTAATGCAGACACATACACTTGTCATTATATTGAGGCCAGCACAACGGTACTGAGATTATTCGTGGACGTTTTAGGACTGTATATACAGTCTCTCTGTGTGTGTATACTGAAGTATTTAGATGTAACTGTTTCCCAACTGGTATGTGTTTCTGCTCCTGTAAATATGAGTATAAATTAATAGGTGTATGCATCTTAACAAGCATGGTCCTGTCTGTCTGTGCAGTCATAATGTGTACCTATATGTGTCTGCATATCCTTGAGTGTGGTGCCCCTAGGATGCTCCTTGATCTCTAGGTGTGTGCACCTGCTGGGGTGTCTTCACTATGGTGATGACAGAGGCTGTGTTGAGGCGGGGTGTGGTGGCCAGTAGACTGCCTCCTCCAGATTCCAAACCTCGTGCGAAGCGCTGCAGGGCTGCAAGACGGGCACCCAACCCTTCCAACTCGCGCCGCATGCCTGCATTTTCTGCCCCCAGCCGCTCCACCTCCCGCTGCAACTCCTTCTTCTGCTGCTCCAGGGCCTCACGCTGGGACACACGCTTCACTCGGCAGCTCGCTGCATAGCCACGATTTTTCAGCGTCCGTCGCCTCTGCTTAAGCTTCTGCACCTCATCCCTTGACAAACCACGTAAGTGCAGGTTCAGCTCGCGCACTGACAGAGACATGAGCTCACTGTCACTCAGGACTGGGACGTTCTCCCCACATTCCCTTTTCACCTGAAAGCATAGGACAGTTGTGTTCACAGTGTGACACTTAAATGAAGGTCGCCTAAAACTCTATCATCATATACTCACTCTTATGTTGTTCCAAACTTGTATGAGTTTCTTTCTTCCGTGGAACACAAAAGGAGATGTTAGGCTGAATGACAATCTCAGTCACCATTCACTTTAATTGTATGGAAAAAAAGATGCAGTGAAAGTGAATGGTGACTAAGACTAACATTCTCCTTAAAATCTCATGTGTTTCAGGGAAGTCAAAGAGGTTTTCATTTTTGGGTAAACTTTCCTTTAAAGTCTATGTAATTGTGGGATGGACACTACATTTCAAGTAAACGCCACTGCATTTAAAAAAATACATCATGTGTTTTTAAGAATACTGTTTTATGGCAAAATTAATAAAAGTGAAGTCAGTAAAAAGGATCTTTACCTTGAGGGCTTTACTTGCTCTGCTGTCTGAGGTCATGGTCTAGTATGTATCCCTAAATGTATCCCTGTAACCTGTGAATACCAAATAATCAGATTAAAATCAGGTAAATTTACATATGGTAACACCAGAACCCTTCTAATAGGGGATGCTACAAGCCTAGCCTAAAATAGCATAACGAGGTGCTCCTATAGACATTCTATGGGTGGTACAATGGCGAGGAGACAAGAGACTGTTCTTTTTGAGTGAATGTCTATGGAGAAGATGCCTCAGTTTGCAGGAGAAACTTTTGTGAGGAACCAGCTCATCACTTAATGAATTTACTACCTTTCGGATAATCTTCAACATGTTTTACACTAAACAAAATGTGTGGAGTTTACAACAATAAATTGCTGTTTTATAAGAGAAGTCATGGATGATTTTGTGAGAGGTAGATGTCACTTTACGTCTCTCACCACTAATTTATATGGTATCCGCAAACAGTCACTCAATGTCGTAACATGTTAGTTGACCGTTATGCTCTCTTCTATTGTAGAGCCGCGGAGGTTGTCATCTTCATTATATATATATATATATATATATATATATATATATATATATATATATATATATATATATATATATATACACACACACACAAATCTCTCTGGTAAGATGGTGAACACTATATTTTTTAAGGAATATTATAGGCTCAATACAAGTTTAGCTTAACCAACAGCATTTTTGCGGCATAATGTATGCCACAAAAATGTCGACTAGTCCCTACTTTTTAAAACAGCAACACTGAGGCACTTACAATGGAAGTGAATGGGGCCAATCAGTAAACATTACTCAGTTAAAATACTCACCGTTTCAAAAGTACAGCCACTATAGCATTCTTTAAATGTGATAAAATTGCTTACAAGCTTTTAAATTTTAATCCAATTTGACAATTTTGTTGCCATGACGACGCAATGCTGTAAATGATGCTTTAAACAACTTTGCAGCTAAAATACTACACAAGTTTTCAAAACAAAAGTGCTTTTATAAAATTATAAGCTTCCTATATCTGCCTTAAAGCCCCCAAAACTTGGCCCCATTCACTTTCATTGTAAGTTCCTCACAGTAACATTGATTATTGTTTTTTTCTTTACAGAAAGACAAATCGAAATAAATTATGTGGTAATCGACATTATGCCAGAAATACTGTCGATTTAGCTTAAACATGGAATATTACTTTAATGGCTTATTTCACATGGGCTTCCAATTCTTATTTTCATTTTCTAAATCTAGGTTTCCCGAATCCAAACAGCAGCACTTTATTATTATTATTATTATTATTTTATACAGTAAATCATGACTGGTCAAAGTCCAGATGGAGAACTAAACGCTGTTGACCATGAGTTTCCCGTCATGTGTGGGAAGAGCGCCTATCATCCGCGAGCTGCCTGAAATAACCGACCACGAGCAAGAACACGAGTCACAGTGATTCAGCACAAGTCCTCCATTCCTGTCTCACAGCAGCTCCTTACTTTAGTTTCACTTTTCCTGTTTTAAATCATTTATAAACTTCCCAGTTACTCAACAACATAAACTCGCACTCATATTTAATGATATCATATTAAATAAATTAATAAACGATTTAGAGTACAACAACAATCGTTATTTAATTAACGACAATTTAACCAAATATTTTAATAAGCGACAAAATATATAATAATAATAATAATAGGGTACAACTATGTACGAATTCGTTTATTAAATAAATTCGAATGAGATCTAACAACCTTGCTAATTAGCCATTTCTCATCGAAAAGAACATACGCGTTTACCAGTTTCGCGTAATTTAGGGCTAGAATATTTCTATTGTCTGGAATGTGTCAGTAAAAACTAATTTCTATGAATATTTGTAAAAAAAAAAAAAAATAATACAAATAAATTTGCGATGCGAGACTGAATCGACAACATCTCAGCAGCTATTTCCTTATTACGCGTTAGCTCGCTGCTAGTACTCACGTCGTGATAAAAACACACGCCATATTCGCTCAGTTGACTCGTATTATTGTACTATTCGTATATATATATAAAATACGACTCGTTTATGAACGCTTACAACACAAAAACATATCTAAATCATAACAGCATTTATAGAGGGTTGTATTAGCATACACTGTGTGCACTACAGCAGGTTCGCTAACACCCCCTCCGTTTCCTTAGCGTAAACAAATGTCGAAAGGAGAAAAACAAACAAAAAAACAGATAATCTTGCCTGGTGTGGGTTTCTCTTCTTTTTTGACTTATATCACACGTCGCCGATTACCGAACAGGCCTAGATTCTCACCGCTTCTCCGGTATTTCAACTGACGTTGTCGCAGTACGGCTCGTGTTTAGACGAGAGAGCAAAACGCCTTTTTCCCGGAATCACTCCACCATCAGCAGGCTGGATGCTTTCATTCATAAAAAACACACACACGATGACTCAATGCTTTAAGAATGAGGGCGGAACCATTTGCACACGCACAGAAATATCTGTCAACAACCTTGTATAACTCTCATAGTAGGCATAATTTCTCTTTTAGCCGCCACATGATTGTTATGTTACCGTGAGGGATTTGTATTGTACGTGATATGGGCTTCCAAACTTCAGAAGTATAAAATCAGAAGTGTGTCTGTGAGAGCAAGGTTGGAATTACTATAAAATAGTGTAATAAATGTTTTAATGAAAAGCTAACGCGAACAGAATTTTTGTAAGAGATACAACTTTCAGTAATATGTACAGTATGTTTTATTATACTACTACGCAATAATTTTCTGCAATAAGACCTTCATGTCCATAGGTGGCGCAATGTGTCATTGTGCTTCCTTACAAGGAGCCAGAGAGGTACATCCGCCTCACATGCAACACAAGTGACCTCAGGTTTCGGTGCGTGCTGTTTGGATATTAATCGTTGTGAGCGTGTGAAACGTACCTTAAACAACCACATAGTCTGTTGACAATTATAACCAACATTTAGTTGACACTCTTCTTGAGCCAGGTTTTAAATGGCTACGATCCAGGAGCTCTCTCCAGATTCCGGCCGTGCGCTGACTCGACCCCCTGAAAACGAGGTCGAGGGAGATGAAGAAGATGAAGAGGTATACCTTACTTGGTCACTGAATATTATAAAGATAAGAAGAAAAAAACGGATCAATTGTAGTTCGTTTTGTGCTTGCATGGGTGAGTTTCGCTCCTCACCCATGCAACCCTCACCTCAAATTAAGCTTATGTGTTTTGACAAATGACAACTGAGATAATTATGGTTCTTAAAGGGATAGTTCAGCCAACATTGAAAATTCTCCCCATTTATTCACACTCATGCCATTCCAGATATGGATGACTTGACTTTTAGAAGAAGCTCTGTAGGTCAATTCAATGCAAGCGAATGGTGGCCAGAACTTTTAAGCTCAAAAAAACATATAAAGGCAGCGTAAAAGTAATCTACCACTCCAGTGGTTTTATCCATGTCGTTAGAAATTATATGACAAGTGTGGGAGAGAAACGAATACAAATTTAAGTCCTTTAACTTAAATGTCTTTAACTTTCTCCAGTCTTCTTAAGTGTGCTGCTCTTCTTCCTTCCGTTTTATGACTGATTACAACCAGCGTAAAAAGGTGTATACCGCCACCTACTGTATCAGAGTGTGTAGCATCAAGGCTTTTATTCTTCTACTTTATATTCTGATTTATAATAACTTTGTTTCTTGTAGCGTTTTAAAAATAGCCCTATTTACTTTATTTAGTCTTTTCCCTGTTCCTATAATTCCCTTAACACTCCATTCTCTTCCCACTTTAGTTATCACATCTTTAAGTTTTGATCTCTTCTTACTATATACACTTCATAATTATGTTCAACATTTTCTTTAAATTTACATATTATGCATTTATCCATTTTTATTTTATTCATGAGGAATAAAGTGTTTAATCCTGTGTGTCCCAAACTAAGTTTGCAATAAATTACTAAATTACTCTCTTCTGCATCTGTTAATGAATGTTTTGATTTTAACTGATGGTTGGATTTTGTTAGGAGTTCCTTTTCTTTTGTTTTTTATTTGCATTTTTTGTGCATAACGCCACCTACTGTGCAAGGAGGAGAATTTATAGTTAAAAAAATAAAAGGACTTTTTAAGTATTGATTTGTTTCACACCCACTCCCTTCACCCTCACTTCTGAAGACATGGATTTAACAGCTGGAGTTGTATAGATGACTTTCATGCTGCCTTTATGTGCTGTTTGGAGCTTCAAAGTTCTGGTCACTATTCACTTGCATTGAATGGACCAAACGAGCTGAGATATTCTTCTAAAAATCTTAATTTGTGTTCAGCAGAGGAAAGTCATAAACATCTGAGATGGCATGAGGATGAGTAAATGTTGAGAGAAATGCAATTTTTGGTTGAACCATTCATTAAATCGGTTATTAATGTATAAATTACTCATGTTATTCTCTGTGTGTTAACTCACTAAGAACTTGAATATGCTTTTGAATATACATTTTCACATTTTATCTAGACATATATTTTAATATTTAATGTTTAATCAGATCTTTAACTTGAGGCTTTAAACTGTCATAAAACTTCAAGACAGCAGTACATGTTTGTCTGAATGTGATTCATTTTTACTTTAAAGAGATCCAAAACTAATGTTAAAGTCTCTTATTTATTATTTCTTCTTTCACAGCTGGATGAAACGTTGCTGGAGAGGCTGTGGGGACTAACTGAGATGTTTCCAGAATCAATGCGCTCAGCAGCTGAAGGATCTGCCCAGTGTTCACTGTCTATAGCCAAAAAAATGTACAGGTGGGCTGCTTGCAGTTGACCTCACATGTAAATTCTCAAATATAATGATTTGACAGTTTTCATTAAGGATATTTTTTCCCTTCCTGTGCTTTCCTTTAGTTTCTCCCGCTCAGCTCTGTGGGTCGGTACCACTTCCTTTATGATTCTGGTTCTGCCGGTAGTCTTTGAGACAGAGAGGCTTCAGTTGGAACAACAACAATTACAACAGCAGCGACAGGTACCGAATAGTAGCAGGAGCATAAATGTGAACCCTTTCTTTGTGACAACTTTTGACTGTTTAACTTTTAATCAGTGAGAAAGAATGTGATGTATTCATTCAATTTATAAATGTAGTGGATTCTCCAGTGCTGTTAAGTGTCCTTTGATACAACTCAAGTGATGCTCATAACCTCTGTTTTTAGAAGTTTGCTTAAATGCCCTGTTGTACATAAAAATCTTTCCACTGAAATACCCTTAGAAATAATCAGAATTTTGTAGAATTTAGCCTATGTATTTTTAAGCATGTGTTTTCTGTGTCTTTGCCTTGTCTTTGAAGTAGGACTGCACGATTATCACAAATCATAATTGTCAGTTATTTCCCTTGATATTGTAGTTGTGATTAATAGAGTTTGTTTACATTAAAATTTTGTATAGGGCATCTGCATGCCATATTGTTTATGTAGGCTACACATCAAAAACAAGCCAAGAATTGTGTTCCTGAACTATTTTTTTGTTGTTGTTCCTCTCAGCAACACAGAACTTTTTTTTTCCCCCTCAACTATTGAATACATTTTACACAAAGCAAGCAACAGTTAATGCTGTTTCTCTGCAAAATACATGTTGAAAATATAATTTTTTTTACAACAGGAATAGACCTAAATGAAATGCTGTAATCAACACTTTTCACAATTTTTTTATTGTAGCAACTGTAATTGTAATCTTGATTATTTAAGTGTGCAGCCGTACTTTGTACTTCGAGATCGTTGATGAGAAGTTTCCCATTTAATTTCTATATTACTGTGGTGAGGCCGTGGTCAAGTGCCTTTCTGGGGAGAGAAAGCGGTAAGGACATCCATAAATGGATGGCTTGTTCGAACGATTTAATAAGACCTTAAAAAATATGATTCACAAGTTCATACACAAAGATGGCAAATGAGGAAGATGGGACTGGCTTGACAAACACGTAGACATTTAATAAACACTTTTCAGGGGGTCTGGGTAGCTTAGCAAGTAAATATGCTGACTACCACACATGGAGTTGCAAGTTCGAATCCAGGGTGTGCTGAGTGAATCCAGTCAGGCTTCCTAAGCAACCAATTGGTCTGGTTGCTAGGGTGGGTAGAGTGACATTGGGGTAACCACCTTGTGGTCGCTATAATCTGGTTCTTGGTTTCAGTGGGGCACGTGGTGAGATGTGCGTGGATGCCGCGGAGAATAGCGTGAAGCCTCCACACATGCTATGTCTCCGCAGTAATGCACTAAACAAGCCATATGATAAGATGCGTGGATAAGTACATTGCTCTGCCCCGCCCTGCTCACCACATTTACATTTAAGTTTTTTGTGATTTTTGAGTAAAATTCTCCTTGTTCTGCTTTTTCAGATTTTGCTGGGTCCAAATGCTGGCATGTCTGGGGTAATGCCTGGAATGATGTCTCCTGCTCCTGGAAAGTTGTGATGATGGATATAATGTAACATAAATGAGTTGCACAACATTAAGATGAATGGAGACCTGTAGGAGAAGCGAGATTGAGCAGAAACTGTTGAAAAGAAGATGAAGTGGTTGGTCAACATCAAGAAGTCATTACTTTGTTTTGGTTGTGTTCAAAGGAGAGTGTGATGACTTAAAATGAACTTCCTTTCTGCCTTTCTCACAAAAAACATTCTGTATAGACTGATGTCCAAGCTCTGACCTTTTACTTTATATAGTTATTCTGATAACCTGTCTTACAGAGAGAGACTATCGCAGCTTTTGAGTGTATTTTGACTTTGTTGTAGATGCATTTTATTTCCAAATGACTGTTCGGTTTATCACTCCATGATGACCATTGTAACACACTGTATTGTTCCTTAAGTTGTAGTAATATTTGACAATTTAAAAGATCTGCCTTTTTTTAATGAGGGCACACCAAGCCCAGTGTTGATTGTGACATTATCCCTGTCTACAGATTATGGTGGTTTCTTTGTTGATTTAGAAATGTTAAATCTATGGAATTGGCTATCTACCAACAGTGTCTTTTACAGATCAAACATCATGCAAAGCTTAAAAATGTAACTCCTGAGACAAAGCCATACAGTGTGCAGAATCATTGTGAAATATATTACAGAAATACTGTTTTTCTCAAAACATAGTCAGTGTGTTATTTGTAACTAAATTAACCATAGTGTAATCCTGTGTGCTCCACATGGCAGCAGGAATAAAATCAAGTCCATCATTGCCACATGCTGTGATTGTATTTTATATTGAGAAATTAAAATGGCATTTGCAGTTTATTCTTAAGTTTTAAAGTGAAATAATTGCGACGAAAAGCAAAGCCCATGGCATGAAGCGCCCTTCAATCAGCGCTTTTAGGCAAAATAAAAGTCAATCCTCTGTTAGACAATAGTTATGATAATAATAAACATTATTTACAGCACCTCGATATTTGCAGTTATTTAATGAAGTATATAATATTACAATAAACAAAAACTGTTAAGAATTTTTTTCAACAAATAACTTTTTCATGCTGGTTTCCTGGAAGACATTTTCTATTCTAATGTCACAATCGTTATAGACTGGTTAACATGCCAGATCTGTTATCGATAAAACATACAAATACATTTGAAAAGGTTTGTAAATTGTAATTGCATTTAAAAATAAATTAAAACAAATAAACTTTGACAGCTGTCCAAGATATGTCGGAGCGCGAGACAGCCCCCTGCGCGCGCAGCCGCTCACTGACAAGTGTCATTCCGCGCGAGATCACTGGAATAGATCCTGTCAGCGTTCTCTGAGGTTTAGACGTGCGGTCAAATGCAATTTTATATTAATTTACTTCGGTCACCAATTTATCGTGAAACGCAAGACTAACTGTTCTTTTGAGAGGTCGAGACAAGTACTTTTGAAATAGCCAGTTAAAATAATAAGGTATGTGGTTAAATAGCTAGCCCTCAATTGAACAAAAGATTTTTCTAAATACTAGCTGACTGACTCACTTAACTCGCCACCGAAACAGTTTGTATTATTGTTAATATTATTTTAACCCATTCATAGTATGAAGGTTATGGAAGACCAAGCTTTGGAAGAAGAGACGGGCTTTCAGGATGATGAGGTGATTCACATTAATTTCTCTGAGGAAGCTTGAGTCAGTGCAATACAAAAGGGGTCTTATATGTATAGACAATATTACCTCTTTTAAAGCGATAGTTCACACAAAAAAAAAAAAACATTCTGTCATCATTTACTCACCCTCATGCCATCCCAGATGTGTATGACTTTATAACTTCTGAAGAACACAAATGAAAATGTTTAGAAGAATATTTCAGCTCTGTTGGTCCTCATAATGTAAGTGAATGGTGACCAAAACTCAGAATGTCCAAAAAGTAATCCATAAATCTCCAGTGGTTAAATCCTAGTCTTCAGAAGCTATTTGATTGGTGAGGGTGAGAAAAATATAAATATGTAAGTACTTTTTTAATTTTTTTTTTTACTATAAATCTCCTTTTTACCAGCCCCGACCAGTAGGTGTCTGAAGGTGAAGGTAATTTCCAAACCAGAATGTGAATGAGTGTAGATTTACAGTATAAAAAAAAGGACTTAAATATGTATCTGTTTCTCACCCTCAACTACCCCACTATCATACCCACTATCATATCGCTTCAGAAGAAATGGTTTGAACTGAGTAGTATAGATTACTTTTATGCTGCCTTTATGTGTTTTTTGGAGCTTCAAAGATCTGTCCACTATTTACTTGCATTGTGTGGACCTACAGAGCTGAGATATTCTTCTAAAAACCTTCATTTGCATTCTGCAGAAGAAAGAAAGTCTTACACATCTGGGATAGCACGAGGGTGTGCAAAATTATAGATTTTTTTATTTTGGGGTGAACTATTCTTCTGAGCATGGAGATTTACTGCACAGCTTATTTGCATTTTAATTGTTTGTTTGTATATAAAATAAAAAAAAAATTCCCTATAAATATACCCACAGGAATCCTTTTTTCAAGACATAGAGCTCTTACAGAAGCATGGAATTGTAAGTAAAATTACTTTGGTAGTCAAATAATGTGATTGTTCGAAAGGTATTACAACGTCATGGCACTGACTCTGATTCTTTCCCTTAAGAACATGGCTGACATCAAGAAGCTGAAGTCTGTGGGGATTTGTACCGTGAAAGGGATACAGATGACCACACGCCGTGCTCTCTGTAATGTTAAGGGACTGTCTGAGGCTAAAGTGGACAAAATAAAGGAAGCAGCTGGAAAGTTGCTGGTAATTTGATGTAACCTGTTGAATGTAGTAGCAAATAATTGTCTTTGTGTGCCTAATTTGATTATTTTGTTTTTAAAATTCCATGCAGTATTGTGGGTTTCAAACAGCTTCTGAATATAGTGTGAAAAGGAAACACGTCTTCCACATCTCAACTGGCAGTTTGGAATTTGAGTAAGAAAAAAACAATCCAACCAACCCGTTTATAGATTTAAAACCAATAAGCAGTCCACATGACACCTGTTGTTTCAAGGTTAAAAAAAAATAAATTCTGATAAGTATCTTATACCTTCTACATCTGAAAGGAGAAATGCCTTTTCATTTAATTTCTTGTATAGTAAACTCCTTGGAGGAGGTGTGGAGAGTATGGCCATTACTGAAGCTTTTGGCGGTAGGGTGCTTTTTGATGCTCTGTTATCTTTTATCTTCTTTGCTAGAACTAAGTGTTTTGCATTTTACAACCCCAATTCCAAAAAAGTTGGGAGAGCATGGAAAACGCTAATAAAACAAAAATGAGTGATTTGTAAATTCTGTTCACCCTGTGCTATATTAAGGCACTTTTATGTTTTATGTTTTACCTTGTGAATTTAAAATCAAATCAGATGATTTGGGGGAGGTGCTGAAAGGAGTTTCGCCCAGGGCGCCATACAAGCTAGAACTTCTACTGAGCGTTTACCACTGTGTAAAAAACACTTATTATACGTTTGGGCACTGAAGACAGAAAATTGTTACGTTTAACAGGCAGCATTTCCCCTAATTCATCCATTATGCAGGTCTTCAGCTGTGCAATTGAACGGGGCATTCGTTGCCTTATTTTGCGCTTTTGGACAGGCCAGGACTGCGGGCAGGCCAATACTCAGCCATCCACTTGTAATAATGCATAGGGTAATATATAGGGTAGTATGTGGCATTGCATGGGACATCTCTGGAAAAGATGGCATCTGGATGGCAGCACATGTTGCTCCAGAATTTGTGCATACATTTCTGCATAAATGGTGCCCCCGTAGCAAGTTACCCATGCCATAGGCACTGACACACCCCATACCATGACAGACACTGGCTTTTGGACCTGACACTGAGAACAGCTTGGATGATCCTTTTCCTTTTTGGCCGGGACAACACCGGCTGTTTTTTTCCAAAAAATATTTGAAATGTGGACTTGTCGGAACACAAAACACAATTCCACTGTTCTACTTTCCTTCTCAGATGAGACCAAGAAGAGAATTCGTTATTGCTTCTGGACAGTGTTTATGTATGGCTTCTGCTTTGCATAGTAAAGCCTTAACCTGCATCTGTGGATGCATCGGCAAATAGTGTTGACTGAGAAAGGTTTACCAAAGTATTCCCAAGCCCATGTCTTGATGTCCATGACGCATTAAGGTTTTTAGACATTGACTTCTGAGGGAACGGAGATCACGCACATTCAGAGGTGGTTTTCCAGAACAATGCCAAATCATACTGCCCGTATTAAAAGTGCATGCCTGTGTAAGCAGTGCGGGTGCTAGATTGGGCTACCTGCAGTTCTGACCTGTTTCCATTTGAGAATGTGTGGCCCTGTACAATTGCACAGCTGAAGAGTGTGTATTTTTTTTTGGGTAAAACATCAAATAATGTTTTGTTTTAGTGCTTTCAATATAGCACATAGTGAATAGAATTTACAAATCACTCTTTATTAGCATTTTCCATACGGTCCCAATTTTTCCGGAATCGGGATTGTACTTAAATTCATTTATGCAGAAATGTATTAATGTATTATTGTCTTGATGAAACCTTTCAGAGTTCAGAACTGGAAAGACTCAACTCTCTCACACCCTGTGTGGTAAGGTTCTGCTCTTAAATATAGATATTGTGTTCTAATGTAAAATGTGGATCGTAGTACTCATTTAAAAACAGTGTAAAAAATGCTCCGATTTTGAACTGTTAACCTCACTCAGTTTCTATTTATTTTTCTTAAGTAACTGCTCAGCTGCCTGGAGAGTATGGGTACACAGGAGGAAAGGTCATCTTCATTGATTCTGAAAACACCTTGTATCCCTTCCGCATTTGCTTGTTTTGTGTCAAATTCAACTTCATTCATTTGAATATGAATTAGCCCATCTTTTTTCCTTAATAATTGTGATCGCCAGTCGCCCAGAGAGGCTGAGGGACATTGCTGACAGGTTCAATGTGGATCATGAAGCTGTATTGGATAATGTGCTGTACGCCCGTGCTTATACAAGTAAGAAATTTCCATTAAGTAGAAATGTTTCCATTTACATTTTAAAATGCCATTTTACTTTGGAGAATAGCAGGCTAGCAGATGAGATTCCATAGGTTTTTTCAAACTGTCTGTCTGTTGCATTCATAGGTGAGCACCAAATGGAGTTATTAGACTTTGTTGCAGCCAAGTTTCATGAGGAGGGAGGTGTCTTCAAGCTTCTGGTATGTCAGAGGGATAGAAGGAAGAAACGTAATCCTATTAATGCCAACTTGCCAAAGTTTGGCTTTTTTTTCACATAATTTTGTGGACATCAACAATTGATTTTCCACAGATAATAGACTCAATTATGGCTCTTTTCCGGGTGGACTTCTCTGGAAGAGGTGAGCTGGCTGAAAGACAGCAGAAGCTTGCACAAATGCTCTCTAGACTGCAAAAGATTTCTGAAGGTATGCTTCTCTTTGCAAAAGCATCTATTCAATGAAATATTTTAACTGATATTCACTGCCAAACACACTGACTCATGACTTTTAATGACTTGACTCTAGAGGTCGACCGATAGTGGATTTGCTATTATCGATAACTAAGGTGGCGTTAGAGGCATTTAGCTAATTAATTTGCTCATAGTTTTTAAAATCTATTTATAGAATGATAAAAAATGTCTTAGTCTTACCTTGCTGAGACGGGCACAGTCATTGAGGCTACAAGAGTCACAAATGAGTAAAATTACAGATGCAGTTTATTGTTCAACCAAATCCCAGTAATAACCAGAAAAAAAGATTAGGTGCATAACACAGGACTTTTTTTTTTTTCCTCCCCAATTTGGAATGCCCAATTTCCAATGTACTCTTTAAGTCCTCGTGGTGGCATAGTGACTCGACTCAATCCGGGTGGCGGAGGATGAATCTCAGTTGCCTCTGCAACTGAGACAGTCAATCCACGCATCGTATCACGTGGCTTGTTGAGCGTGTTACCGTGGAGACATAGCGCATGTGGAGACTTCACGCTATTCACCGCGGCATCAACGCACAACTCCCCAATGCGCCCCACCGAGAGCGTGAACCACATTATAGTGACCACAAGGAGGTTACACCATGTGACTCTACCTTTCCTACTTACCGGGCCAATTTAGTTGCTTAGGAGACCTGGCTGGAGTCACTCAGCACTCCCTGGATTGGAACTCACGACTCCAGGTGTGTTAGTCAGTGTCTTTACTCCCCAGGCCCCCTAACACATGACTTTTATCTATAAACAAGCCCAAAGCACACCAGGGACTATTATTTTGAAATACTTGGCTGGTATAGATTTGTTTTGGTTTTTGGACAGGTGTGGCTCAAACTGCTTTTCTGCTTGGGTTTTGTGCTCTGATATAGTGTTGCAATGCCACTAATACTAGTTCATCAACCATACAGAGGACAACTCAACTTGGTATCGATTTTTGCCAATAACCAATAGTTCCAAAAAGCAACTTTCGGCATCGATTGATCGGTAAAGAAGATATATCGATCAACCTCTACTTGATTCTCGTCAGTTTTATCGATGGTTAATTAAGCTGATGGTCTTAACATGTGGACTTTTTTCTCTGACCTTGTGCAATAATATTTGTGGGATGTAGAGTACAACGTTGCAGTATTTGTTACCAATCAAATGACTGCAGATCCAGGAGCTGGAATGACGTAAGTATAGAAAAGATAATTTAAGTTAGGAAAACAAAACAAGTGCTACACATCCATGAAAATGGAATGTCTTACTGCTCTTCAACCTAACTGGAAAAAATTGCTCTTAGATTTCAAGCAGATCCCAAAAAGCCTATTGGAGGACACATACTGGCACATGCCTCCACCACACGCCTCAGCTTGAGAAAAGGACGTGCTGAGCTGAGAATTGCCAAGATATTTGATAGGTAATTGATTTATATTTTGTTTCATTCGCTCAACTAAGATAAAGAGAACATGGTAGAAGATATGATTGGTTTTCAGTGGCAAGATTAATAGGTATTACAATCTTTTCAATTTATGTCATTTACTGATGTTTTATAAAATATTTATTAAACAGGGATGCAAACTACTCACCTTTTGACTAAAGTTACTTATTTTAAAACTAATTAACTGTTTGGTATAATTTTCAACATTTTACTTAAAAACCACTTGAAATGGGTACTTTAAGTATAAACAAACAAATCTAGAAAATATACCCCTTGGAACACCTGTTATGACTTTCTCACATTTTTGCATCCCAGACTGAAATTCAGTAATAGTTGCAGTTAGTAATAATTATAATATTACACATATATTAACATATTGGATTAGTATAATTTAAGCTATTTGGTTAAAATGCTTGCATCTTAACACTTCTGCTTTTCAACAGCCCAGACATGCCAGAAAATGAGGCTACCTTTGCCATTACTGCCGGAGGAATAGCAGATGCTAAAGACTAGAAATCTTCATAAAAGTCCAGTATTACACAAATGGAATTCTTCATTTCCCAAGATTATTCATGATGTAATCTGTTCAAGTTAACACATATAACAGTTGTATTTATGTATTTATGTTTTATTTATTTAATTGTGTTTTTAAGAGTTTATTTGTTATCGGTTCCACTGTATTTAGATATGTAATTTTTTTAAATGTTGAAGTATTTTAAATCCTATTTTTTTTTAAAAGTTTAATAAAAACTGTTAAATATAAAAACAACAGTCATTATTTTTGCTTTATTGGCCTTTACTTTGAAAAATTGTTGCCGTTATAGCCAGCCATTATAACACATGGTCGCTGATAGCATGTCCACGTTTTTGCACTATGTGCATGCAAGATCCAGGATCAGCTACTACAGGTAGCTTTTCTTTTTTTAACGCTTTATTGTAACAGTTCACATAACAGAAGAATTAAAAGGGGAAAAAAGATAAACAAGCAAAGGGGTATTAGAACATTCAAAAGCCATAGATGCAGGGGTGTCTAATTTTGGTAAAAGTTCAAAGCTCTACAGCAGACCAGAGTCTTTGTTGCCTTGGTGTTACCGCTACAGCAAGCTCGCTGCATGACGTAGTTGATCTAATCCTCTGCGTAGTGGATTTTGGGACATGGCTGCGTCCCAATTCGCCTACTTATACTACGGCCTAAAAGTATGTACTCTTTTTTTGAAGAAAAGGTACATACTTTTGAGTGTGTAGCAAAAGAGTATGCACGTTCTGGGACATACTACGAAGACGTCATGCAATGGAAGAGAACGTGGTTGCCTAGTTACACACACCGCGACAGTTAAACAAACATTCTACATTCCATTCATTCTTATATGTCCAATATAATTAGTGGTGCATCACAAAGGCAAGGCATCACTATTGTTATTGCACATGAGTATTTTCTTTACTATTCCCACCTTTTTTTCTTCATCTATTTTTCCACAATTTGTTTGCAATGTGTTCTACCAAATTGAGGAGTGAAGCAGGCCGTCGTCGTAGATCTACCAGACGCAGGTCTTTAGTGAGGCGGCTGGTGCTGACGTTCATGTGCAATAATGTGTGTAACAATGAAAGCTACTTATTTTCTGAGTTAAGATATGTAAAGTATATAGTATAAAAATTGTTTAACGTATTTTATACTTAATTTTATACTTATGTATATTACACACATATACCCCTATAAAAATGAACCATGTTTTTACTATAGTAAAAGTGTAGTAACCATGTTTATTTTTTTTTTGTTGGACTGATTATCATTTGTACAGCCCCAGTATTACTAAAATAAACAAGTTACCATGGTTAAACTATGGTTAGTGTAGCAAAAGGTGTTTATTTTCATAAGTGTATCAAGTAAAGTATAAATCTAGGATAGAAACATCAAAAGAATAAATACATAAAAAAGACAGGACAC
The DNA here is from genome assembly GCA_032164185.1 of Moxostoma hubbsi. Taxonomy (NCBI): domain Eukaryota; kingdom Metazoa; phylum Chordata; class Actinopteri; order Cypriniformes; family Catostomidae; genus Moxostoma; species Moxostoma hubbsi. Next base: position 16,394,835 of record JAVLUX010000039.1, read on the forward strand.
TTGCATGATACTGTACTAGAGCCTTTTTATTTATTTATTATTTATTTATTTATACAAATGTCAATGACCGCTACTTACTCAAAACCTTTGATAGCCGCGTTTCTCTTCCCTGTGAAAAGGGCGTCGTTGGCAATGCGCCAGTTAATGAGGCGCTCAGTGTCTTCGTCGGACCCTACAAGATAAACACGGTACTTTTTTTGCACAACACAAATCCATTAATATTATGAGACAATAAAATATAACTTTAATTAGCGCTAAACGTTTAAGTTCTTACACTTAAAAACTGAGGGCGCATCTCCGCTGCCGCATCCGGCCGCCATGTTTGCATCATCTCAAAGCTCCTCCCTCCCGCACGCAATGGGTTGTGGGCAATATTAGCCGTTAGAGTGTGCATTGATCTGCACTTCGGATTCTGACCGGAAATAGTAGACCATCCGGGTATCTTTGGAACACTCATTTCAACATACTACGATTTGGGACGTACTAATTCTATTTTCGAATACTATTTAGGACGGATAGTATGCGAATTGGGACGCAGGGATAGTGAATGTTTTGGTTTTTATGCGTTACACTGAGTACATTATTACTTAGTACCTTATTAGTATTGCACTGAGGCATCTGTTTAATATATCTTAGCTTTTAAATATGGTCATAACCATGGATTTCTTAAATTAATTTTCCAAGTTTTCCTCTTCACTCACAGAAAAATAAATATACAAATTAAGCAATATACTTATCACTATTTAACATCTCCTCCGCTGTACATAAATGCCATGGTGTGAATTATTTATATTTTTATATTAACATGTAGCGGTAAAACGAAATAAGTGAATACGCATGCGCATTAAAACATCCAGTACGACACCAAAATCCAATACGCATGAGATTAGATCCATCACGTCATAGCGCTGCAGTCTGCAGGCGAGGAGTACTTGCAGAGGTGTCGCATGAAGATCTGGCGCCCCCTGCACCATTTCAGCACATTTACGAGTTTCCCAACCCCATAATTGACCTGGAATAGATTCTAAAAACACGGCAGATTTGGTTTAGATAAAAACTACGTCGTTAGTTATAGCGCAAGCCGCTAGAAACATCATCCATTCGCGTTAAAGCCACTATGGAGGCGGGAGACACAGCCCCTGATTCGTGGGAACAGGAGGACGATGTTGAGGCCACGGCTGATACCGAACTTCAGTCCGCCTTCACCGGGCTCAACGTCAACGCTCCAGAATTCGTGCCATCCTTTCTTACACTGGGTCCACCGGAAAATGTCACGTCCGATGGTAAAGTGACAGCGACAAATGGGCTGATACAGTCTGACCAGAAAAAAAGGCTTTTAGCTGTAAATGTTTATAGCAGGTTAGCCGAAGAGGTGTCAGCGTGTAGTTAACCGTTGTGTTTACGTTTGTCGATTAAAGCTTGTTTTAATGTATCTAGCTTGGTGCTGCTTTGTAAGATGTGTCTTTAAAGGCACTTTGATGCACATTTCTGTTCCGTCATGAACTAAAACCAGTTTAACCGCAGACTCACACCAATACGTTACAAGAACAGCTTCTCCTCTCATTCCTGCCAAGTTTATACGCGATAGCCTAACATATTCAAAATACGATAAATACATATCTAATTGTACAAGAACTGATACTATCTTAAAGATTTGTGCGAGCAACAGCTGTCAATAGTGCTAGAAATGGAGCCTGAACGAGAGTGGACTCTGGGATTCCTGTAACTGTCACATTATGTAAAAAAAAAACAAGTGATGAAACCAGTTCTGTAAGCCCAAATCTGCCATATTTATAGATACATGACCTGCTAATTATCAGGTCATTTAGTTGTGCTATGTTACACAGGGATGTAGATTTCAGGTAGGGCATGTTCATCCAAATTTTAAGAAATTGTCCATTTTACAGTTCAGATGTATTTAGTTTGGAGTATATCTCTTCTCATTACTCACAGTGGAATGTTCCGGGTTCAGTACAAGTTAAGCTCAATCAACAGCATTTGTGGCATAATGTTGATTACCACAACAATTAATTGACTCGTCCATCCTTTTGCTTAAAAAATCGAGGTAACAGTGAGGCACTAACAGTGGAAGTGAATGGGGCAAATTTGAGAAGGTTTAAAGACCTTATAATTATATAAACGCACTTGCATTATTTTCCCTGTTAAAACTTTTGTATTATTTTGAGATGTAAATTTGATAATATTGTAATTTTTCAATTGTTTTGGGGTTTTATCGTTTACAGTGATACTTCGTCATGGCAACAATGTTGCCAAATTGGATAAGATAATATTAGTTTTACCACACTAAAATCATGTTAATATTTTGTGGCTATGCTTTTAAAACAGTAAGTATTTCAAAGTTAACAGCTTTGCTAAATTTCCATTGTAAGTGTTTCACTGTAGCTCAGCCCATCAGCGTGTTGCACATGCAGTTTTGCCAAACACACTTGCGCCTAGACTTAGTGCACGCTTGCACGAAAAAGCAAAACTTCATGGCTATGCCCTCTGACTTTGCGCTTGTGACTTAAGGCTTAGTGCTTGCACTCTTAAAATAGTGGCCATGTTTGCTTTGGTTAATTTTTTACAGTTATACAACTGAATTAATGTTTGGGAAGATTGTTGAAATATCTATTCTTTTTGTAAATTTGACCAAATTACTGTCAATCTAATAGCACTAATATATGATATTTGATGGAAATTAAGATCTCCCTAGATTTATTTATTTTATTTATATATCATGATAATGTTGAGTAAATTTAACTTAGTTTTACACGTAAAGTTTTAAAATTTAATGATTTAATTAATTGAAATTTCAGTTAGTACAAGCAATTTGCATTAATTTGAATAAACTCAAAAAAGTGCAGCAAGTTGCATTATAATTAAAAGTTTTCAAACAGAATTTTTTTTACAGTGTGAGCTGAACAGCCCATTTAAGATGGGTATAGGTAACATAATTTTAATAATGTTACAACACTCTAGCTTTATAACCAGGTATAGTATGATGGTATTCAATCAATGCACCTGTTCCTGTCCACAGGCACTGATGCAGTGGCCAGCATGGAAATCTCAGAACCAGTGGGTAAGTCAGTGTTTTTTGGAGAGCTGTGGCTCAGACTGCTTTTCTGCTTGGGTTTTGTGTTCTGATATAGTGTTGCAATGCCACTAATGCTAGTTCATCAGCCATACAGAGGACAACTCAAGCTTTTTACATCAGCACACATGTGCCCATATTACAGGCCTTATTTATCCCTTTTCTTACACTTCTTGTCACAGCCACTAACCCAGAACAGCGTTTCCTTGAATGCAGAGAGTAGTGCTGATTTGTTTAGCCCTGTTTCCAGCAGTAATGTTTATTTTTGATATGATATGTCATTTTGTATGCAAATTGAGTATTATTTTATTCCCATGAAACCTAAACAAATCCGAGCTTTAAATCCAATGTGAAAAAACAGTTGGAAATTCCAATGTGTTCATGTATATACACTGAAAAAATGGGAAAATGCAGGTTGTTTAGATCCAACCATTTTGCCATAAGCACCCCCACAACACCATATGGTTGCCACAGTGTACGGTGTTATCAGTTTTACACGGTACAAGGGACCACACTGCTGTGAAATTTTATACTGTGTAAAAGGGGGAAACATTATGAATGGAAATTCCAATATCAATACAATAGCCGAACGAATAGAATAGCCTTTAATAAAAAATAGTTGCCTGACGAAGAGTTTGTAACCCATTATAAATTAACCTAAATAATGCATTGAAAGCCAGATGTTCTTTACCAATGTATCAAATTACACAGGCATCAAAGTACACGCATTGACAGAATACGTTTAATTGCAGGCAGTGAATATAATGTGCATGGTGGTATCTGTACTGTTTGTTGTGAGCGCAACTCTGTGGGGTAACTTTATATATAGCCTATCCATATGTGATTAAATCATAAAATAATACAAAATCACGTTCACCTCGACCATAATTTATATTTCTGTGATTATTATCATCATTATAATTATTATTTTTACATGTATAATTGTTTATCTTAATATGCATTAGTAATTTTCCACCTGTCATCATAGACAGATGCTTGTGTGACAGTAAATGGAAAGGTGGTTATTTATAAGTTTCTCATTTTTTAAATAAATTAATTTAAAATTGGGGGCCCGTGTAGCTCAGCAAGTAAATACGCTGACTACCACACAAGAAGTCGCAAGTTCGAATCCAGGGCGTGCCGAGTGACTCCAGTCAGGTCTGCTAAGCAACCAGTTGGCCCGGTTGCTTGGTTGGGTAGAGTCACATTATGTTAACCTCCTTGTGGTCGCTATAATGTGGTTCTCGCTCTTGGTGTGGCACGTGGTGAGTTGTGTGTGGATGCCGCGGAGAATAGCGTGAAGCCTCCACACGTAAAGCGCTCAACAAACCACGTGATAAGACGAGCAGATTGACTGTCTCAGATGCGGAGGCAACTGAGATTCTTCCTCCACCATCCGGGTTGAGGTGAGTCACTACACCACGAGGACCTAGAGTGCATTGGGAATTGGGTATTCCAAATTGGGGAGAAAAAATGTATGAATTTAATTTACAATGAAAAATCAACAAATCAAAAATATTCACAGATCTCTCAGCCGGGGGGGTTGACGATGTAATTAGATATTGTGTAATATATATATATATATATATTTCTTGCATAAAGCCCAGCTCTAGGAGGGAACAAAACAAATTTATTCACACACATTCAAAGTCATTACGCTTCCGAAGCTAAACTGGGTCCTGGGATGAAAGGTAATAAAACACCAACATTAAACCCACAACAAAAAAATAAATTATGTATTTGCCCGGACAACGAAATACCCGACCGGTATCCCATGATGGAGAGAATGCACAGATGAAGCAGGTTCTTTGCCAAAGAGATGTTGCCCATCACAACTTTTGAAAAGCTATCTTTCAAAAAGTTGAACAACACACATTTTAACTGCACGTTATTTTTAATTTTTAGTTAAAATAAATAAAACAAGAAGTTAAAAGTTTGAAATCAAGCTGCCTTGAGTTATTGTGTAGGCTATTGCTTAATGAAAATTACCCCATAGTAACACTTAGCGTCCAGCCACGTTAATACATGTTTTAGTCCGTTTAACGTGAATACTGCATCAGGGTGAAAATTATTATATCGTGGCAAGTCTACAGCACCATCAGTAAGGGTGATGCACCCCTTCATCGACACAACCAAAGATGTGTACCAAAGACTATCATTTAACATTGTCATTAATATTGATTATTATTCATGTTAATCAGTTACGTTTTGGGTATATTTCAGTTATAATGTCCATGATATAATTTTGCTTACATAAGAAAGAAACAGTCTCTTAACTAATGCTGTTAATTATACAAGGGAACTTCTAACTTGTATTTGGAGATTTGTATTTGCATGAGACTTGATGTGGAGAGATGTGGAATTTACTTGATTAAATCATGTAAATTCAAATAATTTTGAAATACTATATATTTAATATATTTACACATTACTCCATGAAGTCAGTTGTTACCTTGATTCTTCTTTCTAGAAAGGACAACATTGTATATGTTTATTGAAGTTCCTTAGTGATTAAAGAGACTTACTGTGGTTCCATAAAATGTTATGAAGTTTAATATTTGTAATAGAATAGAAATCAGTTAATTGAAATTCCTTTTCCTTAATTTGATTATATTTTCCATTTCTGGTCTCTTTGATATATGTTGAGTCCTCAGGAGTTTGTTCTTTTTTACTGTATATATACTGTAGTATCCAAATTTAAAACTAATATTTTAGAATATCAAATATTTGAATTTCTTTTTTTTCCCCTGAGGTGGTGCTAAATGCTTTACTTTTACTGAACAGCTGAGCTGACACAACTCGCATGACACATTCATTTGATTGAAAGATTTTGTCAGATCATACAGCATTATTTTAAGAATTGTTTTTGGTGGCTTCTTTCCTGATTTTCCTGGAACATGTCCTTCTGTTTCAGTAAGAAGTCTTAACTTTGCACCTTGTGTTTATGTGCACTAATATGCTTAAACGTGCCGACTGTCTCCACAGCTGCAGTGGAGAATGGAGAGACAGATGCCAGCACAGTGGAGACGTGGGAGCAAAAGGACGAGCCGGATGAGGAGGAACCAGGGGGTGGAACCCCAGCAGAGACGGGATGCTGTGGGGACGAGGCACATGATGAAATGATGGAGGACGACGAGGAGATGCCCACACCCAAACTGCCTCCTCCCCCACCAGACGCCCCTAAAAAGGAACATGTTAATGTTGTGTTCATTGGACATGTGGGTATGTTTGTTTGGAATATTATGACTCCCACATTGCAGTCCATTTCCTGTTTTCTATTGATATTATTTACATTGTCATTTAGGGTTAATGAATGATCTTTTTTTGTAATGATCCTTAGGGATTGCATAAGGATCATTGATTTATATTTTTTTTTACTTGATTTATTTTTGTTTTGTTCAGATGCAGGCAAGTCAACAATTGGTGGACAGATCATGTGAGTGCACCATCAGACTTTATAACAAAGGCATAACACTTGTAATACAGTACATGCAGTGCATGATATATGAATTGGAATTTGTGGTTCCTTTAGGTATCTAACTGGTATGGTGGACAAACGAACGCTAGAGAAATATGAACGGGAGGCAAAAGAGAAGAACCGAGAGACATGGTGAAGAGGCTGTGTTATTTATTCAAACATGTGTTCTGGCAAAATAGATCTTAAAAGTCAATAAGAGATTTTCAAATATTCATCCCTAAATTCAAAACTTGTTTAAGTGTAAAGTTTGTTCAGATAATGCAGTTGGGGTTGAAGTGATATGTCTACAATCTGCTTGTACTTGCAGGTATCTTTCCTGGGCTTTAGACACAAACCAAGAGGAAAGAGACAAAGGGAAAACAGTAGAAGTTGGAAGAGCCTACTTTGAAACAGAGAAAAAGCACTTTACTATACTTGACGCACCAGGCCATAAAAGCTTTGTACCCAACATGATCGGAGGGGCATCACAAGCTGACTTGGCAGTGCTGGTGAGTTCCTCCTGAAGCATCTCCACTGTTTTCACTGCGGTGACTGATTATTGTTAAAGGGATAGTTCACACAAAAAGTTCTCTCATTATTTACTCACATTCATGATATCCCAGGTGTGTATGACTTTCTTCACCAGAACACATTTGATGAAAAATATAGAAATATCTTAGCTCAGTAGGTCCTTAAAATGGAAGTGAATGGAGATTTCTCTTTTGAAACTCCAAAAATCATAGACAGTCAGCATACTGTAAGTGTTGATACGACTCCAGCAGTTAAATGAATGTCTTCTAAAGCAATACGATCAATTTTGGTGTGTATTTGTTTTAAATATTTAAGTACTTTTTAACTATAAACCATCGCTTCCGTTAAGAGAGTGGAGTCCAAGCAGTCTTTCGTGTGATGTATTCCGTTGCCATGATACAGACTTAATCTCATATTCTCCACTCTGTTGAGACATCTAGGATAAGCATGCAAACACACCATTGTGATTAAAGAAACAGATAAATACAGATCTAAACCAAATCAACCAAGCTGCTGTACACCGTTCCTCCTCCTCACTTGTAAACAGCGCTGCTCTTCTGGCTGTGACACAATTGTTTCAGTTCTTGCATGTTTCAAATGCCAATACGATTACATCACATGCACATACAATATCTTTTTCGCACAAAAAGCGATCGTGTCGCTTTAGAAGAGCTGGTGTCGTATGGATGGTGTTTATGCTGACTGTCTGTGATTTGGTGCTTCAAAAGAGAAATCTCCATTCACTTCCAATTTAAGGACCTAAGATGTATTTCTGTTTTTCTTCAAATGTGTTCTGTTGAAGAAAGAAAGTCATATACACCTGGGATATCATAAGGGTGAGTAAATAATGAGAATTTTCATTTTGGTGTAAACTATCCCTTTAACAGCTCTTTAGCTATACTGTGCAAGTCAATGCCAAATTCATTTTGTAAATGCTGCTTGTTGGATTGAGAATGCGAAATATATAAAAAAGTGTTTTAAGACAATTTCAGTTGTCAGCTTTAGCCCTTTTGAGTTAAGCTATAAAATACCTTATTTAAAATAGTTCTTGATTTTATTGTGCCTAGATTCATTGACAGACACTTACAAAACACTCTGTTCTTTTTGTCTTCAGGTCATCTCTGCCAGAAAGGGAGAGTTTGAGACCGGTTTTGAAAAGGGAGGTCAGACAAGGGAGCATGCCATGCTGGCCAAAACAGCTGGAGTCAAACACCTGATAGTCCTCATCAACAAAATGGACGATCCCACTGTGAACTGGAGTTTGGATAGGTACATTTATTACAGTTCAACTTTTATCCTTGTATTGCAATCTTGTCTTGTCTTTGACTGATTGCCACATATTTGTCTGCAGATATGAGGAATGTAAAGAAAAGTTAGTGCCATTTCTGAAGAAGGTGGGCTTTAATCCAAAGAAAGATATTCACTTCATGCCCTGCTCTGGAATGACGGGAGCCAACTTAAAAGAACCTTCTGAGCTGTGCCCCTGGTATACGTAAGTTATGCCGAACATAGAACATTCTCTGGCTGTGAATGTAAAGCAGAATTTCCTGAGCTATTAAGAACACATATGTAGTGTTGGGTAAAAAGTGTTTGATAATTTACTAATTCCTGCAACTCTTTGTAGGGGATTACCATTCATTCCACATCTAGACAGCCTGGCAAACTACAACAGATCAAGTGATGGTCCTATCAGATTGCCAATTGTAGACAAATACAAGGTAAAATGGTATTCATATCTTAATATTTAAAGGATAGTTGCATGACCATTGCGCTCACAGGTGATCTATATTCCAGTTATGCATGTGTTTACTCTTACCAAGGACATTTTCATAAGTAGCATGTTCCTTAAAGCTGCATCAATTCAGCTGAAATGTTATGCTATGATGTGAGTTTTTATTTTTTATTTTATCAAGAGTGTCTTACTTCTCAGAATACTGCTATTATCTCAGTTTATAATGATGATTCGCAGTTATTTAAATACAGCCATGTGGAGGAGTATTTTGGCAGGAAAAAAGCACTTGTATAATGAAATTGTGTTCTCAGCTGTTCTCTTCTCAGTGAAACTGAGCAGGTTATTATGAAACCAAGAAGCAACACTATGTCCAGCTCATGTAATGATTAAGTTCAAGTTAAAGGGATAGTTCACCCAAAAATGAAAATTCTCATGATTTACTCAACCTCATGCCATCCCAGATGTTTATGATTTTCTTTCTTCTGTAGAAAATTAACAAATATTTTTAAAGGAATATTTCAGTTCTGCTGGTCCTCACAATGCAAGTGAATGGGTACCATCATTTTGAAGCTCCAAAAGTACATAAAGTCAGCATAAATGTAATCCATAAAACTCCAGTGGTTTAGTCCATGTGTTCAGATATGACAGGTGTTGGTGAGAAACAGATCAATATTTAAGTCCTTTTTTAATATCTCCACTTTTACATTTACATTCTTTTTTTGTTTTTGGAAATTCACATTCTTCATGGATATCGCCACTTACTGTGCAGGGTGGAGAATTTATAGTAATAAATGACTTGCATATTGAATTGTTTCTCACCCACACCAATCATATTGCTTCTAAAGGCATGGATTTAACCACTGGATTAAACTTTTATGCTGCCTTTATGTGCTTTTTGGAGCTTAAAATGTTAGTACCATTCACTTGCATTGTGAGTACCTACTGAGTTGAGATGTTCTTCTAAAAATCTAAAAGTCATACATATCTGGGATGAGGGTGAACCATAACATTTGATAACCAAAGAAAAAAGAAATGGACTCCACAATGCATTTTTGTCTCATTTATAATCGGTTTAGGACATGGGCACAGTGGTGCTTGGGAAGCTGGAGTCTGGAAGTATCGCCAAAGCACAACAACTTATTATGATGCCAAATAGGGTAAGATTGCTTACCTAACTAACATTAAGCATGAGAGAATACACTTTCCCCTTTAGTTTAACAAATACAACAGGATGTTGTGGCATTGCTATACAAAAATGTCTCATACAGTAAGCATGTAATATGTTTCTAAAGCAACTGTTACACATTACAGCAGTGTCTTGAATTATCACTGACATTGCTTTTATTCTTATTTCCCAGCATACGGTGGAGGTGTTGAGTCTGCTCTCTGATGATGTGGAGACCGATTATGCCGGGCCTGGTGAAAACCTGAAGCTCCGGCTCAAAGGTATTGAGGAGGAAGAGATTCTCCCAGGCTTTATCCTATGCAATGCTGAGAACCTCTGCCACTCAGGGCGCACTTTTGATGCCCAGGTAATGATTCCAGCGCTTATTTGGTGTAGTCATTATGATTATTTTCTATTTTTTTGCTAAATCTAATGCCTTTTATCTCCTTCCTTGTTCACAGATTGTCATTATTGAACACAAATCCATTATATGCCCAGGTTACAATGCAGTACTACACATCCACACCTGCATAGAAGAAGTGCAGATAACAGTAAGTTATTTTGAGTGGTCTACTAAAACACATAAGCCTAAAACAGTTATTCAAAACTTCACAATGGAGAGCCCCCCTTTATGTTAATGCTTATTCTTCAAAAACCTCCCTAAATAGGCCTTAATCTGTCTGGTGGACAAGAAGACGGGAGAAAAGAGCAAGACTCGCCCACGCTTTGTAAAACAAGACCAAGTATGCATCGCCCGTCTTAGGGCTACAGGAACTATCTGCTTAGAGACTTTTAAAGACTTCCCTCAGATGGGGCGGTTCACCCTGAGAGATGAGGGTAAGATATAAAGAAAAGCTAAACAGGACAAATCACACATCATCCATGATGAAGATACACCTGTAGTTTGGAGATGATATTTTCAGCTGTATTTCACATCAGACTAAATCTTTGAAAGATGTATTGTCTGAGTACTGAATAAAGGTAAAATTAAGATGTTATTCATTCATAGGTAAAACAATCGCAATTGGCAAGGTGCTGAAGTTGGTACCTGAGAAGGACTAAATGTCGATAAAAGGGCTATCTTGGAGCACTCTGGGACTGAGGAGAATGCAGTGGTGTGCCTGCCAGATGTCCTCCAAACTGTTCCATCTTCCCAATGTGGATCAGTTAAAAAAATTACTTTGGATAAAGGACTTTATCAAAGTGACAGTGTCAATTTTAGAAAGAAGATTAATATAGAAAGACAAGCTCAGCGTGACAGCTTTCTCATATTGAGAGCTCCACTATGCCACCCATGTAGCCCAATTACATTTTTTATTTTTTTGCCAGTTTCTGGTACACATTTAATCTAAAAATGGATGCAATTTTATTTTAAGGCATTAGCTTTTTAAATAGTTTGTTGGTAATACAGATGTCAGAAAGAGTCTTGGTGTTATCCCATTAAAAGTTTAATGCCTACCTGTGTGCCCCACACAGTTATACCCCCCCCCCCCCCCCTCCCCATCTCTGATCACTTTATTACAGGATTATCGGGCAGTTAGAGACATTTGACTGTTCACTGCGGCATGAAATAAGGTCCATACAGGGTCTATGCTTGCCAGTGACCTTGCTCTTTTACCTGGCAAGAGTGGTTATTGTCAAGTTCATATTGAGGGCAGGCCATACCAGGGATGCCTGGGCACTTCAAATAAAATGACACGTATGGTAGAGATGTATTTATGCACAAGGTGACCAGATAATTTTTTTTAACTGTAATGTCATTATATAAAAAGACAAATGCACTCAAGAGGTTAAAAATAATTCTGGTCACATCAACTGGTGAATAATCCTGTTGGGGGATGTGAACGTCGAACTTTCAAAAAATAAAATGCTAAAAAGAAACAAAATATGGATAATTTTGTCTTAGCTTTTGTCCATTGCATTCATAATCCTGGAACTCACATTGCCATTTGGGAAGTCCCTATTGATCAGACCACACATTACTCCGCTAATGTTCAGTAGTTCAATTGAGCATGGAGGGTGCTAGCAAGAACTCCATATGGGCACAATTAAAGGAGTATTCCGAGTTCAATACAAGTTAAGTGTGACCATGTTGAAACCACAAAAATAAATTTTTAACTTGTCCCTCCTTTTCTTTAACGAAAAGCAAAAAAAAAATATGACCGTTAATGGTTTTAGTGAGACAAAAAGTTACGTCCGATTTTACAACTTCGTTGCAATGACGATGTACCATAACTCTGTAAACCACAACACTCTAAAACGACCATAGATGATTTAAAAAAAACTTTACTACTCAAATAATACAGTAAAATTGTATTATTAGTGCAAGCATGAAAATAAAATGCAGTAAAACAGAACGAATGTGGCAGGAAACAAAACTTGAAGTTAATTATAACGACAGCCTTCATGCTTTCAATGTGGAACTAGGCACAGCTAAGCAGACTTCTCAGACATTATAAACAGCAATATAAAAGACACCTGCACTCTTTTGCTGCTGTTGAGAGACTAACTAACCCCCATCACAGGTTCCCTGTGAAATGCTCTCTTACAGCAAATGCAATGAGTTTGCATCTTTTTTCAATGATATTAGAATGCGATCAGCTCGTCCTCACCTTACACTGAGGTTACACAGCAGCATCCTCCACAAAAATATAACACCTCCAGCCCTGATTTTTTTCAACTGAGCAAACAAATTTTTACCCAGCTGATATTTCCTCTTCTCCAGAGAAAATATCTAGAAATGAGTCTGAATTTTATTTTTTTTGTCAATTCATGTTTTTATTAAAACATTTTTAAATTAATATCCATTACAATGGGCGCCATGACTGGACAAATGTAAAATGTCCTTATGTTTTTATTTGAAGCATATACATGCATTGAAGAGGACATAGTGATGAACAGTAACTATAGAATATACAAAAGTTCATAAAACTTGTGAGATAAAGTCTCAAAAAAACAAAATATTTGTTGTTGTGTACATATTTATGTCTGTGTTTATGACAGAGTATTTGTCTCTGCACACTTGTGAGTATACTCTTTTTGTGTGTGTGTGTGTGTGTTTGTGTGTGTGTACGCGTATGCACATGTGTTTGTGTGTGTGTGTGTGTACTTGCTGGTTGATTTTTGTTGGAGCTTCAAAGTATCACTGTGTGCATTGTACAGTATATGTTTTTCATTTTTCGATGAGCTTCCTTGAAGCAATTTCAATATGGTACAAAGCACAGATGAATGTTGCACTTGTCACAGAAGATTTGTGTTTTTTCCTGTGTGTAGCCTCTTGCACCTGGTGGCCTCTTTTCATCATAGTTCGGCATGTGGTCCACCATGTCGAACTGCACTTCAGGTAGGAGCCTTGTGTCTTGAACTTGTTGTCTGTACCCATGGACTGGCTCAGGGTCTTCCGCGCTTTGCTGCCACTGGCTTTTGCACTCTCACCAGACATTGGGCCACATTCATTTTGAAATGGAGGAGATCCAAGACATCTTTTCTTTGGATCTTTGCCCTCTCAGCATCCATCCTGTATCAGCTGTTGATTACAGTGAGGTCAAAGGCATGTGTTATTCTCAAGGACAAATTTTTGGATCGAATTTCAGTCCTGTACAGACTGATTAATTGATCCAGTAGGTTGACTTTATTGTAGAGCCTTACCACCTTTGGCTGAGTGAAATTCACACACATGCTCTACTTTTTGTCCCAGCGTTGCACCTCATCTGTAATAAGGACTGATCTATTGTCGAACCATTTGACCATCACCATCCTCCCATCATGGTTCACAACCGTGGTTTTTCTTCTCTGCTAATACCTCCAACACTTTGTATGTGGAGAAAAAATTATCAATTATACACTGATCAGCCACAACATTAAAACCACTGACAAGTGAAGTGAATAACATTTATTACCTTGTTATTATGGCACGTCAAGGGGTGGGATATATTAGGCAGCATGTGAACAGTAGGTTCTTTTGAAAAATTGGCAAGCTTAGGGTCTGATCAACTTCGACAAGGGCCAAATTGTGATGGCTAGACAACTGGGTCAGAGCATCTCCAAAACAGCAGGTCTTGAGGGGTGTTCCTGGTATGCAGTGGTTAGTACCTACCAAAGGTGGTCCAAAGAAGGACAACAAGTGAAGCAGCGACAAGGTCATGGGTGCCCAAGGCTAATTAATGCGCGTGGGGAGCGGAGGTTAGGCCATCTGGTCCAATCCCACGGAAGAGCTACTGTAGCACAAATTGCTGAAAAACGTGATACTGGCCATGATAGAAAGGTGCCAGAACACAGTGCATTGCAGGTTGCTGCATATGGGGCTGAGTAGCTGCACTATGGTCAGAGTGCCCATGCTGACCCCTGTCCACTGACGAAAGCTCCTACAATGGGCATGTGAGCGTCAGAACTGGACAATGAAGCAATGGAAGAAGTTGGTCTGATCTGATGAATCACATTTTCTTTTAGATTATGTGTATGGCCGGGTGCGTGTGCATCGTTTACCTGGGGAAGAGATGGTAGCTGGATGCACCATGGGAAGAAGGCAGGCCGGCGGAGGCAGTGTGATGCTCTGGGCAATGATCTGCTGGGAAACCTTGGGTCCTGGCATTCTTGTGGATGTTACTTTGAAACGAACCACCTACCAAAATATTGTTGCAGACCAAGTACACCCCTTCATGACAAAGGTATTCACTGATATCAGTGGCCTCTTTCAGTAGGATAATGCACCCTGCCACTCTGCAAAACATTTTCAGTAATGGTTTGAGGAACGTGAGAGAGAGTTCAAGGTTTTGACTTGGCCTCCAAATTCTCCAGATCCCAATCCAATTGAGCATCTGTGAGATGTGCTTGTCCAACAAAAGTTGGAATCGACTCCAGCTTTGGGGGAAACCGATTTATTTTATCGCCCTCCAGGTCAGCTGACAAGCTTTCTTGAGGAGTTGGATGTCCTGCTGTCCTCTTTGCCAGAGGATGTTAGGCCACTTGTGGTTCTTGGCGATTTCAACATACACCAAGACAAGCCCCAGGCCACTGAACTGAATACTCTTCTGGCCTCATTTGACTTGGAAAGACTTGCAAAAACTTCATATTACCAGACCAAGGTCAACAGCACCACAGACACTCGTAGCTTGTTTAGAACATTTAATACACTTCTCTGCCCTCCCCCTCCACCCCCTGACACATCACTGACAGCAGATATCTTCGCCACATTTTTTACTAATAAGGTTACAGCCATCAGCAATACATTCACAGCACCACACCCTGTCAAACACCCAACTCCTGTATGCAACTCTTCTCTCTCTATGTTCTCTCCTTTAACTGACACTGAGGTCTCAAAACTCCTCCTCTCCAACCACCCCACCACCCTTGACCCCATTCCATCACACCTTCTCCAGGCCATCTCTCCGTCCATCCTACCTGCACTTACACACATAATTAACACATCTCTTCTTGAAGGCACTTTTCCCACTACATTTAAGCAGGCTCGAGTAACCCTGCTGCTGAAAAAACCTGCACTTAACCCCACACAGATAGAACACTACAGACCAGTCTCTCTCATCCCATTCATGGCAAAAACACTTGAAAGGGCAGTTTTCAATCAGATCTCTGCCTATCTCTCACAGAACAAGCTGCTGGATGACAATCAGTCAGGCTTAAAAAATGGATACTCCACTGAGACTGCCCTGCTGTCTGTCACGGAGTCGCTGAGACAGGCGAAAGCTGAATCCAGATCATCCGTTTGGATTCTGCTGGACCTTTCTGCAGCCTTTGACACAGTCAACCACCAGATCCTACTCTCCACCCTCTCTAAACTGGGCAACACTGGAACTGTGCTTCACTGGTTCACCTCCTATCTCTCAGGTAGGTCTTTCAAGGTAGCCTGGAGAGGTGAGGTATCCAAGCCACATCGGTTACTTCCTGGGGTACCTCAGGGATCAGTGCTTGGGCCACTTCTCTTCTCCATATACACCATGTCATTAGGACCCATCATCCAGTCACATGGTTTCTCTTACCACTGCTACGCTGATGACACGCAACTCTACTTGACTTTCAAGCCCAACAAAACCACAGTGACCGCTCGAATCGCTGCCTGTCTGGCAGACATCTCAGCCTGGATGAAGAAACACCACCTGCAACTCAATCCAGCCAAGACTGAACTCCTTGTCTTTCCAGCCAACCCTGATGTTGAACACAACATCACTGTGCAGCTTGGTCCAACTACAGTGTTGCCTTCCAAAACGGTCAGAAATCTTGGGGTAACCATTGATGACGAGCTAAATTTCACAGACCACATCTCAAAGACTGCAAGATCATGTAGATTTACACTCTACAATATCAGGAAGATAAGACCTTTCCTCACTGAACATGCCACACAACTGCTTGTTCAGTCACTTGTCATAACTAGACTGGACTACTGTAACTCTCTCTTTGCAGGCCTTCCTGCGTATGCTATTAGACCTCTGCAAATGATCCAGAATGCAGCAGCACGTCTGGTCTTTAATGAAACAAAGAGAGCACATGTTACACCACTCTTTGTCTCTCTCCACTGGCTGCCGGTTCATGCACGTATTAAATTCAAGGCCCTGATGCTGGCATACAAAACTGTCACTGGGTCTGCTCCAGCATACCTAAAAACATTTATGCAGAGCTACGTTCCCACCAGAAGCCTGCTGTCGGCCAAGGAACGTCGCCTTGTCGTAACAAAACAAAGAGGCACCAAAACACTTTCCCGGAATTTCAGTTTTATCATACCACGTTGGTGGAATGACCTCCCCAACTCAATCAGTGAAGCTGACTCACTCTCTATCTTCAAGAAACGGATAAAAACACATCTTTTCCAAGAGCATTTAACCAGACACTAAAAAAAAATAAAATTAACAATTCTTGTTGCACTTAAATCGGTTTTGTATACAATTCTGATGATAGTGAAACTTTGTAGTATGGCACTTTTGTAGTACCACTGTGTCCTTAAGATGATTCGCTTATGTTTTTCCTCTTTTGTAAGTCGCTTTGGATAAAAGTGTCTGCCAAATGAATAAATGTAAATGTATATTGTCGGACTGTGTTTATTTCCTCGACCACTGAACTACTACATATTTTAGAAGCCTAACAGCACTAATTCAGTTTACAAAATTATTAAATGACTGCATCTTAATGAGTCAAATCTGCTCCAATTGTTCATATATATATATATATATATATATATATATATATATATATATATATATATGAAGTAATCTCACAAGACCTTCAAACACACCTGCTTTTCCGACCTGGATAGTCTGCTGGTATTATACTTTGGATAAAATGAATAATGGAGTAACATGCCAAATTTGTGACAGTAAATTGGCATACAATAATAACTTGGATGTTACAACACAAGTCTGCTACAAGGAGATGGCAGAGTTGAGTCAGCTTTCCAGTTCACATCAGTGAATCTGTATGTTAAAATTTAAATGATCAATGTGCTGCACTTATAAAAGTGAGAATCTAACGCTTCTCTACTTGTTCTTGACATTTTTACAGTGTTTAAAACTTTTTGCATATTTATTTTTTAATTAGCCTACATTTTTCACTATATATATATATATATATATATATATATATATATATATATATATATATATATATATATATATATATATATATATATATATATATATATAAAATAAACCTGTACAACAATATGTCATCCTTTTAAGACAAATACAATATTTCAATTTTAAAATGGCATGTTTCAATAATTACACAATTGCATGATCTCTACATTGTATAATGCGCATTCGTTACTGAATTTGTATTTTATTTTTTCTCATTCACATATTTCCAAATATTTTGACTATTAAATTAACAGCCTACGAAACAAATTTTGACTGACACAGAGAATGTGACATTATTTCTTCAGATTTGGAATGAGGAGCTTATAAATAATATGTAGCAACTCCTTCAAGCCAATTGAATAAAAACAATGAACATTATTCAGAGATATGATTCATTCAAAAATGTGGTTAATGCTCTGTAAAATTATCATTGTGTCATAAATAACGTTTTATTTAACATCAAGGCTATTTAACACATCCAAATATTATTTTGGTTAATATCATTATTAACTACATTTTAGTCATTTTAGCGAGTGAGCTCAACACCGAACTGACGCAGAGCGTGAGAAACGGAGTGCCCGTCTGTGCTCGTTTATGGCGCGAATATCTGCCACTGACTACGCAACGATGGCACAAAACAAATAATCGCGATGGATATATTTGGAACTATACCAATCTGGTATAGGGGGGATTTTTTTTTGCCTAGAGCCTCCGTTAATTTCCGTCCCTGGATGGAATTATAGATGGTGAAATGGTGTTTACGCGTCTCTCTTCACCATGCAGATGGTACATTATGCAAAACATTTTTTGCTATTTATGCTTTTCTTGCAAATGTGCTGCATTATGAATAACGAGGGAGCGCCAAGATATGAAAGGCGCACACACACTTGCTTTGTTGATTATAAACACAAACGATATAGTTCCCATCCTTTATTCATCACACACACACGCAAAACATTACTCTGCAATCTGATAAATGAATGCAATGAAAACTGCCTAAATAGCATTTTTTTTTTCTTTCCTTTTCTCTAATTTTCACCCCTCTTGTCTTGTTGCATCTCTGTTAGACAGATCGGAAAACTGGGTATGGCTCTCTGTGATGGTCCTCAGCGGGTTCAGGGTTCTGTTCAACCTGTATGCTCCCACTAGGCCAAATTATGAAAAATAACCCAATTGTGTACCATAGCTATGCAGACCACACCCAGATCTACCTAACCCTAAACCAAATGACTAAAGCCCCATAGACTCTCTGTACAGTGACAGAGGTCACTGTAATTGGCAACAAAGGTGATATTCCCAGGGTGGAACACACACCTTGATTCCAGGGGTTAATTTTGGAGTCAGACCATATATTTAATAGTCAAATCAAAGAAATAACTAAATCAGCTTACTATCTTCTAAAAAATATAGTGAGAATTAGATGTTCTGTATCAAGTCAAGACTTAGAGAAACTTGTTCATGCATTCATCAACAGCAGTGTGGACTACTGCAATGGACTCCTCACCGGCCTTCCCAAAAAGACCATTAGACACATGCAGCTCATTCATAATGCTGCTTCAATGATTTTGACGCAAACCAAACAAATCTGATCATATAACTCTTACGTTACCATTACTAGTTTGTAAATCACTCAATGGCTTAGAACTTAAAAACATTGTAGATATGCTTGTTGAATATAAACTAACAGACCTCTCAGTCATTAGGATAAAGTCAGTTAGAAATACACAGGGTTCAGTCAAAACAAGGGGAAACATTGTACAGCTATTATATCACCCGCAGCTGGAACCAGCTTCCAGAGAAGTCAAATGTGCTCCAACAGTAGCCACAATCAAATCCTGACTGAAAACTGTTTATCTGTGCATTCTGTCTGAGCACTGTGCTGCTCTCACTGACTGAAGTGCCTCACTGAAACCGCAATTTTGGTCTTTTGTATAGAAAAGGTGGGACGAATTAAAATAATATTGTTTTGTGGTAATCAACATTATGCCACATATGCTGTCAATAGACCTTTTTCACACGTTTTAAAGGAGGAAATAAAAGATTGCAGGGTAAAATTTCGACAGCAGTGAATGGGAGATCACAGCAAATATTATTTTCACTTTACCCATTTGCTCCAACACCAAAAGAAAAATGTCCACTGTTACTTTTCAATGACTTTCCAGAAGAGGAAAAAAAATACAGGCGGTGGATTAAGACCGTAAAGTGGGAGAAAATAACAAATTTACTGCCAATCTCTCAGCAGCTGTAATAACTAATTTTGTTTTAACTAATTCTAGGATAGTATAACACAAAGCATGATGTTATAAATTTACACTCAATATTTAAAAATTGCTAATATAAAAAAGTTTGCCAGATTTACGCTGATAAATAAGGCGGAAACGCGTCATCGCAGTCCGTGAAAAAGGCCCGTTCTTGAGTTTAACTTGTTTTGAACTATTCCCTTAAGAATCCCCAAAGTGAATAATGCAACAATGTGTTAATAATATATTTTTTTCCCTATGTATTAATTTACCATTACTTACTAATAAGCAAACAAAAACGGAAAATTACCATGATTATCAGCTAAACAAATGCATGCTGGGCATCTGCTGTAAACATATGGCGAATCTGTTTACTGACAATAAAATATAACCAACATATGAATTTTCTGTTAAAAGCCCACCAAGCTTTCATTTTTATTTAATTCAAGACTGGATTGAAAATAAAAAGCATAAAACGTGAAATGGTCATGCTAAAACATTTTTCAAAATAAAAGTAATTTGAGGTAACATCGGAAATACGCATGCGCTGTGAGGGTTCTCTACACACGTGCATCATGGAGTCCACACGAGATGAATTGGATCTCGACCGCTCTCAGGTAAACGAGCAATTTTTAACCATGTTCGCCCATATTTTTTTTAGATTGTATTTGATTCGTCTGGGTCAGCATATCTAAGATTGGGTGAGTAACTTGAAAATTTCAAGTAACTGACAAGGCTGCATGGATACATGTAAGCGACTCAAAGACAAGCATTGACGTGTATTAAGTGTCTTATTTTTTTTATCTTTATGAATGCGGCAGTTTTAGTTCTGCCTTAAATGACTTATTAATAAAATGTGAACTGCTGTTATAAATGCATTAATTGTGTAAATTATATGCATTACAGGTGAAAAAGGCTGTACAGGCATTACAAGCCTATTTAAAGAGCACCACCTCATCCAAAAAACTGTTAATAAATGAGGGTCAGGCCATCTCTCTTCTCTTCACTCAGTGGAAAATCCCTAAAAAGGAGCAAACCATTCGCATGTAAGTTTGTTTTATGGATCAAAATCTAACAGTCATTGATTTTAAGATATTTCAGGATTAAATGTAAAATGTGCTACTATTAACAGGTGTTTTGCCCCACAGACCTTTACCCAATGGGCTGCGGACAGAGTCGGGTGAGGTCTGTCTCTTCACCAGAGATGAGCCCAACATGACTTCAGAGCAGACAGAGACGTTTTACAAGCGGTTACTTGTAGAGAGAGGGGTCAAAAATGTCACAGAGGTATGAAATGCTTTCAGTTAGCCAATTAATATTAAAATCTCTTGTGTAAAAGATTTCTATGCACTTCAGCAAACCCTGTCCTTCAGTCTCAGTGCTGGTCATGGTTTAAAAAGTGCTAAAGTAACCCAGAGTGTATCCAGATGAGTCTCCACTATTGGAGCTTGTCTCTACAAACTTTGAAACAACTATGACTTCCCAAGCAGATCCATTTGATCTGACAGTGGCTTTGTTCATACTGCCACAAATGGTTAATGTGTTAAACCAAACACTTGTTAATAGTAGCACATTTAATAAAGAAATATCTTAAAATCAAAGACTGTTAGATTTAGATCCCATAAAACAAACTTGCATGGAAATGGTTTGCTCCTTTTTAGGGATTTTCCATTAAGAGAAGAGAGATGGCCTGCCTCTCATTTATTAACTGTTTTTTGGATGAGGTGGTGCTCTTTAAATAGGCTTGTAATGCCTGTACAGCCCTTTTCACCTGTAATGCATATTATTAACACAATTAATGCCTTTATAATGGCAGTAGTTTTAGGATGAACACTGTAATTTTGCAAACAAGCTATTACACAAAACTGGAAATTATGCCTCTGCTCTTGCCCATAATGCCGAACTCACAAGGCATATGAGAGAACATAAGTGACAGACATTTCATCCATTTATGCATATACTGTGTCCAAAACCATTCACAATTCATCATTACATATTAAATGCCACATAAATCTGTATATGAAAATTCGTTTATTTGGATGGTGCTCTTTGTATTACATTACAACCACATCGTGCCTTGAATTAATAAAAAAACTACTCAATCACATTTGAACATTTAGTCTCATCTGAAATATTAGATTTAATTAAATCAGATTTATCAGACACAGAGATATCTGATTTTTCCTGCCTGACTGAACAAAACCTAAATGTCGTGAAATATACCTATCTTGGAAATTAATTTTACGAGTGTTCTCTTGTTAGGTCATTCCCTTCAAAGTGTTAAGGACTGAGTATAAGCCATTTGAAGCCAAGAGGAGACTGCTCAGTAACTTTGATATATTTCTATCAGATGCGCACATCCAACGCAGGCTACCATCTCACATTGGCAAGCATTTCTATGAAAGGAAGAAGTGAGAGTAGATAATTTCTTAACTTCAAATTTACTCTTGACATGACATGTTGTATCATACTTATTGCTTTTCACATTTATTGTCAATGACATATTCATAGCTGTTCTTTCTCTGTCTCAGGTGTCCTCTGTCGGTGGATCTAAAGAGCAAACACCTGGCCAGAGACATGGAACGCCTCATTCAGGGCACCACCCTCAGTGTCTCAAAGAAAGGATCCTGCTGGTATGGACCTTGTTTATTCACTGTGATACAAAAAGATTAAAGCACGTCAGCAAACCATTTCCATCTCTATCACAACTGGAAGTGGTTTTAAAACTGTGCTTATAATAACTCATAGTGTATCCAGATGAGTCTCTTCATCTGTTGGAACTTGTCCCTACAAACTATGACACATATGCCTTACACCTAACACAATTTTTCTCAAGAATATCAGTTGCCCTGATTATGGGTTGGTTTGTTTGCAGCATGGCGCGTGTAGCACATTCAGGCATGACAGCAGATGAGATTGTTGAAAATGTGGTCACGGCAGTTTCCACCATCTCTGCAAAGTTAGAAATGGTACGTAGAGTGGGACAATAATTTTGTGTACATGACTAGCGCCATTTCATTACACTATAGAAATAATGAAAAATATGTTCTTTTCATTGTTTTTTCGTGTTTGTGTTTTCCCCAGAAGGGAAAAAACATAAAAATCATCCATTTAAAAAGTCTGACCTCAGTTGCTTTACCCATCTACACCTCTGATCTGAGTCACCTCAAACTGGTGGAGGTGGCCCAGAAGGAGGCCGCTGTAACCAAGGTAACGCTGGCCTCAAGGCATAAAATGAATTCACGGGCAGTCATGAGGCCAATTCTATATTTTTGTAAAATGAAATGGCTGCTTTTCAACAGGATTTACCCCTTTTTTTTAAGCAAGCACAAAAGAGGAAGATCAAAAATAAGAATACAGAAGTATTAGACAAGATCCCTAAAGAGATGGAGGCAGAGAATAATAGTGAAGAGGAAATTCCACAACTGGTGTCAATCGAGAAACCAATCAAAAAGCCAAGACAGGAGGTAAGTATTGAATGCCTGTCTAACTAAGGACATTGATGTTAGACAATTATTTGTGTTTTCTGGGCATAAATGTTGCAGTTGTTCTGCATGCTTTTTATTTATTTACATGCAGTATGTGTTTAAAATTATGGAAAATATTGTATTTTTCAGGAGATACTAAAAAAAGTACTTTTTGTACCTTCTGTGGGTAAAGGACAAAAGAAAATCAGAAAAGACGACAAGAAAATAGCAGAGAAAACATTGAAGGTCACCGCACTTGGGCTGAAAAGAAAAGTTAAAGCCAAATAAATCAAAAACAGTCATAACTAATTGTGCAGTATTCCGTATCAACTGGATTTGCTGCTTCGACCCAGATTTTACATTGGTTGGTCGCCACTTGATTTCCAAAGTAAAAATGTAACTTGTATTTAATGTATCCTGGGTTGCATGTCCTTTGATCTTGCATAGTTTTATTCATGGTATTTCAAGTAAAGGTGAATGCATCAAGTGACATTATTTTTGTTGTTGATGTCAACAAAAAAAATCTACTGGATGCCCCCCCCCTTTTTAAAAATTGAAGAGCATATTTATTTATATAAGCCATTAGGAAATTGTTTCCCAAAATTTTAAAAGAACATTCATAATTCAAAGGAGTTTCCTAATGACCATAGCTGGCAATGTAGTTGATCTTAAATGATAGTATTTCTGAAAAAAATACTAGTCGAAACATGTTTTGAAACTTTAACAACTGTCACTATTGATGGTCAAATGGATTCTACCTATATTTTCAGGGTTCCCGTGATCCTTAAATTCAGTTTTCTGAAATTTTAAGGTCATAAAAAGTCATAGATATCTTAAATGATAACAACAAAAGTCTTAATTATCATTTAAACAGGTCTTAAATTGAGGCAGAAAGACAGGAATCGTGATATGAACTAATGTGAGTATCAAACTTCAAAAGATTATGAACTTTTGATGAACTATGATGATTGATTGTTTACGATAAAGTGTTGATGAAATATGACAATATATACTTTTAATTGTTTGTTGTAATACATTATAGATTATTGTAGGAGTGCACATTTTATTTCTTATTTCAGTGGTTCTCAATATGTTGGGTCGCAGAAGACAGACCCGTCCTCAAATCTCATTCACTTTCACACATTCAACAAAAATAGTGAAAATACACATTAGAACCTATTTGAGCAATTTCTTTTCTCCTGCTTTGTTTAAACTTTAGCCTGGCACCACAGCGCATCCTACGCGCGCAGCTCTCGACAGCCCCAAGCGTTGATGTCATGTGCGCTTAAGTAAACAAGCAGGGTTCCCCACGCATCAAAACTTCTCAGTGGAAATACCACTGAGAATGGGGGATCTCTCAAGTTCAAGGCACAATCTGGCATCCACAGCCCCAGCTGTGAAACCTGTATGTGTGGCCCCTGAACAGGGCACACTAGATGTGCCAGAACTGACAGATTCAGTCATGATCACCATTTTACAGGCCAGAGCACAGTCCATTAGACGCCTCTATGGAAATGGAAAAGTCGTTCACTGATTGGTGTCTCTTACAAAGGAAAGACCCAGTAAACTGCCCCATATACGAAATTATAATATTTCTTCAAGAGCGATTAGATGCTGGTCTCAACCCGTCGATGCTTAAAGTATACATGGCAACTATTTCTGCGTATCACGCACATGAAGCTGGGAAATTTTTAGGCAAATGTGATTTAATCAAAGTTCCTTAAGGGAGTAACCTGATTAAACCTACCTCGGCCGAGCTTTAGTTCTAAAAGCCCACGTAGGACCCCCCTTCGAGCCTTTGGACTCTGTTGATTTGTGCATGCTCTCTGTTTAGACAGCACTATTGCTGGCTTTACCATCAGTAAAACGCGTAGGTGACCTGCATGTACTATCAGTTGACAATTCATCTGGAGTTTGGACCTGGTTTTTCAAGATCTGCTGTCAAACCCAGAAAAGGCTGTGCACCTAAGATCCTAACCATGGCCTTCCAAACGCAGGTGGTTCACCATCAGGCCTTCCCTCCTCCATTGAATTCAGATGAGGAACAATCATTTAATTTGTTATGCCTGTGCAGGCACTACATGCATACATGAGCGCACTTGCAATTTCAGACTGAGCAGCTCTTTATATGCAATGGAGGACGCACAAAAGGAGTGTCCGTCTCCAAGCAAAGGCTCTCACTGGATTGTTGGTGCAATTGCCCTGGCTTATGAGTCGCAGGGTAAGACTTGCCCAAATGGTGTTACAGCACACTCAACTAGAGGCATGGCTTCCGCATGGGCGAGTGGTGTGTCCTTACTAGAGTGCTCCCCTCCTGGCCAACACGAGGATCACTCACTGCGGCATACTCCTACTCCGTCCCACAAGACTGTGGCATCATGTTCCTCTCTGGGAAGTTATGTTATGTAGTGTGGCGTGATGGGATGGGATTCTGTTCCCCATGTGTTGCTACGCAATGTCGAGTGTACTGAGCCGTAAGGAATCATCTTGGTTACATAACCTCGGTTCCCTGCAACGAAGGGAACGAGACATTGTGACTAGCCGCACTACAAGACTCAAAGTACTTTAGTTACAAGCGATGCACTCCTTGTTCTCAGTCAGAAATTCTGTGCAGGGCTTCTAGACTAGATGATTACAGTCTTGAAGGAATTCTGAGGAAATGGTGTTTTGTGCACCTTTTTTTTATGGCGGACAGTTTCGCACCAAAATAGGCGGGGCTCAAACACCATAGCAATATTAGAATATTGGCATTACTGCAGAGAGGATTCAACTTGGACATATAAGGTTTTCCCCATATGCTTCGCTACACAGTGTCTCGTTCCTTTTGTCTCAGTGGACCAAGGTTACGTACGTTACAGATACGTTTTCATTATATTTTTAAATAAAACCTTTTGTCAAATGAAGATGAAAATGTAGTTTTTAATCTTTTAAAAACAATTATTTTTAACAAAGTTTTTCAAATGGGGGCATGACCCAATAAAATGAGAACACTGTCATGCATATAAACCATTTTTAATGTAATATATGTAAAAAATGTAAAATTTCATATAGCCTACCCTGTTTTACTGATAATCAATGTTGGCTATGTTGAATGTTTGCTTCTGCCTGTTTAAGTAAAAGCCTGTGGTACATTATTTTGAGGTTTTGGTATGGGGATACAGTGTTAATTTGATTTATTCAGGTCTTGAAAAGGGTCTTAAAAATCTTAATTTGATTTTTAAAACTCTGCTGCAACCCTGTATTTCATATGAAACTATAACATTTTGTCAAAATATAAGTTACTTTTACTCCTATAAAATTGTAATTACAATTTTGTAATGGAAAAAAAACAACTTGGTCTAACAGAATGAACGTTACTTTATGTACATTTTTGCAAACTTGTACGTGCTGCTTTCTACATTTGAAATAAAATCTTCAATTGGAGAACCATGGCATTGTTCTTTCCCTGCTGTCCGTGAACCAGTCTGAATAGACCGGCGACCCACCAGTTGAGAAACACTGCCATATTCATGAAATTCATGTCTGCATTTACTCTATTACAGCTCAACACTAAATTAAAATAATTCAATTTCTGTGAATGTTTGATTATTTAGAGTATAATTCTAAGGTAGAGCCATGTTTTGGGGCTTGTCTGTATAATGGCAGTTTTATATTACATGGTCTTTGTGGAAGCAGACAACACGCCCAACAATGTGTTGGACCAGCTGCTGTTCTGTTTGTGCTGATCTTTCTGCTCACTCTGGTTTAGATCAATGGGGATTGGATTGAGTTTTTACATTATGTTCAGTAATGCTCATATAGTTACCTGAAAGAAATCGCATGTTGTGGCAATCAGCCCTCTATGGATTTAAAAGTTGTTTCAAATTTTTTTTGAAAGGCCACCTATAATTAAAAAGGACAGCAACTGATGGTTAAAAGAGGTTTATCATCTGCTTGCTTTATCTTGCTTCCTGAAAACAAGTATGCTTCTTGGAGTTACATATTAGGCTTATCACTGCACCAGGAACGGAATATCCTTAGAAACTGAACAGAAAAGGCAAGTAAAAATTTTAAATGTAATTTCTGTATCCCCTTTTGCTTCTGATAACACTCATAAGTCTCAAGAACAAACATGAATGAAACTACATGCAATTCTAAGTGAGTTTTCTTTTATTTAGTTCATTTATTTGCATTTTTATGGGTTTTGGTCTGTAGGTGTAGGCCTTGTCAATTCAGATGCTCCATGGCTCAGGGTGACTTCAGTGAAGACACGACTGTGCCGACTGCTTTATCTCCAGTTCAGGATCACGTACCCAAAGATTCCACTTGCTTGTCTTCCTACCACAAATCCATCTTGGTCTTGATTTTTGGTGGAATAACATTAGGTACTGGTTTTGTGGTAATCATCCTCAGTTCTAGTGAGTTATTGAAAACTGAAAACATATCTGTGATCAATGCTGGACATGAAATCGGGCCATTGTGTTTGTCAATTGGGCTAGTGTTTGTTGTGGTAAGTGTGGTCTGGATTTCAATCATAAAAGAAAGACTGAAGCGTAAAGAACGAAAGATTCATACAAGATCTAGAATGGGATGAATAGATGGATAACTTATGGAATTATAACTGAAATTATAATTAATAATTATTGTTTTTCATGTAAATCTTGAAAACGCTGATGACAAAATCTGTAAATATCACGTATACAGTATGTCTAAATGAAAACTGTTTTTACTCACCCTCATGTTGTTTTAAACCTTCGAAGTTTCTAAAATGTGATGTTAGGCAGAATGTTAGGGACTGACAGGCTCAGTCACCATTCACTTTCATTGTATGGAAAAAAAAAAGATGCAATGAAACTAACATACTGCCTAATATCTCCTTTTGTGTTCCACGGATGAAGGAAAGTAATACGAGTTTGGAGCAACATGAGGATGCGTACATTTTACTTGTAAAACAAACCCTTTAAGTATGGATGTTTGTAATTTTAACTGATATTTTGCACACATTGTTGTGATGATTGTTTGTCTTCTGTCAAAGGTTTCTGATACTGTATCTGTAAAGATAAAAGCTGAATCTCACAGGGTTTATTCACTTCTGTGTACTTTGTACAGGTTTACGTCATAATTCTACCACAACACACACTCCTGTTCATAACTCTGTGCTCTTTTACCACTGTAGACTTCTGATTATGGCTTTGAGTTTGATTAGATGGGCTGCATTCTAATATATATATATATATATACACTTAACAAAAAGCACACTGAGATTGCGCTATGGAGAAAAAACATCCAGGAGTTGGTCGCTGTAAATGTTCATTTTGGTTTGCTGTTTTTCATGACATCTTTGGACTCTTTATACTCCTGACTGGGGTGTTTTGGAACATTTTTTTCCACGACTTTTTAATTTATGCTGGAGCTGTGATCATTTTCCTGAGTCTTATCTGGTGGGTATTTTGGTATACTGGTAATATTGAAGTGCCTCCAGAGGAGCTGGAAGATGACATTGCTCTGTATAAACGCAACAAGGGAATTTCTGGGGTCATGCGTAAAGTCTCATGCAGACTCTCCAGTGGACTAAGAAATTCGTTCAGGAGAAATGGAAGAATCAATACACGGGCAGATGACTCAAAGGGAACCGGCACTGCCAGAGCAGACCAACCTGTTGCTATTGCAATGATTTGTTATCAAAATGCACAGCCACCTGGGATGACCAGTACTAACCACCTGAACAGAGAACCTCTGGTCATATAACTTAGAGGTAACAAATTAAACAATCTTAAAAATTACACACTTGGAGAGGTCGACAGTGTGATGGAAATAAGTAATCTACTGTTTTATCTTTGTAATCTATGTGAATTATCCTTTTTTCTTTTCATGATCATGCAACGTGTGACCTTGTTAATCATTCATAGCATCCTAACCTTAACAAGGGCTCCAATTGGCTAGGACACAGAATCGAATAAGACTTATCACAGCAAACTTTGTTCGACATTGAGTGTCACGCTCTGATATGACCTGTTGTAATTGGTGTGTGCCTCTTTTATTCCCACAGTGCTCTGCGGGAGAGACCCTTTTTTGAACGCTGCATCCATACTACCTTGAAAGGACCTGCCTTTACAAACACCAGTGTTCTTCAACTACATTTATGTATAATCATATCAAACTTTCATAATAATGTTTTCATAATCTAATAATTTTATAAAAGGATTGTGAATATTAAATTATAATTCAGAATAATTTTAATATTGCTCTTTTAATCATATTAATTAAAATGCAGTCATTGTTATGTACTTGTTTTTACTACTTGCTGGTTGTCTATTTACAATATTTAATTACTCATATGTTATCCTACTACAATTTATAAACCGTTTGCTTTCTGTGGTAATATTATACACCAGTGGAACATTATTTGTGTTATGTACACAAACATATTTTCACAACTAATATAATTTGAGAATTATAAATGATCATCATTAAATGATGTCTGTTATTGTTTTATTTGAAAAGTAAAATTAAAGGGATAGCTCAACCAAAAGTTAAAATTCTCTCATCATTTACTCACCTTCATGCCATCCCAGATGTGTATGATCTTCGTTCATCTGCTAAATTCAAATGAAGATTTTTTTATTTCTCAGCTCATTTGGTCCATACAATGCAAGCAAATGGGTGCCAAAATTTTGAAGCTCCAGAAGTCACGTAAGTCATATACATCTGATAGGTGTAGGTGAGAAACCATCACATTCTTTTTATGGTGTTATTGGTGATTCACATTCTTCATGTAACCACCCCCTACTGGGCAGGGAGAAGAACTTAAATATTAAACTCTTTTTTCTTTTCTTTTTTTTTTTTCCCCCACACACTTTCATATCACTTCTGAAAGTATGGTAATATGTATTACTTTTATGATGCATTTATCTGCTTTTTGGAGCTTAAACATTTTGGCACCCATTCACTTGCATTGTATGGACCTACAGAGCTGAAATATTCTTCTAAAAAATCCTAATTTGTGTTTTGCAGAAGAAAGTCAAACACATATGGAATGCCATGAGGGTGAGTAAATTATAAGATAATTATCATTAATGGCCACTAATGAGATAAATAAAGTGGCAGTTTTATTTATAAATAAGTCATTTGAGGAAATTCTCAATTTACATGCATAAAGTAAGCAGTGAAAAGAAAATGGAAATTTTGTTCATGACGTCAGTCAAATTTTTTGTCATGAGTACACTAAAATTTAAACTCATCCCAATACAAAAGAGAGTGCTGATAGGTCAGAGAAATGTCGTTTAAGACATATTACATACTGGGTTTATAAAATGTTCCCTGCTATGTAAGTTTAGTGAACCCCCAACATGCTTCTCTATAAACTGATCAGCCACAACATTAAAAGCACCTGTGTAATATTGTGTTGGTTCTCCTCAAAATCCAGTATTTCTACTGTTGGTCCCTAATTATAATTTAAGCATATTTGTAACATTGACTTTAGCTCCTTTGTACAAAAGGTCAGATTTATTTGCTTAAGTTGAAGCACACAAGATGCTCTTTGGAATGTTCTCATATCATGCTGGAATAATGTGGATCACCAGGCTTTTAACAAATTCCGGTGTATGTTGTAAATAAAGCAGAAGAGGGATTTTTAAGAAATTATGAAATTCACAAACGTTTCAACCTTTTTCTCCAATTTATGTGGATTATATGATTCGTAACAAAAATATTTGTAATCATTTTTAAAGAATGCAAAAATAGAATAATTATAATTTGTGGATGTTTGCCCCCCACTGCAAAACTATTAATAAAATATCACAAAACTGTAGTTTACATTAATTGTGTGGCAATCAAATCCTCATGAAGTCAATGAAATATCACACAGCAATAGGTCTAGAACTTAAGTCATCTGAGAGTCAGAGAGGCCCAGATGTCACAGAGCAATCTAAGGCTGCAGATGAAACCATGATTGACACAAGATCTGCTGTCACGGGATGGACTGAATCAACATCACGACAACTCAAGCCTGCCTCTTCCTTCCACTGAGGAAGGCATCACATTACTTGTTACCACAAAGACAGTGCAAACTTACCACTGCACACCTGTAATATAGGGAAGAAATCACATACAATGGACCATGGAGAGGTAGCACTGTGTTTTTAAGGAATAATTCATACAATAATAATTTTTTTAGTTCATAATTTTCTTACCCTCATGCCATCCTAGATGTGTATGACTTTCTTTCTTCTGCAGAACACAAACAAAGATTTTTAGAAGAATATTTCATCTCTGTAGGTCTTCACAATTTTATTGCACCAAAAACACATAAATGCAGCATAAAGTAATAGGATTCCAGAAGTTAAATCCGTCTTCAGAAGCGATTTGTAGAGTGATATGATAGTGAGAAACAGAAAAATATGTAAGTCCTCTAAGTCCTTTTTTTATTTTTTTTATTTTTTACTATAAATCTCCATTTTCACTTTCATATTGTTCTCCTTTTGTTTTTGGTGATTCACATTATTTGTGCATATTGCCACCTACTGGGCAGGGAGGAGAATTTATAGTAAAAAAGGACATAATATCAATCTGTTTCTCACCCACACCTTTCATAGCACTCCTAAAGACTTGGATTTAATAATTTATGGATTATTTTTATTCTGCCTTTATGTGCTTTTTTAAGCTTATAAAAAGAATCATATTTTATCTAATTACACAATGATGATTCATCGACTTTATAGACATTACAGTTTTATCGTCTGTTAATGCTGATCTTCTGTAAAGCTGCTTTGAAACGATGTGTGTTGTGAAAGGCGCTATACAAATAAAATTGACTTGACTTGAAAATGTTGGTACTCATTCACCTGCATTGGCTGGACCTACAGAGCTGAGATATTCTTCTAAAAATCTTTGTTTTTGAGTTCAGCAGAAGAAAGAAAGTCCTACACATCTGGAATGTCATGAGGTAGCCTAAATGATGAGAGAATTTTCACTTTTGGGTGAACTATCCCTTTAAGCAGTGTGTAAATGTACACTGCGCAGACTGCACTTAAAATCTGTTGGATGTTAATGGTGAGCATCATATCTGAGAAATTAGTCAACTTTTTACTTTTGTATCTACACACAAATGTTGACAAATTTGGTGTATTTTTCGTCAATTAAAATGTGTCAGGTATTGCATAAGTTATAATGATAAAAACCTTATTTTATATATATATATATATATATATATATATATATATATATATATATATATATATATATACACACACACACACACACAATTATAACAAAGAAAAAAAGCATAAAATGTATGCAATACTATTTTTAATCCACTGCCGAACACTTGGTCGCCTTTGAACATCCTATAGCGGTCAAAATACTTTTATTTTAATTATTTTAGTTTTTATTAGTATTATTATACCATTATTATTATTTTACTGTTATTACTTCGTATTAATTTTATCATTACTACTTTTGTTTTGATTGCCACCATGAGACACAGTTACTGTCACGTGACACCCGGGAATGTCATGTGACTTACGAGTGCTTTGCAGTTGCATTAGCAATCAGTCGTTAGCGAGTTAATACACTGTAGAAGTCGTCAGAAACAGTTCACGCATGCTGGACAGTGAGTCCTTACGATCACCGACTGATGATTACTTTATTAAACAGCGAATTCACAGTTGTAATGCATTTATTTTCTTTATAAAAGTGCTCGTTAGGCATCTGCTGTACTGTAACGTGTATCTGCTATGTCTCAGCAAATCAAAACTATGTAGAGCCAATCAAAATGTAAACAGTCTTGTTTAAACATCTCCTGGAATTAACTTTAAACATTTTGTGGACAGACACAACTGCAATTGCTAAATTGCCCTACTCTGTTTTGTTTGGATTTTCAGAATGAACGGTGAGTTGCAAATCTGACATGATGTTTACATAATTGTGTATTATTCATTTGATTTGTGCTCCACATTTGACTTTGTTGTTAAAAAACATTCATTATAAGGAAGCCAAAGATTCAGTCAGTGTCGATGCAATATGAATATGCAGATCCTAGAGTTTTTAACACATTGTTACAGCTAAATGATAGTGTACATTTGAAAATGGGAAAATGGGAAAAGAGAGAATAAATGACATTTGGGAAAACAGTCACAGTAGATAATGTCTGAAAAGTCTGTCTACAGTGGCAGCACTACTTCCTAAATCCCTTGGTAGGTTTTGACAGAGTTCTTTTGGGCCTCATTTATTTTTTAAGTGTTTGTTCCCTATATTATATTTTAACATGTCATTTGAACACCCAGTGCCTGAACAAACAATAGTTAACTTCTGGAAATCATGACAGATGAATGAAGGTATAATAATGATAAACTTACTATAATAAGGATATAATAAGGATTATTATTATAATATGAATAATGATAAACTTGGTCATTGGGTGTTTGCGGATACATTTTGATGTTTAAATTTCTTGCTCCATCTATAGCAAGTCCATGTTAACACTGTCATAATCTAGCTAGGTTGTCAAGTGTCTAGGATAAGATGAAATCATTTGTTGGCCTGAATATGGGGTGACAAATAGTCACAATAAGTTGCATAAATAGAAAGGGCTAAAAATAGCCCAGATTATCTTAATTCATTCTGTAAAAGACATTGATATTTATGATACTTAAATGGACTCTTTTTATCAACAAGTTAAAAGGGTGTACATTATATGTCATGTAGTCGGGAAAACATCACTCCCAGTCATCTACCTTCATGTGCTATTCCTTTGCAAGAATATCTTTTACCATATTTTTAATTATTGGCATTCATTTCATGTTATTTGAGTTTGTGTTTATTTTATGTGTGTACATGCTGCTAAATCAGGTAAAGTCTCCAGTAATATATACAGGCCTTGTTCCTTACAGTCATGCAGCAAAATGACCTGAAAAGACAAAACATGTTAGAGAGACTTCTTGATGCGGTTAAACAGGTAAGGCGACTTTGAGTTTTTTGTTATTGACATATCAGAACTTATTTGTTAACATAAGGCACTCTTAGAGAATACTGGCAATTCAAGCAACAAGGAAGTAGTGAATGACAGATTTGCGTTTCTCAGTGGCCAATGAAATCTGTTAATCAGCCTATTAGACAGTATTACCAGCTTGTATCTATGTAAGTTTCATCCAGTTAAACTGCCAATATACTGTATATGGCTGTCACTAGAAAGAAATATAAAATCCTAATGACTATTTTACTTGAAAATATAATACCTTTCAATGCGACATATTGCCCTGCTGAGCAATTGGCTATTTTATTTTGAGTCTAAATCTTTCTTGCTTTCACCAGCTGTTTTATATAGTTTGATAATGATGGTGGGTAACAGTTGGATGATGAAAGATCATCTCTTAAATTATTGTTTATCTTCTCAGTGCCAAATCCGCTTTGGTGGCAGGAAGGAGATTGCCTCAGATTCAGATAGCAGGTGAGAACAATGTACCTAAATAGTCATACCTAAATATTACCTATTTGTGTTATAAAAAACGAAAAGTGTTTTGGTATGATTTTATCCAGTATGAATTTTGAGGTAATGCATTTTGCCTTTTTAAAAATCAGTTAATGGGTCAGTGATGATGTAACGCAATTTTGTTTTGTACTGATCTATTAAGTTATTTAAAATACATTAAAATGCAATTCAAACAAAATACAAATGACTTGAATACAACTATGCTATGATAAACTTGTTCAAGTTCAAAAGTAATTTTGATATTTATTAGGGCATTGAAAGTGTGGAAAGTACAGTCAGCATAATTGGTACATATATAGTTCTCATCAAGCCGAACAACTTTCATAATCATTGTTTATTAGCTCCGCCCAACAGGAAGTTGGCCACTTTGGATTTTCTGAAAAACGCAGGCTCTGATCATTTGAATTCTCTTCCAAGAGGATTCATGCAACTGACACCAAATTTGTGCAACATCATGCCAAGACATTGTAGATGCTAAATTGTGAACAGATGTTTGATATTTTTAATGGTGTCGCCATGACAAGCAAACAATTAGTGCCTTGTATCTTCTGTGTACATTGTGTGATTTTGATGAAAATTCAGCTGTAAATTTGGTAATGGGGCTGATCACATTCATGTGGCTATTATGGGTCAGGGTCATAGTGTCACAAACTGGCAGCAGGAAGTATGGCACTTCTAACAAACTTTGAAATAGCCCACTTGTGTTTAAATCAGTTGCTTCAAAATTCTTTAGAATAATGTCAAGACACTGCTGATATAAAATTGTAGAGGAATATTTGATATCTTAAAAGTTGTTGCCATGGCATCGAGTCATCAGCCATTAGGACTGGGCAAAAATTCAAAATGGGCATGTAACGGGGTCTGTATCACCCCCTTTTACAGTCACTAAAATTGTTACAAATACACTACCGGTCAAAAGTTTTAAACATTTACTCATGCTATATTATAATATTTTTTTCACATTGTAGAATAATTGTAAATTCATCAAAACTATGGAATAACATAAATGGAACAAGAAATGAATTATGTTGTGACTAAACAAAATCCTAAATAAATCAAAACTATCCTTTATCCTTTGCCTAGATTTTACAGACATGAACTCTTGACATTTTCTCAACCAACTTCTTGAGGAATCACCCTGGGATGCTTTTTAAACGTGTCTTGGGCGCTTATTGGTTGCTTTTCTTTATTATTTGGTCCAAGTCATAAATTTAAAAAACATTTAATCAAATTGAAGTTTTATAATAAAATAAATTAATATGGTGGCACAATTATATTTTTGGCTTCAAAACTAATTTGAATAATTTAAGCATACAGATCAAAAGATTTTTAAGATCATGAGAAACATTTCAGTCGTGTTTAAAATCTTGAAAAAAAAAAGCTTTTCCACTGATGACTTGTACAGGAATTCCTGTTCATTTTGCTGCTACATTATCTAGTATACTAGTTAACAAAGTTTTTCTTAAGCTATACATTTATATTGAAATAATTTGTAGTTAGAGGTTTGTTTTTCTCTACATATTAAAGAGCACATCCAATTAGTTCCATGCAATGTTGTAAAGATATTCTAAACTGATTATGCAAAAAGCAACACTGGTATCGGATTGGGATCGGTATCAGCCAATACTGAGATTTATGATATCGTAATCGGAAGAGAAAAGTGGTATCAGTGCATCCCTAGTTATTAGCTCTGCCCAACAGGAAATTGGCTCTGAACTTTTAAATACTCCTCTTATGGGATTCATGAGACTGTCACCACAATTAGACAACATTATGCCAAGACATTGCAGATGCTAAATTGTGAACAGATTTTTTTATATATCAAATAGTTTGCCATAGTTAGGCATTAAATTAATGGTGAAAAATGGGAAACAGGAAGTGTCTCTCTGTGTGATTTGGATTTTGGGTCATGGTTATAGCTCCACCACCTGGCAGCAGGAAGTGTGTCTCCTACAACTGACTTTAAAATAATCCTCTTATATTTGCTTAAATTGCTTCAAAATTGGTTTGAATAATGTCAAATTCATGTGTCCATCTTGCATTGTTTTCTGAAAGCCACCGGGTGGAAATGGACCCATGGTGCTTGGGCCTGTCATCGCTACTTGCTGCTCTATTTTTGTGTTGTAACCGTCCCGAGACAGTAAAAATAAATAAATGGTTAAAAGTCTCATTATAAGCTAAAATACTTGGAAAAAAAGAAATGTTGGCATAAATTGTTTGGAAGTAATATTTTATTATTTTTGTCATTTAACAATTTTTTTATTGATTCTAAGCTCAAATGATCATAAACAGCAAATGAAAACACAGAATACATTTCTATCAATATATCCCCCTCCCATCCAAAATGTATGAAACCAACATGGGTACAAATATTACATTTCTGTGAACTTGATACATGTTTTAAACTAGATAATTAAAAGATTTCACATTTTTATAATCTTGTTATAAAGTTTTTGCATAGAGCTTTATGCAAAGATCGTAAATCATCTAACAATTTGCTGAGTTTGTTGACAAACTATTTTTTTTACTTGTTTGCTTTTTGTTCCCATAGAGTCATATGCCTGTGTGCCCAGTTTGAGGCTGTTCTTCAAAACGGTTTGAGGAAAAGTCGCGGGCTAGCCCTTACAGCAGCTGCTATAAAACAAGCTGCTGGACTTAGCAGTAAAACTGAAGCAGGTACTATTACTGATTCTACCAATTAATGGACATACAGACCTTATGTTTTGTCATTCAAATTTAGTCAGTTGTCAGCCCTGTTAATCGATGTATCACTTGGACAAAAGAAGCTGAAAAAGTTTGTTTTTCTAAACTTTCACTCTGTGCTCACTTTGCCCTACTTAATGAGTTTGTCTTAGTTGTTCCCCCTGAGACGCATTGCCTTAGAGATTTCCCTAGTAACAAAGAACGCATGTTGTGCTCTGGGTTGTCCATTGAGGAAACAGATGATGGTGAGTGCTCATACAGGAAATCCAGGTGCTGATACTGTTTATGAAACCAGATGGTTATGCAACAAGCCCTATGAAAATGGCAAAAAAGTGAAACAAGATTTTCCTGAGGTTAGTCCCTGCACCTGCTGTGGTTTTGAGTTGTTTTAAGAATGTTACTACAAAATTAGTGCAGGGTAAGTTTTTGTGGAGTAGAAAGTTAGATGATGTCCTCATTTAAATTGCCATCCAAAAGTTACTGTTTTTTTTTTTGAGTGGTCTTAATTCAGCTTGAGTTTGTCATTGTAAAAAATGCACTTGTATTGAGCAAACATGCTTTAAGAGATTCACAGCTGAATGATTTCATGCCCAGCCTTTTGTGCCATTTTAAATCCTCAGAAAGTTAATCTTTCAGATGTTTTTCATTCCTTCTATTGTTTGAAGTTACATAATGTTTTTGATGTCCTGTTTTCCCTGTTGTTATGAATTTGTATAGATTATATGTATTGATTCGTGAATAGCTTGCTTGTAATGCTGTGGGTAGTGGTATAGAGATTAGGCTAAATCAATTTTTATGCATTCTTTAAATTTTTGCTGTGGTGTTTGATTGGCAAAAAATTGGTCATTTCCCAAGGACACAAGTCACTTTCACACATACAGCCTTTTGCAGAAAATTAACTGCAATTTTCTGTTTAGTGGTCATGTGTAAACACGACTCGTTCTAAAATACAAGTAAATTTAGCACAGGGCACTTCCCTGAATGAGAAGTTGTAACATTCATGTGTGAACTGAGTCATAAGATTAACGGTTTGAGTATGTACAGTTGAAGTCAGAAGTTCACATACACCTTGTCATTGACAATTTTTGACATTTTAGAAAAAAAAAACAATTGTTGCCTCCGCATCCGAGACGTCAATCCGCATCTTGTCACGTGGCTTGTTTAGCCCATTACCGCGGAGACTTCACGCTATCCTCTGCAGGATCCACCGACTCGCCATGTGCCCCACCGTGAGCGAGAACCACATTATGGCGACCATGAGGAGGTTAACTCAATGTGACTCTACCCACCCTAGCAACCGGGCCAAATAGTTGCTTAGGAAGCCTGACTGGAGACACTTGGCATGCCCTGGATGGATCACTTCTTTATTTCTAGAATGTGAAATGTCAGAATAATAGTAGAGAGGATTATTTATTTCATCTTTTTTTTTTCTTTCATCACTTTCCCAGTTGGTCAGAAGTTCATACACTTTCTTTAACTTGGGTCAAATGTTTTGGGTTGACTTCCACAAGCTTCTCACAATAATTTGCTAGAATTTTGTCCCATTCCTCGAGGCAGAACTGGCGGAACTGAGTCATGTTTGTAGGCCTCCTTGCTCGCACATTCTTTTTCAGTTCTGCCCACAATTATTCTGTCGGATTGAGGTTTAGGTCTTTGTGATGACCACTCCCAATACCTTTTTTTGTCCGTAAGCAATTTTGCCACAACTTTGGCTTGTAAGCCTCACCCTTTTTCCTCCAAACTTAACGAATTATGGACAAAAAGTTACATCCAGAAAGTCAGATATTGTCCCCACGTGCACTTGCAAACTGTATTCTGGCTTTTTTATGGCGGTTTTGGAGTGTTGAATTCTTCCTTGCTGAGCAGCCTTTCGGGGTATGTCAATATAGGACTCGTTTTACTGTGGATATAGATGCTCGTTTACCAGTTTCTCCCAGCATCTTGACAACGTTCTTTGCTGTTGTTCTGGGATTTGCACTTTTCACATCAAACTATGTGTGGCAGCGGGGGTGTGGTGAAGTGCCCGTCCGGAGAGAGAGAATCGGTAAGGGCATTTACACCTGAGCTAAATTATGTCTGACACCTGTCTCTAATCCCAATGAGCACGGGGAGAGTGGATAAAATGACCCATGCCACCAGCAGTCGGGGGAGAGTCTGGGGCCTGAACAACTATTGTGAAGCGGTGAGCACTGCAGTGGGTCCATTAAAAGTCCTTACCTGAGAGGAGAAACTCGCCTTCCGTGTCCTCCTTGGAAAAAAACTTGACACTATGCTCATCTCTAGGAGACCGAATACGTCTCCTTCCTGAGTGGTATAATGGCTGCATGGACCCGTGGGGTTTATACTTGCATACTATTGTTTGTACAGATGAACGTGGTACCTTAAGGCATTTTGAAATTGCTCCCAAGGATGAACCAGACTTGTGGAGGTCCACAATTTTATTCAGAGGTCTTGGTTGATTTCTTTTGACTTTCCCATCATGTCAAGCAAAGAGGCACTGAGTTTGATGGTAGGCCTTAAAATACATTCACAGGTACACCTCCAATTCAGTACATCACCTATTAGAAGCTAATTGTCTAAAGGCTTGATATAATTTTCAAAAGTCAAAGTTGCTAAAAGGCACAGTTAACTTGTATGTAAACTTCTGACCCACTGGAATTGTGATATAGTCAATTAAAAGTGAAACAATCGGTCTATAATCAATTATTGGAAAAATTACTCCTGTCATGCCCAAAGTGGATGTCCTAAACGTCTTGCCAAAACTATAGTTTGCTGATATAAAATCTACATGTATAAGTGTATGTACATTTCTGAATTCAACTGTACATTCAAAAATAAGAAATATATAATATATTAATATTAATAATATATTAACGATTACAAGCTCTAAAACTGCTCTAGTGAGAAATCCTTAATATCTGTGATTTGTTTACTGTCTTTGGTGATTTACTGTAGCACATCAGTATTAAGCAAATGTATGAAGACTGTGGCTTTATGGTTAATGTAATTGCTGCGATTAATGGTAATGTAACCAACATTAATCTGATTTAATTTGGGATGCTCACAGAATAGCGCTGAGATGAGGGACTGACGAGATATTGAGAGCACCAGGAGATCGCACGTGTTTGACACCGCAAGTGAGCATATTGAAGAGAGTGAAACTGAAAGTGCTCATGATCGCTTAAACAGTCTATTGCTCAACACAACGTCTGATTGTCACGACTCATATTACATCACGTATACTCAGATTTGTATACTCGTGTTTATTTCTTGTTTAATTAGTTTTTGTACCCGTTTGCAGTAGGGTTGAAATGATTCGTCGACGTTATCGACAACGTCGACAGTAAAAAATTGTCAACAAAAATTTTAATTGTCAAATAGTCGTTTGATCTCATTAACGTAACAAGATCACATTTAACTCTAATGATGACGCATGAGAGCAGCACTGCGGTTCATGCCTGACTGAGGCGAGGATGAATTACACATCTCACAGTCCAGATGCACTCTAAACCAGGGGTTTTCAAGTTCTCTAGGGGGAGGCTCACTTTCACCCAATTTGAAGACACACATACATACTGAACACATACTTTGCAACACATTTTTACCACATTCAAGCAATTGGGAAACTGAACAGAATCCTCCAAAGTAAAAAAAAAAAAAAAGATATCCTGAACAGATGACCTAGTTATTTGGTTAAATAACTAAACTGGAAACATGTTCATTAACAGCCACAGGCTACTAACGTTATCTCAATTGAATAAGAGTTATTTTGGAGATTTTAGTCTACTTAAGGCTGTGTTTTCCAACCTTTTTTCTTCCAAGGCACACTTTCTACAACTAAATATTTTAAATCCACATAGGCTAACCATCGTCAATATTTTTCCTTTTCAAGAACTTGTCCATATTTTATGTCCATCTTAGTAGCGTGTTTACTTGTAATGTTTGAAATTCGGCTATGAAAAAAAATAAATAAATACGTATACAGTGCTTTCATTAGACTTTCTCAGGGTCGTAAAAATTCTGTCATAATCTATTACACGTCATTAATAAGGCATTTAATAGCTTTTATTTTCGTTCACATTTTCATTCTTAATCATGAATTTACAGGACGAGCATATAGCAGATTATGCATATATGTATTTATGAAGAGAACAGATGAACAACAGACACACGAAGCAGATTAATGTTTGTTTTTCCCCGCAGTGAAAGCGGAGGCCACTAAAACACGACATATAAACAACTCAATATTCCAAAAAAATAAAAACGATTAAAATATGGACAAAAAACATCAAAAATGAACTGAACGGAACTCAATCGACAACTCAAACCTTCCTCTTGGTCCGCATCGCTTAAACTGTGCTCGCCTGTGCGTAATGAAACGCATCAAGT
Source organism: Moxostoma hubbsi (assembly GCA_032164185.1). Classification (NCBI taxonomy): domain Eukaryota; kingdom Metazoa; phylum Chordata; class Actinopteri; order Cypriniformes; family Catostomidae; genus Moxostoma; species Moxostoma hubbsi. Next base: position 16,436,660 of record JAVLUX010000039.1, read on the forward strand.
GAGACTGATGCTGAGGCAATTGTCATTAGATTTTGCGTCTTTGCCTCGGACAGGCGACTTCTCGTGGCAGTTTTAATTTGGTTCTGGAGGCTGAACCCAGCAACAAGCGCCGCATTGCTCTCCACATGACAAGAGTTTCAGAAAGCATCACAGAGGGCGATTTTACGAGTTTGCCACGTAAAAAAGCGGGAGGTGTGCGCAATAAACATTGAAAACATGTATTTGGAAGAGAGAATAAAAAGCTTGCAGTTGCAACAACATCAGCAAGATGGACAGCGCTGTTTTGTCACAGTATAAAATGCGTAAATGTCACTTCCATATAGGCCTACGTTAAGCAATTTCAATTTCATCGCCCCTACATCAGTGGGAACAATGAGTCCGACTTTTTGATGCGCACAGGTGATCACAGGTGTGCACAGGGGGCTGCACGATAGAGAAGAATAATGTACATTATATGGACAAAAGTATTGGGTCACCTATACATTACACCTACAGGATTTTTAGGACATCCCATTCTAAATCCATAGGCATTAATATCGAGTTGGTCCCCCCTTTGCATCTATAACAGCTTCCACTCTTCTGGGAAGGTTTTCTACAAGATTTTGGAGTGTGTCTGTTGGAAATTTTTGCCCTTTCTTCTAGAAGAGCATTTGTGAGGTCAGATACTAATGTTGGATGAGAGGGCCTGGCTCACAATCTCTGTTCTAGTTCATCCCATAGGTGTTCGATAGTGTTGAGGTCAGGGTTTTGTGTTCTGCACCAAACTCATCCAACCATGCGTTTATGGACCTTGCTTTGTGCATTGTTGCACAGATATGCTGGAAGAGAAAAGGGCCTTCCCCAAACTGTTTCCACAAAGTTGGAATCATAGAATGTTCCAAAATGTCTTGGCAAGCTGAGGTATTAACATTCCCTTCAGTGGAACTAAGGGACCTAGGCCAACCCCAGAAAAACAACCCCATAGCATTGGCACAATGCAGTCAGGCAGGAAACGTTCTCCTGGCATTTCCCAAACCCAGACTCATCCATCAGACTGCCAGATAGAGAAACTTGATTTGTCACTCCACAGAACACGTTTCCACTGCTCTATAGTCCAGTGGCGGCATGCTTTACACCACTCCATCTGACGCTTTGCATTGTGCTTGGTGATGTAAGGCTTGCATACAGCTGCTTGACCATGGAAACCCATGCCATGAAGCTCCCAGTGCACAGTTTTTGTGCTGATGTTAATGGCAGAGGAGGTTTGGAACTCTACTGTTATTGAGTCAGAGACTGTTATGCACCATGCGCCTCAGCACTTGGTGACCCTGCTTTGTAACTTTACGTGGTCTACCACTTCGTGGCTGAGTTGCTGTGGTTCCTAAACGCTTTCACTTTGCAATAATACCACTTACAGTTGATTTTGGGGGTATCTAAGAGGGAAGAAATTTCACAAACTGACTTGTTGCAATGGTGGCATCCTGTTACAGTACCACGCTCGAATTCAGTGAGCTCTTTAGAATGACCCATTCTTTCAAAAATGTTTGTAAAGGCAGACTGCATGGCTAGGTGCTTGATTTTGTTCAACTGTGACAATGGGACTGAATGAAACACCTGAATTCAATTATTAAAAGGTGTGGCCCAATACTTGTGTCCAGATAGTGTAGATCGCAAAGTATGTGGGAATTATAATGCTTACAAAATAAGTAAATACAGAATCACACTCGTTGTGGAATAAGTGGAGCTGGAGCTCCCATCCGCTCAAGCAAAATTTGCGTGTAGAGTGTCTTTAAAGGAAACCCCCCCCCCCCCCCCCCCGTTACATCGTAAATGCAGTTATATTTAATGCATCATAGCTTTATTAAAGTTGTAATAATATGGTAGCAGATCATGTAAATAACTACAAAACTTGAATTTATCTGTGCGGTCAGCGCCTCTTCTATGAGTTGTGCAAATGTCCCGATTTAAGGGGGAGAGATTGAAACTGCACTTGGCTGATGCACACACTGTTGCGGGGACACTCATTCCTCAAGAAAGCACACTTAATGCAGCTAGATTATAACGTGATTGCTCGTGACTTATTGAATCTTAATATATGTGTCACTGTGCATTTCATATCGTGAAGAAAATTGGCAATACGCAGCTTTATTAATAAGAGAGAGTTTGCTTTTTGTGAATTAAAGATGGATTGAAGTGAGCAGAAAGTTGAGAGAGAGTACTCTTCAACTATTATACACTGCAACAAAATAAGTTTTTATTTGTTTTTGTTTTGACTTGCTTTCCAATATAAATATCTATAACTCCTTTAAAAACAATGTACATTTAATTGAGATTTTTTTTATCTGAGAATGTTGAATATAATATAAAAAATACAAATATTTTAAAATGTCTAAAAATCATTTACAAAAGAGGATGCATTCAACTGGGAAGCAACATATACAATTTTCAGACTTGCTTTTATAGAATAGATATTGAATGCATGTATATTTTGTTGTTACTGCACTCGCAAAAGTATAACCAAGTAAAAAATACAATTATATACAAAATACACTTACATTTAAGAGACAAGAGTCTAAATATCTTATATGTTGCTTCTCAGGTAAATGTATCTTAATGATTTTCAGACCATTTTAAATGGAAAACGAGACTTTTTTTCATGCTGTGAATTTCTTCACTGAATTAAACTTAATAAAGTATTTTTTTCCATTTAATTCAGTGAATGTCATTTAAAGGTATTTTTAAAAGATGATTTCTCTTTAATGTTAGTAAACACATTTAATACAACCTTTTAAGTTGGGACACAAGTTGAATTAAGAGCTAATGATTAATCATTGCAATAATGATGGAATAGTCGAATAATCATTCTAAATATCGTAAGATTAATTGATTATCAAAATAATCATTAGTTGTGTCCCTAGTTTTCAATCTCTACCCTCTCCGTGCTCATAGTGCAGTAAGTCAGTATTACTACAGTAATGTCTCAAGAAAATGGGCAACTTAATATTCATACACGAATCACCAAAAACACAAGAAGAATGTGAAAGTGATCTTTTTCTCACCAACACCTATCATATCGCTTCAGAAGATATTGATTTAACCACTGGAGTGGTATGGATTACTTTTATGCTGACTTCTACATTTGAGTTCAGCAGATGAAAGAAAGTCATACACATCTTGGATGGCATGAGGGTGAGCAAATGATGAGAGAATAATTTTTGGGTGAACTATTCCTGTAACCACCCATACATACATACAGAACATAATTTCAGGCGTACATGACCACCAAAGTCTTGAGCAACCAAAATCGAAAAAAGCATTAAAGACAGTTGGGCAAAGTCTGCAACAGGCCTGTAAAATACACCATTGTGTCAATGCGATCAGAGAAGTGTACATGCTGAAAACTGCAACAGACTTAAATTCAAGTCGGGTTTAAATCTGAAACTTCCTGACCAGAAATATGAAGAAATGGAAATCTATATTTGTTTTTCATGAACATTGTTTAGAGTTGACACCATAATTTTAAGCAAATGAAAACAAGGCTGTGAGTGATAAATGTACGGTCCATTTCTCTAAGGTCTATGTGGTTTTGAAAGGCTGAATCTTTGTTTTATGTTTTTCTCTTTTGCTCTATTGATGTTAATTACAGGTTTTTCTTTTAGTTTCTTTCTCTTTACCATCATTTTTTGAAGATTGAGCTCAAGACCTTTGCTGAAGCTCTTAATAATTGCAATGGTCCACAAAATCACCTCCTTGTGGAGTGAAGTGTGACATTATGGGGAACTGAGAACATTTCTTTTTATGTAGCATTCAAGAGTAGGTTAAAATACACAATTTTTTTGTGTGTTGCAGAGCTGACTTTCTGGTTTTATGTGAAGGAGCACCTCAACCGTCATGAGTTGCATCGCTTCTACTCTCTACGGAATGTCACGTCTGAGCTGGGCCGGGGCCGAGCATGGCTTCGCTGCGCCCTGAATGAGCACTCTCTAGAGCGTTATCTTCACATGCTACTGGCTGACTGTGGCCGCCTTAGGTGCATGTCGTCCTTTACTCTTGTCTTTCAGCACCCCATTGAGTGTGCTGTTATCCTCCACTTCATATTAACCAACTGTTTCTCTACATATTAGTAAGACTCGCCTAATGGATGTGAAATTACTTAATTGTTATATTTCAAATGTCTCTTATAGTGCGTACTATGAAGATTGGGCTTTTGTCCTTGATGAGGAGAGAGCAAGTATGCTGCCTACAATGGCTGCAGGTGAGAGAATGTGTTTGGTCATCAGCAATGACTTTTTTTTTTTTCTGTAATTAAACCATTTGGTTTGTGTCATTTAAGGAGTGTGCTTAACATTTAAAGGAGATGTTTACCTAATATAATTTCATAGTTGTCATGTTAGAAAGTATAATTGGAGATCCTTCCCTGTGGAAGTACAAATTTTGTGTATGTGTAAACAGGGCTCAATTCCATCCTGTTTGCCATCAACATTGACAACACGGACCTAAACGGGCAGACCCGAAGCGGGTCATCTGTGTCCCACCTGCTTAAGGAGTCCACACAGGGCATGACCACTCTGTGGAAGGAGTCTGCTCAGGGTGTCAGCACGCTCCTACGGGAAATTGGTACTGCTACTGCTGTGGTTCCTGGTTTCATCCCACGCTCCGATTCTATTTCAGACCCACTACCTGTCCTGCCCCGAAGCACTTCTGCAGGTATGGTAGTGCTTTAGAAGCATGCCATAACACAGTGTTTCCTAACCTTTTTTCTCTTCAATACCTCCACAAACCAATCACTAAGTCTCAGGTATCCCAAACCTTAGACACCAAACCTTTAGCATTAGTGTTAATATTACTAAAATATTTTCACAATTATAATTATTCATTTTTAAACTGAAAACAATTTATAGCATGTTATGGTTGAAAAACAGTCTCATATCAAAGCTCCCTTCTACTCTATCTTTGACACTTGATCTTGTCTTTGACAAGTTTTGACAGTTCTTGGGGCAAACATGGAAAAACTGAGATGAGTCAAGTGCACTGTTGCAGAAATCTACCTATGTCTGGTTTCTTCTTCTTGTGTACATTACGCTCCCGTATTCCACTATGAGTGTCATCAACACAATTTACTTAAACAAAAAAAAGAGCCCCCCCCCCCCAATTAACTGAAAATAATAAATGTATTAATGTATTAAACAGTCCTAATATTTTTTTAAGAACTTTTTTGTTTTATAGATTAACAAAAATCCCCATGGTTTGGGTTCACTGCTGTAACGCATAAAAGCCCACACATTGTAATCTCTATTGAGGCTGTTTCTGATGCTTGTAATGAATATTGTGTTGTAGTCCACTGACAATCAAGATTCAAATATTATTAATTTAGCACTTACAGTATATTTGTGTTTTAGATTCTGGTTTGAGGAAAGAGCGCAGACGTAAAAAGAAGATAACAAACATCATCTCCTTTGACGATAACTTGGACGTGGGTGCGGAAGATAAGGATGAAGCAGGTGAGACAAGTGTGGTGGGCCATGTGAGTTCTGAAGAGGCTCTGGACCCTCCAGACTCCATCTTTCCCATAGAGAATGGACTGATAGTGCCAGGGATTGCGACCTGGGGTGAAATGCCCACACAGAACGGATTCCTGCCTGATAGCAAGAGCATTGATAATGAAGAGCAGGAAGAGGATTTTTATGGAAACGGCAGGCCAGAGCCTCTGGAGGATCATGGGATTGGAGAGTCGTAAGTTAACCTTGATAAGCTGCACTTTATTACATTCGTTTTTTTGATCAGGATGAAGTAAATATAAAGGAAACTAAGATTTACAGACTCACACTTGTTTCACGTTGCAAGTATAAGCATTGCTTTTTTATTTCAGCAGCGATATTAACAGGATACAGTTTCATACTGCCCGCATAAGCAGCGAGGTGCTGCGTTGCAGAATTGTAGCAGCAAGTTGAGTTTTGGCACTCAGCCTGTTTTTGCTAAACTCAGCATAAAATGTGTTAAATTCACTGTAAACCTATATATCAATACAATCCTTTGCAATATATAATTTTTATGATGCAACCTAAAATATTGGCGTGAACAACCGTTTTCTGAAAACATAGGTCGCCGTGTCAATTTGGGTTCTTTTCTGTGTAGCTTAGGGCATTTTCACACCTAGTTCATTTGAGCACTCCAAACTGTCTTGATTTAACGTATATACAGTGCATCCGGAAAGTTTTCACAGCACGTCGCTTTTTCCACATTTTGTTATGTTACAGCCTTATTCCAAAATGAATAAAATTCATTATTTTTCTCAAAATTCTAAGTATTCACAGCCTTTGCTCAATACTTTGTTGAAGGACCTTTGGCACCAATTACAGCCTCAAATCTTTTTGTATATGATGCTACAAGCTTGGCACCCATTTTTGGGCCGTTTCTCCCATTCTTCTTTGCAGGACCTCTCAAGCTCCGGTTGGATTGGGAGCGTCAGTGCACAGCCATTTTCAGATCTCTCCAGAGATGTTCAATCGGGTTCAAGTCTGGGGTCTGGCTGGGGCACTCAAGGACATTCACTGAGTTGTCCCGTAGCCACTTCTTGGCTGTGTGCTTCGGGTCGTTGTCCTGTTGGAAGATGAACCTTCGCCCCAGTCTAAGGTGCAGAGTGCTCTGGAGCAGGTTTTCATCAAGGATGTCGCTGTACATTGCTGCATTCATCTTTCCCTCTATCCTGACTAGTCTCCCAGTTCTTGCCACTGAAAACATCCCCACAGCATGATGCTGCCACCACCATGCTTCACTGTAGGGATGGTATTGGCCAGGTGATGAGCACTGCCTGGTATATTCCAGACATGACACTTGCCATTCAGGCCAGTCTTTGTTTTGTCATGGTCTGAGAGTCCTTCAGGTGCCTTTTGGCACACTCCAGGCTGGCTGTCATGTGCCTTTTACTGAGGAGTGGCTTCCATCTGGCCACTCTACCATACAGGCCTGATTGGTGGAGTGCTGCAGAGATGGTTGTTCTTCTGGAAGGTTCTCCTCTCTCCACAGAGATATGCTGGAGCTCTGTCAGAGTGACGATTGGGTTCTTGGTCACCTCCCTGACTAAGGCCCCTCTCCCCGACTAAGGCCCCTCTCCCCCGATTGCTCAGTTTGCCAGGCGGCCAGCTCAAGGAAGAGTCCTGGTGGTTTAAAATTTCATCCATTTATGGATGATGGAGGCCACTGTGCTCATTGGGACCTTCAATGCTGCAGAATTTTTTTCTGTTCCCTTCCCCAGATCTGTGCCGCAATACAATCCTGTCTCGGTGGTCTACAGACAGTTCCTTGGACTTCATGGATTGGTTTGTGCTCTGACATGCTCTGTTAACTAAAGGACCTTGTATAGATAGGTGTGTGCCTTTCCAAATCATGTCCAATCAACTGAATTTACCACAGGTGGACTCCAATCAAGTTGTAGAAACATCTCAAGGATGATCAGTGGAAACAGGATGCACATGAGCTCAATTTTGAGTGTTATGGCAAAGGCTGTGAATACTTATGTACATGTGATTTATTATTATTTTTTTATTTTTATTTTTTTTTATTTATTTTTTTTTTTAAATTTAAAATTTTTTAATAAATTTGCAAAGATATCAAACAAACGTTGTCATTATGGGGTATTGTTTGTAGAATTTTGAGAATAATAATTAATTTAATCAATTTTGGAATAAGGCTGTAACATAACAAAATGTGGAAAAAGTGAAGCGCTGTGAATACTCTCCGGATGCACTGTATTTGAACAACCCAAATGATCTCAGACCGGTGTTAATGACACGCACATGGAGACATTGCTTACTTTATTCCTGTGGAGAAACATAATTTCAAATACACAGAATCTCAAATGTTTTCCTTCTTGCGAAAGAAGGGTTCACAGCTTTAATCAGACAGCCTTAAAATAACATGTGAAAGTAAAGAATTTAGGACAGTTATATAGTACTATTGCATAATATAAGAGATTAGAATAGATTAGATTGTATGGGTTATATTAAAAACTTGTAAATGCAAAGTTGACAAACAAGAGAGACATCTTTTAAGTATTTGGAAATATGATTACATTTAAAATATTATTTTTCATTTTATTCTATCCCTGAGCAATATGTTAAGTTTTTAAAGCCTTAAAATAAATCATATAGCCCTTTTTTATTATATGATTTCAAGATATATATGGCAGTAAATGACTAATTAAGGTGTATGCGTATTAAGCACACATACCCCTTAAGAACTATGACAATTTATCATCATAATCATAATATAGTTATGACAATTTATTGTTAGACAAATTTCATTATCATGACTGCCATGGTGGAGTTGTGTTGTGAAAAACAAAGGGTCTGAGACCACATCAATGCTAAGAGGACCAAAAAAGAAACTGTGTCCTATTTAAGTCCATTTCATAAATTCTGAACATCAAAAGATTTAAGGTCATTTGCAGCTGGTTCCCTCTCTGGTTGTCTTTAACTAAACTGGGTTTCATTTAAATGTACTTTGTGTCTTCATGTACCTTAGGTTTTTGTCACACTTGAGTCCTATTTAAAAGAACCTAACTTAGACCCCTTTAAGTGGACCAAAAAGTGAACAAAGTGAAAAAGGACCATGGTAGATTTGTTGTAGTAACAGCAAACAATAAGATTGATTACAATTCATTTTTAATGAACCAACAGCTGCGGGTTACTTCGATTTTAGTTAACAAGAGTAATATATTCCTGTCATAATTTCTTAAATTTCATGTGTCTTTCCAACGCCTGGTTAAAGCCTCGAAATTTAGGTGCAACTATTAAAAAGTAGGGCAGTGTCACTCCAAATTTTATGTTAATCTAAGAGTAATTAATGAAGCATTTTAACGCTAAAAGTAGCTCGTAAACCCATGACAGCTTAGAAGTCAGAGGACTTCTAAACACATAAAGGTCCAAACATACTCTATGCAAGTACGTGAACGCTGATGCACCTTGCTTCGCAAATTTGATTTCACGCGTCATTGCGTTGTGAAATGTGTCAGCGCTCAATTCATAGCACAACGCAAGTACGCACTGCATTATCAGCGTTGCCGTAAGGGGTACTATAGCGGATTTTATTCTTTCAGTCAACAACTGTCATGGCTGACTCGGACAGCAATATGAGTTGAATCTATTTGAAAAATATATAGGACTTTTTGTCACCAAACAAGCTTGTTTTTTCTTCATGTCTCTTTCCCAATCCTCTACTATCAACTCATTTACCACATCTGGGCTGCATCCGAAAACATTGGCAGCTGACTTGCTGCCTAATCAGTTTAATGGCTTAACTGACAGCTGTTTTGAATGAATGGAACTCTTAGAGTGACTCACAAATTATCCAAAGCATGCCTGCTGTCGTTAATCCACATTAAAAGCAATTCTTTAGAATATTATTATGACCTTTAAAAAAGGCATCATCTGAACTGCAATCGAGTCTATGTATTTTAATAAAGTAACATTATAATATAAATAATATAATATTAACATTGACCTTTAAAAAAGGATCATCTGAATCGTGAGGGTGTTTTCATTATTGCAAAGTAGTTAGAGAAGCAGTTAACTCTCCCATAAACCGAAACAACCCAATTACACTGGAGATAAAATTTGAAAACTCTGCGCTGTCTGGCCACAGGCAAAATAACTTTTGTCTTATGGATGTGCGCTCACTGCAGAGGAAAAAAAAAAAGAAAAATAAATATCATCAACCAAAAAATCTGTCTGTCTGTCTAACTTGCTAGCTTGTGCTGTGAAAATATATTTATCCCATCCTGGTTTCTTCTGTTTTTGTGTATACCTCATACTAAATTGCTTCACAAATTCAAACAAAATCTAACATAAAACAAAGACAATCTGAGTGAACACAAAAAAGTTTTTAAATTACAACTTTATTTATTGAAACCGTTATCCAACCAACTGGGCCTGTGTGAAAGTGTTTGCTCCCTTAGTTACTAAATCCTCAAATCTATGAAACTGCATTTTAATGGGGTTCAGCTGGACTAGAAATACCCAGACCTGATTACTGCCAACCCTGTTTAATCAAATCAACACCTAAATAGAACTTTTTCAGCCGCATGAAGTTGGCTAAATGGTCTCATCCAGTAGCGCACTATATCAAGGTTGAAAGAAATTCCAGAAATGATGAGGAAAAAGGTGATTGAAATACATCAAACTGGGAAGGGTTACAAATCTATTTCAAAGGCACTGGGACTCTAAAGAACCACAGTCAGAGCCATTATCTCCAAATGGAGAACACTTGGCACAGTAGTGAAAGTTCTTTAATGGATGTTTTTAAAAAGGTTCCCCCAGAATTAAAAAAAAAAATTCTATCTGCATTGAATTTCTAAATTAATTGTCTTATATTGGTTTTATTGTAATGTTGTAAGAAGATTAGTATTTGCTCTTTGTATTAGTATTGTATTATTAGTATTGAACGACTTTGATCATTCCATGAAAATAGCCCTTGAAAGTTTAATAAATAAATAATTTAAGGGAGGACTTCCCAATGTGATAACCCAGAAATCCTTGCATTTTCTGTATAGAGCCACAGATCTGTAATACAGAAGAAACACTTTCAGTGTAAAGCATAATGCAAGCCTTCTGTTGTAGTTACAAATGAGAATTTAAGCATTTCATTAGTGACTAGACCTTATAACATTCTGCTTGGCACAGGATGGTTGTGGGGAGCTTGTCCAGTGTTTCCACTTGGAGCCCAAGGCAGATCATCACTGACATCGACAATGACAGCTCACATATTCTCATACCGCTGGCCCCTTCAGAGCCCTTCAACAAACAAGGTCAGACCCTCAGGCTGTCAGACACAGCGCTCATTCAAGGACTTCCTATTAAAATTTGTATGGTCCTGTCAACAGAGATTGGCAGGTTGTGTTGTCAGACAGGGCCAAATCTATTTTTAAAGCACTTTTATGCTTTATCTTCTTTGTATTCTATATATCTTTGTGATAGTACATACTTGAGTATATTATGTTCGATTTCTGTCCTTGCAAAAAACCTAAAACTCTTTTGTTTTTTATTTTATTTTTTATTTCAGCTGGTGGTTTAGTTGAGAATATAGAATTTAATGGCCAGAAGGAGAGCTCAAGCCCGCCAACTGACCATGAAAAAATAAGAAGCCAATTACAGTTTAGGTAGGTACATGTTTGAAAAGAGACAACATTTTTGTAATATTACTGTTATTACTCTTTATGAAGACTGATACTCATTTTCTGTAATGGTCTTGTCTGGATCAGCATGGAGTCCAGCTCACCACCACAGATGGCTCCTGTGTCCAGTGTTCTGCCAACCCCTGGCCTTCCTGAGTCCATGAGCATTGGTGAGTTGACCTTACGCTTCTCCTTATCAGACGTGACATGATAAAGTGAAAAGCAATCAAACCTGTTCCTTATAAATCTGAGGTGTTGTCCTAACCAGACTCAACCATGAATAGCAAGGAGGCATTTGAAAAAATCAAATGAGCCGAAGTACTTTTTACAGTACAGTTTATTAGTGAATCGAACTCAGACCAAGCATTTTGTCAATCGCTTCTATTTCTGCTGAGTTGCACTGGGTTGCCCAGCACTTTGAAATCTGATTGATCCAATATCTTGTTCCACATAGCTGTACATTAAACATGATACTGTATGTTATGATTAGCTGCGTTGTGTCACCACATTTTGAGTTCAGTTTGGACAGACAAATTACTTGTCGCTGCAATCGTATTGGAGTGCACCATTTTAGAATATAGTGTCTGACTGCGTCATTGCCCATATTTTAATGAGATATCTTGTCTTTGCAGCTCTTTTATTTTTTAAGGCTACCATTGCGAACATGTTTTATTCCACATTTAACTATACCTTTGTGCATATGAGCATGCATAGCCTTTGAAAAGTTTGGACAGATGGCATCAATGAGGTAATTTGCCTAGTGTATAGCTCTGTTGTCTAGTGAATTGGAGGCAGTCATCATTTAAATATTGGCAGTGTGACTTTCCCTTTAAAAAAGATAAATTCAGATAAACACATTAGCACAATTCACAATTGTTTAGCTGTTGAAAATGAGAACTCTACACTTGTAGGGACAGCATTTCATAACATTCTAGACATAGTACTGGTCAATGCATTCATCCTTTCTCCAGTTGAGGGCACTGTTGGTTCAACGTGAAACACTCATCTTATTCCTCTCTTCCTCTCCTATACACGTTCTTCTCTTTCTATCTCTCCCTCTCTCTCTCTTTCCCTCCCTTCCACCCTCTCTCTCTCTATATCTCTCTTTTTCTCTGCCTTTTGTCTGGACAAAACACAACTTTGCGATGGAGCTGGAGGTGACTGATCCAGTTATACTTCAGCTTTCAAAACTAAAAAGGAGAAAAGATGAAAAGAGAGAAAATGTTCCATGTTGAGTGCCAAAATCTACTAGTGCCCACAGAAATTAAATGAGTAAAATTCAATTTCAGATCAAAAGTGGCTTACTCTGTGTGCCTTAATAACCTATTAATTGCTATTTAATCATGGATATAATGAACATTACCTTTGGGGCTTGAAAATACTAATTGCCTCAAAATAAAATTAAAGATGTGAGGTAGTTTATCCTTTAATGCACCACCTGGTAGGCAGCTTTTTGATGGTTGGTTATCATATTTATGGGCATTTCATATTGGCATTTCAGAGTTATTCAGGGCTTAAAGAGTTGGGATTTTTATTATCCTTATAATTAAGGAATTAAGCAACACAAAGCTGCAGGGTCTATCCCACATGGCATCTTGGTGCAGACACCTAACACTTAGCCTATGCTAAATGTGAGCTAATGGCAGACATCCCAGATATCGGTATACTAATAAACTGTTTTCACACTTTTGTATGCAATCAGTTATCGTTTATTTCAGTATTTTGTCTAGAGACAAGTTCCTCCAATTGGTGGATCTCCAAAGAATGGCATTCAACAGGAAAAAACAATTCTTTCTAATTGTTTTCATTTGGTCTGCAGCCAATCATTTTTAACTGGAAAAACATGTAGCATTTTTAGCTTAACAGTTAGACATGACCCAAAACGGAGCTGAAAATAAATTGGCAATGAATTAAATCTCAAAACAACTTGGCATATATAAAAAATAATATCAAAAACAACAATAATAATATTAATAATAAATTGCCATAATAAATATTAATAAACAGATAGCTCGTGGGTGGTCACACTACACTTTGCGCTCTTCACTCCCATTCAAACGTATCCGAATGCTAAAGGCTGGAAACACAAGACCAAGCAAAACATTTTGTACGAAGCTGTGTATCAAAGTTTCAATTTTGGTGAGCTCTGAACCATTAATTTTTACGAAAAGAGGACACGTGAAAAATAGAAGATCGAAACGTCACACCCTTACCTCTTGGCTCAATACAAATAATACATAGTTTAAAGCTGTATGTTTTATTGTTGCAGGAAAGTGAGTAAACAATATATTTGAAAATTTGTGATGTAATATTATTTGTCATTTGTGTGTACACCAGTAGCCTTCCCACGTGACATCATTCTTTGTGTTGTCGAAAAAAAATCATGAGCTCAAAGCACAATATGTCTGCCCCTTTAGAATCTAAATTTTTATTGGACAAGCTGTGTTTGAAGCTAAGGTAAACTGACAATAAACCCACACCTGTGACCATACATTCAGCAATAATGCGGCACTTTGCTATGTTGCTTGGCAACTTCAAACAGCCTATAGACCTTATTCACTGTAGCGTCATCTTTGGTTTTTAATGGGAATGACAATGAGGCTGTGAGCGATTAGACCAGCACTTCAATGGCACGAATGGTATAAAACTGTATAAAGCTCGAAGATCACATCAGATTTTCCACAACTCATGTTGTCTGGAGTTCTTTGCATACTGAATGTTCTTGGACAGATATTTTATTAATGTTTTGTACGTGGAACGATCAAAAGCACTTAAACTGCAGGACAGCCCCTTGAAGAGACTGTAAGACTAACCCTCACAGCCTCGTTGTCATTCCCAGTAAAGATGGGGCTAGTGTGAATATGGTCCATTTACACTAATGAACACTATTATTTTGTTTAAGAATAGTTTTTCCGTTACTTGTTAAAATAATCTGCGTCTAGTTGTGACAAAGAATACTGCTTACCTGTGGTAAAAACACATGGCTTCTCGTGGCTTTTTTTAATTGTTGTCAGGTAGTTATTTTTGATCGTGTCAAATGCCAGAAACAAAATCGGTTCTGCATTTCGGCAACCAGACACTTAAACATAAAAATAATTAGCATTAGCCAGCAGTATCTGTGGTAACAAATAACAGTCGATTTCTAGTCTCAGACTTGTCTCTGAAGATAACATTCTGGGAAGGAAATCAATGCTTCATCCTCCTGTACTTGCTTCTGCCTGCTTCTTTTCAGGATTACAAACATACTTGATCACCTCACCCTTCTGTGTTTCTTCTTCTCCAGATGAAGGGCTCAAGGAGAGTGAGCGGGCTCTTCAGTCATAGTTCTCTTCCTGACTCCTGTCCAGCATACACACACACCTCCAATGCCCTCATTTAATATAACAACACAAAGAAAAATGATGCCAAACAACTTCTGACCTTTGTTATATCTGCAAACATTTTCTGCTTGTAGTTTTTGAAAGGGACATCGCACAAAGTTATTGTCTGATTATGCCTATGGCTGCCAAATTGATCTCCTGTGGTCTGATAATCTTTGTACATGGAGCGAGAGAGAGGCAATTGAGCCGTATCGCTCTTAAAACACACAAACGTTGTAGCACCTTAACAAAATAACACTGACATGTAAGGCTTTATCGTAGTGAAGGTACTTTAAGCTTGTTAAATGTGGATCAGGGCAGCCAGGTTTTATAGATGGCTCCGTCCGAGCCTAAGGTTCCTCTGAGATTCATTAAATGATAATGGACTGATAGGAATGTTCAGGCTTTGTCTTCAGGAGCCATGTTCTGGAGGTTATCTGGGTTATCCAGAGCTAGGTTATCGAGCTTTGGAAGTACAAAGAAAACAAAGAAGCTGCCTCCCTTTCCACTGTACAACATGAAAGTCCAAATTTAAGGTGTGCAAAGTGTTTTTCCTTAGTGTTTCGGGGTCGCTCCATGAAACTAATGTCTTTTCCAATTTGAAAAGGTGATTTTTTTAAAAAATTTTTTTTAAAGTACATCTTTGTAAGATTTTAAAGATTCTATGAGACGTATGATGTATTTAAGTGTTAATAAATCGCATGTTGAAAGTTTATACATTTGACTATTTTGGGATATAATTATCCCTTCAAAAAGCTACAGGTTGATCATAACAGAGCGGATGGTTTTACTGTGCAATTTGACATTACAAACCTTATGCTATATTTTTACAAATTTTTTAGCGATTAAAGAAGTTGAGTAGAAATTTATTTGAAAGAAGGATGATGTTATTATGATTTTTTTATGTTTAATTTTAAACTTAAGAAAAAGAAAAATATAATGGTAAAAGCGTTGAACGGGACACAACTTAAGGACTTTTTAATACTGCATAATGCCAACTAAAATCTTAAAAATATATAGACAGAGTAAAGACAATGCTAGCTTTTTTTTATTATCATAAAAATATGCATATTTGCTACTATGGCAAGAAGTTGGAAATACATGCTAAAAAAGACGGCCTCCAAATAAAAGAGAAAGCAAAAACTTGAAAATGTCTACATTAACTTGAAGCAAATTTGGTATCAGCAATCCTATTTCAAAGACTTTTTTCATGTGTGCATGAGGGACACCAATGTCACCCATTTTGTTGAGCACCACTTTGAAGTGTCCTGATGATACTTCCCAGTCCGAACTTTGTTTCACTCAGATAACTCACAGACGCATTTGTTTGGAGACAAAATCTCCTCCAGGCTGTGTTGTAAATGCCTTACCCTTTCACATCACCTTCACTTTAAAGAAATTAATGTCGGGTTGGTATTTTAAGCCATGCTTAGTTCTCTTTATTAGTTCTGTGGTGCCACACAAATGAAATTAAAATGAAAATGTCAGCAGTATAAAACAGTAACTCTTATTGAAAGAATGAAGCCAGGTCTACATATGACATCAAATCCCACTAGAGAGATTGAGCTTCATTGTTCAGAAATCATGTTTTGTCTCTCGGATGAGTCGGGTGAGGACAAAAGCAATTGTTCATTTTAAGTAGGGTTTTGATACCTTTGTAAAAAAACATTTTCTCCATAGCTGAACTACGGCAAGCCATTGTGGCCATGATGAACAGGAAGGATGAGGTCACGGAGCAGAACATGTAAGAAAAGTCTTTACTGGTTGGTGTGGTCGTTATTGACAATCAATTTTTGGTCATTAATGAAACAAGAACTTAATACATTTCTGCAGAAAACTTTTGTAAAAAGCAATGCAACGAAATTAAAATTCTTTGCCAAAACCAAATGTACTGGACACACTGGGATTAAAACCGAAACCCCTAAATGCTCATTTTAAATTAGTATTTGTATGGAAAAACTAAGCCAATTTTATTAATATTATAATATTTTTCTAAGTGATTACAATAGTTCTTCCTTCATTTGGCATTACTAAAATAACATCTATGCTCCAATAACTTTTACAATATTGTATCATATCTACAAAATATTGTACATTTTTGTAGATGTAAAAAATAGTGTAAATGGGGTGTGCTGTTCAATGGAATATTGTCTTTACAAACTCTGAACAGACTTACAAACTTTTGAACAGAATAGTTGCTTTTTTCACACTATAATGATGTGCAGAAAACAGAATACTAACAACGATCTCAAAAGAAATCTGAAAGTGACTTTTGGCTAATATATGCACAACTGTACCTAAAAACAAGTACTTAAAATACACAACAAAGGACAGCTGCATATTTTTCATGTCTAAAGGAAAGATGGTAGGTTCTTTAGTAACAGAAGATCCTCTGCCTTTTCACTTGAGAGACAGTTCCTCCTCCTTCTGCATTACATGAGATGTTGGATTGAATAGCCTTACGTTGTCAATGCAAGAATCTTTTTAGTGTAGGAGATAAAGCCTTGTGGGCAGTGCTCAGACATAGGCATACTGTATGTACAATACAGGTTACCCAATTTACAGTCCCAAAAATATAAAAATGGACATTTTGGTGCATCCCCTTTGTAAAACCATTCTGGTCACAATTTATGTAAGAATGGTTATTAAAAACAAGTTAACACAGAAATTCATTATTCTCTTGTTTCATGAATGAGGACCATTGTGTATAGTTACCTTTTTGCTCTAGTTATAATGCACAATCAGTAATGTGCAACCATGTAATTATCATGTGCGTTGATGGTAGTTAAAGAAAGCTATGTGGGTCAGACATGTGTGTCTTAAAGTTGTAAAACCATTTGGCACAGGTCTCTGCGCAGTCTCCTGGATGGGGAGATGGAGCACTCTGCTGGGCTCAGGCAAGAAGTGGAGAACTTGAAGAAGAAACTGGCTGAGCTAGAGGAGAGACATGAAGCCAAAGTCCAGGCCCTCATGAGGTAATATCACACGAATTTGATGAACCAAATAGAAGTATTTTGACTATCGGCATAAAACCTGGTTCACATCGCACTGTAATCGCATTGCAGTGTAATCTGGCCAAAAACAGCCCACTTAGACATGAAGAAGCTGCCTGCCCGACATGTAATGCACTATAATTCTGAAATCGATGATGCCACAAATTACAGACCATTATTCAACAAAATTGTTGCTACCTCCAACAAAAATCTGAATATCTTGCAAACATTCAATGCTAAAAACCTCACAAACTTGGGCAAATCCAGTTCTGAGGTTGTTCACAAAGGCATATGCTTCTGTAGATACCCTAAGCCATTGTAACTTGATTTAAAACAAAAACAAAAAACAAAGTACTACACTACCCAAGATCCTGAAGAGAGATCTACCAATCAGTGAAGTTTTTGTTACCATGGAAAAAGGAATTGCAGCATATAGAGTTGTGAGTGTTTGTAATAAAAACCACTTGACTTGACTTGACTAGAGTTGTGATTGTTTGGGGGGAAACTAGGTTCTTTTAGCTAACATAAGCTAGCTACCTACTGAATATTAGTTAATATGGGATATTGTAGCTTTGGAGCATAAATAGACAGCAGTGGTATTTTCATAAAACGCATAAATAAAAAATAAGAAAACCCAGACTGATTTAGTTACATAATTTGTAGTCTTTGATTGAATAAGTAGTTAATTCAGTCCCTCATATAAGTACACAGTCTTGTTCCTTTGTCCTTTCTCCACAATAAAGTCATTACAAACCATAAAGCATTTCAAATATCAGTTAGCTTCATGTATGTGTTACATAGAATATGCTATCTCTCATTGATCACCACTTCTTCAGTAAGGCATGTTTTTCTAACTAAGTCTTTCCTCTTGCTTCCTGTCTCGGAGTCTTGCGAACATTTGAGGGTCCAGTCGGTTTGACTCAAAACTAATTGGTCTCAGTCGATAAAGGCTAAAAATAAGGTTTGAAAATGCTCCGTATGGCTGTGCGCTCAGTGGCAGCACCTGTGAGCCGTGCTCATGGTCTTAGCTGCATTGATTCAGCCTGGCTCAATGGGCAGTATTTAAGAAGTGGGATCCATACAGCTAGGGGCCAAATACTCACACTCTCGCTCTTCTGTCAACACAAAGCTCTCCCACTTGAACAAATATTCTAAATACAACTAAAAATGTAATATACAAACTAATTTATATAACCGAGTTCAAGTCTTTTTTTACTTAATCCAAACAAACAAATTCATTCCACATATAAAACCGAGAGGATGGTTTAGGATGAACTGATTCACTAGCATGACAGATGTAACAACGCAATGCTAGGTTGGACAAATAAATAGGCTTATTATCTTTTAAAAGGGAGTAGAAGATGCTTTTCTTTTATGATCTTTTGTTTTTGGCATCAAAAACTGTGTCCATCTTCAATATTTTCTGCATTATTTTTGCTAATTCATCACTTCTTAGAAACTAGCTAAACAAGTTACATCTTCAAAAATCATAAAACTATGTAAGGTAAAAAAAACTATAAAGATATGACCCGGACTATATTTAAATATATTTCTTATTCAGCCTATGTCATTTTAATAATTTTATTGCACATGAACAATGCTGTTCATAATAATGTAATTGTATTTTAATGACATTTTTGTATGCTATGCTTAACAATTTTGGTACTGTGTCGGGTTGGCACTTGATATCCAATTTAAAATCTTTGTCCTGAAACTAAACCAGTTGAGAACCACTTGCGTTATTCATCTGACTGACACACTGCTTTACTGAATACTCCATTGCTGGCATTGTTTTTGTCTTCCTGAAGTGGCGGTGGATTATTTGGAGAGACATCTTGCTTTTGTGAGCATTTCATCAGCTATAATGTAGTGGTTCCTCAGGGGGATAATGTGGGGAGTGAATGAACAAATTAATTTAGCTCAGTAGGAGGACAGCAGCTGAGAACAGGAGGCAGGCTTGTCAGGATGACGCTGTGTCAAAGAGAGGATTATGGGGGAGAAAACCACACTCTGTATCATGCTGTTGACATCTGCACCATGCCTGGATGGTGCATCCCTCCACTTACTCTTCATCAGCCCGTTTAGGCTAACTGACACCGAGCTGGCCTCGTTTAAAAGTCACTTCAAATACATGCTTGAAAAAATCATCACGGTGAATTGACAGAAAGAGAGCGAGAGAGAGAGAGTGGCCTGGGTACTCAAACTATAAAAGTTGTACTGTTGTTACTGCATTTTACTTTTAACAAACAAAAATATTAAGATATCAAAGAAGGTCTCCAGACATTTTTTTTTTCCTGGTTGTGAAAAAACTGCATCCCTGCATAGTCTTTTGAAGGATCCCAATGTTAGGAGTGAGTGGCTAATTCAAACAATGCTCAGGAACGCATCAATGTGGATTTATATTTTTGGATTCATGGATTACATTTTTTAAAAACCAAGGATTCTGGCTTTTCTAAGAAACTTGTATTGAAAAAAATTGTACGGTAATGCTGTTGAGTAACAAGTGTATCTAATGTTTCATCTGCCTGTGTTTGTTTGATACGTAAGGAATTGTGCACTCAGCTATATCACAAAATAAATGTCTCCAATGTGAAGCGGAATGTGTTTATACAATTACTCACCAAAGAAATACATAAATGATAGGGTAAAAGAGCAGCCTTAAAGTAAGGCTGTCTTCTTTCTCATCTGTCTCGTATTAGCAATGACGCCCTGTAACTTTGGCTGAAATTAATGCATCGGACACCTATTGCCCCGTATTTAAGCAGAAAATGTGTTGAGGGAGACCCTGTCCCCGGTTGACAGGCAAATCATTAGAGGGAGATCACGGGATGCAGAATGAAGCCGTGAGATCAGATGGAAATCCCAGGGCCAACTATCTCTTATGACACTGTCCCTACAGCTTGATACACAACCCTTAACATTCACAGCTAGTGTTCATCTTAACTACTGTTTTTTTCACTGTTTAAGAGCCTTATTTTATCACCAATCCTGTATGTCTGATAAGGTTTGGGGAGAAACAATGTGGAAATTTTATTCAGTTTTCTATTGTTATTTCAGTTGAAGAACTGTTGTAATTTGATTGTGCACTTAACACAAATTGGGACATATACTGTATCTGTGTATGATTGCCTGGACTGAGTGCTTTTAGGTGATTTTTGATCATCACTTGCATGTTTTCATTCATTCTTTCTTGGAAAAAACAGTTAGACTTGTAATGGCTGGGGTCATATGATATGCAATGATGTTAGCCAATCATGACAGTGAGCGTGTCTTAAAGCAGTAGTACACTTAAACTGAACGTTTTAAAAAGAACACTTAATACTATATTATGACTAGCAAAAAAACATTTCTAACAGTGTAATTGAACCTCAAGGAAGAAAAGAAAAACAATACATGATGCAACCCCTTTTACATGAGATCTGAGGGTAATAATATTTGCTATCCATGTTATTGGCAGCTGAAAGCATAATTAAATAACCAAGATATTTATTAAACATAATAAACTAAGGAAATCGGTGAAACTTCTTTCTTCTGTGTGCACCAGAGTTGCCATGTTTACATTTTTTTTCCAATAGAATTGGGCTTCTTTTAAACTGTTTAAACTGCTTTAATTGTGTTTTTATGTTTATTTTTGTCATTTTTGGAGCTTGACAGTAACGAACATGACTAACACACAGTATCAGATTTAGATCGAGCTCGTCGGACTGATACCTGATCTGTCTAAAAAGATCCAGGTATCGGATCGGTGCATCCCTAGTATAGTGAGGATGCATTACATTTGAACTCTTCTCCTGTGGTTAGGTTAGTGTCACTCCATCTTTAGTCCTGTCATCCTGTGGAGGTCACGGGGAGGTTGTGTTGTTTCTCCAGTATTAGTTCCTTAGTAGCTCATTCTTTTAATGCTTTTTTCTATGATCCAATTTCACTAATGGATTTGTATTTAGGGAATCCATTGAAGAAGAGTGCCTTTTAAAGACAATATCTGTCATACTGTATATGGGTGAACACGTATATCACATGGCTGTGATTCATGGTTGTGTTTTTGAAAATGAAAACAATTAGAAATAGCATGGTTGATGTGCATACATCAGCCAAAGTAAAAAAATGGATACTTCCATATGTTCTCAAACTTATTTGACAGTGTACAGAAATGATCACTAGGGTGTTCAGTTAGGACTTCAGAAGACATGTATTTAACCACTGGAGTCGTATGGAGTACTTTCATGCTGCTTTTATGTCCTTTTTGGAGCTTCAGATTTCTGCCCAGCATTCAATTGCATTGAATGGAAAAACAGAGCTGAGATATTCTTCTAAAAATCTTTGTTTGTGTTCAGCAGAAGAAAGTCTTGCACATCTGGGGTTGTATGAGTGTGAGTAAATGATGAGAATTTTTGGGTGAACTATCCCATTAAGAACAGTGACCTTTTGTGTGTTGTGGATATATGATTTATACATGCACATTAATTATAGTGTCTATCCAAGGTGACACTCATTAGGTTGACCCATTTAAGTCACAGCCATTTACATCACTACGTGACCCATAAGTCTTCAGAGGGACCCCAGCACTCTTTCTCTTGTGCTGGATGTTGTTTGTCTAATATTAATATAGTGGCATGTGTGAACACTGAGGTGCGCTCTGCAGGAGCAATGGAAAAGATCAATGTGGCACACCTGACTTGCCGAGTCCTCCCCACGGAGAGGCTGTCACTTATTAACTTTAATTAAATCGCTCCAGAATCGTGCACAGCTCACCTGTGCGAATAACGACCGAGTACCCTCCTTTGAGAGTCTGCCAGACACCTTTGAATCTCCTTTATTCTCTTTGTCTATTGAAGGGTATGAAATGGCCAGTGATAGGCCAGTTATAAAAAGCATCCTGGAGGAATAGGAAAGGATGTTTTTTACCATAACACAACCTGGATTGATTCTGATTGATTTTCCCAAACCAGCAGTAACCAGACACACATACTTCTCGTTCCCTTGAAGATCCTTATTAAACTTGCAGTGTAAAACAGTTCCTGGAATTGAATTCAGTGGGGGGCTTGCTGTGGGAGGCTCACCATGGGCTGCCTATCATACTGGACTTTGAAAGTCAGGATAGTTTTTGATTCTCCTTATGCCTGCTTAAGGATCTCTACTTTATTTCTTTCATAGAATAAAAAGATCTGTGCGTTAGTGCAAATTCCATTTTGTTATGCTTCTGGAATTTAGATGCGTTCTGTTATTTTGTAATTCGAAATAGTTTTGTATGACCTATTTGAAGAATAAAAAAACATACTCAATTTGATCATATCTCAAATAATTCTGTATTAAAACTAATCTTTTTTTTGTTTACCTTGGTATTTTTTGTTTAACATTTTTGATTATATAAATTTAAGCATTTCATTACATTTTTGGTCTGTTTTGCAGAGAGAATGAAGTTCTGAAGGTCCAGCTGAAGAAGTATGTTGGTGCTGTCCAAATGCTGAAACGAGAAGGCAGCCAAGGCAATGATGGTAAGACATTGTTCTTGTGCTATTGGATGGTTGGAGTTCTGATAAAATGTTACCCTCTTTTTTTTTGCTCTCCCCTTTTTCTCCCCAATTTGGAATGCCCAATTCCCAAAGCACTCTAAGTCCTCGTGGTGGCGTAGTGACTCAGTCAGGCTGGTTGCCTCCGCATCTGAGACTGTCAATCCGTGCATCTCATCACATGGCTTGTTGAGTGCGTTACCACGGAAACATAGGCTTCGCTATTCTCCGTTGCATCCACACTCAACTCGCCACGTGCCCCACTGAGAGCGAGAACCACATTATAGCGACCACAAGAGGGTTAACCCAACGTGACTTTACCCACCCTATCAACTGGGCCAGTTTTGTTTCTACGGAGACCTGGCTGGAGTCACTCAACACGCTCTGGATTTGAACTCGTGACTCCAGGGTTGGTAGTCGGCATCTTTAGTCACTGAGCATCTGTATCTTTAGTCACAGAGCTACCCAGGCCCCAAATATTACCCTCTCTTGAACTTGTAACATTTACTTGAACCTTGAACCTATGTTGCATTTGGTGGGAGTTTTTTTTTTTGTTGAACAATTAGCACATTCAAAAGCCTCCTTTGGAGGGTGTGTCCAACATATTTGCATGTAGGGTTATTTTTGCAGTTATTCCTTGTTAATCACTGGCAATAATTCCATGAAGAGCACACACAATTTAGTAGATTTTACAAACAAATTTGTACCCTTTATTTGAATCCTAGTAAATTACAGACAAAATACTGTATTTAGCTTGATGCACTGGATAAAAATTTCTTCCAAATGCATAAATGTTAACAGTTGGAATGTTTAGAAATTATTTGTGTTTGGCTCCTGGCTGATGTCCCTGTAGCTGGATGACTGAAGGCACTGGTGTATGTGTGACAGGCAATAATACCCTACAGTTTTAGACAGCTACATGTGCATCTGATCATGTAGATTTTTTTTTTTTGATTGGTTGGGGAAAATTGACACAGACACAAACACTTAAAGGACACTTGAACTGTACATTAAACTAAACATTGGAACATGTATGTAATTTATCCACAAAGTGTGCAGCTTTTGTCACTGCAGTGTATCTTTCTGGGCTTCTGGAAGAACATTTCCAGAGCCTCTTGATATGGGAAGTCAGAAACGTCTGGCCCTTTTATTGAGATCCGCATGCATGCTGCAAGATGGTCTCCTTGCGGCCTATTGCGGATGTTTGTCTTGACCTTCAAATGCATTAACTGTTAAATGTGATAGCTTAACATATAGCTAAAAGCAGCAAATCCTATTGTGAAAAGTTTGTATTACCCTGTTCATGGTTGAGAAGTCCCTTTCACAGTTTACAGTACTGACTGGGACCATCAGAGCAATAGAAGCCAGCAGGCTGTTAGTCTGAGCAGACAGTCAGAACACATATGTGTGTGATTGAGCATTAAGGGCTATATTATTTTATTTTTTCGTTCTTTGAATTAGTTAATTATATTAATTTCAATCTTTTGATTGTTCATATCTTAATTTTTTAAAAATATTTTTATTAATAGATCCGGCTCTTCTGATATGCGAGCCGGCTCCCAACGTTCACCTACAAGAGTCGGGTCTTAGAGCCGACTCATTCGCGAACGACCCATCACTAGTGACTGGACTTTTGCTGCTTGTCAGGGAAAGGGCGTGCAGCACTTGGGCTCTTTTCTGTACTTGGACTCGGAGCAGTAGCGCTACTCCGGGTGCTACTTACAGGAGAGCGAGTGTTGCCATCTTCACCACCCTGGGAGCGTTTAAAAAACACAGATATTTTTGTCTTCTTTTCAGGTGATTGACGCAACATATTTCCGACGCACGCTTTCTGTCCGCTGGTGGGAGTGTGTGATGGGGAGTCGACTCCAAAGAGTCGATTCCTCGACTCTGAATAGCCCCAGATTCGGGGTCGACTCCATCACAGGAATCGACTCTTGGTGTCGACTCTGTTACTGTGTCCGAAATCACTCACTTCTGAGTGTCTAATCCCTATAAAAATTATATTTTTGCAGTAAAGTCGAGTAGATTTGTATATTCTTTTACATTTTGAGTGTATTACTATTTGTTATATGTTGAATTAATGTGACGTCATATCACGACCGTAGTCTCAAAGTCTAGTGTGTCCGCGGCATTACACCATGCCAGAGACCTGTCGTAGAAACTTTGAATTTATCCTACACGTAGCTTGTAGCTTATCTCTTTAGAAATAGATAACAGTCATAGTGACTCTAGTTTGTAATTATGCATACCTCCGTACCAGAAAACCTGGAATCGAACAACCCTATGCTCACCAGTGTGCGCGCGAACGTATCTGTGTGTGTGTGTGTGTGCAGGCGTGTGTGTGTGTGTGCGCATAGGGGCGGAACTCCGCCGTGCGCGATACAGAGAGCTGAGGAGAATAGTAAACGTGCGACGATGTAGAGACAGAAATGACATGCCGTCGTGTAAATAAGATAAATAACTTAAGGGCTATTTAGTTTGTTTAATAAAAGAACAAGGTATAGACCTGTTCTATTGGAAAGGTAACCTTAAATTACTTCTGTTGTGATCTGGCGCTATATAGAAAATATAATTAACTTTACCTTCAAGGGGGGGCGGAGGGTGCCGTTGGGGGGGCGGGGCGCCCCCCTAATATAATGGCAGGGGAAACACTGACATGACATGAGTAATTAACAATTGTTTACAGACAGATTGTTTCACTTTTAGTTGATTATATCACAATTCCAGTGGGTCAGAAGTTTACATACACTAAGTTAACTGTGCCTTTTAGCAGCTTTGAAAATTCCAGAAAATGTATGTCTAGCCTTTAGACAATTAGCTTTTGATAGGAGGTGAACTGAATTAGAGGTGTACCTGTGGATGTATTTTAAGGCCTACCTTCAAACTCAGTCTTTGTTTGACATGGGAAAATAAAAAATAAATCAGCCAAGATCTCAGAAATCAATTGTGGACATCCACAAGTCTGGTTCATCCAAATGCCTGAAGTTACCATGTTCATCTGTACAAACAATAGTCTGCAAGTATAAACCCCATGGGACCACACAGCCATCATACCGCTCTGGAAGAAGATGCGTTCTCCAAGAGATTAAAGTAGTTTAGAGTGAAAAGTGCAAATCAATCCCAGAACAACTGCAAAGGACCTTGTAAAGATGCTGGAGAAATTAGGTATATATGTCCACAGTAAAACGAGTCCTAAATCGACATAACCTGAAAGGCTGCTCAGCAAGGAAGAAGCCAATGCTCCAAAACCGCCATAAAAAGCCAGATTACAGTTGCAAGTGCACATGGGGACAAAGATCTTACTTTTTGTAGAAATTTTCTCTGGTCTGATGAAACAAAATTGTAACTTTGGCCAGAATGACCATCATTATGTTTGGAGGAAAAAGGGTGAAGGGTGCAAGCTGAAGAACACCATCCCAACCCATCATGTTGTGGGGGTGCTTTGCTGCAGGAGGGACTGGAGCACTTAAAAAAAATAGATGGCATCATGAGGAAGGAAAATTATGTGGATATATTGAAGCAACATCTCAAGACATCAGCCAGGAAGTTAAAGCTCGGTCGCAAATGGACAATGACCCCAAGCATACCTCCAAAGTTGTGGCAAAATGGCTTAAGGACAACAAAGTCAAGGTATTGGAGTGGTCATAACAAAGATCTGACCTCAATCCGATAGAACATTTGTGGGCAGAACTGAAAAAGCATGTGCGAGCAAGGAGGTCTACAAACCTGACTCCATTACACCAGTTCTGTCTGGAATGGGCCAAAACTCCAGCAACTTATTGTGAGAAGCTTGTGGAAGGCTACCAAAACATTTTACCCAAGTTAAACAATTTAAAGTCAATGGTACCAAATACTAACAAAGTGTACAGTATATAAACTTTTGACCCACTGGGAATGTGATGAAAGAAATAAAAGCTGAAATAATTAATTCTCTCTACTATTATTCTGCCATTTCACTTTCTTAAAATAGTGATCCTAACTGACCTAAGACAGTTAATTTTTGAGTTTAATTGTATTTGGCTAAGGTGTATGTAAACTTCTGACTTGAACTGTATCTACGCAGTGATTCATGGATGCATTTATAACCCTTAGAGGGTTTGAAAGAAAGCAAAAAAAACAAAAACAAAACATGTCTGCTAAAAAAAAAAAAAAAAAAACTTTATTGAAATATCGCATTGCATTTGTTCCTTCCTTCTGCAGACTATTAGCATGTGTGTGATGAATGACATGACATCCCTCTGTGGGATGCGTCATATGTTTGAACAGCCTGTGTCTATAATTTCACACAGTTTTCCTGTGATATGGTGAGAATTTAAATGATCTCTACATCTCATCAACAGATTGCTTGAGAAGAGCATTGTAAGATTCTCCTGTGCAAGTTCAATCTGGATGCACGGCTCTTATATGCAAACAAAAAGTATGTTGTGGCAACTGAAATGCAAAGCGTTTATCAAAATTCCTATGTGGGTTGTTTGCATCTCAACCCTCCAATATAGATCTGGCTAACTAGGTGATGCACTCCCAGCAACAATTGGTTGTGATGTTTTACGATTGCATTTTCCATCTCGTTAATGGATTTGACAAACATGAGCTTCTCCACAGATCAGCAGTCACAGCCTTCCCTGTGTCCCACGATTACAGCATCAGTCAGATCCGTTCGTAAAAGTGTAGTCCCACAGGAGACAGAGCCACAGAGAAACCCCAAAAAGATGCCTAATAAAGAGTTTTATGCAGCCGCATCATGCTGTGTATGTAGGGTCTATTATGACTCCCTCTTGGATATGGCAGGCGGCTCTTGCACCGAGCAGCACTATTGATGCAAATTTCTCCATTTGCCTTCTCATTGCCTTTCTCTCTCTCATTGTGTGTGTGTGTGTATATATATATATATATATATATATATATATATATATATATATATATATATATATATATATATATATAAAAAAAAAGAAAACTGGAAAAATGGAGGCCACAACATCTGAGTCTAAATGATTCCTCTCTCCTTCATATCTTCTGGGCTAATGATGTGCTGTACTGTACTCTGACTTTGATGTTTAACAGCAACTGAAAAGCTTGGCTGGGACACATCAAATTGATATACAATGTGCAACACAAGTCTTTCTCGTGTCTTGTCAGACTGTGCACATGATACAAGCTCTTTTGAAAGCTTTTCTTTAACGATAGTGTGCTCCTGATGTGATCTCACGCGAACCCACGCATCAAAGATCACGATGCATATTGAAAATTCCTTGTGTCTCCCCAAAGTTGAACCGCTATCGTGTTTTTGCAAGTGTTGGATTAGAGCATGCAATTAGGTAAATGCGTCTCTTTGCCAAAATGGGAAATTGAAGAACCGCCTTCATTCCCATATCCAGTACCCTTTCATTAGGCATTGGAAATATGCTGGAAATCATGCACATGAGGGAGGGTAAGTGTCTCGCCACTTGCCGAGGCTCAAGGAGAGCAGGAACAGCTGGAGTTGTCGTTTTTCTTTCTCTCTTCCTTCCTTTGGATATTTGGGTCAGAGGGAGAGTCATCAGTTAAGGGATAACCCAAACTAGGGTTGCAATGGTATGAGATTTTCATGGTCTGATAACCGTCTCATAAAATATCATGGTTTCACGGTATCACGGTATACGTTATTACACAATTACTATTATCAGTGAAAACGGAAGGGTTATTTTATTTATTTATTTATATTTGAGCAAACACTTTATTATAATTGAAACGTGAACCATTTATTTTATTGAAGTGTAAAAAAAAGTCTCCCTTTTGAAAATAAATAAATACAATAAATAAGAAAACAGAATTATAATAATAAACCGAATTATAAACATGATAAAAATGAACTACTCAATGAAAAATAACATCAGCAGTGTGAGCTTTTAATGTAATGTCCTATGATTATTAACAGTTAACATATACTTTTAACTGCTTCTGTCTGTAGCTTTAACTCAGTGCTTCTCAAATGGTTTTGCTTCAGGACAGATTTTACATTGGACATCAAGTGGTGACCTGCCATAGATTAAACATAACCTGTATTTAATGTATCCTGGGTTGCATTTCCTTTTATGTTGCATAGTTTTGTTCATGGTTTTCTAGTACAAGGACATGCATCAAGTGACATTATTTTTGTTGTTGATGTCAAAATCTACAGGAAGTTTTCTTTCCCCCCTTTAAAAATTGAAGAGCATATTTACTTATATGAGCCCATTATTATCCCGTTTGTTACCTAATATTACATATTTATACACATATTACACAGGAGGAAAGACTCCTCATTATCATGGTTATGTCAGTGTGCCAGTCTTAAATAATAATAATAATATAATAATAAATTAATGAAGCTGAAACAAATCTTGAAACGTTAACTACAACTGCCACTGTTGATATAAAATGAGATCTAATAGATTCTACCTTTTAGATTATTTCAAATGAAACTATAAAATGTTTTCAAAATATAACATTTCTTTTACTTTTTACTTTTAATTACTTTTACTCATCTAAAATCATGAAACAAATTTGTAAAGGTGATGGTGTGTAATTTATTTATTTATATATTTTTGCGCAGAGCACAGTTGCTCTTTTCATCCTCAGTGCTGTTTGGCATGTCAGGGCTGCTACTGTTTGAGAGGTTTGAATTGACAATCTCCGTAACACTTTAAACTAGAAAAGTCTCACTAGAATTTAAATTGGTCACATCAGTTTTGATGTCTGCGCTCCACAATATTGAGGGAAGCCTGGTTGTTGCACGCGCGCGCAAGAGAGAAGAGCAGCGTGACCCTCCACCGTGCCACATTGGGCTTTTAAGCCAAATGGAAAAATGTAAGAATTTCTTTGCATTATATATAACAATTTTTCAAACCAAGTGGCATTTATTTTAAATAAATATAGCTCAAACACTCTTTTTAAGCAAAATAAAGTTTGACAAAAAAGTTTGATTTAAAATGTTCAAAATTAAGACTGAATTATTGTGACACTTTCTGGTTGCCAAACTTTATGAAACATGTCAGTTATTATTGTGATAAACTACACCTGTGTTTACTCTTCTAGGATACTTGTGTTAACTTGAGGGGAACCGACTACACCAACAATCAAGTTTGAAAAATGTGACAAAGTTAAGTTAGTTCTAGGAAAAGCTCTAGCATCATTTGTTTGAAGATGCCAATTGTTTTAGAACATTTAAAGTGTGACAAAGGGATATGTCACCCATTCACTTGCATTGTATGGACCTACAGAAAAAATTGTCAGTTGAGATCAGCAGATGAAAGGAAGTCATACATATCTGGGATGGCATGAGGGTGAGTAAATAATGAGAGCATTTAAATTTTTGGGTAAACTAACACTTTAAGTGACCAAAACTGTCCAAATTATTTTTGGAGCCACTGTATTTGTAGGGATATTAATGCACAGTCTCTCTAAGCCATGTCTGTCATGCTACAAAGTTTCTGCACTGTTCAACTTGTGATGGATTAATTGTCTCATCAGCCATCCTTAACTTGTTATGCATCCATTTGTTTGAGCATCAGACAGGCTAAATTAATCTTCGTTCAGGAAATGGATCAGGGTGCTATTTAAAAATGAATAAACGTGCCTGGCTTTCGCCTCTCCGATGACAGCCACAGTTAATGAGTCAATGAAGGCCATTATTCACTAGCTCCGTCAGAAAACCGTTAATAATTTCATGTTTCAAATTCATTACATGGTGGATTGTATTAACCCATCCCCGTCTGGCTCTGGAAGTGAAGTCACTTAGTTGTTTGCTCCTCCGCTTCGGTCGAGAGGTGTGTATGAGTGTGCAGCTGTGTGTGGGTAATGTGGGTTATTGTGTTTACTTTGACTAATACAGATCCCTGCCGTGTGTGTGAGAGCTTGGTCGTTATTAAACAGAGGAGTCTGTTCACTGCAGAGAGGAGACGAGGCCGCGTAGGTGGGGCCAGGTGGTCTCCGGTAATGGGGATGACGTACCCAATCACCTGTTAATGAACGGTGTTAATGAACATTTTAATCATCGCCTGCGGGTTAAGCTGAGACCTCATAAATCCCCCTCCGGCTCAAGCAGTGTCAGTTATTGCACAGCCGTTCCACCTGAAGATGGAGAGGGTGGGCATGTGTACACCAGATACTGCAGTGGGAGCACCTGGACAGTGATGCCTTCATTTACTGTCAAGCCATCCTCCTGCAGTTCCACAGATGCTACTCTACGGCAACAGAACGGTCTAGTTCTTGGCTATGGCGGACCTCAAGATCTCCACTGACGGTCGGAGTGTGATGGCGGCAGTAATTTGAAAGTCAGGTCTTATCGTGGCACGGGAGAGAGAAACCAGCCACAGAGTTAAAAGACGGAGGATGGATTACATTTGCCCATCATTACTCAGGGCACTTTGCAACTAGTTCTCTAAACTATGATGCTCCGAATGGTTGGATCTCAAATACAAAGCACAACACAAGGCAGGTTAATGAAAACATCAGAAAGAAAACTTGTGTCCCAGCAGAAGTGCACATGCTCACAAAACATTGGGTCTCATACACAAACCCTGTGTATTTGTGTGTTAAACGTGTGCGTGAATGTTTTCAAGCAGAAATCATGATTCATCACTTACACATGATCTAAATTGAGGATACAATTTAAAACCAATTTAAACCACATGTACGCAAAAATAACAGACTCCTGATTGCCTTAAAATATGGAATGAGATAGTTAACCCAAAAATTATAATTTCCAGTTTACTCACACTTGTGCCAATGAGGATTAAAACTTTCAAGCTCCGAAAAGGACAAATGTAGTATAAAAGTAAACCATTCGATTCGAGTGGTACATTCCAAATCTTCTGAAGCAATACGATATGTCTGTAAATCTTGACTTCCGCCCTAGCGGGTCAAAGTTTGTTCACTCAATTTTAGGTAAACCATTCCTTTA
Source organism: Moxostoma hubbsi (assembly GCA_032164185.1). Classification (NCBI taxonomy): domain Eukaryota; kingdom Metazoa; phylum Chordata; class Actinopteri; order Cypriniformes; family Catostomidae; genus Moxostoma; species Moxostoma hubbsi. The sequence continues at coordinate 16,468,597 of JAVLUX010000039.1, forward strand.
AGTTGGTATGCATTTAATTAATATTATTATTAGAATAGCTAATTGACCCTACAATAAATCATACTTATTTCAGAGCAACACAAATTATGTATTATAGCTTAATCTGGGATTTGTTTCTGTATAAAAATCCAATCGATCATGTGTTGTCTAGGACTATATGTAAGGTGTTGATTTGTGTTTCAGTTGGTCTTGAGAATGGAGTTCTTTACTCTAAAATCTCTTGGGTGACAGTGCATCTTTAGAGATCGCAAGGATACGTGTGTAGAGAGATGAATGGCTTTGCAGGAGTGGTTGTGCTTAATGTTCTTATATGGAGGTGTTTTGGCAGCATATGCTAAATAACTTTGGGCATGCGCTCCCTCATATAGAATTATCTGCTTCATGTTTCATTCACCATCTTACAAGGGTAAGAACAAATGAATGTGTGTGCACCTGTCAAGAATCCTTTTTTTTTTTTTTTTTGTGAAATTTTTACATGAAAATATCTTGACAATTGTAAAAAAAAAAAAAAAAAAAAGTGTGAATAAGACCCAATGTATCTTTGATTCTGAATCCTGCCTACATCATGTGCAGATTCCATCCCTAATTATTTCCTGCCTCTTTGTACCATCTTATCTAATTAAAACATGCCCAAATAGCTGTGTTTATTGCTATTTTCCCCTCGTAGGATCATTGACTTTGTTTTCCTCTTGCACAATGCAAGCTATAGAATGGAGGTGAATTGGAGGGCAACAGATTGTATAGGCTGTACAAGGAACCAATGCAACAGTTGCATTCTGGTGAGTACCAGCTGCTTATCTGACATTATTCAGATGAAGCTGGACTTCAGAGACCTGCACCATGCTGAGGCCCTCCAGGAACACGTGGTGCTTCATGAGACCTGTGCTCATCAGAGAAGCAGCCCAACGCTTCTGCGCTTATCAAAGTAAGGCCGGCCATTCTGCCTGACCCCAGGCCCTGCTTCAAAAAACAAGGTGGAGAGTAAATGCAGCCAGTGCTTGTATGTGGCTCATGCTAATGTGCCTCTCAGCGTTGTGACTTAAGCTCTTCAACGTGTGAATTATGGTTATCATGCTTAATTGAGCCGTTTCTTAGCCTAGCAACCAGACTGAAATAGGGATGGCTGCTGGGTGAATTTTTGCATTCTGTGTTTGTTTTTCTTATATCGCATAACTAATTATATTGTAATAAGCATGACAGTTATGATGCTTTACAGCCACGTCAAACTGCAGACTGCAAGCAGTTTAAAATAGTCTAAAAAGTGTTTCTTTTTATTTTAATTTGTTCATTTAATTGAATTTGAATTTAGTACATTTTTGCATCTTTTTTTTCATCATTTTCAATTCAAAAACAGCAAATGTTCAATGCTCTTTGCATTAGTGTAATATTTTGTAACAAAAGAACTAAAACTATAACTTTGTCACTACACTTTTTCAATTTATTTTTTTGACAAAAGATTTGTTTTAATAGTTTTTTAGCATTCAAGCCATTGTTTCACAGGAAATACTCAATATTGCCAGCCATTCAATTTAGTGAAATCTGACATTATCGATCTGCGATGACTGATTAAAGCTGAATTTTTTTCAGCACTGCTTATTTAAAGAGTGATTCAAATCTGTAATGAGAACATTTTGTCCTTGGTTTTATTAATTATGAAAATACTAACCTTCCGAAAAGTAGATCATTAACTTTTTGCTGTGTGTTGCACTGAATAGACTATAATAAATTTGCTTCTTAGTTTACCGACTTTACGCACATTGATAATTACCTAATTGCTTAAAAAACAAAAAGTGATACCATTTATGGAAAAACAATCTGTATAGACTACTTTAAATGCATCCGTCTCCGCACCAGTAATGTTCTGTACTCATGTTATATTCATGGTCTTGACAAGTAACTCTGTTCATGTTGGGAAACTTGCATAGAAAATAAATATTTAAATGGTTGCAACTTGATGAGCCTCTTGCTCCAAGAAAATAACATGGATTAAGGAAGTCTTTCTTTAAACACCAAATATTAAAGTCTAAATGATTAAAAAGGACTTTATTGTGTAATTAGTGCAGAGAGATTAAAACAGCAGTGTCTCACCTTAAATATATAAACAAGAAAGATAAGTGAGCTCCTCCTCAATTGCTAAAACAAAAGTTTACTTACACCTTAGCCAAATACATTTATACTCAGTTTTTCACAATTCTTTACATGTAATCTTAGAAAACATTCCCTGTCTTAGGTCAGTTAGGATCACTATTTTAAGAAAGTGAAATGGCAGAATAATAGTAGAGAGAATTAATTATTTCAGCTTTTATTTCTTTCATCACATTCCCAGTGGGTCAAAAGTTTATATACTGTACACTTTGTTAGTATTTGGTACCATTGACTTTAAATTGTTTAACTTGGGTCAAATGTTTTGGTAGCCTTCCACAAGCTTCTCACAATAAGTTGCTGGAGTTTTGGCCCATTCCAGACAGAACTGGTGTAACTGAGTCAGGTTTGTAGACCTCCTTGCTCGCACATGATTTTTCAGTTCTGCCCACAAATGTTCTATCGGATTGAGGTCAGGGCTTTGTTATGGTCACTCCAATACCTTGACGTCCTTTAGCCATTTTGCCACAACTTTGGAGGTATTCTTGGGGTCATTGTCCATTTGGAAGACCCATTTGTGACCGAGCTTTAAATTCCTGTATGATGTCTTGAGATGTTGCTTCAATATATCCACATAATTTTCCTTCCTCATGATACAATCTATTTTGTGAAGTCCACCAGCCCATCCTGCAGCAAAGCACCCCCACAACATGATGCTGCCACCCCCATGCTTCACGGTTGGGATGGTGTTCTTCGGCTTGCAAGCCTCACCCTTTTTCCTCCAAACATAGCAATGGTCATTATGGCCAAACAGTTAAACTTTTGTTTCATCAAGTTAGAGGATATTTCTCCAAAAGTAAGATCTTTGTCCCCATGTGCACTTGCAACTGTAGTCTGGCTTTTTATGGCAGTTTTGGAGCATTGGCTTCTTCCTTGCTGAGCAGCTTTTCAGATTATGTCGAAATATGACTCCTTTTACTGTGGATATAGATACTTTTCTACCTGTTTCCTCCAGCATCTTCACAAGGTACTTAGCTGTTGTTCTGGGATTGATTTGCATTTTTTTACACCAAATGCTTATACTTGCATAATATTGTTTGTACAGATGAACGTGGTACCTTCAGGCTTTTGGAAATTGCTCCCAAGGTTGAACCAGACTTGTGGATGTCCACAATGTTTTTTCTGTGGTCTTGACTAAGCAAAGAGGCACTGAGTTTGAAGGTGAGCCTTAAAATACATCCACGGGTACACCTCCAATTCAGTACATCACCTATTAGAAGCTAATTGGCAAATTTTCTAAAGGCTTTTTCTAAAATTTTCCAAGCTGCTTAAAGACCGTTAACATAGTGTATATAAACTTCTGACCTACTGGAATTGTTATGTAGTCAATTAAAAGTGAAATAAACAATTGTTGGAAAAATTATTCGTCATGTACAAACGACTTGCCAAACTATAGTTTACTAATATGAAATCTGTGAAGTGGTTAAAAAATTAGACTTCAACCTAAGTGTATGTAAACTTCTGACTTCAACTGTAACATTCCATTTTCAAAAAATTTCGGTTGCCCATAACTTTAATGTAGAGCAATGCATACCTTCATATTTTAGGCTGCATAATGGCATCTGTGCATTAATTATGCAAACAGACACTTTAACAGTGTTTTTCCATGTTGATGAGCCAACTTCCTCACTTCAGGATTTGAGTGGTTACTTTCCTGCTGACACTTTAAAAATCTTTCATGCAGTGGATGGAAAGAAGGTAATATGTGTTTCCTCTTTTTCATCCAGCGAACAATTTGAACAGATTTACAGTAGATCATCAATGTGACCTCCGACATCAATTTCGCTGAAACCAGGAACTTTTGGAGCATCTGTATGCTCCAGCTGGTCTCGCCTCATAAACGTCTCAAACAACAGCTGCCAATACTATTACTGAGAAAAGGAAACCTTCCAGCATCATTAGACCTACAGGCATTTTGAATATGACTATATTTTTTTCTGGTTCAAACTGTTCTTTTAGTTCTCTTAGATTTGCCAAATCACATCAAAATGTAAGCCAGCTTGTGTTATAAACTGAAATGCATGAAATCAGTTGTGATAAGGCTCATCGCGTATTGGCGAGGTGCATTTGATGGTTATTCATCTTGAGCTCTTGTTATTCTAATTTACAGGTTTATTAGAATTAAATATCATATGAATGTGTGGGAACAGTGATCTAAGGTTTGCATCACAATGTTCAATCTTATTAACACTGCCACTGGTGACTTAATATCTAATGGCAGTTTAATCTGAACAGTAATTAGGTGCCTGGCTGATTAAATCGGATATGCATGTTGAAGCTTATTTGTGTATTTGCATGCATGCCAGGGGAGGAGATTGCCTTAATTTCCTCCAAGAGAACGTCCTTCCTTAGCCTTGAAGAGTTTCTATAAAGTTTTGTGTCCTTCACCATTACAATAGTTCAAGTTGACACACTTGTATTTATGAAATGTATGAATTTTATTGCATTAGAAACCGTGACATCTGCAAACAAATGACACAAGCTTTTCTCAGAACTAGAAATTTTTTGAAGCCAAACAAACATCTTTTTATAAAATGCTACCTTTAAAATAAATGCCACTTTCTTTGAAATTGTATATACAATCCAATGACATTCAGACATTTTTAAGTGTTTTTTTTTGTTGTTTATTTTAAGTATAATTTTTTTGGCCACTGTATTTAGAGAACTGGAAATTTGTCATCATCTTTGTTCAATAAAAGTTCAAAATTTTGCATTGCAGACAATGCAATTACTTGGTACTGATAGACTTTTACCAGTGACATCAAAGATGTGCACATGGCATATGGAGTAAAGATGTCACCGGCCCACACAGGCCTCGTAATTACTAGGGCCATACGCTTCCCCTAGATGACATTTTTAGATTAGGTGTTCAGTGCGGAGGCCCTCTGGATATAGAAATGTATTGTATTGAGATGTTCTGAGAGATGAGCATCTATGCGTTCAATGCTTATTGTGGTGTGGATGGACTGTAATCTGCCCACAGGGAAAGATGAATTCTCAGTGAAATTGCACAGAAGAATTTTTCTCAGGGGTTTCTTTTGTGATAACCCTGCAGTTGGTTATTCATAATGATTTTAAGATGAAATCAGCTATTTTCTGTCAGGAAATATTGGACTCTGGAAGATCTATTCTCTTTCTTTTTTTTGTTGGCAATATTAAAATGATTCTAAATTATAGAAATATTTCCCCGGTGAGACAAAATATTTAGATGATATTAAGACTATGAAATAGATAAAAAATAAATTCCAGGATATTTTTAGTCTTCTGATGATATTCTTATGTATTTATAAATTTTCTCTGAAATGACTGATTTCAGAGGAACCATCATTTCAATCAAACAGCACATTGTAGCCAATTAGATGCTAAATGTTTCATTCAAGTATTAAAATACAGTTAAAATGTAGTTAATATCTATTAAGGCATGTTTTCCACAGTTTTTCGCTAAATTCACATAAGGAAGACTGATTTTCATGAGCATTTTATTCAAGCAATTATCTAATTATCTAATCAGCCAATCGTGTGACATCAGAATAATATATAAAACCATGCAGATATGGATCAAGAGTTCAGTTAATGTTCACATCAACCATCAGAATGGGGAAAAAAATTAGATCAGTGATTTAGATCGAGGCATGATTTTTGGTGCCAGATGGCCTGTTATGAGTATTTCTGTAACTGCTGATATCCTGGGATTTTCACGTGCAACAGTCTCTAGAGTGTATAGAGAATGGTGCAGAAAACAAAAAACAACCAGTGAGCGGCAGTTCTGTGGATGAAAACGCCTTGTTGATGAGAGAGGTCAACAGAGAATGTCCAGACTGGTTTGAGCTGACAGAAAGGCTACGATAACTCGGATAACCCCTCTGTACAGTTGTAGTGATCAGAATAGCATCTCAAAATGCACAACATTTTGAACCTTGAGGCAGATGGGCTACAACAGCAGAAGACTATGTCTGGTTCCACTTCTTTCAGCCATGAAACAAAAACTGAGGCTGCCTTAGTTTCCTGTTCTTAACTGACAGTAGTGGTGCCCAGAGGGGTCTTCAGCTGCTGTAGGCACAATGTTCTGAATAGCACTGTTGTAAAACATGTTTACTTGGGTTACTATCACCTTCTAGTTAGCTTGGACCTTTCTCTGTACACACTAGAGGCTGCTGTGCATGAAAATCCCTGGAGATCAGCAGTTACAGAAATACTCAAACCAATAATGTAATGTTAACATAAAATGTTAAGTGGTATTGCAAACGAATCATTGAATCATTTATTAATTGATTCAAAGATATGAATCAAATTGAATAGATAGCTATTTCAATTTCACTAATGCCTAATACTTGTGAGTCACAAGACAAGGATGGATTGCAAAATGACTTGTTAAAGGAAACTTAATGGCCAAATAAAATTATATAAAATGTATATATCGCTAGCAATAACCTGGCAAATATATTTTAAATATTCAATATATTGCCCAGACCTAGTTGACATGTTTTTATTAGTTAGATTGAAATTCATACTAAGAATGGGAAAAACAATGCCAACATGACAGTTTTGATTGAACATGAATGTGAAATTTAAATTCTGAGTTATTGAAAATGAGGCACAAGTTGTCTGCTTGTGCAAGTATGTATGTACTGTAAGCCTAGATTCAATTACTGAAGGTGTCATTTTTGGTATGCTGGTGTCTCAGTTCACGTTGCATGATGAAAACACCCACTGGATCATATTGGACACCTGTAGGGAAGGAGAAAAACCTCTTGTAAACTCTGTCCTTGATCAGGGGTTGCTTTGATTTATCGTTTTTGTCATTTGAGACACCAGTTCAGTAATTTAAGCCCGTCATTTTATGACCTTCTTGATATCTATGTTTAACTTCACTAGATGGTAATGGAATACCACTTCAACACTGGATTGATTTTTAATCCGTAGTAGATAGCCCACATCTTAAATGGTTAGTTGGCCCAAAAATGAACATTCTGCTTTCATTTTTATTGTCGATCCAAGCACATATGACTTTCTTTATTCTGTGGCACACAAAAGCAGATAATAAGCAGTGTTACGGAGTGACTCAGTCACCATACACTTTCATTGTGTGGACAAAAGGTGCAGTGAAATTATTATAAATAGGCTAACATGTTACAATTTTACCCTTAGAAAGAAAGTCAGATGGTTTAGTGAGGAAATAGTAAACTATCCCTTTTAAACTCTTCTCAGTTCTCCTCAAGTGCTATGTCCAGTCAGTAAACACCATTTGGATGCTTTTGAGATTAGTTAGTAACTCATAACCTGTAGTTAGCCTTCTTCATAAGCCCCGGGGGCTGCGCTACCTTTCACTGTCCTCTGCTCATCGGCATGAGCCTGTGATATTACTGCCGGTCAGAGGTGATGCACCAATGGCCTCTCCAGTGAGATTCATTTTCTGCTTGCTCCATAGGAACCTGCTCTCTGTTCCTGCTGATGAATGCAGGGGTTGTGAGGAGACCATTGAACCCAGTGTCAGACTGTAAGCTCTCATAATAGAGTGTGATAGCATCAGACTAGCACTGAGCCCCTCTGCCATCCAAGATATGGCCTCTTCTGCACTCTATCCAAATCTCAAAATAGGAAATGTCTAAATTACACTTGCTAATGGAATGCAGAGATGGCAATTCCTCTTTTTTCCCTTGCTATCGCTACGTTTTTAATTCTCTATCAGGAAATGAGCACTCTCGTTTGATATGAAATGAAAGGCTTTCTCTTATCCATTTGAAAAAGAATAGTGTGAGGTGGCAGGAGAGGAGTTTTTTAGGCAGGAACACCGCATACTCCCCTTCTCTTTTTTCTGTCTTCACTGAGCTTCTCCTGTCTTTTTAGAAATTAATGGGAACATCAATGCTTAATGTATGCACAGCCCTCCTTACAGCTTGACCTCAGTAAACGAGATCCCGGACTATGGTCTAGTCAAAACACATCCCCTGTGTCCGAAACTACATACTTTCACATTAGGTACTGTATTTGATGAAGGACACACTTCTTGGTCGGTAAAACAGTGTGTTCTTTAGGTATGGCTGTAAGTAGTATGAATAGATTTCGGACATATTTCTTCTGGGGACGTGGGTTTTGACCTGTTACCTGAATATATAACAAAATGACAACAATCGCAGAAATAATCCACACTGGTTTAGCTAAACGAGCATCATTTCAGCACAAGGATTAACTTTCTTGTATATATAGCTAGGGCCGCCGATAAGAGGCGACAACTGGACTTTTTGTTTTGCCCGGCTGGACTGGAGGAGGTGGCACACAACAATTCTTTTCCATGTTGTATAGCACAGCTAAGCACATTCAATGGGAGATGCAGATATAATCACTGAGACAGTGCGCAACAGCAAAAGCTGAATAGACAGCGCACTTTGATTGAAGAACTGATCGCACAAAGTAGGTAATCCAGGTATTTCTCCCTTACTGCTTCATAAATACTGAGGATTTGGATATACTTCTCCATTGGCATACTGTTTTTTAGCATATTATAAAGTAGGGAAGTGTGGATATTCAGACGGAGCAATCAACTACAGCTAGTCATTAATGAACCTTTTCTCTTTATTCTAATTCTTTGAACTTAATATGTGGGTAAAACTTTTGCTAGAGATTGTAAAAGTTTGTCTGTGTAAAATTTTTGGCACATTGTTTGCAAGTGTGCAGTTCCTTATTTATGCCTTTATGTATGCAATACTGTATACAGTATACGGATAGACTGATATATCAGCAAAACCGATGCATTTACCGATATTCAACCATTTAGAGATTATCGGCGTTGTCCAATAACCTAGCCCTATGTATCAGCGAATTCTCAGAGAGAGGCCTTGTCAATTAATTTGACACACATATTCAATACATGGAAATATAACATGCATATATTGTTCATTGTAGTTTGAGTAAATACTTGTTCATTTATATTCATAAAGTTTCTGTAACACTATTTTTTGTTGCTTATAAATTGTATTGTATCCATTTCAGTCGACCACTAACAATGTACAATATCCTTATTCTAATTTACTCGTTATTATACTCCTTACAGTTCTGACAATGAGATCATACAGCAGCTGTTTTCCATATTGTGGTAGTTGATTTCAGAAAGCAAAAGTTTTTTTCTTAAAAAGAGAATGTTATAAATGATTATTATTATTTTGTACTTGATGCCACTATCACTGAATAAGAATCAGACCATGATGGGAACTTGATGGCATATTTTTCTTTATTGGTCTAGGAAAAATTAAAGCATCTTTCTACATTCTCTCCTTGTCATGAGTCCTTAAGGTTGATGGGCTTAAACTAGCTTTCCAGGCAAGAAACCATGATTAGAATCAGATACTCCATACATCTCCCCTACCACATAGAAACTCAACCCTAATGTTGTCTTGTGAGACTGATTAACACTGTTTTTTATCTTTCTGTTTTTTGGTGTCTGGTTGCTAAAATAATTGTTTTGACCTACTTTAACATTTGTCATTAGTCATCTGCAAGTTTATCAGCCACGGTGCATTTAATTATGGCGGGAAGGCAAATTAATCATCAGTAGGCTCTGGTCCCTCTCCTTTTACCGCTGTCAAGACTATTAACACAATAAAGAAAAAGCAATTAAATTGACTTTTAAAAATGGCAGTCAATTACACTGACTGAAACTAGTGTGTTTGTTCAGATAAAGTAGCTTTTCACTAATAACAACAAGCATTCCCCCCACCACCCCTATGCACTTAGAGGATTAGCTAAATAAATAACTAAAATGCACTGGTTTAGGGGGACTCTGTCTACCTCGAGACTTGATTATTTTGATTATTCTTTATTTGTCATATCGCTGTGGAATTGTTCTTAGACCCTCGTGTTGCAAAAAACATCCCAGTACAGTACATCACCCCCCCCCCCCCCCCATAACAAAAACACCACATATAACACAACACTACACATAAGCAGAAATAAGTGCTTATGCAGCCGAGGAACCTGAATCTTCTCCCTCATGAAAGTAACTGAAATTCATTGTGGAGAACATGAGTAGAATCAGCTGCTATATTGTGTGCCTGTCTAAGTAGAAACCATTCATAATTCAACTGGAAAGACTGGTAGTCAACTGGTAGTTTTTAACACCAATGATCTTCATAGCAGTTTTAACCAAATAAAAAGTCTTAAATTTAGTTTGTTCTGACAAATTACCAAACCAGACTGTTACGCCATTCTTAATAAGGCTCTATAGTACTGCTTTATGAAACAGCACCATGATGTTATGGTTAAATCCAAAAGCCATAAATGTTCATTAAAAATATCGTCTCTGTTGTAACCTGGAGCATAGACAGTCGATGAGACCTCCACGTGAGTTTATCATCAGTATGTACTCCTAGATATTTATACAATTCGACGGAAAGGCAACCCTAATATCTGGCCAACAATATACAGTCATGGGTTTTAAGGCCACTTAAGGTTAGATGAAACTGATTTGAATCAATATGTTTGCTTCTATTCTGTGCCATTTTTACTGGGATGTTTTCACGATTTATAAGCTACAACACTGGTTTCATGTTTTCAGTGTAGATAACATTTTCAGATCAAGGTACATTGATCCTGATGAATAATGAGGTATTCCTTTACTTCCAGTACACACACACACGCACAAACAAACAACTATACTGTTTAGAGTTACAGTAAATAGCACAACAAGTTCACTGTAGAGTCAAGTGAGTAATCAGGTACAGTTTTATTCAGACTTCCTAAAGTTTTTGAAGATGTCTTCTCAGACTACATTGAATGATACCAAAGTGAAATGGAAAAAATATAATCCTGAAATGGTTCTTTTTGACATAACCATTATACATGCTTAAATGAGATGTAGACGGTTTGTACAGATTGTCAAGCTTGGTCAAAGTTCAATTAGTTGTTTTGTGGTTTTCATTGCATAATTCATTTTATCAATCCAGAAGAGCATCAGGATTCTCACGGTGAAGCTCTTGCAAGTTTACAGTCGAAGTCAGACCAGATTATTTTAACTGTAGTGCTGAAGAAAGTGATTCCCTGATCAAACATCGGCCTCTCTTCATCGCCTTATTAACCATGTAGAGGCATAGCTTTAAAATCAGACTATAAAACTCAACTCGGACAGTCCTAAAACCTCTTTGTAGTCTTGAATATTGCATAGTAATCTCTCTCTTGAAGAGCAATATGCAATCAAGTTGATTATTTTTTCCAACTTCACTTCAAGGTGAAGTAATTTGTGCGGCACTAGCGTCATAAAATGAGATTGCAAAAACCGGTGTCTTCAAATCGGTTTCCTGAACACTTTCCCTGTCTACCATTGGTTAAGAAACAGGTAATGTTACCCAGACCCATGCTATTCATTGAACCAATGTTGCTATGTTGGGCTTCAGAGGGTGAGGTATATACGCACTATATAGCTTCAGCATCACCATGTGCCTGAGAACCATTTCTGACCTATTTCCTATTAGTCTTGCTTTATCGCTTCCTTTGAGATGTGACATTACTGTTATCATTGTTAACTTTGATACGTGTTCTTATTTTCGATGACAACTGCTTTATTCAAGTGCCTGATGACGGAACAGATGCCCTTTCTTTGATGCAAGAAAAATTAGTCAGTGATAAAGCTAGTTATTCGCTGCATATGTAGATTAAATGGAAATTGCGCCAGGGATTTTGTTTTTCTTTTTGATGGGGCTGGATGTGATAGTAAAATAGTGGAGAACAGGAAAAAGATGCAAGGCAAAGTTGAAATTGAAGGAAAAGATTAACCCAGTAGTACCTAAACTGAAAAGTGAAAGATACATTGCGAATTCGCCCATTATTGAGGTCCCTACATCAAAGAGAAAAGCAGTCAATATCAATCATTGCCCAAACTGTCTTTTGCTTCACCTATTTTTGCATATTTCTTGCTATATTGTCTAATCTCTCCTTTCTCTCATGATGATGGATGCAGAGGTGATCAAATGTGTAAATTGGAGCATTATATGCAAACCCTCTATGTTTGTTCTTGGGAACTCGCTCGTCTCACGTTTGAGCATCAAGTGATCGTTCGCTGATTGAATGATATGCTGTTGTTATCTCAAACGGTCTTGCAGGAAGCGTCAGCTGCATGATGGGGAAATATATGGAGATTACATTGATCAACACTCTCATTAAGTCTTTTTCTTTCCTTTTTTATTCAGCACATCAACAGAGACTAATTTTGCATCTGTCTGTCAATGCAGTGTACATTCACTGTGGCTTGTCTTTATGAATGCATTCATGTCTTTATATGATGTCTATACAGCATTCCCTGCCAAGCCTTTTTAAATTCCACTTGTCCTAAAATGTTTTGTCATTAATATGATATCATGAATAATCATGAGATTATTAATGAAACAATATGTCAGTCCATATTTCCTCTGTATAATACAGACTGCTTAATTATCGGTTTCATTTTGATATATTTTTTTTAATCCCCTTTTGTATGTTCTTATAGTAAAGAGCTAAGATGCTCAGCAAGGATCCTTCTCTGAGAACTTCTGTTCTTGACAGAATTTAAAAAAAAAAAAAATCTGAGACCCAGCTGATTCTTTCTGAACTTCATAACACAGAAAATATGAAATCGTAATGACAGCATGACTCTCAAGGCTGTCCAGACCAAAGTAATCCATATTTTAATTTGGGGAGCTAGCTTTACAGTCATTAAAACTCTCAAGGCCAAAAACAAATCAAATTTCCTATCATGCACCAATCAATATAAAGGAACAAAAATGAGCGCCTCTATTATTAGGTGCCTTCCTGGATGACATTACCATTGTATTTCACTTCTGGTACAATGTACAAAAACCATTGAAGATTAATGTTTAATGTGTGCAGAGTGTGGGCACTTGGACACAAGAGTAGTGGTTCTCAAACTTTCTTATTTGGCAGACAACTTCTACAGTATAACAAGATTTACAGGCCAACTATCACCCCAAACCTGGAGGAAACCACTAGATACCTCAAAGTATCAGTTTTTATTATAATTCGTTTTTTTAGTATTGTTTTTGTTTCTACAATTTTCATTGGTCAACAAATGTCAGAGTGCATTTAAAATTTTGGCCACATGACCGAGCATCGCTTTTCAAAACCCTTGTGTTTTCCCTCTACATCCTTGCCTCACTCCATCCCCATTGAAATCTAACACGATCACACAGGAAATCAACATGCAGCTTCTGAAAGTCTATGTAGCATGAAATCAATGCCATACTTCAGACATTTTTGCATTCATTCTGTTTCCTATGTACATCTATAACTGCCTGGTTTTAACCCCACACACCCTGCCCACTCTCTCTTTGAACTGTTGCCCACTGGCCGGCGCTACAGAGCACTGAGCGCCTGGACATCCAGAAACAAGAACAGTTTTTACCCTCAGGACATTTTCCTCATGAACAATTAAATGGCCTCAGGACTCCCATAGTGCAATATGTAAATTCACATATTTAAAACAATAACTGTACATTCCCCTACCTTGCACATACATTACCAGTTGCACATGTACATATGCCATTCTGTTATATGTCCTATTATTTGCATGTTTATTTATACTCTTACCTTGTTATATATTCTGTGTCTCACTGTAATATTCTGTGTACACTTGTTTTTCTTATTACTAAAAAACTTACTTGTGTACGTGAGCACACTTGGCAATAAAGCTGACTGAGTCATTCAACCATGATCACCTTTTCATCTGGTGCTACTGATACCATGTTGCACGGGCAACCTCCTAGTCATACGTTCTAGTTCCATGGGAACCAGGAAGTAATTGCATCACATGAACAATGGTGAGCATGATTTGGAGCTTGCAATTCCTCTACAATTAAATTTTTCTGTACCGATGGTTAGGTTTAGGGTTTGGGTTAGGGGAAAGTGCACACCTATTCACTGTTATACATAATTTACAACAAAAAATGCAACTCACTTTTCTCTGTGGGCACTTCAACTGGAGCTCAAATGGTAAACGGTTTCAGTAAACACTGGCCGATTTCAGCAACATAACTTTCGCCCTACTCAACGAATTCACAGTGTGATCAGTCAGTGGAATCAATGGATTCTCAGTGTTCTTTGAGGCATTGTAAACTCTAGTGTGTATGTTCCCTCTTTCCCACAGTGTGAGAAACATCACTCACAAACAACACTACTTAAGTGCATTTAGTGTTATTAATGCTTTCAGGCGTAACTGTTCTGGACTGAAATCAAGGTTGAGCTGCACATTGGCAGTAATTTGTGTCCAGTTGGTGCTCTTTCTGACAGTATTAGTGGTATGAGTGTGTGAGTTAGTGGGATGTAGACCATTGGCAGAGCACAGATAAGACTCAGCTCTGAAATGGCGAGTGGCTATGTGCGGGTGAGGTGATAATGTTCAGGATTGTTGTCTTGTATTCCACCTCCTTGCTGCTTCATGACAAACTTATCAGCCTGTCTCTGGTAGGCTGGCATTAACAGCAGTCCTGTCCTGCTTAATCCACCAATCACGGCACCTGAAATCAATCTCTCCCTCTCCACTTTTGGAAAAACTTGGATTTTCTTTCTGCCTTGGGACTTAAGAAATTAGAGAGTCTAACAGCTGTTCTGTTGAAAGTTAGCCAGGTCCAGGGGTTGCTTATTGCTTTCTTTGTTTCTGTTGTCCTGTGGTGCCTCAAGCAACATTTGTGTTGTGAAAAGTAGCACATTTTGATTGAGTTTTCAATTGGTGAAAGATTCCTTCCTGCTTCCCATGAACTCAGTAAATTTCATCCGTGTCGGTCAGCTCCACTGAAACAAGATTATGCCAGATTTAAAGGCTGCAGCACCACAGTTTGTAAGGAGCACAAAAGATTGTTGGTGTGAAATACCAATATGCCAGATAGATTAAATGTTTTTCCCATGAATTAACTTTTACAAGATACAATCATTTAAAGGAAATTATTAAATGACTAAAACTTTACATCTGTTCTTAAAGGTGAAATTAGTCATTTTTGCATCACTTGTAGCTCTAAACAGAATTGCAAAAATAATGATTGTTTCCTAAACATTTTCTTCAAATGAAGACATGTCCTCTCCTTCCACCCTTCCTCCCAGTCTTCCATTGTTCTTACAAATAGCTAGATTAACTGTTTGAGCCAAATTTTTAGTAAAAAATACTAATTTACTCCTGCTTACTTTAAGATGTCTTTCTTCATTAAACAATTTTTTAAATGATTACTCACACCTTTTAATTGTTAATAATAATTTAAAGTTTTCCTCTGCTTATTTCAAAATGTAAATTCCTGTTTTGCATTGTTTTCAGTTTCCTAATACCGACAGAGGTGGGAAGTAGTCAAAAACAGTACTCAAGTAAAAATATAATTACTTTAAAAAAAAAAAAACAACTACTCAAGTAGAAGTAAATGTTCTAACATAAATAATTACTTGAGTAAGTGTAACGAAGTATCCAATTAAAAGAGTACTCAAGTAGTGAGTTACTTGTTACTTTCACAAATGACATAATGACATTAACTCCCCTTATTCCATTACATAATACACATTTAACTTGCATTACAGAATTTGTATTATTATTATTACTATTAATGAAAATTCTGTCATCATTCACCATCATGTTGTTCCAAACCCGCATGACTTTCTTCTGTGCAACACAATATGGAGATTTTAGACAGATTGTTAGCCTTTTTCACCATTTACTTTTAAGTGAATGTGTGTTTTTATATATATATATATATATATATATATATATATATATATATATATATTGAAAGTGTATGGTGACTGAGACAGTTCCTAACATTCTATCTTACATCTTTATGGTTCCACAGAATAGTGAAGGTCACATGGGTTTGGAACAACATGAGGGTAGGGAAATTATGACAGAATATTAAATTATGACTGCGCTATCACTTTAAAGGGTTAGTTCACCCAAAAATGAAAATTCTCTCACCATTTACTCCCTCATGCCATCCCACATGTGAATGAATGACTTCCTTCTGCAGAACACAAATTAAGATTTTTAAAAGAATATATCAGCTCTGTAGGCCAGGACAATGCAAGTAAATGGGTACCAATATATTTATGCTCCAAAAAGCAAATGCAGGCACCATAAATGTAATCCATACGACTCCAGTGTTTGTTATATTTACAGAATCACCTTGAAAATAACCATCACTCACAGAAAAGCCTGCATTATCATTAGAGCCAAAACTTACCTCAGTGTGCTGCCTTAAGATGGAGCTGCAATATTAATCTTGAAATATCTGCTTGTCTTGGTGTTTAATGAAGGCATTGCATGACGAATCTATTCTTTTTTCACTGTGCGGAGCGAAGAAAGTGTTTCACTTTTTGTGAAGAGCATGATGCTGCAGCAGTGATAGACTCATCTTGAGTGAGTCTGTGTCAGCGCAATAAAATAATCAATAATCAATTTGTAAATAAATTACACATTAATTAAAATTAAACCCAGTGATTTAACTTCAGGAACGTTAACCCATTATAATGAAGTAAAAGTACAAAAATTACATTAGAATTGACTTGAGTTAGAGTAAAAATTACCCACTTTTAAACCTACTCTAGAAGTATTTTCCCTCCCAAAAAGTTACTCGAGTAAATGTAACGCATTACTACCCACATCTGAATACCGGTTACATTTTGTTCTCTTTCTCCACAGCTTTAGCCATTCAGAGGAATTGTGATGATCCCCCTCAAGCCCCCCAAAACAGATCTGTGGCTGATATAGAGGATCTGGCTGCCAACTATGAGCGTAAACTCATCGAGGTGGGTACTGTCTGTAGCTTATCTAGCCAACAGTACACAAACTGTACAGCTGTCACCTCAGAGTTGCAATAAACCAACTCCTACCACTAAAACATTCAATACTGCATTAAAGTAGTTTATATAATGTCAGTGGTGAAGATGTAATGACTTGTTTTCTTGCAGCATTATGCGTGATGTTTTAATGAAAGGTGAAGCACAGTGATTTAGAATGACATAATATAAATGTGGTCTTGGATAATTTGAAAAAATACATTTGAAAAAATTTATTTTATTTTTTAATAGCCTAACTGTGCTGTGAGCCCACCTCTACTTTCGAGAGAACAGCATCTACAGAACTTGCTGTACAATGGATAACAGTTTTTTTTAAATAATTAATATACAGCCATTTTCTTGTGTAATGACATAAAATTCTGCTTATGTTTGGGGGGATTATCCGTTAACTTATTTATGTATATATTTATTATATATTTCTGAGCTTGTAATTTATTCATGGGCTCATTTGCTTAGCTGTCTGTCTCAATAGGGTTTTCCAAACATGTACGTGAAGGCTGCCGCTTGTAGTTTTTACATTTCAAGCTCTGAAAGCTTTATTTAGTTTTTTTTGCTGGTGAGCAGGCATCCCTTTTTCCTCCTTCCTAGATATGTATAAGACTGTAACTTGTGATTTGTCTCTGGTGACAAATATAGCATATTTATCTCAGTTTCCACGAGAGCATAAATGAATATGGATCAAATGGAATTTTTTATTATATTTGTGGTGTATTTATACAGCTAAATTCAATTATATTTCAACCACTGGTGTTAGTTATGGTGTGAATGATATAAAACCTGTATTAATATCTATAAATCTATTTAAATGGTTGCTTTTTACATCCTATTCTATTAAATGCACTGCAAACATTCCAGATTTAGTTTTAAGAAGGGCTTTTCTGGTGTGTTTTACATGAGTGGAAGCGTTATAAATTAGGGATGTACATTTTGAGTCATTTTGAAGTCGAGTACACTAACTCGTAAATTATAACTAAATCAAAAAACAAGTATGACTGGACGGTAAGTAAAATGTATATTTATTTTGATTCACAAACATAACCAAGTACAGTTTCAAAATAAGATAACTGTGCTTTTTTCCCCCCGTAAAATATTAAATTAACTAGATGCATTAAAAATAAATTTGATTTAGTTTTTTTTAAATATCAGAAAAAACATTTGCACTCACCCGGAGCTTACATATAAACCAGTGCTGACGACAGTAGGGAAATGCTCACATACATAAACTCTGAGTCTACATAAAGACTATCACATTTTTATAATTTTACATGTTAAGTTATGTAAGATCAGGCATACATATCTGTGTCAAGTCGATGACAGCCAGGCTCTAAGATCTGACTATGCACCCTAGGTAAAGAAAGCTGGAGTCAAAAGAGCACCAAAAGAGGTTGATACTAATCATTTACACAAATGAAGAAAAATATGATCCAATTAAACAGATGAGCAACACAAGTGCATTTTGAAAATCCTGTGTTTTGAGATGATTGCATGATTGCATGGAACAAGTATTCGACTGGTGGGCTGTCTGTCGAAAGTATATGTACAACATAAACATACAAAGATATAAAGTGATAAAAAAAAAATCTGACATTGTCAGGCAGACCCATTTAACTTGCAGTGCAGCATTTTGACTCACACTTCACTACTCTCTTGCATAATCGTCATGGCAGTTTCATGGTCGAAGTTCCAGCCACCACTCTGATTGAAAAATAAATTGTGTCCTAGCGGGTAACTTTTTCCAAAGAGCTCTCTTTGCTTTACTTACATCCTTGCAACTGCCCTCCACATCCCACTTCGGCTGTACATGAGTTTCCTCACCTGATATTTATGTTATCTAAATATCACTGTACTATACAGTATAGTACTGTACAGTTAAATTCAATCAAGTCAGTAAAATTATGAAACAAAAAATGCAATCAAATGTGCATCTATCTCAGCTAGTTAATAAAACAGACAATAATTTGTATTTAGTGCATATGTGATACTTATAATCATGTGTTATCTGCTGTGGTTGTCACAGTTATTCACCGTTCTGTTCTATGGACTCTTATTTTTATATGGTTTTTGTCAAAATTCCGTTCACGACCACGGAGGTCATTCCCCAGTCTCTGCCAGTGCTCACGACCACTGAGGTCGCTCCCCAATCTCTGCCCATGCTCTCGACTGCAGAGGTTAATCCCAATCTCTGCCTGTACTCTCTACCATGGGAGTCAATTCCCAGTCATCCACGGCTCTTAGCCCCGAGCCTTCCATGGACTCTTCCCTCGATCCTCCCAAGACTCTACCTTCTATGGCCTCGTCCCTCGAGCCTTCCACGGCTCCACCTTTCCTGGCTCTGCCTTCCATGGCTTTGTCCCTCAGGCCATTCATGGCTCAGCCTTCCATGGCTTCACCCCTTGAGCCTCTCAGGCCTCCGCTCCCTGAGTCTTCCACGGCTCCGACTATCTTCGTCGAGCCTCTCCAGGCTCTGCCTGCCTTCAAAGACTCTTCCTTGGCTCCGCCCTCAATCCCTGGATCTCCACCTCCTACGGCTCTGCCCATCCCACCATGGTCTCCACCACCTGTGTCTCCCCTGATCCTCCTGTGGCTCCGCCTGCTCCTCCTCCAGTTCCTCCTCTTGAGACCCAAATCCTCCATCCTCCTGTGGCGCCATCTCTGGACCTATCTCCGGCTGCACCATTGAGACCACAAGTCCCTACTCCTGCTGCTCCGCCTCTGGATGAAGTTTCCACCACCTGCGAAACCGACGGACTCCTTTCCCTTGCTAGAGCTACCTCCCAAACCTCCTGACCCAGTCCCTGTCCTGAAGCCAACACTCAGATCTCATGATCATCTTCCTTGGATCCTTCCTCACCTTCTGCGTCACCCTGCCCTCCCCATCCTTCTTTGGGGGTCCCAGGGGTCACCCTTTAAAAAGGGGGGGGGGGGGTGGTAATGTCACAGTTATTCACCGTTCTGTTCTATGGACTCTTATTTTTATATGTTTTTTGAGATGTTACTTAGTAGTTTTCCACTCCAGCGTATCTCCTACTGTGATTCCTTGTATGAGATTTATTCCACTCCAGCATCCTCAATTAAAAGGCTAATAATCTACTCCTACGTCTCCTCTCTTCCACTCCACTAACATGACAGTTATAGTTTAATAGATCCAGGAATGATTTTTCAGTCCCAGTCCATCCCTGGTATGAGGTCAGCATCTGGTACTGAGAGAGCAGTTTTTCGCAGGAACAAGGATTGTTGGATTGGAGCTGTGGTGATTGACCTTGGTACCCCCTCAAAAAAAAATAGGCGCATGATGCCCCTGCACTCACACACTCCAAGTGACAATCATGCACCCAGTCTATTCTCTGCTGTCTGCATTGCCTTGAACGTTACTGTATTAAAATAATTCACTTATCGCAAGCCCTTGTGACATGGATATCACGATATGTACCTTTTCGATATTTAGAATACATTTTATATATTGTGCAGCCTTTTATGTTTTTCTAAAGTTATTTGTTTTGGCATTTTGGAATATTGTATGGCACAGGTTTGATACAGTAAATATTCATAGCATACTATGTGATTTTCCTGTACGTACAGTCAATGTTCCTTCTAATTTTGTTGTTCCAGAGCAAAACCTGTTTCTATTAAGAACACCTTTCAGCCACAGGACCAAAAACACTCCATTTTCAAATACATGCTGAACAGTTTATTTCTTTATTAGGCTTTTTTATCACATCACATCTTTGAGCATGGATTTTTTTTTTAGATTAAGAGGAAAAAGATGTTTTAATCCCTTGAAAATGGGACAGAAACATAATTTATGTTTTCTGTTGACTTCTCTGTGTTATTTTTCCTATTTTGTTTGGCACTGTACTGTTGGATCCGTATGTAGTGAATTAATCAGCAATGCATATTGCCAAACAAGATTTCACAGCTTTAGTTCCATAGTGAATATCTATGGATATGAAGGGTTATTTTTATTATTAAATGGATGAGCGGACAGCGAGTGCTCAGCATGCAGGGGAACTCCTACATTTTTGTTTTAAATAGTATCCCAGATATAGGCTACCACATGATTTTGGTTGAGAAATTGCCCAGAGTGGGCAGAGCTGTAATCTAGGCAAAGGTTAGCTAATATATTATCATATTACCGTAAATATATTCAGTTGTTTAATATTTGTATTTGTCACTACATATTTACTCTGTAGCCTATACAGTTGGGTTGATAAGCTTATATTGCACTAATTTAGAGCTAGACATAAGATTCTGGCTTGGTTTAATGTGTTTGTTTAATAAACACCATAACAAACAAATCACATAAAAAACAATTGCTCTTTCCATATATCTGGTTTTGGAACACATAAGCACACTATAGCAGGGTAAACTTCTATAGTGTTAAATGGGAGACACCATCAATTATTATTTTTGCATTCCCATTTGCTCCAACCTCAAAAGAAAAAATACACCAATACAAATACATTCCACAACTTTCCAAAAGAGGAATTACGGATTGCAACAGTCAGAAAAGAGATGCCATGTTTACTCAGCAGCTGTATTTGAAACCTTATTGGAGCAGAAAAAGTATAGTAATATAAATTCACATTAAACAATAAAAAAGTTTAAAGGTTTCCCCAGGGAAATGTAGGTAGAAATGCATCCATGAACATTCTCTGCACTGTCCACAGCAGCATCATAATTCATTAAGTATGAAGGGACCACTCACATACTCGCTAGTTTTCTTTTACCCTGCTCATGTCTCTATTGATTTTTCCATTCTCGTTTTATCCCTGCTGCATGTTTATCCATCAGTTAGGATCTTCTTTGCTTGGCCACACTCTCCTTCTGTCAGCAGGTGTTTGCTTGGGGAAGAAAGTGATACCAGCACATTCACTGTCACACTTTCCCTCCCTCCTCCATATCTACCCCCCTTTCCTCTCACGCTCTGCCTCTCTGACACTTCAAGTCTGTTTGTGTTTGCTAAGCCTGTCTTCTAAGCTCACTTCTCAAACTTGTTTCACATCCAATTATGGGCATTAGAGCTGCAACGGGCCACGCTCCCACCCCTCTTCTGCTTTGACCAAGTCATTTTCATTGAGGACACCTGGCTCAGCATTTGCTCCTGCACACTGACAGCCACGCAGATGAGCTGTCAGCAGCACCTGCAGCTCAGAGCAGCCCTGCTACAAAATGCTAGCAACAGCTTTACTCCAGAAGCCCAGAGTACTGTAATAAAACATGTAGGTTGTCAGATTTTAAGCATTATTTTGAGTCACACGTAGGGCTGTTGCAGTGGAAATTCATTACCACCACAGTGGTTAAGGGCCAACCAGTGAATGGTGCTGTAAGGAGATTGGGGTGGGGGATCAAACTTTAAAAAGTGCATCATTGAACATGGAATATAAATGAAAGCCTTTGTAAAATATCACAAAATACATAACACTGCAAGAAATTAGCAGTGCACTAACAATGTTTTAGAAGAAGAAAAACCTTGTTGACTAAACCTTATCTAATGATCCAGTCATAATATTTTCAGGATTGCACTGTCTGAGCTGTGGGAGCAAAAGTGCTGAACATGGTTAACTGAAGCACTTATTGGGTTTATTACCTTTTTTCAAATGCATGCTTTATACAGTTTACAGTATTGATCAGGGTGTGGCTGAGCGATGTAAGTGCAGAGCAAGGCCTGGATGGACACCTGGGGAAAAATTATATCTCACAGCTGTTGGTGGTTGCAGTGTTAGCTGGAGAGTCCCCCAGCCACTGAAGGGCATCCGGCGTAAAACCTGTGCCAAGTCAAATATGTAGATCATGGATGGTCCGTTGTAGCGACCCCAAATGGGAGCAGCCAAAAGAAGGTCCTGGGTATTGGCATCTATGTGACAAATCACGAACTGTCTTAAAGATGGAGGAGGCGGGAGGCGGTTAAACATCCAAACCTAAGACTTTTTAAAAACACTTCAGTGTGACAAAATAAAGTTTCTTTTCAGCACACAATCCTCAAGCCACACACAACCAGCTCCATGTGTCTCTCTCACTGTTGACTTTTCAACCCAATGCGGAATGCATACGTCACTAGACTGCGTGCGTGTCTCTCCTCCACTGTGGCTTTGGCTGCGGCTTTATCTCTCGCCCGCTAACACCGTAATCACCAAAAGCTGCGAGAGATCGTTTTCCCCAGATGTCCATCCCGGCCTCGCTCCGCACAATCTTTGCTCGGCTGTGCCCTGCTCACCATAACATTATTCAACATAATTATATGCTATTATTTCATGAAATTATTTCAGGTTTTTTCAAAGTCTTATGAGTTGATACATGTACGTGCACATCACTGTTGGTGGAACTCCACGGGTGGTTGTCACAGTAATCCCATCAACCCTGATCACATGTAATCTCTGAGCCCACTGATTGGCAGCGACTAGAAGTTCCATGCACACCAAGCAGTGAAGAAAAATGTTTAGTAATTTATGGCATCTGTTTACCATTTTGGGTTTGGTGGCTTAATGGAATAGCTTATCAAAAAATAAACATTTTGACATCATTTATTCACCGTCAGGTTGTTCTGACACCGTATTATTTTATTTTGTTACTGGAAAACGCAAAATGAGGAAGAGTGTTCAAGCTATTCTATTCCGTGTATTGAAAGTGAATATTGATTTATGCAGCTTAGCCCCAAAAAGAAAAAAAAAGCACAATAAAAGTAGCCTATACAACTCAGGCGCTGTACTTTAATGTTATAATAACAGTATAAAATATAATATTCACTCATCCTTCCTCATTCACACATCAGGGGGGGTGTGGCTCAGGTGGTAGGGCGGGTCAACCACTAATCACAGGATTGGCGGTTTGAGTCCCAGCCCACACGACTCCACATGCCGAAGTTGCATGGCAGCTCTACCGTCATTGGTGTGTGAGTGTGTGTGAATGGGTGAATGAGATGCAGTGTAAAGCGCTTTGAATACCGCTAAGGTTAAAAAAGGTGCTGTATAAGTGCAGACCGTTTACCATTTACACATGTTGAAAAATGCTAGCTTTAGTTGCTACAGCACACCAGGTATGAGTGCCATACACTCATACACCATACATTCTCATGTCATGTGATCATTCACAATGTGATAAGTTCAAAAAATGCAAATTAAATTTGAGAGCTACAGCAGATGGGAAGATTATCAGTGAACAGTTAATACAATTTTGCTCTGTTCCTTTGTCGTGAACAGATCATATGTACTACGCACACTCGTGGTACTTTCATGGAGTTTTGTTTTTGTCCGTCTAGAGCTTGAACAGCTCAAACACACTACTCTAATTATCTCAGTTTCACGTAAGAAAGTAATATGGGATTGGAAAAGACATTTTAGTAAATTGACAATTTTCATTTTTGGGTGAACTATTGCTATAATAAATCTATAAATCTATAATAAAAGCTGTTTTTTATCATTTGGAGTTCATTTTCATTAAAGGCAATTCGCAAGCTGAAAATCACAAAAACACAGCCGCTAGGAAACTCACTGTCGTAAAATGTAATCACTGTATCTTCAAATCCTTTTGGCATATATACCAGGGAGAAATAATGAACTATTGAATCCAGAAAATTCAGAATACTTTTCTCATTTAACTGCTTCCATCTACTTCACCTCGGCTCTGACTTATTTCAGAGATGCTACACTTGTGCGTTGTTTGTTTTCCACACAATTGTTTTTCATTCGTTCATGGAAATTGTGACTAGGACTAATTGTGGAATACGGTGTTCTCGACATCTGCATCGGGCCACTGGGGCAGCCCATGATTACATTGGGTGAAAACAGATACAGGCATACACTTGGATTCATGCTTAAGGCCCAATAATGAGGTTTGATGTGTCATGTAAATTGCGTGAACCTGTCGCCTGTTTAGATTAATTTAAAGTGCTAAAAAATTGCCCAGCAAGATGGAAGGAGCTTATTGCTGACTGAACAACAAACTGATTAGCTCGCTTCCTTGCAGAGAATTAATTGGGTTCCTTGACGCAAAAAATTAATTTCCATTTTTTAATGTCCTGTTTAAAAGTTGCTGCACAGATAAATAAATGTGATGAATGAGAATTCTACAAGCAGTATGTTAGTGTGTGTGTGTGTGCTGTGTAGGGACTCTGTGACTGCTTGAGATGAATGAACTTTGCACACACACTGCTCAAGAGCCTGTGATCACAGATGAGCTGTGGGTGTGTATCAATCAGAGTGAAATATGGAAGAATTGCTGTGATTTCCCCTGTTTATATCCAGCTTCAAGGTTAATCTCTCTTTTGGCCTGATCTAGTTGTGTATTTTGTTATGTGTATTTTGTGCTGCTTTTAGACAGATTATTGTTGTGTGTTTGCATTTGACACAGTACTCACAATTCCTTTAATGACAAGAGCACTTCCAGTTCATGGAAGAAGTGTAAATTCAGAATGGTTTCGGCTGGACCACTGTTTAAAATCTATATATTAAATTCTTTCAGTGTTGAAAGGGTCAGTATTTTGAAGTTTCTCTTGTCACACAAGGTGCTGAATAAAGACTTGCAGAAGTGGATTTAACACTGTGAAAGACATAGGTGCAAAAGCTATTTGTAGCACACTGCATTCGGTATTGAAGTAGCCAAAATTCTGTGTGAAAATCAATTGCAAACGTTTTGAAGCTATTTATGTAGTTCTATTTGGGTTAAGTTAAGACCACCACCCACTCTACCTGAATCCTTCTCTTCAACTCATTCAACAGTGTTTGAAATAGTGTTTATTTATTTAATTTTTACAGATTCGGTGGACTGTATTTGTAAAGCATAAAGGCTAGGGTATACTTCAGTTTTCCATGTGCTGGAAAAATCTCAATCTCGCGCAAGGCTGAGCATTATAGCCTTTCAAGGTATTTGACCACAAGCCTGTATGGACTCAATTTCTGCATGCACACGACGACTGCTATGTGACTGTTTTAGTCTCGAGATGTTTTTTTTAAATGGTTAATTCTCTCATCATTTCTCTCATCTCACCCTCATGCCATCCAGATGTTTGACTTTCTTTATTCTGCAGAACACAAACAAAGCCTTTTAGAAGAATATTTCAGCTCTGTAGGTCCATACATTGCAAGTGAATAGTGATCAAAACGAATCTCCAAGAAGCACATACAGTAAAGGCAGCATGAAGTTAATTCTTACGACTCCAGTGGTTAAATCCATATCTTCTGTAGCGATCCAATCAGTTTTGACTGAGAACAGACCAAAATAGACCAGAATCATTTTTCACTATAAATCTTGTCATCAGCAGTCTCCTTGGCAATTATGATTTTAAGCTCAATTACACTTCCTAGTGCTTGACTTTTCTGCGTATATGTCAAGCACTAGGAAATGTAATCGAGCTTGAAATCATGATTGGTGCCTGGTGATAGCACGTTAATATTTATAGTAAAAAAGTAGTTCTGTGTGGTCTCTTCTCACCCAAAACTGACTGGATTGCTTCAGAAGATATGGATTTAACCACTAGAGTTTTATGGTTTACTTTTATGTTTCCTATTTGTGGTTTTTGGATCTACAAAGATCTGATCACAATTCACTTGCATTGTATGGACCTACAGAGCTGAAATATTCTTTCTAAAAAATCTTTGTTTGTGTTCTGCAGAAGAAATTAAATAATTCACATCTGGGATGGCATGAGGGTGAATAAATGATGAGAGAAGTTTCATTTTTGGGTGAACTATTCCTTTAAAGATGCACCAGTCTACAATGTCTGATGTTCCATGATATTAATATCCAGTTATTTAGAACAACATCTGTCAATATCGAAACCGTTAGTTTGGGGGTTCTGCACTTTTTATGTTACCTTGTTTCAAATCACTCTTTTTAATTACACAACTTTTTAATTTGAACTTTTTAAAATGTAATAGCTTCATGTTTTCCATGTTTCAGAATTGGTTTCAGTTATACACAAAACCTTTTATTAAAAAAAAAAAAAAGAAAAAAAAAAAGCACATTCTTAACTAAATTCTGAACGATGAAGCTTCTCTCTTTTTACTGAAGCAGCCTCCGCTTTCGCTTAAACTTATTACATTCCTTATTGTGTCGAACATTAAGGTGAGGAATAAAATGAGTTATGTTAAATGTTTTAATGATAATTCCACCAAAGAAATAATAGCAGTACAAAGCTTACAAATTACTGTTATTTGTCTCTGAATTCAAAGTAATTCCATGCAAGAGACGAAAAAAGAGACACACAGCATGATTTTTAGGACGATTTTTGCTTTTTTCTGCCCTCATTTGACAGGAAATAATCAGCGTGATCATCGGCTGATATTAAACAATTGTCCGATGTAGGATATTGCAGAAAATTGCTTTTATCTTTTACTGATAAATGTGATTGGCCGATACATTGGTGCATCTTTAATTTAAATAAAAGTGCTTTCATCTCTTATTGCTTAAATGCATCACATTTGGTTAGGACACAGTGTAACGGTTTAGTCCAAGAGTTCAAGATTTGCTTAGTTTAGCATTATGTGAAAATACAGTGCCCGAAAACACCTTTTACATTGATTTTGACAAACAAGATCCCCATCAGGATTTTCTATTACTAATTTTTTTTACTCGTTCTTGTCTGTTCGCCTAGCCAGGTGAGCCCCATTAACCAGGACAGACATGTCAAAAAGTGACATGATACGTCTGTCAGGCAAACGCCGCTAATCCAAATATGCCCTGACATATGATTTCCATAAACAAATGAATGCAACTTCTGAATGGCAGGCAGGTACCTGCTTCCATGTCTGTGTCACTTACACTATATGACAGTTGATGAGTCACCTGGCAGGTGTGGGACCAGCTGTAATGAACAGCTTAGTGCTCGCCAGCCGAACACTTCCACACATGAGTGTCAAAACATGGCAAACTCACATTCAATAGGTCTTTAAGAAATGTCACTTTCTACAACCCAGCTGCCTAGTAAGAGTGTTTTTAAGCAGGCCTTCTCAGTGTGAGTTTGCTGCTAGTTTGTTATCTTTGTGTGTGTTTTCCAGGTGGCTGAGATGCATGGGGAGCTGATAGAGTTTAATGAGAGGCTGTACCGCTCTCTCATGGCCAAAGACAACCTGATTGGACAGATGAGACAGGAACTCATTGAATTGCGTGGCCCAGTAAGCACACACAAGCATTCACACTCACATACTCATTTGTTTTTCTATCACAGTGGGGACTTTCCTATGACTTCTATTGTTTTATACTGAGCTAATGATATTTTCTATCCCCTACTTCTTAACATAAACCTTACAGAAACCTCTTTACATTTTTATCTTTTCATTAAGACAATAATGATTTGGCCCCCCCACCCCACGCACACAACTTTTTGGGTGTGTGTAACCGTATTCATTCAGTGGCTGTTTTTTCCTCTCTATCTCTGCTGAACAGACACTCTGGGCAGATCACTGTCTGCTTCCATTGGTCTGCCTCCTTTTCCATCATTATCTATCTCTTTGTGCCAGTACACATCACCCAGCCATGTCACACACACATACACTTACCTAGCTAGATAAATCAGGACATAACATACACTGGTGGCCAAAAGTTTGGAACAATGTACAGATTTTTCAGGTATTTTAATTCACCAAAGTGGCATTCAGCTGATCACAAAGTATAGTCAGGACATTACTGATGTAAAACAGCATCATCACTATTTGAAAAAAAGTCATTTTTGATTATATCTAGACAGACTCCATTTCCAGCAGCCATCACTCCAACACCTTATGCTTTAGTAATCATGCTAAATTGCTAATTTGGTACTAGAAAATCACTTGCCATTATATCAAACACAGTTGAAAGCTATTTGGTTCGTTAAATGAAGCTTAACATTGTCTGCGTGTTTGTTTTTTAGTTGCCACAGTATGCAATAGATTGCCATGTCTTAAGGTCAATATTAGGTAAAAAAAACACAAAAAAAACAGCTTTTTATAGAAACTCGTCAGTCAATCATTGTTTTGAGGAATGAAGGCTATACAATGCTTGAATTTCCAAAAAAACTGATTATTTCATACAAAGGTGTACCCTACAGTCTTCAAAGACAAAGGACAACTGGCTCTAACAAGGACAGAAAGAGATGTGGAAGACCAGATGTACAAATAAACAAGAGGATAAGTATATCAGAGTCTCTAGTTTGAGAAATAGACGTCTCACGTGTCCTCAGCTGACAGCTTCATTGAATTCTACCCGCTCAACACCAGTTTCATGTACAACAGTAAAGAGAAGACTCAGGAGTTCAGGCCTTATGGGAAGATTTGCAATGAAAAAGACACTTTTGAAACAGAATAACTAAAAGAAAAAGTTAGAGTGGGCAAAGAAACACTGACATTGGACAACAGATGATTGGAAAAGAGTGTTATGGGTCTTAACCCCCATTTAACTTTTGTGGGATCAGCTTGACTAAGGTGTGTGAGAAGTGCCCGATAAGACAGCCACATCTATGGCAAGTGCTACAGGAAGTGTGGGGTGAAATGTCACCTTTTGTGAAATGTGTCTGGATAAACTGACAGCTAGGATCTACAAAGCTGTCATTGAAGTACGTGGACATTTTTTTTTAATGAGAATTCTTTTCAGTAGTTTAAGTTTTTTCAAATTGTAATAGTAATTTTTCACATTATTAATGTCCTGATGATATATTGTGATCAGTTGAATGCCACTTTGGTGAATAAAAGTACAAAATTCTTCCATAAGAGTAAAATCTGTACATTATTCCAAACTTTTGACTGCCAGTGTAGTTTTTTGTAAAATAAAGCTAAGAAAACATTTTGTATTTTAGATTAAAAAAATAATATGTATGTATGAACCACTTTGACGACTTCCCTATAAGGAGTTTTTGTAAGATTTAGCAAACTTCTCTGGATACATTCTTGAAATTTTGTCTTTAAAGTTCCAAACCTGTATGCTCATACTGTTGTTCTTTCAGAAAAATACACAAAAAGAGAATTTTTGATTAATCTTCAGACAGCTCTTTTCCAAAAAAACAAACAAACAAAATAACAGTTAAAAGAGACCTTGATTGTCGAAGGACAATCTTTTTTTTTTTTTACATTTTACTAAAGTAATCCACACAACTTTTGAGCTGTATTCTAAGTCTTCTCAAGCTATTTTTTAAGCAGAATTTGAATACGATTTTTTTAAATTCAGGTTCAGATTAGTAGTGAATAATTACTTACAGTAAATATTATTATTTTTTCTCTCACACAAAGCTTTCCTATGGCCACGGCACAATAGTGTCACTAGATTGTCAGGTGTGCTGTGGAAAATTATCGAAGTCCACAAAATAAATAAATGCATGAAAAAAATGTCAAAATTTCAGGGATCCAAACTCCTCACCTTATGAAGAAATTCGCTGTTTTGAACCCATAATCGGTCACTTTTGTGATTTGTGAAGAGCAATGATTAATGTGCAAAATTGAGTGATATTAATACGCGTTAAGGGTCTTAAACACGACACTTGTCAGCGCTGCAGAATACATAGAAGTCTACGAAGTGACAAGTGTTTTTCACACACACGTTTTTGTTTCACCAGTAATGTCTTTGAGAGTACTAAGCAACAATAAATATTTAAAAACTGTCCAAATTTGTGAAGAGACATTGAATGTCTCATAATTTCTTTTAATGAAATATTACCTTATCATTTACGAATATAAGAGACCCCAGTTATTGAACTCATTTAAATTCACCAAGAAAACGCTTAGACCTAAACATAAACGAGTCCTTTTACTACTTTATTCTATCAAAACAACTGCAAGCTTTTTATTCTCTCTTCCAAATACATGTTTTCAATGTTTATTGTGCACACCTCCCGCTTTTTTACGTAGCAAACTCGTAAAATCGCCCTCTGTGATGCTTTCTGAAACTCTCGTCATGTGGAGAGCAATGCGGCGCTTGTTGCTGGGTTCAGCCTCCAGAACCAAATTAAAACTGCCACGAGAAGTCGCCTGTCCGAGGCAAAGACGCAAAATCTAATGACAATTGCCTCAGCATCAGTCTCACTTGATGCGTTTCATTACGCACAGGCGAGCACAGTTTAAGCGATGCGGACCAAGAGGAAGGTTTGAGTTGTCGATTGAGTTCCGTTCAGTTCATTTTTGACGTGTTTTGTTCATATTTTAATCGTAATTGTTTTTTGTAATATTACATTGTTCATATGTCGTGTTTTAGTGGCCTCTGCTGAAACATTAATCTGCTTTGTGTGTCTGTTGTTCATCTGTTCTCTTCATAAATACATATATGCATAATCTGCTATATGCTCGTCCTGTAAATTCATGATTAAACATGAAAATGTGAACGAAAATAAAAGCAATTAATTGTCTTATTATCATTAAAATATGAAAATAAAAATGACAGGTAATAATAGATTATGATGGAATTTTTACGACCCTGTCTGTCAAAAATGACGGACGATGAGAAAGTCTAATGCAAGCACTGTATGTGAATGTTTTTTTTTCATAGCCGAATTTCAAACATTACAAGTAAACACGCTACTAAGACGGACAGAAAACATGGACAAGTTCTTGAAAAGGAAAAATATTGACTATGGTTAGCCTATGTGGGATAGTGGGGTGCTGTAGATATGCACGTTTTATGGAAAAGAGCTGTGTAAAGATTCTTTGAATTGTGTTCAGTTTACAGATTTGGAAAGACATGAGAGTTTATAAATAATGACAATTTTCATTTTAATGTGAACTATTCCTTTTAATTCACCAGTCTTTGCCATAGAGGACTTTGGAACAGTATGTTTCTCCTCCTGGTTTTCATTCTTCTCTCTTTCCTGTTGGCTGCATATCTGTTGGCCTCTGATTGCTTTTAGATACATCTCAGTGCAGTGGCTTTGAACCATTGCCTTCTGTTACTGTGCTTGTAAGTGTGTATACAGTGAATGGTTCATCTAAACTCCATGCATGACTCATGCTCCTGTTCCTCTCTGGTGCCACTGACTGCCAAGATGCAGCAGCCTGTAACCTCTGTAAATGCTGAAATGTACACACTTTGTCCAAGAGATAAGATACAGACTCAGGATTATAGTGACATTACTGGTTGGGCTTGAGTGTTTTCAGGAATGGGATTAATTTCTAGTCATTGGGATCACATTGTAAATGGGGGATTCTTCAGTTAAGGATCTTGATGTGCAGATTATTTTAAGGAAAAAAGTCTTCTAAAAACTTATTCTAGCATAATGGATAGCTTTGAACTGTGTTATTGTCATTCTTTAATTAGTTTTCCCTCATTTTTGAAAGTGTTAAAATCTTTTAACTTCCCCTCTATAATATAGTTCAAAAAGGAAAATTCTATTTTGCATTTCATTTAATAAGAAATTGTATTATTATTAAAATGTAATTCATTTTTTACATCATGACCTGAGATACGCTGTATTAGATGCCATTACCAAACATATTAGTATTTGAGAATTTTAATTCAGAAACAATCATTGCAAGCTACAGTTGAAGTCAGAAGTTCACATACACCTTAGCCAAACACATTTAAACTCAGTTTTTCAAAAATCCTGACATTTAATCATAGAAAATATTCCCTGTCTTAGGTCAGTTAGGATCACTATTTTATTTTTAGAATGTGAAATGTCAGAATAATAGTAGAGATAATTATTTATTTAAGATTTTATTTCTTTTATCACATTCCCAGTGGGTCAGAAGTTTACATACACTTTGTTAGTATTTGGTAGCATTGCCTTTAGATTGTTTAACTGAGTGGTGGTATAGTGGCTAGAGCACAGGGCTGCTAATCAGAAGGTCGCTGGTTCCAACCCCACAGCCACCACCATCGTGCCCTTGAGCAAGGCACTTAACTCCAGGTTGTTCCGGGGGGATTGTCCCTGTAATAAGGGCTCTGTAAGTCGCTTTGGATAAAAGCGTCTGCCAAATGCATAAATGTAAATGTAAATGTTTAACTTGGGTCAAATGTTTTGGTAGCCTTCCACAAGCTTATCACAATAAGTTGCTGGAGTTTTGTCCCATTCCTCCAGACAGAACTGAGTCAGGTTTGTAGACCTCCTTGCTCGCACATGCTTTTTCAGTTCTGCCCACAAATGTTCTATCGGATTGAGGTCAGGGCTTTGTTATGGTCACTCCAATACCTTGACTTTGTTGTCCTTAAGCCATTTTGCCACAATTTTGGAGGTATGCTTGAGCTCATTGTTCATTTGGAAGACCCATTTGTGACCGAGCTTTAACTTCCTGGCTGATATCTTGAGATGTTGCTTCAATATAGCCACATAATTTTCCTTTCTCATGATACAATCTATTTTTTTAAGTGCACCAGCCCATCCTGCAGCAAAGCACCCCACAACATGATGCTTCCACCCCCATGATTCACGGTTGGGATGGTGTTCTTCGGCTTGCAAGCCTCACCCTTTTTCCTCCAAACATAACAATGGTCATTATGGCCAAACATCTGCCAAAACAGAAACTTTTGTTTCATCAGACCAGAGGACATTTCTCCAAAAGTAAGATCTTTGTCCCCATGTGCACTTGCAAAATGTAGTCTGGCATTTTTGTGGCTGTTTTGGAACATTGGCTTCTTCCTTGCTGAGCAGCCTTTCATGTTAATTCGATATAGGACTCATTTTACCGTGGATATTGATACTTGATAATTGTCTAGTTAGTCAATTTTTTTTGAGGTCTTGGCTGATTTTCCCATGATGTCAAGCAAAGAGGCACTTAGTTTGAAGGTTGACCTTAAAATACATCTACAGGTACACCTCCAATTGACTCCAATTATCCTATCAGAAGCTAATTGCCTAAAGGCTTGACACCATTTTCTGGAATTTTCCAAGCTGCTTAAAGGTACAGTTAACTTAGTGAAAGTAAACGTCTGACCCACTGTCTGTAAACAATTTTTGTAAAAATGACTTGTGTCATGCACAAAGTAGATGTCCTAAAGACTTGCCAAAACTATAGTTGTGTAATATGAAATCTGTGGAGTGGTTAAATATTTTTTTTTTATAGACTTCAACCTAAGTGTATGTAAACTTCTGACTTCAAATGTAACTTGCGTTAGCAAGTCTATAGCTTGTCGTACTTTTTCTCCAAAAAAAGGGAAAAATGACATTACCATCACACACAATATTGATATCTTCACTAGGGCTGGGTATTATAGATTTCCTGATTCAATTTGATTCCGATTTACAAGCCCTTGATTAGATTCAATACAGATTTGTATGGGTATATTTAAATAATAATGCCCCTTTTGCTTATGTATGACAGAAATTATCTCCCAGCTAATGCTGCTAATTATACAGGGGACCTTCTAACTAAGTGCATTATGAAAATATTACTTTTACTAATTATAAGTTATTAGTTTTTCATAATTTTTGAAACTTTTTAGCATTTTAAAAATGGACAATTCCATGTATTCAGTTAATAAATACAATAATATATTATTTAATTGCATAATTTGTTCTATTTACAGGTATTTACATTGATTTGATTTGTTGAACACATGCTGAAAACCGGTACTGTCTCTTTAAAAAAAACTGGCTGTTCCGTCAAGAGTGTCTGTAAATGAGCGCATGTTAATGAGAGAGACTCATTATAATGTGTTTTTTTTTTTTTTTTTTTTTTGATCAACAACATACTAAAAAACATCTTGGGATTTAAAAATCGATATCTATACCCACCTCATCAGAAATTATTTCAAAATCCACTTGAAAGTTAATCAAGGTATTTATTTCAGGACATAAAGTAGTTTATAATTTCAAGATTTTAAAAATTAATCAGACATGTCCCGAATTTGTTGATTATATCAGTTGATTATATCAGTTTTATAGATTTTCTGAAATGCACAGTCACTTTCAGTTAACAAACCAACATTACAGTACATTACTGGACCTTTAAGCTCTTAAGCTGATAGCAAAGTAAGCCACAAAATGTGTCTGGTTTGAATGTTTCTAAAGCATACAGCTCTTATCAGCAAACTCAGCTGGAGACAAAGGAAATGCTCACCATGGCCTCTTGCGCTCTGCTTTTGGACAGGTGCCAGGGGACCTGAGCCAGACCTCTGACGATCCCAGCCTATCTGATTTTGAGACGTAAGTGGCCTCCTACTAGCTGTTCTTTTTATATGTGTTTCTGTATTGTGTGTGTGTGTGTTGGACGAGGTGTGCAGGAGTCCTCTTTTGAGAATCAAATCGATGGTATGGAATTCCATAGAGCAAATACCTCCCATTTGATGGAAGAGAATGCTCAAAAATAGAGAGGCTGAATGCCGTTTCTGTTTTTGCATTTGAAGCGCTCATGTACCCCTTCCACACAATAGTAACCTTAGTATATGAGAGGCTGTCAGGCATTAAAAACTGTTGAAGGAAATGCATAAGATTTTGAACTGATGTGTCTGGTAAAAACCGCCTCTCCTGTTGGTTTCATTGATGAATTGTGGCGTCAATAATTGTCATGTCTCCCTCTGCGTTTCAGAGGACTTCTGCCTTTTCACAATCAGGGACATAAAATATGACTGTAAACTACATTGATCTATTGCTAAATTTCTTTTCTGTTGAGGTTTTCTCTAATTAGTCTGTCCCTGTGTGTTCTGTCCTCTGTCTCTATAAGAACTCAACGTGCTCTTGTCAACGTGTGGATCCCTTCTGTGTTTCTTCAAGGTCGGGCAGCCAACTCCTATCACATATATCAGGTAGTTCTTAATTCAGAATTTGCTTAAGTAATTCTTTCTCTACCATGCCGTCAACAACAGTTCATCTCCTTGTATCACCCTCTTTTACCCTTGTTTAAATGCTTTCCACACTAGAGCTTTTGGTGTGGACCAGAGTCTTCCCATCAGAATTCAGAATCAATCCCAATTT
The DNA here is from genome assembly GCA_032164185.1 of Moxostoma hubbsi. NCBI lineage: Eukaryota > Metazoa > Chordata > Actinopteri > Cypriniformes > Catostomidae > Moxostoma > Moxostoma hubbsi. The sequence goes on from JAVLUX010000039.1 coordinate 16,504,352, forward strand.
ATTCTGCACAATAGGCATGTTGACAAGATGAGTATATGGTTGATATAGCCATATATCACCTTTGTAATACTGCTATTTTAGAAATCATAATGAGTCATACACTTTCTATAAAAGCAGAAATTTTCAAGAGGTCCTACTAAGTAGCAATAAAGTGAATTGGTTTTGACAGTGTTTTTCGATTTTCTCTGAGTATTCTCTTGATGCTGGATCCCCGTGGAAATAGACCCATTGTTTTTTTTTCAAGGCATGACTGATGGATAATTCTTTACATTATTTTAAATTTAACCCTGTATATAAGGGCTTCACATTTCCTCCTATGATTGATGTCTCCGGGCAGTGTGCCTCCCACGTGCGCACTAATGTCGCTGGCATGTTTGTATGTATTGCAGTATACTGTGCATCCAGAAAGTATTCCCAGCACTTCACTTTTTCCACATTTTTTTTATGTTACAGCCTTATTCCAAAATTGATTAAATTCATTATTTTCCTCAAAATTCTACAAAAAAAAAAAAACCCTATAATGACAATGTGACAGAAGTTTGTTTGAAATCTTTGCAAATGTATTAAAAATAAAAACAAACAAAATCACATGTACATAAGAATTCACAGCCTTTGCTTAATAATTTGTTGGCACCTTTGGCACCAATTACAGCCTCAAGTCTTTTTGTGTATGAAGCTACAAGCTTGGCACACCTATTTTTGGGCAGTTTCTCCCATTCTTCTTTGCAGGACCTCTCAAGCTCGATCCCTCGATCCTGAATTGTCTCCCAGTTCCTGCAGCTGACAAACATCCCCACAGCATGATGCTGCTACCATCATGCTTCACTGTAGGGATGGTATTGGCCAGGTGATGAGTGGTGCCTGGTTTCCTCCAGACATGATGCTTGCCATTCATGCCAAAGAGTTCAATATTTGTTTCATCGGAACAAAGAATTTTGTTTCTCATTGTCTGAGAGTCCTTCAGGTGCCTTTTGGCAAACTCCAGGCTGGCTGTCATGTGCCTTTTACTGAGGAGTGGCTTACGTCTGGCCACTCTACCATAAAGGCCTGATTGGTGGAGTGCTGCAGAGATGGTTGTTCTTCTGGAAGGTTCTCCTCTCTCCACAGAGAAATGCTGGAGCTCTGTCAGTGACCATCGTGTTCTTGGTCACCTCCCTGACTAAGGCCCTTCTCCCCCGATCGCTCAGTTTGGCTGGGCGGCCAACTCTAGGAAGAGTCCTGGTGGTTCCAAACTTCCATTTATGGATGATGGAGGCCACTGTGCTCATTGGGACCTTCAATACTGCAGACATTTTTCTGTACCCTTCCCCAGATCTGTGCCTTGATACAATCCTGTCTCAGTGGTCTACAGACAATTCCTTGGACTTCATGGCTTGGTTTGTGCTCTGACATGCACTGTTAACTGTGGGACCTTTATATAGACAGGTGTGTGCCTTTCCAAATCATGTCCAATCAACTGAATTTACCACAGGTGGACTCCAATCAATTTGTAGAAACATCTCAAGGATGATCAATGGAAACAGGATGCACATGAGCTCAATTTTGAGTTTCATGGCAAAGGCTGTGAATACTTATGTACATGTGATTTTTAATTTCTTATTTTTAATAAATTTCCAAAAATTTCAAACAAACTTCTTTCATGTTGTTATTATGGGGTATTGTTTGTAGAATTTTGAGGAGAATAATGAATTTAATAAATTTTGGAATAAGGCTGTAACATAACAAAATGTGGAAAAAGTGAAGCGCTGTGAATACTCTCCGGAAGCACTGTACCTGCGTTCATCTAAGCATTCATGGCGTCCACAAGCAGCTACACACAGCAAACCTGGGGAATATTCAAGTGCCAATCCTAATTTTTCTTACTGCTGGTGATCACTGTTAAATAAAAATACCCAATTAAGGATTTTATGGTTTCAAACAACAGAGAAAATGGGCGCTAACTAAAGATCTTGTTTACCTGTTGCAACAATTTTTTTTATAGAAGTAATGGAAGAGGGCAGACATAGAGGTCAAGACAACCCTCATCACTGTTGTCAGGATTCTGTTCATTAGCCAAGCCTTTGGCACAGAGAAAGAGAGAAATAAGGAGACAGAAGAAGAAAGAAGGAATAGGAAAGAGTATGGTTGCAAATGCGACAAAAATAAAAGTTTGTGACAATCATTTAAAATCTGATTGACATTGCTGACACACGGGAAAACTTTGTGTTGATATTTGGCTTTGTTCGATTCTTTATCTTCGAAATCAGTCTTTAAGACACATTTCCTTCACCGTTATGTAGCGTATGTTTGTTGCGTTGTTCTTGCTTCAAGTGACAATGAACACCAGTATGTCCTGTGTTGTCTGATTCATAAAGGAATTACCTATGTGAGCTGGTTCTTTTTAATGATTCTAGCTTGAACTAACAAGATGTTGGTTTTAATCGGGCCAACACACATGCTCACTGAACCATGATTCATGTTCAGTTATGTCAAACTCCAGAACTGTTACTGTTCTACGTGCAGTTAAGGATACACATTTACAACAGTTTTGTTGTAATAAATGGGATTCTAAATAAAAAGCATTTATATTGATTATTGTTTATCATAGGGAAAATTACAATCAAAGTAACAATATTTGACAATTCTTTGTTCTAACCAGCAGAAATGCTCTCACAAACCGTGATACAGTGTCAAGAAAAAGTATGTGAACCCTTTGTAATTACCTGCATTTATGTAGAAATTTGATTAAAATCTGGTTTGATCTTCATCTAAGTTACAATAATGAACAAACTCAGTCTGTTCTAACTAATAAAACACAAATTATTGTATTGTTCTTGTACATATTTAATACATCATTCAAACATTCATAGTGTAGGTTGGAAAGTATGAAAACCCTAGGGTAATGATTTCAGCAAAAGCTAATTAGAGTCAGGAATTGGCAAACCTGTCATCCAATTAATGAAACAAGATTGGAGGTGTGGCTTAGAGCTACTTTGACTTATAAAAAAACATTTTTAGTTTTCTTTTTACAAGAAGCATCTGCTGACGTGGATCATTCTTCGCAAAAAAGGGATCTCAGAAGTCCTACGATTAATAAGTGTTGCTTTGCATAAAGCTGGGAGGATTACAAAGTTATCTTGAAGAGCTTACATATTCATCTGTTCACAGTTAGACAAATTGTCTATAAATGGAGACGATTTAGTGCTGTGGCTTCAATATAATGTCAGGGTGGCTGTGCGCCAGCTGAAGCTCAGAAGCGGTTGGGTTGATGCAGCAGGACAATGACCCTGTATATCAAAGGAAATCCACTACAGAATGGCTTCAAAAAAAGAAACTCCACCTTTTGGAGTGGCCAGGTCAGAACCCAGACCTTAACACAATAGAGATGTGGAATGACCTCAAGAGAGCCGTTCACACCAGGCATGTTAATAATATGGCTGAGATGAAGCAGTTTGGTAAGGAAGAATGGTCCAAAATTCCTTCTGAACATTGCATGTTTAATCCACAGCTACCAGAAATGTTTGGTTGAGGTTATTGCTGCCAAAGGAGGATCGACCAGTTATTAAAATCAAAGATTCATTTACATTTTCCACAGCATTGTGAATGTGTTCAATAAAGACATGAAAGTGTATAATTGTAATAACCATTGTGTTTGTCTATACTTGTGACATTGATGAAGATGAGATCACATTTTATGACCAGTTAATGCAGAAAACCTGCTAATTCCAAAAGGTTCACATACTTTTTCTTGCCTCTGTATTTATGTGCTGGAAATAATTAACATATAATTTCTGCTCCTTATCACAGTAATAAAAATTTGTATTTTACTTTTATATGTATTACGCTGCATATACAACATGTACAGTATGGTTTGCACAGACTTTTGGGAACGTTTTTGTGAAAAGGCAAAGAAAATACAATTGCGTGTCCCTTAATCACAGTCTACAGCGATTGCTGTTGCTTAAAAGGCAACAAATGAATCTTTGAACTCAATGAACTGAAGTGCATATTCAGTTCTTATGGATGTACAGTACTATGAACTGAAGTAAAATAAAAAAAAAGTTAATGTGGACTAATGTCAGTTGAGCAATTCTGTAATTCGGCAACCAAAAACAAGTCATTTGACTCCTAACCGTTTCATTTTATGAGCTAGTGGCTCCCGAATCAATTTATTCTGAAGCTTTGTGCCAGCCGTCTCCTAGCAGCAGATTATGGGACATTACCACTACCCCCCAAAATTGCAGCTACTCCATTTCCCACTTTCATGTCTCTACCTCTCCGCTGTGCTACAAAATTACCCTCTATAAAATAAATCAGAGTGCTGTTGGAATCCATAGAAAGAACGTAATTGATCTTCACTAATATTACCAGGGCTTTGTTTTGCTGTGAAGAATTCTACCTCCACCATTTCATGTCACATAATGAAAAAATATAACAGCTGCCTAAAACAACTATTCACACTTACACAATTTTGCTGGAAAAGCATTATTAAAAAAGAGAGTGTAATGACTGTACGAAAAGAAATATACGTTAGAATGTGGCTTTACAGGGGCTGTGTTTGTCTGCCGTGTTCCTTTCTTCGGTGCAAGCGTTCTTGGTGATATCTCACAGAAATGGCCTTTATTGTGTTTGGCACTGTGCCTGTTGATGTATATGTAAGCCACAGTCTCATTCTCAAGTATTAATGGTGCCACTCTGCCTTTGTATATGCCCCCTGTAAATCAGAGTTGCTGTGCTTATGAGCACAATCTTATTAAAGGGTTTTTATAGTGCCAGGCAGCAATCGCAACTCTTATCAGTGGCCATGCAGCTTACAGAACACAACTTTCCCCTGTTCATTCTTTTCTCATTTCTTTAAAGACATCAGAAGTGACTGCAACATTATGCACAATCCCTCTGTGCATATCATAGACCGGTCACTGTTACAAATTCTGATTCACCCTACAAAGTAACAGTGTTTTTGCCTCTTACACTTTGTTCAGTCTGGCAGCAAACAACACCATAAAATCAGTTGTGTACAAACCCAATCCAGACTTCATCTATATTTGGTTTGAAATCTGATTTAAAATGGGGAGGCGACATATATGTAATGTCATGCAACATTCATGTGACATTTACTAGTAAATGTGTGAATAGGAAAAGAGTAAACAAATGTGCAAAATGCCTCTGTCACTTAGTGTATGTTTTCTTATGCACCCCGTAAGATATTTTTACCAGCATTTCTTTCCTCACTGACAGCTACTGTTTTATTTCACTTAGTGTTGTGTTGACGCTCATTACAATGGAAACTGATATAGATACACCTGTCAGATATATACTGTCTGAATAAACATATCAGATTTCATCACTTGCAAAATGACATTACAGATATTCTGCAGTGTATGCAGTAAAGTGGAAATGTGAACTTATGCAAAAACGTTTTGTCCTCTGCCATGAATGAAAATTTGGTTAAATCAAATTCACATACAGGACACAGATGATTTTTGACCGGTAGAGCATCTAAATGTCATAAATTGACCTCTTGGCTCATAACAAAGTATAACTTATATATAATAGTTTGTATTATTGTGGAAAAGTGGAGTGGATTGTATATTTTTACATTTTGGTTTGACATTTATATTATTATTATTATTATTATTATTATTTTTTATGAGCATTTATTTAAAAGAGAAGCCCTAGAGCATGACATCACATCATTCATTGCAGGATAAGTAATTTTGAATGCTCATAAGTCTAGTGAACACATTAAAGAAATACTGTAGTTCACCCAAAAATGAAAATTATATCATTATTTGTTCACCCTCAAGTCGTTCCAAACCCGTATGACATTCTGTCTTATTTGGAACACATAAGAGGTTGTTTAAAAGATTCAAAAGTTTGTATTAATGAATATTTTGACCTGTCTTTTCACTAAAATGGCAGTGGATACACAAAAATATATACATTTTAGCCTGTTTTTACTATTTACGCATTTAAATTTAATAACAAAATTCCATCAAATTGAATTGTTCAATGTTTAACAAAATAACATTTATAAAAGTTAACTTCTAAACTTTAAAAAAAAAAATTCATTTCATTAAAGATTACTTGGCTCAATTTGATGGAATTTTGTTATGAAATTGAAATGTCTAAACATTAAATTGTTTTGGAGTGTGCATCATATTAAAACTTAAAGACACAACAGTATCATTAAAATAGTCCATGTGACTCATGTTTCATATTCTAAATCTTCTAAAGGCATACGTTTTTTGCGTGAAATTATATGAAATGTCAAAATCTCGATATCTGTGTTCATGAGCGCTGTGACACAGTATTGTATAAAGTATCCATTTGTCATACTTGAGTAAAAGTCATGGAACCATCATGGAAATTGACTCAAGTAAAAGTTAAAGTAGCTCTTGAGAAAACGACTTAAGTTGAAGTATTAAAGTAACTGATATTACATTTACTTAAGTGTCAAAATTACAAGTAAATTGCATAAATTACAGAACAGTTAATTAAATCCATGGTAACTTATTTGATTGATGGTGCTCATCATTTACTCACCCTCATGCCATCCCAAATTTGTATGACTTTCTTTCATCTGCAGAACACATACAAAGATTTTTAGAAGAATATTTCTATAGGTCAAGTCAATGCAAGTGAATGGTGGCCAGACATTTCAAGTGGGAGCATAAAGTTATCCATAATACTACAGTGGTAAAATCCATGTCCTCTGAAGCGATTCAGTTGGTTTTGGGTGAAAACAAACAAAACTGTAACTCATTTTCACTGTATACCTTGCCATTGCAATGTTGAGGAACAATTGTGATTTCAAGCTTGATTTCACTTTTTAGAGCTTGACGAATGCGCAGAGCCCTTGAGATCCTGATCGTCAAGAATAATTCTAATGTCAGAATGCATAGTTGAAAAAGGAGTTATATTTTGGTCTATTCTCACTCAAAACCAATTGGATCCATCCAGAAGACATTTATGACCATTGGAGGCTTATGGATTATTCTTAGGCTGCATGTATGGTCTTTTGTAGCTTTAAAGGTCTGGCCACTATTCACTTACATTGAATTAACCTACATAAGTGATATTCTTCTGAAAATCTTTTTTGTTTGTGCTCTGCAGAAAAAAAAAAGAAAGTCATACACATCTTGGATCGAATGAGTGTGAGAAAATTATGAGATTTTCATTTTTAAACGAACTATCACTTTAATGGCACATTCAGTAATTATTCATATACATCATACCTTGTTTAAATGTAAAATGTAAACGCATGTTATTGACTTTTTTTCCCAGGTCTCCTGGAAAGGCTGATCACACATAACTTCTTTATTTAACTGCTTTCATAATGTTTAAGCCTAAACTTAATTAATTAGTAAAAAAAAAAAAACAATTTACTCACATGAGCAGTCTCTTGTCTTCCCCAGTGAAGGCAGATGACGGAACGCGTAATATGGCACGATTTGCTTGTGATTTTGATTCAGATTTGTATAATGAATCATTCAGACTGCTTTTTGAATTTTTTTGTTCAGTTCAAAGGAATCAAATTTAAAAGATTTGACTCAAATGATTCTTTCAACAAATCACACATCTCTATCGCTGATCTGCATGCATTTTTGCACATACAGCTGTTATTTTTTTGCGGTGTTCAGTTGCAAAAGTAGCGAAAGGGTCTGGAGAAATTTATTGGAGTAAAAGTATACATTTTCTCTTCTAAATGTTGTGAAGTGAAAGTAAAACTCCAAAGAAATATTTATACTCAATTACAGTTTTTTAATATTTGTACTTAGTACAGCAAGGAAGTATTTGTACTTCGTTAAACTATACATTGTTTTTAACTTGCATTGTTTAGTGCTAAAAATGTAGTTCTTGCATTAACACATGCCACTGTGAACGAGCTTCTCTCATAGCGCTCATGATATTTAGGGATATTTATGATACATTTACTTGAGAGGGAGCAAATAAGATATTTAGAATTTCTTTAAGAGGATGTATCTTAAATATAAGTGTATTTTGTATACAAGTGTATTTTGTTCACTTGGTTATACTTCTGAGAGTGCAATAAAGACAAATTATACGTATATTTAAGATCTGTTCTCTAAAAGCAAGTCTAAATATTTTATATTTAATAATAATATGTTGGACCTGCTTCTCAGGTGAATGCATCTTTTTGTAAAGGATTTTTAAATATTAACATTTTTATTTTGAGTATTATGTTCTCAACATTCTCATATAACAAATTGTATTCTGCTGTATAGCTGATGAAGTAAATTTACGTTGTTTTAAAAGAGTTTTATATATTTATATTGGAAAACAAGCCAAAGCAAAAACAAATCAAAAACATATTTTTTGCAGTGTATAATGGGGCGAAGACTCTCTCACCTTTCTGTTCACTTCAATCCATCTTTAACTCACAAAAAAACAAACTCTCTTATTAATAAAGCGGTGTATTGCCAATTTTCTTCACAGTAGGAAATGCACAGTAACATATATTATGATTCAATAAGTCACAAGCCATTACGTTATAATCAAGCTGCATTAAGAGTGTGCACTCGAGGGACGAGCGTCCCTGCTACAGTGTGCTGCCTCAGGATGCAGTTTCAATCCCTCCCCCTTAGATCGGGACATTTGCGCAACTCATAGAAGAGGTGCTGACCACACAGAGAAATGCCAGTTTCGGAGTTAGTAGTTTACATGATCTGCCTCTGTATTATTTGAACTTTAATAAAGCTATAACACATGAAATATAACTGCATTAAAGACTTAAAGACGCTCAGAATGCAAGTTTGCTTATTCCACAACTAGAGTCCTTCTGTATTTACTTATTTTGTATTTGTGTATTATTCCCTCATGCTTTGCCATCTACATCTCTTGAAGCAGTTTGGAAAGTTTAGAGTACAGCTGGACTGTGAGTTGTATAATTCTTTCTCTCCTCAGTCAGGAGTGTCTCATGCACCATGATTAGAGTTTCATATGATCTCATGTTACGTTAAATGAGATCAAACGACTTCAACAACAAAATTTTTTGTCTACAATTTTTTATTGTCGACATTGTCGATAACATTGACTCATCGTTTCAGCCCTGATGATATGCCTTCAAAAGACTTGGAAAATATAGTACAAATCGCATGGATCACTTTTAGGATAATTTTGTGTCCTTTTTTAAGGTTTAAAGTGAGGTATTATCCACTGGCATTGTATTGAAAAGTCAGACATAAGGGTGAGTAAATTATGACAATGTTCATTTTTTTGGTAAACTGTTCCTTTTAGGAGTGAGGATGTGAAGTGACAGTAGAGGTAGCCTGGCTTTCCCTGGTGCTGCTGTACTGATTCCTCTTCCAGTACTAAGGGCTTGCTCTTAGCATTCTGAAGTGAATATATACAAGCACTAAACTACTCCATCAGAATTCAGAGTAATGAGTTATTCCCTTTGATCAGCAAAACCAGCTGAGCCCTGTGCCTTCTAACACTGCAAATTTTTTTCTTTACAGATTTTTTTCTGTACTTCACCATATTTATTTAAAATTCTGAATATTCTCTATAGCTAATGAATGGGATAGGAAGGCAACCGAATGATCTTATAAAAGGTGTTGAGGAAGAGGATGAGAGAGCAAAAATATGATGCTCTACCATGGATACTGAACATAAATATTATGTAAGTTGGTCCTTAATGACTTCTGTAGTGATATCATCGAAAATGCACATATGAAGTGACTTGAATTAAATTAGTAAAGATTTGTATGAAAGTGGACATCTCCATAATTTATGTCAACGTCTCCCCTGAGAGAATCCTGGAGGATGTAATGAAGCCTGCAATATCAGTATCATAGCCTCCAGTAGCCTGCCCATTAAAAGTGTCTTATTTAAACTGAATTTTACTTGGCTTAGTACACAAAAAGGATGGATACTGCATGCATGAGCATGCTGCAGTGCGCAAAGCCGAACCCTGCATAGGTATTTTGAAGAATATTACACTGATTATAGTGTAATGATGATCAGGATGGTGAAGCCAGTGATTATGATTATAATGAGAATCATTGCCAGGCCGTTATTAATTGCAAAGTAGTTTGCACGTCTATGTTAAAAAATGCCCGGCGGCTTTTGTACCACTCCATTTGATTTTCTGTGAAGGCACATTCTGATTAATGGATTGTTCAATCATTGCACGTTTTTCTTGCTCATATCATCTTGTAAGACATCTTAATCCAGTTCCGTAGACATTATGAAAAGATTGATCAGCATCCAACCATTCTAATTCATAAGAAATGGAATCTTTCTTGTTTGTATTATAAAACAGTAAATCATACAGAGGGGTTTCCTGGAATTTGTATTGGGTTATGGCAGGTAATTCTTGGCATTGGTATTTGCTCTTGTCTGAATAGTTGATTATTAGGTTCACCCTTCGGGATGGAAAAAGGTGTGAGCCAGTGTGTTTAACCTTTTCGAATGGTGCTCGTTACACACCAGAACTGATCTCCTACTCATCCTCATTATGGTGGCTGTGGAGCATGAACTCATGACTAATTCATATGGAGGAGACCGCTGGAGCTCACCGGAGCCAGAACCTTACTGAAGGCTCTGTAGACGCAATAACTTTATCATAAATGGCTAAGGAGAAAAGATGGCTGGCCCTCAGTTTCTTCAAGCTCCCTCCTCCCTGGAGATGCCACTACTAGACTTCTTTCTTCTGCCGGACATGAGTCAGTCAAAATAAATATTTGTGAAAATCAACATTAGTCCTCAAATGCTTTCGAACTTGTTTTGAACTTGGAATATTCCTTTATGATGGAATAGGAGAAACTATTACAGAAACAAAGTTGCACTCTTCACTTTTACTTTCTGTGCTTGAAGTGACATGTCTTGAATGTCATGAATGTTGAATGTATCTTCATTGCTTTTAATGATATTGTATAAATACTTGGAAGTATTTGCTATTCAAGTAAAGCAAGTCAATGGGTCCAAGCAATGTCCATCAGACCTTTAGCACCCTGTAGAACTGAGGATTTAAGAGACAATTAAGCCAAAGTTAAATGGACAAGAATCTAAATTGATTTTGTCTGTGCTGGAGAACAGTTTAATTGTTAGGTCGGTGGGACTGAGCCCAAACTAGTCCTGATTGAAGATTTATGGCTATCACATACTTTTAATCTTTAAGGCAATGTTAGGAAAAATTGCCTATAAACTGGATGGGGCTTGGGAAATTGAGAGAGATCTATATGAGACACATAATAGAGAATAATGAGCTAACTAATTTGGGTAAATATAAAAAGCTATACTACAGGTGTAATGGTCTGTCAACATTTCTTCAATAGGTTACTGATGAATCTATGTTTGCTCAATGCTGGTCCAGATCTTTGACAGCGGTAAAAAGTTCAACTGTTGTTTAAGCCTGTAAATGTTCAGCCTGTTCCTTATTTCACTTCTCTCTCAACAATTATTTTTCCTATTGAGGCCTTTCACATCTCCCTCTAAATCCAGCTGCAGTCACACCTCTAATAGCATCTTAGTGAAGCCCAAGCACTAATTGCCTTCCACACGTGCGGCCATGTGCTTGCACAAACACAGACTAACAATATTTATAGGCCCATCTGCAGCTGTCTTTTCACCCCTGCCTGCATCTCTCCTTCACACCCACACTGGCTCTCTGCACTGTTTGAGTCGACCCGCGGTGGCTAAAACTTAAGAGGGCATCAAGCCTCAAGTCTCACAGCAAGTGAGCTTTTACTATCATTATTTGTAGCTGCAATTTTGTTCAATTAAATTAAATCTGATCTGATAGGAACGTTAGTATACCTACATTTTTGCAAAATGACTATGTGTCTTGTACTGTGGCAGTTTTCTGGTAAAATAACACTACAGGCGCACAACAATGACTTTGATTCTCTTTCACTCAAATGTCCAGTAAAAGAGCAGTTTATCAGTGCAAAAACTCAAAACTGGTATCTCATGATTTACCACAGTCCATGACTTGTAAGGTGATACATTTTAACATTTTAATTGCATAACCAACTACATTTTCAAGTTTGCAATCAATTTACCTTTATATAAAATAAACAGGACTCATCAGACCAGGTGACCTTCTTCCACTGCTCCAAGATCCAGTTGATGCTCAGAACTGATGTGTCAGAAAGTTTATAACTTCTTGTGCTTCTCTTTCTTCTGCGCTAGCATTTATACTACTCCAGCTACTCTGAGATCTTGGCAGTGTGATACTGCAGATGTTGTTGAATTGTTTGTTACAAATGGCTGCCTCGTTTGTAATTCGCTTTGGATAAAACCATGCTAAATGACTAAATGTAAATGCAGATTAATTGTACAGCTGCATTCATTATAATGGGAGTGACCTACTCATTTTAGAGCCCATGAAGGGATACTCTGACTTAACTAGCCAGCTAAACTCTACCTGTCAAACTAACTATTAGTTGGCAATAATGTTTTCACATACCAGGTATTCTGTAAGATGTGTGTTAGTGTTGTTAGTACAACACGTATCCAGCAGTCTTGCTTTATTGCTGTAGTTCATGAGTCAATTTGTGGTAGTTTTTTTTAGAGATCTAAACACTTTCATTTCAATTAGTTCCAGGCATCCAGGGAGCATCCAGCCACTGAATAGCGTGGTCCAAATTTTAATAATGACATTCTATTACAATCGTATTAACGTTAGTAAAGTTAATAGTGTTAAAATCACTATGAATGAAGCACCTCCCGCTGTTGTTTTCAATGAGTTTGACAACTAGTTGTTCAAGTGAAAAAGACGTAACTTCCTTAAACCGACAAACAGTCTTTGAAATGGTCTATTGCTAGAATGCACTCTACTTACTTTGGATAAAGTCATAACTGTAAATGTAAAAAATCTGAAGGACTGTAAGATATTTCCGGTCACTAATATCACTTTATAAAAATAGCAGATGCCAAGCTAGTTAAACTGTTGCAGCCATAAGACAGCAAATCATTGCTATGGTTATTCCAACTTAAAGCATTGCAATTTCGGATGCATATAGTTTTGTTAAAAATGGAGCTTTCCTATAAATGTGGTTGTGTATTTTCAGATTTGTTAAAAGCTAGAGGTTAGCGTAGGGATTGAATGTCATCTGGAAGGATAATGATTACCCTTTGAACATGACACACACCTGCTCCGCTCTGCACTCAGGTGACAGATGTTGTAGCTGAATGTTTCTAATGAAATACTCTCTTCTCACTCCTCTTTATGGCTCCCTCTCCTCCTTTCCTTCCTCTCTCTTTCCTTCTCTCTCTAGCTCTGTCACTCTTTTACACCATGACTGGCATGGCAATCTTCCAAATGGATTTGGCAAAAGTTTAGTTGTGGTAGAACTTGAGAGGAGAAAGTGAACTTAGGGCGGGGTGTCAAATTGTAAAGTTGTGAACTATGATGACTATTTTTTTCAGAGTCAGTACTCAAGACTGTATAATTCGATTTTTGCTAGAGAATGAGATATGTAGAAACTTTAGAAGATACTGTATATATTGGAGTTATTTAAGATACACCATGTAGTGTAACCTAATCCATTTTGGATATACAAAATCAGCCAGTAACAATTAGATGGCAGTCAGATTAGTTAGGGGTGCTTTGTAAGGCAAGCATTACTATTATTATTGCGCTCTTTCAGGGTTAGAAATTCGAACAAACTCCTAAAGGAAATGTAATTCTCTTCTCTCCTTACTTAGTGTGAATTAAACTTTTTTTTATTATTTTATTAAGGTCAGTTTCTTTATAATTTAGTTTTAATCTATATATTTATTTGATTGTATCTATTGGCATATGTATGTATGTGAATCTTTATGTACATATACTGTAGATGTCATCTGTCAAACATTTAGTAAATTCTGTTGTAAAAGCTGCCACAGCATTTTTTTAAAATAAAGTTTTAATTACTTTTCTCAGTGATAAGAGTGAATGGAGTTGAAGTTATAGTTCACCCCAATCTGAAAATCATGTACTCACCCATATGTCATACCAGATATGTATGACTTTCATTTTTCTGCAGTAGACAGAGTTTAAGAAAAATATCTCGGCTCTTTAGGTCCATACAATGCAAGTGAATAGTCACCAGAACACAGAAGGTCCAGAAAAGACATGAAGTGAGCATAACAGTAATCCATATGATTCCAGTAATTTAATCTATGTCTTCAGAAGTGATATAAGTGTGGGTGTGAAACAGATCAATGTTTTTTTGATCAGTCCTTTTTTACTATATGTCTCTACCTTTGACCAGCCCCAACCATCCCACAAGAATGTTGAATTGAAAGTGTAGATATAAAATATAAAAAGGACATAAATATTGATCTGTTTCTCACCCACACCTATTATATCACTTAAGAAGGTATGGATTTAACCACTGGAGTCAAATGGATTACTTTTATGCTGTCTTTGTGCTTATTGGTCACCATTCACTTGCATTGTATGGACCATTGCATTGTATGGAGTTCTTCTAAATAAAAAAATCAAGATATTCTTCTAAAAATCTTTGTTTGTGTTCTGCAGAAGAAAGAAAGTCATACACATATATGATGGCATGAGGGTGAGTAAATGATGAGAGAATTAAAATTTTTGGTGAACCTTCCTTGAAGAAATGCTTCTTACAGTATCATAACTTGGTCCATTTGTAATAGTCAGACTATCAGATTTCATTTCAGAAATATCAATAAGTTGTGGCCAGAGTCCAGTTTGAGGATGATCAGAGACAGCAAGATTGAAGCTTGTTGATGTGAATGAGTGAAATGAACTCTGTGGGTGTCTGTTTATTTCCATTTTTGCACATGGATGCAAAATATCCCTTAATGGGCAAATTGGAATAATGCACATAATTCTAGGATTGACTGATCGGCAAATCTCTCCAGGGTGCTCTCAGCGGGAAGAGACCTCAGCACTCTGGCAGACAGTGATTTCTCTACTGACAGTGGTAGTTAAGCTGAACATCTCAGAAGAGAGCATGCATTGAGTCTCTATAGTTATAAAGAGTCTGCCGTTCCCTCTGTGAGATGAAGAGGAGGCCTCCTTAATGTGATTTCACAGGAAATGGACGGGGTCAAACCACAGCTTTTACCACAGCTGTACACCTCCAATTAGACATGCTGCCAAACTGACATTAACGCCCTGCATTTCATCTGCAGGCAGCTATAACACTGACAAATATGGTGGAAGGTTTCTGTGCTGGAAAAAACAGCAGGTGTTCTGCATGTGTATGTGTGTGAGAGTAGTAAATCTCTGCAAATTGTAGTTTCTCTGCATCTCGTGGTATCTCTGTAAGGAACACTTCCTCTCTCAATATGGATATAATGAGATTGTAAATGCCATTATAGCTGGGCAAAATATTAGCATCCTCCCCCAGGCTGACATTTGCTTTTTGTATGAATCATACACTGGCTGCTCTTTTGTTTCTCCTATCATTGTATCTCAAAGAAGATGAATGGCTTTTTCTTTATATTGTCCATAGTGGAACAAATGCAAGTCTTAATAGGTACACAAGTCAAACGCATTTATACTCCATATTACAGTATGCTCATATAGATAGACTCATGACTTAATGTGTACCAGTGACACACACAAGTTGTTATAAATCATCCACATGGCTATTACAGTGCTATATTAATTAAACCAGATTATGCTTGTCATATTTTTTTTCCTTTTCTTGCTATTTATTTAAGTTAAGTAAAAGGCAAACTGAAAGACAAAGGACAAACATACCAAGCACACCAAATGTATACCAAATATCTTGATTGTTTTTTGTTTTTTTTTAAAGTTTTATTAAGCTGTTGCACATAACTCACCCAGTACTATGGACATGGAGGATACCTCAATTTGTACGTCTTGAGGAGAGATATGCTATTATATTTCTAAGCAATCAGACTTAAAGACCAGACTTTTTTTTTTTATCAGAATCAATATTTTTGATTGGCTTGGCAGACAAGAAAACAAGTGAAACATTTGTATAAGACTTACAAGCAATGTACTGAGCCATATCTAGAGATCAGAATTTCATAAGCTGGGTTTCCATCCACATATTTTTATGTGAATTTTGGGATACCGTATGAAAAATGGGGTATGGAAAGATGTAAATGAAATTTCCGAAATGTACAAACATATACGCTTGCTTAAGGAGGATACGTTCTTTTTAATTATTATTCGTTAACAAGACATGCTCATAATTTACGATAGAAACACATTAATTGAATATATCCCTATAGAATTTATATAAGCATATAGATAGATGTGCATCAAAAAGTCATGCGACTGCCTCAACAAGGCATGTGAAAACATAAACTCAGAGAATATCATCAATATCATCACATAGCATCTCAAATGTTTTTCTGGATATTCTAAATTGCCAACACCAAAGCCTTTCATCAATATGATTGGCTACTACCTCCCAGAACAGTCTGACACACTTTTTCTCCCAGAAATAAGCCAACTCCCGTCGAACACTAGCAAACATGAAGTTTATCAGAGCATTTGATTGCACGCTCTAAAGTAATTTATTGCATTTAAAAGAGCCACAGTGGCTTTTAACTTCAATTTTGCACCAATTCTCCCCCAAAAGTGACAACTTTTTTTCTCTGAAACACATAGAATAGAAACTCTGTTTAACACAGATTGTTTTTGTGATTAATTTTTTGCATAAATTATATTCGCAACTTGGTTGAAAACATATCTGTAGAGACTTTGGGATATGCTCTCTTCATATGGATCAGCAACCACCCAGAACACCCTAGCAACCACCTAGCAGATACCCTGACCACCCTGCAATTGCATTGTGTAAAAACACCTGACTTAAACCTGAGTTTACATGGGTCATGAAATGGAAAATCGAATTTTCCTTGATATTTAGACATATAAGAGTTAACTCTAATATATAAATTGAAGTGCATACTCCAGGTAGGGAAGGAGGTATTGCCCCAAGTGAAGGAGTTCAAGTACGTCGGGGTCTTGTTCACGAGTGAGGGGACAATGGAGCGGGAGGTTGGCCGGAGAATCGGGGCAGCGGGGGCGGTATTGCACTCGCTCTATCGCACCGTTGTCATGAAAAGAGAGCTGAGCCGGAAGGCAAAGCTCTCGATCTACCGGTCAATTTTTGTTCCTACCCTCACCTATGGTCATGAAGGTTGGGTCATGACCGAAAGAACTAGGTTGCAAGTACAAGCGGCCGAAATGGGCTTCCTCAGAAGGGTGGCGGGCTTCTCCCTTAGAGATAGGGTGAGGAGCTCAGTCATCCGCGAGGAGCTCGGAGTAGAGCCGCTGCTCCTTTGCGTGGAAAGGAGTCAGTTGAGGTGGTTTGGGCATCTGGTAAGGATGCCCCCTGGGTGCCTCCCTAGGGAGGTGTTTCAGGCACGTCCAGCTGGGAGGAGGCCTTGGGGAAGACCCAGGACTAGGTGGAGAGATTACATCTCCACACTGGCCTGGGAACGCCTCGGGGTCCCCCAGTCATAGCTGGTTAATGTGGCTCGGGATAGGGAAGTTTGGGGCCCCCTGCTGGAGCTGCTGCCCCCGCGACCCGACTTCGGATAAGCGGTTGAAGATGGATGGATGGAATATATTTTAATATTTCTGTACATACAGATACCCAAATATGGGGGCATAGAAACCCTTGTGATTGAGGAATTATACTGTATGGAGGTTGAGGGGATCCCGTAAGAGAAAATTTTGAAAATGTAAAAGTCTGAATGGACCGTTTTTATATTTTAATTATGTGAGCAAGACTAGGCTACCAACTAGTAATTTGATTGTCCTTCCTTGTCATCCATGCCAGAGATGATGACATCTAATTCATTTTCACAAAATTAGAACAGAAATCTATTTGTTTATTATTATAGGCTTGTAACATTCTGATTAATAAAGCTAAATTTAGAAGGAAAAAATTTAATGGTCTAAAGGCACTTTGGAACCATGTTAACTTTTGCAACACCTACTTACATGCGGGGAAAAGAGACAACAGGTGCTGAGCGGGACAGGGCATAAATGCGGCATGTTCGATGGTAGAGAAAAATCTTCAAGATTACAAAATGCAAAAAGATAAGAACTGGTGTACACAGCAATGTTGTTTTGTTGTGCTGCTCACTAGAGATGATGCGAGGGCACAACCGTCGGATGGAATAAACCCAGGGAAACAATAAACATCCAGTGAGCGGCAGTTATATGGATGAGTGAGGTCAACAGAGAATGGCAGACTGTTTCGAAATGACAGTCTACGTTAACTCAGATAAACGATTTGTTCAATTTTGGTGAGAAAAATATCACTGGTTGGCACGGTTTTGGCAGCACGAGGGGGACCTAAACAATATTAGGCAGGTGCTTTTAATGTTGTGGCTGATCGGTGTATAACATGCTGTAAGCTAAATATTGAAAAATACTCAAAAGTTTATCATCAATATCATGTTTTTTTTATTACGATAAATATCGAGATTGTTTTATCACCCAGCCCCAGTTCCCACTCTATTGAAATGTCTCATTTTCCAAACTGTGTGTTCGTAACACCACAAGACATTGCTCAGTTGTATTTACACACCCCACAACATGTGTCATCGCATCTTTGGCCCTGCTCACAGGCGCTCAGTTCATATTGTTAACAGATATGGAGAAAGACATGCTTAGTGTTTCCTACTATTCTTGAACACCAAAAGGGGACCCATCTGGAGTGGAAAAAAAAAAAATTTGTGCATATAACATGCATTACACGTACGTCTTCGAGCGCTGTCATGTTTATCGCACTGCTTTTTAAAGACGCGGTGTCAGTTACAACTCAGAAAAGGAGACTCGGCTTGGCTTCATTTAGCTGCTCTGCATCTTGCACCCATATGTGCTATTTTTAATTGCTGTTGTATGTAAACAAGAACTAGCTGGATGTCTTTGAGCATTTGGATGCATTTCTGCTGATCTGCACCTCAGTGAATCTATATGTGTGCATCAAGCGAGGACTGCTTGTGAAGCAGTCATAAAATTATTCAAGCTTTGCAAAGGAAATATTATTGAAGAATGAGGCAGTTGACTTGACAGCAAAATCTTGAGTAAACAGTTTAATTCATGAATAATTCAAATGTCATGACTGTTTGATAGTAATGGTGCTGATTGTAATTGAGTGAACGGTTTAAAATATTTTGATGCAATGTATTGGATGTGCATTATATATAAAGCCTGAAATTTTGTTTGTTTGCGTGTTTATTCTCTTCTGACTGAGTTTCAAATATGGCTGAATTTGAGGGCCTGCACAATGTTAGCCAGTCAGAACAGTGAGCATTTACATTGAAGTTAAAAGGAGACTCTGAGGCTAAATCTGAGTGTTTCAGACAGAGGGCCAGAGGCAGGGTGGCAAATAATCATTTATTACTAAACTATGACAGTTTTTGAGCAAAACTATATTGACTTTATCAAGTGATCTCAGGAAAGGTAATAAAATTATTAAAAAATATATAATTTCATGACCCCTTTAAGGAGGAACTCAAGCCATACCTAGTGACCAGAACATCATAGACACTTGGGAATGGGTTCTTTTGACTTGCCAGTTAGCAACCATTCTGCAATGTGATGACAAATTTAGCATGGTTAAGCACCACCTACATTTTCATCAAGAAATGTAAAATCTAGTAATAGTTGGATAAGCTTTTGAAAATAAACTACAGGTTAAATTTGAAGAGTTCTACAACACATGCCACTTTTTTGAGGATGTTGCTTGGTTGTTTTGCTTGACTGGGCTAGTTCCAAAATTTCATGTCATGTTGCCAAGAGCTTTTATATTATTTGAGGATGATTTAATTTTTTCAATAAAGAGTTGGTTTTCACTGGCACAGTGAGAGCTGTTTTCCTCAAACACTTTCCGTAGAATTAATTTGCGATTATTGAGGAGGAAGTGATCACTCTTTATAGGATGATTTGTTGCCATAAATATGTATGCTAATGTGACCGTCTCTATAGGATTATGATAGCTTTAATACACCATCAGTTTGGCATTTTTATTTCCTTTTGTTAAAGCCATAAAACCTGTCTTGTGTCTATTGTTTAGTGTGTATGTTCATCATTTTCTGTCTGAATATGGTTGTGGTGGCTTCTTTAAAATATCTGATTCTTCTTTAAAATATCACTGATTGATATGTTTAGAAAATGTCAAGGTTTAATCATAAATAAGATTTGCATAAAGCAGCTGCTTTTATTTAATTAAACTTTTAAAGCATCCAATGTTCATGAAAGCACCAATCTAGGCTGAACTGAAATCGCATTCAAGCTATTCAATATAATGGTTATGAGTAAAACTGTAATAGCTTGCTGGTTGTGACTAAGCCTTATTTGGTATTCTGATCCCTCACATCTTACTAATGCCAAAACAGGCACATTGATCAGTGATCAACACTATTCTCAATGTTGGTGGGATTTTCATGTGTAAAATTTCATATTATGTGGGATTTATACAGGCAATCCTGTTTCCGCATATCTGTTCTCCCAGTGCACTATGGGAAAGAGCTAAATGTGTCATTTAGTTAATGATCTTGATCATAGATCTAAGAGATGTTTTCATCAGCCACTTTGAACACTTATACACGAGCACACTTCTCATTCAAGAAATTCACATTACACTGTGGAGTTTCTCTTTGGGAACTAGGCATGTCAACAGGTGTCACGGCCAGCTCTTAAGCTATAACATTAAGAGAGACTACATGATGGATATCTCACTCAAAGAAAAGTAATTAAAGAAGAATATTTACATGAAATTCAAATAAAAAAACAAAACAAAAGAACACAAGTTTAAATGGGGAAGAGGTGAGGAGGAATGTGAAAATTCATGCAGTGATCATCGGCACAGGTGCATCCCATCAACACTGACAAGCCAAACGACACCACTATCCGCCAGTAGACCTTTTTCACACTCTGGGTTTCGGAATGTGGAAGTAAACGTTTGCAGGTTAAACTTCGACAGCGGTCAATGAGAGTGAATGGGAGATCACAGAAAATATTATTTTCACTTACCCATTTGCTCAAAAACCAAAAGAAAAAATACACTATTACATTTGAATGACTTTCCAGAAGAGGAAAAAATAGAGAGCGGTGGATAAAGATTAAGTCAATTAGGAGAAGATGCCAAATTTACTGTAAATCTCTCAGCAGCTGTAATAGAAACCCTCTCAGAGCTGTGATAATCCTTTTTTAAAACTAATTCCAGAGTAATATAACACAAAGCATAATGTTATATATGTACATTCAATAATTAAAAAAAGATCATATAAAAAAGTTTGCTAGATTTACAATGCTAAATAAGGTAGAAATGCGTCATCACAGTCTGTGAAAAAGGTCAATCTGCAACACAGAATAAGCACAGAACAAAACCAAAAAGGCCCAAAAGGGGCCGTAACAACAGGTACATCTTACTGATAGGTGGCTGCCTTCAAACGCAATGTGTACTCTATGTGCAAGTGCTCTTTTAAGACCTTGCAGTTATAATTCGGCTACACATGTTAGTGGTCAAATGCAGTTCTCGGTCAAAATTGCGTGCCTTGAAAGTGTTTATGTAATGTAAGTTAATATAATGTCACAGTATGGTATGGCTTTGTGTCAAATTATTATATCTATTGTATGCATTAATACTTGTAGTGTAAATGCAACCTAAGGGGCCATTCAGACTTATTTTACAATTAACTAACAATGCAGGTTCATGTGAACGGCCCCTTATAGACTGTAAAAAAAATCTTTATAATTTTTTTTAAAAATATTTATAAGTCATTTTGAACCTACATTAAAGTTGGGTTTTAAATAGCATATATATTTTTGCTTTAGCCAATATTGTGTTTTTTTTTTTATCATAGAAAAGTATGCAGATGGATGCAAAAACGCTTTCAGTGAACAGCCCCTATTAGACCATCCGCTGTCTAGTATGTTATTAATACTAAACAATAGGGCTGCAACTAATGATTAAATTTCAATTATTTTTATTTCCTGTATTTTTATAAAAATGTATTTAGTAAAAAACAGAATATTTGTATGCTATACACTTTAAAATATCGGTTGAATATTAGGTTAAAAATATGGATTTTTTTCCCCCAAAATTATTTATAATTATATAAATAATCCTATTTAAAAAATGGTTTAAAATGATCAGTTTTATTGATTAGTTGTTGCAGCATTAAACAACAATATTCACAAGATTAAGAGAAAACAGCTCATTTTTCTTGATTAATTTCTATTTTCATAATATTATTGAGTATAATATTATTCAATATTATTATTTACTTGATTTGATTATTTAATTGAATATTAAAATGCAATGTTTAATTAAGTTAGAAACATTTGATGGCTACTTGCCATTGTTGTGTTCATTTGTTCATATTTATAGTGATATTTAGCTTTGAATAAAAGTGTTTTCAATAGCATATAAGTTTTTGCTTTGGTATTGAAAAATTGGTTTTGACTACTGAAACTGTACTATCATGATAACCCAACTGCAAATAATAGTGAAAGGAAAAACTTTTCAAGTCTGTATGAGTTATTTTGGCACCAGTTGAAGTTCAAGTGCATGCTTATATTTTCAGATGGTAATTGCACGTGCTCTGACACAAGAAGTCTCAGAACAGCCTGAGTTTTACACTGTCAGCCTGGTCTCACAGGTACTAGCATGCTGTCAGATTCTAACCTCTCATGAGATCCTGTTACAAAACCCAGACAAACACACACACACACACACACACACACACACACACACACACACACACACACACACACACTGTGCTCTTCCTCCCAGTGAACTCAATGCTGCCTGTTCAAGACACTAAGTGTGTCACTTCTCTGTGATCAGAGGTCTTGCTTGGTAAATTTGAGCTGGGCTCCTCTGTCCTGCTCTAGGGCTTGATGGAGAACGTGATGCATGAAAATAGCATCCCTCCTCTATGTGTAAGTGTCCCTGTAATGCACTTTTCCACAGTTCCTTGTTTCTGTCTGACTGTGGCACTATAGCAACCTGTTAAAACCTCAGATATATCACATGCAAATAAAAGGGAGTCTAACGAGAGCAAAAACGACTTTAATACACATCATTCCTACCAGTGACATTTCATGCTTTTTCTTGTTTCAGGTGTACATAAGAATCCTAGACAATGAGTGGAATGTTTACCGGCGCTATGCTGAGTTCAGGTCCCTGCACAATTACCTGCGATCTCAATTCCCACAGGTCGACACCTTCAATTTCCCGCCTAAAAAAGCCATCGGCAACAAGGTATGTACAGCTGTTTCTCTCCATAATGGCTGGATTCTGTTTCTGCAGCTAATGCCTCATGCATCTGTTGCCATGGCTCGCCTTACTATTAGGAAACTAACAGGATAAGAATACATATTGATTTCACAATCATAGACAGAAAGCAACATCTTGTCAAAAAATTTCACATTCAAGCAATATACTTTGTTTCCTGCTATTGTTATTCTTGAGATGCTGCATTGAAGTCTGTTTAAATCTGGCTTTCCATTTAATTAGTATTTATTTTTTTATTTATTCATTTATTAAATTTTTTGTTTTTGGTCGTCCATGCGTTTAACACATGACTTCTGTGTTGCCATTGTATAAGAGGCTGAAGTGCCTGGAGGGCACAGGTTCACATTATCTGTTTATGAATTTGTGCCTGTCAAGGCATAAAATGGTTTAATTCATATATTCTTGCTAATGTTTTATTTATTTTTTTTACTTAAATATTGTTTAATAATAATACAAAAAAAAAAAAAAACATAGAATTTGCTTCTACTAGTTCTATTGCTCCTGAACAATATGTTGCTAACAATCTGAACAAAAGTTAAATCAATATTTCGTGTGACCACCTTTGCCTTTAAAACAGCCCCAATTCTCCTAGGTACACCTTGACACAATTTTCTATTGGTTGTTGGCATATAAGATGTTCTAAGCTTCTTGGAGAATTCACCACAGTTCTTCAATCTATTTTGGCTGTCTCAATTGCTTCTGTCTCTTCTTTTAATCCCAGACTGACTCTTTGTGGGGACCATGCCATCTGATGCAGGGTTCCCTGTTCTTCTATTCTATTCTATTTGCAAAATAAATGTTTGGGAGTCTAAAATATATTTTTCCTATTGACACACTAAAGCTGAAGATATAAATAACCATTTTAAGACAAATGTTTTTGTGAAGCATCTTATGTGCCTAAGACTTTTGCAAAGTACCGTATATACTCTGTGTGTGTGTGTGTGTATATATATATATATATATATATATATATATATATATATACACACACTCACCTAAAGGATTATTAGGAACACCTGTTCAATTTCTCATTAATGCAATTATCTAATCAACCAATCACATGGCAGTTGCTTCAATGCATTTAGGGGTGTGGTCCTGGTCAAGACAATCTCCTGAACTCCAAACTGAATGTCAGAATGGGAAAGAAAGGTGATTTAAGCAATTTTGAGCGTGGCATGGTTGTTGTTGCCAGACGGGCCGGTCTGAGTATTTCACAATCTGCTCAGTTACTGGGATTTTCACGCACAACCATTTCTAGGGTTTACAAAGAATGGTGTGAAAAGGGAAAAACATCCAGAATGCGGCAGTCCTGTGGGCGAAAATGCCTTGTTGATGCTAGAGGTCAGAGGAGAATGGGCCGACTGATTCAAGCTGATAGAAGAGCAACTTTGACTGAAATAACCACTCGTTACAACCGAGGTATGCAGCAAAGCATTTGTGAAGCCACAACACGCACAACCTTGAGGCGGATGGGCTACAACAGCAGAAGACCCCACTGGGTACCACTCATCTCCACTACAAATAGGAAAAAGAGGCTACAATTTGCAAGAGCTCACCAAAATTGGACAGTTGAAGACTGGAAAAATGTTCCCTGGTCTGATGAGTCTCGATTTCTGTTGAGACATTCAGATGGTAGAGTCAGAATTTGGCCTAAACAGAATGAGAACATGGATCCATCATGCCTTGTTACCACTGTGCAGGCTGGTGGTGGTGGTGTAATGGTGTGGGGGATGTTTTCTTGGCACACTTTAGGCCCCTTAGTGCCAATTGGGCATCGTTTAAATGCCACAGACTACCTGAGCATTGTTTCTGACCATGTCCATCCCTTTATGGCCACCATGTACCCATCCTCTGATGGCTACTTCCAGCAGGATAATGCACCATGTCACAAAGCTCGAATCATTTCAAATTGGTTTCTTGAACATGACAATGAGTTCACTGTACTAAAATGGCCCCCACAGTCACCAGATCTCAACCCAATAGAGCATCTTTGGGATGTGGTGGAACGGGAGCTTCGTGCCCTGGATGTGCATCCCACAAATCTCCATCAACTGCAAGATGCTACCCTATCAATATGGGCCAACATTTCTAAAGAATGCTTTCAGCACCTTGTTGAATCAATGCCACATAGAATTAAGGCAGTTCTGAAGGCGAAAGGGGGTCAAACACAGTAATAGTATGGTGTTCCTAATAATCCTTTAGGTGTGTGTGTGTGTGTGTGTGTGTATATATATATATATATATATATATATACTGATCAGCCACAACACAACATTAAAACCACCTGCCTAATATTGTGTAGGTCCATCTCGTGCTGCCAAAATAGCATTCTGATATTCTTCTCACCACAATTATACAGAGCGGTTATCTGAGTTACTGTAGACTTTGTCAGTTTGAACCAGTCTGGACATTCTCTGTTGACCTCTCTCATCAACAAGGCATTTCAGTCCACAGAACTGCCGCTCACTGGATGTTTTTTGTTTTTGACACCATTCTGAGTAAATTCTAGAGACTGTTGTGTGTGAAAATCCCAGGAGATCAGCAGTTACAGAAATACTCAAACCAGCCCATGTGTTTACACACAACAGTCTCTAGAATTTACTCAGAATGGTGTCAAAAACAAAAACATCCTGTATTTAAAAAAACACACACAATATCCAATTACATCGGCTGAGGGATCTGTGAATATTCTTGCTTTAAAGATTTTGCATTCAAAATGTAATTCATTTATTTAAAAAACAAAAAACTTACACCAAAGCATTTCTAGATTCAAATGTAATTTCAGACAAAATGAAAAGGCAATTAAAATAATGAAGTGGTCTAAATAAATAAATAATTATATATATATATATATATATTTTATATAACCACCTTTCCATTTACTGTCATCTATCTATGACAACAGATGGAACATTACAAATTCAGATATAAAAACAATTATTAATGTAAACATAATTATAATGATGATAATAATCACAGAAATATAAATTATGGTCGAGGTGAACGTGTTTTTGTATTATTTTATTATTTAATCACAGATGGATAGGCTCTATATAAAGTGACCCTGTAGAGTTGTGCTCACAATGAACTGCTCTGTGGTCTGAGGTCATTTGCAGCATTCTCATAGATTATACTATTCTTGCAAAACATTTTCAGAAGACTGAAACAAAGAAAGAGTGAGAACCCTTTACAGATGCATGTTCCACGGGACTGCACGCCTCCGAACCAACAGCGTGTCAGACATGCTCATAGATCTCTTTTCTGTCATGTGTTCTTAAAAGTGAAGCGAAGTCAATTTTATTTGTATAGCCTTTCACAACACACATCGTTTCAAAGCAGCTTTACAGAAGATCAGGCATTAACAGACGATAAAACTATAATGTCTATAATGTCGATGAATCATCATTGTGTAATTAGATAAAGTACGATTGTTAATTGTGGTTAAAAATAAGTAATTAAATAATAATTGTATTAATAACTCCAGTGAGCAAGCTGAAAGCGACTGTGCCACGAACACAAAACTCCATAAGATGTTGATTAATGGAGAAAAATAACCATTGGAGAAACCAGATTCACTGTGGGGACCAGTTCCGTCTGGCTTAAGTGTTAAAGGTCAGTGTTTAAACATCGATTTTGTTTGAACTGTAAGATTAATGACCAATGAATTTGAAGTCCATCCTGGATTAACTGCAGAAGTTCACATAGATGCAATTGTCCTTGTTATTTGGCTGATGAAGGCTTTTGTTGGCAATTGTTAGTCTATGCATTCCATTTCAAGATCGTAGTTCATCAATAGACCGAGGTGATGCAGGCAGAGATCAGGGATGTGAAACGCAGTTCAACCTGGCAGGTAATTTTGGTGAGGTTCGGTGTGGTCCATCCTAAATCCAAGGTTCAGACAAAGGCATATGAAGTATCCCATGTCTTATGGTTGGAGTTGGCATCAGTTCATCCTCTGAAGTCCATCATAATACACTGAAGTGGTGTTTGTCTGGCACCGGCTGCATTTAGTCGTCATCATTCAGCGACACGTAGTAGTGGAGTCCAGCACTATTAGCATAGATGCCATTCAATTTATTACAGAGTTATAAATCATGATCAATGTTTCTGGTTTCTGGTTCCGGCAGACCCAACTAAAACAGCCTAATTGTGAGTTGAAGGATAAATTAGGTGTATGCCTGGCTAAATAGATGAGTCTTTAGTTTAGACTTAAACTGAGGGAGTGTGTCTGCATCTCGAACCGTATTAGGGATACTATTCCATAGTTTAGGAGCCAAATATGAAAAGGATCTACCTCCTTTTGTGGATATTTTTGATATTCTAGGAACTATTAACAGGCCAGATTTTTGCGATCGTTATGAACATGACGGAATATACCGTGGTAGAAGGTCACTTAAGTACTGCAGAGCTAGACCATTCAAAACTTTGTACGTAGTTAACAGAATTTTTTAATTAATATGGAACTTAACAGGTAGCCAATGTAACAATAATAAAATGGGGCTAATATGATCATATTTCTTGGTTCTTGTTAGCATTCTGGCTGCTGCATTTTGAACCAATTGAAGTTAATTTATTGATCTTGCTGGACATCCTCCCAGTAATGCATTACAATAATCTAGTCTTGAGGTCATGAATGCATGAATTCATTTTTCGGCATCAGCAACAGAGAGCATGTGCCTTAATTTAGCAATATTTCTTAGGTGGAAGAATGCTGTTCTTCAAACATTGGTAATTTGATTTTCAAAGGACAGATTGGTATCAAATATAACACCTAAGTTCTTTGCTGTTCAAGATGATGTAACGGTACATCCATCAAGAGTCAAATTATATTGTAGTTGCTTATTTTCAAAGTTTTTTGGTCCAATAATTAGTACCTCTGTTTTGTCAGAATTGAGTAAAAGGACATTTCTGGCCATCCAATCTTTTATTTCATTGATACACTCTGCTAATTTCGAGAATTGGGAAATCTCATCAGGTTTTGAAGAAATATAAAGTCGTGTATCGTCGGCATAACAGTGGAAACTTATTCCACGATAATTCCTGATAATGTCTCCCAGGTGAAGCATATACATGGAGAAAAGCAGAGGCCCTAAATCTGAACCCTGTGTCACTCCATATTTTACTTTTGTTTGGTTTGACAAATCCTCATTTACATTGACAAAGTGGTAGCGGTCTGCTAAATATGACCTCAACCATGCTAATGCAACTCCACAAATGCCAACATAATTCTCAAGCCTATTCAAGAGAATGTTGTGATCTATCGTGTCGAATGCAGCACTAAGATCTAAAAGCACTAGAAGAGAAATGCAGCCGCGATCAGATGATAAGAGCAAGTAATTTGTAACTGATAAGTGCAGTCTCTGTACTGTGATGAGGCCAAAATCCTGACTGAAATTCTTCGTATATACTATTTCTCTGTAGAAATTAACATATTTGTGAGGATACTACCTTTTCTAGTATTTTTGACATAAACGGGAAATTTATACGGGAAATCTGCCTATAATTAGCCAGTTCTCCAGGATCAAGTTGTGGCTTTTTAATAAGCAGTTTGATAACTGCCATTTTAAAGTTTCTTGGGACATGTCCTAAGCATAGCGAGGAGTTAATAATATTAAGAAGAGGTTCTGAAATTACAGGGAATACCTCTTTTAAGAGCTTAGTTGTTATAGGATCTAACAAACATGTTGTGGCTTTTGATGTTTCGATAAGATTTGTTAGCTCTTCATGACCTATGCCAGAGAAGGATTGAAGTTGCATGTGAGGAAAATGATTAGACACTGTTTTCTGAGGTGCTCTGACAGATGATTCCATAATTCCAATTTTATTTCTGATTATTTCAATTTTATCTGTAAAGAAATTCATGAAGTCATTACTCTTGAGCTGTGACGTAATATCTGGTTCTATTGAGGCTTTATTCCTAACGAATTTATCCACAGTACTGAATAAACACCTTGGATTGTTGTGGTTATTTTCTGAGTTTACTAAAATATGCTGACCTGGAAGCTTTTAATGCCTGTCTGTATCTATAGACACTATTCTTCCATGCACCATGAAATACTTCTAATTTTGTATTTTTCCACATGCACTCCATTTTCCGAGCTGCTCTCTTGAGAGCATGAGTGTGATCATTGTACCATGGTGCAGGGCTTATTTCTTTAATTTTCTTTAAGTGGGGCGACAATATCAAGAGTGCTAGAGAAGACTGCGTTTGTATTTTTTTGTTATTTCATCAAGTTCTTCTAGGCTTGGGGTTTACTGAGTGTTTGAGATAGATCTGGAAGATTATTAGTGAAGCTATCTTTAGTGGTCGAAAGAATAGATCTACCTGAACGATAGCGAGGAGTAGATTGAGTAACAGCTGATTGCAGCATACAAGAGACGAGGTAATGATCTGAGATGTCATCGCTTTGTGGCAGAATTTCTATATAATCAACATCAACTCCATATGACAGAATTAAATATTGCGTATGATTATGGCGATGAGTTGGTCCTGTTACATTTTGTCTGACTCCAAGAGAGTTGAGAATATCGATAAATGCTAATCCCAATGTATCATTTTCATTATCTATGTGAATGTTGAAGTCACCAACAATTAAAGCTCTATCTACAGTAACTACAAGATCTGATAAAAAAATTGCTAATTCAC
This sequence comes from Moxostoma hubbsi, assembly GCA_032164185.1. Lineage (NCBI taxonomy): Eukaryota > Metazoa > Chordata > Actinopteri > Cypriniformes > Catostomidae > Moxostoma > Moxostoma hubbsi. The sequence goes on from JAVLUX010000039.1 coordinate 16,534,208, forward strand.
CAAGGAAATCAGAATAAGGCCCAGGTGATTTATAAACTGTAGCAATGCTAAATTTGTATTTATTTCTGATGGTGCATTATTAGTTCAAAAGACTTACATTTATATCCTGTCCTCTGAGCAACACCAAAAACTTCACTGTAAATTGTAGCAACACCTCCTCCTCGACCCTTCAGACGAGGCTCATGTTTATAACAATAACCTGGGGGAGAAGATTCATTTAAACTAATATATTCATCCGGTTTAAGACAGGTTTCAGTCAGACAGAGCGCATCCAATCTATGATCTGTAATCATTTCATTAACAATTAGTGCATTGGAGGAAAGAGATCTAATGTTTAGTAGCCCTATTTTTATATGAGGCGTATTTTTAATTTGTTTGTTTTGTTCAACTTTGACCTTAATCAGATTTTTTTCTAAATTATTTAGTGAGGGTATTGTGTTTTGTAGTTTGGGGAACAGACACAGTCTCTATGAGATATCTATATAATATAATAAAATGTGTTTCTTCAAATATGTGTCTGTGTGTCTAACAGCATTTCTTGTTTCATTCCGAATCCGAAACGTCTTACAGTTACCCACCATGCACATTATATTCACTACATGCAATTAAACGTCTTCTGTCAGTGCGTGTACTTTTGAAGCCTGTGTAATTTGACACGTTGGTAAAGAACATCTGGCTTTCAATGTGTTATTTAGGTTCATTTATCATAGGTAGCAAACTCTTCATTAGGCAACTACTCTTTATTTAAAACTATTCTATTTGTTCAGCTATTGTATTGATATTAGAATTTCCATTCATAATGTTTCCCCCTCTTACACAGTATAAAATTTCACAGCGGTGTGGTCCCTTGTACAGAGTAAAACTGGTAACACTGTACACTGTGGCAACCCTAATGGAAAGCAATATATCATATGCTAGAAATGAGTGACTCTTATGCAAAGCCAACAGAATACATTGCATATCCAGATTTACAATGGCAAAGTTTGAAGACCACCAGATTTAAACATTTTAAACAACATAAGTACAGAAAGATGAGTAGAAAGCATTTAAGCAGAGCACAAAATGGCAAAATACAAGGAAAAGTGTAAAAGGGAGGGCTTTATTGCCCAAAATAACACTTACTATCAATGCCACTGCCACCAACCACACACATTTGCATTCATGATATTACTGCTTGTGGACAGGGCCCCATTTTGTTCTTCGCAGAGATTCCCACAGATTTGTAAAAGCGGAATTCTTTGTGCCATCAAAAGAAAGGAATTTAATTGATTGTGGGTTTAATGTTGGTTCACAGAGGTAGATTTTCAGTAAAAAGAGAACAAGGTGCTGTTTTAAAGATGACCTTCAAATGATTTTTAATAATTGTCCTGCTCATGTACAATTCTCAAAATAATATGATGGCTACGTCAGCACTTCCTGGACCAAGCGCTCAGATCATACATTAATATCTAAATTCCTGTTTTCTGACTGACAGATCTCCACCACAAGATTTTACAATTTCGAAATAAAATTTTGTCTGATAATTATTTCAAGATCAGTACTCCACATCACCATCAATCATGCCACTTTAGCAGTGTTGACAAATTTCCTAGGCCTCATCTCAACTGCTGAGCAGTGTGTGGAAGGGCCAGATTACTCTCACTCTGGTACTATTGTCATGTGGTCATGCTCTCTGCCCCTGTGCCCATCAGCACCATCAGCAGGGCAGCTCTGTACTAATGAGGATGGGCCACTCTGATAGGACTCTTGTACTTGCTATTTTCCTCCTTGGTTTTGCTTTAATTAATTGGCTTGTATCACTGCTACTTCAAAGATCGCATCGTTGCCTGTGATTTTGAGAGTGTGCCAGGCAGAGCCAGTGGTCCCTGTGCAGCCCTTCAAAGGTAGAATTTTTAGAGCGTGAAAGTCAGACCTGATTTACCGAGACCCAGACGGGCACTGCCAGCCTGCCTCCCACCGCAAGGGACAGCCAATAAAGAGTCGATCAACCCCAGGGCTGGCGTTAAGACAGCACGTTTTGTACCTGTTCTGAGCACATTAGTTTTGGTCTAATAGCAGTCAGGTGTTGGTCTCAGCTTCAAAAACGAGTTATTTGTAACCTTACATCCTGTTTTTCTGTCTTATTCTTAACATAACACCAAGGAATGGGAAAACAGCTGAGAATTTGTCAATTAGATCAGGGGTTTTCAAAGTGAGGCGCAACAAGGTGCTAGTGGGTCAGCAGAAAAAAAAATAGTGGAAAAAAGGTAACATTTAACAAGTTTAATATTATTACTGAATCATTCTGCTTTCTGAAGACTACAAATACATTTCAACTTAATTTAAATGTGTACCTTTATTAATACATTTAGTTTTATACTAGTGCTGTCAGTCAAATAATTTTTTTATGCGATTAATTGCTTAATTTGTCAAAGTTAATCGTGGTTATTTGCAGATTTTGAAAGTGCTTTTGAAATTGGACTCTATATACACCAATAAGCCACTACATTAAAATCACCTGCCTAATATCGTGTAGGTCCCCCTCGTGCCACCAAAACAGCTCTGACCCATTGAGGCATGGACTCCACAAGACCTCTGAAGGTGTTCTGTGGTATCTGGCACCAAGACGTCAGCATCAGATCCTTTAATTCCTGTAAATTGTGAGGTGAGGCCTCCATGGATCGGACTTGTTGGTCCAGCACTTCCCATAGATGCTCATTCGGATTGAGATCTGGGGAGTTTGGAGGCCAAGTCCACATCTTGATCTCTTTGTCATGTTCCTCAAACCATTCCTGAACAATTTTTGCAGTGCGGCAGGGCGCATTATCCTGCTGAAAGAGGCCATTTCCATCAGGGAATACCGTTGCCATGAAGGGGTGTACATGGTCTGCAACAATCTTTAGGTAGGTACGTGTCAAAGTGGCATCCACATGATTGCCCGGACCCAAGGTTTCCCAGCAGAACATTGCCCAGAGCATCACACTGCCTCTGACACCCTGCCTTCTTCCTATATTGCATCCTGCTGCCATCTCTTCCCCAGGTAAATGACGCATATGCACACGTCCGTCCACATGGCCAGGTCACCTTCTTCCATTGCTCCATGGTCCTGTTCTGACGCTCATGTGCCCATTGTAGGCACTTTCAGTGGTGGACAGGGCTCAGCATGGGCACTGTGATCGGTCTGCAGCTTTGCAGCCCCATACGCAGCAAGCTGTTATGCACTGTGTGTTCTGACACATATCATAGCCAGCATTGAGTTTTTCAGCAATTTGTGCTACAGTAGCTCTTCTGTGCATTCGGACCAGTTGGGCATCAATGAGCCTTGGGTGCCCATGACCCCGTCGCCTGTTAACTGGTTGTCCTTCCTTTTCTGCTTCCAGATCATGAAATTCAAGAACTGACTGTACACTTGCTGCCTAATATATCCCACCCCTTAACAGGAGCCATTGTAATGATATAATCAATGTTATTCACTCATCCTGTCAGTGGTTTTAATTTTGTGGCTGATCAGTGTATATTTATTTTCCTGTCAAAGTGCATGTATTTCCTTCTTAGGAAAGAAAACAAAACAATATGTAACATTTTTTTTAGTACAAATTGAGGGCCTATGGCGATGTCGAAGGGGGGTTGGGGTTGATTGGGGATTTCACATGGCTGGCCCTGTCGTTAGCGATCGCCTCCCTTGGGAGTTCCCCTCAGTAGTGATCGTTACACAGAGCTTAGTAAAATGTCAGAATCTAATGTCAAATTGTTAAATGCATTAATCATGAAAATTAAACACGTTAGACATTTTAAATTTGTCTCAGGCGTTAATGTGTTAATTTAGACAGGGATAGTTTATTCATCTAACAGTACTATAATAGTAGGTAGAATGAAAGGCCCATTTCCACCATCTGGAAGAACAGTATGGATCAAAATCCCATCAAAACTATTGTGTTTCCGAATCCAAAAATAATAAGCGTGAATCAAAATAATAAGCGTGATTAAAAAAAATAACAAGCGCAAAAATAAATAAAAAGAGCAGATCAAAATAAGTTCAGATAAAAATTATTCACACAGAACAAAAAATAACAAGCATGAATCAAAAATGGATAAATGCATAATTGTTTTTAAAAAGACATAAAACAAAAAAGAAAAAGCAGTCATCTGAATTGCAAACATAATCATGTTTTCCTTTGTTATATTACTGTTTTTTGTGCTCTCTGACAATTTTGCTCATATTTAAATAAAATTGTACGCTTGCGCTGTAGTTTTCTTTGCTTTTGTTTCCAAGTTCTGCACTTGGTTTTCTAAAACTTGTAAGTAGAGTTTTATGTAAATCAGGGGGTGTTTTTTTTCCCCTATTGATATTCTAGTTATTGATCGGCAGCTCCTCCTCTAGCCAATCATTCGAAGAGGGGAGGTGACATCACTCCAATGCAATGCCGACAGCTGCTGCTTAATATTATATTATTTGTGGTTAATGGATTTGCTGCTTGTGTCTGTTTTCAGTATTTTCTGCCAGCTCTAGGAAACAATGTGTTATCTGAGTAGGTCATTATCATAGTCCGTTAACACATGTATCGAGTCAGCTGAATTTAGTTAGCAGAGTATTTGTTTAGGCATTATTTAAGTCTTCCTTGTTTGTAGGTTATTGGCTGCATAATTTTTTTATCTGCATTTATAATTTTTTGATTCACGCTTATTATTTTTGGATCTATGACCACAATTCATTTGACGGGATTTTGATCCCATTGAAAAGTTACTGTTGCCGAGTCATGTTTGTGGACATGGTTACAGTTACTTTTTCCACCTTGGTGCTGTGAAATCTGGATAGAAGTGGACTGACTCTCTGATGAGAAGTTCCTGACCTCTCAGGAATGTGCATGATCCAGAAATCGGTTTCACTTTGTTGATGTTCGGCAGCCACGCACATACACTAGCAGAGCATTCAGAAGTTCACTGTTCTCATTTTTTCAGAGCCGAAAGCTGCTAACTGCCTTCTGCTGAAGTTTTAGCAGGAACTTTGACATGCAAATTAAAATGGAGTGTGGAAGCCCTGAGGGCTCCGTTATAAGAACAAGAAAGCGGTGAAAGAAGGGTGCGCTGAGAGCAGGATTTTAAAGTGAAATGGTGACGTGTGTGGTGGTTTGATAACAACAGGGCTTTTGTTGGTAATCATCAACCCATTGAGATTAGCTGTCATAAAGTCGTTAATTTAGGTATTATTTTGTGAGAGATCGGTGGCAGTTTGTAGAAACGGGGCTCAGCTCTCTTCCCTCAGGATACACGCCATTACGCACAAAAGCTTTCTGGCACTATCTGATCCCCCTCAGTCCGTAACAGAGCTTTAAGCAGAGTCTTTGAGTGTACTCAAACAGTTCGAATCATTCCATTGGAGCCACTTGTGTGAAAGAATAAAAGGTTATTGGGCTACTTAAAATGTATTGAGTTGGATGGATATTCACACAATGTAGGTACAGAATATTTGTATTTTCTAATATCATATGTGCATTTGCACTAATTTCACTGAATGGCAAAGCACTAACTTTTTTCTTCAAAAAGAGCAAACATTAGCTCTAGTATATTGCGTAGCATATGTAGTTTCCAGTTGCAGTTTTCCACTTTCTATCATTGGTTAAATCATGTTTCTTGATGTCTCTTGGTGGTGACAGTCCATCCAATATTGTGTCTGAACTGAACTGTGTTGAAGAACTGTGTTCTGTATAGGCCTGAGATTCCTGTGGCACAGGAAATGCAAATAGCGCCTTCGTTGGGGAAACACTTCTGCATCCTTTGAAAATGTGTGCTGATCATCTGTACTTAGGAGGATGAAATAGAGGACTTGCCTTGTGTAATCTGCATCTAAAATTCTCTCATAGCTCATCTCATCATTCATCTTGAGACAGCAGCTTGTGTAATTACCCATCTCCAGTTCTTTCATGTGTCTTTCTGAAAACAGTGCATCACTAGGCCTGTTCTTGCCTCTGCTCTGACATTTGTTCTATAGATCTTGAATTTCTTTCAGCTGTCACTGTTTTCCACCTTTCAGTGATTAAATTAAATTAAATGCTTTGGTTGTTGGACAAAAATTCCAACCAGTTCACTGTAAAAGAATTCTAGATTTTTACATTTTGTGAAGAAGTTGTGAGTGGTACTCGTCTGCCAGAAGTTGCCTCCGTTTTGTGGCTGGTGGCCAGCGCATTGCTTTGTGGTTGCTAGGGTGTTCTGTGTTGTTGCTAGGTGGTTGCTAACTGGCCTAAGTCAAAAGAGTCCATCCCCATGTCTCTTTTGAAAGTTGATCTTTGGGATTTTTGTTCATTTTTTCACTTGCAATACAAAAAACTCTAAAATATCAGATTACAATTTGAGGTATAATTCAAGTCTGTAGCAGAAGCAGTGAAGATGAGTTGAGTTTTGGTTTGTAAAAAAATAAAGAAAGAGCAATATTAAATGCCTTGGCAAGTACTGTTGTAGTCTTGGTCTCCCATTCACATTAGCAACATTCTATAATAACATGTACCGTATTTTCCGTAGTACAAGTCAAATAGTTATTCATCATCTGAAAGGTCCTGTGACTTAGTCCAAAACAACTTATATACAAAATGTTTTGCTACGTAACCTGCCAGTCAAACACTCTGCATATTAAAACAGATATGCTTATACACAAACAGATTAAAACAGCACTCATAGTGATAGTAGTGTTTTAAAGTAGCCTATTCAGAGTAATATTCCTTTACAACCAGTTTAAATATTCTGCCCATCATAACATTATCTTTCTAACAAACTCTAGGCCGTTGTCAAATGCAACTCCTCACATGTCCACGAAATTGTTTCATCACAATCGTCTGTAAACAGGATAGTGCATACTGTAGCAAAGTGGATTGTAAATATAAGAAATATCCACAGATAGACCGTAGCTAATATTAACGAATAAATAGAATAAAACAGGCATATTACACTGCCTGGCCAATAGAATAAGAAAACAACAAGGAGATTTCTGTAAACACTAGAATTGGGTTAAGACCTGTCCAACGCATTATTAAAACTTGGAAGGATAGTGGTGAACCATCAGCTTCATGGAAGAAATGTGGTTGAAAAAAAAAATCTTGAACGGTCGTGATCGGAGATCACTAAAACACTTGAAGTCACATCATAAAAAATGTTTAATAGTGAAAGTAAGAACATTCCTATAAGCACAATGTGACGAGAAGTTACAGGATTGGGACTAAACAGCTGTGTGGCCACAAGAAAGCCACTTGTAATGATTGGACTGAGGAGCAATGGAAAAAGGTCATGTGGTCTGATAAGTCCAGATTTACCCTTTTCCAAAGCAATGGGCACATCAGGGTAAGAAGGGAAGCGCATGAAGCGATGCACCCGTCATGCATAGTGCCCACAGTACAAGCCTCTGGAGGCAGTCTTATGATCTGGGGTTGCTTCAGTTGGTCTGATCTATGCTCAGCAACATTATATGCAGCAATAAAATGTCAGCTGACTACCTGAATGTATTGAATGACCAGGTTATCCCATCAATGGATTTTTTCTTCCCTGAAGGCAATGGTGTATTCCTGGATGACAATGCCAAGATTCATCTGGCTCAAATTGTGAAAGAGTGGTTCAGGGAGCATAAGGAATCACTGTCACACATAAATTGGCCACCACAGATTCCTGACCTTAACCCCATTGAAAGTCTTTGGGATGTGCTGGAGACTTTACAGAGTGTTTTGAATCTCCTGACATCAATACAAGATCTCATCCAAATATTAATGCAACTCTGGACGGAATTAAATGTTGTGACGTTGCAGAAAGTTGTCGAAACAATGCGCATGACGAATGCCCTCTGTAATCAAAGCTAAAGTGGTCCAACTAAATGTTAGAGTATGTAATTATTTTATTTTTTTGACCAGGCAGTGTATTATATTCACAGACGTAAATCTATTTATTTGTGCACAGCAAAAAGTTACAGATGTGGCTTATTTATCATGTTTTCTTTCATGAAACATAAACAGACTATGAAAAGTTGTTACACATGATTTTTTTGAGCAAATACTCCTGATTAAAACACATACATTTACATTACATACATTTACGCATTTGGCAGACGCTTTTATCCAAAGCGACTTACAGAGCCCTTATTACAGGGACAATCGCCCCGGAGCAACCTGCCTTGCTCAAGGACACAATGGTGGTGGCCGTGGGGTTCGAACCAGCGACCTTCTGATTAGCAGCCCTGTGCTCTAGCCACTATGCCACCACCACCTCAATCAAATCAAATCAAATCAAATCAAATCAAATCAAACTAAACCAAAATACGCCATGATGCGATGCATGGATGCTGAGGTAATCTTCATGGTGGATCAGGTCTGACATGCTGCTGAACAGATGAAGGGAAGTTGGGTCCTAATGCCTGCCGCATGCATCCTCTGCCATTGCTACTTGCAGTATACAGAGATGCGACCTATCTGTGTTTTTTTTTCTCTCAACAATGCAATTTTGACCAGGTGCAACTTTATTTCTGGAAAATACAGTAATAACATATAATAAATCTTTAGATCATGCTAGTTAGATCAGCATATATATATAAATCTAAATAAATATATTTATACAAAATCTAAAAATCAAACTTTCATGACAAACGTTTAAAATACTTTAATAACCATTTAAATATCCATTAATTAATTTTAAGCGTTGAATATTTTAAGAATAAATTATACATAAATTACCTTCACATTTAAAAGATATCACAAATATGTTCATTTAGTGGCAGTAGTCACGTGCACACTCATGAAATACTGTAAGGGGTTACAAAGCTCTTGCGGGAAACCAGGTTAGATTCTGCACTGCACTGTTCCTTGACCCCCATAACCATTTCCTGTCAGTCTAAACTGTACTATCAAATATATTCACAAAATTTTAAATCAAAAATATTTCTCAGTAAAATTTCTCCACACATTACACTGTTATGCTGTTGTATTGTACAGTATTCTTATGTGTCTGAGATAATAACTTTAAATTGGGCCTGTATTGGTGAAGCACGCTCTTGTGTTTTGGGATCTTGGAATATTAAATTTGGTGTCTTGTTGTTGGCTGTGTCCATGACACCAAGTGCTCCGGCATGTCAGATCCCTTGGTACTCAGCCAGCTTGACAGCTTCTTAACAGCTGATTTGTCAAAGGCTCAGAGGACAAACACACTAAATGCTCCCCATCCTGCCCGTCAAATGTACCCTGAATACCAAGCAGTGGGGTGCTGAACCAAGCCAGCCACTGGAAGAATGATGACATCAAAGAGAGGCGACTGTCAGCACTCCAGTCAAACTGTCACCGCATAAGCTCCTCAGCTGTTTTCATTTTTTTATAGCTGTGTTTTTTTTTTTTTAAATTACACGATCAAATTTACACGCTCCATTTTCAGGCTGCGTATTCTTGTTCTCACTTCAAGATTTTAAAGGGGAATAAATCTTATGGGCGCTGTCTTAGACAGTAATTGAGTGATCATGGAAACTAGCCAGTGTTATCCTGTTAACACTTTGGGAGAGGGGCCATCCATTCACACAGAGACAGGTAGAACATCTTGTTAGTTTCAGTTTGAACTATTTCTATGCCCCTGTCTATGCATTTTTGTTTGGTTCCATATTGCACTATTCCACATTTTTGAGTGTGTTTTTCCAAAGGTGCATCCCAAATCGCAGAACTCCTCACTCTACTTACACTACAAATAGCTGCAGAGTAGTGCATAGTAAGTTTATACTGAAAATACAGTGGACTAAGATTACCTGGATGATGTACTTCTTCCACTAAATAAACAGAGTATGGAATGTTGTATACTTAATGCACTCAGCACTTGCTTCCTGACCTACTTAGTGGAAGGGGCAGAGTTTCCTGGCCGCTATGCTGGCCTTAAAAAAAAACAGTTGTATTTAACTGTGAATATGGCAACTACAAAAATTCTGCACACTGTGACTGCTTTGTGATACTCTGCTAAAAGAGTCAATGCCAGGCACTTGTGTCAAAGATGCTCAAATGCGTGGACTGTCCATGTGTCTAAAAAAACTAGGCTGTACACGTACAGTCTGCACATACTGTGTTGATGGCAAAATATTTTGCATGAACTGTGCATGTGACGTACCGGCACATGAAAAACCTTTGGGCTTAAAGCAGCATGCTTACCAATATTGAACCTTATAAGACTGATTTGAAACATTCTGCATTGGCAGCAATTCCGCATGCCATATAAATAGTGCTTCATACAGAGGTTGGTCTCCTAATGGATTCCAATAAAGCGCAGTTTGGTTCAAAAAGAAAAATCTAATTTAATTTTTCTATAGACTAATTGATTTTCAATGGTAGCTTATAAACATTTCAAGAAAGTGGTTAATAACTACATTACCAATGGTACAGCAGAGAACACTTCACCAATCAGAGAACCGCGACAAGCAAAGACCACAAAATTTGCCTAGAGCAACCATTCACTCCCATGATGCACTGTAAGGGACATGATCGAGTCGGTCTCCCTTTACCCTTAAACTACTGATCTAATTATTCCTATTGGAATATTTTTCAGTAAACATAAAATATATTGTTTCTATACTTATATTCAATAACCTAAAATCAAAAGTTTGATAGATTCCCATCATTTTTAATTCAATTTAATAATTCGCATTTCTTCATGAGATTGCACTTCAGCTTCTTTTCCACCATTGTACCAAGGGTCCCATTGTGAAAATGTGCCATTCTGTGCTCTGTGAAACACATTTTGAGATTGCATTCGGACTCAAAATGTGGCCAAAATGAAGCAACATTAGGAGGCTGTCTACCTTTTGGAGCAGCCTTAACGTCAGTAATGTGCATATCATTCCTTGAAATGCTGCCTATATAGTCAGTTCACAAGGTTTCAGAACAGAGTGCAGGTGTTTGTGTTTTTTTTATGAATGTGTATGCTTGTGCAGTATGTTTATTTTGTCCACTCATAGGTTGAGTGGCCAGTGGAGGGATTTTGTGAGCTAAAAGTGCGACAGAGGTCCAGTGTGGTCAGGGAACTGGCTGCGTAGACGGTGTCAACACAGAGATAATGTGCACACACTCCCCAGGTGCCAAGCTCACTCTCCCTGCTCTCAGCTAAATAGGACAATGGCCATGTGTAATAATTGCACTGTATAAGTCTAGGCACTTCTGCCGGGTTGTTTCCAAGTAGGGGATTTAAAGATGTCGTGTGTCTTTGTAATAAAATACTTTCTTGACTCAGTTTGATCTAGCTCTGTTCTGTGTATTAGGATCACAGTGCTGGAGACTGTTTGATTGCTGAATCAATCCTTTAGTCTGCCTTAATGACTCAATGAATGTATTGATATCGTGTAGATACTGGGGCAATAGTTATAGTGCCCATTTGTCAACTTATGCAAATATTTTTGAGACAGCAAGATGCTTTTTTGTGTAACGTTTTAAAAAAATATTAAATATTTGATCAAAGTACCTAAAAATCAAACTTTAGACAATACGCGTAATGATCTAATGGATTAGAAAATTACGGTATTGATGGTATGTGATGTACACTACCGTTCAAAAGTCACTTTGGGGTCACTTGTCTGAAATGTTTCTCATGATCTTAAAAATCTTTTGATCTGAAGGTGTATGCTTAAAAGTTTGAAATTAACTTTGTAGACAAAATATTATTCTGCCAAAACATATACATTTATTTAATTACAAATCTAAAATTTCCTAAAAAAAAAAAAAGTTTTTGAAATGGATGACTTGGATCAAAATATGAAGAAAAGAAGCCAATAAGTGCCCAACATAGATGGGAACTCCTTCAATACTGTTTAAAAAGCATCCCGGGGTGATTCCTCAAGAAGTTGGTTGAGAAAATGTCACGAGTACATGTCTGCAAAATCTAGGCAAAGGGTGACTACTTTGAAGATGCTAAAATATTACATAGTTTTGGATTTATTTTGGATTTTTTGGTCACAAAATAATTCCCATATTTCCATTTCTATTATTCCATAGTTTTGCTGACTACTATTATTCTAAAATGTGAAATAAATAAATAAATAAAGAATGAGTAAGTGACCCCAAACTTTTGAACGGTAGTGTATATGATGATATATTTTTCTAATTAATACTTTTTATTGATTCCAACAAGCAAACATATATGCACAGAACCATTAACCCACATTATTTCCTTTCCCCCTCCCAATCCCCAACCCCACCCTGACCCCCAACAAACACCCCTGTGGTCAATTTTAAAACTATGAATCCCTCCCCACTGCCCCTTGCCAAGAACCTTCCAAAAAGGTCAAATAGCTGCCCCACTTCCTATTAAATACCTCCAGGTTGCCTAGATGTCTATATGGCATTTCTTCAAATGCTGCCACTGTGCCCAACTCCTGAAATGATGGTGCTCCAGCCGACCTCCATCCCCTAAGAATGATCCATCTGCCAATCATAACTCTGGTTAGGACCCAATTTCTTATGTATTTTTCCCCTATATTAATGACCGCCCCATAGCCTAAAATACAGAGTCTGGGGCAAAATTTTATTTGAGTGGCCAATACGTCACACATAAAACTATAAACCCTCAACCAAAGTTGAGTTCTTAGTTCTTAATACACCACCAAAAAACTTGGGTTGTGTCCCCATCTTCTGATTTGCATCACCAGCAGGTGGGTGTGTCTTTAAGACCAAGCCTATACAATCTAGAGGGTGTCCAATAGAATCAATGTAAAATCTTAAATTGCATAAGGCACACCCTTGCATCTCTAGATGTAGACTTGATGTTTTTTAGAATCGTAGCCCACACATCCTCCAATACCAAGTTTAAATCTTTCACCCATAATCTCTTGAGAGAAGTTGAAGCTCTGTCCTCCAGACTCTGAATTAGCATGGAGTAATACACTGATACCTCATGACCTTTCCCAAAAGCAATAATCAACACTTCCATAGTATCTGCTGCTTTAGGGTGGAGTGACGAGTTGGAAATACCTAAAGAATCGAGACCTGGGAATCCCAATATATATATATATATATATATATATATATATATATATATATATATATATATATATATAGACCTTTTATTAAATGGTCAAAATAAACTCTAACTAAATCACACAAATTTGCTGGGAATTAAATACCTAATTACTTAATGCCCTGTATATAATGATATATTAATGAAAATTAAAGAAAGATAAAATTGGTATAAATATGTAAATTTCTCAGTAGAAGCTATTTATTTTTATACATTATGTTGTTGAGCCAACAGTGTGGTTATTTCAGCTTGTAGTTTTAGTGTGGTTACTTCAGCTTTTACCTTATATTCCATGGATTTGATCCGAGTGAGGAACAAACTAGAATTTATGAAGGCAGACACTGACGTGAAAATGTTCTGAGACCCCTGGTGTGTAAACTTCATAGTTTATCTAGATCTCACAAATAATATATTCCACACTAACCGTGTGTTCATATTTTTCATCACATTTATTTTCTCCAGGTAATCACTGACCATCCTCATGACCCACATTCATTGAGCATTTACTTCAATAAATGAAACAAGAATATGTATACATTTTTTTCACGCTTTAGAGCACTTAGTATGTGATCCTCACAGCAGCTGGGATGCACAGATGTAGAGTGAGATGATACTGTACTACAGTGCCACAGGCCAGAATCTGAGCACAGAAACGGAGAATACGAAGACATGGCACAGTCTTCAGGTGACAGGAAGACTTTGACTGATGCTTTGCAGCTGGTGCTCATTTAGGGACAAACATCTCCATTATTTGTTCCTCATCTTGCCTTGTGCTTTCATTTGACTCTCTGCTGCACAGAATATAAAAAGCATTGTTAAATTCGTTGGATGTCCGAAAACACAGTATTCATGATACAGTAGGCAAACAATTCCCTGATGTCATATTACATTTGTTGAGGTTCTGAGGTGTGAAACAATTAGAGACTTTAGAAACTAATTTATCAAATATAATAAATATTGAAAAATATAGGTCAAAGATCATTTGGGTCCAAGGACAATGCCAACGTGTTATAGACATACTATCATACATACTTGATAAAAATATTGGAATTTGGTCACAGCCTTTGTTTCTAGCACAAAACTTTGAGTGGAGGTTGAGTCTACCACTTCTGACCAGCTGCTTGCTGTGTACTGAATTATTCACAGAGTCTCCCAGGTCCTTGTACATTTACTGACCCATTTGTTCTCATCATTGGCCTTTTCAACACCTGGTTTGAGACATTAGTAACCATATTTTCTTCATATCGCATGGTCATTACAGTACCAGCTACCTGCATTATACATTATTGATTCTCCATCATTTGACTTCAACAAAAGGTTGAGAGAGGCACAGAAATAGAAGACAGTCTGTTGTCTCTTCAGGCTTCTTTTGTGCAGCTTCAACTGAACTACGCATTATCGTTGCATTAAAGATGACAGCCCCAGGAGGATCTGCCCTGTTCTCATTAACGCAGTTTTTGCCATTTCTGCCTTCACAATCAAAGTGAATAAATTATGACTACTGGATTTTGTATGTACATGCAACTTGCCTGGTATGTGTATGCATGTTTTTTCTTGTGCCTACATTCCGTAAAATGTGCAAAAGAACATACATTTTGATATCTCATGCAGGTGGTTCTTATGAAAACTTTTTTGATATGTTTTTGGTATGGCCATCAATGTTAGTGTATGCTTAATGGTATTTTTTAATGCTGTTATATTATATAATTTATGTAATTTTATGTTATAACTGCTTTATTCTGCCTTTGTGTTTACTAAAAACTGATCACACACACACACACACACACCACACAATGCATGCATTTCTCATTTTACACAAGATTACGGTCGTAAAGTGTTGGAAATGTTGTTTTATTGTCTAATATTATTGTCAATAAAGTGATATGATTTTATTTAAATTATTGCATTGCCTTGTTTGCTTTTCTCTGCATTTTGATGCACTTTGCGAATGCTGTTTTTGTGAGTGATACAAGTTAAAAGCATTGTGGCTTTAATCTGTTCAATGTCTGTATATATATGCAAATATATTCCACTGTGAGTGTCATCCACACAAATTGCTTAAAGCAATAATTACACATAGTATTTGCATAGATTTTTTCCCCTTAAAAGCACTTTAACCCATTAACTATAAATAAGATTAATCGCAATAAATATTTTTGCAATTGAGAGTTCTAGATTTTGTAAATCTTGTTTGGCAAATTGTTGTGGTCAGTGATTAATTTTAATGCTTTACTAAAAATAGAGTGAATATTAACTATGGGAAAATAAGTACCATCAGTTTTATTTGTAGGATGAATGAGGCTATTTCTCCATGCTAAAAGCAATGTTAAACATACCACCACTTTGTTCATACCCTGAACAACCTTCAGTGCCGTGGTCAACATGATAAATCACCCCTTGATCTCCTCTTTCAGTCATAACTGTTTAATTCTCAGGAAGAATATGATTTGTTGTGTTGTGCTTCACTGTACCAGCTTGAACCACACTCGCACTTTGTCATCTTCTGAAAACATGTCCCTTTCATTCAAGTCTGTGCACGTGTCCATATATGCTGCACATGTGATTCTACAAGAGAGAATGCAAACTTGCTTCTCTGTATACCACCAGCTAGCTAAAGCCATCCCTTTGTTCAAACAATCGCTTGTAAAGATGGAGGAGCACGCCAGCAAGTGATTATTGGCTGTGATGGCAGCGTCTTGGCAATGAATTCTGTGTTTCATTGCCTGTCGCTCTCGAAGAGAGGCGATCAAGCAGAAATGTGCTTGAGGAATTTGGAAAGAAGCCTGTCATTTAAGAAAAGAAACAATACTGGCCCAAAGACAGAAACCTGAGAAGGCAATTTGCAAAGAAACACTCCACTCTCTTAAAAGATCACTAGGCACTTTTTTGGTTTTGTCTAAAGTTGTTTGCGTGAATTGCAGGTGAATTGTTGTGTTAACAACTCATCAGAAAATCTTATTTAAGCTGCACACATTAAAGGATTAAAACATCAGTTGTAGTATCTTGTTATCCTGATAGAATCCAATTAGGAGCATAATACCATCCTCAGACTAGGAAAGTGTTAGAAGTAAGCCTTTTACTTAGAAAAACAAAGAGAACAAGTCTCTTCTGAAGCTTTGTTGGTTTCTTTTTTCGGCATCACATACAGTAGTAAAATCTCCATTATCGCTAATTTTTTTTTCCAGTTTATCCTTTTAGATATAGTTTAGTGCAATAGAGCACAACAGTGCCTGCCCACTTTTACAGCCTTCTTGGTTCCAGAAATATTTTCCCCATTAATTTTTTTCCATAGTCATTTAATAAAATCATTCATAAAAAGTTTTAAGCCATTAGCCAAATTTAAAACGATAAAAATTTAAAGTTGTTGATTAGAAGTATTGAAACATATCTTCTGTATATATTTAAGCAATATCACACGAGTACGATATGGCCCTAAATCAGCACTGCTGTGATTGGCTATGGCACTCAACTTGAATCACAGCAGTGCTGATGTAGGGCCATATAGCACGATTGTGAGTGTGATGTTGTTTATATACAACAGTTCAATGAACAAGTACATTTTTAAATATGAGGATAAACAACGAATCACACGTCTTGTCATAAAAAAACGCATTTGTGCATGGAACTACTTTCTTACGTGACAGATCAGAATCTGCCTTTGCTGGTTCAAACCAAATGATGCGCCCAAGCCTTCGTTAGTAAATAAGGAAATAAGAGAAATAAGGGTGTGTGTGTGTGTGTGTGTGTGTGTGTGTGTGTGTGCGTGAGAGAGAGAGAGAGAGCGCGAGAGCGCGATCACCTGTCTCTCCCAAGCAGCTGTAGTGTGTTAGTCAGCTTTCTGAAGATAATGTAATTTTGGTGAATGCATCTTATTTTCACAGTGGAAAAATAGCCGTTCAAGCAGGGGTATTCCTCCCAGTTTTTCGGTAGCTGGTGCGCAAGAGTCATTTACTATAGAAACCGCAATGTTGAAAAGTACCTCCTCTCCAATGTGGAAAGTCCAGTAAGAAGTAAACACCTTGAGTTTGTGTAATTATTCAGTCTGTTGTGTCTCAGCTGTGATGAGCCTTAATGCTGAAGTTGTTATTTTAAAGCTATTTCCTAGCTTTAGTAGTGTAGTAGTAGTAATACAAGCAATCACAGAGTGCTGTTGAATATAAACACTTAATGACACTGACTAACCTCACGTCACGAACTGGCTCATATTACTCACAAAATTGGTCTTTTGCCTCCACCTGCTGGCTAAATTTTTTCACAATTCTTTGCTTCAATTGAAATGTTTATAAATGCCTGTACATATGATGTTCAAATGCAAGTAATGTTAATTCCCAAGTTAAAGTACCTCAATAGATGGGTGCAGAGTATATAATATGTATTATTATAGTAATATATAATTAAAATAAAGTGTTATAGACTAAAAGTACACCTGGATAATCTATTTTCTTTTCTCTCTACATCATTATAACTCTCCTAAAATGTACCTCATACATTCCTTTTGCTCATGCTTGTTAATGAGTGGCGTGCTGTCATAGCAACCATGTTACATTCTGTTTGTACATTCTGTTTGTATATATATATATATATATATATATATATATATATATATATATAAATGTGTGTGTGTGTGTATGTATGTATGTATGTATGTATATGTGTGTGTGTGTGTGTAAGAGAAACATTCCGGTATTGTGTACAGTCGTAGTGCATATGCGCCAACCACCTGTTTGTGAGCGCACCGTTAAATAGAGTACTCATTCACAGGCTCATGTTCGCTTATACGCAGTCGCTGAGTGTTCACGTCAAAATCAAATTATACTTTGGGCCTAATAAACCTTTAAAAACAGACCTACTGTGAGCTGTATATACAGTGTATGCATATATGTATGTGCGTGTGTGTGTGTGTGTGTGTGTATATATATGTATATATATATATATATATATATATATATATATATATAAAACAAATGTAGTTCTCATGGGTAAGTTCTCATGGGTAAGCTGATCTGACAGCAGTGATCTCCTCCACATACCCCATATCATAATAAACTTGTATGCCTTTTCATGCCTGTTGGAGATGGATCACCATGCCCTAACAACACAATAATGGTGAAATATATATATATATATATATATATATATATATATATATATATATATATATATATATATATATACACACACACTCACCTAAAGGATTATTAGGAACACCTGTTCAATTTCTCATTAATGCAATTATCTAATCAACCAATCACATGGCAGTTGCTTCAATGCATTTATGGGTGTGGTCCTGGTCAAGACAATCTCCTGAACTCCAAACTGAATGTCAGAATGGGAAAGAAAGGTGATTTAAGCAATTTTGAGCGTGGCATGGTTGTTGGTGCCAGACGGGCAGGTCTGAGTATTTCACAATCTGCTCAGTTACTGGGATTTTCACGCACAACCATTTCTAGGGTTTACAAAGAATGGTGTGAAAAGGGAAAAACATCCAGTATGCGGCAGTCCTGTGGGCGAAAATGCCTTGTTGATGCTAGAGGTCAGAGGAGAATGGGCAGACTGATTCAAGCTGATACAAGAGCAACTTTGACTGAAATAACCACTCGTTACAACCGAGGTATGCAGCAAAGCATTTGTGAAGCCACAACACGCACAACCTTGAGGCGGATGGGCTACAACAGCAGAAGACCCCACCGGGTACCACTCATCTCCACTACAAATAGGAAAAAGAGGCTACAATTTGCAAGAGCTCACCAAAATTGGACAGTTGAAGACTGGAAAAATGTTGCCTGGTCTGATGAGTCTCGATTTCTGTTGAGACATTGAGATGGTAGAGTCAGAATTTGGCCTAAACAGAATGAGAACATGGATCCATCATGCCTTGTTACCACTGTGCAGGCTGGTGGTGGTGGTGTAATGGTGTGGGGGATGTTTTCTTGGCACACTTTAGGCCCCTTAGTGCCAATTGGGCATCGTTTAAATGCCACGGCCTACCTGAGCATTGTTTCTGACCATGTCCATCCCTTTATGGCCACCAAGTACCCATCTTCTGATGGCTACTTCCAGCAGGATAATGCACCATGTCACAAAGCTCGAATCATTTCAAATTTGTTTCTTGAACATGACAATGAGTTCACTGTACTAAAATGGCCCCCACAGTCACCAGATCTCAACCCAATAGAGCATCTTTGGGATGTGGTGGAACGGGAGCTTCGTGCCCTGGATGTGCATCCCACAAATCTCCATCAACTGCAAGATGCTATCCTATCAATATGGGCCAACATTTCTAAAGAATGCTTTCAGCACCTTGTTGAATCAATGCCATGTAGAATTAAGGCAGTTCTGAAGGCGAAAAGGGGTCAAACACAGTATTAGTATGGTGTTCCTGATAATCCTTTAGGTGAGTGTATATATATATATATATATATATATATATATATATATATATATATATATATATATATATATATATATATATACACACACACACACACACACACACACACAGGTTGAATTTTATGCTTGGTGGGATATTGGACCAAAGAGATTGCATTGTTGGCCGGGTTACCCAGCAGAATGGAAACTAAGCAACTGACAAAATGTGCTGTTGCTTATATTTACTGGTTAGGACATGTTATTATACAAAATAATTTCATTAATAATGAAAATTACTTGATGTCATTGTTCAATTTTAAGTAAAAAAAAAAAGAGTAAATATTTGTTTTCTGTGTCGTAGTTCTCATCTATTAACCTTTAAAGAGTGTTTCCGAGATAGCATGGGCCCTTTAAACAGAGCATTAAATTAGCCTTGGCAGGCACAGTTCTCATGGGTAAGCTGATCTGACAGCAGTGATCTCCTCCACATACCCCATATCATAATAAACTTTTATGCCTTTTCATGCCTGTTGGAGATGGATCACCATGCCCTAACAACACACTAATGGTGAAATGCTGGGTGACAGTAGTTTAGATGGCACGCAAACACCCACACATACTTTAAAACACTTCCTAACGCTCTTTATTATTGCTTGGTGATTGAGCCGTTGCTTTCTGGAGTGGGTAAAACCACAATTAGAGCATTCAAAGTAGTCAACTTTCTCTCAGCACACATAACGTATGTCTCACACACACACACACATAGAGACAAGAACTGGAGCATCAGGGCCATTTAATCAGCCATCAAGGGGACATTAATAACAGTTCAATCCTTCTCTCTTTCACTCGCTGTCCTTTGTGCTATCTCATCTGCTTTTGATGTCACCCCCACCACTGCACTGACTTTGATCTTGTGATCAATCAGCTTGATATATGCTGGGTATAATCATGATGCTGATGTTTTGATGCTGTAAATTGTTTGCAAGTCCTGATGATAATTTTTTTTAAAGATTAGTTTAGACAAAAATGATAATTCTGTCATCATTTACTCTCCCTCATGTAATTCCATATGAAATTTTTCTTCTGTGGATTTAAAAAAATAAATAATTATAATATACTGGCTTGCTTTTTTCTGGCAATTCCATTGAATGGGGACTAGAGCTTTCAAGCTTTAAATAGAATGCAAAAGCACAGTAAAAGTATGATAAAAATAGTCCATACACATTCTTTGCTATATTCCAAGTATTCCAAAGGCATACTATTGCTTTTTGCAATGTTGATAATCGAAGTTGATGATCACTTAAAATCTTGGCATCTGCCCTAGCTCTCTTTGACTCTTTCATGAGAGAAGTAACACTGTCCAACATAGTCTCATGACAACTCTAAATTCAATGCGGTTCACTGTTGTACTGTTAATGAATATCCTGTGAGGCTCATCTTGTTTTAAACACCAATATTTTATTTTTTCCTCGGTACACAACAGTTATTTTCCTATTAAAATCATGGGAAAGTTTGGGTAAGGGGTTAAAATTTATTTTTAGGTTTTGGGGTTAAAAATTGGAACATATTGTAATAACTCTGTTCATTGGATTAATTATTTTCTCTATGGGAGTAACAGTTGTATGCATTTGTACAAGCCAACTCATGATTTACAACATCTCGTTCTATTATTATGACTTGTCATGACACTGAATTGCATTATCCAATTTTATATTAATACAGTACACAAAACTGATTGGAATTTGTAGTTCATGGATCGGACTGTTCAATGACTCGATGATTTGGTCACAACAGTTCTCGAGATGAGATCTCTGAGAGCGTTGGATTATCAATAAATAAATCAGATATTTTTTGTCTGTTTCTCACACAAAGGTGTTGCATGGCGTCTGAAGACTTGGAATATGGCACATTAGTCACATGGACTGCTTTAATTATACTTTTATTGTGCTTCTGTGTTTTTCAAAGCTTGAAAGTTTCAGTCCTTATTTATAGTAATTGCATAGAAATGCTGTAAGCGACCAGTACATACTCTCTTTGTGGCTGCAGAAATAAAGTGATACAGGTTTAGAATGTCTTTTTTGTTTTTGTTTGATGGTCTGTTCATTTAAGTCATTGTTAGTGTCTGTATGTGTGTGTGCATTTCCAGGATGCCAAGTTCGTGGAGGAGAGGAGGAAACAGCTGCAGTCTTACCTGCGCATTGTGATGAATAAACTGATCCAGACACTGCCTAAATTCACTGCCCAGCCAACGAAGGAGACCTTACTGCAGTTACTACCATTCTGCAAGTGAGCAAATGCACACACAAACACACACAACAATTCACATGCATTAACCATGAACTATAGATGAGGAACATGCAGCGCAACTCCATGCACTCTTTATGGCTCTGTATTTCAGTGCCTCAATGTAAAATACATGCCAAAGTAGAGTTGTCACTCAAATATGCCAAGCCAATAAAAGTTTCAGATTTCTAAATTAAGAAACAATGTCTTCCTTTATCATTTGAGATGCACCAAACTAGCATCTCAGAACCTTTCTGTAAAAGGAAATGTAATTAATAATAATCATAATTCCTTACTTTTATATATCGCTTTTCTAAACACTCGAAGTGCTTTACATAGTATAGGGGGAATCCTCAACCACCACCAGTGTGCAGCGCCCGCCTGGATGATGCGACGGCAGCCATAGTGCGCCAGAACGCCCACCACACACAGTCTATTATTATTCATTATTATTGTTATTGGCTGTCAAGTTCTGTTGCCAATGTGGTTAGTTGATAAAAAATGATGAATTAACCCTACAGGACCAGTCGCTTCCTGCATTTTACTTTCTAATTGTCATTTCAGAATGGCTCCTCATCAATCTATCAGCTCACACACTGCATTTGATTGGTTTTGTTTTTTGGTGAGTGCTGGGTCTGATGCAATTATGTTATTAAAAAGCCAATTTTAGAAATGTTACCCTTATTTCAAATCTGATTTAAAGAAAACCTTTGGGACATTGTGAGAAGATAATGGCTCTTCGGTTGGCTATGACTGGAGAGAATTTGTGTGCTATGGACAGATGAGTCCAGCTGGTCTTTAGATGCCATGAGAGTTGTACATGATTAATGAATAGACAAGGATGTTTGAGAGCGTTACATTTTGTCACAAAAGCTATCCAACTGGGAAATGACACTCAAAGTATTTTGAGTCCATTCTCTATGTGCATTGAATTACTTTAGTTGTGTATTTACACTGCACCGTTTACTATAGTTTATTGCTCGTGTTTTTGAACATGTGCTATCTAGGAACCGTGATGCTTCTCGATAAATTTCTGCTTGTCTTTTGGATCAATTTGCCTCTATGACTTATGTGATTAACAGTGCTTTTCTATTCGCTCTTGTGCTCTGGAAGCATTTCTCAGACCTGGAGTAGCTGCTGACTGCCATTTAAATACACTGGTGATTACATGCCCATGCCAATAAAGCCACCTCCTGGCAAACAGACAGAGCAGAAAGCTGTCACACAGCAGTTATAGTGAGCGCGCGCTGCCAACGAGGGAATCCTTTCATGTTAAAAACACTCTTTTGTGCCAATTCTTGGCATCTCCTCTCTGTCACTGTCAGTTTTGAGTGGGGCCGACAATGATCTTTTAGAAGACGTTGTTGTGAGAAGGTTTTGTGGAACAAAAAGTGTTTTCAGACTTTGAGACTTTAAAATTGCTTTAAAATTGAAGACACTTGGGCCCACCACATCTTGACAGTGCAGGACTGCTTCAAAGAGCTTCCAGCAGATGTCTGTTCTTCTGCTGGAAGACTATTTAGTATCCTGATGCTTTCCCAAGCTACAGGGGCCACATCCAGTAATCCTCAATTCATTTTCAATGTGCAGTGCCATTTCGAAATTTGCTTTAGAGAAATTTCCTGCCTAAAACCACAATGAGAAGCCTCTCCAAAGGAGGTGTAGGGGATAGATAGATAAGTATGTCTTGTTCCAGGGATAAATTAAGAGCTGAATCTCTTCATTTCTTAGAGGTTATGTAACGTGAGGAGGCTCTTTCAGGCTTCTGTTTAGACTGCAGATCTGCTTCCTGCCTCATGGACCGATTGAATAGTGTCTGTGAGATTGTGTGCATGTGCTTGTTTGTGTGGAGCTGAGTATGGATGGATGGATAGATGAATAGATTTACTGGTGGGGGGCATTGCAGCACCCCACTTACCTGCTTCTAACTTGACCCTCTGCTCAAGCTTGATTGAAAGCTGCTCAGCACTTCATTCTTTCCATTTTTCTTTGGCTCTCCCCCTCGCTCTTTCCTTCCGCCCAACCCTCTTCCCTTTTCTTGCTCTTCTTTTCTGTCTCAGTCCTGTGCCGATCTGTCAGTAGCAGTAAAGCAGAGAAGAAGCCGATCATGTAGCGTTATGGGTTGCATAACCACATTGCTGAAATGCTGTTCAAATTTCATTTCCTTTTAAAACCCTCCACCGTTATTAGCTGAATTTAATCAGTACAAGCTAAATTAGCTTGCTATCCACACCGGCTGCTCCATAAATGGCTGTGCCTTCATGCGCTCTCAAAAGTGCTCTGTCACTCTTTGTTATTTTGTTTTCTGTACTCTTTGAGGACAGAGCAGGAAATCAGAAATGTTCTTTGTTGTATCACACATTACTATGCGAATCACTCTGCAAAATTCCACTTGCACCCTTTCCATCCTTCGATGCAGAATCCCAACTAAGATTATGATTTCTTTGCTTTGTCTTTTGGCTATAAACACACAAAAAACATTATTGGCAGATCCTGGCACAGGGGATGTAGGGATTTCTGACTTAAGCCTGATTTTCACATGGAAGAATCTTAAGTTCTTTCAAATGGATGAACTAAAGCACCCTTGGCAAATGAAGCCTCCATTTATACAACGCACAATGTTGTTTTAAAATTAGTTTGTTTAACGTACTGTTCCAGCCACAAGTAAAGCCAATAATGCAGGTTTATCTCTCTGTGGACTGCCACATTTGGTGCTGTCGCTCCTTTGCTTTATTAAACTTGTCACGACCCCTTCCGCTTTT
Organism: Moxostoma hubbsi; assembly: GCA_032164185.1. Classification (NCBI taxonomy): domain Eukaryota; kingdom Metazoa; phylum Chordata; class Actinopteri; order Cypriniformes; family Catostomidae; genus Moxostoma; species Moxostoma hubbsi. The sequence goes on from JAVLUX010000039.1 coordinate 16,558,606, forward strand.
AAAAACTCCAATCTTTCTCTCTGTTCATTTGTCGTGTCCGTGCTGTCTTTGTGGAGTTTGTTGCAAATCATGTTAAAAAAAAATACACTTCTGCACAATCTTTGAGAGACAGGCTTCAAAGTTATCAATTTTAATGACTGTAACCTTGCTAACAACTTCTCAGCTGGCATGCGTGATTGTAAATAAAAAAAACGTCATGTCCAAACCACACCCACGATTAGTTTTAACCAATCATCAATGCTCTTGGACCAGCCGAGTTCTCCTAGGTCAAGAATTCTAGAGATGTGCGCGAACAGGAGAAATATCAACAAACAAACACATTGACAGAACAAAAACGTCACTGCAGTTCTTCATCATTTGTAGGCAAAACAAGCAAAGCCTGTTCACACAGTAGGTATAAATTAGACTTGAGTGTGCTGTTTTGTCTAACTATTCAGACAAACTTCCTTTTAGCAGACAATTAAAAATCTCCAAAATCCCATAGACTTGCATTAATAGAATGTTTAAACACAGGCCTATCATCTATTGCTAGTGGTTTCAAACTCCAGCCATCAAAACTCTCACACGTACAACCATTTGTCCATCTATCTAACAACACTACCAACTAGCGAGACCATAGTAACACCTAGCAATAACACCTGCATTCAACACCTGAAAGGCGTTGATGTGTAGGATCACGACCCGGCCCCGCCTTCCGCCCTGCCACACCTGTATTCAATCTTTTAAATCTAATTTAGACTTTCAGACAAGACTTTGTCAAGATAAGATCAAAGTTTGTCAAGACTGTGTCTAGTTGTGTATTTATAGTTCTGTTAAATTAAGGGGGCCCCAAATGAGCAAGGACCACCACTTGGTCAATGGCTCCCCCAAGGTCATGAGTGGCATAGTTATCAGGGTAGCCAGCATATAAGCCAAGGCTGGAGTGATATGTCATATGATGAGCTGCAGCTATGTGTGAGTATAGAGGCTGACCCTCAAATGCAGCTGATGTCTATGCAGCCCTCCCTCAGGACTCGCACACCGTGTTTCCACTGCTCCATTTAAGCATGTCAGTGCATGGTGGAAGCTGTTTTTCAAAGGTATTACAAATATAAATTGAACACCTAAAGAACCCCAGGCCCCTTAATGGCAGGCAGAGAAAAAACAGCATATTATTTTTAACAGAAACTAAAACTAAAATTAAATGAAAGCATTTTTGTTAACATCAATAAAATAAATAAATCAATTGCATAAATAATTAAACTAAACAAATGTTTATGACTAAAAAAATAAATAAATATAATAAAAATGACCACAAAATAATTTTAGTTTTAACTGTTGATGCAAAGTATTCTATACAATTTTAAATCTTTCTTTTCAATCTGCCTTCATTAAAAGAATGCCACTAGATTGTGATAACACTAGAAGGCCTTGAGAAGGCCTTGAGGTTCAGTCTCAAGATGGCGCCGAGTATGGCTGCTGCGTCGCGAGCTCCGTCAAAACACTGCAGTTTATTGTTTGTTTTGTTTACAGTTCTGTGTTTTTTGTCTTGGGATGTTGTCTGCCTTATTGTGTACGACAGACAAACGCTTTTGGACATTGGTTCGGCAATCACACACCGAAAACCGGACTTCACATTCCTCAATGCCGACCCGCGGTTTACAAACACGCCAGCGGAGCCCTTTGTGTGGGCTGCCCGGCCGCGGAAACGCAGAAGGAAAAGGGGAAAAAGAGCCGGCGTTCTCATCAGATTAAGACGTCGCGCAAATCGCCCCCCGCTACCCAGTATACTACTGGCAAATGTTCAGTCTCTGGACAACAAGCTCTGCGAGCTGAGAGCGCGGAACTCCTTCCAACGAGAGACGAGAGAATGCTGTGTTATCTGTCTTACGGAAACCTGGATGTCCGCGGAGATTCCAGACTTGGCCATCGAACCCACGGGTTTCTCCGTGCACCGAGCGGACAGAGCGAAAGACCTCTCAGGTAAAAGCAGAGGTGGAGGTGTATGTTTTATGATCAACAAATCATGGTGTGATCAGAGGAATATACATTTTATCAGGTCTTTCTGCTCTCCTGATCTGGAATTTCTCATGCTTCTGTATCGACCATTCTGGCTACCGAGGGAATTCACAGCGGTCATTATCACAGCTGTGTACATCCCCCCACAAGCCGACACAGACCGGGCACTTAGGGAACTGTATGGCAGTATAAGTGAGCAGGAAACCGCGCACCATGAGGCTGCGTTCATTGTTGCCGGGGACTTCAACAAAGCCAACTTCAAAACAATAGCACCAAAATACCACCAACACATCAGCTTTAACACACGAGGGGACCGGGTTTTGGATCATTGCTATTCTCCTTTCCGGGATGGCTACAAATCCCTCCCCCGCCCACCATTTGGCAAATCTGACCACTCTTCCGTTCTGCTTCTGCCCGCTTACAGGCAGAAACTGAACGGGAATCACCCGCCCTCAGAATGATCCAGTGCTGGTCGGACCAATCAGACTCTGCGCTACAGGACTGTTTTGATCACGCGGACTGGGAGATGTTCCGGTCTGCCTCCGATGACGACATCGAGGTTTACGCTGATAGCGTAACGTGTTTCATCAGAAAGTGCGTAGAGGACGTTGTTTCGACAAAAAATATACGGATCTACCCCAACCAGAAACCATGGGTTAACGCCGATGTTCGCGCGGCACTTACTGCGCGGACCACCGCTTTTAATTCCGGGAACGCGGAGGAGCGTAAACAAGCCAGTTATGCCCTCCGTAACTCCATCCGTGCAGCCAAACGCCAGTACAGGCACAAAATTGAAGAACAGTTTAACACCACTGACTCCAGAAGTATGTGGCAGGGAATTAACACCATCACGGACTATAAACGGAATAAAAACTCTGCCATGAACACCGCTGCCTCTCTCCCGGACGAGCTTAATACATTTTATGCTCGTTTCGAGGACAACAACACCGCCCTCGCGGAGAGAGCACTCGCGGCCAATACTACAGATGATGGTTCACTCTCCGTCTCTGTTGCGGATGTAACCCGATCCTTTCGACGGGTGAACATCCGTAAAACCGCGGGTCCAGACGGCATTCCGGGCCGCGTCATCAGAGCATGCGCGAACCAACTGGCTGGTGTTTTTACGGACATTTTCAACTTGTCCCTATCCCTGTCTGTAGTCCCCACATGCTTCAAAACATCAACCATTGTGCCTGTACCGAAGCAAGCCAAAATCACTTGCTTAAATGACTGGCGTCCTGTTGCCCTCACCCCCATCATCAGCAAATGCTTTGAGAGGTTGATCAGAGATCACATCTGCTCTGTTCTGCCCACCTCTTTGGACCCATTGCAGTTTGCCTACCGTAACAACCGCTCCACTGATGATGCCATTGCATCTACAATACACACTGCTCTATCCCACCTGGAGAAAAGGAACACATATGTGAGAATGCTGTTTGTAGACTACAGCTCAGCATTCAACACCATAGTGCCCTCCAAGCTTGATGAGAAACTCCGGGCTCTGGGCTTAAACAGCTCGCTGTGCAGCTGGATCCTGGATTTCCTGTCAGGCAGACGTCAGGTGGTTAGAATGGGCAGCAACATCTCCTCATCACTGACCCTCAACACTGGAGCCCCGCAGGGCTGTGTTCTCAGCCCACTCCTGTATTCCCTTTACACACATGACTGTGTGGCAACACATAGCTACAATGCCATCATTAAGTTTGCTGACGATACGACGGTTGTAGGTCTGATCACTGACAATGATGAAACGGCCTACAGAGAGGAGGTGCACACTCTGACGCGCTGGTGTCAGGAGCACAACCTCTTCCTCAATGTCAGTAAAACCAAGGAGCTTGTGGTGGACTTCAGGAAGAAAGACAGAGAGCACAGCCCCATCACCATTAATGGAGCACCGGTGGAGAGAGTCAGCAGCTTCAAGTTCCTCGGTGTCCACATTACTGAGGAACTCACATGGTCCGTCCACACTGAGGCCGTTGTGAAGAAGGCTCACCAGCGCCGCTTCTTCCTGAGACGGCTGAGGAAGTTCGGAATGAACCACCACATCCTCACACGGTTCTACACCAGTACTGTAGAGAGCATCCTGACTGGCTGCATCACCGCCTGGTACGGCAATAGCACCGCCCACAACCGCAAAGACCTGCAAAGGGTGGTGCGAACTGCCAGAAACATCATCGGAGGTGAGCTTCCCTCCCTCCAGGATATATATAACAGACGGTGTGTGAATAAAGCTCGGAGGATCATCAGAGACTCCAGTCACCCGAGTCATGGGCTGCTTTCACTGCTTCCATCAGGCAGGCGGTATCGCAGCATCAGGACCCGCACCACCCGACTACATGACAGCTTCTTCCCACAAGCAATAAGACTTTTGAACACATGATCTCTCACGATCAACAATCAGCACTGCACTTTATTAATCATCACTCTGTCAATATATTCTCCCAATTCAATTAGTGTTTATATATATTTATACCCGTATCTAGTGTATGTGTATTCTACATTGTGTGTATTGTGTACATTTGTTATGTAAATTGTTTTGTGTAAATATGTTGTTTATTGTAAAGTGGTTTATGTCTCGTCACTGTCATGACTGCTATGTTACTCGGAACTGCACACAAGAATTTCACCTACTGTTGCACTCGTGTACACAGTAGTGTGACAATAAAGTGATTTGATTTGATTTGATTGATTTTGAGAAATCTCTTTAACTCTTTAATTTAAAGGATCGGTATGCGAGTGTAACGCAATCGCGTTGGCATGTGAGACGTGCGAGAACTGACTCGCGTGCTACACACACGGAAGAGCAGCGCTGTTTACAGCTGAGTAGGAGGAATACTGTACAGAAGGTTAGTTGGTTTTGGTTTAGATCTGTTTCTTTACCCACAATGGTGCTTTGTGTGGTTATCTTAGATGTCTCAACCGAGAGATCAAATCAAATCAAATCAAATCAAATCACTTTATTGTCACGAGATAAATGTGAGATTATGTCAGTAACATGGCAATATGAATATGTCACACAAGAGACCACATGAACTCGACACTCTTGTGAATGCTTATACTGCTGCTTACCGGAAGTGATGGATTATAGTTAAAAAGTACTTAAATATTTATCTTTTTTGCTCCAAAAGTGATTGTATCATTTTAGAAGACATTAATTTAACAGCTTGTGTCGTATTGATGACATTTATGCTGACCGTCTGATCACCATCCACTTGTATTTTAATGACCTAATGAGCTAAGATTTTTTTCTGTTTTGAGTTCTGCTGAAGAAAGTCATTCACACCTTCATACACAATTGTAACTAAAATAAATTAAAAATGACCACAGATTAATTGTAGTTTTAGTTTTTGAGGCAGAGCGTGTATAGTACAATTTTAAACCTTTACAAACCTCATTTATTAAACATGAAAATGCCACTAGATAGCGACTAGGCATCCCTGAGAAATGTTATGCTGATATTAGTTAGTGCATTAACTAAAATTTAAACTAAATAAAACTGTTAGTGAAAACTAAATGAAATTTAATCGAAAGGACAATTTTAAAATATTTTTTTTATTTAGTATATTATAAATTATATAGAAATAAAAAACAAATAAATTCAAAACCATAGTGCCACTGCAGCAAAGAGCTGAGGAAGCTTAATGATCTTTGCGTTTATTCTTTCGCAGGGACACCCCAGCATCCTGCGAGAGTGGAACCAAAACTGCCCGATCTAAAGCCTCTAGCAGGTTTCCCAGGCCGGATCACAGCTCGGGTCGGGAAGCCCGCAACCCTGAACCACAAAGTGGTGACCTTTAGCCTCTGACGCACTGGTCTGGTGATGCAGAAACTTCTACTGACCTCTAGAATCTGAATTGTGAACTTAAGTGTCTGAGGCAGTTATACGAGGTGCAAGGTGTACCAAGACTTCCCTCAATCTTCAGAACTGATCAATATGACTTGACTGAATCCAGGATCTTCTATTATGGATGTACATATCAACACAGCTGGAGACAAATTGCGCTAAGAACCGACAAGCAGAAACAGCAAGGTTGTTGAGTGGAATTTTTGGCAAATTTCAGTTTAGTGGTGGAACTTTCAGTTACAATTGTGCCTAATATTTTATAACAGATGTTGTTTTTTGGGGAAATCCAGGATGTACATTTTACTAACTGCAGTGATATCAAACTTTTATGAGACTGCATTGAGAATTGTTGAATCATCTGGAAATAACTTGCACATCATCATGATTTCAACTTGACTGTGACACATGGGACTCAAGTTGTTTTTTTCTTTTTGTATACATTTTGTTACCATGCTGTGTTATGTATGAGGCACAATAATGCTGGATGTAATTTAATTATGAATGCATTATAATAGATTTACTAAACAAACAATGGGAGCCTTTCGATTTTAGATAAATGTCTACTTATGGTCAAAACTTGATTGGTCTGGGCAGAGCCTCGTCCTCCTTTCCCTGAAAACCTACCATTGGAAATTTCCAGGGCTGGCATTGAATAGATAGTACTGTTACACAGAAACCAGTGCAGGCAGGGCATGTTGCATTGTGTGTGGACTGAACAGAAGAGATTTTCTTAGCCGGGGATTCTCCCCTGAATGAATGAACAAATCATTTTGCCTTGTTTTAACTGGAAGCACAGTGGTGAAATTTGCCAAATATATGATATAATAGTTTTTTTGTTGTTGTTTTATTTCCTGACAAATGACAGCGATTACTGTTATGTAAATGGGGATATGTTTATATTAGTAAATTAGTAAACTATGAAATTGAATATGATTTAGAATTGCCATCAGTTTAAGATTCTGTTTACCTGTAAGCATTGATGGCTGAAGAGTAGCAGATCTATTTACTAGTACACAACTGTATCTGATGGTTTTTCTCCAACAGAGTAGCTTTCTGTCACAAGTTGGTGTGACGAGAAGCAGCTGCTTTTGCAGTGGCACTGCAGCCAGACTTTCAGTACAAGAGCTTGATGAATACAAGAATAAATGCAAATAAAAAACATTACGTTGTTTTTGTGTATTGGATACACTTGATTGGGGGATACTTGTGAATATCCCTAACTGTATGGCATCAGAGTATTAAATTATTTATTCAAAGATGGACAATTCTTTAAATGGTAAAAAATGTGAGCTGTGTTGTCTCACTTTGCCATACTGTAGGTAGCAGGTTTCTTTGTTCAATTTAAAGACAAAGTGTGTCATTTTGACCAATGACAGATTGGTAGAGTTCAGGAAACCCAACATGATCACGCTGAAAAATCAACATACTGCTAACAAAAGTTCATGTACTATGAAATTGAAACCATTCTGCTGAATTACTGACTACCACCATTCCCCATCAGACATTTTTGCATTAATTTAAATGTGATCTACCTCTGAGCAACCTTCGAGACATGGATTCTGGCCCTGCAGGAATCAGGAAGTAATCGTGCCCACATAAACAAGCTCCATGTGAGCTGCATTTGGAGGTATACTTTCACTCTAAAACTATATGTCCACTGGCATTTAGGTTCAGGGTTGCTTTGGGTTAGCCGGCAGAGTTCATGAAATAGGCATTGCTCTTGACTGCACTACATTATTTACAACAAAATATACAAGCTTTTGCCTGCACCCTGTGTATATTCTACCTTGTATGTGATCCTCTCATATGCTTATAAATTCATCAACACAATTTTGGTAAGCACAGACCAATTTCAGCTGCAGAACTTTCAATTTACTGCCGCCGAACTCACAGTGGGATCAGTCTGGGAAACCAGTTTGAAAATAGAGATAAGTTTTCAAATTGCATTTGGAGTCGCAAGAGTAATACAAATTGCATGCTTCACCTTCAGTTGCTAGGCGATGATATGTACAAATTTGTGTTAATGTGAATGACAGCAAAAGAATGTGAATTTTACCCAGCCTCTAGGATGCTGTGATTCCACTATTAGAAAGAAATTTTATGTTTTTTCTCTCCAATTGTTGGTCCTGTCTGTCTCCTAAATCTTAAGTGATACAAAGTATCCGTCAGATGATTAGATATAGAAGTAATGAAAAAGCTATATTTGCATATGCAAAAACCTCAAGCAGTCTCCTTAAGTGGGTTTTGCTCTTGAGACCTGCTAGCATTTGAAAATAATCAACTAAACAACTAAAATATCTCAGCAAAACACCTTTTGACGATGCTGAGAAAGCACTTGTAGACGTTATTGGGCACAAGTCAAGCCATCTAAGTATTGTTGTAAATTGTTTTCCAGGTCTGCCATGTAATTTTTTTGACTGGCTTCTTTTAGTTCTATTTACTCTCCAAATGATCCCAAACAGATTTAGTTAATGTCACGGCACAGGCTCTTTTAAAATTCATCACTTCACAGTTATCACTCATTAGGACTTTCTGCTAATTGTCCTTTCTTTATAAACTTGTGCGTAATCTCTTTTGCTGCTGCTTCTTACAGTAGTTCAGTCATGTCCCATATGACCGCTATTTATAAGACTTCCTGTTATCCCTATTGTGGATCTTTTAGTCATGGCTTTTGATATTTGTTAAATTACACTACTGACTATACACTTTATTTGGCTGAATATCTTATATCATTAAGTTGGCTGAGCTGACTTGCATGTACCCCAAAACTGTGCTCCTCTACCTCTCTGGGTAGCCATAATCTTTTGAATAAATGGATGTATGAAGTCAGCTGAACGCAGTGTAGTTCATCATATTAAAGGGATAGTTTACCCAAAATGAAAATTCTCACATCATTTACTCAAAGATTTTTAAAAGAATATCTCAGATCTGTAGGACCATACAATGCTCCAAAAATCTTAAAAGTAATCCATATGACTCCAGTGAAATACATATCTTCTGAATCAATATGATAGGTGGGGGTTTTCATTTTTAGGTGAGCTATCCCTTTGATATTGGATCCTTTGGATATGTCCCACTAACATAGGGCAAACAGAAAGTATTCATATATATATATATATATATATATATATATATATATATATATATATTAGTAATATGCATAAAAGGTCGGCCAAATGTGGATTTTGCCGATACTGATGACAAAGGTGCTGGAACAGTCAGATAATCGATTAATCAGCCAATAGTTTTTGAAATACATTTATACAGAATGCTGAATAATTTCGTAGTCTTTCCTTAATATTATGTGATAGACATTGAGGCTGCTATAAAATAAAATAAAATCACAAAGGCAGAATGTCACAGGAGACAGATAACGTGAGCTCCTCTATGTCGCTGAGTGATGACAATTAAATGCATCCGGTGCCAGCCAGACATCACTTCAGTCTGTTACGATGGACTTCAGAGGATGAACTGATGCCAACTCCAACCATAAGACATGGGATACTTCATATGCCACTGCCAGAACCTTGGACTTAGGATAGACCCCAACGAAACGACCTGCCAGATGAACTGCGATGCACGTCACAGATCTCTGCCTGCATCACCTTGGTCTAATGATGGACTACGCTCTTGAAATGGGGTACATAGACTATAATTTAATTGCCAATAAAAGTCTTCATCAGCCAACTAATAAAGGACAATTGCATCTATGTGAACTTCTGCAGTTAATCCAGGATGAACTTCAAAGACATTAGTCTTTACTCTTACAGTTAATACAATATCTTTGTTTAAACACTGACCCTTAACACTTCCTTTAAGTTTAATCATTAAGTTTAATCATTTTAAACCATGACTTGCACTGCACATAAATAACTAATATTTACATTATATTCATGATGTTAGTCAGGCAGAAACTCTCCCCACAGTGAGTCTGGTTTCTCCCAAGGTTATTTTTCTCCATTAACCAGCATCTTAAGGAGTTTTGTGTTCCTTGCCCCAGTCACATTCATCTTGCTTGCTGGAGTCCTAAATACAATTATTGTTGAATAATTTATTTGTATACACAATTTATTAATTTGTATAATTTAAATTTATTTGTATAATTTATTTATCTAAATAAAATATTGAATGTAATGACATGAATTCATTAAGTGCTGCTTAAATGCTCTAATGATTTTTGGGGCCTGTGTGTGTGTGTGTGTTTGTTTTGGGGTTTTTTTGTGTGTGTTTTTACATTTAAATACTAAAAAGTGACTGTGAGCACAATTTTCAGAGACCGAAGACTTTTTCCCATGTATTGAACATATTTACAGCTATTAGAGTAGGTCACTATTCGTTGCCATCTACAGTAGAACAGAGAGTGTAGTCACAGCTGAGTGAATACAGGCCAAACAAAACTGCAATTCCACTTGGAAAACCATCCAGATAATTTTACTTGTGCTTCTGGTCACAGCTTAGAAAGGTTTTAAAAAAAGAAAATCACAGGTAATTTATTTTGTGATTGGACTGGAATTATTATAAATGTTCCTGTCAAATTTTACGTCATTAGAATGCACTTACATACTCTGCACTGTGGGTATTCATGTACTTAACTTTAGCACTCTGTCTTTTTTTATTTTTATTTTTTTTCTAAGTTTAAACATGTTGTTTTATTCATGTGATTCATTCCTAACATATATTGTGAAGTTGAAAAGGATTTTCATAAATGTCTCTGGAGAGAACAGTGACCTTAGATAAGTCAAGGCTGTAGTATAAACAGTCCTGAGTATTTTAGGGAAAATATGAATACAATAACCATTTTTCCTTCTGTTTTCTTGTCCTCTATTCTTGTGGTTTTATATAATTAATTTGCATCTCAAAACTCAAAGATGTCTAAACTCCAGATTTAGCCAATAAACAAGTATAGTTTTTTTTGTATTGCCTTATACAAAGACTTCTCTGGACAGGAGGTACTGTATGATAGTTTATACTCTTATTCTGTTCTGTGACAAACTTTCAAGCACTCTAAGATTTTACTACATAAATTTAAAGCAATTTTCTAAGTCCTTCTTGTCCGTTCAGTGTAAATATTTATGGACGTGTACTTTCAACTTGAAGTTGAAGGAGATTCACGTTTGAATGGCAAAAAGCCATGATTGTAACAGTCCATAAACACCAGAAGGAACAAGCTGTCAGTTGCTATCCACCCGTAAAATTCACACCCGACTCCAAATCGAATGTTTAATGAGGAGGAGCAGCCGACAGGTTTGCAAATATAACATGTGTCGCTTGCATAAACAGGGCTGGAAGACAAGCCAGATTTAGATGGTAATTCAGCTTTGCTTGGGGATCATCTGTTGCTGTTGGCTCCATTTGCTTTCATGGAAATGCTGGGAGAAGACATTATATTTGGCCCATCTGGGAGGTATGAGAGAGAAAAGGCTCTAGTCATAGTATATTTAAGCAATGTGACATGAATAATAACATGATGTTGTATGGAACATCCAAACTAGTCTCATAAAAACTATGTGACTGTGGTGACATTTTTGCAAAATGATAATATTTGATTCATAACATACTGTATCACTGCAGATTCATAATGAAATGTCCACTGTTCAACTCTTAAAACCAGTTCCCCTTCTGTCACTCACACAATGTTGTGTTGATGTAGTGACACTAGGGGTCACCCTTGGGAGCCCCAGACACCTCTGATCTTTGAGGAAAGGCCCATGGAAATTGGCGAGTGGAATTTGAATGCCACTCCCCTGGACATGCGTTTATAAAAGGAGCTGGAATGCAACCACTCATTCAGATTTTTTCTTCAGAGCCGAGCGGTTGTGTCCAGTGAGCTGAATTACTCTGCTGATCCATTTACCTCTAAACTCCAATGAAGCTGTTGGATTTTACGGCGCATTTCCCCCTCTTGCACCAGCGTTGTGCAGAGAATGCCCCTGGGCCCTTTAGCAGCAAACAAAGAATATACTGTATATCCTTCCTGTATATATGAATATGTGTCCTTCTAAAAGAATGGCACCTACGAAAGCGTCTTTTTCAAGATGCCTTTTTGTTTGTGTATTATTAGTGGTTGCGGTCGCTATCTGATGGCCACAATCGCTGTCTCATGTGTTTGGGCGCTACCTGCAAGGAGACATAGTTTGTGGATGGCACCATCTGACACCCATGACCAGACCTCTGGAACCTCCATGTCTGGCCCTTGGATGGGATGTGGAAGACCTAAATGGGCTACCACCTGCAGTGGTAGACACAATCACTCAAGCCAGGGCTCCCTCGATGAGGTGCCTGTATGCCTTGAAGTGGCATCTTCTCACTAAGTGGTGTTCTTCCCGATGCGAAGACCCCCAGACATGCGCATTCGTATCAGTGCTTTCCTTCCTGTAGGAGAGGCTGGAGGGGCAACTGTCCACCTCCACCTTGAAGGTGTATGTTGCCACTATATAGGCACATCACGATGCAGTGGACGATAAGTATTTAGGGAAGCACGGCTTGATCGTCAGATTCCTGAGAGGCGCAAGGAGGTTAAATCCCCCCCAGATCGTGTCTCATCCCCTCGTGGGACCTCTCTATGGTCCTTCGGGTCCTACAGGGAGCTCCATTTGACCCACTAATGTCAGCTGAGCTTAAGGCGCTCTATTTGAAGACCGCCCTCCTGGCGGGTAGGGGTAGGGGATCTGCAGTCGTTCTCTCTCAGCGAAACGTACCTGGAGTTTTGGTTCAGGTTACTCTCACGTGATTCTGAGACCCCAACCAGGCTATGTGCCCAAGGTTCCCACGACCCCATTTAGGGATCAGGTGGTTAACCTGCAAGCGCTGTCCCAGGAGAAGGCAGACCCAGCCTTGGCGATGCTGTATCCGGTGCGTGCTTTGCCCATCTAACTTTAGATGCTCTGAGCAGCTCTTTGTCTGCTTTGGTGGACAGCGGAAAGGGTGCGCTGTCTCAAAACAGAGGATCGCCCACTGGGTCATTGACACCATCGCTATGGCATATCACGGCCAGGACGTTCCACCCCCCTAAAGGGCTACGTGCCCACACATCTAAGAGTGTGGCAGCCTTCTGGGCTCTGACCAATGGCGCCTCTTTAGCAGACATCTGTAGAGCAGCGGGCTGGGCAATACCCAACACCTTTGCGAGATTGTATAATCTCCGGGTTGAGCTTGTCACGTCCCGTGTGTTGTCAGGTATGAGCAGGTAAGTTCCGGGACAGCTGGCCAGGTGGACCACTTGCGCGTAGTGCCATATCCCTCCCCTGAGGTGAAGACGTGCACTTTTACTCCCAGTCGTGTTCACAAATTTGTGGACCCTGGATGTCCTTTTCCTTAGCCCTGTGGCAGGTGAGTTTTTGGAGAAACTCTCTGCTGGCCCAGTACTTGTGCTTACTAGGCCCTTTGGAGGGATAACCCCCGATGCGGACCCTATATGGCCCCCAGCTGAACGATTTCATTCTTTTTGGGGAGAAAAAAAGAGAAGAGGTCACGGCTGGGTCAGCCGGTCCTTATTTGTTGGGCAGTCGACTCATCCCTGAGGTGCAGTTTTGACGCCTATAAGAGCATTGAGGGAGGTTACGTGATGGCCTGGTGCGCTGTCTACAAGCCACACAGAGGTCTGCCCGTCTCACACTGTGGCATTGTATAGGGACTCTTAGTGTCAGAAGGGGAACATCTCGGTTACTGTTGTAACCTCCGTTCCCTGATGGGGGGAACAAGACATTGTGTCCCTCCTGCCACAACACTGAACTACCCACTGAAATGGACGGGACCTTGTCTTGGCTCCTCAGCACAAAACCTGCATGAGTGGTTGCATTCCAGCTCCTTTTATACCCATATGTCTGGGGGAGTGGCATGCAAATTTTACTTGCCAATTTCCATATGCCTTTTCTCAAAGATCAGAGGTGTCTGGGGCTCCCAAGGGCGACCCCTAATGTCACTACATCGACAAAAAGTCTTGTTCCCTCCATCAGGGAATGGTAACAGTAACCGGGATGTTAAATGTACTCCCAAACAGATGAGGTTTTTAAGGCTTATGGGCTATTGAGTTTTAAAACAACAAAACCTACATCCCTAACTGACAGTGTCAGAAAAGAAAGTGTGAGGTGAAAAACTTTAGAGCCTCTATGACACTTTTGTCTCACGTGCTGTCTTGCATGCTCTTCAGGATTTGTACCTCAGTCTCTTGCATTGTAATTTCGCAAGTACAACACTATAATTTGAGCTACTGTGCAATTTGATGGCCGTCGAAGAAGCTTATAAATTTAGCAAAAAATATTTATGAGCTGCCATATTCATGATTTATGTGAAAGGGAATAAAAGTCATTGTTGTTGTAGTGCCTCTTTTGTTTATTTCTTCAAAAGAACTGTTACAATACGTACAACAAACCAAGTAAAAATCATTTTGCTAAAATGTAGGTACACTAGGTTGCCTTTTGGATTGATCAGGTCTAGGCTCAGCAACGTTATGCGGAAATAAAATGAAGTCAGCTGACTACCTGAATGATCTGAATAACCAAGTTATCCCATCAATGGATATTTTCTTCCCTGACGGCATGGGCATATTCCAGGATGACAATGCCAAGATTCATCAGGCTCAAATGTATGAGGAATCATTTTCACACATGAATTGGCCACCACAGATTCCTGAACTTAACCACATTGAAAGTCTTTGGGATGTGCTGGAGAAGACTTTACGAAGTGGTTTGAATTTCCCATCATCAATACAATATCTCGGCCAAAAATTAATGCAAAATTGGATGGAAATAAATTGTTGTGACATTGCATAAAGTTGTCAAAACAATACCACGACGAATGCGCTCCATAATCATAGCTAAAGGCAGTCCAACAAAATATTAGAGTATGGTCTTTTTTTATTGGGCCAGGCAGTGTAGTAACGTGATTTTATGTGTATCAAATAGCAGCACGGCTTTGATTTGGCAGCAGACACTAGGTGTCAGGAACCAATCAGGTGCTGCTTCTCACATCACACTACGATCACTCTCTCCAGAATTCTAATCACTTGCACCTGTTCCAATCAACGTTCAGTTCCATATAAACACCCAATTCAGAATCAGTCTTTGTCGAGTCTCCAACAGGAACAGAAGCATACAAGTCTCAAGAAGTCTCTTACTCTACCTACACCAGTCAAGTAACGTATACTCACCTGAAAAGATACTAACCTCTATGTCCATGTTCTGATGTTCCCAGAAATCGCTGCTGAATCCAAGTTTCCTGATTCCTTGTGTTCTTTCTGAGTCTCGTTACTGGTGGAAACATTTGAAAGAGAAAGGACAAGTATCACTGAACTGTGTCAGTTTGACTGTGGATTAAATGAAGAGGATCTACTCACCTTGAATCCTTCACGTTAAGTTATCCTCATAGAATTCACCTCTGAAACTTGAAAAGACTCACCATTGAACTTCATGCACTAAAAATAAAGCGTTGTTCTTATTCACTTACCTCTGTCTCCGAGTCTGTATCCTGACACTAGGCCACAGTAATTATCAAATTGAATATCAAGTTACTTATGTATGTAACATAGTATGGCCAGCCATTTCTGTCTACTTTTGCTCTGCTAACAAAAACAGATCCAAATAAAACCAAAGCAGGACCAACCATTGTGTTGCATCGAGCAACGCACACAGACAGTGAAGTGTAGTGATACAAACAGTGAAGCGTTTCAGTGATTTTTTTTTTACATTTAATATTTGCATATCAATGTGCACTGCTTTTCAAATCAGATTAGAGGACCAGGAATAACTGTAGTATAAACAACATGATCACACGTGAAGTCGGCACATTTGAGTTCCAGTACCCTAGGATCAGACACATTATGCCAGCTCACTGACAAGTGCCATCTGCTATCAGACATTTTTGCATCGGCTCGAGTCTGTTTACCTTCCTTTGTAGCATGACCCGAAACGCGGTGCAACAGCAATGTGGGAGATGCGGGTTTGGGTCCCGCGATGAAACCAGGAAGTCATTGTGTTTGCATAATACGTGACGTGCAAGATTTAGATGTCACATTTTCCCCTCTAACATTACATTTTTACTCTATTGATCATAGGTTTAGGTTCGGGGGTGCAATTTATAAAATATGCATTCCTCTACACTGTATTACATACTGTACAGCTGAAAACAACTTTCTTCACAACTTGGCGCCCCTCCGTAGACATTACACCAAGGAAAATGGAACTCACACATGCCCATACACCCAACAACACTGTGTCCTCCTTTAAACAAGTCTTGTTTAAACAAGATGGCCGCCTTAGGACAAACGAAAACAAAGTTACATGGTTGCTATGACAGCACGCCACTCTTTAACATGCGTCGAGCGCTTTGAGTGAGAAGGGATCAAAGTCCCTTTGGAAGGGAATGTATGAGGTAAATTTTAGGAGAGTTATAATGATGTAAAATAGAAAGTAAGACAGATTTTTTACTTTATTTTAATTATATATTAATACAGTCATACATATTATATACTCTACACCCATCTACTGAGGTACTTCAAATTGGGAATTAACATTACTTGTATTTGAACATCATATTTATGGGCAAATTGGTGTTGTTATTTTCTTTTACACTTTTCCGTTGAAGCAAAGAATTGTGGGATGTGAGTGCCCACGAAGGATACGCTTCATGCCTCCTCCGAATTAGATGGTCGCATTCGAAGGCTGCATTCAAGTGTCCTACTCGCATTCTGAAACCTCCAGAGGACGCATCCTTCCAGACGAGACACAGCCACTGCTTTTGGCAAGTTGGGGCAGTGTTTCTAATTTCGGTAAGCACAGAGCCATTTTAGCTAAAGAAATGTAAACCTACTGTTTCTGAATTCACTGTGAGATCAGTCTGGTATAAAAGAACACAGCATATTATGTGTCATTTTAAAGAAACACTGTCTGCATTATAAAAACAAACAACATCAGTCCCACATTATCCCAGTTGTATCCCTATACTACAGCTAAAAACTGAAGGCAGTAGTACAAGAGGATATGCCCCATTATAAATATCCTGTTTATAAACTGTTTTGCATGGAGCCATTGTGTTTATTGCAGATGTAATTATGATTCAATTATTGTGATTATGCTAATCTAGGGTGTTCAAGTCTTAGCAAGACACGAAAACACTCAACAACAAAGAACAGGTACTTAGAGAAGGAAATCAAACAGGTTCTGCATCTAATTTTGGGAAACAGATTCCAAGCCTTAGATCTTTAATGTGTGAGGAAGTGACTTGTGTAGGCTTGCTGTTCTTGTTGTTGTGCGCAGGCCGTATTTTAAGCTCTATAGATCTGTCTGCCCTTTCCCATATGTGTTTCGTGAGAACAAGATAATCTGTGGTATATACGTGATCTATAACAGCACATAACACATGCTACTCACCCTCCAAACTCCTGGACCCATGTATTCACTCTCAGTGGGTCAAACAAAAATTCTTATGTTCATATATTTTAGAATTCGCTGTTAGGTAAAGAACTGAACACATTAAAACCACACTGGCATACATACTACTGAAGGTACATTTTAACTGAAAGTTTAAACTTTGTTCTCACAGAGGACTCGAGAGCATAAAAATAACATAAGTTTATTAAAAGACTAGTTCCCTTTGGTGTAAGCCCTGTCCTAAGGTTTAGTGATGGGATTCTTGCTCAAACTGTCAGATCCTGCCGAAACGTGATAACGGCATGGGTGAGGAGCTTACCCCTTACAGCAGGATGGGACCTAAACCTGTGATGATGGGGTGGAGGGGGGGCACAACTGTGGCATAACGAAGCAATGAATGACAGCTCTGCTGAGCTTTTAAGGCAGATGCTGGATCGTTGTTGGATGAGATGCCTGAATTTAATAAAAGGTTGGCAATACTTATGACTCTCCGCTGCCAGAACTATGACATAGGCTTCCGTAATTTACTCATTAAAGGAATATTCTGGGTTAAAAAATGTAGCTCTATTGATAATGTTGATTACAACAAAAATAATTGTTTCTTCCTTTAAAAAAATAGCTGTGGATACAGTAATGCATTTACAATGGAAGTGAATGGGGCCAATCCATAAACATTAAATACATGCTGTTTTAAAAGTATAGATACAAGACATAAACATTATAATGTACATGTTTAGTTTGGTAAAATTGCTTATTAAACTTATCTGTGTAAAGTTCTATCCAATATTACAATTTTGTTGTCAGGACGATGTAATGCCTGCAAACACTGTAATCTGGTAAACATAGTAATGCCAGTAAATTTGTCATTCTATAATCATGTTGACACTTATGTTTAAATCTTATTGCTATACTTTTAAAACAATGTGAATTTTTTTATGTTTTTGGACTGGCCCATTTACTTCCATTGTAAGTGCCTTACTGTAACTGATTTTTTTTTTTTTTTTTGTGGTAAGAAACATTGTGCCACAAATGCATTTGATTGATATTAACTTGTATCAGGGGTGTAAAGTAATGAATTACAAATATTCACATTACTGTAATTAAGTAGTTTTCCCCAGGAATTTAACTTTTTTTTTTTAAAGTAATTTAAATTTTTTATACTTTTAGTTTTACTTGAGTACATTTTAAGTGCTGTAACTGTACTTTTACTGCACTAATTTCCCACCGTCTGTGTTCTCTACTTTCCTGCCCTGATTTTATTTTTATCTATCAACATGATTGGCTAGGGAGAGTCTCGTGACTCCCGTCAAATCACACTAAAAAAACTTGAACGGCAGCTGCATATCGGGAGCCAACTCTTATGGATGTGGAGAATACCTCAAACATATTATCAACACTTTTACATCACAGCAGCACCTGAAATACCTTTTCACATTGAAAAAGGCCAATTGCTTAACTGTGTCATGTGAGTTTAACTTGCTCAAGCCAGAAACATATAGAGGTAAATTTCATATTTCTGTTTACTAGATTCTGTGCACCTATAATGTAGCCTGTAATTTAACTATCTATTACTAAGATTATTGGGCTGCTGTGAGAGATTAAGACGATGTTATCAATAGTGCTGGGCAATAAAATGATCTAGATGTTTATCTGAAAAAAAGAAGAAAGTGAAAGTGAAAGTGTAGACTGACTGAGCAGGGAAGAGAATTTATAGTAAAAATGGACTTAAATATTGAGCTTTTTGGAGTGTACAAATTTTGGCATCCATTCACTTGTATGGGCCTACTGAGTTGAAATATTCTTCTAAAAATCTTAATTTGGATTCTGCAGAAGAAAGAAAGTCATACACATCTGGAATGATTCATGTTGTGTTTACAGTATCATAGATAAGTGATGTATTTTTAAAGTTGTCAGTCACAAACATCTATAAAATACCTATATTTTTAATTATTTCTGGCAAACGGAATGAAATGAAAGGGAATGTAAATTGTGATATATATGCTACATTTTTATTTTAAAGGGGCATAGATTTCGCAAATCAGTACTCACTAACCATGAGTACTTTAAAATGAGCTACTCTTTTACTCTTACTTGAGTAGTTTTTAGGACAGGTAATTTTACTCTACTCTAACAAATTTTTTTAAGAAGTAACAGTACTTTTACTTGAGTGTTATTTTTCAGTACTCTTTCCACCCCTGCTTATATTTAACTGAGAAAATTAATTTAATTATAGTTTCTGTTGGCTAAAACACTAGTCTCTTATTTTTGCATGTTACCTTTTCATTTTTGCTGTTTAATGAATTGTTTTGTGTTTCGTAAATGATTACATTTTTAAATTTTGTCAGAAAAGCCTATAAGTATGCTATGTAATACTTTATGGCATACCCCTGTTGTGTGAAAACTAGCTCCAACCTCCCTTATAGTCCATATTGTGTTTACATTAAGGATTGTCATTTGTTTCTTCTGTTTAAGTCCACATGCTTTCTTTTTAAGTCCATGTAGAAGGATTTTTTTTTACATAGTGCTATTTCTTTATATCCCTCTTCAGTGCTAACTGCTCAAAATTCACTGTGCTGTGCACTTAGGCTATGGTCTAATTGGACATTTTTAATCTTATCATAGTGGCAGATCCAGTAGCTGATACCCTCAGGAAGACAGAGAGTGTGGGAAGGAAAAAAGTCATGCACAAAAATATGTTGCATGAGGGAGAGAGTTTTCAGTGGTTATGAACTTCATATCTCACTTATGAAGCCTGACTTTTTACAAAATCAGGAAGAAACATTTTGAGCAAGACCTTGGTCAAGCACGTTCTTAAAGATGTTAGATTTGCTGTGAAATATACCCACCACAGTGAAGGTCTACCACCAACATCCCAAAAAATGCTGTCAGTATGACCTCTTTAAGACATTTGAAAAATGAAGGTAAACCTCATTTATCTAGCACTTCAAACACTTTGCCGCTGGCAAAAGACCATGAATTATGATGGGTTTTTTTTTATATTTCTACTTGCCTCCAGCTGTCAGATCGATGTTCCTCAAGATCTTTCTAAACGAGCATTACAGCAAAAGGGCTCCAAATGTTTCCTCATAAAGAAAGTTCAGAGACATTCAAAGTTTCACCCAACCAAGTTTTGTTCCCTCACAACTCTCTAGTCATGCATTGTCACACAAACGTGTTATATTTCACACTCATTGCGGTATTTCCCCTCCTCATGCGGCACAGGCGATTCCTCACACCTCTATTTACATCGCTTTGTTTCTATCTCTTCTGTGTGAAACAAAAGGTACTTTTTTCCAGACTTTACAGCATCACACCATCTCTACCTCCACTTAGCAGGTCCCACAGCATGTTTTTATTGGCACTGAATAATGATCAGAAATGCCAAAGAAAACTTACAGGAACACTTTGAACTGGCATCTCTCTTGCACCACTTTAATATTGAAATTAAGCCCTACCTGATGTGTGAACAAAGAGGAATTAAGGGCTGCAATGTCACGCAGGAAGTGTACATGCATTAATACTGTTTTTCAATGGGTTATGACATTGTGAAAATGGCTTGTACAGTCTGGAGCTCCTATGCAATTGGTCCTTCACAGGGGAGGTTCATCCTTGTCAGGGTGTACAGGCTTTGAGGCCTGTGGTTACGATCCAGCCACAGGAGACCTTGTCTCATTCGATCACAAGTGGTCAGTGCTAATTACACGTGTAAATGGAATGCAAAACGTTTTGTGATCAGATCACAAAAACCACAGCCGAATATGGTCAAAAACGCATGTGACCACACTGCATTTTAGGTGTAACACTAATCAAATCTGAATGTGTCCCAGACAGCAGTGAAGTTCCACCCCTCCCCTGTCAATCAACCGCTGCTCTAAAACAAGGGTTTAAGCTTAGCCTGTTATGAGCTGCTTTAAGTAAGGGATAATGTACAGTCAGCCAGTAAAATAAACCCCAACAGGGTAATCAGTACACTGACACGAAGATACTAATGGCTACTAACCAAATAACTAAATACATGGCAATAAAATATTGATTTGCATTAAAATTATGTAATAATGTGATAAGAAATAATAGTTCTGTTGGTGTTTATTTTGTGAAAATGACTGTGTGACTGCCCATCATCCAGCTTATTACAAGACTACTTTCCAGATAAATAAATAAATGGAAATGAAACATTGATTTGCTTTGAAATTCTGTTATTATGTGAGAAGAAATAAATCACCATTGACCAATCACAATCAAGGATTCCAGAGAGCCATGTAATAAAAGGAAATAACCATTAGATTGGAAAATTAAAAAAAGCAAATGCATACACAAGCATGAAAACTTCAAGGATCTTCTTTAGTGTGTCTGCTATCAACATGCAGGGACAGAACATGGCTTATTGTGGTCATGCAAATGCATAAGCACCGTTCTGATGGGTGTTTGAATAGTGGGTGTGCGTGGAACAGACCGAGATAACAAACGTCACAGGATGGAGCCCTCAGGATGTTAACCTCAGTCACCACTCACTTTCATTGTATGGTAAAACTATGTAATGAAAGTAAATAATGACTGAGGCTAACATTCTGCCTAACTGCCTCTCATTCTGATTACCTTTTTATATTGTACAGAATAAAGAAAGTTCTATGAACTTCATAAATTATGACAGAATTTCAATTTTTGGATGAGCTGTCCCTTTAACATTGCCTTTTTTTTCTTTCTTTTTTTGCAATGCTGTGGGGTCATTAGTCAAAGGTAGTAGAGGAAAACAAACCAACATTTTGACTTGTCTGAAAGCAAGTGGTAGCACTATGTCAGGGTGTTAGTTTTGCCTCTTCTGGTGAACAGGTCGTAATCTTCTGAGAACTTGTTTAGCAGTGTAAGGTTGTGAAATCGGTTCAGAACAGCTGGAGCAGAAAAAAAAACCTCTCACAAGCTCATAAACCTCATCATATTGTCATCAACACTATTTCATTTTTAATATATATACAACAGTTAGTTCCGGTCCTCGAATCTGATTGGACGAGAGACTTTCCATGAGCACTGATTGTCTGACACCATCAGCACTCTGACACTTCACTGTGTGAATCACTCCACTTGTGTTCGTGCCGTTCTAAACTAAAGTGTAAAAGCAGTGCATATGTGTTAAGAGCTATGGATTGTCTTTTCTTTTTTTTTTTACATTACATATGTTAACCAGCAGGTGGTGTCAAAAGATCATTTTTGTGTGTGTATTATGAGCCAGTTAGGTGACAAGAAGTGAAGTTTGCATCAGCCACTGTTTACATACAGCACTCTGTGATCACTCGTATTACTACTAAAGCTAGGAAATAGCTTTAAACTGCTTTAAACTAACAACTTCAGAATTACGGCTCATCACAGCTGAGAGACACAACAGACTGATTAATTATACAATGGGTGCTGTTTAAAATGGCGGACAACATTGCGGATTCTATAGTGATTGACTCTTGTGCACCGGCTACTGTGAAATAGAGAGGAATACCCCCACTTGGACTCTGATCTTCAGAAAGCTGACAGCATCTCTGCTTGGGTGTGGCAACAGGTGATCACACATGCTCCATCTCTCTCTCTCTCTCTCTCTCTCTCTCTCTCTCTCACTCTCTCTCTCACACACACACACACACACACACACACACACACACACACACACACACACACACACACACACACACACATCCATCATTGTTTATCCAATAACTTGTTCGAAACAGCACAAGCCATGATACTATTTCTGAAGTGACATTTTTTAATTATTCATGAAGGCTTGGATGCATCATTTGTTTTGAACCAGCAACGGCAGATTCTGATCTGTCACGTAAGAAAGTAGTTCTATGCACAAATGCATTTTTTATGACTGTACTCAGTTTTCCAATTTTTTTTTAAATGTACTTATTTAACTGTTGTATATAAGCAACACCACACTCGCAATCATGCTATATGGCCCTACATCAGCACTGGGGTGGCCTAGGAAGAGAAACTGACCTGGGATTTTACATGCCAACTGGCCCGAACCTGTCTAACATTTGTGCAGGTAGTAATGGTATACTATTAGTATTCAGGGGTTTAGGTATTCAGGTGATGTGAGTATTTTTTTCAATACTATCTTCTATCCTTTCTTTATGTGCAGAGGTAACTTTACATAACTTTTAAGTTGATATCCCTGAAAAATTTAAACACTATGGTGCTTTCAACAGAATAGATTCTTTGAGCAGCCACAATGACTCAACTAATAGTGTGAGTTTGGGGCGAGACTACCTGTTTGCAAAGTATTTGGAAAACCTGTTTGAAAACAATCCTTATTTTTGCAGTTCCATTTGGTGACACAAGTTTCTCAATCAATGCTTCTCGTAACTGCATGAGGGACTTATCATAGGACTACAAGAAATGTAAATAGTCTGTATATTCTGATATAGTTACCAGAGATTGCTTATGCAAGCATATGCATTTGGTATAGAACATTAACAATCAGGTTCAGTCATGGTTTATTGAATTACAGGTCATATGTTAACATTCCTTTGAAATCTTTCTGTTCTACAAAGGTCTGCTCCTGGGCCTTGGCATGCTCTAGTTGAGTTTTCTAAGCAGATTTCAGACTTGAGTCCCTGAAACTGCATGATTATTTGTCCTTGAACCCTCTAGTTCTATGATAGATCCCGGAGGCTGTGTTATCTTCATGTAATCCTCTCCATAGGGACACATACTCATGCAGTGTCGTTCAAGAAGCTGGGCAATTGTACCTCTTTTGTAGCATACAGTGACTGGCTTTGAGCACTTGTTTCATTGAAATGCCTGACCGCCTGCATGGTCAGTGAACAATTACATTATAGGGCTTCAATTCTTCCTCTTGAATATTTGATGGTGTCTTCAGAGCACATTAATGCTTCACTTGGCAGGCACAAGGCGTTTCATAGATATTAAGACCTTGATATAATTGATTTACTTGCAGGAAAACGGCTTGAAAGAATTTAATGCTTTGATAATGCATTGTTCTTATGCCTTGTCATGTTTAGCAGATTTACCAGCATCGATGGGGGACCACTCCCTGTCTATCATGTATGTGCATCACATACAGTCGGAACATTTCATGCTGCTGTATGTCACCATGGAAACATCTCATGCTGTGATTTTTCTTTTGTATGAGGGCGTGTGTGAGGAATGTAAAATCAGACGAGTTTCTGTGCGATTATCATCAAGCCACGTATACTAAAATCAAACAAACAAACAAAAAACAAACATATTTCAACAGAATAACAATTTTCAGAAAAATGCCTCGGAGAAAAGAAATAAACAACTTCATCAAAATCATTTGCATCCAGTACACACTTGGCTGTACCAAAAGCTCCTTCATCTTTTCTTTGATTTAAAATCTCCAAAAGATCAAAGATAGATAAAGATATAGATTTGCTGTTCTGATGGTTTTTCTTTTATTATTTGCATTGCTTTTGTTTGTGAATAAATATTAGCTGATCAGTTGGTGGTTTCATTTAAACATTGATATCTAGTTGTATTCAGGGGTATCATGCACCCATTTTCTTTTAGGGTCACCAGTGGCAGTACTGGCTCACTTGTTGCCTAGCGTAACCAAAGAAAAAGCCTTTTTAACAGGGATGTCACAATACAATACTGTTATTGGTATCGGTCCTATGCTGCGCCCATGTACTCATAAAAATGTTTAGATACCAAAAACCGATACCGTCTACAAAGAGACGAGTTCAGATCTCAAACTAACATTATTATTATTATTATTGAAATTGCAACTGAACTTGACAGCCAGTGATCATCATGAATTTTGAAGAAAAAACAAAACATAAAATTAAGTTTAACTAAAATAATTCTAAAACTCTAAAATAAAAAGTTAACTGAATTTCAAGCAAACATGAGGTTGGGTAGATATTTTTGACACTTGTGCCTCTTTAACTTGCAAAATCATGCTTAATTTTCAAAGATACAAATCTTTTTGTTTTTGTAAGTTGCATTCAAATTCCACTTGGTTTAAAAATCTGAAAACCTGACTTCTGGTTATACTGAAAGAAGTTCATAATTGCATTATAATCAGGGCATGAGTACCTGTGTACACTAGATGTACAGTTATGAAAGTTTCTATTCAACTACAGCTATGAAGTTTAATGCTACGAGTTATTTATAGCACAATTTGTTTATATGCCCATAAGAGTTAGCATATGTAGGGTCATATGCCACATCTATGCATCTGCACCATATGGACACTGTAGACCACGCAGGTGTTAAAGATGGTCACATCTGTGCTCTTCCAGAGGTTAGACAACATGAGTGTGTCTGCTCTGACTCACCCATGAGAATAATAGTATATGTTTCACCCTGACTACACACACAGCCCAGCTGAGGACCTGCCATATGAGGAGGAAATATCCAATATGGAAAGTTGCTTTAGTGTAATAACAAAGCCCTGTCTTCAATAATGCCCTCAACTTTTGAATTTCCTCTTTGGTGTTGTGAAGCCACAGACTGTTTATAAAAGGTGGACTCCTGAGCACTCCTCTGAATAATAAACTGACAAATGATCCACCCTACAGTCTCGTGAACTTCAGGAACAATCATATGTGAAGGCAACCAAACCACAAGCCCACATCAAGTGCATCACTGTAGGCTGGGCCATTATGTCGATCTGGCCTTGATCTTGGCGCTCGACGTACGAAGATGCTAAATTGCATTGTAGGAAAACAAATGCATAGGACAGATTGAAAAATATAAGAATGCATTGTGCACAGATCAGTCAATGTGGCTCATTTTTCAAGCAGTCTGCCACTTAATGTATGTATTACTAATTCATATTCAACAAATAAACACTGTCCAACCAGAGCCCTTGGGAATTAATTCAGCTGTGGAAATGAAATTCAATACAAATTTCCAGCCTGCCTTTGTTTACGAGGCTTTGATTTACTTGTTAATGCTATTACAACAGTTGGTGAATAAATCAAATTCCTGATAGCTCAGTGGAAATTGGTAGCAAATAAAAATGTTAATAATGGCAATAACATATTACAGTTTAACATACGTAGCTCCAGCTCAAATTCTGTATTCTGAGATTAACTAACACTGCACACTCTGCAGAGACTTAATGCATGGCAGTAGTTTGTTTACATTCTGTGTGTTACATGCTAAATGCTTATTTTTTGTGCATTTAGCATCCTATTTAAACTGAAGCAACTAGGATGATTTCAGCTGTCACAGAAAGGTCAAAATACATTGTCTGCATTACAAATATTGAGCTGTCAAAGAGTGATTTTTGTTTTTCTGTCTTTACTGTGAGTTTCCTGCGTTGTTTATGTTCAAAGCCCAGCCATGAATCAGACTCTGTCAGTAAATGCAAGCCATTATTTGCACTGACTGATATTTGCACTTATTATGTCTGATAAGATCATTACAAACAATTCTCATTACAAAATAATTGAAAGCTTTGATGTTCTGCTTTCTTCAGATGATTTTCCATAGAGTGCAGAATATTTTCAATATGTTTCTAGATTCTTTTGCTCGGTTCATGTTTCAAAAAACACTTTAATGTTCAGGAAATTGCTCCCTTTGGGTAGTTTCCCTTTGTCCAACTTTTTAGTGGAAGAATGTTGAGAGCTCTTCAACTCTGTTTATTGAATCAAACATTACTAAGCCAAAAATGTCTTTACATTTCTTGCAGAAGTTAGGGGCATTCACAAAGGATGCGTTATTGTGTTCCGGCCATGCTATTTTTTTTAGTTGTTGGTCTTTGTGAACATGAGCTAGACTGAAGTGTTTGGGGCTGTTTACACCAAACATGGTTTTCCATTCGTCCATGCAGTTTTTTCAATTGCTTTTCTGTATATACATGCACTAAACCAGAGGATTTCAAAGTCTTAGACCACAAGCCCCCCCAACAAAATGGACAAGACTGTCAATAGTTTATAGTATAATAGTTTAGAGTTTATTTATTTCTATACAATAGTAAAGTAACAAATAAGATAGGCTAGGCTAATTGTTAAAATGAATCAATTACAATTTTAATGTATTTCTTCCACTAAAATAGCTGTGCATTCTGGACAATTTTTGGGAGTTTCAGGTTTTATCAGGTACTGTCCTATATTATAAAATGTATCATATTTCAGGTGTTGTTCAACTCATCAGTGATAATCAATAGTCCTAAATTCAGTTTGACAGACTCATTCGGCAATGTGTCAAACACTAGATCGTAATTAATGGCTGTAAATATTTCTATTAATATGAAACTGTATTTTACATTATTTTTATTCAAAATAAATGTTTTTCCTTATGACAATTATTTTGATGTTTTATAGCATATAACCTTCCTATAGACAAACAAAGCATGTTGTTTAGGGCCCTAATCCGTCAGGGGGCCCCCCACACTGTCAAAGATGATAACACATTATATGATAACAATATAATGTTGAACTCATAATAATGAATTTCTACATATGGAGATCTGAAAAATATTTTATGCACTCTAGATATATTTTAAGTTTTAAAAGATGTTAGTCGCAACTGATGTTTTTAGTTGACAGTTTCTATTTTTTGAAATGCTCACGTCACATCTCACATTATCTCCACTATACATGTTAATTGTTTTATTTATCTTTTTATTTTACTTGATGAATTTATCATCATTCTCAGCACCTCTGACTTTTTAGTGCAAAAACATATCATTTTTTTATTAGCGTATCTTCAAGCCATCTTTTAAGAGTTCGACTTCTGACACACAGTACAGCAGATCTGTCAATTTTATTTGACAATGAATCTGATTAATCCGTTCTGTGCAGTGCTCAAATTGGCACTCAGCAACTTTAGAGAAAGATGATGGTATCGCATGAGGGAGAAAGAGTTTGGGCCTGCAGAAAAATGCTGGTATCTGAGAAAGCACTGGACTGTCTACCCCATTTGAACTCATTTATTATGTCTTAAGCATGAGTCTGGCTCAGTAAGATTTCATAAGAATCCCTATGGCACAGTAACAAGAATTCACAGAATTGTTTGATATTTTTATTAAAATGATAAGTTATAAGTTATTAGACAAAAATAACAAAAGCCTAAAGATGTTAGGCTTTAAATAGACTTGTTTTTTGTTGGTGGCCACCGTGAATGAAATGCCCCCCTGCCTTATGGTCCCTTAACTATTATGTTATGCTATTATACACATACACATTCGAGGACTGGGCCATGTTAATGTCCCTTACAAGTTTTGTATAATATATTTTAATATATGGCCAGCTGATGGCGATTTAATTTTTACATTCATATCAAACAAGTTCACGATCCAAAATTGCAACTCAAAACTTTGCGTTGCAAAAACATAAGAAAAAATTGTTTGTCTGCTGTCTCTTTTCCAGCATGACTGTTTTATATTTCTGGTTCAATACTTCTGTTCTTAACAAACCCCTGAGACATGCCATCATGATGAAAAAGGAAGGAATGTGGAATTGGGACGACCATCAAAGGAAGTTTAATCCCATTAAGGGACCTGTTTTGCCCATACAAGAACATTTTCAGTACTGCTGAAAGTACAGCTCTTTTATTAAAACTAATGATATCCCCCAAACTCTCTTTTAACACATCTATCCTGATTTCAAGAGTCTAGTTGTTTGAAACAGCACATTATATCAGTGAATGAAACCATGTCATACCACTTACACCTGGAATGTATGTTTGATGTAAATATGTGTCTAAGGGCAGAAAGAGGAATGACAGCCTTTATATGTCCACCAAATAGAGCAGAACAGCTGACCTGCAGAGTCACAGACATTGAATGTGGAAGCACTGTGCCATGAGGGCACATGTTCTCCCCATTTGCTTTAATGGCAGCATGCAGTTGAGCTGGCACGGACTCCACAAGTTTGTGCTTCAATGGAGGAAATTTTAAGTTTTATGACCTTTTAGATAAGTTAACAAGGGCAATGACCCAAGTAGAGCTCTTTGATTCATATATATACTGAATGACAATCAGACTGACGTTTGGTTGCTAGCCTGCTGTTTTTTTTAAACTTCACTAGTTTTTTATCAGTCTGATTGTTATTCAGAGTGCCGATAGCAACTTTTGTGATTTAAAATATATATATATATATATATATATATATATATATATATATATATATATATATATATATTTCTTGTCTATATACAACTGAAGTTTAAAAAGTTTTCCATTGTATTACCTTCACATTTCTGTAAGCACCATTTAGTAGTTTTGGTTGCAAGTGTACAGTAAATGCAGCGTAATATATGAACATAATTTTTTAGTATGGTGTTCTTGTTTTTACATACTCCATTCTCTCTCTCTCTGTAAGACTCTCAGCTCCCCATTTGACAGAGGAATAATGTGCTAGCAAGGAAGGCGTAAGTTATACCTCTTGTGAAGCCTTGGCCTGTCTGCTCCATACATTCCATTCTCTTCTCCAACAATACACAGCACCACTTCACATCTTACTGCCTGTAAAAAAGGTGTGTCCTCACCAGCCTCCCACTGCCTCCATCCTCTTTTCCACTACATTTTCACCCAGTCTATAATACCTTATCACAGATACACACATAATCCCATCATTTCTGTTATGACGATTTTGCACATACTCTACCCTAATATAAAGACTGTAAAATGAATGACATAGGTGCAGCAAAAAAAAAAAAATCACTTTCTTCATAGATGAGCTTGTTGTTCCAGTTCCCCGTCTGTCGCTCACTTCGATGTTGTGTCGAAGAAGTGACACTAGGGGTCTCTCTTGAGCGCAGAATATGCCTCTGATCTATGAAAAAAGGCCAATGAGAAGTTGGTAGACAGTATTTGCATACTCCGCCCCCGGACATACACTCAAAACATTCGGGGCTGAAGCCCCGGCAAAATCGGCTGACACCGCGTCGGCAGTGAGCTGCGAGTCACACACCTGTTCCTGTTCCTCTGAGCTGATTCTGCTGTTGGATCTACGGCGCACTTCAGCGGCTTTCTCCTTCTCTGCACAGCAGTGCAGTTTGCCCCTGGGCGCTTCGACAGCGCAGTTAAAAGAGTTGTTTTATCTA
The DNA here is from genome assembly GCA_032164185.1 of Moxostoma hubbsi. NCBI lineage: Eukaryota > Metazoa > Chordata > Actinopteri > Cypriniformes > Catostomidae > Moxostoma > Moxostoma hubbsi. Next base: position 16,588,846 of record JAVLUX010000039.1, read on the forward strand.
AAAGAGTTAGTTTCTCTAAAAGAGAAAATACGCAGCTCGCGTTGAACGTCCTTTTCAGGACGCATCTTTTTAGAGATATCTTTTCTGCCTCTGTGTAGTTTCTGGATGCGGTTGAGTTCTCCCCACCTCTGACGGTCATAAAAGCTGCATCGCGTGCCTGGGCTGTGATCACACGCAGGCAGCGTTTTATGAATGTTTCATGTTCTCAGTGTGAGAACATAGCCATGGCAGCATTACGGTCGCATTACCTGCTCCGTCCCGCTGCGAAGCCCCTCCGGGTATGTCAAAAATAGTCGTCCCCTTAGTGTGCCTAGCACGGAGCTTGGATGCGTGTCTTTCACTTCCCAATCCATCACGCTGGCTGGCCAGGACCATCCGACTCGGTTACGCAATTCAGTTTGCCAGGCCTCCGCCCCCCTTCGCGTGCGTTTGCTTTACCACAGTGCATGGCGAATACGCCAAATCCCTGTGTGCGGAAATCGTCTCTTACTCAAAGACGTGATAGAGCCTGTCCCTCCAACCGAAATTAAGAAGAGTTTCTACAGCCCTTACTTCATTGTACCCAAGAAAGGCGGCGGCTTTTGACCGATCTTGGACTGGCGGGTTTTCAACTGGGCTCTGCTCAAACTCCCGTTCAAAATGCTCACGCAAAAACACATCTGAACTTGCGTCCGGCATCAAGATTGGTTAGCAGTGATAGACCTGAAGGACGTGTACTCTCACGTCTCAATTCTGCCTTGACACGACCCTTTCTACGGTTTGCGTTGACGGCCAGGTGTATCAGTACAAAGTCCTCCCCTTCGGCAGGTCTCTGTCCCCTTGCGTCTTCACGAAAGTCGCAGAGGCAGCCCTTGCCCCGCTCCAAGAAGCCGGCATTCGCATACTCAATTACCTTGACGACTGGCTCATTCTGGCCCACTCCCGAGAGTTACTATGCGCTCACAGAGACCAGGTGCTCAGGCACCTCAGCCATCTGGGGCTTCAGGTCAACTGGGAAAAGAGCAAGCTCACCCTGTTTCAGAGCATCTCTTTTCTCGGCATGGAGTTAGACTCAGTCTCAATGTCAGCACGTCTCACCTGCGTGCGCAGTCGGTGCTGAGATGCCTTGCCACTCTCAGGTCAGGCACAACGGTCCCTTTAAAACTTTTCCAGAGGCCCCTGGGGCATATGGCATCCTCCGTGGCGGTCATACCGCTGGGGTTGATGCATATGAGACCGCTTCTGCACTGGCTTCAGAATCGAGTCCTGAGATGAGCATGGTGCCGTGGCATGATCACCCCCGCCTGCCGCCAAACATTCAAACCCTGGACAGACCTCTGCTTTCTGCGGGCAGGAGTACCCTTGCAACAGGTGTCCCGACGCGTCCTGGTCACGACCAATGCCTCCAGATTGGGTTGGGCCGTCGTGTGCAACGGGCACGCAGCTCCAGGCTGTTGGAAAGGGGGCCCCGCTGCGCTGGCACATCATTTGCCTAGAGTTACTGACTGTTTTTTTTGCCCTGCAGAAGTTTCTCCTGTTAGTTCAAAACAAACATGTCCTAGTCAGGTCAGACAGCACCACCGCGGTAGCGTACATAAATCGCCAAGGTGGCATATGCTCCCACCACATGTCACTTCTCGCCCGTTGTCTCGACCTTTGGAGCCAGCAGCGACTCAATGTGGTAGTGGACGCGCTGTCACGACAACGCTTGCCCAGTGGAGAGTGGAGGCTTCCCTCCCAGTCGATCCAGCTGATTTGGGAACGGTTCGGCAAGGCACAGGTAGACCTTGTTTGCCTCCAGAGAGACCTCCCACTGCCCGCTCTGGTATGCCCAAACAGAGGCTCCCCTCGGGGCAGACGCACTGGCACACAGCTGGCCTGCGGTGCTGCGCAAGTATGCATTTCCCCCAGTGAGACTTCTTGCACAGGTGCTGTGTAAGGTCAGGGAGGACGAGGAACAAGTCACCCTAGTGGCTCCCTATTGGCCCACCCGGGCCTGGTTCTCGGACCTCTTACTCCTCGCGACAGCCCCTCCCTGGCGAATTCACCTGTGGAAAGACCTTCTTTCTCATGGACAGGGCAGGGACAGGGCACACTCTGGCTTCCGCACCCAGACCTCTGGGACCTCCACGTCCCCCTGAACGGGACACGGAAGATCTAGCTGGTCTACCACCTGCCGTCGTAGACACGATCAACCAAGACCCACAGAGTTGCGCAGTTAGGTCAGTGCTATTATTTCTGCAGGAGAGCTGTATGTGGCTGCTATCGCGGCATACCACGACGCAGTAGACGGCAAGTCTTTGGGTAAGCATGACTTAATCAACAGGTTCCTAAGAGGCGCCCAGGAGGTTAAATCCTTCCTGGCCAAGCCTATTCCCCTCCTGGGGTCTCTCAGTGGTCCTCTAGGGCCTTCAGAGACCCCCCCTTCGAGCCGCTAGAATCAGTCGAACAAAGCCCTCTCCCTGAAGACGGCCCTCCTGATCGCGCTCACATCCATCAAGAGGGTCAGGGACCTGCAAGCATCCTCTGTCAGCGACACCTACCTGGAGTTCGGTCCTGCAGATACTCATGTGATCCTAAGACCAAGACCGGGCTACGTGCCCCCTCAGGGTCTAAGTTGTGAACCTGCAAGCGAAGCTGCCCTGGGAGGAGGCAGGCCCAGCCCTTCGTTGCTGTGTCCGGTACATGCTTTTCGTACCTAATTGTACTGCACACAGAGCACTAGATGTTCTGAGCAGCTCTTTGTCTGCCCTGGTGGACAGCGGAAAGGGAACGCTGTCTCCAAACAGAGGCCTTCCCACTGGGTAGTTGACACCATTACTGTGGCTTATCACACCCAGTCCATGCCCCTCCCCTTGCGGGTCTGAGCACCCTTGACAAGGAGTGTTGCTTCCTCACGGGCACTGGCCAGAGGCATCTCCCTGGCAGACATATGCAGAGCAGCAGGTTGGGCAACACCTAACACCCTTGCGAGATTTTACAATCTTAGGGTAGAGTCAGTTTCGTCCCGTGTTTTCTCAGGTCCGAGCTGGTAGAACTCAGTAACGCGCTGACGGATTGACCAGGTGGACCGCTTGCGCGTAGCACCCTTTCCTTCGGCCGAGGTAAAAACCGTGCGCTTTTTCTCCCAGGAGATCCCACTAACTCGGCTCCCTAGATGACTCCTCCCTAGCTCTGTGGATCCGCAGTTCAGCAGAGGAACTCGCCGACCCAATCCACTGCGGGTACTCAAATCTACCCTGCACTGGAATAGGTGCTCTACAGGTCAGGACTCCTGTGTGGACTTCCACCTGTGTGTGTTTTCTGCGGTACGGTCCCCTTACGAGTGGACCCGCGTCTCCCTTAGGCAGTTCCAGCTGCCCTCCGGTCACCGTGTTGTAGCTCCCCCTTTCGGGCAGGTGTGGCCTCCGCAGGGTCTTTTCGCCCTGAAAGAATAGGAAACTGGGTAAGACCCCCTTCCCTCGATGCGTGTAAGGGCCCCAGCCATTTCTTACTCTATGCGGAGAAACATAGAGAGAAAAGAGGCCTGGCTAGCCTCGGCCCGTTCCCGTTCCGGGGTTGGCAAGTGTCGCCTTGTTCCCCTGTTTATGGTAACCAGAAGGATTCCGACAACTTTTATGGGGCATTGGGGAAGGGTACGTGCAGTCTGACACAGCTGGTCGCCTTTGCACGTAAAATACCTGCCCGCTCCTGTGTCAGCAGAACACGTACACGGCTCAGCGCATGGCGGGATTTAAATTGGACCCCTAGTGTCTCTTCTTCAACACAACGTCGAAGTGAGCGACAAACGGGGAACGTCTACGTTACATTGTAACCTCCATTCCCTGATGGAGGGAACGAAACGTTGTGTCCTCCTGGCCATGTCGCTGAGCCGAGCCACTGTTGTGGCCAGACCATTTCTGGCTCCTCAGAAAAATCCTGAATGAACTCGACGTATTTACCCGCTTTTATACCCGTATATCTGGGGGCGGGGTATGCAAATACTGTCTGACAACTTCTCATTGGCCTTTTTTCATAGATCAGAGGCATATTCGGCGCTCAAGAGAGACCCCTATTGTCGCTTCTTTGACACAAAGTCTCGTTCCCTCCATCAGGGAACTGAGGTTACATATGTAACCTAGACGTTACATATGGTGTCTCCTTATGATGAAATGAGTGATTTGTGGAAACGTTTCATATTTTTACATATAAAAACGGCTAGTTCCAGGCTTGAATGCTGACTGGTCAATAAATGCTAAATGCTAAAATACACAAAATAGTAGCCTAACAGCTCTGACGCAAAACCTTTTCAACATATCACTGTGCCGCACCAGAGACTATTTGGTCCGAGATGGAGCACTTGTATTAAAATTAATGGAAAAAATTGGAATGCCCAATATGGTGGATGTAGAAAAGGAAGTCCCACCTTACAGGTAAAAGAGCCAATCACCTTATAGATATAGCTGGACCAACCTGGAATATAGTGTTTGTTTTTTGTTTTTTACTATTTTTGCATGATTTATGCTAAAGAACCATTTATGATACCATTGTTGTCAGATTCAACTGCTGATTTGAAATATGTGATTTGATTGTAATCTTGACCAACCGTTTTGGAGATTTCTGTATTTCACCATTCAAGTAGACAGGAGATGTACTTTTATACCACTTGTATCCATAAAAAATAGCTGCCTGGGATCTTTGCAAAGATAGCCGCCGAGTGGACTTTCTTGTTTTGAAACATTCTGTTCTCTCTGGGACAATATCTTCTGGTGTAAGGATGGCACCAAATAAATTTGTTTTGTAAAATTTGTTTTTAATGCAATGTCCTAAATTTAGACAGTGACTATATTCACAATATAGCAAGGCCTCATGTACATTATTGCTTAAATAGTCTGGTGTCAGACACAGCATTTGAAATAATTATAGATGAGTGACATTTTAGAGCAATTATATCAGAATTCCCTGAAGTTTTTATTTCTTGATCAAAACTTATAAGGTGGTTGGTATGTTCCCCTCTGGCACGACAAATTACAAAAAAAGAAAGAGTACGGAGAATAAGAAAAAAAGCAGATTGTGGTACAAATGAAAAAGAATCACTCCTGGCATTTCCGGCAACCACAAATAGGAAAACTTAATGAAGCTCATTAAAACATGTTTTACTACAATGCACAAAGGCCATTAGCCATCTGTGATTTATTCATAGCTTTCAAGGACTATAAATATAGTAAAGGCAAAAATAGGTAAAGGCAGTGTGTAACAACAAACTTCACATAATTCATTGCTGATAATTTATTTGACACATCCATTAATGATAATACTTAATTTTACACAATTCTTGAATTCCTTTACATCATTTCTGATTAAGTTGCTTTCAAGTTTTTTTTTTCTGACAAAAGAAATTTAAACCAACACTTCATCAATCTGTTTAACTATTAAGCAAGACTAATTAAAACAGAGGATAATGTTCACAAAGATTCCATGGAAAAAACAGCAAGAGGAGGAGTTACCCTGCCCGGAGGAAGCCCGGGGCCCCCGTCTGGAGCCAGGCCCAGATGGAGGGCTCGTTGGCGAGCGCCTGGTGGCCGGGCTTGTCACGGAGCCCGGTCGGGCACAGCCCGAAGAAGCAACGTGACACCCCCCTCTACATCCCTTGGGCCCACCACCCATTGGAGAAACCGCAGGAGTCAGGTGCGCTGCCATATGGGTGGCAATGAAGGCCGTGGGTCTTGACGGACCAGACCCGGGCAGCAAAGGCTAGTTCTAGGGACGTGGAATATCACCTCACTGGGGGGGAAGGAGCCGGAACTGGTGAGAGAGGTGGAGCGTTACCAGTTGGATCTGGTGGGGCTTACTTCGACACGCAGTTGTGGCTCTGGATCCGTACTCCTGGATAGGGGATGGACTCTATTCTTCTCTGGAGTTTCCCATGGTGTGAGGCGACGGGCGGGTGTGGGGATACTCACAAGTTCCCGGCTGAATGCCGCTATGTTGGAGTTTACCCCGGTGGACGAGAGGGTCGCCTCCCTTCGCCTACGGGTTGTGGGGGGGAAAACTCTGACTGTTGTCTGTGCATATGCACCGAACAGCAGTACAGAGTATTCTGCCTTCTTGGAGACCCTGATTGGAGTCCTGAATAGGGCCCCAGTAGGGGACTCCATAGTGATGCTGGGTGACTTCAACGCACATGTGGGAGATGACAGGGACACCTGGAAAGGCGTGATTGGGAGGAATGGCCTCCCCGATCTGAACACGAGTGGATGTTTGTTATTGGACTTCTGTGCTAGTCATGGATTATCTATAACAAACACCATGTTCGAACATAAGGATGCTCATAAGTGTACGTGGTACCAGAGCACCCTAGGCTGAAGATCGATGATCGATTTTGTAATCGTGTCATCAGATCTGAGGCCATATGTTTTGGACACTCGGGTGAAGAGAGGGGCAGAGCTGTCAACTGATCACCATCTGGTGGTGAGTTGGATCAGGGGGTGGGGAAAGACTCTGGACAGACCTGGGAAGCCCAAGCGAGTAGTGCGGGTGAATTGGGAACGTTTGGAGGAGGTCCCTGTCCGCGAGATCTTCAACTCACACCTCCGGCGGAGTTTTTCAGGCATCCATGCGGAGGTTGGGGACATTGAACCAGAGTGGGAAATGTTCAAAGCTTCCGTTGCCGAAGCCGTGGTGGAGAGCTGCGGCCTCAAGGTTTTAGGTGCCTCAAGGGGTGGTAACCCTCGAACACCGTGGTGGACACTGGTGGTCAGGGAAGCTGTCCGACTGAAGAAAGAGGCCTTCCGGGATTTGTTGTCCCGGAGGTCTCCGGAGGCAGTTGCAAGGTACCGACAGGCCCGAAGGGCTGCGGCCTCAGCCGTGAGGGAGGCAAAGCAGTGGGTGTGGGAAAAGTTCGGAGAAGCCATGGAGAAGGACTTTCGGTCCACACCAAAGTGCTTCTGGAAAACCGTCCGCCACCTTAGGAGGGGAAAACGGGGAACCATCCAAGCTGTATACAGCAAAGATGGGACGCTGTTGACCTCAACCGAGGAGGTTATTGGGCGGTGGAAGGAACACTTTGAAGAACTCCTAAATCCCTACTCTATCCCTATGCTAGAGGCAGAGCCGGAGGCTGATGGGGGATCAGATTCTATTTCCCTGGGGGAGGTCACTGAGGTAGTCAAACAACTCTGCAGTGGCAAAGCCCCGGGGATTGATGAGATCCGACCAGAAATGCTGAAAGCTTTGGATGTGGAGGGGGTGTCATGGATGACACGCCTCTTCAACATCGCGTGGAAATCTGGGACAGTGCCTAAGGAGTGGCGGAACAGGGTGGTGGTTCCTCTCTTCAAAAAGGGGGACCAGAGAGTGTGTGCCAACTACAGGGGTATCAGACTTCTCAGCCTCCCTGGTAAAGTTTACTCCAAGGTGCTGGAGAGGAGGGTGCGGCCGATTGTCGAACCTCAGATTGAAGAGGAACGACGGACCAGATCTTTACTCTCGCAAGGATTCTGGAGGGGGCCTGGGAGTATGCCCATCCGGTCTACATGTGTTTTGTGGATCTGGAGAAGGCGTATGAACGGGTCCCCCGGGAGAGACTGTGGGAGGTGCTTCGGGAGTATGGGGTGGGGGGGGTCCCTTCTTAGGGCGATCCAATCCCTGTACGTCCGAAGCGAGAGCTGTGTCCGGGTCCTCGGCACGAAGTCGAGCTCGTTCTATGTGGGGGTTGGTCTCCGCCAAGGCTGCGCTTTGTCACCAATCCTGTTTGTGGTATTCATGGACAGGATATCGAGATGTAGTCGGGGTGGGGAAGGTATGCGGTTCGGTGAGCTGGGGATCTCATCTCTACTTTTTGCAGATGATGTGGTCTTCATGTCATCATCGGTCCGTGACCTTCAGCTCTCACTGGACCGCTTGGCAGTCGAGTGTGAAGCGGCTGGGATGAGGATTAGCACCTCTAAATCTGAGGCCATGGTTCTCAGCAGGAAACCGATGGAGTGCATACTCCGGGTGGGGAAGGAGGTATTGCCCCAAGTGAAGGAGTTCAAGTACCTCAGGGTCTTGTTCACGAGTGAGGGGACAATGGAGCGGGAGGTTGGCCGGAGAATCGGGGCAGCGGGGGCGGTATTGCATTCGCTCTATCGCACCGTTGTCATGAAAAGAGAGCTGAGCCGGAAGGCATAGCTCTCGATCTACCGGTCAAGTTTTGTTCCTACCCTCACCTATGGTCATGAAGGTTGGGTCATGACCGAAAGAACTAGGTCGCGAGTACAAGCGGCCGAAATGGGCTTCCTCAGAAGGGTGGCGGGCTTCTCCCTTAGAGATAGGGTGAGGAGCTCAGTCATCCGCGAGGAGCTCGGAGTAGAGCCGCTGCTCCTTTGCGTGGAAAGGAGTCAGTTGAGGTGGTTTGGGCATCTGGTAAGGATGCCCCCTGGGCGCCTCCCTAGGGAGGTGTTTCAGGCACGTCCAGCTGGGAGGAGGCCTCGGGGAAGACCCAGGACTAGGTGGAGAGATTACATCTCCACACTGGCCTGGGAACGCCTCGGGGTCCCCCAGTCATAGCTGGTTAATGTGGCTCGGGATAGGGAAGTTTGGGGCCCCCTGCTGGAGCTGCTGCCCCCGCGACCCGACTTCGGATAAGCGGTTGAAGATGGATGGATGGATGGATGGATGGATGGATGGATGGATAATGTTCAAAGTCAGGAACCAGATAGTCAAGCAGCACCAGTCTTTTGAGTATCTGCATAAAGTCTGGCCATAATAGACATAACATTTATTTTTTTTGCAAATAGACTGTACTGTGCACGTCATCAAAGGACTAAGCCTATTTTAGTCTTAAATGGTTGAGCCTAAAAATTATTATAGGTCCAGATTAATGTTTCATGAATATCTTGATCCATCCTGTCAATACAATGGCTTTTTGAAAGTGACTAATTTTAAAGATTATAAACGCACCCTAAAGTATCATAAAAGTAGTCCATGCCACTTTTGTGTCATATTCCAATACTTCTGAAGACATACAATAGGTTTTGGTAAGAATCAATCAGAAATGTTTCTGTAAAACTTTTGATGTTTATTGCACATTCATGGGTGCCGAGAGAAGTATGTTTACATTGAAATGCACTTTCATCCATTGTCTTTAGCTGTTTTAGTGCCAACGTGAATGAGCTTTTTACATAGCACTCATGAACATGACTGATGTGGGCATTTTACATTTCCCTTTTTGATTTGTAACTAGTAGCACCTAATAAACAAGCAAAAACAAGTTTTTATGTGGATATGTGGACAGTGGGACTACCAAGCTATAGAAAATCAGATTTTCTTCATCAAATAGTTTATTATGTGCCCAGGAGTGTTGGTTATTTGTGAGTTTGAGACGTTATAAACATTACAGCTGATTTTCTATACCATTTTCTATAAAGCTGAATTAATAATTCTTATTAAATTTATGGCCAGCATCATCAATCACAGGCAATCATGATTTTTATTCATTATAAAATTCTGATATATAATGATCATCATTGTCCCATGTTTGCCAAACATGGTGAGTCGTCCAAACATCATCTGCAGCCCGAAACTTATCTTTTGGTCAGATTTTAGGAGTGAATTCACTTAGCTGCATAGAAAGCTGTAAGATACATCCTTGCTCCCTATTTAGTGAATGAATGTCTGCACTGGTCTCAGAAAAGTTAGAAATGCACATTATTTTCATCCTAACTCCATGTAAAGCCTTTCAGATTTTCCTGAATTCATTTATTCTCAATGTGAAAATGCATTGTAAATATATAGGAATGCATTTACTAATGTTAATGAATAGAACCGTATTGTACAATGAAGTTGAAAAAAAGTTGAGACAGGGGCAATTTAAGACTAATAAAATTTTTGAAACAGGTGAGGCCATAGTGGAGTGAAACAGGTGAGGCCATAGTGGAGTGTCATATTACTGTATATTGTATAAGGAGCCACCAAAAACAGCCTAGACCTCCAAGAGCAAGGATCATTTAAGACTTGTCAATTTTCTAAGAAATGCTTCAGCAAATAATCTTGCGATTTGAGAACAATGTTCTCCAATGACAAACTGGAAGGATTTTGGTCATTTCACCCTCTACAGTGCACAATATAGTTAAAAGATTCAAGGAATCTTGTCAAATCTCAGCGCGTATAGGGCAAGACGAAAACCACTTCTTAATGCTTGTGATCTCTGATACCTCAGACATCACTGTCTTAAAAAAATCATCATTCATCTGTAATGGATACCATGAACATGGACTTGGGATTACTGCTGCATCCACAGATGCAAGTTAAGACTTTACAATGCAAAGCAGAAGCCCTACATCAACACTGCCCAGAAGCGACTTCTCTGGGATCAATCTCATCTTAGTTGGGAAGTAGAACAGTGGGACTGTGTTTTTTGTTCCGATGAGTCCACATTTCAAATCGTTTTCAGAAAGCACATTTGTCGTGTTCTCTGGGCCAAAGATGAAAAGGACCATCCAAGCTGTTATCAACATCAGGTCCAAAAGCCAGTGTCTGTATGGGCCAGGGGTGTTTCTGTGCCCATGGCATGGGTAACTCACATCTGTGAGGGCACCATTAATGCAGATAGATATGTACAAAGTTTGGAGCAGCATCTTTTCCAGGGACATCCCGGAATTTTCAGCAGGACAACTTCAAACCACATACTTGCCAAATAAGCAGAGAGTGTGAGTGCTAGATTGGCCTGCTTGCAGTCCTGACCATCTCCAGTTGAGAATGTGTGGTGCATTATGAAGCACAAAATACGGCAATGAAGACTCCTTATAATTGTGCAGCTGAAGACCTGCATAATGGATGAATGGGGGGACGTCCACTTTTTAAACTTAACAAACATGTGTCTTCAGTGCATAAATGCTTAATAAGTGTTATTAAAAGAAATGGTGATGTTTCACAGTGTTAAACACTCAACTGTCCCAACTTTTTTGTAGTGTGTTGCAATCATCTGCTTTGAAATTACTGTACATAAAAAAAGAATAAAAATTCACAAGGTAAAACATCATATTATGTGTAGTTGTAGTGCTTTCAATATAGCAGAGGGTGAATATACTTTACAAATCGCTCCTTTTTGTTTTTATTAGCATTTTTCATACTATCACAACTTTTTGAAATTGGGGTTATAAATTTGGGTTAAGCTTTTAATTGAGTCACTTTCAATTGCAATTGAATTGACAAGACGGACCAGAATATTTATTACATTTCCTCCTTTTGAGTTCGACATAAGAAACTAAGTTATCTGGGTTTGAAATGACATGAAGGTGAGTAAATTATGACAGAACATTTATTATTTTTTGGTTGAAGTTTTCTATTACGAGATTGTTTGGGTTGCAGTTTTGGATTTTTCTCTAGGTGTCAAGCAATGATTTCCAACGTTATCCTATTATGATGGCCTTGCTACTTGCTTATCTTGTATATCTTGCTTATCTTGCTTTTTCTCCCTTGACAGCTAAAAAGATCAACGTGAAAAACACTGTTCTGCACACTGACTTATGTAACATGAAATCACAGATGTTCGTAAGAATGTACTGATGCACTGGAACATCTCATTGGTATAATGAATCTGGGACGTAGTCTCCGGGGGATCCGTACACGAAGAGCGCAAAACAACCCTAAACCGCTTCAATGTGTTACTTTTACGTTCTCCATATCTGCCAAAACATTTCTGCTGCTCTTGTTCAAGATTAAATTTTAACCCGAAGCAAATCAATATCGCTTGACTTAGAGATACCCAAGCAAGTATCTAAAGAAGCACCTTGTTGTAGAAAAACATTATATATAGAGACAGAGATAAATTGCATTCAACAGCCCAAGGCTGGAGTATTTACATATGTGCTTAGATAGGTATGCAGTTCAGAACTCCCCATGTTGAGTTTGGATCAGCTCCAATTGTTTTTCATGGTCCAGATGTGCTGTCATTGAGTCTTACAGATGCACCTGTGATATGCCCACTTAGGAATCCAATTGTTCCCTCTCAGCTCTATGTCACAGCTGTGCAGCTGTGGTCCACTCTGAGAACAGTGCTACCTGATTAAATAAGTTCAAATTATACAGGTACACACACAGGAACCAAACACTGACAGGTTTACATTTCACTATTATTGCTTGAGTAATCATGCTAAATTGCAAATTTGGTACTAGAAAATCACTTGCCATTATATCAAACACAGTTGAAAGCTATTTGGTTTGTTAAATTAAGTTTAACATTGTTTTTGTGTTTACTTTTGAGTTGCCACAGTATGTAATAGACTGGCGTATCTTAAGGTTAATATTAGGTCAAAAATGGCAAAAAAGAAACAGCTTTCTCTAGAAACTCATCAGTCAATCATTGTTTTGAGGAATGAAGGCTATACAATGCTTGAAATTTACAAAAAAAAACTGATGATTTCATACAAAGGTGTACACTACAGTCTTCAAAGACAAAGAACAACTGACTTTAACATGGAGAGAAAGAGATGTGGAAGGCCAGATGTACAACTAAACAAGAGGATAAGTACATCAGATTCTCTAGTTTGAGAAATAGACGCCTCACATTTCCTCAGCTGACAGCTTCATTGAATTCTAGCCGCTCAACACCAGTTTCATGTGCAACAGTAAAGATTCAGGGGTGCAGGCCTTATGGGAAGAATTGCAAAGAAAAAGACACTTTTGAAACAGAATAACTAAAAGAAAAGTTTAGAGTGCACAAAGAATCAGACATTAAACAACAGATAATTGGAAAAGAGTGTTATGGGTCTTAAACCCATTGAGCTTTTGTGGGATCAGCTTGACTAAGGTGTGTGAGAAGTGCCCGACAAGACAGTCACATCTATGGCAAGTGCTACAGGAAGTGTGGGGTGAAATGTCACCTGAGTATCTGGACAAACTGACAGCTAGAATAACAAGGATCTGCAAAGCTGTCGTTGCTACATGTGGAGGACTGTTTTTATAAGAACTCTTTGAAGTAGTTTTTGAAATGTCAAATTTTAATAGTAATTTTTCATGTTATTAATGTCCTGATGATACATTGTGATCAGTTGAATGCCACTTTGGTGAAAAAAAAGTACCAATTTCTTTCCATAAGAGTAAAATCTGTAAAATTATTCCAAACTTTTGGCTGCTAGTGTATATATACAGTATTTATACATAGTCATTATTTTTAATATGCATATTTTATTAGAATAAGATTTTATAAGGAAAAGTGCTCTAAAAATACATCTGAAAGACAGCCTGTTACCTAAAAAGTAAATATTTTCATAATATGTTTCTTTTGCAGAGTAAATTGGTATTTATATGGGTTGTATTTATAATTTTTCTACTTTATATTTTAGGACAGATGTTCCAAAGGAGGGATTCATCATAATTGGGGGGCCCTTGACATTAAAACATTTGAAAACTCCTGGCCTTAGTTATTTAGATGTACAGCAAACATTTATATTTTTCTGTGACTGACTGCTCCACTACTCTTTATTACCTTGTATATACACAGTACAGTAGTATCTTATCAGGTGAACACCTCACTTCCAATATTTGGATTCCTTGGATAAATTTGAATCAAATTTATATTATAATCAATTTACTGTACCGAGTTATAGTGTTCTGGATGATCTGGATACTACAAATGAGAAACTGTTGAAAATTCCACTCTGATTTCACACACTTGCATCATCCAAATATAATCTTTTGACAATGTAAATTCAGAGAAGATCTAAAACAAAAGAAAATGCATTTCTCTAAATCCAGGCAGGCAATGGGTGCTTATAACTTTTTCTCTTAAATATTAATAAGAAATTAATTATTTAGTAATGCAGTATGAAATATGTGCAAATAAAACACTTTTTGAAGTTAGCAGACTTTTTATTTTTAACTTTTTCCTGGTGAATGTGAGGATATACCTTGTGCTTGGCAACACAGACACATCCACCATATAAATTCGCACTCAGCATCTCAATGTGAGATTAAAGCAAGTGTATGAATTTTCAAGTATTGTGGAGCCAGACAAACGAATCTCTGAGGAGGATATCATACGTTCAATTAAACTCCATGTAGAAGTTGACGATTGTGAGCACAGAAAAGCCTCACGGAGTTTGTACGTTTCTCAGGCAATTACTTTAAAGTGCCTGAACTAACATTGCCTGAGGGGAAAATGGCTTATCACAGATCCTCCATTATGTGAGGAAAAACTTTTAAAGTGAAAATCAAATGACAGCAGTGACTGTCTAGCATATACAGAAAAACACCACATGCTCATTGGAAATATCCTTCTCTTTTCATGTAAATTGACTTTTTGGAAGCTGCACATCATAATGAGTTTTCATGTACTGTATGCAATACCATGTACATTAAATATACTTAATGAATCTAACATATCAAATGTGATGTGTGTGATTTGTGCTCCACTAGCATCACCAAACGAAATTGTAAAATGACAAGTTTTCAAACATGTTTCCAGAACACTCCCCCTGTCTTCCTTTGGTCAGACAAACAGATAGTCCCATCCCAAACTCAAGTCATTGGTTGAGCAAATATTGCTGTTTCACGCTGGTTGAATAAAAACAAATGGTGCAACGTTTGATAGCACCTAAGAGCCACAATGTTTATGCATTTTCGGGTCTAATTTCCTGGCTAATGTACAGTACACTCTTAAGGTACTGTAAAGGCACAAGGGCCATCACTGGGGGGCTACCTTCAAGCAGGGCCATAACCACAATATACATTTAGGGGTACAAGACCCCCCAATAATCAGATATGGCCAGATTGTCCACCCCAATAATTGATATCCTTGTTGCTGTTCTGCTGCAGTCCATTATGCACCACTGTCTAATTGTCCTTACGTTGTTGTAGGAAACACAATAGTTTAAAAAATATATATTTTTTAGCATGCACAGTAGTCTAACACTGCTCGTCAATGTTGAGGGACTCAAATTTAAGAAGCTGAGTGGGAACCTTGTGGATTATTATAGCGCCACGCAGCATGCACACATTTTTTCCCACTATTTTATGATTGAATTAAATACAAACAGTAATTTCCAATGGTGCAAACTATTCACCATTTGGTGAAATTTGTCATTTTGAATAAAAAATATTTCACGTACAGTACGTAATTTGTATATCATTCATAACTGTGAATGTGAAAACATTAACAGAGCAGTTTTCAGCATATCAGGTTTAAAACGAAGAGTGAATGTGTATTGTAAAGGAATTGAATGAATGTGGTAATCTGGCAAGCTTCTGAAGTACCTTTTTAGAAAATTCACTTGATATTGTCTTCATTCAGATTAGAATTAGAACATGGTAAGACCTGTGACTTGTGGCTTCAATTGAGTTTTTAGGTTTTGGCAAGGACAGTGTCATATATTTTTAATGCAAATATTATTAGGTAATAATTATTACCTAATCAATTTCAGATTTTCTAGATAATTTCTTTATGCATTTAATTAATTCAGAATTTTGTACAGCATCTCCAAAGAGTCTCCTTTTAAAAGAGACCATTTTCTTTTTAGTATATCCTTGTCAGGTCTGTGCTCAAAAAAATAAGCCACTATTAAAAGGAGTAGTTCCCCTAAAAATGTACTCATTTACACACCTGTATGTTGTTCAAAACCCATATGCTGTCACTTTTTCTTGGAACATAAAAATATATATTTTAAGCATCTCTATTTCACAGAATAACAGTTTATAGTGAGTAGGAGTTGTCAAGCTTCATAAAGGACAAAGCTATAAGGATTCAGTATATAGACACCATAACAGTAGTCCATATGAGTTGTGCTATTCTTTCTAGGGCCATACAACATCTATATGTTGTATGGACAACTTTTATGGTATATGAATACTTTTTATTCTCTTTGGACCTTGACAGCAGTGGTCAATATGAACTGTATTGGTATTGAAAAGAGCAGTGTTAGGATACTTGAAGAAAATATTGTGTTAAGATTCTACTGTAGGTAAAAGAAAAAACACAATGAGGAACAACTTGAGGGCATTAAATCATTTTGTGTATTTTCTTTTTGCTAGCCTGCTGATGTCATGTTATACACATATTTACAGATATATCAAAAATGAAAAGAAATTCAAATTATAGTCTTTTCTTTGAGACTAAAATGACTAAAATAGGAAAATTGCTAGCAATGCAGATCCAGTGGTAGTCTTGTACTTTGTGAACTTAATAAAAAATCATGTATCTTTTAAATACAAATATTATAAAATGTTAGGCCTTTAACGCATTTAAAGTCTTTATTCAGAACATTGTTGCATTCAGATACTTTAATATTTTAAAGGACAAAACAGGACAATTATATTTGTGACCTAAACATCCGCGAACCCCCACACCCAAAATGATTTGGTCCCCCCAATGTTCAAGACATGGTTACGGCGTTGCCTTCAAGGAGACCTATTTTTGTACACATAGTTAAACTTGTTTTGGGTAGATTACTGTACTTTAAGTACCTATTGTGTACCTTTAAAGACACATTTATAAGTTTTGTTCCTCTGGGAGCAAATGTTCCAAAGGGTATGAACCCAGAATAAGGGTACCATCCCAGTAACGGCTTTGTACCTTAAACGGTACCTTCTGAGAGTGTAGGTGAATATATAAATATGTAGATCTAAACGTCACTTACTGTATCAACACTGAAATCCTATGAAGCAATGTGCCTCAAGCATGTAAGAATACAAAAAAATCTTTGCGTATATTTAGGTTAGATCTATTTATATACAAATGCAATAAATTCCAGAACATAATCAGCACACTATATTTACGCTGATAGAGAGTTCAATTAATTCTCTGAAACCTTCCAGGTAATTGATACAAAATATGAATCTGCATAGCTTGTGCACTGAAAATGCTTTTTTGAATTTCAACATTTTAAAATATTCTTGATTTGAAAGGCTGTATAATCTGTATGTAATCTGTAATCTCCTCAGTGGTTGTGTTGTATGTACAAACATTGTCTTAGGAGAAGATAAAATGTACTCTCACAGTCACTGTTTCATGCAAATCTTTGATCAATTAGATAATATTTGATTTGAAGCAGTAGCTTAGAAAGACACGGCATTTCTAAACTTAGGAAAACTGCAACTTTTGAGCATTTTCCATGGCTAATTTTTTCTGAGAATGACAAGATGAGAGAGATTTGCTCTGCCTGTTCTTTAAAGATCCGGAAGTGTGTAACTGAGTGTGCTCTTGTGAAGCTTTATGGAGATTCTGCACCCTTGATCAGATCTGATTGGCATTGAGAGCCCAACTGTATAGTATATGACAACACCTGTGCATCTCCAATCTGCATGCATTCCACACTGTGAAGAAAAAAACTGTTGTGGCGACAGAATAGCAATCAAACCTATTCCAAATTCTACAAGTGTCTTGTACATAGAGACAATCTTAATTCATTTTTTTCTGTGTGTACTTACACATGCTATTCACTTACAAATACAGAAAGCTTGTTATACTCCTAATTTTATCTCCTGAACAGCTCGTTTGCTTTTCACAGCCCTGAGCAAATGACTACGATCTCATTGAATGTGGTTCCAGCAGCTTTGTCACCCAGTCAGCCATCTGTTAATGCTGGCAAATGGCCCGACACCAGGGCACAACAAGTATGGCCAGGTTGGCTCTAGTTTCGCTTAGCCAGACCTTTGCCTTAAACAGCAAAGGTCTGGGGTCTATCATAGCTAACATTGGCAAAGAACCACCCACATAGGCAGGAAAAGCCATTTAACTAACATGTAAAGCGACCAGTCACATCCAGGTTTGTCATTACGTGCATTTTAGGGGTGGGGTTATCGGAGATGGCTCATACCATAATAAAAGACAGTCATGGGAAAATAAATAATTTATATAATGGCACGCGAGTCTCCAAGTGATTGCACAGAAAACACACGGGAAAATAACAGAAATTGTGAAGCGAGCATAAGTACAGCACAGAACCTCATTACAGAGTATTTCACAGACATAACGAAGTAAACAAAGCAGAATATACAGCTCTGCTCTTGGATATCTGCTTTACTTTCTGCTACGTGCCTTAAAACAAATGTTGAATATCTTTTAAAAGAGTTGATGTCACTAACCTGGCAAACTTGGGCAAATTCTGTGATATTTAGTCCTCAAAAGTGCTCATTGTATCAACATGGAACCTTGTGAATTCGACTCGTGTTTCCACCATGACCAGCGCAAACCAAGCTCTCAGATATCCTGTAGAAGTCAGCAAATCAGATTTGGTCTGACTAGACTGAGAAAGCATTTCCAATTTTGTGCACTATTAGCGTCAGATGGTTAGTACACAGACTATGGGCTTGCCGTCTAAGGCTAAGACTACGTTGTCTCATGCCTGAGGTGTAAAAATTTGTTTGAAACTGGAGGAATGTTCACACAACAAGAAGCAGCTCCAGTATACTCATACACAGTGCTGTGTAGATTACTTCTGAATTGTAATCAAGTACTGGTTACAAATTACATGAGTACATTTGTAATTAGTAAAGTAATCTCTTTTTTTTTTGGTAATCTAATCTGATTAATTTTGGATTATGTTTGACCTAATTTTTGTTAATTTGATGTCACATGTATTTGAGTAGAATAACCTTTCAAAAATTGAATCAAAATGTGATAATTGCTAAAAACATTTTGTGTGTGTGTTTCACTCACTATTTGTCTGTTAATGAGTGTGTCACCCAAATGCAGGAATGAGTGAAAAATAAAATATATTTTATTAAAACAACTGAAAACAAAACAGGCAACACAAAACTCACAAGGGAGAGAAAACAAATCAAAACTTAAAGAGTAAATATAATATCTAGGACCGACCGGGCAGAGGAACAAGACAGGAACAGACTGACTACCAACAAAACAATCTGAAAAATACAAGAGGGAAGAGGGCACAATAAATAGATGCAAAGCACGTGAGGAACAGGTGAAGGCAATAAACATGACAAGGCCAGGGGAAAGGAAAGGGCCAGGCCGAGGGACAGATGACAGATCAGGGAAGGTGGGTGGGGGAGACCAGGGCGATGGTCTGGGCCAATTTGTAGGTGGACCAGAAGGCCCTGGTGGAGCTGGAGGAAGACCAGTTAAAAGGAATGGGTCAGGTTGTGGGACAGATGACAGACCAGATAGGGTGGGTGGGGGATGGTCTAGACCAGGTTGTAGGTGGACGAAAAGGCTATGGCAGAACCAGAATAAGACCTGGATGCCTGGACCGGGAAGCTGAGTTCAGCACCGGAAACGCTCGGCCGCTGGGCAGGAGTTGTTGATGGCTGCTGGGAAGAGGTCAGATGGATTAGGTGAGGCCGCTGGGCAATGGGTAAAGTCAGTGGCGGCCGCTGGGCCTATGTTGAGGTCCATTACAGCCACTGGGTAGATGGTAAGGTAAGAGGCAGCACAGAACTTGTCAGACCTAGCAGGGACCCTGAAGGACTGGACAGACTTGGCAAGGACCACAGAGAGTTGGAAAGACTGGGCATTGGCTGCCGGAGGGGGCTGGGAAGACTGTTTGCTGACGGCCATAGGGAGCTGGGCGGACTGGTGGTTAGCAGTTGGTGGGCAGATGGTGAGGTCAATTGTAGCCGCTGAGTGTTAGACAGGGTCAGAAAGAGCATTGATGGCCACTGAGAACTGGACAGGGTTAGACTGGATGTGGGCAGCTGCTGGACGCCTCAGGCGAAGGGTCAGTCTGGGCAGCAGCCTCCTCCTGGAACGCTGCCGCAGACCCTGTTGCAGGGATTCTCTTCCTCTTCTTGTGGGTGGAAAGAGCAGTGGGGTCCTCTGCCTCCTGACGGTCCACAGCGGACAGAGCAAATTAGTCTTTGACAGCCGCAGGAGGCTGGACAGACTGGATGGTGACTGCTGGTAACTGGACGGACTTGTTGACGGCCCCGAGGAACTGGACGGACTCATCTACGACCCTGGAGAATGCTGACAGTGACTGGGGATGGTCTGCTTAACCATGAATGCTGGTAGAGACTGGCGGTCAGCAGCAACCTCCTCCGTCTCCTGGCGGTCAGCCACGTCCACTGCTGGTGAGGGAGTATCGTTGACATCGGTTGGGATGAAGGAAGGAAGTCCTCCGAGGCACAGGCTGAGATAAACTCATCCCATCTCAAGGCAAACTTGATTGTAGCAGGTCATCCTGCCTGAGTCTGAAGAGTTTCCTTGCCTGCTTAGCTCTGTGTCGTTTGGGAAGTAGTGAACAAAAATACAAATTAATTCCTGCTTGGTCAGATTGTCATGTCACGGAATGTGTCAGGAATGAGGACCCAAATAAAGGAATGGGTGAAAAATAAAATATAATTATTAAAACTGAATGGAAAAAAGCCTACCTCATGAGGGAGAGAAAACAAACTAAACATAAACTAGAGTAACTAGGTAATACGATAATAACTAGGCCCGACTGGGCACAAGAACAAGACAAGTAAAGGGACAGGAACAGACTGACTACACTCAAAACTGACAAAACGATCTGACAAATGCAAGTTGGAAGAGGGCACAATATACAGAGGCAAAGCACATGGTGAAAGGGTGAAGACAATAAACGTAACAAAGACTAAATGAGGGAGAGTGATAAGTGTAACTAGGAGGCCGGGTCAGGGAAGCACATGGTTAAGACAAAAACAGACACAGCAAATTACACATGCACATGACAAACAAAAAACAGACTGGGACCGAAGGGCTGACAGAACAGGATCATGACATAGTGACATAAAAAGGTACTTAAAGGGTCATAAAATATGTAAATTTTTAACAGATAAGAGTAATCAACATACATGTCCACTGGTGTCACACAAAAATTATCATAAAAGCAGTCATTTGCAGTACATTTTGCAGTACAAAAGAAATTTGTGAAACTAAAATGAACTTTACCGTTCTAATGCAATCAGTTCGGCATGTATGTGTGGATTAGATTGTGAATATGAAATGACATGTATTTGGGCATTTTTAGTATTTTGATGAAAAAAAACCCTTCCTAACACATAGTGACACATGGTTCTATGACACACTGGATAATTCAAATAACAATTAAAATGTGTTTGTTAGGAGTTGGTTAATATGCAATGTGAAGTTTTAGCCAAATTGACAAGTTTTAGCCAAATTGTACGAATCCTTACAATTTCATTTTGAGAGTGTGTAGAGCTGACAAAGATGTGGATAGGATATTACATTTTGAAAGGCAGAGTTTATATTGCACAGTAACGTTTTTGCCAGGTGTCTCCTTAAAAGTAAATGTGATCAAATACTAAGTGAGATGCTCCATCTTCAGTGTTATAGTTACTGGTCAGTGGATAGTATCAGGTCTGTGTGTGCATTCCCTGAACAACCCTCCCCCCTTTTCCTAAAACACTCAAAGATTTATCAAATGTATATCAGCAGTAGGCAGATTTAGCATGAACATTTTAAAATAGAAGAATTAGGGCAATCAATACATTATTAACTATTTACTGCCATTTTCTGATTAACATGTAATCATGTAATCCATACAAAGGTAACTGTTATCTGATCACGAATATCTTATAATGTTAATTATTCTCATTACATGTACTTGATTTTTGTAATTTGATTACGTAATTCAGATTACATTTAATCAGTTACGACTCTGCACTGTGCATACATACTTAACACCACATACGCCCCTCCCCTCAATATTCTTTGCATTTGATTTTGGAAATGTCATATGTAAAATATGATTTTAGAGTTTTTAAATGGGGAAATCTACATTTCCAAAAAGAAAGTGCCACATTTCATTTATAATATAATGGTGGAGGTATGCTAATAGTTTTTTATTTTTCTAAATTAATGAAATGTTAGTGGTCATGCTAATCAAAAATACTTAGACATTACAATGTGCATATAAAGTTTATCTGGAAGTGGCGGGTGAGCTGCTGATTGATGGTTGTTTGTTGTGGCTGAGCATGATGAGAAAACTGATGAATCTTTCAGTGATTTGAAAGAGTTGAGTGCTTAGAATCTACCCACAGCCTTCAGCGAAGCATAGTGCAATGCATATTTTGTTGAAGGAGAATACTGTAAACATTTGATGCAAGAAATTGCTGGCTAATGAGATATGAGCGAGACTAAACTCTTAAAAAGGAAAGACTTTACTGTCAATAGATAAAGTTCTTCGAGTTGCACTTTGGTAATAAGAACATTATTGTGCTGTAAAGTTTATATTTTATTTGTTTTTTCAAAAGTCTTTTGAGCTTGATGCTGTTTGGCAGCTTTATTATACTCAATGGCTTGTATAACAAATTACTATTTATCAAGTAGGCCTAAATAGGCCTGCTGTGCACTGAAAGTAATTAGAAAAGCTTTTATTGCCCACAGGGAAACTTTTGGATTTGAAGACACTATATTGTACTAAGAACATTTCCTGCAGCAGTTAGAAGTGCTCAAAATAAATTCTAGGAATTTACACAAAAAGCAGAACTCCATTAAAGTGTTGCTGGTTTTCAGCTGGATTATTGTGGCTGGATTTCGTTTCAGATGTGTAAAATGTGCACCTGTATAGTTGAAATAAACTGCTGCTGTTTTGTGTTCTTTTATATTCAAGTTCCATATTTAGATCTTTTCAGAGCTTACACTGAGATAGGATCCTGCCTGGCTTTCATGAAAAGGACTGATGATTATATTTACACACATGCACTTGTGTTTGTGTTTGTACACCTGAGTCTCTTTGCAGTTTGGTTGATGCATGCTATTCTAATTGTTTTGTAGATAAGCAGCATGTCTCATTGGAATGGAGCTTTATTGGCCCTGGGTGTGGAGTGGAACATGCCTGTTCCCAGCTTATTTGTGCACTGTGTACTTGCTGTTCTATCATAATAAGAAGCAACACAATACCAATTTAGTGTATTTATTGATATACCTCCCAAGTCATAAAGCATGGATAATTATGATTTTTGGCTCTGCTTCATTCTGTAGTGGTTCATCTCAACAGATTATAGTTGAGATCCAGTGGTTTGGGTAAAGTATTCTAAGAAACAAGAATACAATCTTTCAATCTGGAGAGCCATGATTGAGCTTACAGATTTTTCAAGCCATGTGAATTTCACAGACTTCAAATTAAAAACATTTAAATTCCCTTTTTCCAAAAACTTTAGCAGCTTGCCAAATATCACAGAACATGTACTTATAATTTTTTGTCTCTCTAAATGAAAGTGTTTTGCGTATCATGCTTTTAAATCAGGCTCAAGGAGGTTTGCAAGTGTTTGTCTCATGTTTTGAGTAGTCCTGATGAATATGTATAACCTACAGTAGTTTATTTATGGTATAAACAAAGTTTGACTCCCCATCATAAATCCCCCATCATCTAATTTATGCTCAAACTTTGTCTCGGGTGATCATTCTTGTACTGTTCAGCTCAGTTTGGACAAGTTAAAATGGCTGCGTATTGTTTCAGGTCTATCTCGGATGATCACACTAGTGAATCCCAGAGCATAAACAATGCACACAGCATTCTCTCCCACACACTCCTCCATACCGCCAACCACCCCCTCTCCACCTATCTACAGTAGTTGCCGTGGAAACATACAAAGAGATTTGTAAGCAGGCGGCTCAAATTCTGTTGCCGTGGCAACGGCTGGGTTTCATCAAGGCTTTGGGGGTCTAGTTCTGGCAGTTTTCCTAAATTTGTCAAACTGACCACCAACAGACTGCTGACTTCACAATAAACTTGCAGAATAAGCAGTAAATTACTCCTGATTGCAAAGAGGGAATACTTCTTGCTTTAATGGACCACAGAGTGGGGGTTTATTAAAAGGTGCTCATGGCATCTTACATGACCCAGCTTCTCTCAAAACTCATAAGTTATCGCTGATAAGAAAAATTCTCCTCTTCTGAACATTCATTATGGGCATAAAATGGGAATGGGTTTTATGAAAACCTAATTGTTGGATCTAGAGGCATTAAAATGGGCCGTGTTAGAATTTTCGCCAAGCACTTACCTCTCATAATTTTATCATAATATTATTCAGAAGCATAAATGAACCCAAAGAGATACTGACAGTAACAAAAAAGTGTTAACAGAATTTCCAAATCTGCCAATCAGCTCTTAATTACTTCAGAAGAAACCCCACAGCAGGGTGAAATAACACTGTGAATATTTTTACAGTTCAGGTCCCTCATGTGATGACCTGTCTCACGACCTGTCATGATTTATATATAATTCGAGAGTAACATAGACACTACTCTGCAAACTCCATGATGGTTCTAAGCTCCTTTATGAATATGGAGTAGGCCAATTTTTTTTTACCCTCACAACCCCATTATTTATAAAACCAAATGGGTCTAGGGATGTTATTTTGACTCAGATACATATTGCATGAAATGCAAGTTGATTGACTACCTGATAACAAGCCAGATGACCAATCATCTTACATCACGTTAGCTGATTTTCTTAACATGTCACATGTGAGTGAGCCGATAGGATAACAGATGACAAGTCTGAACTTTAACTTAATGAATTTTGGTCATTGACACCCTTTAAAACTACACTAATTAATTATTAATTGAGGTATTAATTAATTAATAATTGAGGTATTTTTACTTGATCTAACCCTTAAAATGAGTTTTGTTGGTGCAACCTAATGTATTCAGGTTGATTCAATAATGTTAAATAATATTTTTGACATGAATAAGCAGACCTGAAATACCAGTTATTTTAGATGTCACCACATTCTTTTTTTCAGTGTAAAAACTATTAGTGGGTGAAAACAGGCTAACATACCATGTTCACTGAAGAAAAATTTCAGGTTGCCTAAAATGTGCTTCAAGTGGTAGCAGTTACTGCACATACACTGGTTCTATTCAAGTCAAAAATATTATATAACCTCACTGAATCAACCTGACTACATTAGATTGTGTCTGTTAGATCAGGTACAAATAGCTTCTAAAGGCAACAATTTTCCAATTTTTACAGGGAAAATATTACCTTAAAAATGTCCTTCATGTGATAACATCTAAATGAGCTGGTGTTATTTAAGTCAGAACTATTACAATTACAAATATTAAAAAAATTTCAAATAACAATTACAGGTTACCACTTTTTACAGTGTAGTTTCCTGATTTTTTTATAACTTTCTGGATTCAATTGTATTTCACGCTGTTTTAAGAGTGATTATTTAAATGTATTGATAGCCCCTGATTTTTTAATTCAAGTAGTAATTTCTGTTTTATATATTTAACAAATCAAAACGGACATTTTCCAAGTACCACCTGGAGCCTGCTCAAATAAACTACATGTATGTTTACCCACAGTCAGGAATCACTGGTGTTGACAGTCATAGCTGTTGCATTTGGACAGAAGCTGTGGCCAAAAAACGAAATGCTCAGTTTCACCATGAATTTAAGATCCAAGCTCATCTCTTTCGTATGCATTGGTAAGCCTTTGTTAAGTCTTATAGACAAGCGGAGGAGACTTTTTTGGATCCTGCACAGACTTATTCTCTGTTTTATATGTGCCACATGACCAACCACAGGATGTCATTTGTCTCAGATAGGAAGTCAGCATTACTGGGGCAAACACTCAGTGGGGAACCAGTGGGAGATAAAACTGTACCTCATACTAAATAATAAATATTCATGTCAGTTGTGGATGATGGTTGAGAAATTTAATCTCATTGCAGTGACTCACCATTTGACAGGCACTAGCTCTGCAGACTGAATGGGTTCATAAGGCTTTCAGCTATCAAGACTTTCCAACCAGTGGACTGATGGGCGTATTGGCCTGTCATATCTCTAAACCAGAAAAACTACAACAATGACAGGCAGAGTAACATCTAGGTTACTGTTGTAATCCCTGTTCCCTTATGGAGGGAACGAAACGTTGTGTCGTTTGAAGTGACACTAGGGGTCCTTCTTGAAGGCCTTGGTTACCTCTGAACTTGAGAAAAGGCCAATGAAAAATTGGCAGACAGAATTTGCATGTCCCTCCCCCAGACATACGGGTATAAAAGGAGGGAATCATACATCTGTCTAGTCAGATTTTGCACTGAAGAGCCGAGAATATGGTTTGTTACCTTATTCGTTACCTTATACTTGTTCGTTACCTTATACCACTGTCCGTTACAGTGGCTCGGTACAGCGTCGTGGCAGGGGGGACACAAAGTCTCGTTCCCTCCATCAGGGAACAACAGTAACCTAGACGTTCCCCTTCTTTTGCTCACTCGACATTGAAGCGACACTAAGGAACCCTTCCCTTCCCCAACGCCACATAAAAATTCTCGCATAGAGTGTAAAAGCAGCTGGGGCCATTTAACGCTATAACATGCATTGGGGAAGGTGTTCCTTTTCTTTCAGGGGGAAAAGACCCCACGGAGACCACATGTGGCGAATATGTCACATGAGTTTTCAGACCACACGTGAAAGTGGTGCGGTGACAGCATAGTGGACATCTGTGTGCCAGGCTCAGACTGGACGAAGGTGGCACTCTTATATTCTCTTTAAGAGGAAAATATACTCTTTTACAGGTCTATTTCTACTTTAAGGAAACGCTGTTGAAGTTCTCAAGAGCAATGCTCTTGGAGTTGAGTGGAACAGTAGTGGAACACCAGCTTGCTGAACACACAAAAAATCTGACTAGACAGATGCATGATTCCCTCCTTTTATATCCGTATGTATGGGGGAGGTACATGCGAGGGACACCAAGCCCAAATCAGCTAGACCACCTGAGGGTGGTGTCTCCACTCTCCGCTGAGCATTACCTGACGTGACAGCGCATCTGCTGTGGTGTTTAGGTTTCCCGGGATGTGAGTGGCGTCCAGCGACCTCACCCTCTGCTGACTCCAAAGTTAGGAGATGGCGATTGTGCCATGGTGCCGTGCCCATCATGGGACTCAAGTCTGAGGCTAGTGCGAAGCAATCTCATATGCATCAACCCGAGCAACGTGACCGTTACTGAGGATAACATATGCTCCAGGAGCCTCTGAAATGGTTTCAGTGTAACCGCTGTGCCCGGTCTGAATGAACTCAGGCAGTTCAGCACCAACTACGCGTGCTCGCTCATGAAGCGCACTGTCATTGAGACTGAGTCTATGCCAAGAAAAGAGATGCTCTGAATCGGGGAGAGCTTGCTCTTTTCCCAGTTGACCCAAAGCCCTAAACGGCTGAGGTGTGTGAGCACTAGGTCCCTGTGCGCACAGAGCAACTGTCGAGGGTGAGCAAAGATTAGCCAGTCGTTGAGGTAGTTGAGTATGTGAATGCCCACTTCCCTTAACGGGGCAAGAGCTGCCTCTGTGACTTTCGTGAAGACGGGGCAGACCGAAGGGGAGGACCTTGTACTAATACGCCTGTCCATCAAAAACGAACTATAGAAAGGGTCTGTGATGGGGTAATATTGAGACGTGAAAGTACGGATCGTTCAGGTCTACCGCAATCTTGAAACCGAACGCATGTCAGAATACGTTTCTGCATCAGGCTGTGAGCAGCGCCCCAAACCCAGGAACCAATCGTCTAGCCGCGAGGGCTGACGGAGTGATGGAGGTTTCCAGTCCAGCCCGACACTCGTTGCGGCCCGGGTAAGCATAGCGGACAGCTCGGCGTCGGCCTCAACCTGGGCCAGCACACCCGTAGGCACTAGCTCATTCGAGTCCTCAGTGTCAGAGTCCGCCAAGACGCTCTCCAATGTAGTGGCGATACTCTCATCCAGCTCGGGGGCTCCGAGACAGACATCAGACTGGCCGTAAGTCAAGCCAGTCTCATCTCGGAACCGGACAGCGGCAAACGAGCGTGCTGGGGAACGGGGGGGTCAGCGGGGATTTACCCAGCGAAACCACGCCCATTAGATTCCCAAATCTAAAGATAGAATCCCACCAGCCATGCCACCCCTATACCCATGGGTAGAATGCTTGATACAGGTTGCGGCTAGAGTGGCTTTCCCTCGGAAGAAGGAGAGCTGCTACCGCAACGTTGCCATGGTCATTTTCTCGCAGTGAGAACATGAGCCATCCACAAACGCTGCCTCTGTGTGATCTCTACCCAGACACGAGAGGCAGTCCATATTTCCAACAGCGTATGCTCTTTAGAGGTGAAGTGGAACAGCAGTGGGTTTTACACAGCTAGCTGAAACTCAACTACTCGGCTCCGAAGAGAAATTGGTCTGAACAGATGCACTCTTCCCTCCTTTTATAACCGTATGTACAGGGCAGGGGCATGCAAATTCTGTTTGCCAATTCTCAATGGCCTTTTTTCAAAGATAAGATGTAACCGAGGCTCTCAAGAGAGACCCCTAGTGTCACTACATTGACACATTGTCGAGTGAGTGACAGAAGGGGAACTAGTTTTCTTTCAATTGGACTGGTGCGACCAACTCAAGTGCTGGTGCGACCATTTGTAGAATTTAACACAGGTTCTATCACTCTTAAATGTTAGTCTGGAGCCATGTAAATAAATAGTTAAATAAAAAAGTATTTGCTGTGGCATTGCAAGAATTAATTTGCAAGAACAAATCTAAAAATAAGAAAACATGTAAATGTGTTGTTTTATTCATTACCCAATTAGCACTCTGGCCACCTGTGATCTCATTATACACCATACCTACGTGACTTGCGTTTTTTGCATAGCCGAATTTTAAACATTACGAGTAACAAGAAAACATGGCAGTTCTTGAAAAAGAAAACTTTCAACGATGGTTATGTGGGACATTGTGATAGATGTGTGACATGGGATTTGTTTAATTATAAAAAGTGTACTGTGGCAGAAAAAAAGGTTGGGAAACACTGGACTATGGGGTTAACACTCTTCCAGTGTAGCCTCGGCTACAAGCCCCCTCTGTTCCCTGCCCAAGAGCCCAATGCTCAGGTCCCATCCATCCATACATTTTTGCAGTGGTGTTGACACACCTGAAAAGCCACCAGAGAAGCCTTGTAATGGACTGGTGCTTGGGTAAAGAGGTCAGTGTACCGACACCGGTCAAAGCCCCAGCTTACGTGTGCGTGCAAAAGGTTTGGTTGTCCTTCCAGGACATCCCACTCCATCTACCCTCACGTAAGCTGGGCCCCAAGTTTATCGGACGGTTTCCCATCGCCAAGGTCATTAGTCTGGTGGTGGTCTGCCTCAAATTACCTCCTCACCTTCGTCATATCCACCCTTTTTTCCACGTTTCAAAAATCAAACCCTTTTTAAATTAAAATTTACACCCTGTCATTCCCGATGAAAAATTGAATGTTTATAATAAATATTTCCAGGGTTGACTGCCATGATGAAAAATCATCAAAACATTTTGACCAGTACGGCTCACACAATGACAAAAAAACTTAATTTTGGTGGCCAACATTGGCCAATTTACTGACACAATAACTAAGCTTAGAAGCATGAATTAAGTATTTTGGGTGAGTTACAACATTTTGCAGACATATAATAGAGTTGTGATGCCCCATTAAACAGTTGTGACAATTGCACTTAAAGTTTAGAGAATGTGAAGACTGTTTTTTGCCAAAGTGATTGAGAAAAACTGTAACTTCAAATCAATAAACGTACTTTTACTTTGCATTACTTAGTAGTACAAGCAAAACAAACAATAGCATTTGTCATGAAAATATCTTAAATGGCCCAAGTTTAACTGAGAACAAGAAAGATACTCTTACGTGCATGCTTAAAATTTTTATACACTAGTACAAACAAAGAATTTGTTTCTACAGTAAATCAAAGCATCTTAACATGGTTAATTATTTGTGAATTGAACATTAGACAATCATAAATAAATTATAGAGAAAGCATATAACAATTAGATGAATCTTTACCACTGAGATCTCAGGATCAGTTTTGTTTATCTTTAATAAATGTTATATGTTTACAAAGACACTGCACAAAAATAGTATTTACAATATTGTTTTAAAGTTAGAATCGGCCATGTTGTGATATAAAGTACTAATGCAAAATGTCTGTAAACAAAATTAATTGCATTTTCCACTCATAGATAAGAACATGTAGCAATACTGGAATATGAAAAGAAATGATAAGCCCTTGAATCTGATTAGTTTCTCAGTATCCAGCATAATCATAATTAATCATAACCTCATAACAATCAGATTTATCACAGGCTCAATCTGTTAATCACAGTCAATACCATTTCTCAACCTCATTTCTCTCATTAATTGAAATTAGGCTATGCGCATAATTGGGAGATTTCTGACTTGAGTATAAAGCAGTCAGTGAGCACTTAATATCTGTGATAAAGTTTTGATTTTTAACTCAAGCCATTGCTTGTGCTTACAGTATACCTGCCTGCATGTGAAGTGATCCTAACTTAACCAATCAAATTTTTGGAATGATATGCACGCATTAATTGATTGATTGTGGTGATAAATAGGGCAAAAAAGAGGGATAAAAGGGCAATCCAGACCACCTGAGGGGAGAGAAAGCAACACACCCAGCAGTCTTGTGTGTGTGTGATTGTTGTGCTGGAAAGCAAACATTTGTATAGAATGCTGAAAAGCATTGTAAATAAAAGATTTTTGTTAACTGTTTACCTGGCCTCCGCTTGCTCCTTCACAAGAGAGCTAAAGAACCAGTCACAGTGGTGCAGAATCCTGGAAATTAGGAGGAAGAAAAGCCATCATGGAGTCACGGCATCCACCAAGCCCAAAATCAGTCTCTGCTTGAGCTATGCCTGGAACAGGAGCAGCAGTGCCAGGTGCTGTTCCAGGCTCAAGCAGAGGACTACAGAGCTTTGTACTCCATTAGGGGTCTTCCTATGGCTGTACCACACGTCACATTGACGAAGATGGGACCTCAAAAAAACCCGGAGGCATTCCTCTAGTGGACAGCTGGAGCATGGAACTGCACTCATTGAGCGGCCCACCTCATGCCGTTGTTGTCCGGGGAAGCCCAACTCAAGGCCCACCAACTACCTGCGTCCAACCTCCTGGTGTACGAAGATCTGTGTAAAGCCATCTTGCAACAGGTTGGCTGAAGCCTAGAGCAACAACTCAAACACTTCTGCTTTACTGATGACTGCGAAGTTCAGCCCCCCCATTCGTATTCACTCTGCAAACACCTACTGAAGGTGGCTGATGGCTGAAGTACACAACGCAGAGGGAGTGCTCGATCTGGTGGTACTGCAGCAGTTCATTGCCTGGCTACCAAAAGGAACGGCAGAGTAGGTCCAGTGCCACCGCCTAGGGACGCTGGATGAGGTGGTCCAGCTGGCTGAGGAGCATATGGTGGCGTATTTGGGGGCCGGCGAGACTCTTGTACTCTCTCTCTTGCTCTCCCTCCTCCCACCATCTCACCTTCCTCTCATCTTGTTCCTGTTCTGTGGGAACAGGGAATTCCGACTGCAAAACCGGTTCCCCAGTCCCATGAGCCGTCCCCATCCCCCCCAGGTCACACAGGTGTAGGCGTGAAGTCTGGGCCGGTCTGTTGGAGCTGCGGGAAACCTGGGCATTTCCAGGACCGATGCCCCACCATGAAGTCCCCAACATGCCACAGGCCAACACCGAATGAGCAGGAGTGTACCGGATACCTGTGAGTTTTAATAGGGGTATATATATAAAGCCTTGGTGGATTCAAGTTGTAAACTAACCTCCATTCACCAAAGCTTGGTTCAATCTGAGGCTTTGAATACAAGCCGGTGGGTGAAGGTAAGGTGTGAACACTGAGATATCCAAAATTACCCTGTAGTGATGGTTACTATTCAATTTCGGGGACAAAAATATACTGTAGTGTTGAGGATAATTCCCACCTCACCCATACACTAATCTTGGGAATGAATTGGCCTACATTTACTACATAGGGAATGTGTGTGAATGGGTCCTGCAACGAAGCGTATCGGTGTGTGGTGTGTGACTTGCTGGCTGGGGAGGCGGAGCCAGGGCCATCTACGTCAGTTCCACATCAGGAAGACAAAAGGGAGGGAAAGTCTTGGTTTCCCCAGCCCTTAGAGGACCCATGCAGGGGATTACCCTCTGGAGCAGATGCAAGACGAGACACCTTTGATCAAGTGAAAATGATTGATGGTCAACACCTCCTGCCAGGTGTTGCACTCGCATATCCATATTTTTTCATTATTAAGGATTGTTTGTACCAAGTGATGCAGGCTGCTCAGACAATGAGGATACAACCCAGTTGTTAGTACCGAAGAGTTGTCAGGAAATGTTTTTCCAGACAGCTCATTATAATCCGATGGCAGGTCACTTAGGGCAGCGAAAAACACTAGACCATCTGATGGCCCATTTCTATTGGTCGGATGTTCGCAGGGGTGTTCGCAGGTGGTGTGTGCCATGCCATGAATATCAGTGGGTGAATCCCGCGGCCACCCCAAAAGCTTCATTGCGTCCCCTTCCATTGATCGAGGGCCCTTTTGTAAGAATTGGCATGGACCTTGACAGGCCATTAGAGTGGACAGCACGCTGGTATTGCTTTGTGTTGGTTCTGGTGGACTATGCAACACGATATCCGGAAACAGTACCTCTGCACATCATCTCAGCACATAGTGTTGCGGAGGCACTCTTCAGAATAATCTCACAATTGAGGATTCTGAAAGAGGTTCTCACTCATCAGGGAATTACATGTATTTCATGGACACTATGCGAACGGTACACATTTTTGGGGATTAAATTAATTCGGACCAGCATTTACCACCCCCAAATGGTTGGCTTGGTCGAACTATTTAACCAGACACTAAAGAATATGATTAGTAAGATTGTGCACGAAGTTGCTCAAAATTGGCTCAAGGCCCTGTTATTTGCAATACCAGAGGTCCCGCAAGCCTCCACGGGGTTCTCCCCATTTGAATTATTGTACGAGCATCAACTGCGTGGCATACTCGACATCCTATGGGAAAATTGGGAGGATGGACCTTCAAACAGCAAAGGCGAAATTCAAATGTCCTTTACCTGAGAGCAAAACTCCACAGATAAGGACAATTAACAATTTACGGCCCCAAATTGATAAGACCACAGTGATTGTGAGACAGTCCCTGGGGCTGGTTGGCTATTATTGTATATTTGTGCCTAATTATTCAACTGTCACCAGCCCACTGACTGATTTCACTAAAAAGGGGGCACTTGATCAAGTCCAGTGGACGGAGCCATGTCTGCGGTTGGCCATTATAGCACTCTCCTGATTGCTCCCTCCCTTTTTCTGGCAGACGGATGCATCAGACAGGGGGTTGGGAGAGGTACTATCACAAATAGTGGAGTGGGAGGAGCGTCCCGTGCTGTACATTAGTCACAAGCTAGCGCTGAGAGAGACTAAGTACAGCACCATCGAGAAGGAGTGTTTGGCCATCAAGTGGGTGGTCCTCACCCTCCTGTAATATCTGTTGGGAAGTGTTTTCACCCTCTGTTTGGACCATGCCTCCCTCTGCTGGCTACATCACATGAAAGATGCCAGTGCATGGATCACGCAATGGTTCACAGGCCAGGGGCACAGATGGCTGTTGCGGGTTTCCTCTGCAGAAATGGGAAGGGGGGGATAAATGTCAGGTGATGGGGGTATATGGTGATGGGGGCATAGCCAAGCAAAGTTTGCAAAGTTTGCAAAGAGCAAGGTCGGGAGAGGCAGAACGGTAAGGATTGACACCTGTGGGAACTCAACTCTAACAGCTGTTTTGCATTTGCAGTAAGAGTGGAGAGGGAGAAAAGGGCAATCAAAACTTGTGACACACACAGCAATCTTGTGTGTGTGTGTGATTGTTGTGCTGAAAAGCATTGTAAATAAAAGATTTATGTTGAAATGAGAGCTAAAGCACATGTCACACAGATGTATCAATTCATCTATTGATTCATCGATTAATAAAGAACACAAATGATTGGTTTTCCTTCATTGATTTGTTACCCTGCTGTCTAAAGACATAACTCTTCCAAGAGAACTTAACAAAAAAGAAAAAAGAAAAACCTTAAAAAATATCTGCTAAATCTTCATTTTTCTATTACTTATTTGCCCTTAATTTATATAATTGAATCAGGGTTAGTATTAGGATTAGGGGTTAGGCTTGAATATTTTAATGAGATAAGAATGTACAGTATATTAATCACATTAGAGCTAAAAATGTGTAATGTGATGGGTTAACCCAAGTTAATATAGATTCTATACTGTGGGCCAGATAAGCCATATGGATTAATATTGATCCAAGGATTTCCAGGCTTATCATTCTCCAAAAGTTGCTTTACTAACTTTTTTACTTTTACAATTCATAAAAAGGGGAAGCTATGGTAAAAATCCATGGCTTCTCTGGTTAATGCAAGGCTCAGTCTGGTACCTCAGCATGCAAATCCAATCAACCACCCAGTCTGCTATTACACTCTGCCTATACTGAATAGGCCGTGCTGATTTGGTTAACTGGGTCACTAGCACCCTCAATCATAATTCGCTGAGCAGAACTTTGATTTCTGGCAGCTCAACAAGGCCCCCAAAGAAACAGGCTCATTCAATCGCAGACTGATTTCAGGCACCTGTTCAGAGGTAAATAAGTGCACCTGAGGATTGGATTATCTGAATTATTCTTGCTCAAAGTGCCTGAATCGAATCAATCAGAGGCCTTCCTCTTCCTTAAATCAATCTGGGACTTCCTCAGAATAGCCAGAGATGAAATATTTGCTGCCTATTTCTTTGGCTTTTTCTTACAAAACAAGCCACAAAATGGCCATGGATATTCATATAACTTTATAATTTGGTAAGAGAGTGTGTGTTATGAGTTATTTAAAGGGGTTTCAGTAGATACTTTATTTATTCTCAAGCTTCTCTTTATTTCAGATTTAATGCATGATTTAAAAAAAAGTGAAAAATGAAAATAGATCAGCAAAGGTAATATGCCATGATGCAAATACATGCAACTGTGGCTCTGCTTACTGCTCAGCATGGCATGCACACACACACAACACACAAAATACAACAGAATAACTGAGAGGCATGGACCAGATAGACATTTTCACTAGGCAATGAGGCTGACAGGATCCATCCTAGACTAGAGTTATTCCACATGATCACTCAGAGTGCAGGAGGGGGTCAAGTTCTTTGGGCTGATATTTCCAGGTTTACGCATTGCTGAATTAACTCAATTGGATACAACACAGTTCATCGATCTGTTTACGAAACTCTCACAATGCAACATTCTGTTAACACAAAGACAGAGATGGGAGGGGGAAAAAAGGGTGAGGAGAATGAGGACAAAAAGCTTGTTTTATTCCAGTTCTATTACTCCATTTTAAAGTTCATCTTCACTGCAAGTCCTACCACTCCATTATAGCATGATGTAGCAACAGAAACATTATGTCTCCAACATACTGTTGAATAAATCAGAAAAGAAATAATGCTAAATAATAACCGAACACATCGTCTTTAACCAGCTACTTCTTGGCACAATTTACTGTATCATTTGCATACATATACTGGCAATGGTATAAATCTATATATTTATATGTTCTAATTTTTCTGAAAAAAATAAATAAAATAGTATCTTCCGTATGACACACTGTGAAAGCAAAAGAGCAAAAAAATAAAAAATAAATTACAATTATGCCATCACTTACTCACCCACATTTGTTGTTCCAAACCTGTGTGACTTTCTTTCTTCCATGGAATGCAAAAGAAGATATTGAGCAGAATGCAATGAAAGTGATTGTTGACTGAGGCTATTAATTCCTAATATTCTGCCCAATATTTTAAAAACAGCAGAGGCTATTTGCGAAGTCAGATAGTGATAGATGCCATTTACACACACAAAGTCAGTGGTAGATACTATTTGCACCCCTAATTAAATGCTAACAAACAGTATAGGGGCAACACTACAACTTGTTTATTGTGTTTATTTAGAGTCCCACAGACACCACACACCAAACCCTAACCTTACCTTGCAAAAATGAACCATAGTTTACTACAGTAACCATAGTTTCACCATAGTAGTTTATAACAAATCATAGTAACCACAAAATTAAACATGGTTACTATATTAACACCATATTACTCTAGTAGCTCCATGGTTAATTGCAATGGTTTCCACCAAAAAAAAAAAAAAAACATGGTCCTACAAGATTACTATAATAAAACCATAGTTAATTTGACCTGGAACAGAACTATCTCTAAACTCCCCGACCTTCACGGTGACCAAATCAAATTTTGGGTATAATATATCCCTATAAATGTGGCAGCAACTGAGCTGCAGATACACCTACTGATGTGAAGAAACATTTGACAAGTATTTCAACATGCTCTTATGCATTTGAGAGTACACATAAGAAAGTAACACCAAATGTTACACAAAAAGGAGACCAAAGATCAAGGACTTGCCCAAGACTCTATGTTCTTTTAACAGTGTTGCTCATGGCATGACAATGCTACCTTGTGGCACTCTGCATGAAATAATTAGCATATGTGGCCACCTCTTCTGACTCCAGATTCAAACATCTTTTAGCATTTGTTTTTAGCTGCTTGACCAAGGTAATTTATAATATGAAAACGAAAGGCACAGCCTCAAACCAGTTGCCACTGTTGTCTTTTCCACCATCTTTTAAAATACAGTTCCTGTCATCAAATCAGTATTTTCCCCTGAGCCATTTATGGTATCTTATTTTAGTTAAGAGCATCACCTTGTGATTCATACTCCACGCCAGCCCTTTAATATCTGGGATCGATAATGCAATGTTTAATTTCACTTTTGTCATGTCTTTCTATAGCCATTCTCTCTGTATACTTTATTAGATCTTATTACAATAAACAATTTCTTGTTTGATCTGAATATTTTCTTATGCCAGCTCTTTACATCTGTTTCTTAGTCATTGACAGAACACAAACACATCATTGTTACATTGGATTTAAATATTGGTGAACAATTCAAAGTATTCCTGGCCTCACAGTCAGCGGATGGTGGCTCTGGTGCCCAGTCATAGCATCACATGCTCACCCCTACTGTGCCTCCAGTCTACTTGGGGCAGTGTGGAGAGTCCTTTTATGATGACAATCACTTTTGGCTCTGCTGCTCTCTTCAAAGGATACTCAGCCTCTCACACAGTCACTTCCGTCTTACTATTGGTTACAAAGTAGGGTTGCGTGGGAAGGTAATGATGACTGCGGGCAGTGTGTAGCTCATTAACCTGCTCCACTGTGCACAGCTTCCTGGGGCCGTAGGTTTTGCGTCGACCCACAGTCTCTGTGCCCTCCCAGCTCCTCAGAATGCCTGGGTTTGCAATAGTATTGGAGCTATAGGCCATTGCTGGATGGGACACATTGCCTTTACTGCTCTTGGGCTTCTGTCCATTTTGTTTGAGGCATGGGACCTCTGTGACATAGGAAGCTGTGGGCTCCACATGCTCCATTCTTACTGAATGAAGGGGCAGGCTTCCCTTAGCCGCCAACTCAACCAAGTGGCGGTGTTGCTTGTTGAGGAAGTCACCATTGGCTTTGGCCGCTGACAGCAAGATAGAGAGGAAGAACAAATTAGTTGCAAACATGGGAGATTGCATTTGTGTAAAAAATGTCATACATAAGGGGTCATGTCATGGGATTATCAAAGGAGCTTGATGTACAATGAAAATATACTGTGACTTTTAGAACTTCATCTGAAGTAAAAAAAAAAAAAAAAAAGCATTTATTGAAACTGAACAGCACAATAGAGTCATTCTGAACTACTGCAACCTGAATGAATGCCTCAACGCATAATCGTCCACATTTACATGTAAAAGATTCTTGTGGGATTATCAGAAAAACAGCCGGCCCAGTCATGATGAGGTAACTGGGAGAGAGTGGAATTGCATTTTAGCGTAGATTGCTTAGTGATCCTCTCACAATGTAATGCACTTTTTGCTGGTATTCGCTGTTATTGGAGTCAAAAACTTTTTGGACCAGAAAGAAAACCTGTTAACCAGTGTGTTCCTTATTTCACATGCAAAGTAAAAAGAAAAAGAGGGACCACAGAGAGGGTGGAAAATGGTCATGAAAACTAAAATATGATGATAATAATAAATAATTTACTAACATTAGTAAAACTCAAGGAAAAAAACTAATAAAGATTAATGATATGACCTAGTGGTGGGGATTTTGATTCATCCCAATGATTTGAGTCTTTTGAATCTGTTAAAAAAAAGATTTGTTCAGATTTGTTCGCTGATTCGTTCAGTGATCATTTATGCAGATTATACAGATTTACGCCGGTAGACGGTGAGATATTTGCATATGCTCATAATAAAATGAGTCATTGAATAATTGATTCAAATGATTTGTTAAAAAGCACAGAGTCGTTCACATCCAAAACAGGACTTTTAATCCTCTATTGAAATTTGTGTCTTCATATCTAATAAATCTACTAAAAAAATGATAAATCTACTTCTCTCCTTGTTGTGAAAATACACCTCATTTAGACTCAAGTTACTGACTCATTCAGTGAAGGGGCATATTTATTTAATATTAAACTTTTATTGTCAATGTGCAGAGTATAGGTACAGAGCCAATGAAATGCAGTTGTTTTCACATAT
This sequence comes from Moxostoma hubbsi, assembly GCA_032164185.1. Classification (NCBI taxonomy): domain Eukaryota; kingdom Metazoa; phylum Chordata; class Actinopteri; order Cypriniformes; family Catostomidae; genus Moxostoma; species Moxostoma hubbsi. Next base: position 16,627,192 of record JAVLUX010000039.1, read on the forward strand.
CCCAACTAAGCTGGGGTCAGAGCGCAGGGTCAGCCATGAAACAGCGCCACTGGAGCAGATAGGGTCAAGGGCCTTGACCCTAACAGTGGTATCTTGATGGTGCTGGCGCTTGAACCACTGACCTTTCGGTCAGTAACTCAGAGCCTTTACCGCTGAGCTAACTCCCTATATGTCATGTCATTTGGTGGTCTTGTTCATAACAGCTCCAGGCTGCTTGTGGTAAGCTATTTCCTATGGATTCAAGTACAGCTCCTATTGACTTGACAGGAATCTCCAAAATGGTTGGTCAAGATTACGATAAAATATTTCAAATCAGCAATAAAAGACAAATTAGTATCATATTCATATCAGTTGTGTATCAATAGATTATGCTAAAAAAAAATACTTTTCAGGCTGGTCCAGCTAATGCACATTGTCAATTAAAACTGACAGGCAATGTCTTTGCCAAAAAACAAGACAAAACAAAAAAAACACCTTTAACCAACCTAGTCTCATATAATGAACTTTACTACAACAGAAATTTTAGTACACGTATGTGCTGAATTCTACGTTTCATCACAGTTTCCTGGTGAAATGAACACTATGCTACACCTAATGTTCAAGCCAAATCTACGCCCTTGCACACTGCTATGTAATGATATCAAAACAATTTTACAGTAATTCATAATTTGAAAAATTATACATTTGAATGCTTCCGCTTTTTAACACTTCAGCAAAAGCTCACCAGATAGAGTGTTGGACTTTGAACTCAGAAGACCGTGGTAAGCAGAGCTGACACGTGAGATGGAAGTGTCATAGAAGTAACACAAAATGAAATGTGGTTGCTTCATAAAATGTGCTGTGATAGTGCTTTCAGACACTATTGGTCAGGTTTAGTCATTGGTTAAGGGTGTCTACCTTTCGTTTAATTTTAGATCACAATTGGCTTGGTGCCGGTTAAGTTGTAGGTTAGGGAGGTACATCTAATATTCACCTTAAAAACCTCTTATGATTATGACACCCTTTCACTTGCTTTTGGCACACCCTGCTGGACATTTCACAGAGGAACTGCAGCCAAACATTTAACAAGGCACGTAATTTAATTTTGCAAAAATGTTGCCACGATCACTTAATGTTCATGAGACCAGACTGCTTTTAACTGTATGATGGGACTAGAGCCGCCATATTCAGTGTTACGATATCTCCCATTCACAAGTATACCAGTGACCCTTCTCACCGTATATTCTTGACAGGCAGGAAAGCCACCAAAGCAGTCAAATGCTTTAAACTAGAGTTCATTGGCTATGAAATGGAGACATGAACAAGAAATATTAGTCAGTGTATGGAAGTGAACAAGAACAATTTGTTCACTTAAAAGATTTTGTTCATAAACACATATTTGTTCACAAACAAAATGCCAGATATATAAGGAACATTTGCATATAATATTCTGAAACCAGCCAACAATGGCCAATGCTACAAAGCGCAATAGTTTGGTCAGTTTCCCTCCTTTGCTACTGAAACAGCATTTAGTGTAACTGAATGCATGAATTTATAGTGAAAGCAGTGAAGGTTTTTAATCTGCTGGTAGTGCAAGTTTGGCCTGATGTGTTCCACAAGGTGGTGTGTCCCTTTACCAAGTGATTTATGTTCAAACAGAAATCATTACTCTTAGAATACTGGGCATCCTAGTGTGAGTTTCTGAGTCTGCTTTTAATGGTCGGTTGCTTTGACGACCTTGAAGATAAACTTTTCACGCTTGAAACGAGTTTGGTCTGCGGTGTGATGATAAATCTTATTTATCGCTCGTCTGCCCCTGTGGGAGGGGAGTGAGACATGGTGCGTGTCAGACATTTTTCCACTGGTGCACAACCCCCCCATATCAGATGCACTGATAATAACAACAGTCAGGTGAATCAATTACAGTGCTCAACAGTGCATATACTCAAGAGCCATAATCAAGATGAAACTGAGGTTTTGTTACTAGTGCCCCTAGACACAGTTCAAATATCTATCAGCTTGCAACTCCACACATGAAGTTAGTGCCATCTGTATCTCAAAGGGATGGGGGATGTGGGTTTTGTTGGGAGGATATTCTGGTGAAGGCCTTTATTTGTTAGCTCCACTTCTCTATGTCTGGTAGAAATCCAATTCTGTGACCTTAGAGAAGTATTTGGGGACTGAGAGAGTAGTATTGATTGGCAAAATTGGAACTTCACAGCTATGGTGAAGAATTCTGGACCTTTGGGAATTTTCATAGGAGAGGCAATTACATAAGGAAAAAAATAACTGCGATGCCAGATGGTCAGTTTTTCTCTGCTCAAAAATCTCATTGTATGTTATCCATGATGAGGTGACATTAGAAAGTTATGCATGTGTAACGGTATATAAATATGTTAAATTACTGCATAAATGGGGACAGCGCCATCAAAATGGTGAATGATGGTATTTGATGTGTGGAATAGGGAACTCCCACAGCAGAGCTAATGAGACATGCTGTGGGTAAGTGGCACATTTTGAGTGGTCTGGAGGATTATCGGTTAAAAGTACTTAAAAACACATAAATAACTGCTCTATTGTGAATCGATCTTGTAATGAACATGTTAGGGATCTGCTGACATGTGTTTGGCGTCGAATGTGTTCTTTTATATTAAGTTATTCTGACTTTGTTTCACGAGGCTTGATCGTAATTCCTCCGTGTATTTTCTTGTTCTACTGATTAATTCTCTGTGCCACGAAACCATTATTTCCATTTTTGTATCTCCATTATGCAGGTAATGTTGTAAAATTTTATTGATTTAATCTGTTTAATTGATTAATTGCATGTCCCGAATTGCCCGTGTTCACCACTAGGTGGGGACGTTTCGTTCCATATTGAATTCATTTGAACTGTTCTAGAAAGAATTTTGTGAAAATGCTTATTGTAACTGTCAATTTGCTAAAATTGTACAAAGATCTGATAAGAATTAAATCACTTATGATCACAAAGTTAAAAGATTTAAAAGGATTAAAAAGGAAAAATAACTGTTTTAATTAAAACAGAGCAGAGCTAATGAGACATGCTGTGGGCCAGATTAATTCTCTGTGCCACAAAACCATTATTTCCATTTTTGTATCTCCATTATGCAGTAAATAGAACACTCTGGCAAGACCGTCACACATGCCTGGTAAAGACAGGGAAGAAAGCTTTAGGTGATTTCACAGTAAAAATTACAAGCATCAGTGACATTCTCACTGGCCTTTAGGATGTAGAAACATTAGTAGCATCACCACATTTGAACCACGACGTCATGCAAGAATTTGGCAAGATTAACAGAGTCAGAAATTGCTTAGTAATGCAATGCAAAGTGTCTAAAACTACCCTTAACCATGGTAAAATAATTGTACCCCACAGGATTACGTGTCTTATTACTTTTATAAAATGAAATCAACAGCACTATGATAAAATACACTAATACTAATAATAAAGAGTTCAATTTATTATATATACTTATCACAAGGAACAATCCTTCCAGAACTAATAAAGCTCATTATCCTAACTGTAGGCTGTTTGCGGTTACCAGGCAATGAAGCAACTTGACGCATTATATTAATATTCCGTTTAATACAAGCTAACCTCAGTCGACAGTATTTCTGACATAAATAATTTTGACTCGTCCATCCTTGCAAAAATTGAGGTTAAAGTGAGGCACTTACAATGGAAGTAATTGAGAATAATTTTTAGAGGGATTAAAGAAAGAAATGTGAAGTTTATAATTTTATAAAAGTATTTAGAGTATATTAATTATTCTGCTAAAAGTCTCTTGTGTAATATTTGAGATGTAAATTTGTTTAAATCATCAGTTTTGTGGAGGACTGTTGTAGATGGATGAACTTCTAGTTATTTGTCAACAACATTACATTGTCACAGCAACAAAGTTGTAAAATTGGATATACCTTTGCACAGAAAAGGTTAGTGAGTGATTTTATCACCCTAAAGCCATATTAACATGCATGTTTTGTGGCTATACTTCAGAAATAGTGAGTATTTTAACATTAATGGATGGGCCCCATTTACTTCCATTGTAAGTGCCTCGCTGTAACACAGATTTTTGCTTTTTTAATTTTAATTTTTTAATTTTTTTTAGGAGAAATAGAAATTACTTGTTGTATTAATCACCATTATGCCACAAATGCTGTCAACTGAGTTTAACTTGTGTTTAAGGATACATATAGAAAAATATCACATAATATTCTTATGAAGGGGTCATGACATGTCTTTTTTTATATGTCTCTTGAGGTTCAATGATAATATTAGTAAAGTTTGTTTGCATAGAAAAATAATATATTAGTAAAACATGCTAATTTTCCACCCTCATTCTCACCCTCTGTCAGAAACGCTCAGTTTTGGTGCAGCTTCTTCTTTTAAGACTAAAATTAAATGCCCTCTGTTCTGATTGGCTCTCTGCTCTTGACTGACCTGCCATCTCACTGCTCACCACTACTGGGTGGGGCTACGGAAGTGATAAATTAATTTAGCCGTTTATGTGTTGCTGTAGAGGTGGTCAGCTGCAAATGTCTTCCACAATGTGACATCGCAATGTGGAATATTTAGAGAACGAGTCATTTTGTCAGCTTGATTTCAACAAATGCTCTTTTTGCAGTTAGTGAAATTCTGAAAATCACAGTCTTTTTTATTGCACAAGGGCCTCTTATATGTCAAAAGATCAAGAACAGTTTGATTACTCATGACATCTTGAATATTGAATGTGAGGTCACAGGTGTGCATTTATCTGCATTTTACTACAACTTTAAAAGCTCATTCAATCAGAATTTAGAGTCTGAACTGTGCGTTTTATTAAATAAATGTATGTTCAACCTGGCTTATAAAATGTCTAGGTTGCGTATGTAACCTCCATTCCCTGATGGGAGCGTGTTGTGTCAAAGAAGCGACACTAGGGGTCTCTCTTGAGTGCTGAATATGCCTCTGGTCTATGAAAAATGGCCAATGAGAAGTTGGCAGACAGTATTTGCATACCCCGCCCCAGACAAAGGGGTATAAAAGTTGGGAAATACGTCGAGTTCATTCAGGATTTTTCTAAGGAGCCGGAAATGGTCCGGCACTGCAGTGGCTCGACTCAGCGACGTGGCCGGGAGATACGTTGAGTTCGATAAATCGAGAAGCGATTTTCGCACGCAGTGATTTGGCAGGTTCGCCGTGTACTGCGGAGAAGCGGCCGCTCATGAAGAGGGGCGGAGGCCTGGCAAACTGAATTGCGTAACCGAGTCGGATGGTCCGGGCCAGCCAGCGAGACGGGTTGGGAAGTGAAATCCACGCGTCCAAACTAGAGGTACCAAGGGGACAATTATTTTTGACGTACCCGGCGGGGCTTTGCAGCGGGGCGGAGCAGGTAAAACTGCGTCGGGAAGCGAAAGCGCATCCCGAGGTTCTGGTGCTGAGAAAAGACTCAAAGCACTTACTTTGCTCCGCACACCCGGCAGGGGGTGGGTCAGCCACTTGAGGAGGAGGTCGAACATAGGCGTCCTCTAGACTCGTCGGAACTGGCCGGCCGGGGAACAGTCGTGGGGCTGAAGGTGGGTGGTCCGCGTCCAGCGTGCTGGGACTGTTGAGATCTGGTGGCAGAGTGCCGTGAGAACGGCATTTGCAAGCCAGGTGACCCAGAGACAAATGAAATAGCTCTTTTACTGAGAATGTGGTTACCACAGTCCCGAGGGGGTGTGGCAAATTAAATAAATCGAACAAAAGATTCTCCTCCCGGCCCTCCACCGGGGGACGGGGTGGTCTTACCATCTCCGGAGCTAACGTCTTGGTCCCTGGTTTGAGCGTCTCAGGGGGGCATTGAGGAAGCGAGCCTTGTCGGTCTCAAGCACCTCGAACAAGTTCAGCCACAGATGACGTTCCTGGACCACAAGCGTGGCCATCACCTGCCCAAGTGACTGCGCTGTGACCTTCGTGGCCCTGAGGGCGATGTCGGTCGCTTAGCCCAGTTCCTGCAACACATCGGGATCAGGGCTACCCTCGTGCAGATCTTTGAGCGCCTTGGCCTGGTGGACTTGCAGGATGGCCATGGCGTGCAGAGTGGAAGCGGCCTGTCCAGCGGCGCTGTAGGCTTTGGCAGTAAACAATGATGTTGTCCTGCAGGCCTTAGAAGGGAGCACAGGTGATAGGGCTTCCGCGACATAGATGGAGCGCAACAGCCCTATCCACCTGGGGAATTGCCGTATAACCATGGGCCGCTCCGCCGTCGAGGGTAGCGAGAGCGGATGAGCAGGCTTTGTGATGAGTGGAGAGGGGGGCTCTCCACGAAGATGTCAGTTCATCATGCACCTCCGGGAAAAACGGGACTGGTGGGGGGCAAGGCTGTGAGTGGCGCAAAGACCCCAGGAACCAGTCATCCAACCACGATGGCTGTGGGGAGGACGGAGGGTTCCAGTCCAACCCCACGCTGGCGGCAGCCCGGGCAAGCAGGTCGGACATCTGCGCATCAGCCTCAGCCTGGATGTGCTGGCCCGAAGGCGGCAGCCCAGGGGAGGCATCAGTGTCAGACGCCGCGCTCTCCGATGCAGCGGCGAGCTCATCCACCTCAAGCTCTAGAGGATAGGCAGGCCGGCCGTGAGGCGAGCCGCTGTTGCCTCGACCACGGTCGGGAGTCAACGAGCGTGCTGGGGGGCGGGTGGTCCGAGGGGGCGTACCCGGCGGAGCTGCACCCGCTGCCATCCCCAGATCGCCTCCACTGCCAGCCGCATCGTCCTCAATCCCGTGGGAAGAAGGAGCGACACGGGGGGCTGGAGTGACGTGCTTTCTATTGAAAGCAAGCCGCAACCGCAACGTTGCCATGGTCATGCCCTCGAAGTGAGAGCATGAGCCATCCACAAACGCTGCCTCGGTGTGATTGCTGCCCAGACACACGAGACTACGCCTGTGGCCGTCTGAAGTGGAGAGCACTCTACCACATCCAGGAACTACAAAGGGGCAGAATGGCATCTTTAAAAAGACGCGTCCTGAAAAGGACGTTCAACGTCGCTGTGTTAGAGGAATTTTTAGAGGAAATTACTCTTTTATAGAGAAAATCACTCTTTTAAATATAACTCTTTTAACTCTCAGCACTGTCAAAGCGCCCAGGGGCAAGCTGCACTGCCATGCAGAGAAGGAGAAAGCCGCTGAAGCACACCGTAAATCCAAAAGCAAGCAGAGTGTCAGAGGAACAGAAGCAGGAACTGGTGTGACTCGCAGCTGGCTGCATACATGACCATTGGCTCCGAAAGAAAACTCAACATATTTCCCCGCTTTTATACCCGTATGTCCGGGGCGGGGTATGCAAATACTGTCTGCCAACTTCTCATTGGACTTTTTTCATAGACCAGAGGCATATTCGGCGCTCAAGAGAGACCCCTAGTGTCGCTTCTTCGACATCGAAGTGAGCGACAGACGGGAAACATTAAACTTGCTCTTACAAATGTTTTGTAATCATCTGTACTATTGGGCATAACTGACCGTCAACTTTTTTGCTGGGTTTTGTGAAAAGTTATATATAAAGAGATAATTTTGAAAACTCCCAAGTAAATTTAAGTCAAATGCTATTTCAATTTAATGCCAGAAATAATACTTTTTTCTCACTAAAACCTTTTTTTTCTCTCTAGATATGTTAATAATTTCTAAAATATGCTGCAGTAAATCCTATGATCAACAAGTGGAATAATTTATGATTTTAGCACAGGATGTGCTAAAAATGATCTTTTTCAGTTTAAATCCTTCTTACCCACAGCCTTCAGTGAAGCATATTTGTTGAGCTCTTTCCCTGGTTTCTGTTGCTCATAAACATGGGACAGCTGACTGAGGGCTGGATACGGGTGGGATTGCATTATGCTGTTCATCTGGCCGCCATCTGCAAACAAAACAAAATATTGTTACACAGTGGCATCGTTATTTTTTTTTTTAATTTACAGAATTTATTTTTGTAATCTCTAATAATATGCCTTGCTTTATTGCTGAATAAATATCACACAAAAGAGTAATGACAACACAGATACCCTGGAGAAAATGTTGTTGCTCAGAGGTTGCTCTTTCAAAGCCCAGAGGCTTATTGTAGATCTCAATTTTGTTTCATTTAAGCATAACCTTGTCTTAGATGTTTCTCCTAAAGTTCCATAAAAAAGACAAATGAGATTATTGTTTCATACAGCTCACTTAGGAGAACTCACTGAGTAGATTATAAAAGATTTGTTATAATGTAAATTACATTGGAGTAGGTTAGATCTTGGCGGACTAGATCTGCTTTACACACACTGCTGCAGCTTGACTTGAGTCAATATACTATTGCTGCTGCTCTCGTTAATGTGCTGCATTTGAGACAAGAGACATGCTGCTGCTACATCACAAAATCACTTAAATCTCCACATAAAGTTGATCTAGACTGTGGAGCTGGGGAGGAGGAGGGTAAATGATTTGCAACGCTGTGCAGCTGGACAAGCGTTGAAGCTGTTGTGGTCAGCACCAGTTTTAAATGCTTTGACAGAAGGGTGTAATTGCCTGATAAGTTTACAGGAACTGAACCTCTTGGCCTGCACCATGTAGTTTCCTAACTGAACTAAGTAGGACATTAAGACCGTGGAACTATAAAATTAATGTAAATAGCTTAGTTCATCGCAAAAGTCTCATTTCATTTCCACTGAATCTCATCGCTGTCTAGGAGAAAAAACTGCTATATCAAAAATGAGATATTTGTTATTTCTCTTTCCTATGGGCCAGCACTTCAGACAGGAAATGGTCCAGACACCTAGCTTTTTGAACAGAATAAAGAAAAAGAATGAAATTGAATAGTTCTGATAATGAGCCATTTGCTGCATGTGTGCAGTTTATGTTACAACCAGGTTCAGTCTCCCTCCTATGGTGTGAAATACCCAGAATAAGCACTACAGTATATAAAAGCAGTGCCATTGATTTCCTCCCTTGACTCCTCTGGTTCATAGTGAGGAATTGTCAGTCGTGAATGACAATGAAAGAGGTGTAACCTGTGTAGCAGAGCTGTCAGTGCAGAGCTCCTTTTGTGACTAATTAATCACTTAGCCCTGCAGCAGGGTTTCTGACACACGTCTGTATTGAGCACCATACAATAAGTCATAGTGCTCAACAGTGCTACTGGAAAAACAGTATAGACTACTGTGTACATTAGCGGTTATTAGAGCAGTTTTTACTGCTCAGTAAAGTTCTCAGTAAAGTTTTTGCCAAATGACTACAGATAGGATTTCTTTGTTGACAAAATTGTTTCTAATACATCAGGCAATTTATATACCACAGAGACCTCAGGCAAACTGTAAATTGAGTGATGAGCACTCCACCGGCTGTCGTTTTTGAAGTGTATGTTTCAAAATTGGTGTAATGACAAAAACAAAATCAACAAGCTCATATGGAACTGAAAATATGGAGTAAAAAACTCTTTTATGAAGAACATTTAGATTTTTTGAGGCCACAATGTTTCTGTCAAGCATGCAAGATGTTCATTTTGCACATTACAGATTTTTCTGCCTACTCTTGATATTTTAACAGAAGAATCCAATCTTTTCTATTATCTTCTAGTTATTTTCTAATGCATCAACTGATATAGAGTTGTCTATTTTCAAAATAGAATGACTTCTGGAAAAGAACATTGAAAACCTCTGTGCAAATATGTGAACGCCAATGCTTCTATCTACACAAAATCAATTTTGTCCGCAATAGGCTGAGAGACGCTGGACTGAGGGCTTGTAAGCCTGTTGAAAGGCAGGTCCTAACCAGACATCACCGGCAACAATGTCGCCTATGGGCACAAACCCACCTTCACTGGACCAGACAGGACTTACAAAAAGTGCTCTTCACTGACGAGTCATGGTTTTGTCTCACCAGGGGTGATGGTCGGAGTCGTGTTTATCATCGAGGAATGAGCATTACACCAAGGCCTGTACTATGGAGCGGGATAGATTTGGAGGTGGAGGGTCCATCATGGTCTGGGGCCAGACATCCTCCTCCCTCATGTGGTACCCTTCCTGAAGGCTCATCTTGACATGACCCTTCAACATGACAATGCCACCAGCCATACTGCTCATTCTATACGTGATTTCCTGCAAGACAGGAATGTCAGTGTTCTGCCATGGCCAGCGAAGAGCCCGGATCTCTACCCCATTGAGCACGTCTGGGACCTGTTGGATTGGAGGGTGAAGGCTAGGGCCAATCCCCCCAGAAATGTCCAGGAACTTCCAAGTGCCTTAGTGGAAGATTGGGGTAATGCAGTCCATGAGGAGGAGATGCACTGCAGTACTTAATGCAGCTGATGGCCACACAAGATACTGACTGTTACTTTCAATTTTGATTTTGAAGTTTATGTCTTAGATGATCTTAATAATCTTTTTGTCACGGAACGAACAGGAGTCAGACAGGTTGTAAGTGAAATCGTGTTTATTACAGCATTGCAGAAGCAGACGGAGAGTGGTGAGCAAACAGACAGATGATGATACTGATGGGAACTTAGCTGAAGGAATAACTTGAGTCTCTAGATATTCAGACGGGTGATGGTGAAGTCGCAGGAATGAGTGAAGACGGTGGACCAAAGACAGTAGTTGGCAGATGGTAACAAGGTGAGGAAGAGGGTCCAGCGAATACAGGTAAGTAGCAAGAGTCCAGACAAGACGAGACCAGACAATGAGAGTGTGAAGGAGAGTTGAATATAAAGGGTGGTGAATAGATTAGGTGCAGGTGATGAGAATCAAAACTCCGGTGATAGTGAACGAGTGGGAGGAGTGAGTGAAGCTGGAGGAATCCTGACAGTACCACCCTCCTCCGAGGCGGCTCTTGACGCCAGAAAAGAGGGATAGAGACGGCGACGAGGTCTACCATGACCCCTGGGAGCAGGGCGATCAGGATGGTCCACGTGGAACTGCGTGAGAAGAGCTGGATCCAGAATGTCCTCCCGCGGAACCCACGAACATTCCTCAGGGCCATAGTCCTCCCAGTCGACCAGGTACTCCAGCCGAGGGCCTCGTCGCCGTGAGTCCAAGATGGTGCGGACCCGGTAGATGGGGTCCTCCTCGACAGGAACCGGAGGATGAAGGACGTCAGGAGGGACTGGTTCTGTGGGAGGAGAAGTGACTGGTTCAACGAAGGGCTTCAACAGAGAAACATGGAAAGAAGGTGAGATCTTATATTGAGGAGGAAGACTTAGCTTGTCCGTGACTTCGTTCAGCTGCCTCTGCACGGTAAATGGACCAACGTATCGGGGACTCAGCTTACGGCAGGGCAGGCGGAGGTGAATGTCCTGGGTCGAAAGCCACACCTTTTGACCAGGCTGGTACTGGGGAGGTTCCGAGCGACGACGATCAGCTTGATCCTTATGCCTCCGCACTGCCTGTTGGAGATGTACGTGAGCTGAGTCCCATACCCTCTCGCTCTGCTGGAACCAGTAGTCGACAGCTGGAACCTCAGAAGGCTCACCGGACCAAGGGAAGAGTGGAGGTTGATATCCCAGGACACACTGAAAGGGGGTGAGGCCAGTGGTGGACTGCCGAAGGGAGTTCTGGGCATATTCAGCCCAGGGGAGAAACTGGGACCAGCTGTCCTGGTACTGGTGGCAATAGGATCGTAGGTAACGTCCGACCTCCTGGATCTTCCACTCAGTCTGGCCGTTAGTCTGAGGGTGGTAACCAGAAGACAGGCTCACCGTTACCCCGAGGAGTCTAAAGAAGGCTTTCCAAACCCTAGAAATGAACTGTGGACCTCTGTCCGACACAATGTCTTTGGGGATGCTGAAGTTACGAAAGACATGATTGAAGAGGGCTTCAGTGGCCTCCAGAGCAGTGGGAAGTCCCGGCAATGGGATTAATTTGCAAGCCTTCGAGAAACGATCCACAACAACGAAGATACAGGTGTGATTACTGGACCTGGGAAGGTCGGTCATGAAATCTACTCCAATGTGGGACCAAGGTTGCCGAGGAATGGGAAGTGGAATGAGCTTGCCCTCCGGGAGTCTTCTGGGGGTGTTGGTAATGGCACAGACTGGGCATCCTCTGACGTACCGGGACACATCCTGTGAGATGGAAGGCCACCAGTACCGATTACTGAGGAGCGAGAGGGTATGCCTGCTACCTGGATGTCCAGAGCCCGGAGCGGTGTGAGCTGCGTCCAGAAGGGCGGCACGTAGGTGGAGAGGGACGAAGACGGATCTTACTGGACCTCCCGACGGAGCGGGATGACTACGATTCTCCTGGGAAATCTGTTCGTTGATGTCCCAGACGATCGGGCTGACGAACACGGCTGGAGGAAGAACAGGTTCGGGGGGAGAATCCTCACAGGATGAGTGATGAAGACGGGAGAGACGTCCGCTTTGCAATTCCTACTTCCAGGTCGGTATGACACGGTAAAATCAAAACGAGTAAAGAAGAGAGCCCATCTAGCCTGACGAGGATTTAGCCTCTTCGCCTCTCTGAGGTATTCCAGGTTGCGATGATCAGTTATTACCTCGAAGCGGTGATTAGTCCCCTCTAGCCAGTGTCTCCACTCCTCTAAAGCCAGCTTGATGGCAAGCAGTTCCCGATTCCCGATGTCATAGTTCCGCTCCGCTGGGGATAGTTTTTTGGAGAAGAAGGCGCATGGATGGAGTTTAGGAGGATCACCCTGCCGCTGAGAGAGGACCGCCCCAACTCCTGTAGAGGATGCGTCCACCTCAACAACGAAAGGGATTTCAGGGTCAGGATGAACCAGGACGGGAGCGGTCAGGAAGGCTTCTTTGAGGTGTTGAAAGGCTGAGATGGCTTCTGGAGATAAGGACAGGGTCTTGGGCCTGCCCTTTAAAGCTGAGGTCAGCGGAGAACTGATGTGGCTGTAGTTAAAGATAAATCTCCTATAGAAGTTTGCGAACCCGAGGAATCGTTGGAGATCCTTCACAGAAGAGGGCTGGGGCCAGTTTTGGATGGTTTCCACCTTCCTCTGGTCCATCTGAACTCCCTGTTGGTCTATGATGTAACCCAGAAACTGAACAAAGGGGGTGTGAAACTCACATTTCTCCAGCTTTAAGTACAGCTTATGAGCTCTCAGTTTCTCCAGGACCAGAGTGACGTGATGTTGGTGTTCAGAGGGAGTTGAGGAGTAGATGAGAATATCATCAATGTAGACTATCACAAAATGGTTGAGGTACTCCCGGAAGACCTCATTCATGTACCCCTGGAAGACTGCTGGTGCGTTGGACAGCCCGAAGGGCATGACCCGGTATTCATAATGGCCTGAGGGCGTGATGAATGCCGTCTTCCATTCATCACCCCGACGGATACGAATCAAGTTATACGCACTGCGGAGATCAAGCTTGGAGAAGATGCGGGCGCCACGCAGCTGTTCCAGTGCTGCTGGGACCAGAGGAAGGGGATAGCTAAACTTGACTGTTTGAGAGTTGAGATGATGATAATCAATGCATGGCCTCAAGCCCGTGTCCTTTTTAGCCACGAAGAAGAAACTGGAAGCAGCAGGGGATGTTGAGGGGCGAATATACTCCTGTTTGAGGGCCTCCTCCACATATTCCTCCATGGCCTTCTGTTCCGGGATGGACAGAGGATACACACGGCCCTTAGGTAGAGTGGCTCCAGGTAGCAGGTCGATGGCGCAGTCCCATGGCCGATGAGGTGGTAGTTTGGCCGCCAATTGCTTGCTGAACACATCCTGGAACGCCCAGTATGCAACAGGATTCTCCACTTGGAGTTGGACCTCAGGACTCTCAATGGAAGTGGAACAAATAGGAAACTCTGACCTTTCCTCAGAAGACGGTGAAGCTAAGGAGGGGTCCCTCTTAAGCGAAGCTATACAGGAACGGGAACAATCCTCACCCCAACGAAGGACCTCCCCAGATCTCCAATCGATGGTGGGCTGATGTTGGATCATCCAGGGGCGTCCCAGAATGAGCTCAGCGGTGGACTCCTCCAGCACCATGAAGGAAATCTCCTCGGAATGCAAACAGCCTATGCAGAGTGTCAGAGTGGGGGTGAAATGGCGAATTCGACCTCGACCCAGCGGCTTACCCTGGATGTTGTGAACTTGGAGGACTTGATGACTTCGGAGCTTTCGGACATTCAGTTTTTGTAGGAGTTGCGTGGAAATGAAGTTTCCCGCCGAACCTGAGTCGAGGAGGGCTTGTGCTGAGACACATACACGGGAGGTTAGCAGATGGACAGTAGTCCGGTTTAAAGTAGCAATCTTGGGAGGAATTTGAATGGTACTCACCACCGGACGTTGAGGTCGAACGGGGCAGGTGTTGATGAGATGTCTATCATCCCCACAGTATAAACAGAGGCGGTGTTGAATGCGACACTGTCGCTCCCCAGAAGAGAGATGGTTGGAGTCAATGTGCATTGGTTCTGGTGCTGGAGGAGCGACTGATGGAGCCGAGGGCGGAGGACTTACAGCGGTGGCTGGATGCTCACAGGCAGATAAGCGTTGGGATACTCGAATGGTCTTCTGAATGAGGCTTTCGAGTTCCAGAGAATCCTCATATACCACTATCAGCTGACAGATGTTAGAGTTGAGACCATGCCGAAAGGCAGTAAGCAGATCGGTTTCATTCCAGCCGCTAGAGGCCGCCAGCGTGCGGAACTGAAGAGCATATTCACTCACTGAAGAAGTTCCTTGGCGAAGATTGAACAGTTGGTCGTGAATTGTGAGATCGGAAACTGTCTGACCAAAAACCTCCTTGAAATGTTGAATGAAGCTTGACATTGATTTTAACACTGGGGAATCAGAATACCAAAGGGATTGAGCCCACTGAAGGGCTCGGCCGGAAAGCAGGGAGATGACGAAGGCAACCCGGGCTGAATCATTAGAGAACTGATGAGCCTGTACCTGGAAATAGAGCGACACTTGAAGCAAAAATCCGCTGCAATCCTCCGCCTCTCCGGTGAATGTCGCTGGTCGGGCCATGGGACTCGCAGAGGCAGCTGACGAAGCAGCGGGTGTTTGCGGAAGTGAATGTAGACGCGCTGAGTGAAGGATATCCTCGGGAACGGTGGGTGGGTTAACTGGTAGAGAAGGAAGAAATGACTGGCGAACAGCCTGAACGAGTTACGCGAATGGATCGCGTGATGGATTCCCCACAGGCTCCGCTGGATTCTGCATCTTTGGTCTGGTCTTCTGTCACGGAACGAACAGGAGTCAGACAGGTGGTAAGTGAAATCGTGTTTATTACAGTATTGCAGAAGCAGACGGAGAGTGGTGAGCAAACAGACAGATGATGATACTGATGGGAACTTAGCTGAAGGAATAACTTGAGTCTCTTGATATTCAGACGGGTGATAGTGAAGTCGCAGGAATGAGTGAAGATGGCGGACCGAAGACAGTAGTTGGCAGATGGTAACAAGGTGAGGAAGAGGGTCCAGCGAATACAGGTAAGTAGCAAGAGTCTGTGTGTCATGTATTGACGAGACCAGACAATGAGAGTGTGAAGGAGGGTTGAATATAAAGGGTGGTGAATAGATTAGGTGCAGGTGATGAGAATCAAAACTCCGGTGATAGTGAACGAGTGGGAGGAGTGAGTGAAGTTGGAGGAATCCTGACACTTTTTATGATCATACAAATATTTACACATGTTAATTTTGCTGAAAATAAAGGCATTTGAAAGTGAGAGGGCATTTCTTTTTTTTTAAAGTTTATGTCAAAAGGCAGTTCATAAATCAATGCAAGTATACTTTGCATTCACAGCATTTCCACAAGGGGCACTATAGTGGGTGTTAACGTGAAGTGAACTGTCATCTATTGTTGTATGCTCAGTCTCTTTCAGTTCAACTACTGTCATGGCGGAGCAACAATTTTCAGAAAATCTTGCCGAGAAATTCAGTTGACATGTATTGCTAGCTTCAACAGGAATAATAAAACAAGCAGTCCACATTTCGACACATAACGTAAATTTGTTGCCCCCTCAAGACTGAATGTATGATCAAGTGAATAGATTTATATGGAACATACTGGAGTCTATTTTGTTTACCTTTTTTCTTTTTTTAAATAAACTTTACCACTCAAAGTTAAAAGTGAGTATTTACCCAATAAACAAAGTACACTGAAAAATGTGTTACCTAAAAAATTTGCTTCATGTGGTAAAGTATAAATTAACTGGTTTCATTCAAGTCAAAAATTTTACTTAACATATCTGAATCAATTTGATTACTTTAGGTAAAACCAACATAACTAATAAGGGTTAGATCAAGTAGACATAGATATTTAAGGTAACAATTCCTTTTTACAGTGTATTAAACTTTTGTCCCTAACTAGGATACAGGAAAGGTCAGATAGTTTGAGGGGTCCTACTCCAGTGTCCTCAGATCTGTGGACTCCGCGGTGACCTCGGGCAAACTGTAAGTTGAGTGATGTTTATGAGTATTTTATGCTAATGTTAAGTGTGTTTCAAAGTTGCCAAGAAAAAAAAACTCCATGGAGCAAGAACAAGCTCACATTGAATTGTTAATATGGAAAATGGAATTTGTTCAGTGCAGGGGTGGATTATGACTAGCAAGGGCCCCGGGGCCAGTTTTCAATTAGGGCCTCCCCGGTCCAATTATATTTCCTCAACAAAGTTGAGACCCACGCTGCCAGCTCTCATTGATTTAAGATTCTTTTAATACCCATTCTGTTATTTACAGTCAGATTAACTCAAACATACAGCCCGGTCATGGTAAAGAAAATGCTTAACCGGAACAGGTTTGCTGAACAGCCACTGTTCTAAAAAAGACAGTATCATTTTAGCGTTTGTTATAAATAATGTAAACTCAATCTACATACTTGTAAATACTACAAATTATGCTTTCAAAAAACAAGAATGCAGCAAAATCTGCAATAAATGTGTAAACATGCATATATTTAAAGGGGCAATAAAACATTGACATTTTAACATCATCAAACACTTTAAATATAAAGAATTTAACAAATAGACTCCTACAGCATGTACATATGGGTTTGTTGAAACTTTGCAAAGAGTTCATGCAATTCTGTTTGTAATGACACACCCACACCTTGGCTACCATTATTGTTCTCCCATCAAAAAGATTACTGTAAATTAACAGATTTTTTAAATGATTTAAGAGTCTGTTTTTGAATGTTCATGATTTCAAACTTCAGTGGTCAAAACTTACGCACAAGCCCTAAAATCTGCTTTAAGGTGCTCTTTCTTTCTTTCTTTCTTTCTTTCTTTCTTTCTTTCTTTCTTTCTTTCTTTCTTTCTTTCTTTCTCTTACTGTAAGACCTGTAAAAACTGTTCTAACTTCAAGCATTTAAAACTACTTTAAACTTTCAGATAAGGTTTTGTCCAACCAAAATTATAGTCTCGACAAACGTTAAGTTTCTAGGTCAGTATTTCTCAGTACCACACAAAATAAAATATAAATATCTTCTTTATTCCACCCACCTCAGCCCAGTTATTTTTTTTGTAATATTGGGGAGAAATGCAGTTATGGAAATTAATATTATAATAAATGTTTTGTTTGACAGAACTTTTCATACAAAGCATAACGCTTAACCCTATGAAGCCTAAAGTATGAAACAAAAGTCAGAAAATTCATATTTTTATAGAGTGGCTAAAATTTTTTTTTGATGACACAGGAAGGCAAAAAGGTCCTATGAGCGGGCTGGGGGCCCTCATAGTCACAGTGCCCTATTGAGGGGGTATTGTATAAGCTGTGGGGGGCACATTTTTAAGTGTATATAATTTGTTTTCAATGTTGATGGGTTGCCAGACTTTGCAAATAGAAAAATAGAAAATAGAAAAAAACAACAAAAAAAAAACACCTTTTAGCTTTGAAAAACATTTGTTTTAATTATTTTTGGGCCAAAATGTTCCTGTTAACCATACATGCTGTTCACTTTGTACACCACAGATTTTGCGGCCTACTCTCTTGAAATTTTGACAGAAGTAGCAGATAAGTGGGAGTGATCCCATGCTTGTTTCTATTCAGTTTCATGGGTATCTTAGTGTTTGTTTTGTTTTTGTGTAAGAAGCTGACTCATCTCCACTGGGAGAACTTCCTCCCAAGTGTTTAGTTGCAAATTGCCTTTACACCATTTTCTCGTGCAATCACTCTCGTCATGGCAACACACCATTTGTGCTCTGTTTGTGGTTCATGCATTCAGTCCCTTGAATGGTTTCCACCACCCACATGCTAAGAAAGCTTAGTGTTTGCAATCGATGGAACTTTGGTGTTTATACTTGTGTCGTTAAATATTTCATCTCAAAAACCCAGCTTTACAATCAGCGGACCGCAGTGTGACCTGCTATGGAAGGATTAAATGGACTTGCTAGGGACCTCTACAGGTGTTCAAAAGACCTGCTCAGAATGGTTTTACGGTTCAAAATGTAACAATTTTCATGTAATATTCAGCTTTTTTTTTGCCAATGTGTGAATAGCTTGTAACGCAACTTAAAAAATTAGCCCTTCCCAGACTTTCTAGGTTGCCTATTAAAGCCTGTAGACTGATTTTCATGCAAAGGGAGCGGGTCGCTTTTACTGGGAAAATCCAAAGGTTGTGATGTTTATGCGCACTCCTGAAATTCTCAGAGAGTAATAGCTTCTCTTCCGCTATTCAACAGAGACAACAAACTGCAACACTAGGTAACGTTATCTTAGAGATGGAATCCAGCAAACGGCCAGCTCCCAGCCCAATACCGACTTCTATACAAATTCTGAGTAAGCCAAAAAAAAAAAAAAAGAAAGAAATTATCTACTAAATCCAATCTGGCTAAGCTGGAACGTGATCGTGGTCGAGAGGGCTTCTTTCGGGAGCCTCGGATACCTCTGAATATGAAAAAAGCCAATGCCAAATTGGCAAACAGAATTTGCATGTGACTCTGTTCAGTCAGATTCTTTCTTCGGAGCCAAGCGGTTCGTGTTCAGCGAGCTGAAAAACCTCACTTCTGTTCCACTCACCTCTAAGAGAGCTTTCCTGTTGGATCTACAGCGCATTGCCAGCTGCTTTCTTCCTTCTCTGCACGCCAGTGCAGTCCACGCCCCTGGGCACTTCGACAGACTTTTAAAAGAGCAAACAACTCCTCTAAAAGAGCAATATTTTCTCTGTCACGCATTGGCGTTGCACGTCTTTCTCAAGACACATCTTTATCAAGATGCCCTTCCACCTTTGCGTTGTTCCTGGATGCGGCAGATATCTCTCTGCTTCTGACGGTCGTAGGCGCTGCCTTGTGTGTCTGGGTCACGATCACACCAAGGCAGCGTTTGTGGATGGTTCATGTACCATTGCTCCTTCTTCCCACGGGATTGAGGACAATTGATGCTGGCGATGGAGGCTATTTGGGGAGTTCAGGAGGCACGGTTTCACCGGGTAAATCCCCACGAACCACCCGCACCCCAGCATGCTTGATTGCTTCCATCCGGGCTTGACATGAGACCGGCATGCCTCACAGCCAGTCTGTCTCCGCTGTGGCCATGGAGCAGGATGATGACATCTCTGCTGCATTAGAGAACGTCGCGTCTGATGCGGAGGACTCGTCTGGGTTGCCGTCACTCGTCTGGGTTGCCGTCTTCGGGCTTGCCAGCCCAGTCTGAGACTGACGCCCAGATGTCCAATATGCTTACCCGGGCCGCTGTGAGTGTGGGGCTGGACTGGAACCCTCCATCCTACCCTCAACCCACATGGCTAGAAGATTGGTTTGTCGGGTCAGGGTGCCGCTCTCAGCCCCGGTGTAGAGCTACCCGCAGGAAGCGGATGCCCCCCCGTTTCACAAACCTCCTGCAGGACCCGGAAGGCTCCCGACAAGATGTTCACTCAGGAGCTGGTAGTCAGACCACTCCTTCCTCCGGTGGAGGGGTGGGAGGAGAATCCTTGGTTTCCATTTTTTCATTTGCTGCACCCCTTTCATGCTGCGGTACCCACTTTTTCAATAAAAGAGTGATTTCTTCATCCCCTGGGTTACCTAGCCGCTGCCCGCAAACGTTCACAACCCCGGCCAGCCGGTTCTGACGAGTCTAGAGGACACCTCACTAGGACTTCCTTCTCAGTCGATAACCCACCCCCTGCCTTGAGCTCTCTCTCAGCACACATGCCTCAGGGCACAACCTTGTCTCCCGATGCAACACTACCTGCTCCCCACCTCTGCGAAGCCCCACCGGGTATGTCAAAAATTATCATCCCTTTAGTGCATCCCCACACACAGAGCTTGGACGCATGGCTGTTGGATTATACATGCAGAAGAATTGAAACAACATAATTTGGATCTAGGAAAAACCCTGCCTTTCAGTTTGGAATGTTTCCACGTCATAAATCAAATGGCCCAGGTGTCCTCATTGGTCAGAACGGCCCCTGCGCAACCTGACCTCCTGATCTTCCACAAAGAGTTAAAGCAGATTTCTCTTTTGTAAGGTTAAAAGGACCATCAGATTTGCACAACTCTAAGACATTTCATCTTAATCTAGCCTAGATAATGCTGAAAATCACTTTGAACTCTGGTAATGTTTGTACTAGACAAATTAATGACTAAAGACTGATGGACCTCTTTAAAATGTGTGTAGCGATGTGCAATCACCTATAATTGATAAATATAATCTTTAATTTTGTATGATTCATCTCATGGTAACTATAAGGTTTAACTTGATAAAATACAATGATGTGTAAAACCAATATGATTTTGTAACCAGGGATTTTCATGTTTTATTACCTACACGTATAGCATCCATAAAAATGTCATGTTTAGTATCTAAGCATTTGTTTGGGTATATAGAGAAAGCTGATGACAACGAATATCATGTCTCTTGTACCATTTGCAAGATATAAAGTTCATGATTAAATATGCACTATTTTTGAGTGGGAAAATAGTGAGAATCTCTAACAAAGGACCATAAATCGACTGTCAGAAAAGACAGCCCAGTCGACCATGTGACTCTGAAAAGTCACTTCTGATTGGCGTAGGACACCTTTGGGGATGCGGCCAATTTCAGTTCAAATATTTCCAAATAGGAAGAACATGCTCTCTTCTGCTCTTCTCCTCATGCCTCTTCATCATCTTGTCTCTTTGGCTCTCCTCTCTTCTGCCTGCACATGCTTCGTCGCACCGCTAAGAGGTCCCTCGCCATGTGAGATCCAAGGGAGCTCGGGACTCGATGTCCAGAGAAGGAATGAGAAGGCCTCACTTCAAAACCAATATCATCATTCATACAGACAATAAATTAGATCATACAGAGGTCAAAACATCGATGGAATTAATTTTCGACGAAGAACCAAGCAACACAAAGAACGCAAGGAAACACATCTGCCAAATTAAAAATTATAGGTTAAAAGGTGATAAAACTTTTTGAAAATTAAAAGATATGGCGACTAGTAACAGAACCTAACATATACTTTGTCTTAAACACATGCATAAATTATAACCAAAAATAAATAATTGATATGTTGTATATCAACTACCCTGAAAAAAACGTTTATCTTCCTTTTGCCTGCAAATTCCATGATTGAGGTCAGAGTGTGATCTTTTTTCTTCAAGCTGCACATGTAAGTCACCTTTTGGCGAGTGATGAGGTCAAAGTGCAAATATTCCATATGCTCACACATTGTGCATGTCTAGAGTAAGAGATGTAGATGTCTTATTAAAGTCTTTCTGTTGCATATCACAGAGCCTGTCAGCATTTCATGATTTCAAGGTTTTATGTTTAGTATTAGGCCAGAGCACAAGACATCTAGCCTCTGTTTCCATGCAGTATTCTTTCACATGTCAAGAGGAGAAAGATAATTTTCATAACACTCATTTTCTGTACTGACTTTACAAGAAACTGGCCACAAGAAACAACACATGCAGAATTGACTGGCAGTTTCAGAAGAGTGATGTCAGTGCTACTAAAAAACATGATATACCATGACACTGGGGAAAAAGAGATCAATGTAATGTTATTATCTTTAAACTAAAATGAAAACTAAATGGCAACAAGTTGAACTGAAATAAAAAGTGGCTTAATTAAAAAAACTGAAACAAATGTTATTTTTAGTATATTCTAAAATATGAAAAATTTACAACCTGTCTTCACTGAACATGGAAATTGCCACTAGATAGCGATAACAATAGATGATCATATTTAAATGATATCAGTTAAACACATTCACTTTGGCAGCCATACAGCTAAAATAAAAACTAAATATACTGAACTAAAATCTTACTGAAAATAGAAAACATTGGAAAAACTAAAAAGAAACAAAAACAAATAATTAATTAATTAGAAATAAAAACTAAATAAAAATTCAAAACTACAATAACCCTTGATTTAAATTATTAGAAAAAGGTATATTGTAGGGTTGCACTCATGCAATACAATATACAGTATAATCCATGTAAAATATACATAAATATGCCAACTCTCTTAGAGAGTGTGAGATCGGACTGCTTGGTGTTATAAACACTGATGTCCTCATTATCCACGCCATATGTTTATTTGTTCACTAGTGCTCATTAGACATGCAGGATGCTGCCTCTCATGAGAGAGAGCCACAGAAATCCACACAGAGTCATTACCATCAACCTACAAATGTCAGCATTACATTTCAAAAGCTGCCTGAAAGTCTGAAAAAAGATAATGCACGGTATATTTTAGATTCATCTCACTGATATGATGAGTTTGAATTAAAAATGAGAACATTCTGATAATCAGCCAGGCACTTAAAATGAGAAGAGCACATGGAGAGCTTTGTCTGCTTGTGAGATTCATGTAACTGCTTTCTTACTGATATAATGCACCAAATAAAACAGCAAAATCTGGGTTTACTTTGACAAAAGTGGAAATGAGTCCATTCAAAGTCCATTCTTATTCTATGAAAATGATTCAGATCCATTACAATTACAAAAAATGTGCAAAACAACTTGGTTTTAATGTAATTTGAACATGTAAGTTTGGGAAAGGATAGATCAAATTTTCATTTTATCAGGGCACCTAACTCTTGCATGACAAGATAATCTATCATAAAGATAAATGAGTATATGCCCGCAAAAACATCTGTCTAGGTTAAAAGCAGACAATTCATAATTTTGATTGAGCACACTATTGAAACAGCATTGGTAATAGATGATCTATTACAGATTTGAAGCATGACACCTTGTATTAAGGAAAGTCCAGACACCACCTGACCAACACTTGAAGTCTATGTGCAACACTGTGACAAATAAAAAAGCATTCAAATATCATTCAACTTACTAAATCCTTTAGAAAAGCACCTCTCTTTTTCAAAAGAATGCAGGGGTCTGCAGAACAGAGATCACCTCATGTCACATGTCATGTCACACTGTCTCCATTCCAGCACCCAGTTAATACTTTTTTGGCATGAAAAAAGTGGCTTTTATTAGACATACCACCTTAAGATATGCATGGGTGTTTTCCTTCATGTATCTGGGTCAGCAGCCTCCTGTGTCTACAACAGCTGATAAACACTGCCATATTTTGCACTCCTGGACAGCTCTGCACAACAGTCTACTGCATATTAAAGGGATAGTTCATCCAAAAATGAGAATTCTGTCATCATTTACTCACCCCTGTGTCATTCCAAAATAGTATGTGTAACAGTAAAGACTCATCAAATGAAAGGATGCGACCAGGGGATGACCAGCTCCAACAAGAACAATGAAGCACCTTAAAAGTAGCCCTTATTACTCGCACACTACATTCCAAGTCTTTGGGAGCCATATAATCAAATCAAATCAAATCAAATCACTTTATTGTCACACTACTGTGTACACGAGTGCAACAGCAGGTGAAATTCTTGTGTGCAGTTCCGAGCAACATTGCAGTAATGACAGTGACGAGACATAAACCACTTTACCATAAACAACATATTTACACAACACAATTTACATAACAAATGTACACTTACCTACACTACAATTTACATAACAAATGTACACAATACACACAATGTAGAATACACATACACTAGATAAGGGTATAAATATATATATATACACTAACTGAACTGGGAGCGAGAATATATTGACAGAATGAGGATTAATAAAGTGCAGTGCTGATTGTTGATCGTGAGAGATCATGTGTTCAAAAGTCTTATTGCTTGTGGGAAGAAGCTGTCATGTAGTCGGGTGGTGCGGGTCCTGATGCTGCGATACCGCCTGCCTGATGGAAGCAGTGAGAGCAGCCCATGACTCGGGTGGCTGGAGTCTTTGATAATCCTCCGAGCTTTATTCACACACCGTCTGTTATATATATCCTGGAGGGAGGGAAGCTCACCTCCGATGATGTTTCTGGCCGTTTGCACCACCCTTTGCAGGTCTTTGCGGTTGTGGGCGGTGCTATTGCTGTACCAGGCGGTGATGCAGCCAGTCAGGATGCTCTCTACAGTACTGGTGTAGAACCGTGTGAGGATGTGTTGGTTCATTCCAAACTTCCTCAGCCGTCTCAGGAAGAAGAGGCGCTGGTGAGCCTTCTTCACAACGGCCTCAGTGTGGACGGACCATGTGAGTTCCTCAGTAATGTGGACACCGAGGAACTTGAAGCTGCTGACTCTCTCCACCGGTGCTTCATTAATGGTGATGGGGCTGTGTTCTCTGTCTTTCTTCCTGAAGTCCACCACAAGCTCCTTGGTTTTACTGACGTTGAGGGAGAGGTTGTGCTCCTGACACCAGCGTGTCAGAGTGTGCACCTCCTCTCTGTAGGCTGTTTCATCACTGTCAGTGATCAGACCTACAACCGTTGTATCGTCAGCAAACTTAATGATGGCATTGGAGCTATGTGTCGCCACACAGTCATGTGTGTAAAGGGAATACAGGAGTGGGCTGAGAACACAGCCCTGCGGGGCTCCAGTGTTGAGGGTCAGTGATGAGGAGATGTTGCTGCCCATTCTAACCACCTGACGTCTGCCTGACAGGAAATCCAGGATCCAGCTGCACAGCGAGCTGTTTAAGCCCAGAGCCCGGAGTTTCACATCAAGCTTGGAGGGCACTATGGTGTTAAATGCTGAGCTGTAGTCTACAAACAGCATTCTCACATACGTGTTCCTTTTTTCCAGGTGGGATAGAGCAGTGTGTATTGTAGATGCAATAGGATCATCAGTGGAGCGGTTGTTACGGTAGGCAAACTGCAATGGGTCCAAAGAGGTGGGCAGAACAGAGCAGATGTGATCTCTGATCAACCTCTCAAAGCATTTGCTGATGATGGGGGTGAGGGCAACAGGACGCCAGTCATTTAAGCAAGTGATTTTGGCTTGCTTCGGTACAGGCACAATGGTTGATGTTTTGAAGCATGTGGGGACTACAGACAGGGAGAGGGACAGGTTGAAAATGTCCGTAAAAACACCAGCCAGTTGGTTCGCGCATGCTCTGATGACGCGGCCCGGAATGCCGTCTGGACCCGATGCTTTGTGAATGTTCACCCGTCGAAAGGATCGGGTTACATCCGCAACAGAGACGGAGAGTGTGAGGAACAGACTAAAATTTAAGTTGTTATTTACTAAAAATCTTTCTTGACCGCACTGATCACCATTCACTTGCATCGGATGAAAAGGGCAGCTTGGACATACTGCATGCTGTATTTGTGTTTCACAGAAGAAGTACAGTCATATGGGTATTAAAAGATACAAGAGGGAGTAAATGATGACAGGATTTTTGAGTGACATATTCCTTTACGGAAAATGACTACACTTTCTTTCGATGGCTTCTTTCTGACAAGAAAAGTATAAAAATTGCTCTGCACTCCAGGAAACAACTAATTCAAGAGAATATCCATCATCTGAATGGGACAGCAGAAGTGTAGTATGCGCCCCATGTTCATTGCAGGTGCTTATTTGCAAAATGTCACTAATTTGTTTGGAGAGATCCATCAGTCCTTGTTAGAGAGATGATGGATGTTGAACAGGACTTCCCATCTTTCAAATGGGGTTTTATGTGCAGATAGAAGGAAGACATCACTGTAAAGAGACTGAGGTCTAACCAAAACTAAAAATGTTTGGTGACGGGTTGCATCAAACATTGTGTGTTGGTTAATAAATCAACTGTAACTGTATAAAATACTTGTATGTTATTTGGTGAAGGAATAGTTACCCTAATATCACTCCAAACCATTATGTCATTGACCAAAATTCATGACGTCATGATGTTACATTGCTCATGGTCACAGGACGCAACGAGAACCATATTTGGTGTTTTCAATGTAGCTGCCATTTTTTATTTTATTTCTTTACTTCATGAATAAGATTTTAAGATTTGAGAGTGAATAACATTTAAAATTTTGTTCTATTCATCACACAAATACATCAAATCCCTTCAGAAGACTTGGAATATACAGTATATATGTCATATCGATTACTTTAAACTGTGGCTTTATGGTATGGAGTCACTATTCATTCATATTTAATCTGAATACACCCTGATAAGACTTTTTTAAAAATTCACCTTTTGTGTCCCATGAAAGAAAGAAAGTCATATGGGTTTGGAGCGACAATAGGGTGTAAAGAAGTTCATGCTCACGGGCAAGAAAGAGGCGAGAAACCGGCTTAACGTATAAATTATAGTTTTAATGGAAAACTCAAAAGACAAACACACAAGACGACAGACATGTCCGTGAACGATCTCTCTCTCACACCCGTCTTCCGCGGTCGGCCTTTAACCCTCTTGGGGGCTTGATTAGCCTAATACGGGACCGGGCGTCCTGGCCCCGCCCTCCACCGTGCCACATAGGGTAAATAAATTATTTACATTTTTAGGTAAACTAATCCTTTAAATGTAAAAAATGACATAATGATTGTTAAAACCCAATTTCCTATTTTGGGACAACAATTTGCATATACTATATTGTGTCAATGTTGCTTTGTCATTTTTCTGAACTGTAATTTTTCAGAGTAATCAAATGAGACGGGGCTTTGCTTACATAGCAGATTTCCCACTTCAAATTGATAATTTGAAGATATTCTTTTTACAAATTGAGAAAAAATGTGTTCACGTCTGCTCAACCATCTGTCTGTCAATCAAACCAAAGACATCTGTTTGATACACACATCCACTCATTTATGACTATTAATACATTTACTACGATTTATCTTTGTGTCATCCACTTCTAACTAGCTGTGATGAGTCTGTTTCTGTCTGATCAATCCCCAGACTCCAGAGTATTTTGAGGTTAGAAATGTCAAGGTTATCACAAAGCACATAGACTGAGAACAAGTCAACAATGTGACTATAAGATACCTTCCAGTTTCTCATTAAAGATACAGGAGGGTATTTCAGGAGCCGAATATCCCTCTGAGATGGAAGCAATAAAAGGGCATCTGAGCTCCCAAGTGATATTCAGCTCAGATCAGGGAGGACTATTATCTGGGTGTCTGCAACTTGCTCTTGACAGTAGCAAAAAGCAGCCATGGCAGGAAGAGTAGAACACAGTGGTTGCCAGATGTCAAATATCATCATCGCCTGTGAGGCGCTAACTGCCCTCTCTGTGACACCATTGTTTTTGGTCTTTTGTCATACCTTGTTTGTATCAATGAGACTGTGGAATGTGAGATCACATTTATTTTTAATTTCAGGCAAAAACGTAAATTCTGTAAGAAAGAAGGCCGATCACGATCTATCATGCAGATATTGTGATGTCATTGATATCTGTTACATTTTTGAATGAATTTCAACTGATGTGGAAGGCCACTGGACAGGGGGTCTGACTGGATGTGGATGGTCGTGGGAAAGGATTCAGACTGGATGTGAGCAGCTGCTGGACAGGGTTCAGACTGGATGTGGGTGGCCACTGGACAGGGGTCTGACTGCACACAGGCAGTCTCTGGACAGAGGTCTGACTGGGCGTGGGAGGCGATTAAGTCTTCACAAGTACAAATAGTGCTCAATCTAAGCAAAAGACTCTTCCAGACCTCCCCATTACTCTCTATTTATTTGGCATTATATCCAGTATCCAATAAAAGGATCATGGACAAATGGTGCTGCAAGGCAATGGGTCTCCTTCTGTTAAATGAAAAAAACTGAAGCCAAGGCACACAACACAACAAGAGGGTTAAAAATCCTTGTAAAGTGTAATCTCATATTGAACCCCAATATCCATTTGAGCAAAGTTTCAAGCTCTTTTGCCAGTGGAGAGCATGAGAACATGAGATTTCAAGAGATAAGAAGCTTATGGATCTCATCCATCAAGGCAGGATAAGTAAGAAACACTCTTTTGATGTATACTGTATGTCATTACATCAGGGACAGCTTTACAAAAATCACCTATTAACTGGATAGATTGAGGAAAATCATTATCTGGATATGCTTGTTAACCATGTGCAAATGTCCTTTTGTTGGGAACAACATGTACTGTACCATTATTCTAATATTGTAGGTATTTTTATCAGATAGCCTCCGCTCATGCAAGATATGTTACACTGATTGAATGCACAATAACCAGACTATCCTTACACAATATCACACGAGCAAGAGTGCCGTTATCCTAAATATTAGCATGGCTCATCGGGTAACTTATATTTCAGACACAGCATGGCCAGTTATTTTGTCTATTTTTGCTCCTTTAACAAAAATAGTTGCATACGAAGCCAAACCTCTCCTGACAGTCTGTCTGAAAAGCTGCGAACAAAGACAAATGGGGCGATACAAACATTGAAGTGTCCCAGTGCTGTTATACTAAATATCAGCACTCTTTAAATGCAACTTGTCCGATCCAATTAAAACACCGGAGCTAACTGTGGAATAATGAACTTTGTTTAATTTATCATGCTCCTGAGATGGCTATAGGCCTTTCAAAACACATCAGATCTCTTTCTCACACATACACATACCCATAGCACCCTATTTCCAGCACTATTATCACTGATCAACATAATTATCCACTTTACAGTAACACCTGTTATGCAATTAATGCCAGTCATTGCCTCTGGGTAAAAATTCCCATCACTATAAAATCTTAATAAAATTGCAAGTCTGTCTTGCAATTGATCATTATAAATTCCGACCTGTGCCCTGTTATTTAGCTGTTTTAGATGAGAGATAACTAGTCTGATTTCAATCATTAACAACTCATCCATGCTCAGTGTTGTAAGCATTAGATGTACATTCAATTTAACTTTGACTTAATCTGCTAGTTTATTTGTATGTAAAACTGTTTTTGTATCTACTATGTCTACACTCTACCCCATAGTTTTGTCAACAATTTTTGTCTTACCCACACAGCCCCATTTTATACTGGATGGATATCACCTGCAACATTAATATTATTTAAATCTCTCTTTAACAAAACAATCAATACTGTAAGTGAAAAGCATTCGAGTAGCACATATAAATTTACTTTCCACAAATGTTACATTTTTGGACACATTACACATTACATACAAAGCAAACTCAAAATCAATCCAAGTACCCCTGGATCCTGCTGATGTAACCCCCAGTGGTAAATGTACTCCTGGTTGGGAATCGCTGCACTATACAGTAGCATGACATAGAAATCTTTTAGTATTATTCATTAGAGTTTCTGCTTTGATAAAGAAATCTGGGTGTCCACTTAAAGCTGGAGCTGAACAGACAGCGAGCAGATATGATTCCCATTTCTGTGCTGTCAAATGATAAATAGGCTGGAGGTGCTAAGTGTTCTACAACAAATACATTAATCTGTCATTTCCCCTCACTGCCGAGTGCTACATGAAATGAATTATGCATCCTTTTGGGGCAGTGTGTGTTGATCTAAGGATTAGAGACAGTGTGTGTGCAAATGTGTGTTTTTGTGCTTGTATGAGCGTGTTCAACATCACAATAGACACAATCAGTCATGTTGGGAGTACCTAGAAAGAGCAACAGGGCTGATTAAAATCAATGCAAACATGAATGACATCTATAGGTGACAAAGGCAGTCTGGGTTGAATCCAGGGCTGGACTGGTAATCTGGCATACCGGCATTTTCCCGGTGGGCCGACGAACTTTGGGGCCTATCATGGGCAGACTGGCCATCGGAAGAACCGAGCGGGCCAGTGGGTCGGCCGCGAAATCGGCCGCATTATGCAGAACGGACCACAAAACTATGCCGCGATATGCAGAAAAGGATTTTCCAAATAATCTCATGAGCATTTTGGATTTTGAAAACATGCAATAATGTATTTCGACTTGCAACTGCTAGTTTAGCCAGCAAGTTTACCCTTCCATTTAGAATAAAAAACAAAACAATTTCCACGATGCAAGCCTCTGTGTGATACTATCTGAGAGCAAATCACTTGTGTGCACATGCTCAGTAAGGTTCACACTTAAAAGCAAGTAAAAGATTAGAATGTTTTGAGTCTCACACATGCTGATTTGAATGAAATTGAATCTAGACACAAATACATTTTAGGGCCTGTTTACATTTAGTCAGTTTGTGAATCTTTAGCGATTCAATTGCTATCCAACTGGAAATGCACATTTCATATACTCTTGTCCACTTAAATGCATCTCTCTAAAGCAAATGCAAGTCCGATCTACTATATCCATGCTACAGAATGTAAATATAACAGAGTTCACTTTTGAGAAGATAATAATTCCAGGCAGTGAAATTTTGCTGCACTTGATATGATTAATGAAAAGATGGCAAAAATTGCTTAGATGATTCTGATGCAAAAGGCAACAATTATTATGTGCCGCATTTTCTTTGTCATCAGCATTACATTTTCTATATTTAAGAGTTAAATGGGAGAGAAGGCAGGGTAGCACTGATGGAAGAATATAGTGTTTCTATAGGAAATGTAAGCGCAGCATAGTTATAGCGGGAAGACTAGCAACTGTACATCATCACACCATTAGCTGGGTAATTCCAAGCCAATCGCATGTAAGCCATTGCTTTATAAGTCTGCTCACAATCTATCACATTGCAGTTTCAGTGTGCTAACATGGCAAATAGACATGTTTCGAGCTCTCTCACTGGTTCTCCTGTGACCTCGCCAGGCCACAGGAGTACCAGTGCACAGAACATCTCTGGAAGCCTGCCTTCCCTTTCCAACGATGTCATCACTTCATCTCAACTTCTGCCAACATCAAACCCATGGAGAGCAAACAACCAGCAAACCCAGATCCTCACCCATATCTCATTCATTTAGGAGATCTCTCTCAATCGAATTGCACGACCCGGCGGAGCGTGCTCCATGCCAAGTCCGTCAAAATCATCGGCTCAGGCAGCAGCTGGTTTCCATCAGAAATAAGCTAAGCCATTATCATATCCATCAAATGCATTCAGATTTAGTCATGGGTTTAGGCCTCCTATTGCCATGGTACCTATTCATTATAAAGTTGCAATGCTGTCTGTTCATCATAACGCATCCGCATCAATATCAATAGGCAGTATTTCATGTCAACAGCCCATTCATTCTCATAGTAATGGCAGGTAATCGCACAATCTCATAAGGGCAACTTGGTCAAGATTCATTCACTTGTCATTCACCGTGCTGCATGCCCGAGCGTTCCCAATCGAGGAATTAAAATAATTATTCAGGCATATCATCATGTACAGTCAGTGCTTATTGTACGGGCTCCCATTACTCCATTCAGTAAGATATCCCCGTTTTGCTGGTTGCCTTCGCCCAAATCACGTAATGGGTGCTTTCTAATACAATTTATCATCCCTATGCCCTACTCACTAGGAAAGACCGAGCCCATGATGCGGGCATTCCGAGGGAGCATGGCATCACAGTTTAACCCGTTGATGTGCGCCCTCCTTTTTGAGCACAAACCATGAAAATGACATCCTGAACTTAAATGGTTGTATTTACTGGACCCTTTGGAGTATGGACACAGTTGTAGTATCTTTTAAAAGAAGACACTTTGGGCTTTATTTCCCAAGTTTCAGAATTAATATACTAATTTTTTTAAAGTTAGAAAACTACGCCCCATTTTTAAAAAATAGACTTTGGAGATGGGCTTGTTTTGTTTATAAGAATCTAATATAGAAGATAATATACAGTTTTACAACATGAATGCCGCTCAGATTGCATAGTTTGTTGAAGAACGACGACGAAGGGTAATTCTTCCAGGCGAGATCTCATGTAAACAATGGAGAACATATCAAGATTTATAAGTTTTATGGACAAAAGTGCTATTGGAGTTATAGAATGAACGCTTGTCATGGACAATTGACCCAAGTGTGTTGAACTGTATTCATCTGGCAATCGCAATTTCATAATAAAGGTATAAAGTCCCGTTTTGATATTGCATGTTTTTGTTCATACTCCTGGCACAAATAAACAAATTGCTGTTTCTGGAGGATTGCTATCATGCAACAGAGATCGGATATCAATGTTGAACCCTTAGACCTTTGAAAAGATTTATAATTTTTTAACATTAATTACATATATAGACGGCCATTTATATATTAAATGTAAGCAGAGTGACGTCACTCCCGAGTGCGAACAAATGCGTATCAACAGGTTAATTTAGCCTTCACCAAAGCCTTGTGAAAGGGTCCTTGGTGAAATAAATAACTTATTTTGTTCGGTACAACATTTCGTGCGATGTTCCCCGAGTGCCTCCAAGGGCGCATTAATGCCGATCCATAAAACGCATCGTTTTCTTACTCCATGCATACTTCCACATTCTCATCGCAAGCACGACTGTTGTGGTGTGCCTCTGACACATAGCGCTAGGCTCCGCACCGCATCCCCTTATTCATCAGATTATTTAATTGCCAGCGTAAGGCATATCGCATAATGATCAGGTTATACAGCGAGTAATTCCTATCTCACGGCATATTTAAATTTTATTTCAGGCTTCGTTAAAGTGCAGAAATTCATATGGCATGTCTTCATAAATCATTCACTCATCGTTATTCAGACCATGTTCCAATCTATGAGGATCTTTAAGCACTCGGGGCTTTATCCATGTTCCAAATTTCAAAGCTCAGAGTCTAACAGTCATATCAGCCCAACTACATTACTTTTAAATATCAAAGCATTTCGATATGAGCCGTTCCCTTTTAATGCGCATGGTCAGGGACGTTACATTTTAGTAGCAGGTAAGTAGGTCTGTCAAGCACTGGATAAAACCTGCGCCAAGTCAAGCTCATTAATATAATCTTGTTATCGTTAAAGGAAACTTTAAAATATGCCCATTTTTACAAGATGTAATAATTCCCAGGTGTCTCCAGAATGTGTCTGTGAAGTTTCAGCTCAAAATACCCCACGGATCATTTATACCATGTTATTAATGTTTCTTTAGGGTGGACTCAAAAACACGCTGATTTTGTGCATGCCTCTTTAAATGCAAATGAGCTGCCGCTCCCCACCCCCTTTCTGGAAGAGGGCTGTGCCTTTTCAGCTCCCACTTCAGATACTACAGCAACAACAAATCAGAACCAATATGATTGACAGCGTAAATACCGTAATTCAGCCATATATGTATGAATATATATGTATATCCAGTGTCCATGAATGCAGTCAGAGACAATGGTAACTTTAGCGCATTAGCCGTGGAATCAGCTATCAAGCACATTCCGAAAGGAGATTTGAAAATATTCACAAATATAAAGTGCGATACTTGCATCTTCAGGACGTACAGCTGGGACACGAACTGTTGGTATTGATCCGTGTTAGAGAATCACATTTTTTAAGATCCCGACTCATATAGACACACATTCACAAAACAGTCCGGTGTAAAATGATTTGCACAAACATACACACATTTTTGTAGGTATTGGGGCACATTTCCTTCAAAAAACAAAACTGTCCACTTCAGCGGCTCTGATGCCAGGAGTACATTTAAGACTCTTATGATCACTTTTACAGCCAACAACAAAACTCTTATGAAGCTGAGACATTATTCTTCGCACTGTATTTGGTCCAGCTCGAGGAAGGGGGAAGAAAAAAAAAAAGTGCCACATCTCTCGAATTTCTAGGCATCACACTCCATTCTCTAAACACGCAACGTTTCCTGCCTAAAGAAACACAACAGGATTCAGGTCTATTTTCACATCGTTCTCCGGTCAGTTTGGGTCTCATAACGCAATCTCCAGTCCCTATCAGGCCACCTCAATTTTGCCATGCTTGCCATTCCTCAAGACCACTCCTTCGTTTCCCGCCTCCCCACATTAGCTCTCTCCGTAGACAACCTCTCCTACCTATCAATCGATGATGGCTGCCGCGAATCTCCGGATGACATTTCCCCATTCACAGACACGGCTCCCTCTATAGGATTCTGGGGTTACTTTTTAGGATCATGGTTCACAGGGAGATGGCCAGAATTATACTTTTTCAATCTAGCTTCCACGCTCCATCCACTCTGTTCGAAATGAATCCCATTGTTAGATAATTTCGTCATTTAATGTATTTAATAAATTTTCTTGATCTGCAATCCCTGTCTCGATGCGGCTAAGCTGAGGGAAGAAAGATATGACGCAGAGACCCAAGCTATCAAATCCTGTGTACAGCACTTTATTATATGGTCCAGCAAAACAACATTCCACTATACCCTCCAATGAAATAATTCTTTACCCTATATATATATATATGTTTGAGTACAGAAATGGGAAATTCCCAGAGCAGCTGCATTTCATGATGACAGCAAGCTACATCAACAAGAGAAGTTTAAAAGAGGCCTTTATTTTTCCACACCCACCGTCACAGACAGTATCATATGCGATAATTCCGCAGTCGTCACTATAAATCAATAAAGGCTGGTCCTCCTCGAACCATCATGTCCCTTATGAGACGTCTGACATGGCAGAGCATTTCCTGCAACTTCATTATCCCAGCCAGACACATCACCAGGTTTTCAATGTAATCTCTGTCTCCCTCCCTCGTTTCGCAGGAGTTCCACAGACCAGCTTGTACTGGCACCCTCCGAGGTATACCGGAATTCACAATGAAGATGCTCGGCCACCGGTCTCCCCAATCGTACCCGAAATGGTCAACCTAACCCAAATCATCAAACAAGCTCAACTCTCCATCAGTTCTCATGCATTTATGGCGGTGGTTGGTGGCTCTCTCCCAGCACATCCGATTTAATTCAATCCCTTCAGTCCCTTCTAGCAGGAATACTAGCAGCTGTACATCATCACACCATTAGCTGGGTAATTCCTATCTAATCGCATGGAAGCCATTGCTTTATAAGTCTGCTCACAATCTATCGCATTTCTGTTTCAGTGTGCTAACATGGCAACCTCCACCACCCCACCACCACCAGCTGAGCCCCGTCCTGCACGGGGTTAGGCTCCTTGCTCCTGCCTCCTATCTCCGGCAGGATATGATGGTTCCGAGTACAACTCCCTCGGACCGCCTGAAGGGGCCTACGCCAAAGAGAGGCATTACTTTTCTATTTTACATTCATCAAATAAATGGCATCTTAAACCTCACTCAAGCCTGCGTGTCTTCCTGATAGAAATGACTACACAGTCTCATGACATCTTGGAATATCAATTCGTACAGGATGGCGAAATTGTTTATTTATGCAATACAAATGACTGATGTATGTCAATAAGCTAATATGCTTCCCTTGTATCACTCCAAACCCCAATGTTTTCTTTCTTCCATGGTACAAAAAAAGTTATTTCCTATTGAATTCATGGTTAGGTTTATATTTTGGGTAAGGGGTAGACTTAATGGTTAAGTTTAGGTTTAGGTTAGGGGTTTAACTTAGGAAAAATCATAATAACATGATTCGTTGGTTGATTTATTTTTCTCTTGGGTGTAAAAGTAAAAAAAAAAAATATATAAGCCAACTTGTCCAATTTCTTACTATTTCACCATCTCAATTTATTAAGATTTTTCATGAGACCAGGTTGGCGTGTCCAACATCAGGATGTGACACCTAACATAAAGATCGTATTGAGTTGTAAATACTTCTTAGCTGACAATATTCCCTCAAATTTTAGCTCAACAAGCCTGACGGATTTCAGTTAGACAAATATTTTCATACTGAGCAATATTGCTGTTTTATTAAAGGGATACTTCACCTCTGGGAAGATGAATGTGTATTTAAAATTGGTCATTTATATAGTATAAATGTGAAATTATTTTTGAATTTGAAGCATTCTAGACAGAGAAAAGGCAGAAAATGTATTTTTTACACATGTGGCTGAAAGACAACAACTCCCAGAATGCACTTGCTTTGCTGCCCTTACGAGGCCACTCCCAAACAACGCCTACCGGTTACAGGCGGCAGTATCTGAAAATATGATACAACTAGGCTTGCTTTGATACATCGTGACTCTATAAATCGTGAGTTAGTTGATAAATTGACTGACTACGCAGGAAGAACATTATAATTCCGGGTGTCCAAACTCTGTACATGACGTCTTAGTAACAAAAAGAAAAGCAAACAAAATACTCACTTTACACTAAGCCGTCCGTTTGTCCCTGCGGGCTTTGGCTGGCGTTTCCAATTTATCTTCGGGATCCTAAAATAAGTTTCCAGGACTCCCCTGTCCATGTGTGGTACAAAACTTGGGTGCTCAGTTATACATGCTCAAGTTATCGGTGCAGTTTCATCAGCGGATTCAGCGATCTCGTCCAGAAGAAAACGGCATCGCTGAAATTCGCGACAGCAATAGGACTCTCTATCTGTTTCCATAGGCGCACAGCGAGAGCACTGACATCACCAGTCCGCTCCAACTCAAGTCTAGCCGGGCTCATCCTCCTGCCTGCCAAGCAGGTCTTGCTCCCCTGCTACAGCAGCTGCTCCAGCCTCTGTTCATCGCTGTATTCCAAAAATCCTCCGTTGACGCAAAATGACGATTTTTGCGTCATCGGAGGATTTTTTTCCAGACTAAAAATACATAAATCTCTCGTCTCAGGGGGATATAAGGGGGGGGGGGGGGAGCTCGGTAATTCGAAAATACTACTGGTTTTCTACTGATTCAAAGCTTAATGCTAAATCCTGAAGTAACCCTTTAAGGATTGCGTGCAGTCCCTTCGTTGAATGGCATTTGATATGAAAACCCTCCGACGAGGGAATGTTGAGAAAAATCTCAACACTGGCTGTAGAGAGAGAGAGAAAGAGAGAGAGAGAGAGAGAGAGAGAGAGAGAGAGAGAGAGAGAGAGAGAGAGAGAGAGAGAGAGAGAAACCTTTTCTCCAGCTTCACTGCTTAGCTTGACCAGCAAGTGGATCAATAGCATTTGGACAACTTTTCTTCCTGTCCATCCATCTTTGCTTCATTAAATATGTTCCACAAAAATGCTTCCAGGATCAACAAATCAAATTCATGAGGTGCTCATAATCTATTAAGTAACCTATCAGATGTATTGTGATACTGAAATGGTGCATTTGCTTATATGACAATAAAGCTCCAAATGAAAGTCAAGGAATTAACCTACATTTAACATTTACGATCTTCCAAAATCTAGTATTGCGGGCACCGCTCTGCCATTTACACCACCTTTACAGGCGGTCTACTTTAAAGGTTTAGAGCATGATAGAAAGGCATTGGTGGGTCTGGCAATGATTCAGTTAACCTCTTCAATTTCAATAATCAAAACATTTAGGACAGCCACCATTTCAATAGTATGAATTTTTTTATTCATTTTATAGCAAGAAATAAAATCTCACCATTGAACACATATTTATCGTCAAATTTCCTCTACTTTTGTATTTTTATTAAAGCATGGAGCATGTTGCTAACAAATTTGGTATTTTCTTGTGAATATGGGCACTAGCATTCTGCATGTAAAGTATAATTAGCATTGGCATCAAGTATCAGACCTGTATGAGCGCCGTTTCAGTGACGCACATCAGATGGCCACATGTCCCTTTTCCCCAAATGTGCTGGCTGCCCAGGAGGAAATAGGCTGCCAGCCTGTCTTCTGGGTGTGAAATCAGAGCCAGTTCTCCATAGGGGAAACCATGCTGACCTTAATGCAATCCCAGTGGGGGATTTCTGCCATTGTTACATGGCAGCATTGGTGGCTATGGTCGCTGAGCCAACAGAAATATGCTGCCTGCCTCAAGGAGCAGGAACTGTGTCCCAGTAAACGGGGTGGGATGGAGCCTCAGGTGGATGGGGTTGCAACAGACAGGGGACACACACACTCCAACAGTTATATCAGGCAAAAGAAAGAAAGAAAGAAAGAAAGAAAGAAAGAAAGAAAGAAAGAAAGAGTGCTGGATAGGCTCATGTGGAAAATAGTTTGCACTGGATTATTTATAGAGTGTTATCATTGGAAAACAGAGCAGAAAACACTTTACAATAGAATGCTGAAAACACTACAATAAAGAAAAATCAGAAATGTAAGAGAAAAGCATTCCAAAAACTGCTAGAGATTACGATCTTAATGGAAATCTACACTCTATATGTTATTCTCTCTCTCTCTCTCTCTCTCTCTCTCTCTCTCTCTCTCTTTAACAATTTGTATGGTAATAAATTATACAGTAGCTAAGAAGACTAATCTTTTTTTTTGTGTGTATGAATAACAGTTAAGCCATCATCTAAATGATTTTACATTCATAGCGATTAAACATATCAAACACAAAGTGGAAATATCTTTCATCAGTACTACAGTATGAAACAGAATATTATCTGCTGTGATGACCAGCATTTTTGAACATTTCATTACATTGTTTTAAGATAAAGGGAATAAAACATTGAGATTGTATTAATCTTTTATTTATATATTTTTTATTATTAATACAATTACTCCTTATTGCAAAAACACAAGATTTGCATGACAACATTTTTATAGAGCTCTAGTCACATTATCATGCAACAATATTTAATAATAGCATTTTCAAGAGTACAATTATCATTTCAGGATCAACATGACACTACTATGACATTCAAAGAGAAGTTTTTAAAAATTATTTTAAGTTTTAGTCTTTGGCTTTTGAGAAAATCTAAATGTAGCTATAAAGAAGATATAAAGAAAAGTCAGATATATATTCGGTGGCTTTAAAGTTCAAAGTACATTTTTTAATAAGAAACAAGTTTGAACTAGGGGTGAACTACAACAATTAGCACCTTCAAGAAAATAAATTGCATGGAGGAAGACTGCAATAGGTTTTGTAACGTGAGCAGAACATATTTATTCTTCATATAGTCTTCACTTGCCAGTTACGTAAGTTTGCTGAAAAAAACAGATTTGTTTTTGATGCACTGTCATCTTTACAGAGTCTTTATGAAACATGCAGATTTGCCTTATGTACCTGGCATAACTGCAAGTAGTGATTGATTTCAATTTGATTTTTGTGCTGGCACATAGATCAAATTAAATGCTGGATAATAGTTTTCTGCTCTTTCTTTTGGGAAACCACATGAAGGCTATTAGGTTGAGCTGTGGAAAGAGTCCCATGTGATCTGCAGTCATATATAACTGAAAGACTCAGTAGCTTCTAAAAGTACACTGTCAGAGTAAATGTCTAAATTCAGGTCATTCAAATGCAGAATGTCTTGTACAGTGTAATGAAAAAATCCTTCAGAATCCTGTCTTTTTGCAGGAAAAAAAGAGTAGTAATTTTGTACTCTCAGGGAGGTAATGAGATCTTTGATGGGATCATTCAGCACATGCTGGTGTGAACATCTGGATCAATTTTTGTCAGGTTTTCAGTAGAGGAATATGAGATGAGGGAGCCAGCATACGGCAACACCTTCAAGCTTCGTTTAATGCTAGATCAGTTATGTGAAAAACAGTTTCCTGTCTCTCATGACCACTAAAATTTCATATCAGCATGAGCAAATCTGACTACTATTACAAGAATATAAATTAAGAACATATAATTAAGCACGCTTTTCATCTTGTATGACCTAATTTCTTCCATTACATCTTGAAAAACAGTTCCCAATAATGCATCTAAGAGCTATAAAGGAAAATCAACCTCTCCTAAAATCAGTGTGGTCACTGCTAGTACTTACTTTAATCCAAGCTGTTATCTAACCAGCTTTACATATTGAAATAACAATAGCAATTTAACCTCCAGCATGCATAATATCGATTTGTTTTTTATTCTCGTTTTATTTTGAACGTTTTGTCATTTAAATTCAGAGTGTATGTATATAGTGTGAATATAGTGACACAAAAAGCAGGATTTGATCATCTTCTCTGTTACAGGTCTTTTTATATTCAGTATTAAAAGACAGGAACTAAATGTCAGAATTCTCTAATCCATGTCTTTTCCTATATCCATTGATAACTAATTCAAACAAAGGTATCTTTAAACTTTAAAACATATCTTTACATTTTAATTACATGGTCTCACGATCCACCACTCAGAGGTCAATCTCAGAATTTTGAATTCTTTCAAGCTTGTTTAAGCCCAGGTAATCTTCTGTTTAATCACTGGAATGACTTGCTTTTAGATTGTCTGCCTGTTCTCATGATTTAGGTCAAATAATTTACACATAGAGAGTGGCCCAGAGTATGGGGTCAAAGGTTAATTGTATTTCACATAATTACACCCAAGTCTATGGATTAAGAGCTGGTACCATGTGACTAATGATCATGATTGTCCGATAAGTGGCTAGGCAATATGACTCTTCCATTGTGTTTTTTTTTTTTCTAATACAGAACAGAGCTGACATTACAGTGTGTTGGTTTCATGGTAAAATCTGTAAATCCCATCAAGCCTTATGGTTGGTGTGACCTTTCTAATGTTTATCTAACTGTTACTTTTTTCTTGTTAATTAATCTTTTTTATTTAAAACACTCTATTACAGCACCACTTATTTTTATGTTGTGCCAAAAATGTATGTACTTACAAGCCAAAAGAAAAAAAAAGAAAACAAAAAGAAAAGAAATCTAGTGTTTTTTTTTGTTTGTTTTTTTATTTTATTTTAAGAGTGAGGTGCTTGGTTTGAGAAAAAAAAGTATGTGAATTATTACTCTGCTTTGTCTTTGAGCTTGAAAAATATACCATAAAAGTGATCTGAGCTTTCACAAACTTCAGATGGAGATTTCTACAATAAGCATGGCAGTGAAAAAAGAGTGACATTGTCTTTGTAAGAAGATGAAAGGGAAATTCTTCAGCTACTGACTCACATCCTCAGTGTCAACTAAAATGGATCCCTTTGAGGGGATTTTGATATTCTCACTGTATTTTGTGTTATATTTAGAGAGCTAATAACCACAGAGGAGGTGATGTAATCACTCTAGAATCGTAACAAATTTGAGTTTAAACATTTGCGATAATGCCGTTCATTTTTGAGCTGTTTGATCCCAGTGTTAAACAATACAGTACACACAACTGCAGTGGCAGCCCACGGTAGAGGCCATAAATAGGCTTTCACAACAGCACTGTGATCAGCATCTTCCTTCTCTTTACACATCTCTATGTAGGCTGAGCTTAGAATAAGAAAATTAGAAAGTACCACACAGCCCACAAATTTTCACAGCTGCACCACAGGCAAAACTTACAGAATATGATTTATTATGCTTGTAATTTGTAACTACACATGTAATTCAGTACACAAGTACTTTATATTGTGTGCAGGGTCTGGTATATTTATTGTGAGCCAAAAGCAACCATGCTTTTACACTGCTTCAGGCCATTTTCAAAACAGTTTAAATGCAGTACATAGTTTATGCTTAGCTTGTGGGAAAAGAGTGGAACTAGGTTACAATCAACTTACGCATGTTGTTTGCTCTCGCCTGCACAGTGTCATAATGCTGTGTGTGCATTCCGATGGCCTCCTCATGATGACCCTGACGGGCACCTTGCATCACACTTGCCACAGCTCTGTTGAAGCACAAGCAATTTCGTTAGCTCAGTATGTTCTTAAATTGGCTTAGATGCTAAACTCTGAAAGATGTCGGCTTTATTTATATATCAGACCAGAGCACAGAGTGATACAATGCCAAGAGATTGGCATCTATTCATTCAGCGCTATTGCTGTCGCTGTCCAGAGTGCTGATTTAAATGGAGCAAGATTTCCTCTCAAAATGGATGAGCAACTCTTTCAGCAACCAGCACACTGTGGGCTGAGCAGCTCTCATCAGAGGGTCTGACCATTTTTATCAGAAGGAAAAAGATATTCCAATCTCTGCCATCCAAATTGAGTTGCAAAAGGGTAAAAACTGACAACTGGATGTTATGCAACATGATGTAACATCTATGATGGTTTGTCAAATTCTTGTGGTTTACATGTTCACGTTAACCACGTATTCATGTTGATTGATACCAGCAGTCCATTAGAAAATTCATCACTGAATCAACCTGTCTACATTAGGTTACACCACCAAAACAAATTTAGGTTAGGTCAATTTATTTACCCTGACAATTTAGCTAATTTATTTGTAGCACAAAAGTTAATTTAGTCTTGTCCATCATTTACTTAAAAAAAAAAAAACGTTACTGTAGGGCACTTACAATGAAAGGGAATGGGGCCAAATTTTGGAGGATTTAAAGGCAGAAAAGTGAATCTTATAATTTTATATATTCACTTACAATAATTCTTCTGTTAAAACTTCTGTATTATTTGAGCCGTAAAGTTGTTTATATTGACATATTTACGGTCGTTTTAGGGTTTTATTGTTTACTTTGTCACGTCGTCATGGCAACAAAGTTGTAAATTTGGATATAATATTACACAGAAAAAGTTAGTAAGCGATTTTAACACACTAAAATCATGTTAACACGAATTTTGTTTACGTCTTGTGGATATAATTTTGAAAAACTGTGTATTTTAACGTTTACCGATTGGCCCCCATCCACTTCCATTGTAAGTGCCTCACTGTAACCCTTTTTCCCTTTTTTTCTGTTTCAGAAAAGGAGGGACAAGTCGAAATTATTGTTATTAGTATTATTTTATTTATTTATCTATTTATTTATTTTTAGTAATCAACATTATGCCACAAACACTGCCGACTAAATACTAAATACTATACTATTTTGAACTCTTAAGTATTCCTTTAGGTTACAATGGCAGGTTCCCACTTTTTAGTGCGTGAATATACCGGAGCTTTTTAAATGAGAGGAATTTGTGAGTTTGCATAACTGAAATAAATGCATGAATTTCGATATAATTAAGATCCAGTGAATAGATCGTTCTTCCATTAAGCAGGCAAATGCATATAGGCTCAACAGTCTAATGAAAACCAAAACCTTAGAAAAACAGAAAAGCTAAATTCAAATGGAAAAATCGATTTAGCCTATGTGTGATTCAACGAAACCCACAAAAATTAGTCGCCGTACTTACCGAGACATACTTTCTCTGTGAGGTCTATGAGCCTTCTCTAGTCCAAGTTTTGTAAATATCCCCACCAGTGCCATGATTGCCACTACTCCACATATTATATATACTATCAAGTTTGTTTTATCCTTGGTTGGATCATGTCTAGGGTCAGTTTTCTTATATGGTGTTTGCCCTGTTAGCCATACTGGCGTATCGTAATTTTTACAGTTGCTCTGATCCAAACGAGAGCTTTTATAAGCGCAGCAAAAGCGGAAGCCACAAGTGCCGCAACAGTATAAATAACTGCCTGTTTGGCAAACGAACGGCGGATCCCACTGTCCCATGACATCGTAGTAGCCCCGACATTTGTCCTCTGTGTGTGGAGCATCGGAAACGCCGCTCTCCTCATCCCGGGACCCGTTGGATCCCGAGAGCATGATGAAACCCTCGAGCTGCTGCTGCGCTTCTCCGTCCGCGCGGCACAACAACACCAGAACTTTCACTAAGAAGTACTCTAAGAGCAAGACTGTCCATCTCATCCTGTAGGCTTCCTTTGAAGGACAAACTCAGACAGAAAATCGGATTGGTACTACCACCGACAGCAGGGCATAAATCCACATGTGTGAACAAAGCCATTCGGGGAGGTTTGCATTTTTCAAAGCGCTTCTCTCATGAGGGGCAGCCAAATTAATGCCACTGATTATTTTGTAAAGTCCACTCTGACAACTGTTGTTTTCAATCCCAGCTGTTCTGTTGATTTGTTAAGCACTTTTAGCCCCGTGAAACCACTGCGCAAGCTACCCTGAAGGCTGTCTTTGTGCTGATGACAGAAGTGAGATGCACGAGCGAAGCGGCAGAACTGTAGCGCGCGCCTGATAGAATAATAGCACTGAGGGTGCATGGGAGAGAGAGATGCGAAAAGGGAAGGAGGGGACAGAAGAGAGACTGGCCAAGGAAAGGTATTCTGTAGTAAACAAATCATAGTGAAAAGTTGCCTTCTAACTCAGCACATAATATGCCGCTCGTAATTTCGTTTTACAATGAATATGAAGTCTTTAAAAGCGCGTAAAATGCCCGCTGAAGATACCTGCGATCAGAAATCGCAGCATTGCCTACAGCCTTGGCCAAAAGTATTGGCAGTGACATACATTTTGTATATTTCTGCTTGTAATATGATGTAACGCCTCTATTAAGCTCCAAAAAAGGAAAGTTCCTCAATGACATTCACTCACAACAG
This sequence comes from Moxostoma hubbsi, assembly GCA_032164185.1. NCBI lineage: Eukaryota > Metazoa > Chordata > Actinopteri > Cypriniformes > Catostomidae > Moxostoma > Moxostoma hubbsi. Next base: position 16,671,429 of record JAVLUX010000039.1, read on the forward strand.
TGTGAACTTGTATGAATTTAACACATCATAAGAAATTGTTTCACCGCCGTTCAAACACTCCTCGGATCACATCATTTATATGAATATATGTTTTCCAACTGAATAAGCTAAATATTCATATTAAATAGTAATCTCTTCAATAATCAAAATGCTTAATGAATGTAACTGTATTCTGATTACCAACAATTTAAATTATAACTGTAGTGGAATACAGTTACTAATATTTCGTATTTTAAATATGCAATTCCGTTACATGTATTCTGTTACTCCCCAACAATATATATATATATACACTCACCTAAAGGATTATTAGGAACACCTGTTCAATTTGGCTGCTGCTGGTGGTGTAATGGTGTGGGGGATGTTTTCTTGGCACACTTTAGGCCCCTTAGTGCCAATTGGGCATCGTTTAAATGCCACGGCCTACCTGAGCATTGTTTCTGACCATGTCCATCCCTTTATGGCCACCATGTACCCATCCTCTAATGGCTACTTCCAGCAGGATAATGCACCATGTCACAAAGCTCGAATAATTTCAGATTGGTTTCTTGAACATGACAATGAGTTCACTGTACTAAAATGGCCCCCACAGTCACCAGATCTCAACCCAATAGAGCATCTTTGGGATGTGGTGGAACGGGAGCTTCGTGCCCTGGATGTGCATCCCACAAATCTCCATCAACTGCAAGATGCTATCCTATCAATATGGGCCAACATTTCTAAAGAATGCTTTCAGCACCTTGTTGAATCAATGCCACGTAGAATTAAGGCAGTTCTGAAGGCGAAAGGGGGTCAAACTCAGTATTACTATGGTGTTCCTAATAATCCTTTAGGTGAGTGTGTATATATATATTGAAGTGTAAGTATATATAAGCATAAGTGTACTTTGTATGGATACATATGTTTTTGGTAGCATACAGTACATTTATATAAACTGCTATCTATTGCAGGATGAATCTGTAAACCAATCAAGTTTACTGTTGATCTATAGAAATTCTATTTAAATCGTTACGCCTCATTTGCTGTATATAAATGTAGGCAATCAATGGACACCTAGAAACATCAATTTTTTTGTGTCAATGGCCCTTTCATACCTTGAACTTTGTAGTTAGTTGTAATTATTTATTGGCTGTTGTGATTGTGTAAAATGTACAGCCTATTAGATATTTTTGCTGTTACAGTTGATCTAAGTAATAGTAGGCTAATAATGTCCTTCATTATTTGATCATATATACATACAAAAGATAGGGGAGCATGAGAGCTTTTCTTTTCTAGAGAGTCATTGCCAGACGTTGCAAATGCATTACCAAATGCATCGTTTCACTCATTTATTGTTAAGTAATGACTTTGGTGGCGAACGCCTTCATTGCTGCCCCAAACACGAAAACAAAACAACGTTCACAGCCCAGATGAAACACTTTATTTTCATATACCAGAGTGCGTTCAATGGCAGGGGACGAAAGTATCTTTCTGAGAGCAAAGGATCAGAGTTTTTAGGGACTGACAGAATGTACTGTTAGCTGAGGCTAGCTAACTCTGCCTTCACAACATTGATGTCTGATCAAATATAAAACGTTGAATTATGAAAATATACATTGATATGATCCCTTTTATAACCATTTAAAAACCTGTTAATGTTTAAACCTTCAACACTTCGTGCCCACAAGTGTTTGACAAGCCAAGACTACTACCATATCTCAGTGTTGAAATCACAGCTAAGGTAGATTCAGATATTCTGATCATCAAGTATTAAAAAGTATTTTGTCAGTATTGTCACATATTACTGAGTTGTATGTTTTATACGCTGATAATAAACATTTTGATGAAGCAGTCATTACAGAATAGTTTACATGGAATCTCCAACATGTCAAATGTACAGAATCAGACCTGTGTTAAATGTCTTGTTTTTTAAAATATTTTTTAAGGTGGACCCCAATGCAATAATAATAATCACTATTTTCAAATTAAATATTATTTTCCCTTCAAAGTAATTACGCTCTTTGTAACTAATCAAAACATTGATATATATATATATATCATCTTATATATTATTGAAGCATTAACCCTCTGTTTTATCATAAAATTGACATGAACCTTTCAGAACTGTGATTATTTTCCAGTTTGTACACCAATTAGAGTATCTTAGCTTATGACAATTCAATGCATTTATTCATGTTGTATTGCTGGGAACAGAACATATGTCATGAAGGATATTTTAAGTATGTTGTCGAGTTAAAATTGTGTTTATAATCAGTTCTCATAAGATTAGGAAAAAAGTCATTAAGTATCCATCTGAGTATGTTTTTTTGAGCTATTAAAAGGGCCCTGACCCCAAATAGAACATAAGGTACTGAAAAAGACGAGTCCTCCTTGGCATCTATTTAATCCCAGATTTAGTTGGTCCAGTTAGCATGTATTATAAAATGGTTTTCCTAATTTGTTATTATTTAATAAAAGAGTCTCAGATGATTGTCTACATTAACCTTTCGCTTGGTAGCTTGGCGTATTCCTATGTGTAAGAAGGGTTTCTTTGAAAAGTCCCAGTGCTTGTTCCTCTGCTTGACAGTTTATGTAAATTAAGCCTGAATCTTTATCTCAGACTAATTTCATGCTTATTCTTTGACGTGCACTTGCTTTTTGTTGACATTGGCAACTATGTTTTGTTTTTATTTGTTAAACCTACAGCTGTAACTGTTAGTGAATGCACTAGAGTTGAGTTAATATGTAATGGTTTATCACAGGTTTTTTTTTATCTTGACTTATGATTAGGTTAGCAGTTTTGAAAGCTCTAGGATTCATCAGAGATATCAAACTGATTTATGTTTGCTCAAAGAGGCTTGTGCTTATCTGCTGTCATAGGAGCTTTGTATGCTCCACTCAATTCATGTTATTTAAAGTTGTCTGAAAATAGTTGGCAGTCTCCAGGGACAGTACATGAAAGAGTTAGACAACAAACGAGATTCCAGGCAGCAGATGGCACATTTAAACACGTTTGAGTTGGTCAGTTTATTGTATTTATATATTTTTACCAGGTTTTGTGCTTTCATGAAGAGACATATCTTCTTTGAATTATTGAAACAGCATGGTCTGCCCATAGGGATTTGTGTTAAAACATAAACATAAAGCATTTTGAATAAAAGAAGTTGCTGGCAACATTACTAATTAAAATCTAGCCTATTTGAAAATGAAAATAGGACTAAAGATATTTTAACAAGATGGCAATGGGCTACTCTGTCATGATCAGGTAATTCTACATTTTTATTTTTGCTCCTGCTGTTTGCTGCGGTCAAAAATCTCTTCACATACTAGGCATAAGTGAGTATAGTGAAAAACAAAGACAAGAACTTGTATGTTTCCAGCAGGGGTATCCTAGGGGGATTCTCTTCATTGATATTTTGACCAAGTTTTTGTGTTGGAATGTGGCATTACCATAAATTCCTATGGGAGGGAAAATCATGGGTAAAATACCATTTCTGAGCTGTACGACTGTGCCAGTGTTTGTGTAGTAAACCCTTAAAGGAGGTGTTATAAAAATCTGCTTTTTTTGTTTTCTTATAACCCGAGAGCTGTTTGTGAATGTGTCATATACAGCTGTAGTTTTGCACATTTCCATTCTGTGCCCTTAGCTGACTCTCTGTTGAGACAAATTTTTTTTTATAAATACTTCAAAGTGGTTTGATTGTTAGTGTGTAGTGTAATGTTATGTAATGTAATGTTTAACTATGTAAAACCACAAACACACCATTAATAATTGATATTTTTAGGTAGTTTGTCAGCTAGATGTGCAGCAGTAGACATCGCCTTTTCTTTTCCTCCACAGATGAACAGAAGGAGTGGTGTGGGCCCTTTTATTTCATCCAGGCTGCGGACCCCTAGTTTGGCCAGATGAAGGCATGGAGGATAGGTGACTGTGAGTCAGGAGAGGATGAGTGGAGTGAAGAGGTCGAGCTCACAAAGCAGGCTGTCCAGGCCATCAACAAATTACAGCCCAAACCTCACTTCTTCGTGTTGTGTGGTGACCTGTTCCACTCTATGCCTGGTAAGCCATCTTTTAAACACTTTTCCCGCTGAAATGGTGCTGGTGGCTGAGCTGGTGCTCGGTTATTGTTTGGCCAGGGATATGCAAACCTCTGTAATAACCAAACTACATTTCCACTGATTTGAGAACCGAACAATGACATAACTGACAATTAAATGTGCACTTTGTCCTCTCTAGTGACATTTGTGGTTGAAACTTAAAATTGCAATCGATTTGCTGAAGAACACTATATGTGAATCATGTTTCAACACTGCTCTTCTGGCGGATGAATCTCATGATATGAGTTTTGGCTATGTGTGATCATGACTGGAGATATTCAGAGCAGGATATTCATATATTCATAACGTGCTATTTTCATGTTGATATAATGTTATGCAATTCAACGTTTAAATCTGAAATACTACTTGCTTTGATGAAGATAATCAACACTCGTTTTCACATATTTTGAATGAATGAATTTTACACTTATAGCGCACTACACTAAAGGCACTTTTACATAGAGAACAGGGGACTCAATCACCTCAGAATATTTTAATATAAGTGTTTTATCTACTATTAATGTTTGTATTGTACTACACTTATCAATTTAAGAGGTAACACTCATGATATGACTCATACGAGTTCAATGGGAGACTAATATTTTAAAATATCCGTATTTATTAAATTCTCCACTTTTTCTCCCCAATTTGGAATGCCCAATTCCCAATGTGCTCTAAGTCCTTGTGGTGGCGAAGTGACTCAATCCGGGTGGCGGAGGATGAATCTCAGTTGCCTCCGTGTCTGAGACGTCAATCCACACATCTTATCACATGGCTTGTTGAGCGCTTACCGCGCAGACATAGCACATGGAATGGCCCACGAACAACTCACCACGTGCCCCACCGAGAGCACACCACATTATGGTGACCACGAGGAGGTTACCCCATGTGATTCTACCCACCCTGGTGTAACAGGAGCCAGCTGGTAGATAGCAGTGCAGTGTGTGTAAACCTCAAATCTCCTACTCTCAAGAGGTGCACTAGCGACTGATGCTAGAGGCTGTAGCTTTTAGTCTCCTTGTCAGTGCACCCACTTCCCACACCGGAGACGCCAGTTCGAGTCCCAATCAGAGCGGGGTGACCAGGGCCTTTTACAATGGTGCCATGACCCGGATGGGAGTGAGGTTTAGGGGGGTGAGTGTAATGGGAGCCAGCTGGTTGATAGCTGTGCAGTGTATGTAAACCTCACTCTCCTGACCTCAAGAGTTGCACTATTGACCGTTGCTAGAGGCTGTAACCTTTAGCCTCCTTGTCACCCACCTCCCACGTTGGAGATGCCGTTCGACACTAGCAACTGGGCCAATTTGGTTGCTTAGGAGACCTGGCTGGAGTCACTCAGCACATCCTGTATTCAAACTCACGACTCCAGGGGTGGTAGTCAACGTCTTTACTCGCTGAGCTACCCAGGGCTACTAAAAATGCTAAATCGAACCCAACAGCTCAAAATACACATAATTTTTATAGGCTTACCTTAGTGAATCGAGGAACATTATTTTGAACACAGATTGTTTATATACTCAATCAATAACAGCAATTTGTTAATTTTTAACCAAAAAAATCTTACAAAGTGCAGCTTTAACAAACAATTGAAATAAATCTTAAAAAGAATTATATAGGTTTGCAGGTACGTAGGTAGACAGACAGACAGATAGCAAATAGAGAAGGGTTTAGATCAAAAAATGACACACTTAAAAGTGAAAAGCACACTTTTAGGTTAATTTATTTTTTTAAATGATTGAAGAGGCTAGGCTTGAGCAGAGTAGAGTATCCTTTTTTCAAGTTCTTTATTCTTCTGCCTTCTCCAATCTTTGAGGTGGCTGTTATGAAAAGGAGCTTGCGGAGCTGCAGGCAATCTGCATGAGCTCTACCTGCAATCTCTGCACTTATCTAATTGCCTTAGCTCAAAATGCAATTCTTTTTTAAATTAAATAAAAATAAAACTCTGAAGATGGTGAGGCAGTTATCCTGCCTGCACACATGAATGTGCTGATGTTTATAAATGTAAATTTTCACTGACTATTTCAAGTATCAGGTTTCTGAGTGAGTGTTACCTCTTATATCTTGTGCTTAAGTGGCAGTATCAAAGTGACCATACATTTAAAGTCTTCATAAATGTTTCCACATGCATTTAAATCAACAAAACATCAACTACCGAGTGTTCAATGGCTGACTTATCGGTTTATCCCCTTTTAGAATCTAAGGGAACTCTGAAGTGTCAAATTTGCTTGAATTAATATGAGCCCGGGTTTGTGGCTTCCCTGCTGCATGTAATTTATAGGTCAGGTTATGATAAGCTGCCTGTAAAGGCACAGCAATGGAACTTTATGAGGTTTGGAGACCTTTAAATGGCCCGCCGTCAACACCTATTAGTTTCAGGCCAGCAGAGCAGGCAGAGGATGCCATATGCATTACACGCCATGTCCGTCATGCTGCCTGTCTCCCTCTCTGCTCTGCACGGGGTTCATCAGTTCTCCACCACTTCCTTCTCACCATTTCTTCACTAAAGATTAGAACTTCGGTTAGTGGAAGTTAAGTCAAGTCAGTGATGGGCCCTAAGGTCAGTGAAAGAGAAAGGCTTCTATAAAGTTATATGTCTCTTGCTCATCTCTGACAGAGGCAATATATTTATATATTTTATTGCAAGATTGATATTCAATGACATTAAAAGACACCAGTAGATAAATACTGGTCAGGCCAGCAATTTAAATCTTTATATGCCCAACCAACAGTTTCACTGGTCCCACATCATATTTTTTAATATACATAATTAGATTATATAAGATCTAATATTAGAATTTTGGAAATTATACAGCTGTAATCATCATAAACACTTTTGCTAGAAAACAAAGTTAAATAGTGCATATTATACAGATATAGTCATACTATACACACTTTTGTTAGAAAACGATGGCATATTGTGCAAAATATTTGTTAATTGTATTTTTAGCCCATTCTCACTGATGGTTCTAAGACTATCCCGAGACATTCTCGCAATTTTGACAAAACTTAATTCATATCAAAGCATAATGACACATTTACATGATCAACACACAAAAGATGACACTGGCCCCAGGCCATTCTTATTGTTGAGCACTGTTGTATAATATTCTAATCTTGATGATATTCTGCATCATAATAATAACCAGATGTGTGTGTTAAGTAGTATATGTGCATCATAGAAGTGTCTAGGTTTTACTGTGTTGTTTGCATTGTTGGTCCCTGGCCAGTCCTCATTAAGAGTCTGGATGTCTTGAGGGTTGTAACTCCTGAAGCTCTCATTATTGACTCTAAGGCTTTGGAAGGTTTTTTTCTTGCTGTACCAATGAGAAGAGCTTGTTGTCTGGGCGGCAGGGATCCTTAATGATGTCTTGCTCCAGCTGATGTGGATATCCTGCTGGTTGAGGAGTACACCTTTGGATAATACATTTATACCTTTACTCCCAATGACCTTGTGTTCCTGTGTGATGCCACTCACATACCAAGCAGCAACACTACCTGACAGGAGGCTATCAATAGTGCACCTGTAAAAGAATATTGGTATTGTGGGGGCTATCCTGAACTTCTCCATTCACCTAAGGGAATAGAGGTGTTGATGTGCCTTCCTCGTCAATTTATCTTTTGGTTCACATGGATCTGAAGCATTCATCCTTGAATCCCTCATGGTTTTAAGTGCTGGAATTCTACTGTAAGATTTGATCAAAGGTCTCACAGTGCTTGTAAAGCTGAATGAAGGGATTTCATAACTCGCATCAGCGTTGCCGAATATATAGAAAAATATGGAGTGAAGCGTAATTGTCAGCAGGGTTGGGAGCAGGGCTGGACTGGTAATCTGGCATACTGGGCAATTTGCCGGTGGGACGACGCACTTTTGGGCCAATCAGGGGCATAATGGCCATCTGGAGAACCAAGCGGGCCGGTGGTTCATCCGCAAAATGTGCCGAATGGGCCGCGATAAGCAACAATGAGCCGCCGCGTTATGCAGAACGGACCGCGGACACGCATAAAGAAATATGATCGTGCCTGGTAACATGTGCATGTAAAATGGCTAGAAAAAGTATTTTAGCCTAGCGTAAAGCTGACAATTTACACAAGTTTTATTTCTATTTCTTCTGCTCTAAACTTACTTCAAACTTCTCTGTCTGCTCATATGACTGTAACACATCATAAGAAATTGTTTCACTGCTGTTCAAATGCACTTTGAATCGCATCATTTATATGTATAAATGTTTTCCATCTGAAAGGACTAAATATTAAATTAACCAAATGGCATTAATAAAATGCAAAGTAATCTCTTCAGTAATCAAAATAATTTGAATGTAACTGTATTATAAATACCAATTATTTAAATTGTAACTGTAGTGGAATACAGTTATTTTATTTTGTATTTTGAAATACATAACCGTTATATGTATTTCATTACTCCCCAATCCTGAGCGTCAGCATAGCCACTGGCACTGTGTATTGCTTCCAAGCGTTATACAGCAGCACTCAAAGTTCAAACAATTTCAACTTTGACCCCTGTAGCCAATGATTACTCTGCAATTTGTTTATATGCTAGGTCTGTCTATATAATGACAGATCGAACTTACAGACACATTGATAACTGAATGGCATGTTATTTTCTCTCTGTTTTTGTGGCATCAATATATATATATATATATATATATATATATATATATATATATATATATATATATATATTAACATTAGCCAACATTTAAATTTGAAGGTTACATTTTTGTGCTTTCTCATTCACAGTCAGTTGCCCTTCTGTTTGATGTAGTTTGGTGTTATAGCTTTGGGAGACCACAAGTGGGTGATTTAACATTTACTGTACTTAAAACTAAACTAATGTCACCTCTGTCACACATACATATGTGCTGCTGGTGTAAGTGTTTTCGTTGTGGATAATGTTATGTTATGGCAGATATGGCTCCAAAGATTCTAGGTTGATGGAGCTGGCTAATATCCCAAATGAACAAATACAATGGTGAATGGCAGGTATGTGCAGCAAAAGGCAAAAAACAGGAACAACCTACAATTGCGGAAGCTTTAAACCCTAAGAAAAAATTATCAATTGATTCGCCACAGGCCAAGAAACAGTAAGAAATCGTATAATAGCTTTTTATGAAATATATTCATGCATCCATAAGATTATTGAATTCATTTAAATTCACCAAGAACATCCTAAGACCTAATGTAAACAAGTCTTTTATTATTTTTTTTGCAGTCAAAGCAATTACCAAGACGTTGTTCTCTTATAAGCCCAAATACATGTTTTCAATATTTACTGCCTGCATTGTTGGCGGACAAACTCTTAAATTGCCCCTCCGCGACACTATATTTTCATGTTCAGGTCAAAGTGGAGCTTGACCTTGGCATTGAAGGGAGCATTGACGCTCTGACTTGAATCATGTGGAAGCACTTTTAGGGGCCGTTCACACCGAATGTGTATTTACATCAATCTGTGCTGTTTATCAATTTTTTTTTTCCACAGTTTTCCTTACCAACTATGGGTGGCATGATGAATCTAATGGTCGCTAGACTGCTCTCTGGTTCCGGTCACCATAAAAAGCAATGTAAAAAAATACCAAAACAAGCAACAAGTTTTAGTTTGAGTAAAAATTTGTTCAACTCAAAGTAGTTAATGATATTAACTTACTGTAACTAACCTCAGGCAATTGTTTCATGTCATCTTCCCATTCGGGTGAGGCGCTGTCAAATGTGCTACGGTGCTATGAAGCCACATGTTTGTAGTTTTTTGGCAATTTTCACAAATTAAATAGGCTAAACATCACATTATCTGCTAAAAACATACATGTATGTAAGTGAAAACACTGGAAAATGAAAACATTCTTCTCTTATGAATCGTGGAACACTTCTGTGTTAAAGGAATGTTCCTGGTTCAATACAAGTTGAGCTCAATCAACTTTTTTTTTCTTTTAAAAGAAAAGCAAAAATCGAGGTTACAGTGAGTCACTTACAATGGAAGTGAATAGGGACAATTCTGGAGGGTTTAAACACAGAAATTTGAAGCTTATAATTTTACAATAGCACTTTTATTAATGCTTCTGTGAAAACTTGTGTATTATTTGAGCTGTAAAGTTGTAGGGTATCGAGGCTGTAAAATTGGCTATACTTGTACGCAGAAAAGATTTGTAAGCATTTTTAGCACACTAAAATCACATTTACACGCATATCCTTTATGTCTTAATAATTTTGAAACAGTGAGTATTAATGTTTAAAAAAGGAGGGACGAGTCAAAATTAATTTTTGTGCTAATCAATATTATGCCACAAATGCTTTCGATTGAGCTCAACTTGTATTGAACCCGAAACATTCTTTTAAGGAAAAGGTGGACATGCAAATGAGCTGGACGGACATCTTTGATGTTGCAACAAACATTGCTGTTTATCCAGCGTCTTGTGCAGGATTGTCATGTTTTATAGATGCCCAAGGGCTAATCAATGCTTAAAACCACTACTAAAGTCTCTTTGCAGATCTGTAGACATACAAATTATAAATCATTGATTCAGTGACTAACTAATTTCACACAAGACACACATTTGTCATCACCAGTAATGGTCAATGAATCAATAAATGGATCTGAACGAATTTTGGTAAATGTAGACAAAACACTCGAGCCACTTGGATACATTTAAATCACACAATGCTCAAGCACAGAGTAAAGTCATTACAGAGTTGTCATTATTGTAACTGATTAAATAATGTATTCAGGACCAGCTTGTGCTCAGTCTTTTATTGTAATGTGTGAAACAGAAGCAAGTGCTCCACAAGAGTCCATTTATTTCTGCAGCTAATATAGCAAAATCAATACTTGAATCTTTAAAATACTACGAATATGTCATTGTGATATCAGTCATTCTTAACAGCACTGCTGTGTTGTTGTGGTGGCTGTCTCAAAAATTATTCTGGGAGTGGGGTTAGATTGGCCCTCTGTCAGTCAACCTTACCTCCATTGAACACTTGCTGTGACCTCTTCAAACCTCATTGGCGACCAAATCAGATTCTATTTCAGCCATTCTACCTCCTGCGTTCTGCCTCGTAATGAACAGTGAGCAGGAGCATGTTGGACAAGCAAAGTTCTGTACTGTAATTGAAGGGTCTCTCCATGATATCGGTACAGAATCTTACTGAGCTTTCTGGTTCAAGGACTTCTCTTGGCTGGCAGCAGGAGAGATCATCGAGGGGGGTGATTAGATCTGAAGAGCACTGAACCTGATGCCTTTCTTAGGACTATAAAAGCATTTGCCTGGGTGCCTGTAGACTTGTGTGTGGTCCATAGACATTTGCCGATGTTCAATAATAACATATGCAGTGATAATTAACATGCACAAAATTGTTATCGTGAGCACTTTATCTAGCTAACCTATTGACCAAATTGTTTAGATTTTTATGAATGCACTGTAGCATTTCCATCAATAAATCAACATTTCCAACACTCTTAATCTTACTGTAATAGGAAAGCATACCAAATTACTAGGAAACTCTAAAATTCATGTTTCTATTTCAATTGAACTTTTCCTTCTAAATGTTACTATTGTTGTTACTTGTTCATTTGCAATGAAAATAAACCATAATAAATTAGTTAAATTTTAATTAAAAAATTAAAAAATTAAATTAATTAAATCGTTTTTTCTTTTATATTTTAATGTATTTTATCTTTTTGCTGTATTTGTTATAACTTGTACTTGCCATAATATTGCCCTTGATTCTGATATGGCAATAAACACCAAAACAACAACAACAAAACAAGTAACTAAATCTTGTAATTAAGAACAAAAAATATTCTTTCAACCCATTTTATCATTCAAAATAATACAGTGATAATACCGAATACCACGATAAATGGTTCAGCAATTACTGTGATATGAAAATTTGATACTTTACGTCCCTAGTGCCCCATTTGGGGGACCTCTACAAAGGTAAGGCAGATGTTTTCTTTCCCCTCTGTTTCCCCCTTCTATGTATGTTAGGCTTTTAATTGCTGTTAAAAGTGGATAAAATGTAAGTTCTCTTGAGGAGCTGCGGCGCATCAGTGGGGATGACCAGAGGGAAATCATCTCTGAAAGAGCCCTAGCTTCTCTGTATGTTTAGCTGATAGAGATCTCTTTTGGGAAAGATTTTAATAGGTTTCTTAGGGATTTGGCACTGCTGGGAGAGGGGGGACCAGTTGAGATTGAATGTTACGCACATCTGTGAGGAAAAAGTCACAATAAGTCTCAGTTCAGAAATTGGAAAATTTCATTGATCACAAATGTCACAAAGTTGTAAAGGCCTATTCAGACCAAGAGCACTGAGACAAAGTGGCACAAGTCTCTGATGAAAAAGAATATCTTATTGATCAGTTAGTTTTTTCACGAATTAAAAAAAAAGAAGAGTCAACTTACACAGCCTAAAAAAACAAACAAAAACACTGCTTCATTGCTTGTGAATTTTCATACTCACTGTGAAGGGTTCCTTAGAAATGTTCCTTAGAAATGTTTTGGTTTAACCTCTTTTCACCTTAAAAGAATAGTTAATCGTATATCTTTTTTGTTGTTGTTGTTTTTTGTTTTTTATTACTGTGGAACACAAAGGGAGATCTAAGGCAGAATTACAGAATATAAAAGTGAATGGTGACTGAGACTAACATACTGCCGAACATCTCTCTTTGTGTTTCACAGAAGAAGGTCATTAGTCTGGAACATAAGATGAGTAAATGAAGATAGATAAATTTGCAGTAATCATTTACAAAATAAATAAATATTAAAATTGTATTACTGAGATTTGGTTCTATTACATATTCCTGTGAGGTGTTGAAAGGCAGTTCATATAAATACACTTCTTAGCTAAATGTACGGTCTGTTGGTTTAGTTTGCGTTGTCTAGCATCTACATTCACAACACTCTAGTCACTAATGCCAATTCCACAGCAGGCAATTAGCAAGATGCCCTACTTGTCATATTAGAGGTAACCTAAGGCTGTTATTAACAAGCTTCAAAACCCAACACTTGACAGGCTGCCTTAACTGTAGAGAAATGTGGGCAGACTGGATGATTTCCTGGATCTTCTTTATAAAACAAACTTATTTCTAAATCCTCCACATATTGCCTGGTTCAGGATTCTTTTGAAGATCGAAGGAGCCATAACAGACAGTATTTATACAGTATTGTTTTTTTACATGCCTCATGATGCACTGCATCTTATTTTCCTAATAATATGAACTGTTCTTGCTCTGTTCATTGCTGCTTATGGTGACTATTATTGTATTTACAGTAACTGTAGTTTTGAGTTTAAGTATCTTTTAAAGTCAAAATGAAAACAGTATTGACCATGTTTAAGCCATGTCCACACTCATCTGTTTAGGTTTAAAAGCATCCTGGTTACTTCTGTTACCTCCGTTCCCTGATGGAGGGAATAAGACGTTGTGTCTATGATGTGACACTAGGGGTCACTCTTGGGAGCCCGAGACACCTCTGATCTTTGATAAAAGGTCAATGGGAATTGGCGAGTAGTATTTGTATGCCACTCCACTGAACGTATGGGTATAAAGGAGCTGGCGTGCGAACCGCTCATTCAGGTTTTGTACTGAGGAGCTGAGAGAGAAGGTCCCGGCCATTTCAGCGGGTAGTCCAGCGTTGTGGCAGGAGGGACACAACGTCTTGTTCCTTCCATCAGGGAATGGAGGTTACAGAAGCAACCAGGATGTTCCCTATCTGTCACTCACTCAACATTGTTTCGATGAAGTGACACTGGGGTTCCCCTACAAAATGCCACAACTAGCTGAACTGTATTCCTGCGCCACTGGTCAGGGCCTAGGTGGCCGCAACACTTCTGGTAGAATGGGCTCGTAGCCCTGCGGAAGACTGCACATGCTGGGCGTGATATGCCATAACTATGGCGTCAATGATCCTCTGCTTGGAGACAGCACTTCCTTTCTGCTGTCCACCAAAGCAGACAAAGAGCTGCTCAGAGACTAAAGCTCTGCGTGCGATCCAAATAGTTGCATAAAGCATGCACAGGAATGTCAAGGCTGGGTCTGTCTCCTCCTGTGGCAGCACTTGCAGGATCACCACCTGATCCCTGAATGGGGTCGTGGAAACCTTGGGCACATAGCCCGGTCGGGGTCTCAAGATCTCGTGAGAGTAGCCCGAACAGAACTCCAGGCACATTTCGCTGACAGAGAATGCTTGACACCTACCCTATTGATGGAAGTGAGCACAGTCAGGAGGGCAGTCTTTTAAGAGAGTGCCTTAACTCTCTGGAGCTGACTCCAAAGGCTCAAAGGGGGCTGCCCGTAGACCCTGAAGGACTACAGAGAGGTCCCATCAGGGAACGAGGCGCAGTCTGGAGGGATTCAACCTCCTGGTGCCTCTCAGGTACCTGATGATCAGGTCGTGCTTCCTAAGGACTTACCGTCCACTGTGTCGTGGTGTGCTGCTATAGCGGCTACATACACCTTCAACGTGGAGGGGACAGCCATCCCTCCAACTAGGGTTGCAACGGTATGAGATTTTCACGGTATGATAACCGTCTCAGAAAATATCACGGTTTCAAGGTATCACGGTATACGTTATTACACAATTACTATTATCAGTGAAAACAGAAGGGTTATTTTATTTATTTATTTATTTTTGAGCAAACACTTTATTTTAATTGAAACTTGAAACCATTTATTTTATTGAAGTATGTGTAAAAAACCTCTCCCTTTTGAAAATAGTTAACAGAATTATAATAAGAAATCGAATTTTAAACATGGTAAAAAATAGCATGTAACTATAACACATTATATAACTAAAGCATGTTAGTTTACATATTAAATTAACAACTAAATGAAAAATAACATCAACTGTGTGAGCTTTTGAAGTAATGTCCTATGATTATTAACAGTTAACATATACTTTAGATGCGCGACTGCTCCTGTCTGTACCTTTAACTCAGTGCTTCTCAACTGGTTTTGCTTCAGGAGGCAGATTTTACATTGGACATCAAGTGGTGACCTACCATAGATTAAACATAACCTGTATTTAATGTATCCTGGGTTGCATTTTCTTTTATGTTGCATAGATTTGTTCATGGTTTTCCAGTATAAGGACATGCATCAAGTGACAATATTTTTGTTGTTGATGTCAACATTTGACTTTCAGCATACAACTGAATAACACAGACTGCAAGAAGTGTGAGGTCCAAATCTGGGTGGACCAGTAGGGTGCTACTAGGAGAACATGCTCATTGTCCCTGACCTTAGTAGGCTCACTGCATGCCCTGGATTAATGACCGGAACCTCCGCAGGGTGTGCAGTATTGACAACAACTTGAGGCAGTTGACATACAAACGTAGCCGCGGGCCCGTCCACCATGACACTCCTGGAGACCTACTCTAGGGGAACACCTGCCCCTAGAAATGTGAAGTCAGTCCAAGGGCTTTAGAAGTGGTGACAGACCGGAGTCATGGCCATGCGATGTGTCCCGCGGTACCATGCCCATCTCGGGACTCGAGTCTGGAGCCAGTGCTGAAGCGGTTTCATATGCATCAACCCGAGCAGTGTGGCCACCGGTGATGACGCCATATTCCCCAGGAGCCTCTGAAACATTTCAGTGGAACTGCTGTTTTTTGTCTGAATGCCTTCAAACAGGTCAGCACCGACTGTGCACACCTGTTTACGAGGTGCGCCATCATCAAGACTGAGTCCAACTCCAAGCCAAGAAAAGAGATGCTCTGAACCGGGAGGAGCTTGCTCTTTTCCTCATTGACCCGAAGCCCTAGCCAGCTAAGGTGCGTGAGCAACAGGACCCGGTGTGCACACAACTCATCCCGAGAGTGAGCTAGGATTTGCCAGTCAGAGATAGTTGAGGATGCGAATGCCCACTTCCCTTAATGGGGCAAGAGCTGTCTCTGCGACTGGAGCACCGTGCCGTGGCAGGATGTGTTGGATGGCCTCCGTCTGCTACTTCACCGTAGAGAACTGCTGGGCAAAGTCCTCGATGGTGTCACCGAACAGGCCGGCCTGGGAAATGGGGGTGTCAAGGAACCGTGCCTTGTCGGCCTCACTCATCTCGACCAGGTTGAGCCAAATGTGGACATCGCCCGCCTGAGACCAATCTCGCCCTCTGCCGTGACCATCGTCACCCAGTGGGCGAGATTGGTCGAGATTGGGGACTTGCAGGAGAGCCATGGCGTGCAGGGCGGATGTGGTTGTCCAGTGGCACCGTAGGCTTTGGCGGTCAGGGACAACGTAAACCTACAGGCCAGCACTAGGTGGCCGCGTGAGCGGCGCCGCGGGCCCAGGGACCAATCATCGAGCCTGGGCTGCCCAGGAAAGCATGTCCGTCATTTCCGCATCAGCCTAATACTAGGCGACCGCACCCGAAGGGGGGAAATACAGCCAAGGTTTCCGCATCCAACTTGACGAGCCCGCTCTCCGATGCTGCGTTCGAGAGCTCATCACCTTCGCGGGCCCCAAACAAGAGGTCCAACTCGCCCTTCAGCAAAATAAATAGTGACCGCTCTGCTCCGAAGTGAAAATCTGAATGAGCAATTCGCACGTCAGCTCCATTATACCCGTATGTTCGGGGGAGTGGAATGCAAATACCACTCGCCAATTCCCATTGGCATTTTAGCAATGATCAGATGTGCCTCGGGCTCTCAAGAGTGACCCCTACTGTCACTTCATCGACACAACGTCGAGTGAGTGACAGATAGGGAACACTTTTTTTCAATTATCTGTTGTCCAATGTCTGTGTTTCTTTGCCCACTCTAACCTTTTCTTTTTGTTTTTCTGTTTCAAAAGTGGCGTTTTCTTTGCAATTCTTCCCATAAGGCCTGCACCCCTGAGTCTTCTCTTTGCTGTTGTACATGAAACTGGTGTTGAGCGGGTAGAATTCAATGAAGCTGTCAGCTGAGGACATGTGAGGCGTCTATTTCTCAAACTAGACACTCTGATGTACTTATTCTCTTTTTAGTTGTAGATCTGGTCTTCCACATCTCTTTCTGTACTTGATAGAACCAGTTGTCCTTTGTCTTTGAAGACTGTAGTGTACACTTTGTATGAAATCTTCAGTTTTTTGGCAATTTCAAGCATTATATAGCCTTCCTCAAAACAATGATTGACTGACGAGTGATATCTGCAAAAGCAGATATCACCAGTTCTAGGATCATATTACTCCCAGTTATCGGCTCATTTCGATTTGGAGTGTCAGGCACATCCGAGAGATAAGTTAAGATAGAGTAATTTGTGGATCAGTGTTGACTCGAGACGCAAAATGTTTCAAACTATTCAGTCCTATTTGATGAACTGTCAATTTGTTCACTAAAATGAACCAGTTCAAAAGAACGATTCGTTCACAAAATGGACATCGGAACAAATCCTGTGCAGGATGTGTTACGGTGGATGCCAGGTGACCGTGATCATTGACTAAAAATGTACATTTAGGTTTGTTCTTCACATAAAATGATTGTAAGACTCGGGAATACACCCGGAATGGAATGGTGCAGGATGTGTACAGACAGATTTAATAGAAAGATAAACAACAGATTAAATATGAATCACTGTGAATACATTTTGCTGATTTCAAATGAAATGAAAATCATATCCCCAACATAACAAATTACAAAATTTTACCCCAAAGTATATTTAAACAATGTGCAATCTAAAATTGGCTAATTCATTATAAATGTCATTTCTAAATTTAGTAATTAATTTGGTAATTTATAATTCATTGTACTGTAGTGTTTTATTTCACACAAGAATAGTAGCAATACTTAAACAGTTAAAAATGTTTTACAATACGTTTTCCCTTGTTGTATTTGCCTTGGAGTGAGTATTTGTTCATGAAAGTTATTTGTTCAATGTCCTCTTAATTCGGGGTGCATTTCCCCTGTGGGAGGAAAAAGATTGGATGTGGACGGCTCTTGCGCGGGAGTCTGGCTCTCTTCTTGAATGTGCACCGAGTACACAGGTGCTGCTGTTATTGCTGTTTGGCCGGTACTTCTAATAAAGAAGATAAGTTGAATTACCCGTTGTAACCCGTGTTTATTTTATGTCATTCACGCCTACTGAGACTAGAGTGTTCACCGACGCAGAGTCACAAAATAAGCGTTAAAAATGCAAAACTTTTAATGCCCATCATGTAAGACAGTTTATGCCAAAGGTTCCTTGTTGAAAAGACGCACTTGCCGGATGCGTTGCAAACTGATGCCAGAGGGCACTTGTAGCGTCTGTAGATTGGTGTGCTTGGCTCTTGAACAAGCATCTGTCTTTGGCGCCTTGGGAGTGAGAAAGTGTTGCTCCTTTATAGCCAGAATTTGAGACGGGACCATTTTGATAAACTTTGTGATTTGAACTGTAATATGATAATAATTGCTGCGCTACTCTGCGTGTTCCGCTTTTACAACCGCCAGGGTGCCATTTGCTCGCGCGGCGCTTTCTGAAACGGTCAATTCAGACTATATATTTCAAAATGTAGCCCATAGCGGCTTTATATTTGTGCAAGGACATATCGCAATTTTACTCTTATTTAAATCCATCACGCAGACTTGATGGCTATATCATACAGATGTCACAGAGATCACAGTTAAAAGGTTTAGCATTCTGATTTCCCCCTCATTAAGTGCTGCTTTCACGACAGTCACGTCCATAACTACGGGTTTTCCCAATTTCTGTGAAAACAACAGTTAATAAAAAAACTATTACTACATGTTGTTCTTAGAAGGTGTACTTGAAGTTTTCACTGCAGATGCTGGAATGGCCATTAGCTCTGCGATTGGCCAAAATGCTCTGTTCGACTTCTCTGAACCCATCTATTTTTCCCTGTGGAACCCGGATGATTGACCTCTGGTCTACTTTCTTTAAGACCTGAATTTATGCATTTTGAATTTTAGAATATTGAATTATAAATTGAATATTTAAATATTGAATTTCCTTCTTCAGCTATAATTTTATAATCAGAATATTTACATCTAATTTCACCTCTTTAAAAAATTTGGAACACCAAATCTGCTGTTTAAAAATTTAAATCTATAAAATACGGCACAGAAACACAATTAAATTTTGTTAAACGCAACATGTCTTACAATTCAAATTACAAAATTTAAATGAAAAACCATGAAATACGCCATGGAAATTAAAAATTTGTTAAATGCCACATATATAAAATTCTAATTGACAAAATTCTAATTCAAATCTTTTTGTAATTTATCTAGCTCTATAGTTTTTCACAGTGAGGACAAGCTTCTTAAAATAAGAAAGAGCAGCCTCTATATTTCAGTGGTGGTAGTATTCTTTTCTATCATCACAGGAGGTTTTGCTCATTCCTGGTCTTATTGTGCACAATTATTGATTGTGAATGTGTTTCATGTTAACTTTGTTGGATATCTTGTAATAATGAATTTGAATTTGGCTTTGTCTTATTGACATCACTGAATGACATTTTAATTTAGTTAATTGGTGTTTTTGTGGTGACTAAAAAAAGTGGGGTCATCAAAGCCAGACATCACAGCACTTACTTTCACGGTCCCATCAGAATTCTTAAAAGAGTCTTTTCAAGCAAGAAATATCTCTTTCCAATTTTCAGGCAGTCCATTCAAAGAAGACCAGGTGATGGATCTCAAAGAAGCTCTGTGAAGCACTGACCCTGAAATTCCCCTTGTGTTTGTCAGTGGCAATTACAACATTGGCAACATGACCACTCCGGACACTGTGGAGCAGCTCTGCCATGACTGGGGCGATGATTACTTCAGTTTTTGGGTGGGTGGGGTGTTGTGTTTGGTGCTGAACTATCAGATCTTCTTTGACTCATCAGGCTGCTCTAAGCTAATGGTGGCCCAGGAGGAATGACTCGAGAGCCAGCTGCAGAGAGCTGCCCAGACTCTGTCACACCACATGCTCGTTTTCCAGCACATTCCACTCTTCCTCCATACACCAGATGAAGAGAATGACTATTTCAACCTGCAGAGGGGTATAAGAGAGTACCTGATCCAGAGTTTCAAAGAGGCAGGTGAGAACAAAGCACTTGATATTTACACATCAAACAAGAAAAGCTTTGAATGATCATACCACATATCATGATGTATCAAAAAGTTTGCCCTCTCTCTAATAATGTCACATACCCAGTTTTTCATACAGGATTTTTTTTTTTTGTGGTCCCCTAAATCCAACCCTTTCCTAATAACATGCTAAACAACAATAATACGAATATATATATATATATATATATATATATATATATATATATATATATATAAGACAACCAGTGCTGGAAACTATGCAAATAGTGATGTTACCCCTGCACCTATTGGTGTGGTCCAAAATGCTGTAAGCTTAAATGCTAAATGGTACTGTAATGGTCATGGTGTGGAGTAATGCCTTTGTCTTGCCTGTGGCTTTTTAATTATGCTGTGAGTGCCCTGGAGTGCTTTTGCAGGATGTATTATAAAAGCTTTACTGACAAGAAATATGCAAGTTGTTTCTACACTTTCCGCATGTTCCAGAATACTGATTCTATTATAAGTCGAGACTATGTAAGTGGCATGTTCTGCATAGGTTAATTATTGATTACAGAACTCAGAGTGGGTTGGATCAGAGAGTGTACTATTTTATTTAACAGGTGTGTGGAAATACATTTCTCAATACACTATTCTCTTGTTGATTTCTAATGAGCATTTTTGGGGTTTTGCAATCCCTTCACTTAAATAAAGATTTAGGACATAGAGGAATCGAGGATATAATCAAATGGCTACAAGAGAAGAGAAATGTCAATGTTATTGTTGCAGCCAACATTTGATATTTATCTCTGAACGTATTCGATCGATTCACACTATTTATTTTCAGTTCATATAATGCTGCCACCTCACTTTTGACTCATTATATGAGCTATTGCGCTATGCATGATTGAAAGGTAACAAGTAAATCCATGGGGTCGAAGGTTGTTACCCATCTATGACCATACAAAGATCAATATGGCTTACATTGTTTCTTATTAACACTAATATCTGGACTAAAGTAAGCTGCAGAGAAATTAATTAAAAAGAAACAATGTAGGCCATATTGATCTTTGTGTGACCAGAGAGATGCATTATGGTGTGTAGATATTGAAAATTGATTTAAAATGGTCACAACAGCAAAATACAATCTCTCTGGTCATAAAAAAGAAGAAATCTTTAATATTTGATTCCCGCTTTCATCTGTGGTTTTATACATGCTGTGTGTTGATGAAAATGGAGCAGTGTATTATGAAAATGAGTCGGCACTAGAGTGGTCGACAGAGAAGGGTTTGATCAGAGCTTTCAGGACTGACACATCCACTCCACATCTTTCTTCCAAACAACATTTTCATATTTCCATTTCACATTTCAAATTTCTCAGTGATCAGAAGGAGGAGGATGAAAATAGAAAAGGAATTGTCTTGAAAAAATCTACTTTGAAAAAAACATCAAGTGCCGGCAAACTCATTTTGCTGGTTTCTTCAAGCTCTTAGATTTAATATAATGGACAAATTATATTAGTTTGATTTAAATCACATATAAGTGTGGTTTAAGGCACAGGCAACAGGGCTGTGAGAAGATGATCTTTTCTGAGACATCTGTCCTTGGGAGAAAAGATGCTGATTACTCCATATAGCCTTGAGGTTGCTTCAGTGGGTGGTGTTTGTAATCAAGCTAATATTCTGTTCTTTAAATCATCTGCAGTTTACAGACCTATATTCTTCTGCTGCATAGATGTAGTAACCTAGGAGCATACCTTGTTTCCAGCCTGTTTATCATTACATGAAAACCCCCACAGCCTAGATGTATGGAGGGTCATCCTACTGAATCAAGTTATAGACTTATATTCTGTTCCCCGTCTGTCGCTCACTTTGGAGTTATGTCGAAGAAGCGATACTAGGGGTCTCTCTTGAGTGCCGAATATAACTCTGATCTATGAAAAAAGGCCAATGAGAAATTGGCAGACAGAATTTGCATGTTCCGCCCCCAGACATTAGGGTATAAAAGTGGGGAAATACGTCTGTTTCATTCAGAAATTTTCTTCGGAGCCGATGGTCGTGTATGCAGCGAGCTGCGAGTCACACACCTGTTTCTCTTACCTCTGAGCGATCTGCTGTTGGATCTACGGCGCGCTTCAGCTGCTTTTTTCTTCTCTGCACGGCAGTGCAGTTTGCCCCTGGGCACTTCGACAGCGCAAACTAAAAGAGTTGTTTGTTAAAAGAGTGATTTTCTCTAAAAGAGCATTTTCCTCTAAAAGAGCAATACACAGCGGCGTTGAACGTCCTTTTCAGGACGCGTCTTTATAAAAATGCCTTTCTGCCCCTGTGTAGTTCCTGGATGCGGTAGAGTGCTCTTCGTTTCAGAAGGCCACAGGCGCTGTCTCGTGTGTCTGGGTTGTGGACGTTTTATGTTCTCACTGCGAGAGCATGATCATGGCAACGTTGCGGTCGCAACTTTCTTTCAACCGAAGAAACGCCACTCCAGCTGCCCTCCACGTCGCTTCTTCATCCCATGGGATTGAGGATGACACGGCTGGTGAAGGAGGCGATCTGGGGATGGCAGCGGGCCTGGGTACACCCGCCCCCGGCACGCTTGTTGACTTCCGTCCGGGCTCGAGGCAACAGCGGCTCACCTCACAGCCAGTCTACCTATCCTCTGGAGCCCCCCCGAGCAGGATGAGCTCGCCGCTACATCGGAGAGCAGTCCGGCATCTGACGCGGATGACTCGTCTGGGCTGATGCTTTCGGGCAGCACGTCCAGGCTGAGGCTGATGCCCAGATGTCTTACATGCTTGCCTGGGCCGCCGCCGCCAGGCCGCCGCCAGCGTGGGGTTGGACTGGAACCCTCCGTCCTCCCCACAGCCGTCACGGGTGGATGATTGGTTCCTTGGGTCGGCGCGCTGCTCACAGCCACACCCCCCCGGTCCCTTTCTTCCCGGAGGTGCATGATGAGCTGACGATTGCATAGAGAGCACCCCTCTCCACTCGTCACAAAGCCCCTCGCTCATCCGCTCGCCCTACCCTTGACGGCGGAGCAGCCCACGGGTACCCGGCGATTTCCCAGGTGGATAGGGCTGTTGAGATCCACCTATGCCCTGAGAACTCCGCGACCTGGTGGGGTCGCCCTGTGCTCCCCTCCAAGACCTGTAGGACGACGTTGTCACTGGCCGCCAAAGCCTACAGTGCCACCGGACAGGCCGCTTCCGCCCTGCATGCCATGGCCCTCCTGTAAGTCCACCAGGCCAAGGCACTCAAAGATCTGCACATGGGTAGTCCTGATCCCGACGTGCTGCAGGAACTGCACTCAGTGAACGACCTCGCCCTCAGGGCCACAAAGGCCACATCGCAGTCACTCGGGCAGGTGATGGCCACACTTGTGGTTCAGGAACGTCATCTGTGGCTGAACTTGGTCGAGATGCGCGAGACGGACAAAACACGTTTCCTCGACGCTCCTGTCTCCCAGTTCGGCCTCTTTGGCGACACCGTCAAGGACTTCGCCCAGCAGTTCTCTGTGGTGAAAAAGCAGACAGAGGCCATCTAACACATCTTGCCCTGTCGCAAACCTGCCGCCACGGGCCACGCCCCGTCTGCTCGCCGAGGGCGTCCTCCTACAGCTAAGAAATGTGCAGCTCCGCCTCCGGGCCCAGCTCTCAACCCCTGCGTCGAGCGCCCCACAGGAAGTGCACGCCCCCCGTCTCACGGACCCGCTCGAGGACCCGGAAGGCTCCCAGGCGCCTCTAAGACGATCGACCCAGAGACCAAGACGTTTGCTCCGGAGCTGGTAAGCAGACCACACCGTCCCCCGGTGGAGGGCCGGGAGGAGAATACTTGTTTGAATTTATTTCATTTGCCGCATCCCCTTAGGGCTCCTTTGTCTCTGGGTCACCTGGCCCGCAAATGCCGTTCTCACGGCACTCTGCCACCACACCTCAACTGTCCCGGCATGCTGGATGTGGATCCCCCACCTTCAGCCCCACAACAGTTCCCCAGCCGGCCAGCCGGTTCCTCCTCAGTCACTATCCGCCCCCTGCCGGGTGTGTGGAGCAAGGTAAGTGTTTTGAGTCTTTTCTCAGCACCAGAGCCTCGGGACGCACCTTTGCCTCCCGACGCCATACTACCTGCTCCGTGCCGCTGCTCCGCCCCGCCGGGTACATAAAAAATAATCGTCCCGTTAGTGCCCCTAGCACGGAGCTTGGATGCGTGGCTTTCACTTCCCAACCCGTCACGCTGACTGGAAGCCCAGACCATCCGACTTGGTTATGCAATTCAGTTTAACAGCCCCCCCCCCTTCGGGGGCGTCCACTTTACCGCAGTACACGGCGAACATGCCAATTCCCTGCTCACGTAAATCGTGACCCTCTTACTCAAAGACGCGATAGAGCCTGTCCCTCCAACCGACATGAAGAAGGGTTTCTACAGCCCTTACTTCATCGTACCCAAGAAAGGTGGCGGCATACAACCGATCTTGGACTTGCGAGATTTCAACTGGGCTTTGCACAAACTCCCGTTCAAAATGCTCACGCAAAAACACATCTTAACTTGCGTCCGTCATCTAGATTAGTTTGCAGCGGTAGACCTGAAGGATGTGTACTTTCATGTCTCAATATTGCCTCGACATTGACCCTTTCTATGGTTCACGTACGACGGCCAGGCGTATCAGTACAAGGTCCTCCCCTTCGGTATGTCCCTGTCCCCTCGCGTCTTTACAAAGGTCGCAGAGGCAGCCCTTGCCCTGCTCCGAGAAGCCGGCATCCGCATACTCATTTACCTTGATGACTGACTCATACTGGCCCACTCCCAAGAGTTACAATGCGCCCACAGGGACCAGGTGCTCAGGCACCTCAGCTGTTTAGGGCTTCAGGTCAACTGGGAAAAGACCAAGCTCACCCCGGTTCAGAGCATCTCTTATCTCGGCATGGAGTTAGACTCAGTCTCAATGTCAGCGTGCCTCACCAATGAGCACGCGCAGTCAGCGCTGGAATGCCTCGCCACCTTCAGGCCAGGCACTACCGTCCCTTTAAAACTTTTCCAGAGGCTCTTGATGCATATGAGACTGCTTCAACACTGGCTCCAGACTCGACTCCCAAGACGAGCATGGTGACGCGGCATGCACCGTGTGATGGTCACCCCCACCCCCACCTGCCGCCAAACATTCACACCCTGGACAGACCTCTGCGTTCTGCGTTCCCTTGTAGCAGATGTCCGACACCTCCAAATTGGGTTGGGGCACCGTGTGCAATTGGCACGCAGCCGCGGACCGTTGGAAAGGGGCTCCGCAGCGCTGGCACATCAACTGCCTAGAGTTGTTGACTGTATTCTTTGCCCTGTGGAGGTTTCTCCCGCTAGTTCAGGGCAAACACGTCTTGATCAGATCAGAGAGCATCACCGCTGTAGCGTACATATTTCGCCAAGACAGCGTACGCTCCCGCCACATGTCACAACTCGCCTGTTGTCTCCTCTCCTCGCTGGTCACCACTCACATCCCCCGGCAACCTCAATGTGGTGGTGGACGTGCTATAACAACACTTTCCCAGTGGAGAGTGGAGGCTTCACCCCCAGTCGGTCCAGCTGATTTGGGAAGGGTTCGGCAACGGTTCTTGTATGCCTGAACAGAGGCTCCCCTCGGGGCAGACGCACTGGCACAAAGCTGGCCCACGGGGCTGTGCAAGTACGCATTTCCCCCAGTGAGCCTTCTTGCACAGGTGCTGTGCAAGGTCAGGGAGGACGAGGAACAAGTCACTCTGGTGGCTCCCTATTGGCCCACCCAGGTTTGGTTCTCGGACCTTGTACTCCTCACGACAGCCCCTCCCTGGCGAATTCCCCTGAGGTAAGACCTTTTTTCTCAGGAACGGGGCACACTCTGGCATCCACACCCAGACCTCTGGAACCTCCACGTCTGGCCCCCGGATGGGACACAGAAGATCTAGCTGATCTACCACCTGCCGTTGTAGACACGATCAACCAAGACTGAGCCCCTTCTACCAGGCAAGTTTATGCCCTAAAGTGGCTTTTGTTTGTGAATTGGTGTTCTTCTTGGGCCGAAGACCCACGAAGGTGCGCAGTCAGGTCAGTGCTTTCATTTCTGCAGAAGAGGTTGGAGGGGAGGCTGTCCCCATCCACCTTGAAGGTGTATGTAGCTGCTGTTGCAGCCCACCACGACGCAGTAGATGGCAAGTCTTTGGGTAAGCACAACTTGATTATCAGGTTCCTAAGAGGCACCCGGAGGTTAAATCCCTCCAGGCCAAGCCTGTTCCCTCCTAAGATCTCTCAGTGGTCCTCTCGGGCCTTCAGAGACCCCCCTTTGAGATGGCCCCGCTGATCACGCTCGCCTACATCAAGAGGGTCGGGGATCTGCAAGCGTTCTCTGTCAGCGACACTTGCCTGGAGTTTGGTCCGGCAGACACACTTGTGATCATAAGACCGTGGCTGGGCCAAGACAAAGGCTCTCCCACTGGGTGGTGGACGCCATTTCATTGGCCCATCGTACCCAGGCTGTGCCCCCCCCCCTTGCGGGTCCTAGCACACTCAACAAGGAGTGCTGTGTCCTCATGGGCACTGGCCAGAGGCACCTCCCTGGCAGACATATGCAGAGCAGCAGGTTGGGCGACAACTAATACCTTTGCGAGATTTTACAATCTCAGGGTAGAGTCAGTTTCGTCCCGTGTTTTCTCAGTTCCGAGCCAGTAGAACTCGGTAACACACTGTCGGACTGACTGGGTGAATCGCTTGCACCTAGCGCCCTTTCCCTCGGTTGAGGTAAAACCATGTGCTTTTTCTCCCAGGTGATCCCACTCACTCGGCTCCCTGGATGACTCCTCCCTAGCCCTCTGGGTCCACATTTCAGCAGAGGAATTCGCTGACCCAATCCACTGCGGGTACACAAATCTACCCTGTACTGCGAGCGGACGAGCGGACCCGCATCTCCCTTAGACAGTTCCCACTGCCCCCTGGTCGCCATGTCTGTAGCAACTCCTCCCTCCTCTACCACTGTGCCACTTCCCACATGTGAACAAAAAGACCATGTCACCACCCTTTCCTCCCCCTCTCTGGGCAGGTGTGGTCTCCGCAGGGTCTTTTCCCCCTGAAAGTATAGGAAACTGGGTAAAACCTCCTTCCCTGATGCGTGTAAAGGCCCCAGCCATTGACTCTATGTGAGAAACATAGAGAGAAAAGAGGCTCGGCTAGGCGCGGCCTGTTCCCAGACTTGGCAGCATCGCCTTTTTCCCCTGTCAAGGGTAAAAAAACCAGAAGGCTTTCGACGACTTTATGGGGCATTGGGGAAGGGTACGTGCAGCCTGATACAGCTAGTCGCTTTGGCACGTTAAATACCTGCCCGCTCCTGTGTCAGCAGTACACGTACACGGCTCAGTGCATGGCGTGATTTAATTTGGACCCCTAGTGTCGCTTCTTCGACACAACGTCGAAGTGAGTGACATACGGGGAACGTGTAGGTTACGGATGTAACCTCCATTCCCTGATGGAGGGAACGAGACGTTGTGTCATCCCAGCCACGTCGCTGAGCCGAGCTGTTGCGGCCGGACCATTGTCGGCTCCTGAATGAAACAGACGTATTTCCCCGCCTTTATACCCTAATGTCCGGGGGAGGGACATGCAAATACTGTCTGCCAACTTCTCATTGGCCTTTTATCATAGATCAGAGTTATATTCAGTGCTCAAGAGAGACCCCTAGTGTCGCTTCTTTGACACAAAGTCTCGTTCCCTCCATCAGGGAACGGAGGTTATATCCGTAACCTAGACGATTCTTAGCATGTTCAACATTTGCGTCTTGCTGGAATATAAATATTTGACTGTTTGATGTTTGGTCTTCTCACACACTTACTTTGAGTGCAGCTCAGTCTCTTTTTCCCAAAAATAGTCACGTGAAAAATATAACAAAAAAATAGATTATTGGTGTTTATATTGTGATAAACAAAATATTGTGATACTTATCGATTTTTCCCTCATCTTGAGTCAGGAGTCAGGGTTGGACAAGGTGCATATTGAACTGACCTTGTTTACAGTATAGTCTGCTTTTGTTCAATCATGGAAGCAATGTTAGTCCCAAGGGCTTAGGGTAAAAATGCCTTATAAAAGTGTCATATATTTAAGATAATGGTCAAAACATTTTGCCACAGGAAATTCTTTGTTTTCGTCTGTTCTCTAAAATTTTATATATTTTATAATATTCTATGCTATGCCTATGTAGTTCTGGACACTGTATTGACTGTTTCTGTTAAATTTAACTGTATTTGTCATAAATGTGACCAATTATGTGTAACTGTATATCAGCGGTCACAGTTCCAGACCTCAGCTTGGTTCCATCCGGACCGCGAGACATCTTGCCATTTGCTACCTCATCTCAACATTTCTATACTTCAAGTGAAGTGCGACAAAACATCAGATCTTTGAGCACTTGAATACTTTTCTGTTTTACAGAACACGCTTCATTTATACCCTTTCGTGTGCTGCACGCAGAGTGGAGAAATACCTTGAGCAGCAATATGATACTGAAATCTTTCGTAAAACACACTGCAGAAAACGAGAATGAAGCAAAGTGAATTCAACTTCATGTGTCTGAAATGAATTCGACCATTTATCTGAACCAGATTTGTGACAGGACAATGTGCTTCCAGAGTGCCTTGACTTTAAACTATAAAGTTTTTGGGGGGGGGCTGGGTAGCACAGCAAGTAAAGACGCTGACTACCACCCCTAGAGTTCGTGAGTTTGAGTCCCAAGGCACACTGAGTGACTCCAGCCAGGTCTCCTAAGCAACCAAATTGGCCTGGTTGCTAGGGAGGGTAAAGTCACATGGGGTAACCTCCTCGTGGTCACTATAATGTGGTTCTCGCTCTCGGTGAGGCATGTGTTTAGTTGTGCACGGATGCCGCGGCGAATAGTGTGAAGCCTCCACACACGAAGTCTTTGCTGTAACATGCCCAACAAGCCAAATGATAAGATGCACGGATTGAATGTCTCAGTCGCTGAGTCAACTAAGATTTGTCCTCCGCCACCTTGATTGAGGTGAGTCACTACCCCACCACGAGGACCGAGAGCACATTGGGAATTGGGCATTAAAAAAAAATTATGTTTTTTCCAGTTTTATTTCTTCCTTTTTCCAGTTTTAATCAAAGATCATCTCTCGCATAAATGGCAAAAAAAACCAAACCAAAAAAAAACAACCAAAAATGTGGTTGTACTAGTAGCATAGTGGAGTTCTCATGAGAAAATTTCCATTATTTGATAGTATGACAATTTATAGGCCTACTTAACTTTATCTAACAGTATTTTAAGCTTTACTATTGTGCTGTACATTGTTTGTTGTTGGTAGATTTTTATTCTAAGGAAAATATAACAATGGTCCAGACTTTTACATTTTCTAAATTTTCTCTCAGGGGATACCCCATAACACCCAAACAATATATTTCCTTAATAGTCATAAGACCTCCTATGCCCCTTGAGTATCTAAAAATATTCAAACACAAATACTGGACTGTTGAAATTCAGCTTCAAAATGAACAGTTGATTTTATTTTTTAATATTTATAAAAAGTATAAGTGCTCTCGATTGAACTCATTGAAATATTTTAATCTTTTGATAGAAGATCCCCCAAACCCCACTACTTTGGCTTTGTCTCAGGAGTCCAAATGTCCTTTTCCTTGCCCAGTTTTAAAGAGACTGTTTTGACTTTGATGGGCTTTTTTCTTATTTTACAAAGTACTTTACTGCCAACTTGGAAATTTACAATTAACAGACAGGTTTTTGCACTGAGGAGCCAAGAATAAGGTTACGGTGCATTACAGTGGTATGGATAGTAACGTGGCAAGGGGAGCACAACGTCATCTTCCTTCCAGTAACCATGATGTTCCCCTTCTGTCACTCACTTGACGTTGTGTCGATTGTAGTGACACAAAGGTTCCCACTTCAAAACGCCATGCACTAACCTGTGTTAGGTGACTGCTGAGCCAGGTGCAAGCAAGCTGTTGTGTGCTAGAAGCAGCTGGGTTGACTGCACGTAACCCTCCACAATGGCCCCAATAAAAGGTGTCATATACCGCTCTTAGGTTCCCAGTACCCATACAGAAACAGACGACATGACTTGCATGGGAGCCAGCCGGCCAGCCACAGCCTTTTTTCTCTCTATGTTTCTCATCATAGAGTTAAAAAGCGGCTGGGGCTATCTTAACGCTATAGATGCGTCGGGGAAGGCGTCCTTTTCCTTTCCTATTCTTTCAGGGGAAAAAGGCCCTGCGGAGACCACAACCTGCCCAGACTGGGGGGAAGTAACTTGTGGCTAATACACACAGGGTTGTCAAGCCACCTGTGGACATGGTGGAGTGGTAGATCCTGCCTGACAAGGGAGGAGTTGCTACAGACACTGCGACCAGGGGGCAGCGAGGACTGCCCAAGTGAGACGCGGGTCCTGCCAGCAGGGGGA
Organism: Moxostoma hubbsi; assembly: GCA_032164185.1. Lineage (NCBI taxonomy): Eukaryota > Metazoa > Chordata > Actinopteri > Cypriniformes > Catostomidae > Moxostoma > Moxostoma hubbsi. The sequence continues at coordinate 16,701,925 of JAVLUX010000039.1, forward strand.
ACATACAGCTGAAAATACACCACAGGGAGTTGCCTGAAGTGGAAATTATGCTTGTGGAGCCCAAGCCCAACACGGAGCACTCGACTCGAATTCCTCTGCTGAATCTGCGGGCAGAGAGCTAGGAAGGAAGAGCATCCAGGAAGCGAAAGCTTACTGGCTAACCTGGGAAAGAAGGTGCACTGGATCAACTTGGTGAAGGGCGCAGGGTGCAAGCGGAACACCACCTGGTCGGCTATTCCGTATTACCGAGTTCTACCGGCTCGGACCTGACAAAACACGGGACGAGACCGACTCAACCCTGAAGTTGTAGAATCTAGCAAAGGTGTTGGATGTTTCCCAGCCCGCTGCTCTGCAGATGTCTGCTAAACAGGTGCCATGGGCCAGTGCCCAAGAGGATGCCACACTTCTCGTAGAGTGTTCTCGAACCCGCAAGGTGGGGGGGTGGGCACGGCCTGGGTGTGATAGGCTAGGGAAATAGCATCAACAACCCAATGAGCTAACCTCTGTTTGGAGACAGCGTTCCCTTTCTGCCGTCCACAAACCAGACAAAGAGCTGCTCAGAGCACCTAAAGCAAGGGCAGCGCTTACAGGTTCATGACCTGTTCCCTGAAAGGGGTCATAGGAACCTTGGACATGTAGCCCGGTCACGCTCCAGGGATGAGGCAAAATGGCCGTGAAGTGAGCTGTCGTCATCCCGAGTGCAGACGGAAGCAAACAAGCGTGCCGAGGGCGGGTGGTTCATATATATATATATATATATATATATATATATATATATATATATATATATATATATAAACAAGTGCATTTCTGGTGCTGCCTGGAATATAAATGTGTAATGTGGATGGCCAAGTTATTTAGTTACAGTACATCATGAACAGCTGAATACTGAGACACCTCATTCACATGCACAGAAATATAAAACCATTTGACATTTTTTGTTTTCCTCTCGGGTCCATCCTCATGGCCTCTTCCAAAAGCATATAATTTTAGGGCTAAAAATAACCAGTATTGATTAAAAGTAAAGGTTTTGCTTCTTTGTGCTTTGCAACTATCCTTGCTTCAGTCTTATTGGTAAATCTCCAGTCATGCTTTCAACAACTACAATAAACAGACAAGTGGAAATAGAGTGCTTATTCCATTTTAAAATCCAACCTGTGTTTTTGAACCCTCATTGGATTATAAAGTAAAACCGATTCATTTTAAATTACCATTCAACATTTCTCACACTGCCAGTAGTGTTATCTTGTAGTGTGTTAATTAGGAGGGATAAGCCAAGTGTTTCCTCTGCTATTTCTGCTGGCCTGAGGCTCTCATTCAATGCAAGTCAGTAGAATTAGTGCAGGCTTTGGTTAATCAAAGGAACTTTTGTCATCAGTTGAGAATTGTTATAGGCTGGGCGAGCATGTTGTTTTAGGCAGAAAATGAAGAATAGTTTGTTTTGTGTAACTGGTTGTGGAGTGCCCATTTTTATCAGACATCCATAAGGAAAGTATCAGCTGTCGTTTTTGTGTTTATCAAGGTATTGCATTATAAGAGGGAGTATTCTAGGGTCTCAAAAAGTCAATTGGAACATTGAACTTAAGAAAATGACAGGGTCTTATATCTCTGGACACCTCGCATTGGTTTAAGGAATATTGCAGGTAATAGAATTCCATAAACTTTGCTCCGTTGCTTGTCTTGTGTTTTTTGCTATTGTGAAACAAATCTAATTAGTATTATTAGGTCATATATGTTCTTCTCTTGCTTGTAATTTGTTCCCATTAAATTAAAATGATAAACCATGAAAAAGCACACATCCTTGAGAGTTGATCTCTATTGCAAGTGACAATCATGTAATATCTGCCTTTTTTAATGTCTTTCCTCAAGTGAAATAGCTTCACTGTGTACAGGCATCAACGTGATTGAAATTGCCAGCCAGTCGCTTTTTACACATATTTGGATTAAATCATAATTACACCACACACATTACTCTGTTATATATTACTAAAGTGACCTACAGTAAAAAAAAATATATAAATGGGTGTGATATATGAGGCATAAGCAATATTCTCTTTGCACAAAAAAAAATGATATTCTACTTCTTTCTGTCATGCAAATTGGCAGAGTTTGGTGAATCATTTTCTCAGTGGCCTAATGACAGCACACAAATAGTCAGAAACATACACACACACACACACACACACACACACACACACAGCCCTCAAACTAAACCGTTAATGCAGTCTGAGTTGTTTGAATAGACGAGACTGAGGATTTACATATCATCCAAATTTGGCAGATCCGTTACTTCTTTGGCTGGGAATAGAGGCTCTAGTACAGCGTTCAGTGTGTCTCAAGAGAGATGAACCCAGAACAGTATCATGCTTCCTTATTGGGCTAGATAAGAATATATATAAGAATAGCAACTCTACTTATTTTATGTGAATGTGTATTTTTAGTAATTACTATTCTCTCTCATTCTCAGTGAATCTCACCTATTGCAGCCAAAAGGCATGTTGATCCCTAGATACTACAATTCTTGCAGTAATGAGTCCATTAATTAAAAGGCAAATAAATTAATCTACAACATGTGAGAAAAAAAGCAGGTCAGGAGATGGAAATAAGTCCTTGTAAGCAGTGGGAAATCATTTCATGAGTAGCTGTAAGGAAGAAATATACAGTGGCCCCAAAAAGTATTAAGACACTTAAGGCACATTTAAAAATGTATGAATGTCTTTGTATTAAAATAGATCATAATTTTTATATAACAAAAAATATAAAACAAACACAGTCAAGTAAAACATTTGACATTTTTTAAATCATAAAACAACCAATATATTGTTCAAAATTAAGGTAAAACATATTTGGACGCTTTCTTGTTGTCAAACTTTGTGGAGCAAGTCCATAATTAAATCATGAAACTTTTTCTGTGTTAAAATACTAAATCCCAGCTTAATATGCAGACTACAAGTAAGCCATTAATAGGTACATTTTACATAATAGGCACTGTGTCTCTGTGGCACTATGAAAATGGTTTTGAGCGATGTTTATTTATGCGATTCCGTTTGGTGGCACTAGTGGCGCTGAAATAACCAACTTCAGCTTCAATGCAAGGCACTTCAAATGTGGTTACTCTGCCTGGACACATTTGTGAATTTAAGGGGAACAGACATCATTCATACCTTAAATGTGATTGCAAAAATGGCTAATGGTGAAATGAGTTCTAAGAACATGTCTAGCATCATTGGTTTGTACAGTAAATGCCACTTGATATATTCTAAATATTGCAAAGACATTAAGTAAGAAATAAGTGTCCAAATACTTTTTGGAGGCACTAAACTATGTGAAAACCATGAGGAACACTGCCATATTTTATTAAATTCTGTTCATTTTACTGCTAGTGTGGGCATTAGAGGAGAACCCCACAGTCACCACTTGGATGCTATTCTTTGATCATCTTCAGATGGACTTCTCTAGTTAAACATGCAAAAACTCACATCGAACAGAGCATTGAGTGGTCTGAATTTACAGCAGATCTTGTCAACTAAATCCACAACAGCACTGTTTGTTGTTAAGAGATCACAGCTTGTTAATCAGCCTGATAACAGGACTGGTGGGAGTATGGACTCACTGATATGTTCACAGCCAAAAATCACAACCGAGAAAAGAAGCGACTGCAAGCACGCTGAGACACTATAGCAGAATGCAGAGATTTTTAGGGCATACAAAGCAAAACAATGTCCAAACAGCACAAACACATTCTTGATGATAAGACCAGAAAAATAAGCAAGTAACACCTTGCATTTGAAGTATCATGACACCCCGTTCACAAACGTATTATTGCTGCAAATTGACATTTTCCATTGAAAATGAATGACTTACGGTTCCCCTTCTGTCACTCACTCGACGTTGTGTCGAATATAGTGACACAAGGGGTCTTTCTTGAGAGCCTTGCGTACCTCTAAACTTGAAAAAAGTCCAATGAGAAATTGGTAGACAGAATTTGCATGTCCCGCCCCCAGACATACGGGTATAAAGGAAAGCGGGCGTGTGTCTGTCAGTCAGATTTTTTCTTCGGAGCCAAGCAGTTGTGCAGCAGCAATCTGAATCTCACTACTGTTGCACTCACCTCTGTTGGTGAAGCACTGCTGTTGGATCTACGGCGCATCACCAGTGTCTTTCTCCCTCTCTGCACTCTGCGCTTCGACAGTGCTTCCCTCTAAAAAGAGTGTTCCTCCTAAAATAATTTTGTTTTCTCTAAAAGAGTTTTCACAAAGAGCAATAACACAAGCAGGCATTGAACATCCTTTTTGGGATGCGTCTTTTTAAAGATGCCCTTCCGCCTCTGTGTAGTTCCTGAATGTGGCCGACACCTCTCCAAGACTGACGGTTGTAGACACTGCCTCATGTGCCTGGATAGTGATCACACTGAGGCAGCATTTGTGGATGGTTCATGTACTCACTGCGAGAACATGACCATAGCAGTGTTGCAGCTTCCATTTCTTAAAGTGAATGCCACTTCACCCCCCTTCAGGGACGAGGTCATGAACCTGCAAGCGCTGCCCCGGGAGGAGTCAGACTCAGCCTTATCATTGCTGTGTCCGGTACGTGCTTTGCGTATAAATCTGAACCGAACGCAGAGATTTAGATGTTCTGAGCAGCTCTTTGTCTACTACAACGGATGGCAGAAAGGGAACACTCTCTCCAAACAGAGGTTATCTCTCTGGCCTACCAGACCCAGATCGTGCCCGCCCCCTTACGGGTTCGAACACACTCGACAAGAAGTGTGGCATCCTCGTGGGCACTAGCCAATGGCTCCTCCCTAGCAGAAATCTGCAGAGCAGTGGGCTGGGCAACACCCAACACCTTTGCGAGATTCTACAATCTCAGGGATGAGTCGGGTCTCATCCCGTGTTTTGTCAGGTCTGAGCTGGTAGAACTCGGTAATACGGAACAGCCGACCCGGTGTTCTGTATTACGGGTATATAATTACTGGTATAAAGGGAAGCACTTCCGCTTCCCTTTATACCTGTATGTCTGGCGACGGGACATGCAAATTCTGTCTGCCAATTTCTCATGCTGCTTTCGCCCTGCATGCCATGGCCCTCCTACAATCCACCAGGCCATGGTGCTTAAAGATCTGCACGTGGGTAGCCCTGATCCCGATATGCTGCAGGAACTGTGCGACTGACCTCGCCCTCTGGGCCACGAAGGTCATAGCGCAGTCACTTGGGCAGGCGATGGCCGCGCTCGTGGTCCAGGAACGTCATCAATGGCTGAACTTGGTCGAGATGTGTGAAACCGACAAGACTCGCTTTCTCAACACCCCAGTATCCCAGTTCGGCCTTTTCGGCAACACCATCAAGGACTTTACCCAGCAGTTCTCCACGGTGAAGAAACAGACGGAGGCGATCTCTCACATCCTGCCTCGCCACAAGCCTGCCGCCATTGGCCATACCTCGTCTGCTCGCCGAGGGCATCCCCCTGTGAAGAAACACCAAGCTGCTCCGCCTCAACCTGGGCCCAGCTCTCAGCCCACGCGTTGAGCACCCCGCAGGAAGCATACGCCCCCCATCGCAAGGACCCCCTCAAGGACCTGGAAGGCTCCCAGGCATTCCTGAGACGGACGACCCAGGGACCAAGATGTTAGCTCCGGAGCTGGTAAGCAGACCACTCCATTCCCCGGTGGAGGGCCGGGAGGAGAATCCTTTGTTGAATTTATTTCCCCTTAGTCGGGGCTGCGGTACCCACATTCTCAGTAACAGAGCTATTTTCTTTGTCTCTGGGTCACCTGGCCCGCAAATGCCATTCTCACGGCACTCTGCCGCCAGACCTCAACAGTCCTGGCATGCTGGACGCGGACCCTCCACCCTCAGCTCCACGACTGTTCCCCGGCTGGCCGGTTCAGACGAGTCCAGAAGACGCCTCCACCAGCCCTCCTCCTCAGTCACAAACCCGCCCCCTGCCGGATGCGCGGAGCAAGGTAAGTGCTTCGAGTCTTTTCACAGCACCAGAGCCTCGGGACGCGTCATCGCCTCCCGACGCCGTAACACCTGCTCCGCCCCGCTGCGAAGCCCCGCCGGGTACGTAAAAAGTTAGCATCCCTTTGGTGCCCCTAACACGGAGCTTGGATGCGTTGCTTTCACTTCCCAATCCATCACCCTGGCTGGCCCGGACCATCCGACTCGTTTACGCAATTCAGTTTGACAGGCCTCCGCCCCCCTACACGGGCGTCCGCTTTACCGCAGTACACGGCCAGCATGCCAAATCCCTGCGCGCGGAGATCACTACCCTTTTACTCAAATCTTTTACGCGATAGAGCCTGTCCCTCCAACCGAAATGAAGAAGGATCTCTACAGCCCTTATTTAATTTTACCCAAGAAAGGTGGCGGCTTACAACCGTTCTTGGACTTGAGAGTTTTCATCCGGGCTTTGCACAAACTTCCGTTCAAAATGCTCACACAAAAACACATCTTAACTTGCGTCCAGCATCTAGATTGTTTCGCAGCTGTAGACCTGAGGGACGTGTACATCCACGTCTCAATATTGGACCTTCGGTTTGCGTTCGAAGGCCAGGCGGATCAGTACAAGGTCCTCCCCTTCGGCATGTCTCTGTCCCCTCACGTCTTCACCAAAGTCGCAGAGGCAGCCCACTCCTGAGAGTTATTATGCGCTCACAGAGACCAGGTCCTCAGGCACCTCAGCCGTTTGGGGCTTCAGGTCAACTGGAAAAAGAGTAAGCTCACCCCGGTTCAGAGCATCTCTTTTCTCAGCATAGAGTTAGACTCGGTCTCAATGTCAGCACGACTCACCAACGAGCATGCTCAGTCAGTGTTGAAATGCCTCGCCTCCTTCAGGCCGGGCACAGCGGTTCCTTTAAAACTTTTCCAGAGGCTCCTAGGGCATATGGCATCCACCACGGCGGTTGCACAGTTGGGGTTTATGCATATGAGACCGCTTCAGCACTGGCTTCAGACTCGAGTCCCAAGGCGAGCATGGCACCGCGGCATGCACCGTGTGATAGTCACCCCCGCCTGCTGCCGAACACTCAAACCCTGGACAGACCTCTGCTTTCTGCGGGCAGGAGTACCCTTGCAGCAGGTGTCCCGACGCATCCTGGTCACGACCGACGCCTCCAAATTGGGTTGGGCACGCAGCTGTGGGCCGTTGGAAAGGGGCCCCGCTGTGCTGGCATATCAATTGCCTGGAGTTGCTGATGGTTTTCTTTGCCCTGCGGAAGTTTCTCCCATTAATTCGGGACAAACATGTCTTAATCAGGTCAGACAGCACCACCACGGTAGCGTACATAAATCACCAAGGCGGCGTACGCTCCTGCCACGTCTCCTCCTTTAGAGCCAGCACCGACTCAGGTCGCTGCATGCCACTCACATCCCCGGCAACCTCAATGTGGTAGCAGACGTGCTGTCATGACAATGCTTGCCTTGCGGAGAGTGGAGGCTCCACCTCCAAGCGATATAGCTGATTTGGGATCGGTTCGGCAAGGCCCAGGTAGACCTGTTTGCCTCCCGAGAGACCTCCCACTGCCCGCTCTGGTATGCCCAAACAGAGGCTCCCCTTGGGGCAGACGCACTAGCACACAGCTGGCCCTCGGGGCTGCGCAAGTACGCATTTCCCCTAGTGAGCCTTCTTGCACAGGTGCTGTGCAAGGTCAGGGAGGATGAGGAACAGGTCACCCTAGTGGCTCCTTACTAGCCTACCTGGGCCTGGTTCTCAGACCTCGTACTCCTCGCGACAGCCCCTCCCTGGTGAATTCCCCTGAGGAAGGACCTTCTTTCTCAGGGACGGGGCACGCTCTGGCATCCGCGCCCAGACCTCTGGAACCTCCACGTCTGGCCCTTGGACGGGACGCAGAAGATATAGCTGGTCTACCACCTACCGTTGTAGACACCATCAGCCAAGCCAGGGCCCCTTCTACCAGGCAACTTTACACCCTAAAGTGGTGCCTGTTCACAAATTGGTGTTCTTCCCGGACTGAAGACCCACAGAGGTGTGCAGTTAGCTTAGTGCTCTTATTCCTACAGGAGAAGTTGGAAGGGAGGCTGTCCCCTTCCACCTTAAATGTGTATGTTGCCGCCATAGCAGCTCACCACGACCCAGTAGACGGCAAGTCTCTGGGTAAGCATGACTTAGTCATCAGGTTCCTAAGAGGTGCCCGGAGGTTAAATCCCTTCCAGCCAAGCCTGTTCCCCTCCTGTGAGCTCTTGGTGGTCCTCGCCGGTCTTCAGAGATCCCCCTCCGAGCCTCAAGAATCAGCCGGACTCAGGGCCCTCTCTCTAAAGACGGCCCTGCTGATCGCGCTCACCTCCATCAAGAGGTTCGGGGACCTGCAAGCGTTTTCTATCAACGACACAATCTGCCTGGAGTTCGGTCTGGCAGAAATACATGTGATCCTAAGACCGTGACCGGGCTATGTGCCCAAGTTTCCTACCACACCCTTTAGAGACCAGGTAGTGAACCTGCAAGAGCTGCCCCGGGAAAAGGCAGGCCCAGCCCCTTTGTTGCTGTGCCTGGTACGGGCCTTACGCACCTACATGGACCACACGCATGACTTCAGGCGTTCTGAGCAGCTCTTTGTCTGCTTTGGCGGACAATAGAAAGGGAAAGCTGTCCACTGGCTCTTCCACTGGCTGGTGGACGCCATCCTGTTGGCCTACCACACCCAGGCCGTGCCCCCCCCTCTTGCGGGTCCGAGCACACTCAACAAGGAGTGTTGCGTCCTTGTGGGCACTGGATAGGGGCGCCTCTCTGGCAGACATATGCAGAGCTGCGGATTGGGCAACACCCAATACCTTTGCGAGATTTTACAACCTCAGGGTTGAGTCAGTCTTGTCCCGTGTTTTCTCAGGTCCAAGCCGGTAGAATTCGGTAAACGCTGACGGTCTGACTGGGTGAATCGCTTGCGCCCAGCGCCCTTTCCCTCGGCCGAGTTAAAACAGTGCGCTTTTCCCTCCCAGGAGATCCCACTCACTCGGCTCCCTGGATGACTCCTCCCTAGCCCTGTGGGTCCGCAATTCAGCGGAGGAATTCGCCGACCCAATCCACTGCGGGTATCTCAAATCTACCCTGCACTGAAAAAGGTGCTCCACAAATCAGGCCTCCTACGAGGACTCCTCCTGTGTATATTTTCTGCGGTACGGTCCCCTTACAAGCGGACCCGCGTCTCCCTTAGGCAGTTCCCGCTGCCCTCTGGTCGCCGTGTTGTAGCAACTCCCCACTCCTCGAGGCTGAATCTACCACCGCGCCATTCTTTCCCACTTGTGACTGAAGAGGCCCATGTGATGTATTTTGCCACATTACCTCCCCCTTCCTGGGCAGGTGTGGTCTCTGCAGGGTCTTTTCCCTCTGAAAGAATAGGAAAATGGGTAAGACCCCCTTCCCACGATGCGGTAAGGGCCCCAGCTGTTTGGCTCTATGAGAGAAACATAGAGAGAAAAGAGGCCAGGCTAGGCTTGGCCCATCCCAGGTTGGCAAGCGTCGCCTTGTTCCCCTGCTTGGGTAACTATAAGGATTCCGATGTCTTTTATGGGGCATTGGGGAAGGGTACGTGCAGTCTGACACAGCTGGTCATCCTGGCACGTGAAATACCTGCCCGCTCCTGTGTCAGCAGTACACGTACACGGCTCAGCGCATGGCATGATTTGAAGTGGACCCCTAGTGTCACTTCTTCAACGTCGAAGTGAGCGACAGACGGGGAACGTCTAGTTTATGTATGTAACCGCTGTTCCCTGATGGAGGGAACGAGACGTCGTGTCCTCCCAGTCACTTTGCTGATCCGAGCCACTGAGGTGGCCGGAACACTCCCGGCTCCTCAGAAAAATCCTGAATGAACTCAGGAACTCAGAATGAACTGAGTATTTTCTTGCCATTATACCCGTATGTCCGGGGGCGGGGTATGCAAATACTGTCTGCCAACTTCTCATTGGCCTTTTTTCATGCATCAGAGGCATATTCGGTGCTCAAGAGAGACCCCCAGTATCGCTACTTCGACACAACGTCTCGTTCCCTCCATCAGTGAACGGAGGTTACATACGTAACCTAGACGTTACAACACTAAACATGACGTTTCTTTGTTGCTGCAAATCGCTGTCAATGCCTTTTAAGAGTTCACCCCCCAAAAAAGACAATTCTGTCATCATTTCTCACCCTCATGTTGTTACAAAATTTGTATGATTTTCTGTCCTCAGTTGAACATAAAAGGAGATGATAGGCAGAAAGTTAGGGACTGACAGCCTCAGTCACCATTCACATACATTACATCACTTTTCCAGTGATGTGAACAGTGACTGAGACTGTCATTTTGCCAAACATTTCATTTTGTGTTCCATGGATGCAAGAAAGTTATATGAGTTTGGGACAACATGAGGGTGAATTAATGATGTCAGAATTTTCACAAAATGATGAAATGTTCATAATCGTCCCATTGAAGTCATTTATATGCAATTATGATTCATCTGAATGATTTGGTTATTATTCTAAAAGCTTTTTGGCATTTTGTGCTGCACCAAGTGTCAAGGTAGCTTTAATGGTGCTTGTTTTTGTGATTACATTAGCAACATTCTTGTCTTTTATGTCCAGTAGAGCTTGCAGATAGCTATCATCTGCACATAGAACAACTTGTGAAATTTAGTTGAACTCTACAAGCAAGCAACAATCTATAATTATAGCATGCAACATTTTTTTTTTTTTTTTATTTGTTTTTATATATATCATCATTTTCTCATTTCATCTTTTTTGTTTTTTGTTGTACCTTCTCTGTCTTACCATCCATGCTGCGATTTTTGGCACCTTTGCTCTCTGACTGTATGAAAAATTCATGTGATATTGTTTTCTGTTTCCTGTTTCCAAATGCATCCATTACCTCAGTATGGGGGTGTACCTCCTTTGTTAGAATTCTACCTTACCTGAACTGTGTTGAGGAGTCAATCTGCCAATCTCAGTTCCCTCAAAAAATAGAGAGCTTGTTTGTGCCTAGCACTCTGGGTGACTTGTTTGATGGACTACAGTGATTCTGCATTTGGTCCAGTGCTTAAAATTCCTGAACAGCAGAGACCCAGCCTTTGCTGCTGGGGAGAGCAGAGAAGACACAATGGTTATGCAAAAATACAAGGAAAACTGAAAGTGAAGTGGAACCCAACGTGTCAATATGAATTTCCAGTCAGCTCCCATGGCTACCAGTGTGGAGTCATGGACAATCAAACAGGAAATGCAAATTATTCAGTTGCAGCTCGTGAGCACATCTCAATAAGACTGTGCACAGATTTTGCACCTTTCAAGGGTTACTTATTGTGGCTTCATTACAAATTGACCATTTAATAATGGACCTTTGTTTTCAACTTGTCAATTACAGTGCGATTTCACCAAACATTTTAAATTTTAACCAGCTGTCCACTAAATACATCCAAAACAAAACAGATGTGACATTTGTTTGGGACATCAATAAGGACTGTGCAAAACTACATATTTTCAAAATCCATTGACCCACAGACTATTTGACTGTTTATATTTAGGCTGGTTTCTGGTTCATCTGAAATGTGCCTAATATTAGAAGCATGTTTTAAAATGTTGGACTTCCTTTTATTTGACACAGAGTCTTACATGTGTCTTAAATATGTAACAAAAGTGGCAGGACAATAAAAAACACACAAGACATATACTGTATATAGTGGCGGGCTGTTGTTACACAGGCTTTATCTCTGCAACGATAAGATTTGATGTCAAAGATGTAATTACTGAAATGTGTGTATACTATATAAATATTCATCATATATTTGTTATAGTATTGGTTAAAAAAGCGAACATATTGAAATCGCACTGGCATACATTAAGGCAATGGTCAACAATGTTATTAAGGCAGATTTTGCCAAAAGGATTAAATGTGTTCTTAGGGCAAAGGTTTTTACATGAAAGTCAGGTCAGGCATGTTGTAACATTTTTATCAGCGCAGGTATATTAAATGTCATAAATGTGTACAATGTATCAGTTACTATATTGGTTGGCAAAAAAACTTATGATACTTTTATGGTTTCACTTTTTTTTTTTTTTTACTAATTCTTTTCTGGCTAAATTGTTTTACGTTTAAATTAATTTAAATTAATAATGCAGGTGTAGATTTATAGAAAGAACTAGATCAGCGGTCTCCAATTAGTGGACCACGGGACCGGACCCTGGATTTTTTTTTCTACAGTTTAAGTGAGCAAAGTGTACAAACGACGGAGCTGTACATACCATGTTAATTAATATTTTTCTCTACCGCCGAACTCACTTCATTCCTGCACCCCGTTCCACTGCGTTGCCTCTCTCTCCCTGCTATAGACAGAAGGTGTCATATAAACCCTGATAAGTACAGTTGCATCTGCGGTTATTTTAACAACAGTAGTGGAGAAACGGTGAGCAACAATATATATGGATAGATTTCATAGTCAGCCAATTTATACCTACAGCCTAAAAATTGTCAATTCAGACATAAATTGTATACATTTTCCTTCAGGGGACACCCCTGAACCCCTATACAGTATTTTTTGATCTATCAAAAGGCCTCCTTTGTCCCATACATAGGTAAGCCTATGTATTCTGAATGTAAAATATATATTCAAATACAAAAACTGGACTGCTGTCATTCAGCTTAAAAAAAACTGTTGACCTTATCTTTTAATATTCATATCTAATCATATTTTGACTGATGAACTCTATTAAATATTAAAATTTTTTGGTAGAAAAGATCCTTCAGACCCCAACAATTTGGCTGCTCTGGGCCCCCAAATGTCCTCATCCCTACCCAAATTGAAGAGACTATTGTGAATGTTTAGGAATGTTTTTATTTTTACAAAGTACTATTGCTGACAACGTGAAGTTATATATAAGCCAAGATTTAGTTTTGGTGGTAGTGATGGGGAGTGAGCTGGCAATAATAGTGAAAATATGTTAATAGCTTTTATGTAGCCAAGATTCAAGGTATGTGGCTACAGTATGTGGAAATAAATTTGGAAAAATAAACCCTAAAAAAAATTAACTGGAGTAAAAAGTTTGAATATATATATAGACACACCGATCAGCCACAATATTAAAATCACCTGCCTAATATTGTGTAGGTCCCCTCCTGCTGTCAAAACAGTTTCAAAACAAAACAGCTCTTTCAATGGCCAGACTGAATTGAACTGACAAAGTCTACGGTTACTCAGATAACAATTTCAAATTCAGATCTGTACAATTGTGGTGAGAAGAATATAATTTCAGGATGCTCTTCTGAGATGTGGGTTGGCGCTGTTTTGATGGCAAGAGGGGGACCTACACAATATTAGGCAGGTGGTTTTAATGTTGTGGCTAAGAGAGAGCTGTGGAATGCTTTTTTTTTGGCTTTTCTCTTATATACACTATTATATATATATATATATATATATATATATATATATATATATATATATATATATATATACACACACACAGTATATACAAGCAAAACTAGAAATACTAGTCAGAAATACTAGTCAGCCACACTAATTGATTCAAATTGGATGAATAGTTGACCATTGTGTCCCTTCCCAGATATCAATGATATTAATCTCATGTAATTTCTACTATGTTTCAGGAGTTAAAACTGTTTTCTCCATTCACTACCACAGCAAAGTGGGGGGATGCCATGATGGGCTGGATATTGTGGTGAGCTCAGCGATTGGTTGTCAGTTGGGGATGACTCCCATGGTGTGAGAAGTGGTGGTGGTTACTGAAGATAAGATCATCCATCGCTACCATAATCTTGACCAATCATCAAAAAGTGGAGTGGATGAAGGCTTGAAGAAACTGCTGGTCTGAACGCTACACCTATGCCGATGTGTGTACATTTAGGTGTTCTTTTACAGAAATAAAAAGAGCCTTACCTTCCAAATACATTACCAAGCATTATCAATGTGGAACCAGTGGCACTTTAATCTTTGATACTTAAATCACCTGTCTCTACACTTTAATTGTGCAAATACATCTGAGAATTCCTTAAACATTAAAGTTAAATCACCTTATCATACCAATAAAGCGATTCAGTGGTATGGTACATGGTAGTTTGATAGCATTGAAGATTTTGGAAGACAGTTTGATGAGTTCACTCCTTGCACTTCTCAGCTCATTACTCTCTTCCATCTCTGAGAGAAGGAAAGAGGCAATCACCATGGTAACTATTGAAAGACGTGGCTGCCGTGACCGGGACAGCAAGTCACTTGTTCCGTGGGTGGATCACCAAAAACATAATTACTGACCTCACCTCTCGCTTGTGACTTAGAAGATTCCAAAAGAGATCAGGTGTGATTGAACGACTTCAGAAGTATGCAGCAAGAAAGACATTTTAAAAAGACCAAGCTCTAGTCTGAATTCATTTTGTGACCTCACATTTCCTCGTCTGTCCTGTCTTTGTGTTAGTCTGCTTCATGTGAAAATTAGCAGTATTTCAAATCTTGGGGGGCTAAACTGTTGCAGCATCATAGCTGATAAAATTAAACTGGATGTTTGTTTTTTTTCTCTGAATCTTCCCATGTAACAATTGTGTTTAATGTTTACAGAGCTTTGATCATTTTCTGTATGTGGCTTATTTTATATTTTACAGTGTTCTGTAAATTACAACAAAATTAATTAATAAAGCTACATGTTATTTTTTCTTTTTTTCTCTATCCTCACAAAGAACATTTCATTTAAAAGTGTAATTTCTTCAATGTTAATATACTTTCTCCTATCCCAACTTCATATGCAAAGACATAATATGAAAATCATTTGTAAGTTTATTCCACTATAAGTTTATTCAAAACTGTAAATACTTTGGCCATGTGGCACTATCAAAACAATACTCTGTTTGTTTGAGGAGTCACTACCAAACCAATATAGTAACATTGGCTCAACCAATGACATGAGTTTGGGGTGGGGCTATCTGTTTGTTCGACCAATGGCAGAAGAGGAGAATGATTGGGAAAACTTTTTTTAAAAAGTTCACAGGTCTGTTAGATCACTCTGCAGCTGAATGTGGCCCAAGATCCGATTTTTTTTAAGGTTGTTCACAAGACATTTTAAATGTTGCCCATTGACACTGGTCTGAACAGCCCGCACTCCTAAACTGACCCGCATGCATTAACAAACAGCCTGTTCATCATTATACTATGAATAATTAATTAAATTATAAATAAAAATGCAATTATCCATTTGTAATGCAGATAGGACACATGCCTTAACTTAATCATATGATAATATGTCTGTGAGTGATGGAGAAAGAGCATTGACGGATTAATTTTTATGTAGTCATTTGCCTTCGTATGGTGGAATTTAAAATAGTCATCGAAGTTCAAGTGTAATATTACCTATGAGCGAAACACACCATAAACTCAAAAGACAGCAGGAAAACTGTATTAAATATATGTAAGGTAAGAAGAGTCATCTTTATTTATTTCATATTTCCATTTACTGTTTTGCATTCATATTTTACTAAAGTTTGAGAAATATAAAAACGTTAGTTACACATGTAACTGTGGTTCTGTGAATTCCGGATGACCTCCAGAGGCAGTGTATACACTATTGGATAATCGCAGCACCAGCCAGATAGGTTGAGAGAATATACAAACAAAGTCACATAGTGACATATGCTGAGCCCTGAGGGTTATAAACCACAGTCGCTGTGCCCCGGCAATAAGCACTCTGCCTCGGTAGCCTTTCTCACGCATTCCGAGTGACCAAGAACATTGGCGGTCATCCGGAATTCACAGAACCACAGTTACATGTGTAACTAATATTCTGTTTCATTCCTACTGACCGCCAAAGGCAGTGTAAACACTATTGGATGACACATACCAATATAGTCATGAGGAATGCCACCAACCTGATGAAAAATTAAGGCCACTCCTGAAGAACTGCAGAACTCACGGCATGATGAGCAGCAATGTTGACTTTATAAAACCTGGCAAACATGCATGGAGAAGCCCAGGTAGTGGTAGTGCAGATGTCCACTAACGAAACTCCTCTAAAAACAGCCGATGAAGATGAGATGGCCCTAGTGGTATGGCAAGTTAGCCCCCAGGGCAATAGTTGCCTTGCTGCCTTCTAAGCCAGTGTAATAGTTTCCACTATCCAGTTTGACAACCTCTGCTTCGACACTGGAGCACCTTTCTTCACACCACCATAGCAGACCAATAACTGGTCTGAATATCTAAATTGAGCAGTAGTGTCCACACAACATTCAAGGCATGAAAAGGACACAAAAGTTGAGCACTTGAATCAGACCCTGAAGAAGTCTGAAAAGAGGCCAATTAAATATGCTGGTTAATGAACTGAGGAAGAAGGACTTTTGGAAGAAAAGAAGGATTGGGTCATAGGACCACCCCGGAGTCATCCAGCAACCAACGCAAGCACAATTCTCTAATAGACAGCATGTGCAACTCACTGACTCATTTTGCAGAGAATATCCCCCAATTGGAACATGATATGCAGAAATCGCAGCAACATACACTTTCAATGTGGAAGCCGCTTTGCCCTCTTCCAGTAAATGTCGAAGACAGCTTAAGATGCACACGTTGTAGAATCGAGCACCTGCTTCTCACACCATGCAGAAAAAAGCCTCCAATGGGAAGCATAAATCTGTCATGTGGAAGTAGCCCTAGTATTGGAGATTGTGTGAATAACCACAGGATTACAATGTTCCAGAGAAGGATTTAACCCAATGGCCAGACCCAAAGCTGCAGACGAACTGGATCTGGGTGCCGGGTAGCCTCCAGCTGGGAGAGGAGGTCCTTCCTGGGGGAAAGCTTCCATGGATTGCCTGACAGAAGTCTCAGCAACAAAGGAAACCATGGTCTGTCTGGCTATTGCCGTGCCACGAGTAGCAATCTGTGCTTGCACAGGGAGACCCAGTATAATGCCTCCCATAACAGAGGGATAGGTGGGAACGCATATAGTAGGCAGTTCGGCCATTCGTGCACCCTGGCCCAAGGGACTGGACACTTCTGTCATTGCGAACCATTGACGACAGTGAATGGTCATCTCCGAAGCAAAAAGATCCACCTCTGTTCTTCCAAATCGTAGCCAGATCTCCTGCACAGCATCTGGATGAAGTCCTGGATGTACTCAATCCTTGGAAAGCACATCCGCTGTCTGGTTGCATGCTCCTGAAATATGAGCTGCAATCAGTGAAGCGAGTCATGGCTGGCACCATGTCAGGATCTTGTGAGTAAGCTGCAGAGACCTGCGGGATTTCATGCCGCCCTGGTGGTTCAGATGGAACACTGTTGAGGTATATTCGGACCGAACGAGAACATGGCGGCCTGCCAGGAATGGCATGAAATACATTAAAGCCATGAACACTGCACATAGTTCAAGCAGGTTGATATGTTCTGTGGCCTGGGTCGGTGTCCAGCGCCAGCAAATATCCCTCTGATTCCATGTTGCCCCCCCACCCTGTGAGGGAAGCATCAGTCGTGACCAACTCCTGACGAGAGGGAACAACACCCAGGGGCACTCCTGTCTTTAGCAAATCTACCTGTCTCCACCGCCTCAATGCACGTATGCAAGGGTGAGAAATTACAATCGTTAGATGTCTGGTGGGATCTAGCCACAAACTGTTGTTCCATAACTGGAGTGGTCTGAGGCGGAGTAAACACATGGGAATCACCACTGTAGCTGTGGTTAACATCCCTATTAGTCGTAGAACCACCTGGTACTGCAAAGACACACTTGGGTGAAAGCAAGCCAAGAGTTGCAGAATGTTCGTCACACGTTCCTGAGACAGGGAGGCAGACATTAGGTGGGAATTCAGGGTTATTTAAGCTATTGCAGTACCAGGTGGTTCTACGACTAATAGGGATGTTAACCACAGCTACAGTGGTGATTCCCCTGTGTTTACTCAGGTGGAATTCAGGGTTATTCCTATGAATGTAGTGGTCTGTGTTGGACTCAGACAGCTCTTTTTCTCATTCACAGAATAACCCAACTTCTGCACATGACTCAGAAGTAGTCTGGAGTGTTGCATATTCTGCTGTTTTGTGGGAGCACAAAGAAGCCACTCGTCCAGCTAAGGCATAATACGCATACCTCTCATCCAAAGAGGAGACAGAGCTGCGCTCACACACCTTGTGAAGACGCGAGGAGCAAGGGAAAGACCGAAATGTAAAATCTTGAACTGGTAGGCTTGATTCAGGAAACTGAAATGCAGAAATTTTCTGTGATGAACAGCAATTGGGATGTGAAAGTATGCATCTTTCAGGTCAACACTTACAAACCAATCGTCTGCTGCCACAGACCAAAGAACGTTGGCTGTGTGCAGCATTAGAAAAGGAAGGACCTTCAGGAACAAATTCAGATGCGTCTAATCAAGAATTGGGCAGAAACCACCATCCTTCTTCGGAACAAGAAAATATGTTGAATAGAACCAGACTTCCTGAACGAGGGGATGAACTTTTTCTATGGCTCCCTTCTGTAACAGTGAATGAATTTCCAGAGAGAGGGCCATTGAACAAACTGCATATCTGACAACAGTAGGAATGATTCTTGAAAATCTGGGAGGCCAGCATCGAAACTGGCATCGAAACCGTATATCACCTGCTCAGAGTCATCAAAATCCAAGGGTCTGCTGTGTTGGTCCACCAGTACTCTGTCTGTTCATCTGTTCATCTCTCAGATGTTGAACACCCAAACACAATGGGCAGATGTCATGACCGTCATCTGGGAGGAGATTATTAGGGCACAGCTTACAAGTCAGTGGGACACCAGTGGTAATTGAGCTGTGAGCCATAGTTACTCGCTAATAACACCTTCGGATAGCATTGTAAGGTTTAAGTCAAGCAGAATGATGGTAATGAAACACAAGACAATAATAATTATATGATTCCTCCAGGTGAACCGAGAAGTAATGGGAAGAAATATCTCACGAAAAAGAGGAAATATCTAAAATGGCCACCATCACCATCGATTGTACCGAGAGGCACAGAGTGTTACCGACGAAAAGGAATGAAACTCACCAAAACGCAGATAAAATACTTTAAATTTGTTGAAGTGGCGTAGATGCACGCTAACACAGCTTGTGAGGACGATATCTCGCTGCTCTTGTAATCTGCACTTGACAGTGCAATATATCACTTAACCAAAACAACCTATCTCAACCAGGCGAGAAAGCGAAAGAGGCAGAGTGCTGAGTGCTTTGTAACCCCCAGGGCTCAGCAAGTGACTTTGTTGGTATATTCGCTCAACCTATCTGGCTGGTGCTGCGGTAATCCAATAGTGTTTACTCTGCCTCTGATGGTCAGTAGGAATAAAACAGAACTGTGTTTTATGAGCGAGAGACACAATCAAAAATCACCGTTATATAAATTGTCATCTTTTCATATGCATATTTAACATGCAATCCAAATGAATCGCTGAACCCAACTGTTGAAGCCTATACTTTTATTTTATTTACTTTCAAAAGGAATGTATGCATTAACTAGACAGATATGAATTACACTAAAATATTACAAGCATACTGGAAATCAAGTGAGCAAATCACGAATGTTGAGGAAGACGGTCAAATCTTATTGAAGCTGACCTGGCTGTTTACACCATAGACACGTTGGAAAAAATCAGATACGTATCTGATTTATTTCCACATACAGTGCATTCAGAAAGTATTCCGACCCCTTCTTTTTTCCACATTTTGTTATGTTTCAGCCTTATGCTAAAATACTAAAAACTAGAATTTTTTTCATATCAATCTACACTTCATACCCCTTAATGACAAAGCAAAAAACTGATTTTTGTATAACTTTGCAAATTTGTTAAAAAGAAAAAACTGAAATATCACTTTGACTTAAGCATTCAGACCCTTAACTCAGTACTTAGTTAAAGCACCTTTGGTAGCGATTACAGCCTCAAGTCTATTTGGGTATGATGCAACAAGCTTTGCACACCTGGATTTGAGGATTTTCTGTGATTCTTCTCTGCAGATCCTCTTAAGCTCTGTCAGGTTGGATGGGGACCGTCAGTGGAGAGCCATTTTCAGGTCTCTCCAGAGATGTTTGATTGAGTTCAAGTCTGGCTGGGTCACTCAAGGACATTCACAGAGTTTTCCCTAAGCCACTCTTGCGTTGTCTTGTCTTGGCTGTGTGCTTAGGGTCATTATCTTGTTGGAAGGTGAAACTTTGGCGGATTAAGCAGTCTGAGGTCCTGAGAATGCTGGACAAGGTTTTCAATAAGGATTGCTCTATATTTTGCTACATTCAGATTTCCTTTAACCCTGACCAGTCCCCCAGTCTCTGAGCTGAACACCCCCCCCCCCAGACCCCCCCACCCCCCCACAGCATGCTACCACCACTATGCTTCACCGTTGGGATGATATTGCACTGGTGACGAGCGGTGCCTGGTTGCCTCCAGACATGATGCTTGGAATTGAAGCCAATCAGTTCAATCTTCGTTTCATCAGAACAGAGAATCTTATTTCTCACTGTCTGAGATTCCTTTAGGTGCTTTTCTGGCCATTCTAAGCAGGCTTTGTGTGTGTCTTGCACTGATGAGAGGCTTCCGTCTGGCCACACTGCCATAAAGCCCACATCGGTGTGTCGCAGTGATGGTTAACCTTCTGCAAATTTCTCTCATCTCCACACATGATCTCTCGAGGTCAACCAGAGTGACCATCAGGTTCTTGGTCACCTCTCTTACCAAGGCCCTTCTCCAATGATAGCACAGTTTTAGCCGGGCTGCCAGTTCTAGGAAGAGTCCTAGTTCTTTCAAACTTCTTCCATTTAACAATCATGGAGTCCACTGTGCTCTTGGGAACCTTCAATGCTGCTGATTTTTTTTGTAGCCTTCCTCAGATCTGTGCCTTGACACAATCCTGTGTCTGAGCTCTGCAGGCAGTTCCTTTGACCTTGTGGCTTTGTTTTTGCTCAGATATGCATTTTCAGCTGTGAGACCTTATGTAGACAGGTGTGTGCCTTTCCAAATCATGTCCAATCAATTGAATTTGCCACAGGTGGACTCCAGTGAAAGTGTAGAAACATCTCAAAGATGATCTGAAATGGTATACACCTGAGCTTAATTTCAAGAGTCATAGCAAAGGGTCTGTATATGTCAATGTGTTTTTTTATTTTTAATAAATTTGCAAAGTTATTAAAAAAAAAAAAAAAAAAAAAATATATATATATATATATATATACTGTATTTTTTTTTTGCTTCATCATTATGGGGTATGGAATGTAGATTGATATGAAAACTCGCACGGTCATCCGAGTAACAGATCTGTCACATGTGAGTGAAAAAAAATCAGATTTGGGGCACATTCAGCTGCAATGTGAACATAGCATTAAATTAATCAGTTATCAAATAAAAATATCACATGAATTTTTTAAAGCGGAATTCCATCGATTAACCATAATAAAAATATCTAGATGCTAAACATAAGATTTTCCTTGTCATGTTACTTTTCTCTGCATCGACCATTATATATTGAAAGTGTTTTCCTTTGCTCTTTGTTCAGATCCTGAGCCTAAGGGCAAGTAATCAGTATGTCACTCTTAAATAGCATTCAGTACTCAAGGATGTACAACATCATACGATTTGTTCAGGTCAGTGACTACACCATAGTAATGGCTTCATAACAATTGGATTTCTGTTCTTACATCAATAATTTGAATGGGTCACAGTAAGTCAGCTGTAAAGAGCATGACACAGGTTTCTCTGCATTACTCTGTTTTTGTTTGTTTGTTTGTTTGTTTGTTTTTTTGTGTGTGCTCGTATTCAGTTACTTGGCCATTGGTCAGTTTGTAAAGCACAGTTTTTCTGCCCCCCCCCCCCCCCCCCCCCCCAAATGACATCTTACATAGACAGGCAACTTGTAAATGTAGATGAATTCAGCCTTTGGAACAGGAAGGCATTTGACATTTAGCAGGTTGGCTTTCTTCACACAGCAGAATGAACTCCCACACTGAGTAAATCACACAGCATCAACAGACTGACATATAAACCACCTAAATTAACCACCTGCCAAACAACCAAAACAGACTTTGTCTAAGATGTAATATTATGACTATAATACTCGGCGAAAGCAATTCGTTTGCATTCCCAATCATCTCAATGGCAGTTCCTCTACTGGTGCGGACCAGTGGAAGTACTTAATTTGAATTCTGCCATCTTTGCTCATGGGCACTCAGTTTTACAGCCAAGTTTTTTCAGCCTATCACCTGAGCTCTAAATGCCATGTGACTAAACACTCTGGAGCAGCAGAAAAATGACATTAACAATGCTGACTGACTGAAGGTGCCACATGAGCATGCACAATCTCAACTTGTAAGGAGATATATTTTCATATTTACATTACTTTACAAACAACATTTATAAACTTGTTCAAGTACGAGGAACTTGTGCTGTAGCTCAACTGATAGAGTGTTGTACTTGCTATGCAAAGGACTGGGATACAAGTCCTGAAGATCATGCGAGTCGACATATGAGCCGAAAGTGTCATAGAAGCACCACAAATTGATGTGGTTGCATCAGCAGTTGTGTTTTTCATGGCAAATGTAGCTTTGTATGGCACTTTCAATTAGGTGTAGGGTACGGAGGTAGGTTTTGTTAATTTAAAACTGGATAGAGCATAAAACTTAAAATCCTCTGTTTAGGAGAAACTTCTACTTGCTTTCCTGCAATACATGAAAGAACCATGTAATACCATTTTGGAAAAATGTCATCTCAGTAAAAAAATTGCACAGTTGCTACTTTGGAATGGACATCAATGAAGAAAGATGCTTTTTGCTGCCAGATGGTGAAGTTACTGCACCTACCATCACAGGCTAATGGTCTTCTGCTAACTAGCCTAAAATTCCCTAATTTCATACAAATACTGGGTCATGCATCATACTGAATGGTCCAAACTTTTTAAAGACAAAATTTTCAAAAAGTGAACAATTCAGGCTATCAGTTAGCCCTCACA
The DNA here is from genome assembly GCA_032164185.1 of Moxostoma hubbsi. Taxonomy (NCBI): domain Eukaryota; kingdom Metazoa; phylum Chordata; class Actinopteri; order Cypriniformes; family Catostomidae; genus Moxostoma; species Moxostoma hubbsi. The sequence continues at coordinate 16,724,843 of JAVLUX010000039.1, forward strand.
CAGACAAGATTTCTGTGTGGAAGGCCCATCTGCACATCCTATTTCAGTGGGGTTGGACAGTAATAGAGTAATTTTCAGCATGCAGTGAGGTGGAGGGCACATTAGCAAAGACAAAGAGAACACAGGGCAAATGAAGAGATGCAGACTCACACTAGATCATTAAAATGCCTCATTGGCATTGCAAAATGACTTAGCCTATAAATACCCATCTAAGAAGCAAAAGAATTAGACTAGAAAACCCTTTTCATTTGAGGTGGATGCATATTTAACCCCAAAATGTGCTATGTAAATTCTCACATACAATGCAGTGGAACAGTGCAGTACCCTGTGGTTTGACCTTGTTTTGTTTATGCTTCTGAGCTCTGTGATTAATTTAGCATCTTTAAATTGAATTTTGACTTATTTCAATATAGAAATGTAACAAGTTTAATTAATGCAGAAGTTTTCTATATTCTACATTGTATGTGAACATTAATCATTTTCTTACTAGTTCTTTTAAATTCCAGTAAGAATGCTAATACGGATCATCTTCTGCCCCATTTTCTCATCCCCTTCTTCAATTAGATTATTACACATGATATTAATATTTGGATTAAAGGTAATTGCAGAACGAGGCCAGTATTTTTAAAAGCTCTTCTAGACTTATCAGCCACACTGCAGTTTCCAAGCTTTAACACAAAGAGCTCCAATTTTAAATTTCTTAGCACAAAAATAGTTGTACTCTATCAGTGACTCCATAGTTCTCACAGCAGTGTATTTTGAATGTCAGACAGTATGACTGGAGTCACAGTAACTCATGAAATGTGATTTTAACAAAACACTCCATAAGAGGGATAGATTTATCACAAAAGCAGCCTGTTTTAAAGGAATAGTTCAGCCAAAAATTAAAATTCTGTAATCATTTACACACCCTCATGTGTTTAAAAACCTGAATCACTTTTTTCTTCGATGGAACACATAAGGACATTTTAGGCTGAATACTGTATTAGCCTCAGTCACCATTAACTTTTGTTTGGAAGAAAAATTAAATGAAAGTCAATGGTGAAAGCACTGCTACTTTTGTTTACATTGCCTAGGGCTGTCACAGATACAGACGTTTCTCAGGACACATTTCAGTGATATCTGTGAGGTAGTGGGTACATTTATGCATGGTATTTAAAAGACTGTATTAAAGAAATGCATTTAAAGGTGAAATTTATTATTTCTGCACCACTGGTTTTACCAAACAATATTGCAAAAATGTCAAAACAATTTCTTTCTTCTAACAAGTTTACAGAAAAATATCGGCAATCTGTTATTGGTTAGACAAGCAGATAGCCCTGCCCCGAACCCATGCCATTGATCGAACAAATGTTGAACTTTAGGATATTTGGGATGCACAAACAAACAGAACAATGTTTAAAAAGCACCACAGTGTTTTTTTGTTTTGTTTTTATTTTTCTCTCAATTTGACATGCCCAATTCCCTATGTGCTTTTAAGTCCTCATGGTCGCATAGTGATTCGCTTCAATCCGGGTGGCAGAGGAAGAATCCCAGGTCATCCAGTTTTTCAGGGTAATTAACCTATGAATATTCATATATAGAATCAAGAGAAGCCTTTTATTCAATAACTTTACTGTACAGTCTTTACAGCAATACCCTGAAAAAATTGCCTTGCATGCCTGGCAGAGACCTATATCTTATGGTTTATGCACCCTGTTTACAGTGAGTTGAACATTTGCACTTATTTTTAATGAGTCATTGACATAACTCTGTTTAAGTAGCATGCCTCCTGTCTGCTTTTACAAAAACTCTAAAATCCAGCTGCTCTCTGAGCCGGCATCTCTTTCTGCCTCAATTAATCTCATACGTGTCTCGATATCCCCAGTTAATGCAGTGCTCCACAACGGGTTGGGGCGAGTTTTTGTTTGCTTCCTCTCACTCTCCCTGCCACCTGATCCTCACTGACATGGTGAGGTTTGAGAATGTCCCATATTAAACTCTGTGCCAGGCGAGATGGAATGTTTCTTTGCCATTAGGGCTTACTCTCCTCAAGTACTTAGTCAGTGACCTCAATAAAAGAAGCTTTCTGAAAAGCAGGTCTCATAATTTTTGCTTTCTGCCACCTTAGAACATAGATACAATGAGTTCACAAGTGGTGCTCTTTTATGTTAGTCAAGTTTGCTACTTAATTTCAACCACCAGACCACTCAATGAGTTAAGGCTTCCTGAGATATATTCTATGGATGTTTTTATACTTTCCTTTCCATTCATTTTTGGCAAATGGGATATACTGTAATTGAAATAAATATATAATGAAAGTATTAGACCAACAGAGGAATACTCTTAAAGGGATAGTTCACCCAAAATGAAATGTCTTTCATCATTTACTCACACTCATGCCATCCTAGATGTGTATAACTTTATTTCTTCAGCAGAACCCAAAAAAGATATTTTTATAAGAATATATCAGCTCTGTAGGTCCATACAATGCAAGTGAATGATGACCAGAACTCAGAAGGTCCAATAAGCACATAAAGGCAGCATAAATTAATTCCATATGACTCCAGTGGTCAAATCCATGTCTTCAGAAGACCAGCCATGGGCAAGGAATAGCACCAGCAACTCTAGTCGTTGATGTGCCACCGCAGCTGGGGCCATGTCCAGGAGCCAGTGGCTGCGTGCCTGTTGCACACGATGCCCCAACCCAGTTGAGAGCCGTCTGTGGTGGCCACGACATGTCTGGACACCTGCTGTAGGGGGACTCCAGTCCATAGAAAACAGAGGTCTGTCCAAGGGTTGAAAGTCTGACGGCAGGAAGGGGTAATTAACACACGGAATGTGCCGCAGCGCCATGCCCATCTCGGGACTCGAGTCTGAAGCCAGTGCTGAAGCGGTCTCATATGCATCAACCCAAGTGGTGCGACCATGGCCTAGGATGCCATATACCCAAGGAGCCTCTGGAACTGTTTTAGAGGAACCGCTGTGCTGGGCTCAAAGAGAGCGAGGCACCTTAGCACGACCACCACCATACGCTCCAACCAGAAGCCGTAGATGACTGCGGAGGTGCGCACGCTGCTGAGGACCCGAGACTCCGCCTTCAGAGCAGGTCAACAAGGCAGCCATAAGAACAGCGAGGGTCAAACTGTCCCTGGCCATCAGAGAGGCAAAGCGCGCACACGCCCAGAGAATTCACAGTCACTTCCAGGACAGCGGTGACACGCAGTGCATGTGGCAGGGCATCCAGGCCATCACCAACTACAGGACAACATCAGTTGCCTGTGACAAAGATGCCTCCCTTCTAGATGCGCTGAACGAATTCTACACTCGGTTTGAAATGCAGAACGACGTGGTGTCAAGGAAGACCACCCCTCCTCCCAACGTCTTATCATGGCAGATGTGAGGAAATCTCTACGAAGAGTCAACCCATGGAAGGTTGCTTGACCAGACAACATTCCTGGCAGAGTGCTCAGAGGATGTGCAGACCAGCTGGCAGATGTTCTTACCGACATCTTCAACATCTCTCTGAACAGCGAGAGACCATCGGTCCAACGTGCTTCAAGGCCGCCACCATCATCCCTGTGCCAAAGAATTCTTCAGTGTCCTGCCTCAATGACTACCATCCCGTCGCACTCACACCAATCATCATGATGTGCTTCGAGAGGCTTGTCATGAGGCACATTAAGATCCAGCTTCCCCCCTCACTAGACCCACTGCAGTTTGCGTATCATCCAAACCGTTCAACAGACGATGCCATCGCCATCTTCCTCCACCTGGCCCTCACCCACCTAGATAAAAAGGACTCATAAGTTTGAATGCTGTTCATAGACTTCAGCTCAGCATTCAACACAATCGTTCCCCAGCACCTGATTGGAAAGCTGAACCCCTCTGCAAGCTGAATCCCTCTGCAACTGGATCCTGGACATCCTGACTGGGAGACCTCAGTCAGTCCGGATCGGGAACAGCATCTCCACCACCACCACACTGAGCACTGGGGTCCCCCAGGGCTCTGTGCTCAGTCCACTTCTGTTCACTCTACTGACTTACGACAGTGCAGCAATGCACAGCTCGAATCACATCATCAAGTTTGCTGATGACACGACCGTGGTGGGTCTCATCAGCAAGAATGACGAGTTAGCATACAGAGAGGAGGTGCAGCGGCTAACTGACTTGTGTAGAGCCAACAACCTGTCCCTGAATGTCGACAAAACAAAAGAGATGGTTGTTGACTTTAGGAGAGCACAAGGTGAACGCTCTCCGTTGAACATTGACGGCTCCTTTGTGGAGATTGTCAAGAGCACCAAATTCCTTGGTGTTCACCTGGCGGTGAACCTCACCTGGTCCCTCAACACCAGCTCTATTACCAAGAAAGCCCAGCAGCATCTCTACTTTCTTCGAAGGCTGAGGAAAGCACATCTCCCACCCCCCATCCTCACTACGTTCTATAGAGAGACTATTGTGAGCATCTTGAGCAGCTGCATCACTGCCTGGTTTGGGACTTGCACCGTTTCAGACCGCAAAGCGCTGCAGAGGATAGTGACGACAGCTGAGAAGATCATCGGGGTCTCTCTTACCTCCATCAAAGACATTTACAAAAAACACTGTATCTGCAAAGCCACCAGCATTGTGGACGACCCCACACACCCCTCACACAAATTCTTCACCCTCCTGCCGTCTGGCAAGAGGTACAGAAGTATTCGGGCCAGACTGTGTAACAGCTTCTTCCCCCAAGCCATCAGACTCCTCAAAACTCAGAGATTGGTTTGACACACACACATGTCCTGAGTTGCACTTTAATTACTGTGACTTTATAACTGTCTGCTACCTCAACAACTGCTGTATTGAGATAGAACACTATAGAACACTATCTCATAGTATGTTATGTTTACATTTGGCATTTTTAGAAATGAAATTAGTCATCTTTTTACACTACTGTGAACTGGTCAACGCTGCACTGTCTCTCACTGTGCCTATTGTCCTGTTCATTGTTAGTAATTTATTGTACTGTCCCGTACTTTGCACACGTTTGCACGTGCACTTTATATAGGTATTTTATTTTGTCTGTGTCTAATGTGGTTCTGTGTTTGTCCTATGCCATTTTATGTTGCACCATGGTCCTGGAGGAACGTTGTCTTGTTTCGCTGTGTACTGTTCTAACTGTATATGACTGAAACGACAATAAAAAACACTCTCATTTGTGAGGCACACTGTCATTGAGTCTAACTCCATGCCGAAAAAAGAGATGCTCTGAACTGTGGAGAGCTTGCTCTTTTCCCAGTTGACCTGAAGCCCTAGACGGCTGAGGTGCCTGAGCACCTGGTCCCTATGAGTGCAAAATAACTCTAGAGAATGAGCCAGTCGTCGAGGTAATTGAATATGTGGATGCCCACTTCCTGTAGCGGGGCAAGGGCTGTCTCTGTGACCTTGGTGAAGACGTGAGGGGACAGGGACAGGCCAAAGGGGACGACCTTGTACTGAAACGCCTGGCCGTCGAATGCGAACCATAGGGAGGGTCAACGTCGAGGCTGAATGGAGATGTTGAAGTATGTGTCCTTCATGTCTACCGCTACGAACCTATCTGATGCCGAACGCAGGTTAAAATCTGTTTCTGTGTGAGCATTTTGAACAGGAGTTTGTGTAAAGCCCAGTTGAGAACTCACAAGTCCAAGATTGGCCGCAACCTACCGGCTTCTTTGGGTATGATGAAGTAAGGGCTGTAGAGACCCTTCTTCATCTCAGCTGGAGGGACAGGCTCTATCACGTCCTTGAGTAGACGAGTTGTAATCTCTGCCCATAAGATGGAATTCCTGGAGACAGGGGGAATGCACCATGCTTGGACTGCGCCGCAGCATGATGTGCGAGATCACTTCCATCTGCATCCTTAATGCCGAAGACTGCTGGGCGAAGTCGTTGATGGTGAAGAGGCCAAGCTGGGAGATGGGGGTATTGAGAAAGCGAGCCTTGTCAACATTGCGCATCTCGACCATGTTCAGCCATAGGTGACGTTCCTGGACCACGAGGGTAGCCATCGCCTGCCCTTCGTGGCTCTGAGAGCGAGGTCGGTGGCAGAGCGCAGTTCCTGCGGCATGTCGGGATCAGGACTTCCCAAGTGCAGATCTTTAAGTGCCTTGGCATTGTGGACTTGCAGGAGAGCCATGACATGCAGGGCGGAGGCCTGTCCAGTGGCGCTGTAGGCTTTCAAAGTCAGTGACGACATCATCCTACAGGCCTTGGATGGGAGTACCGGATGACTCGTTCTCGTGGCACAGGTGGAACACAACCGCCCTATCCACCTGGGGGACCTCCGTGTAGCCGTGAGGGGTAAGGGGCGGGACGGAAGTTTCCATTCCAGCCTCGCGCTCACAGCGGCCTGGGAAAGCATAGCGGACATCCACATGTCAGCCTCAGACTGGGTGAGCAGACCCGAAGGTGGGAGCACAGATGAGTCATCAGCATCAGACGCCGCTCTGACGCTCTCCGATGATAATCATCCAGCTCCCGGGGTCCAAGGGAGTAAACAGACTGGCCGTGAGGCGTGCAGCCCGCATCTCATGCCCGAACGGAAACAAACGAGTGTGCTGGGGGGGGGGGGCGGATGGTTCGTGGAGATTTACCCAGCGAAACCGAGCCCGCCGAACACCCCAAATCGCCTTCATCTCCAGCCGCGCCGGCCCCAAACCCATAGGAAGGAGGCAGGTCACAGGGGGCGGCTGAAGTGGCTTTCTCTCATGAGGAAAGAAAGCCGCGACCGCAACGTTGCCATGGCTTTGTGAACATGAACCATCCATAAACATGAACCATTCATAAAATGCTGCCTGCGTGTGATCGCAGCCCAGGCACACAAGGCAGCTCTTATAGAAATAAAAACTCTTTTAGGAGGGAAAACACTTGTGGCAGGGCATAGGGTGGGCCGGGTCGTGATTATACACATCCGGTCCCTTATCAGTCTAATCAAGCCTCCGAGAGGGATAAAGGCTGACTGCGGAAGATGGTGCCGGAAAGAGAGAGATAGTTTACGGACATGTCCGTCATGTGAGTGTTTTGTCTTTTGTTAAGTTTCTTGTTAAATTATTATTTACATTGTCAAGCCAGTTCTCGTCTCCTCCTTTCCATTGAACTGCATTACAACACTCTTTTAGACAGAAGCGCTGTCGAAGCGCCCATGGGTGTGGACTGCACAGCGTGCAGAGAGAGAGAGAACGCCGCTGGAAATGCGGCGTAGATCCAACAGCAGTACTCTGCCAACAGAGGTGAGTGGAACAGTAGTGAGTCTCAGCTTGCTGCTGCACAACCGCTCGCTCCAAAGAAAAAAATCTGACTGACAGATGCACACCCACTTCCCTTTATACCCATATGTCCGGGGGCGGGACATGCAAATTCTGTCTGCCAATTTCTCATTGGCCTTATCTCAAGTTCAGAGGTGCGCGAGGCTCCCAAGGAAGACCCCTTGTGTCACTACATTCGACACAATGTCGAGTGAATGACAGAAGGGGAATTTACATATAGCATATTTAATAGCCCAATATTATTAATATTTTTCTGAATTTCTATTTTTATATGTTGTTTTAGTAAACTGTGAGAGACATGACGTGGGTGACTTGACTTAATAAAGTTTTTAACCACAATGAAACCACAATACGAGCAACGTCATGCCTGCATATACTACGCGTGCGATTTTACCAGTTGTCAGGTCCCGTGCCGTACGGAACTCCCTTGGAGTTTCTAGTACATTGGCTACATACCTGTCTTTATATGTTCGTCATGCCAGCCAACTCAATAATCGATGTTATACAGCAGTCTCTGTAGTAACATCCAAGCGTATTGTTTGACTGAGTGTGCTGCCTTGCAGGTGTGTTTGCTCAACATGGTGAAACAAACTCTGGCTACATCTTGGACATCAGGGGGTGCTACCACTGCTTGCAGACAAAGTGTCCATTTATTTCTATTTTATTATTTGTATTTATTAATTTTGTTAATTGCATCACAAATGAAATACCATGGAAAAACAAATCCCGAGTCCCAAAGGCTCGAGTCCGAGTCAAGTCCAAGTAAAATTGCATCCAAGTCTGTGACAAGTCCATTGAAATGGACTCGTGATTCAGACTCAAGTCCGAACTCGAGTACCCCAACTCTACCAGCCCCGACCAAAAGGTGGCAAAATGCACAAAGATTGTGAATCACCAAAAAATGTAAGAAGAAAATGTGAAATTGGAGATTTATAGTATAAAAAAAATAAGAATTTAATCTTTTCAATTTTTTTCCTCACCCAACTTAGTATATTGTTTCTGAAAATTGATTTAACCAGTGGAGCCTAATGAATTACTTATCCCAGATGTATATGTCTTTCTTTATTCTGCTGAAAACAAATTAAGATTTTTAGATAAATATCACAGTGCTGCTGCTTCATTCAATGCAAGTGAACGGTGAATAAAATTTTAAAGCTCCAAAAAGCACATAATGGCAGCATAAAAGTAATCCATACCACTCCAGTGGTTAAATTCATGTCTTCAGAACCGACATGTTAGGTGTGAGTGTAAAACAGATACATATTTAAGTCCTTTTTTACTGTAAATCTCCACCATTGACCAGCCCAGACAGTAGGTAGTTGAACGTGAGCGTTTAGATTTATAGTACAAAAAAGGGCTTAAATATTGATCTGTTTCACACCCACACCTATCACAACGCTTCAGAAGACATGGATTAAACCACTAGAGTCTTATGGATAACTTTTATGCTGCCTTTTTGTGCTTTTTAGACCTTCTGAGTTCTGGTCACTATTCACTTGTATTGTATGGAACTTCAGAGCTGCAAAAATTTTCTAAAAATCTGTTTGATTTCTGCAAAAGAAATTAAGTCATACACATCTGGGATGGCATTAGGGTGAGTAAATGATGAGCAAGTTTACATTTTTGTGTGAACTATCCCTTTAAGATTAGTAGACCTAACCTTCTAAGATGAGATACTGTAGACACAGAGCACCTTTTAAAGGGTGAGTAATATATGGTTTGTTTTTAAATACAAGTGTGATGTTCACATTCATGATAATGTTATAAGAGTGACAATTCAAATCTAGAATCCTGAAAAGATTTGTTTGTGGACTTTCTAATCAGAGTTAATATTATTTTAATATTGTTTGCATGTAGTTTGTCTATTTGCTCCAGTATGTTTTAATTATTGTGATAAAGTGAAAAAAAAATCTCACTATTACTTTCAGTACTTTCTCTAAATGCAAAAAATGCATCTATAAAAACACCCTTTTGTGTGTAATAGAGTAATAGTCTTCACAATAGCTCTTTAAATCCATTTCCTGTTTACTTAGCATACCCCACTTAAAGTGTGATGGCTAAGTACTCCTTCAGCAGTACTCTAAAGACAGTGCTCTACTGCTCTCTCAAGGCCATTGATTGACATTGTAGATACTTATAATGTCTAATAATGAAGAAAAGGTGTTTCAACAGATATTTTAAATATTTGCTGTGAAATGTGGCTTTTCACTTGGGTCCCACTTTGGAGCATGGCCTGACTCATGGTCTTCTCAACTACCCCATTAATTAATTAAATGCGTTATTATTGGCCATTGACAGAATCTATAATACAGTATGTATGGCCAGTGCAAAAATGTTGTGCTTCCCTAAACTATTGTTTACCTTTTACTTCAGCAGATTCAGGATTTTTTAATTAATTTCTTTAAGTTTGGTGAAGCAAGTGAGGATGAAAGGAGCATATTGAATTAGTGATATAAATAATGTTAGGTTAGGATGTCGTCACTGTCTCCAAAGATAGAAAATCCAATTGTTCTTTTTGTTACTGTCAAAACAGGAAACTGTAAGCAAATGCCATGTTACTATTGCGCAGCTATTTACTTTTCTTGGTCAGGAGGACACCTTCTATCAGGGCCAGTGTAGTGCCGAATTTTGACTCCTTAGTATCATTATGTTTAGGGGTAGGGAGAGACCAATGAGGTTAGGGTTAGGGTTGGTTGAAGGGGTGTACTTTAGGGATAAGAAGCAGCCAGGTTGTGGGGAATCCGAATCTGGCAGGCAGTCGGATTTTGGCACAACACCGGCCCGTCCTACAGACGATATAGGTGGCCGCCTATAGGGTCCTGACATGCCTGGGGCCCCTGCGAATTAGTGCATATAGTCATTGCAAATATCATAATATTAAGTAACATCAACGTATTTTATTTTGAGATTTTCTATGACTCTACACATTTGAAGTTTGAAGCATTAAATTGTGCACACAATCATTGTAATCAATGCACGTGAACCTCATCATTTAACATATAAAAATCACAATGAAGGAGACAATATATCGGGTGCATTCCATTCAGAATTGATCGTCCCTAAGCTCTACTCCCTAAGAACACTTTACCATCTGCCATGAGAGCTTTGGAGTGCTGTAAAGAGTGGGGCTAAAAAAATGATGGTAATCTGGAACTCACTTTTAGAGTTTATTTTATTAGAAATTCTGTTTAGAATGCATGGTTTTACAGCATGGCGATAATGATTGTAATCCCTTAGAAGTGCCCCACGAAGGCATTATTTAGGCTGGAAAGCAGGAAGTATTATGTATAAGATGAGCTCTGAATGCTGAATGACAAATAACTGAAAGTTACATCAAATACAATAACAGCAGTGTACGTATAATCAGCAAAATGTAAAACTATGAGCAGTACACAGTAATCTGCATAAATTATTCATTCCTCAGTGCATTTCTGGGAACTCGAGTGCTGCACCTTATCACAGTTTTATTTCGACACAGATTGCACACCATGCTCAATAACGTTCACACATGACTGAAATGCAGAAAATAAGTGATGAAAAATATAACTTTGTGGCTGTTTGAGTCATTGAGACTTACTTTGTTTAAAGAATGGCAGAAGGATGACAGTGCTTTTCAAAGCAACGTGCTTGTCATGTTTTTTTCAAGAATAATCTGAGGAAGAAATTCAGACACTGCCGACATAAAGATAATAAAAATAAAAAATGCACAGGGAGTGAAAATATGAGCAATTATTCTACAATATTACAAAACTATCCAAAATATATTATATATAAGAAACTATCCAAAATACTATACTATCTGCTCTGTATAGTGGTACGTGTTCATACGTTACACATATTTATATTTATTTATTTTTTATATATATTTTTAGGTGTTGTGGTTATAGGCCCTATATAAAATATATAATTGTAATTTTATTTTTTATTTTGTTATTTTGTTTTAACTTCTGTTCACTTTTACTCATATTCTGGATGATGTTTTTCATTGATTTTGTTACACTAAATAAACATTTAGTTTATTGGTTGTGTGGCTAGTTTATAGGAAATTTCAAGCATTTTCTGTGATGTTCTGCCTCATAACATACTTTCTTTATTAAAAACTATTTTAAACAGCATTTTCTTATTTTGTATACTGCAGATATTATACTTGCAATTTCCAAATGTAGACTTGTCAGGGTGCCTAAAATACACACATTTTTACGTATATATGCATGTGCAGTAAATTTTAACGTAACGTTTCCTAACATTTTTAACCTACCCATTTCATCTTGAGGTAAAATACTCTACAGAGCTGTAGAATGTTTAAAAAAAAAGTCTAAATAATCTTTTTTTATAAAAAAATATATATATAATTAATAATATAATATATATATATATATTAATTTGTTAAGGGGATTTTATTTCCCCTTATTTTTATTTTTAATAACTTGAACGTTACACTTTTTGAAATTACTACCGGTACTCAAAATCCTTTGCGTCATGTACCTCCAGTGCATTAGGTGGCGCTAGTATCCTAAAGTCCCATTTCAGGCACACGCGTGATACTTGACAAAGTACTACTGTTTTGAAACCGTAACAAAGAAGAGTAAAAATCCTGGAATATGAAATAATTTTTCATATGATTTGTTTGTGTACACTATTAAGCAAAATCTTAACTGTTGTAGGGTTATTTCTCGTTACGATTAAAGGTGGAAGATGAACTGTCGGCATCTGAGTGTATATTCATGAACCAAACGAGACAATATTTCAGCAATCGAATCATTGATCATTATTTGAACCAATCGGCTGTAAAGATGACAAATCCGCTGCTCGAGTACGAGACGGAGATGTTTCTGAGTTTGTTTAGCACGGACGGGCTGCTGATTACTGCAGAGGGACTCGGTATTGACCGCATCCTATTACACTTCATGAGAGTGTATTCAGAGGAGGGCAGTTTGGTGCTGTTATTGAACACAACAATTCCAGAACAGGTGGGACAGACATATATTTATCATCCAGCTTTACTGCAACTAGCATAGAATAAGAGTGGAGTGGGATTGTTGTCAAGCAGTTGACATATAATTTCTAGCATGTCAAGCAGTGACGGCACTGCAGTGCGATATTTTATATCAGAATCAGCTTTATTGCCAAGTATGCTGACACATACAAGGAATTTGTCTTGGTGACAGGAGCTTCCCGTGTACAACAATACAAACAGTACCAAAAACAGCAGCAAGACATAGGCAATTAAAAACAAAAAAAGACTAAAAATAAATAATTATACATATACGTACATGCACTCACCAACATACATACCCACATACACACACACACACGTAGTGCAAATCTATCACAGTAGTTGTGAGTAAGTTATGTACAGAGCAATGTAAGTAATGGCAGAAGTGGATATGTTGGATAATATAAATAGACTTAAACTGTGTATTGCACATCATTATTGCTCAATGGGGCAATTTAATTGTTCATGAGATGGATAGCCTGAGGGAAAAAACTGTTCCTGTATCTGAAGGTTCTGGTACTCAGAGCTCTGAAGCGCCAGCCAGAAATGTTTTAAACAATATAAGAGAAATTAAAACTTTTTAAAAATTATTGTATATTTATTATAAATGTATTAAGTAAGAGTACAAATTACGACATAAAGTACATGAAATACTCTTAGGTCACAATGCAGGACTATTTAAAGGAATAGAAAAATATAAAGAAAAATTCTCTCATAATTTACTCAACCTCATGCCATCCCAGAAATGTATGACTTTCTCTTTTATGCAGAAAACAAATTTAAGATTGTTAAAAGAATATTTCAGCTCTGTAGGTCCATAAAATGCAAGTGAATGGTGACCAGAACTTTGAAGATCATAAAGGCAACATTAAAGTAATCCATAAGACTCCAGTGGTTGAATCCATATCCTCAGAAGTGAGTGAGAAACAGATAAATATTTAATTCATTTTTTACTATAAATCTTCACCTTTACCAGCCCTGACCAATAGGTGACAATATGCACGAAGATTTCAAATCACCAAAAAAACATAAGAAGGCTGTAAAAGTGGAGATTTAGAGTAAAAAAAGATTTACATATTGATCTGTTTCTCACCCACACTTATCTCATCCACTTTTATGTTGCCCTTACTTTTTGGAGCGTCAGAATTTTGGCCACCATTCACTTGCATTGAATGGATCCGCAGAGCTGAGATATTCTTCAAAAAATAAATAAATCTTCATTTGTGTTCTGCAGAAGAAAGAAAGTCATACACATCTGTCTGGGATGGCATGAGGGTTAGAAAATGATGAGAGTACATTTTTGGGTGAACTATTCCTTTAAGTGAACTGCGAAACAGATTAAATTTGATTTTAAAAAGTTGATTTCCCTTATAAATGTATGAATTCTTACCTAATATCTTGAAAAAATTTAATGTCCATGAATCATAGTAGTGCTGATCTGGACTGCCATTTTCTGCATTATAGTAGTTAAATACTGATTTTAAGAACTGTGTAAAGAGTAATAATGAAAGTTACATTGTTCAGGACTGTGCATTGACTTGTTACAGGAGTATTTTACAGAGCAGCTGCGTGCAGAAGGGGTGAGCCATCTTCCCCAGACTGTGACCAGTGATGTACAGAGTGGTGACAGGTATAATGTATATACTAAAGGAGGAGTTCTCTTTGTGACAAGCCGCATCCTGGTGGTGGACTTCCTTACAGACAGAATTCCTGCACACCTAATAACAGGTCAGAGGGAGCTTGTGAGGTTAATGAAAAATGAATGTCCATCACAATTAAGAGCTTAGAAGTGTTTTTGTAATGATGAGTTGCCATTACATTGATTATAACTGCTCTTTACTTCCACAGGAATCCTTGTGTATCGTGCCCACAAGATCATTGAGTCTTGTCAGGAGGCTTTCATTTTGAGGCTTTATCGGCAAAAAAACAAGACTGGGTTCATCAAGGCCTTTACAGACAAAGCTACATCCTTCTCCTCTGGCTTCTGTCAAGTCGAGCGTGTTATGAGAAACCTGTTTGTGAAGAAGCTCTTTCTCTGGCCAAGGTATAAACAAGTGAATTGATATGTTTTTATTTTTGTATATTTGATATTTCTTTGGGTATGTATGCCCTTTTTGGTCGATTCCATATATTGTGCATTTTAAACCTTGTTGTTGTCTACTAGATTCCAGGCATCAGTAAACACAACTCTGGACAGGCATAGGCCTGATGTGGTGGAGCTGCATGTGTCTCTGACTCCAGCAATGACAGCCATTCAGAGCTCTATTCTGGACATCATGAACGCCTGTTTGAAGGAGCTGAAGCGCTACAATCCCACACTGGAAGCAGAAGACCTCTCTCTGGAGAATGCCCTGGGCACTTCCTTTGATAAAGTTAGAAATCCTCATTTTCATTGTTCTGGGAAAAACATTTCAATCTACTGCATTAAAATGTAAAGCCACAGAGTATTATTAATAATAATAATAACTAGATGGGTAAAGTTTTTCTTGGCTTGACATAGCCTTGACTGAAAGTTTAAACTAGTTTTAAAAGTTTGATATTTGCTGGTATACAGACATCACAGTAAGACAAACAGCTAGATAGTCAGGCAGACTGTCATATAGATAGTCAGATAAACCTTCAGCTAGAAAGATAGATAAAGAGAGAGAGAGAGAGAGAGAGAGCAGCTTAAAGCAGATTAAAAGCCTTTTGTGGGTTTGTTTATGTTTTACATTTTTAAGTTGAAATTTTAAATAAAAAGCATTCCGGTAAGCTGTTTGAACATTCTGCCAGTGTAAATCTATGGGATTTTTATGGGATTTAGATTTTTTGATTGTCCACTGTGTGAAAACCGTAAGTTGATCAGTCTGAAGGTCTGTACCAAGTTTGGTGGATGTAGCCTGAAAGCTCTAGGAGGAGTTAGTGTTAGAAATGTAGGTCTCAATTTGTATAATAACAATATGTTGGCTTTGTCAAGCCAGCATAAAGGTGCAGTCACATTTACCTTTGCACGGCTTAGTTCCGTGGATGAAATACAGTCAGTTCAGTAAATGGGTATCCGCGCTATTGTGAAGTTTACACGACTTCCAGTGGTGAAGAATTTCCAGAGCCCTTCTATCAAGCGGAGCCTTCAAGTTTAATGCGGCATTCCAATAGATATTCTATTGGCGGTACACTGGTGAGGAGGCAACAGGCCATATTTTTAATGGATGTCTATGGAGGAGATGCTTCAGTGTGCTGAATAAACTACTTTTGTGAGGAAACGACGCATCACTTAATGAGTTTACAATGATACAATTTTAATACCAATTCCAATAGTTGACTAATAGGAAGTTGCGTGGTTTGGAAGTGACCTCTGTGTGGATGGTGCTTCGTACACAGCTACACTGAATATTCACAATGGACAAGGATATTATTTAAGTGGTGGCTTTCTTTTTAACTTCACTCTAATATATAGTGCAGAATTAAAAAGAGGCTGCTTTACAATTCGTTGTTTGCTGGTTTAACATGCGTTCAATGCCTTTTTCACCCATGGAATTTTGCCGTGCAAAGAAATTAACAATAATAATAAATTGTACATTGTTTAAAATAAATATACAATTGAATATAGTTTGAATGAATTGTGTCTTTTGGTGACAGTCAGTGTTTGCAAGTTGTTGATGATGTATTTTCTCTATATAGACAATCCGACATTACCTTGACCCATTGTGGCATCAGCTTGGATCCAGGACCAAATCTCTTGTTCATGACCTGAAGATTTTAAGAACCCTTCTTCTCTACCTCACTCAGTATGACTGCGTCACCTTCCTCAATCTGCTGGAGTCTTTGAGAACCAGCCAGAAAAGCTTTGGTAGTAATTCAGGTACAGTCAACTGACCTAATGTTCTTTTTAAACTTTTTAAATTGGGATACAATTAGAGTCACACAGCTCTCTTTTTCTATTCTCAAACAGGCTGGTTGTTCCTGGACTCAAGCACATCGATGTTTGTGAATGCTCGCAGCCGTGTGTATCGCATTCAAGAGTCAAAGAAGAAATTGAAAATTGGAGAGGTTGACCAAAAGCAAAGTGCTATAGGTATGATACGTTTGATTTCATGCGTTTCTTCCAAACGGTACATGAAATGTCATTTTAAACTTAACGACTGCAATTGTCTAAATCCATTTGTGTCTATAATAGCCACTCTAAAAAGAGAACTTGTGCTTGAAAAAAATCCAAAATGGGAAGCTCTAACCGAGGTGCTACAGGAGATTGAAAAAGAGAATAGCAGCTCTGAGCATGAACCAGGTAAAATCATTTAAAGAGATTTCATCCAAAAATGATTATCATCTAGCTATGAAAATCCTAGTATGTTGCTTGATAAACTATCTCTAGGTAAAAGGGGATAATTTACCCCAAAATGAAATCTCTGTCCTTTTTTTCTTTGTTCCATGGAACACAAAAGCAGATGCGAGGGTAAGTAAATGATGACAGAATTTTCATTTAGGGGTAAACTATACCTTTAACATAATAAGGTTTTCATAGCATGCATTAATGAATGTTCATGAATTGAATTTGTATATTGTACACCAGGCCATGTGTTGATATGTGCCAGTGATGACAGAACCTGTGCGCAGCTGAAGGAATATATCCATAAAGGAGCAGACCACCTACTAAATCGTCTTTACTCACGCACAATTGGAAAAGATGACACCCAGACTGATCTACTGAAGACTGCGAAAGGCTGGCCCAGAAAGAGCTCTGGTAAGATGAGCAAAGGGAAGAATCTGCAGCCAAATAGATCCAAAGCCAACTCAAAGAAACCCACAAAGATCGAGAAACAATTGAGTGTCTCTCGGATGGAAAGACAGAAGGAAGGAGCTGAGAATGACATGATTATGAACAGTGAAGATGAAGGAGGTCTGGCTGAAGTGGTGGTGGAGGAGGAAGACGAGGAAGAAGAGATTCTTCTCGATCTGTCTTCAGATGATTACTATGGTATTCTGAAGGAGCCACTGACTGTTATTCACCCACTGAATGGATGCAGTGACCCCTACAGTTTGACACGGGTGTTGCACGAGGTTGACCCCATGTTTGTTGTTTTGTATGATGCTGAACTCAGTTTTGTCCGGCAACTGGAAATATATAAAGCCAGCAGGCCAGGAAAACCTCTCCGGTGTGTATAGCATGGAGAAAAAAATTGTTTATAAGACACAATTACTAATATTCACAACTTATATCTGTCTTTCTTTGTTAGTGTGTATTTTCTTATATATGGAGGCTCAACAGAAGAGCAGAGGTATCTTACAGTCTTGAGCAAAGAAAAAAAAGCATTTGAGCACCTCATAAGGTTAGTAGCTTTTCCACACTTTTAAAGGGATAGTTTACACAAAAATGAAAATTCTCTCATGATATCCCAGGTGTGTATGACTTTCTTTCTCCACTAGAACACATTTAAAGAAAAACAGAAAAATATCTCAGCTCAGTAGGTCCTTAAAATCCAATTGGATGGTTATCAGACTTTTGAAGCAGCAAAAATCACAGACAGTCAGCATAAATGCCATCCATATGACTCCAGGAGTTCAATTAATGTCTTCTAAAGTGACTCTATTTTTTTTGGTGGGAAAATGATCAGTATTTAAGTACTTTTTAACTATAAACCATTGCTTCCGGTAAGCTCATGTGTTGCTCACCAAGATGGGGTTTCAAGAGCACACTGCTGAAGCTCTGAAATGGCCGCTGGTCCATCTTCTGCCGCTGGTGACCGGGAAAGCTCAGTTTGTGGCTCAACAGCTTCTGGTCGCCATCCTCCTGGACTACTCTGTGCTGAAGAAGTCCATCCAGCAACGGGTCGGCCGCAGCCCAGAAAAACACTGCCAGCATTTCCGCTCCTTAATGCTGAGCGAGGAAGGCCACACTTTGCCTTTGCTAAGCAGCTCTGTGACACCTGCCGGCAGTAGGTGCTGGCAAAGGAGGACAGCACCGCTGAGGATGTCGTCAACCTGCTTGTACTGGAGCAATTTGCCTCTCAGTTGCCAAAGGGGACGCTGAGTGGTCCAGTGCCACCGACCGTTGTTTCCTCCCCTGTTCTCTCTCCTTCCTTCCAGCTTGTTCGTTTCCCTGGAAATGGGGAAATATTCCCCCAAGAACAGCTCCCCAGCCATGGGGGTTCTCTCATTCCACAAACCCCATCTCTCCTCTCGCTTCATCCCAGGTGAAGGATTCCACTGCCACAAGTGTGGGTGGGAGGCTTGGGCCGGTCTGCTGGAGTTGCGGGGGTCATGTTCGAGAGCAGTGCACGGTAATAGAGGTGGGGGCCTTGATCCAGATCCCAGACACCCCACGGACTGCCCCCGAGCAAGCAGATATATATCAAATTCCCATGAGAATTAAGGGGGGTACATACCAAGCCTTGGTGGATTCAGGTTGTAATCAAACCTCGATTCATCAGTGCTTGGTTCAAAACGGGTCATTGGAGGCAAATAATCAGGTGAAGGTAGGTGTGTGCACAGGGATATTAATGATTATCCTATAGTGACCGTCACGGTAATATTCCAGGGACAAAAGAGTTGAATTGGTGGTTAGTCCTTGCCTCCGCTAATTTTGGGAACTAATTGGCCGGCTTTTCGATCATTTTTGAAGGGGTTGTGTGTGGATGGGTTCTGTGAGAAAGTAAATCATGTGGGATGTGCGAAGTGCTGGGGTGGTGTGGCCTGGATCGTCTGCAGCTACTCTGCATCAGGCTGATGCTGAGGAAGGGGAGGTGTCATTCTCCCCTGCCCTTAGGGAATTCCCGGTAAGGTGTTTCCCACTAGAGCAGTCCGATGGCACCAAAAGCCATCATATCACTTTAGAAAACATGAATTTAAGCACTGAAGTCATATGGATGACGTTTATGCTGACTGCCTGTGATTTTTGGAGCTCCAAAAGTATGATCACCATCCACTTGCATTTTAAGGACCTACTGAGCTGAGATATTTTTCTTCAAATATGTTCTGCAGAAGAAAAAAAGGTACACATACCTGGGATATCATGAGGATGAATGAATAATTTTTGGGTGAACTAACCCTTTAAGAGGTAATGGGGGATCAATGGCTTTAATCTTTTGGTGATGCTGTTCTGTTTGAAAGCCTTTTTTTCCTGTTTACTATAGGGAAAAAGCCAGTATGGTTGTGCCAGAAGAGAGAGAAGGTAGAGAGGATACCAACCTAGATCTTGCCCGCAGTCAGGAGCCCGCCAGTGCCGACACCCGCAAAGCAGGTAACTCTCCCCTAAACCACCTGATAATTTTCAGGGTTCCCACAGTCATGGAAATTCTTGAAATAACAGGTAATTTTAAAACTGGTTTTCAGGACTGGAAAAGTTATGGAAATTAATAAAATCATGGGAAATGACTAGCGATTCTCAGCTCTACAATATTTAATTGGCTTTGCAAGTGCAATCTTTATTAAATATATATTTTAAAATCTTTATCCAATAATCATAAACAACTTGAAATGTCAAATGGCTCTACAGGATACTGGATCTGCTCAAGTTGTGTGAGGTTGGTTTATTGTATCAGTTTAAATGAGATATGTGCATATTTGCAGATGCTATATAATAGAAGTTTTATTGATATTTGCCTTTTATCATCAGAAAAGTTACAGGGAACTGTTGAGGAGAGAGATGGAGAATGAAGCAGACGAGCACTTTAACATTATGAGCTCAAAATCGTATGTCGTGGCTCTGATATGCAGACCGTTTAAATAAGACTGTGCTGCACAACTGTCTATTATTATAGTAATACAATGGCATGTTATACAGTATCTCAGTTCCTTCACATGCAAGCAGGCGATTCTCAGCACCCTCATGAAATAAATTGGCCAAACGGGAAAATTTATTAGCCGATGCCATAATTAAAAAATTCTGAATAACAACGATATATCGGTCGACCACTAATTTGTTCAGTTTTTTTTTTTTTGTGTGTGTGAGTTCACTATGTCTAATGCACTGCAAAATTGTAGTGCATTTTTTAGTCTTTTGCATAAAAGTGTAAAGTTGTTCTTCACTTAGGTGGTCGCAAAGATGTTAAACAGTCTCATCGGATCATAGTTGACATGAGGGAGTTCCGCAGTGAGCTCCCATCCCTCCTGCATCGACGGGGTCTGGACATTGAACCTGTGACTCTTGAGGTTGGCGACTACATACTGACATCTGAGATCTGTGTAGAGCGCAAAAGTGTCAGCGACCTCATTGGTTCCCTGCAGAGTGGCCGTCTGTATACACAGTGCCTCGCTATGACTCGGTTCTATCGCCGCCCTGTGCTTCTCATTGAGTTTGACCCAGCAAAGCCTTTCTCCCTGGTGGCCCGCAGTGACTTCCGTCAGGAGATCTCCGCCAGTGACGTCACATCCAAACTGACCCTCCTTACCCTCCATTTTCCCCGGCTGAGGCTGCTCTGGTGCCCATCTCCCCATGTAACCGCAGAGCTGTTTCAGGAACTCAAACATGGCCTTCCAGAGCCAGATGCTTCTGCGGCTCAGGCCGTTACGGTGGAGTCAGAGACTGTGACAGAGTCGGCAGACCTTTACAACCCTGGGCCTTACGACTTTTTGCTTCGTATGCCTGGAGTCAATGTGAAGAACTTCAAGAGCCTCATAAAACATGCTTCCTGTCTGGCCGATCTTGTGACATTTAGCCAAGAAAAGCTGAGTGAGATATTGGGTAGCTCCAGTAATGCTAGGCAACTGTATGAATTTCTTCACAATTCCATGGATGTAGTGCCTATTCAGAAGAACAAGTAGGTATTGAAAAAAAGTATTTGTGTGATAATCTCAGGTTTGTGTTTGTTTTGGTCATTGTGCATTGTCAAATGAGGCTTTAAATTGTATTTATTATGAAACTTTTGTATAATATGGAATTAATGATTGTTATTGTATTTCTGAATATTTAAATGCTTCGTAAAAGACAGTTTTATCAAACTTTTGAATTGCTTTAATTTTGTAATGCCTTGGTACATTGCATTTAAGGGTTAAGCTATAGTTGTGTATTGTAAACACCTATTGTAGATAACTAGACATTTAAATGTAATTGTTTGCTTATAAAAGTTTGATGTCTCATGTTGTCTTTGGCTAAGAGGCATACTTCCACATTTTAAATTTTCTGAAAGATATAAAAGTGTTTATCATCATTAAATAACTGTGTCTGTATCTGTGTTCAATAAAATCTAATGTTGCTTAAATTAAATAATAATAAAAGCATTCTGTCGTGAAACCTAATGCAGGTTTTAGAGCTGTGGAACCCTCATTGTCCAAAACAATATAAGGACATTTCTAAGGAGTCTTTTTCTGTTATATTGAAAGGTTAAGCTTTAAGTGTCGAGGACAATGTATGTTTTAAGATCAAGGGGAAAAAGTGGGATTGCAGAGTAAAATGAACACGAATTAGCCTGCAGGAACCCTTTAACAAAAATACATGTCCCTTGATACACCGTTCAGCCACAACATTAAAACCACCTGCCTAATATTGTGTGTGTTCCTTTCATGGTGCCAACTGCTATTCTGAGATGGTATTTTTACTGTAGTCTTTGTCAGTATGAATTTGTCTGGTCATTCTCCGTTGACCACTCTCATCAACAAGGTATTTGAGAGATGTCAACAGAGAGTGGCAAGACTGGTTCGAACTGACAAAGACTACGGTAACTCATATAACCACTCTGTATAATTTTGGAGAGGAATTCATCTCAGAATGGCAGTTGGCGCTGTTTTGGCGGCATGAGGGGTAATATTAGGCAGATGGTTGTGGCTGAACGGTGCATATCAGACAGAACAATACCTCCCTCTGTTGGCGACTGCCTGTCACGCCACCGTTTGCGTCACTGGATTCAGAAGACAGCATCGGCCATCTTCCTCCAACAACAAAAAAAGAAAAACTTCAGTCCCAAAGAAAAACACAATCAGTCCCTCTGTACATGGGTGACCACATCAAGGACAGTTATGGAGCATTAAACCAAGGTGTTGAGCAAATGCAAGCAAGACACAGTCATAGGGAATACGGTAAGAACTGACAATATATGACAATAATTTTGTTTAATTTTATTACGTATCGTTGGAGTTCTCGTGCTAGCCTGTTAGTTGACATGTTAATTGAGCCATTGACAAACACTGAGCATGCCTGCCGTATACACCTTATACGTTGACACTACAAATCAAAACATTAAAATGATGTGCTTTTGAATCGGCGTGTCTGAGCTTTAAATCACGTGATTATCGAAATATAAGGTACTTTCAGTATAATTAGTTGATTACTAGCATGCTAACGCATAATTGTCTGTAAACATTGAGCTGTGTTGTGTATGTAGACATCCATATGCCGTTTCACAGGTTTAATGTAACACAGCGATGCTTGGATACATGTTATGCCCTCCAATGTCAGCATAGTGTAGCAGGCCAAGAAGGAAGGGCTGTAAGATTTATCTTTTGACCGAAAGGTTAAATACACTAAGTTTTTGCATCCTGTTTGTGTTTTGTTGACTCTCTCGCTGAAACTGAAACTCAAGGGTAAACAAGCTAATAGATTATACCTCAGAACAAACAGCTCATGAGTCATACACAGGTGAAACTTTATATAGGAAGCTCTGTGATGATTACACACTTGACATCTCCCCTTCCTGTCATCATGAATGATAAATGCACGAATTCAAATTCTACTGTAAGAGTATGCAAGATTTATGCTTTGTAATGAGCTTTTGGGTTTTAATGAACGATTAAGCATTCACTAGTTGGCAACCAGGGAGAGGACAGAAAATCTAATTATAATTTTTAGTTGCCTTTTTAATTACTTTATAAAATTGTTCTTTATATTTTCAACACGTGCACACACACAAAAACTTGAAAAAGATGCTTTGTCTAGAATCTGATTGTATGGTAATCAATTTAGGATGTGTTGACTTCATATTACCCTAGATATTGACTATTATGGCTTAATTTTAAGAGCTTACACAGTTTTTGATCAATATAACATTGTGGTATAGAAGAAAATGGATATAACTCTATGTGTTCTGTCTTAATTGTTCAAAAGAAGAAAACACATTATCAATATATAAGTCCCAATTTTCACTATCCCATTCTCTTTCCAGGATGCAAAAGATTTATCTGACTGCCAGGGTGGGAATGCACGATTATGGGAGATAAGGGTGAGTGAACTCACCTGAGGAACCTTGAAGACTTTACTAATCTGCTGCCAAATCTGATAAGAATTTTCAACCACAGGGTTATGCTTTATAATAACACTACTGGTCTTTTGATTCTGAGCTGTTAGTGAGAACTGAGGCGGTAGGGCTATGATACAATATCTTTACACAAGATTAAATTATTTTCCCCCAGATGAAATTCTTTTATAACAGGTATTAAATAATTCCACTCTACCCCATCGAATGCTTTATAAGCATCCAGGGCCAAAATGCTGTTCTACTTTGAGAAGATTGTTTATTGTAAACAATATTTAAAAGTTGACACTGCTTAAAGAATGAAAATCTGCCTGGGATAAAACTGGTTTGATCTTCATGTATGATAGAGTGTATACATTTATTCAGCCTATTTGCCAGTATTTTGGTGAATATTTTCAGGTAACTGCTGAGGAGGGTATTTGGCCTATAGGAGGATGGTTTTGTGCTATCTCTGTCTTTCTTAAATATAAGTGCAATGTTTGCAGTGAATCTGACAGCTTCCCTTTTACAAATGAACTATTAAACATACTCAGTAGAACAGTAGCAATTTGAGCAGAGAAAGCTTTATAACACTCAATACCAAAACTATCCAGGCCCGCCGCTTTTCTATTAGGGAAACTCCGGATGGCTGTGAGGATCTCATTGAGGGTGATATCTGCATTCAGACTTTCTCATATAAAAAGTCACTTAGGTTAAAGACATTAAAACTAATTTTTTTAACCACAGATTTCATATCAGCAAACTATAGTTTTATCATTCCGTACTGAAAAAGCGTGTGTGAGCAAAGAGGCATACAAACCTGACTCTGTTAGACCAATTCTGTCTGGAGAAATGGGCCAAAATTCCAGTAACTTATTGTGAGAAGCTTGTGGAAGTCTACCCCAAATGCTTGACCCAAGTTAAACAATTTAAAGGGAATGCAACAAACAAAGTGATAGTATTTGGTAGACCCACTGGGAAAGTGATGAAAGAAATACAAGATGAAATACAGGGAATGTTTTCTACAATTAAATGTCAGAAATTGTGAATGAGTTTAAATGTATTTGGCTAAGGTGTATGTAAACTTCGGAATTCAACTGTATCTACTGCTCCCCAACCCCCTTTGGAGGAATACTGCTCTTGATAAAAATACATGAATCTTTTATGTACCTCAGCTGGATTTGAAGACAGTGTACTGTTGCTAAGTTCAATATCATGACTGGCCCTGCTTGCTTGCAATCCCCAAAGTTGTCGAGCCAGCAAGTGATGTGGTTTGTCCCCCAATTCAGATTGTTTTTGTTTAAATTTTAATAGAAAGTATTAATCTGAATGAACAAGATGTTGTTGTACTCCTATTTTTACTTCATGATACTGGCCAAGATGTCGCTGGACAATGTAGACTGAAATTGTCGCTTAATGATGTGCAATTGTGTCTCTATCTCCACCAGTCTTTTGCATTTCTGCTTTTTCAACTCCGATTCGAATGCAATAACTTGACCCCTGATGATGGCCTTAAAGACCTCCCACAAATTGGAATTGGAGACATCTATATCATTCAGAGCAAGGTATTTGGAAAAATGAGCAAGGCATTGCTCCCAAAAGCTTTCTTTATTTAGGAGGGTGGGATTAAAATACCAAGAATATGGAGAATTTACACTATCACTATCGATATCGAAATCAACTGAAATGGTTACTGGACAATGATCCGTAATTAAAATGTTATGGTATTTAGAGGTTGCTTTTTTTTCAGTCAGTTTACAGTCTTTTAAAATTGGTTTAAGAATTGCGGACCTTAGAAAAACTAATTTATTCGTATGGTGATAAAGTCTCCAAATATTGAGTAAATTCAGCGAATTAATACGTTTATTAAGGACTATTGCAGAGACTAATGGGGAAGGGCCTGAGGAGAGCGCTAAAAAATGGATCCAAGACACAATTGAAATCTCCCCCTATAATAAGATGAGCAGTGGATAGATCAGGTATCTTATTCAAAATGGATGTAAATAAATTAGTATAATCATACTGGCATACTGGCTCTAAAAGTTGATGTTTCGACAATATATTTCCAGTCACAATTAAAAAATGGTCGTTATTATCATGCAAAGTGGACAAGTGCTGAAACAGAATATTTATTCGAATAAGTATAGAAATGCTTCATGCCTTTGTTATAAAGGTTGAATGGTACTTTTGCCCTACCCATTTGCATTGAAGCCTATGAGTATCAAAGTGCTTGATATGTTTCCTGAATGAAAAGTATACATGCATGCAACAAATTCTGGTGGGACAAAACTTTAGACCGTTTTACAAAATTATTCAGGCCACATACATTCCAGCTCACAATGTTAAGGCACTTTATAGTTGGATTTGCCATAACACCGTGTTTATCAAATAGTGGAATGAACTGAGAAGTGTGTTATGTGGCAAGTGTCGCACAAAAGGAAATAACTAAACAAAAAAAACCTGGCATAACCCTAAACCCAAACTCTCCCTTCCCCAACTGAAACGAGACGCGCAATACCCCATTAGAACTTAGAGGCAGCTAGCAAAGACTCGAAAAGGAAAAGAAAGGGAAAAAACCCTAAACAAAACAAAAACGCTTATCCGCATACTTGCTATGATTGCTTTATTCCTCCTTTTAAATATTTAAGAACAGCATCCAAGGCATCTGTAACAGCCAAATAAGAAATTATTTCAGAAAATTATAATACAGTCAGGTCTCATTATGCAAATTAAATAGAAATATTGGACTGTGAATTGAACTGTTGGATTAGACAGTTGGATTGAAATTCGATGTCATTGAAGATTCCTTCTGTTTAATAGCCAGAAGAATCGACTTAGCGAAGCGTCATCATAGTCAATTCGAAATTGAGCAGCTGCTCTTTGAACAGCATCAGAAGCTAGTTCTACGTGATCACTAGCATTAGCTTCAGCCAGTGTGGAATCATGCGGTGCCTCTCCAGAGGTTTCTACAGCCATAGGCTGGATGTTTTTTTGCTGTTTACTTCGACTTGATCATAACTTTGAAATTTAGAAGACCGTTTGAGACCAGCTGATATAAAAAACATAAGATTAATACCGTTAATTTAAAAAAGGGTGGAGGAGCTGATCTTCAACACGTCCTACTCCATAGTTCACTCACAAGCACTTATTACTAATTATATTTTATGACTTTTTCATTATTTTGGTCACATTTTGGCTTTTTAAAAATGAACAAATAAATGTATTCAAACAATAAATGAGATATTATATTTCATATATAATTTTTTTTAACATATTTATTGTTAAATTGCATAATTTGTACTATTTACAAGTATTTACATTGATTTGTTGAACAAGTGCTAAATCTGGTACTGTCTCTTTAACAAAACATTTCATTTCTGTAAACACAGCGCCTTTAAATGAGCGCATGTTGACGAGAGGACTCGAATGGCTTTACCTCATCTATGCGAGGCGTGACTAGAATTAAATGTGTTTTTTGTAGTTGTTTTTGATCAACAACTGATTTTAAAGAAAATAAATGTTATTAAAAGAGACCTTATTCAATGGCAAATGGGTTACGTGGATTTCGTTCTTGCACACACATTACACGGAACAACTTTTACTCTCAACACGCTGTGAAAGGATATAGCTTCTGTCCACTTCACAACCAAACTATGCAATTACTGTGAGTAAAATGTAAACCTTTACCAGCCAGTTGCCAAATATATTTACTTTAGTCACATAGTGCGAAATTTGGTTGCAAATGAGAATGATTTCCTCTCATTGTAGTACAGGGTTGCGCATTGAGTGAAATATCACTCTTGGGAATTAAGAATCGAGATTAATCATACGAAGATTGTGATTAATCAGAAAAACAATCG
This sequence comes from Moxostoma hubbsi, assembly GCA_032164185.1. Lineage (NCBI taxonomy): Eukaryota > Metazoa > Chordata > Actinopteri > Cypriniformes > Catostomidae > Moxostoma > Moxostoma hubbsi. The sequence continues at coordinate 16,752,105 of JAVLUX010000039.1, forward strand.
TTTTATCCACACCCTTGCTGTACAGATTAAGTTAGATATTTTCCAGAGTATTTAGTCATATCTTATAGTTCGGGTTCAGGTTCAGATCCTTGCCATTAAGGCCACTTCAGATTAGATTAATTGTTGGCCCTGTGAAGGAGTAGCTGTTGTACTTAATGGTTTATTTGTTGAACAGAGAACTAAAGCTTGAGGGCACACCTTGAGGAAAACAAAGAAGTTTTTAACTTCCTGACTAGAACAATACCAAAGAACAATCCACCCCTGATTGGCCCCAAAGTGCATTGGCCCACCGGGAAAGTGGTGGGCGTACATGAAGACTCTTATGTTCACTTTTACAGCCAACAACAGGACACTTATGACGCTTACGAAATTTGTATTTCACTCGGGGGATCTTTGATAATAGGGTGGAGTCCGTCACGAGTCGTGGGTGAGGCCTGCTCTAATGTGACGTCACTTTAGAGCAGAAATGAAAACCGCTCATTTTGACACATCTATTGATTAATAGAAATATAAGAAAGAGGAGTGGGTGGATTTTTAACATTGTAGGGTGGTTGTATACACACACTGCCGACTCGCGTTTATGTACAAACACCATGTTAAAGTTAATTTTGCATAATAGGTCCCCTTTAATATTTAGTCCTTTCAGATGGAAAACATTTATACATGTAAATGATGCGATCCAAAGTGCATTTGAACAGCGGTGAAACAATTTCTTATGATGCATTGCATTCATACGAGCAGATAGAGAAGTAAGTTTGGAGCACAAGAAATAGAAATAAACCTTGTGTGAATTGTCAGCTTTACACCAAGTTAAAATGCTATTTCTAGCCATATCAGGCATGATCATATGTTTTATCAAGAAAATTCACATTGGATCATAATTTCATTTTTTATAGTAATACTTTTGATATTAGGGCAAAAATCGTGTACTTAATAATTTTTATATTGTTTTCCTGTAAAAATTAAAAAAATAATCCTTAAAAAAACAAGATCAATTATATTAATCTTGTTTTAAAAACAACACTGCATAAGAATACATTACTGACCTTGAGAAATCTAACGGAATACGTTACAAATGACATTTTACAACATGTATTCAGTAATCTGTAGTGGAATACATTTCAAAAGTAACCCTCCCAACCCTGGCTACTTATAATAATAATAAAGTTGGGATTTTAGAAAAATGTTTGAGCTGGGGAAAATAACCATGTTTTTACTATAATAATAGTGTATTAACAATGTTTTTTTGCATGAGCAGGGACGGATTATGACTTGCAAAGGCCCTGTTAAAGGCCAATTATCTCCAAGGTTTAGGGTTAGGGGTTGATGTAGGATGTCTGTGGGACTCTAAATTAAAACAATAAACATGCTGTCATGATGCTCCTATACTGTATGTTAGTATTTAATTAGGGGTGCATATAGCATCTCACACTATTCGCACTTAGTTCAAACAAGATTCTTTTGGTTGCTATTTACACAGTGCAAACAGCCTCTCTGCCATTAAATTAATTTACTTTATTTTCCACTGCACTATTCGATAAACCATTACAACATATATTTTTTTAATTAAATTAGGAAAATAAGGGAAATAATTATACACAAACAATATTAATTAGCCTGTGTGCTTTATGACTTTGACAGTAAAATTATTTTTGTTTTGTGAATTGTTTTGGATGACTTGAGACATGTTTAAGTAGTTCTGTTCTCTGGTATTTGTGCAGCTATGTTATGTTCTGTTGTCGCTATCGCTTTAATGGACCTGTTTTTTTGATAAACAGAACACGTTTTTGCATGAACGGCCCATACCGTGAGGGGACACATATTTGCAGAATTCTATTTCTTATCAAACCTCATTGTATACTTTCATAATAATCATGAGTCTCATGGAATAATTTATTAGAGTTCTGAGTTATCCTTTTGCATTCTTTTGAAGCTTAAAAATGTGGTCACCATAAACTGCCTAGGTATATTGCTGTTCAGTATAGAGTGCAACAGTCCGGTTCCGGAAGTAAAATAGATGCTCAATACTTTGGTTCGCCCTTAGCATGCATATAGAATGGCTCTGGAGGAGCATTTCACCAGATTTGGAATAAAAATCAAATCAAATTACTGTAAATTAGCCCAAATACAAACACTTACAGGACTTTCTGGAGTGTTGTGACTGTCAAAAAGCCAGAGGCTTTTAAAGATAGACCTAAAGGTTCATGACTGAAATAAGTTATTATAAAATTCGAAAAGTCAATAATCAAAATGTATTGTTATAATTGTTATTTGTTTACAAAAGTTTTTAAGTTGGTATTAAAGTATTTAAGTTGGCTGGGTTCCAAAAATAACTTAATGAAAAGTTGACTGATATCTTACAACTAAAGTGAACAAAAAAAAGTTTGGAATCCTTTAAAGGTGCACTCAGGAAGTTTTTGTTTATGTCATCTTAGACTTACATTGACACATAGTGGCATGGATGAAGCATCATTCAAACACAATAGTTTTCCATTTATGATGCCATTGTGGAAATTCACTATTCACAGTCAGCCATGATTAATCCATGAGCTAAAGTGTCCAAACAACAGGGTGGTTACTGAGATAAAGTGAGTAGTATTCAGCTGTTCATGTGATCCCAACATGGCAGCCCCCATGAGGGGACCCTCTCCATGTAGAAGAAAACAACTTTTATAACATTACTGATATGACTGGAGTCTTCATCTCATGTTATTTATCATAATTAAATATATATATGTTTTTGAGACATTTCTTTAGGAGTAAAACTTTTCTGGAAAAAAAGTCCAGATACAAGTTTAAAAAATTGTGTAAAGAAAACTGGCTTCTTTTCTACTGAAGTCTTTAACTAGAACTATAGTTAATTTTGCTGCTGCATTATCCAGTAGACTAGTTAACAATAAAGTTTTTATTAATAGTCTGTATATTTACATTGAAATAATTTGTAGTTAGAGGATTGTTTCTTTACATATAAAAGAGTACCGCCATTTAGTTTCACACAGTGAATTATAGATATTCTAAACCCATTCTGAAAAAAAACAACACTGGTATCAGAATCGGATAGGAAGAGAAAAAGTATCGGTGCATCCTTAAGTCAGACAGTACCCGGGTATCAAATTGAGTCTGTTCTCAGTTCTACCAGTATGGCAAAAATACATGGCATTTTTTTTTATTTATTATTTTAGTACCTACCTGGTACCAAAGTACTGGTACTTTTTACATCCATAGTTCAAATACAAGGTTTAATTTTCTAGTGTTAATACATAAGCAATCACAATCAGTCACTAGCATAAACAATGTACTTGAGTTTATTTGTGTGGGAGACTGTCGTATCCCAGCAACTGTGACTATCAAGGAGTAATAGGATGTACATGTACTGTTTAGGTAAAATGTTGGCACTACCCTGCAAAACAAAACATATTGTGAATTGTTTTGGCTGTCAAACAAGAGACCATGCAGCATACAGAGTGTAAGAAATGCAAAAAATAACCATTTAAGATGGCATATATTTGACAGTCTACCTCTATGAGTATCATAAATGTTTAATTCAATTGCCATGTGTCAGGAGGACAAGGGGTTTTGGAATGCAGAATAATCCTTCAGAATTAATGGTTGTGGTTTGTGCTGATGGTGTATTCTAGCATTTTGCAGTACTGTGTTGAGCACTGTGTTTGTTTTTATTGGTTTCACATCCAACACTAAACCATCACAATGATGCAAATTTTATTTAATGAAAGGCTAGCAAACACAAAGCCTATTCATTTAATGTCTGTGGAGATGCTCTTTATGATTTTGGTTTTTGGTTTACATTTTAATAGATGTACGGTGAAACGGTAGAATCTGTGTATGGTGTAGATTCTACACATGCTAAGTGTTTTTGGTTGTTTCATATGGTAAAAGTGATATTACAGACACTACCATGTCCTTGACCTGTTATATCATTCACATAAACTCTATGTAAACTCATTGGACCATGTTCTTTTTCTCATCACAATCTATGCTGCCTTTGTCATTTGCAGAGGCTGAAGTGAGCAGCTTCCTGTGACCGAATATCCTGCTTATCTCCTGCAAGACCATTGAATCCTCTGAGGAGGCATGGAGGACCAGGGGGGTGCTGGGATTGGGGTTTTGTTGGCACCCAGCCCACAGAGTGTAGCTGTAACCCATGAGATGGGAGAACTGTCCCTTCACCCCAGCCAGAAGCTGCCTCCGCTCAATGAGCGCAAGAATGGTGAGTCTTCTCGATACTGGCACGGAGACAATGCACTCACAAATTATACACCTTTTAAATCACATATATTTTAAGGTGAAGTGCATAATTTGTACCAAGTAAAAATGCTTACTCTATCTCCTTAATCTGGAAGAATTCTGTAAATGAATATTTGTGGTGCAGGAATTCAGTACTTTAATGGATAATTTAATGTTTAACATTTTAAGAAACCATCTGAGATCAATTTGAAAAAGATATACCTAAATGTACAGACAAAAAGCACACAGTGACCATGTTAGTAGTTTACGGCAGGTACAGTTGAAGTCAGAAGTTTACATACACTTGGGTTGAAGTTATTAAAACTCTTTTTTTTAACCACTCCACAGATTTCATATTAGCAAACTATATTTTTGGCAAGTCGTTTAAGACATTCACTTTGTACATGGCATGAGTCATTTTTCCAACAATTGTTTACTAACAGATTGTTTCACTTTTAATTGACTATATCACAATTCCAGTGGGTCAGAAGTTTACATACACTATGTTAACTGTCTTTAAGCAACTTGGAAAATTTCAGTAAATTATCCTAAGCATTTTGGCAATTAGCCAATTAGCTTCTTATATGCTATTTGGAGTCAATTGGAGGTGTACCTGTAGATGTATTTTAAGGCCTACCTTCAAACTAAGTGCATCTTTGCTTGACATCATGGGAAAATCAAAAGAAATCAGCCAAGACCACAGAAAAAGAATTGTGGACCTCCACAAGTCTGGTTCATCCTTAGGAGCAATTTCCAAATGCTTCATCTGTGCAAACAATAGTCCGCAAGTATAAACACCATGGGACCACACAGCCATCATACCGCTCAGGAAGGAGACCCATTCTGTCTCCTAGAGATGAATGTAGTTTGGTGCAAAAAGTACAAATCAATTCTAGAGCAACGGCAAAGGTTGCTGGAGGAAACGGGTAGACAAATATGTATATCCACAGTAAAACAAGTCCTATATCGACATGACCTGAAAGGCCGCTCAGCAAGGAAGAAGCCACTTCTCCAAAACCGCCATTAAAAAAGCCCGATTATAGTTTGCATTTGCACATGGGGCCAAAGATCTTACTTTTTGGAGAAATGTCCTCTGGTCTGAAGAAACAAAAATGTAACTTTTTAAACACAAACCTCTAACAACACATTATTTCAATATAAATCCATAGCTTATTAAGAAACACTTTATTATTAACTAGAATACCTGATAATGTAGCAGCAAAATGAAATTCCAGTATAAGTCATCAGCAGAAAAGAAGCATTTTTTTTTTTGTTTTGTTGTTGTTTTGCAAAATTATAATATATATATTATAATAGTAATATATCTCAATCGTGCACCTTTAACTTTTAAACTGTCTGGCTTTTATTTTAACATTTTTAACTCTACAGGAAGTCCTGTAAGTGTCTGTTTGTAGGCAAGTTCTTATTCAATTTCTGGAAAAATGCACCTGCTGTGCCATTCTAAACGCATATTATACGTGAACTGAAATTATGAGCATTTGCATCTGAGATGTTGTTCGTTTGTAGCGCTCAAATATTGGGTGAAGGCTAAAAATAGCAGTGTGTGTGTAAACAGAGCAGCGCCATTCAATAAAATGCTGGAGCTGTGTGTGCATTTTATATATTTACTTATTAAACACAGTCTTTTGTGATTCACAGAGCTATCACACATCTTCAAGTGGCTTTGAATAATATTCATGAGTAGTGGTCGACCGATATATCGCCAAGGCCGATATATCGGCCGATATTTGGAATTTTTAGATATCAGCATCAGCCGATAAATAAATATTTCCGTTTGGCCGATATATTTCAAAACAGTTTGTGACAGTGCATTAGCGCTTTTTTCCACTGGCGCGAGCAGAGCGAGCATGAATGCACTGAATACACTCGCTCTGCTCCGCCCAGCACCGTAAGACAAGCCACTCAGAAGTGAAGCAGACATCTGACAGACACAGTAAATGACCAATCAGCATTCGCCTTCTAACCTGACGCTACAAAAACACTCCGGCGTGCAGCGAAGTCTATTCAAACAGTACCGTGATATGTCAGATCGCGTGCACTACAGATCAGTGATCGTGTGAGACACATTCTCACACCGAACTCGTCACATATGGACCCTTGGCCAGGACCCCTTGGCGTCACTTTTTAACGCACTGGGTATACCTTTGGCGTCATTTTTCAACATGCAGGGTAGTCCGATAGACTTCTATAGAACTCTGAACCGGAGCCTGTAGCGTTGAAATTTGACGTCTTGGGTAAACTCACCGCAACCCGTTGTCTGCTGTGAATGGCTCGAGACTACAATAAATAAAAATAAAAGGAATTGGCTACAATAAATGATCTATGCCAGGGCTAGTATAATGGTGGCCCCCAGATCATCTTTATCTGGCCCTCCAACTGGTTTTTATGTTTAAAAACCCTCGCAATCAGATATCAAACTGCCCTCTGCGCAAAGGTTTAGCGCGTTCACAGGCAACCGCATTCATCGGTGAGCTTGACTCTCCGCCCTGCATGTTGAAAAATGACGCCAAAGGTATACCCTGTGCGTTAAAAAGTGACGCCAAGGGGTCCTGGCCAAGCGTCCATATGTGACGAGTTGGGTGTGAGAATGTGTTGGGATGAGAAGAGAACACTGTATGGTAAGTAATAATACGTTTAAAAAAAAAAAAAAAAAAAAATTCCTTAATCTGAATTAAGTTATTCACTATCTCTATCTGCTGTATTTAATTATCCATGATTGGCGTAATATTGTGTGTAGTATACCTTTTCATATGTTCCGGTCGGATTTGATGCTAATCAAGCATGCAAATACATGTGACGGCTTACAAAGTTTCAAAGAAACAAACAAGCAAAACTAAACGGACATAAATCATTATTATTTAAATATACTTAAAGTAAAACAACCTGTTTAAACTAAATAGTGTAAATAAACTATGTGAGATGTATTTTTAACTATGTATTGTACATAAAATGTATGGAATTGCACATACTATTTTGTCATTAATTTATGAATATTGTTTAGATTGGTTAATGATAAATGTTATTTGTAACCTGCAGTAAGCAGCAGTAATTGTTTATGTGACTGAAAAATCAAATTGTGTTTTCATTTTGCTAGATGGCTGGACCGAAAACAAATCCCCTGTGGGAATACTTTACCATACTTATTTACTGTATGCACATGTATTGTATGGGCCTCATATCGGCCAATCGGCCAGATTGCTTTCTCAATATCGGCATCGGCATCGGCCATTAAAAATCCCATATCGGTCGACCACTATGCATGAGTCTTATGAACCAATTTAATTGTGTTTATATGGTCTTTTTTTGAGCTTGACAGTAAAGAACATGACTAACACAATATCGGATTTGGATCTAGCTTGTCGGACCGATACCTGTTCCTTTTAAAAATGTCTGTATCGGAGCCGATACCAATCCAGGTATCGGTTCGGTGCATCCTTAATACTAGCACAGTGTGTGTAAACTTCTGACCCGCTGGGAATGTGATTAAAGAATTTCAAAGCTGAAATAAATAATTCTCACTACTATTATTTTGACATTTCACATTCTTAATATAAAGTATTGATCCTAGCTGACCTAAGACTTAAATGTCAGGATTTGTGAAAAACTGAGTTTAAATGTATTTGGCTAAGTTGTATGTAAACTTCTGACTTCAACTGTATCTAAGACTTGGTCTTAAGCACAACAGACTGGTAATTAGTTGATGGTCCTTTGTGAAAATGACGATAGTCTATCTGATTTAGATGTCTCTCTTGGCTACCTGTTTGCCATCAGTCCATTTATTTATTTATTTATATATTTTTTTTGTGGCCATTTTTTTTTTTCAACAGTGAATTTATTGTGAGCTTTAAGATTTGGCAAAGTTCTGGAATGGTACTTTGTAATCACAGTCTGTACAAATACAGCTATTCAATGTTGGCTCTCGTAATTCACTGCCTAGATAATTCATGGCAGTTCCTGATTAGGTTTGTGTCTATCTCCAGTTGATTGGTTAACTTTATATTTTTGTCCCTGCTGAAAAAGAGAATCACTTTTTCCATTCTCTCAGCCTTAGTCCTCAGTAAACAGAAGGAACCTTTTTAGAATCTTGACATTTGTTTGCATCTTTGGATGCACACATTTGACTGACATGTAAAAGGTCACAGGACAGTTTTGTCTGCTTGTGGTGGCTCGCAGCTCTGTGAGGGTTGCTCCTCTAGGTCACTAGATATGCAGAGGTCACATTGTCACCGTGAGTGGAAATGTAAACAACTCTGGCAGAGCACGGCCTGTGTCAGTTACTCATCACCAACTGGCTGTCTGTCAGAAGATGTTCACATTGTTGATGAAGTGGAGTGGAGGGGTGTTTTGGTTGAGAGCTGTTTTGTTTTTGTTTTGTTCGGTTTGGTTAGGATTTTGTGTTTTGCTGCGTGCATGCGTGCGTGTTAAAGGTGCACTCGGTAAGTTTTTGCTAATTATGAAAGTTTTACACACAAACACAGGGCTCGACATTAAGTCATATTGTCATGTGCTTGTCCGAGTAAAAAAGTTACTTGTCCAGAGAGGGGAAAAAAAGGACATTTATGCTCAAGTAACATGTAAAAGTTTATGTTGTGTATTCTTCTAAAATTATGACCAATGCCCAACCTAATATTGTAATCAACTCTGTTTTCTGCGACAGAAATGTAAACTGCACTGTATTTGGGAGGATGCTATTGTCATATGGTAATTATTTTATGTTACGTATGCTAGTTAAATAAATATAAGCCTTCATAACCACTATTAAGAGTAGAGGTGCTCACACTTCTGTGGAATGAGATCTGATTTTCATCATGTTATTGCAGCAGGATCTACCATGTACAATAAAGGCTATACGTTATCACAATGCCAAAATGTAAGTAGTCTGTAGTGAAATTTATTATTAGAAAAAAATAATAACACTAACTAATATGTTAATTATGGAAGAATGGTTTCAAGTTCTTAATTATTCATCTAGTAAACCGTCAGTAATAAAATATCAATAAAAAACAGCAAAATAAAAATAATAGAACAAAAATACAAATTAAGAAAATTAATTGCTTTTGTAACAGCTTTAAAAGTTTTTAACAGCAGTAGTATGTATGTATTAAGTATTCAAGTAAACATTTAGAATGAAATGCAGCATAAAACTACTACTGGTATTTACTGTATGATTATAATACTTTAATAATTGTTAAAGCTACTAAAGTTACCCAGTCAAGAGCACTGAGTGTTTTCTAATTTTCTTGTTATGTTTGTTTGATTATTATAATGACACACTAGACAGCAGCAGGTCAATTAGCTTACATTTATACTTACAAGTCTGACATTGTTATACAAATCAGTTTTTTTTCTCTCTGCTATTTCCATTCACTTTAGACATCACTCTCTGTGTTTACATGAATACCTAACAAAGATGGGCATTTCGGTGGAATTTTGAATGTATTTGACCGTTCAGGTCCCGGACAAGCAAACAAGCATTAATGTCGATCCCTGAAACACATGAATAATAATTTATAGAAATATGTTTAAAATTATGTAATCATTAGATTAAGACTCTAGTAGGAATGTAATAAAATATTGACAAATTGATTATTGATCGCCGCATTATTTTCTTGATATGTTTTTGAGGCTTTGACATTAACGTCAGCCGATATTTAACTTAGAAGCCTAATTTGTGTACTTTCCGGGTCACTTTAAGTTGGCCTTCTGTTTAATGTTGTGTGATGTATTAGATTTGGGAGACCACAAGGGGGTGATATAACTTTTCTTGTTCTTAATACTGAGGGATGCGGTGCAGGTGGCAGTGCACAGTTGTGAATCTTGTCACCATACACACACAAGTTCCGAAGGTTTTTGTACTTCAAGTATGAACAAAGTCACGTTGATGAGTTTGCAGGTTAGTGTATGAAACTGGTGAAATGGCAAGGTTTATTATGCAATTTCTCTCTATGTAGACTTGAATAGGTTTCATTCAAGCTGTCAAACAACAAAAAGGCATACTTGTAACTGAAAATATATTGTGTAGGCTATTTGAATGGAAAACTATGTTTCCATTCAGAGTTGTGCTCTGTGACTCTGCAGAATTTTGAGCTGCATCTGGAGTTTGCCGGTGACAGTGTGCATTCCTTTTAGTAAATAATTGTTTCTAATTTTAGAATGCACCATGTTGTCCACCAGATGCGTCTGGTGTGTAGGGCTGAAACTAACGATTATTTTGATAATCGATTATTAGAAGGATTATTCAACTATGCACGATTATTCTTTCTTATCCGATTATTCAACTTGTGGCCCGACTTATAAGGTTGGATTAAACGTGCTTACTAAAAATATCATCTTTTTAAAAATACCTCTCAAAGACATTTACTGAATTAACGGGGAAAACATACTTTTTATTAAATTTAATTCAGTAAAGAAATTCACTGCAAAAAAATCCTATTGTTATCCAGTTTTTTTTTCTCTTGTTTTCCATTTTAAATTGTCTAAAAAAAACAAGATACATTTACTTGAGAAGCAACATATAAGATTTAAGTGAATGTATCTTAAATATAAGTGTATTTTTTCACTTGGTTATAATTCTGCGAGTGCAGTAAAGACCAATATATGTATATTCAAGATCTATTCTCTAAAAGCAAGTCTAAATATCTTATATGCTGCTTCTCCGGTGAATGCATCTTTTTTTAAAAGGATTTTTAGATATTTTAAAATATTATTATTTTTAATATTATATTCAACATTCTCAGAAAAAACAAAATTCTTCTACAGTATTGTTGCTAAAGAAAATGTACATGGTTTTAAGGAGTTTTAGATATTTATGTTGGAAAACAAGCCAAAACAGAATCAAATCAAAAACGTATTTTGTTGCTGTGTATAATGGGCCAAAGACACTCTCACCATTCTGTTCACTTCAATCCATCTTTAACTCACAAAAAAAATTATTCTATCGTATTAATAAAGATGCGTATTTTCTTCACGATAGGAAATGCACAGCGATATATATTATGATTCAATAAAACATGAGCCAATACATTATAATCTAGCTGCATTAAGTGTGGGCGCTCAAGGGAAGAGCATCCCCACGACAGTGTTCGTCAGCCGGGTGATCTTCCCAATCATCTTTTCAATCTCTTCCCCTTATATCGGAACATTCAAGCTTGATATAAGTTTATAGTTATTACATGATCTGCTTCTGTATTATTTTAACTTTATTAAAGCTATAACGCATTAAATATAACTGCATTTAAGATGTAACACCAGGGTGTTTCCTTTAAAGAGCTCCGGCTCCGCTTATTCCACAACGACAGTACTTCTGAATTTACTTGTTTATATATATATATATATATATATATATATATATATATATATATATATATATATATATATATATATATATATATATATATAATTTCCTCATACTTTGGGATCTCCATCACCTGAAGCTGTTTGAAAAGTTTAGAATGCACTGTGAGCGGTGTAATTCTTCCTTTCCTCAGTTTTGCGCGAACTGCACAGCAGTTACATTACCATGTTACATTAAACTAGATCAAACAACTATTTGACAATGAAAATGTTTGTTGACAATTCTTTATTGTCGACGTTGTCGATAATGTCGTCTAATCGTTTCAGCTCTACTGGTGTGCGACCCCCTTTAAGTTACTACCAATAATAATAATAACATGTTTACTTTATATAGCACATTCAGCCAATGCTCTAACATAAAAGTAGCTACATGTAAACAAAACAAGCAAACCAAACAAACACAACATACATACTCTAGACAACAACAGGGCCCAATTTAACAGTATAGTCCAGAGTGGTATGGAATAGCAGTTGTGTGATCCACCAGACAGTCCAAACAGAATGAGTGCAATTGAAATGAAAATGTCCCTGATAAAAATGAAATAAGGACCCTGCTAGAGTGATAAAATAAACTGCTATGGCCTGCAGGAGCACAAGCACGTGGTGGTCACAGCTGACAGAGAGCTCACAAGTAATGGCCGTCCGGTTACAGTCCAGTGTGCAACAACATGCAAAAATTTGTTTGGATTGAATCCAAGAATTTCCAATATACAGATGTCTGTAGGATGAGACAGAGGAAAAACACTGACTAAAAGTAACAAAAAAAGAAGATAACATCTTTGTGTGAAGCAAAGGTAAATTTTGTACATTCAGGATGATAGGTGGCATTATAAAGTCCAAAACCACTGGTAGCATTGTGACGAATAAGAGCCAGCTAAAAATGTACACCTTATAAGTTTAGTTTAGTTTTCACTTTATGTTTTGTATTATGTTTGGATTGGTGTTTTGGTTTGCTTTACTTTGGTCGTGCTGCTTCCATATCCCAAAAATAAAGCATCCACTGTTGTGGTCCACCTGTCCATAACTGGCAAAGTTCAAAGTTCTTCTGAACTATAAACAGAAGATCTTATCTCTGTTAAAATCAAGATGTGAAGATCTAGTGGCAGGGAGGGGTTAACCGCAGACTGGTCTTTCTGCTCCCTCCTCTCTTTTTGCTGGAGGAACAGAGCTGCTGTCTCCTCAAAAGGGAGCCCCATTTTCACCAGAGCTGCTAACTGTGAATGGAGAGGCCTGAAGAACAGAGTCCTTCTGCCTTCTTCACAAAGCTCTCGTCATGTCAGGAGTCCACACTGAGGTCCCCTGAGGGTACGACAAGACAGGTTGACAGCATGGCCTGCCTAGGAGTGGAGCCTCACTACACCCGCAGAGGAAACTTCATATCAGGTTCTGCTGCCTACTGTGCAAATTTGAGAGGTGGATATCTTCCTGACACTGAGAGGACACAGGAGTAGCTAATTTTGAATATTTTTTTATTGGCTTTCTGAAGATTTGTTCAACTGTGTTTACTAATGTTTTATGGAAATTTGCGTGACGGAAGAAGAGAAAAAGAAGCAAATTCAGCAGTATTTTATGACAGAATTATGAGCTCTGCAGTATTAAAAATAATCAGTAATCAGTGATTGTTCCAGATAATCAACATCTCTGTCGGAGTAGTTTTTCTGATCGGATTGCTCTCTGATTAAAATAGCACATTCCATTTACACTTTGCCACATCAATATGTATATAAAAATGTATATATAAAAATGTGTATCTATATATATAAAAATCAATATATATATAAAAATGTTTTTTTTAATTGTCTTATTCAAAATTTTCACACATTGTTATTGTAATTTGTAATATTTATTTTAATTAAATAATAGCAGTGATCTCTGAATGAGGGTTGCGATCATACTGAGCTCATTTACATGGACACCAGAAAGTTGTTTGATGTGAGGAAGCTGCTTAAGGCTCAAAATCGGCATTTGAGCTATGTTAGCAGCTGTATTTTTACTCCTGTAAACAAGTAGCTCGGTTAGTAAGAAGCTTTCTCCACAGCAAAGTAATTTCCCTGCTACGCTTATGTAAATAACAAACATGGCATCCGAGTAAAATTCGCTATCTTATTCTCTGTTGCTTCACATTTTTTCCAGATATTTCCAGAGTTGTTGCCATGTTTGTTTGTTTCCTTAACTTTTCATTGCAACCTGCAGTGGAATTGTGCTGCAATAGAGGGGTTTCCTTTTACATCAAACTCCAGGATTCCCCCAACGTAATTGAGCACATGTACAGGGATGTGAGGGTCTGTAGTTGCTGTTTTAAATTGGTGTATACAAATCGGTATAGTTTATAGTGTATGTGCTTTTCTTTTTTCCCTCTCTACCGCCAGAAATGTTGAATTATTTCCAACGTGTTGACTTGTTTTTGGGCTCCATCCTATGACATAGTTATCCGGTCTGTTCTTCACACATGCACACTCTTTAAAAACCTATAAGAATGTAGCTAATGCATTTTCATGGCCACATTTCTCTGGGAGAAATCTGGGTTTGTTATACCGCTTTCTCGTAATCCCTTAAATGGCATTAGGAAAACAGTGCTTTTGTTTACGTTTCAGAAAGTCACTTTCTGCAAAAACCCTAGTATATATATATTTTTAGTGCATGTAAACATAGTCAGAGTTTTTGCCCAACATGTGGAATAACCCAATAGCCCAGCTGTAATTTAGACATTGCACAGGTTGATTTTTTTTTTTTTATTTATTTTTTTTTATTTAATTTAATTTTTTCTGTGCCTCAGTACATTTTCACCTTAACAAGGTCAAGGTGGATTCATGTGCAGTCAGTGCACCAGGAATGCATCCATTATGCTGCAGTTATGCTGTAGCAAATGCCCCATTTTTCACATCTTCATGTTATGTTATTTCCTCCTCTAAGGTGTGCAGATTCATATTGAGAACGGTAAAATGATGAACAGAACAGAATGTGTTCTCAGCACTACCCAGAGTTTCGTTTGCACAACCTCAGCTGACCTTGTTAACAGTAATCTGACTCACACAGGGTAAAATAAGTTGTTCAGTCAAGCCAAGTTTTCAGTTCTTGCATTTTATCACGTTGAACTTCATTTTACACTTTTTGCGCATTTTATCCAAAATGACTTACAAAAGCAGTAACTGCTCATTTAGTTAAAATGTAGTTATCAGTGGAATCGGCTCAACTATGCTCAGATTCACAGAAGGTATGTGAAAATTTGGTAACTTTTTTTTGACTGGAAAATCAAAAACATTTTTTAAGCAATTTTCCACATTTCAGAACTGTAGTTACTGCGTTTTACTTTTTGTTGGGCAGTGACTTCAAGATATCTATTTTATCTGTATTTCTTCCATGGGTATCAAACCCTTGATTGTGGTGTCACTAGCATCATACTCTACCTGTTGGGCTACAGGAATTCAGCATTAAAAACAACAAAAAAAGAATGTTTAATGTTAAAATTGTAGCGTATTACTCCCTGCAGTTTTTGGCATGTCTGACGTTAGAGGAAATCGTTATTGATTCTCTGATAAAATATCAGATGTTATCCTTGTGTCTTCACACAACTCAGACTAATTTGAGCTGTTATTACAATCAGCCAAGTAAATCCGGGAGGCTCGGTCAAGAGGGCAAAAGAAAATTTTCCCAGGAAGTGTTCCAAACATCACGCTTCAAAGGGTTGCTCAAGAGCCTGTTGTTTTGGTCACAGGAAGAACTGCTAGTCTTATTTTTTGAATGGTAGCTTAATGTAATGTAATGCTTGAGAGGAAATGTGTGATTTCAGCTGTGCTATGGTTAGATTCCCCATTTGTTGTATATGTGTGTGTTGGTGTTTCTTGTGTGGGTGTGCTAATCAGTTGGAAATAGTCCCATTCTGTGTGTAGTGTTGACAGGCCTGTTTTAGAGGTTGAATAAAGAGAATAGTCTAACCATTCTTTTTCTGTCCACCAGTTCTCCAGCTAAGGTTGCAGCAAAGACGTACCCGTGAGCAGCTTGTTGATCAGGGCATCATGCCACGTGAGTACAGCCCCTAAATTAACCAATAAAGGGTGCAGAAGATGATTGATATTTGAAAAACAGCTTATTAACATTGTATGCAATGTAATTTATAAACTATTTAGGTTGACAAACTACTTTTGGAAAGATGACTTGTCCTGTAGTGAATTGCATTTGGCTAATTATTTGGGCCAAACATTGAAAGTGCGGAGGAAAATAGTCCTTTTATATTTACTCAAATGCTTCAAAATTGTTTAGAATAATGTCAAATGCCAAATGCATGTGTTCACCTTGCATTGTTTTCCCAAAAACCACCAGGTGGAAATGGACCAGCTGTCAACGCTGCTTGCAGCTCTATTTAATTATGCAGCTTTTTGCATGGAATAGTAATGGAATATGTAGACTTAAAATTCATTTGTCAGTTCAAATGAGGCCATAAAAGCGACATACATTATAATTATAGAAGAATTAGGTAAATGGTTTAAAATGGTATTAGATGAAGCATAGCATTTTTATTACCCAAAAGTATATTATGTCAACTACCCAAATTCATAAACATTTTAATTCAATCTAAAAAATGTATTTTGATTTTTTTAAAAAAAACATTTAGTTCTCCATGGACTTTGTGTCAACTCGCCATGTATAATGCATGTTTATGTTAATAATAAACATTGCAAAGTGTCATTACTTGTTTAACAAAATATGTCAAATGTAATCTGAATAAAAAAAAAAAGTCTTGTGAATAAGCCTTCCTGCTCTAATGTGCATTTAAGAGAGGAAGTCACTTGATGTTGTGGTTGCTGTACCACATCTGCTTTTGAATCAGTTGATTTGTCTCGTTCCGCATCACAGTTGTGTCACAGCCAGACACGACTGACCGATGTGTGTTGTTTTTTTTTCAAACGCTCATCTCAGCTCTTTACGTTATTGCTCATATTGCAACCACTTTTCCATTCAACAAGGTCATTGAGTTTTGTGTGAATGCTCTTGAGCACTCATGAGACCAAGGTAATTATCGTACATGGAAACCATGACAAAGACGAAAACTAGCAGTTTTCAAATCTCTAGTTTTTGTTGTTGAGATGGAGCAATTTTTGGTGCAGTGTAATAAGGCATGAAGACTAATACCAAAATAAAGTTTAAAAAAAATTATCTGGTGGTGCTTCAGTAATGCTGGAATCGAGCAGATTCGTTTTTGTGAAGGACGCATGAATCAAGCCACATACAAGGCTATCCTGGAACTTGCTTCCATCTGCTGTGACAATGTTCTCTGAGGATAGTTTTTTCCAGCAGGATTCCAGCCAGGTTAATCAAGGTGTGGATGGAGGACCACCGGATCAAGACCCTGTCATGGCCATCCCAATCTCTAGGCCTGAACCCCATTGAAAACCTCTGGAATGTGATCAAGAGGAACATGGATGGCCATAAGCCATCTAACAAAGCCGAGCTGCTTGAAGTCACCCAACAGCAATGTCAAAGTCTGGTAGAGAGCATACCAAGATGCATGAAAGCTGTGATTGAAAATCAGGGTTATTCCACCAAACCGCATCTTTTTTTTTTTTTTTTAACCAGCGTTCATTTTCTGCAAATAAATGCTCTAAATGAGAGCGGTTATCTGAGTTACCATATACTTTGTCAGTTCAAACCAGTCTGGACATCCTCTGTTGACCTCTCTCATCAACAAGGCATTTCAGTCCACAGAACTGCTGCTCATTGTATGTTTTTTGTTTTTGGAACCATTCTGAGTAAATTCTAGAGACTGTTGTGTGTGAAAATTCCAGGAGATCAGCAGTTACAGAAATACTCAAACCAGCCTGCCTGGCACCAACAGTCATCCATGTGATTATCTAATCAGCCAGTCATGTGGCAGCAGTGCAGTGCATACAATCATTCAGATACAGGTCAGGATCAACCATCAGAATGGGAAAAAATTTGATCTCAGTGATTGAATCATTGAATTGGAGTGTGGCATGATTGTTGGTGCCAGATGGGCTGGTTTAAGTACCACGTTCATCTGTACAAACAATATTATGAAAGTATAAACACTATGGGACCACACAGCCATAATACCGCTCAGGAAGGTGATGCACTGTCTCCTAGAGATGAACGTAGTTTGGTATGAAAAGTGCAAATCAATCCCAGAACAACAGCAAATTACCTTGGGAAGATGCTGGAGGAAACAGGTAGACAAATATGTATATCAACAGTAAAACAAGTCCTATATCGACATGACCTGAAAGGCTTCTCAGCAAGGAAGAAGCCACTACTCCAAAACCGCCATAAAAAAATCCAGATCATAGTTTGCAAGTGCACATGGGGACAAAGATCTTAATTTTGAAGAAATGTCCTCTGGTCTTATTTTTAAGTAAATAATTTTACTGTTTGGCCATAATGACCATTGTTATGTTTGAAGGAAAAAGGGTGAGGCTTGCGAGCCGAAGAACACCATCCCAACCGTGAATCATGGGGGTGGCAGCATCATCTTGTGGGGGTGCTTTGCTGCAGGAGGGACTGGTGCACTTCACAAAATAGATGTCATCATGAGGAAGGAAAATTGTGTACACAGACATCAGACAGGAAGTTAAAGCTTGGTCACAAGTGGGTCTTCCAAATGGACAATGACCCCAAGCATACCTCCAAAGTTGTGGCAAAATGACTAAAGGACAACAAAGTCAAGGTATTGGAGAGCCCTGACCTCAATCTGAAATGTGTGGGCAGAACTGAAAAAGCAGGTGCGAGCAAGGAGGACTACAAATCTGATTCGGTTACGCCAGTTCTGTCTGGAGGAATGGGCCAAAACTCCAGCAACTTATTGTGAGAAGCTTGTGGAAGGCTACTCAAAATGTTTGACCCAACTTAAACAATTTAAAGGCAATGCTACCAAATACTAACAAAGTGTATGTAAAATTCTGACCCACTGGGAAATTGATGAAAGAAATAAAAGCTGAAATAAATTATTCTCTCTGCTATTATTCTGACATTTCACATTCTTAAAATAAAGTAGTGATCCTAACTGACCTAAGATGGAGAATAGTTTCTACTATTAAATGTCAGGAACTGTGAAAAACTGAGTTTAAATGTGTTTGGCTAAGGTCTATGTAAACTAATTATTATATATATTAATGAATAATTAATTTAAACTGAAATTGAAAATCAAAATGAAATGTATATAAAAACAAGAACAAAATATTTTATAAGCTACAATAACCCTGTATGAGACTCTGAAACTGATGCTCTGTGTATTTGTGCGTGTGAATTTATAGCCCTCAAGAGCCCAGCAGCATTCCATGAACAGATCCGCAGCCTTGAGAGAGCCAGGGTAAGAGCAGGGCACCAGTCCCCAATCCTCCTCTGCTTTCCTTAGACATCTGGGGTTTCAGATCCTCCCTAAAACCCTTCAGGGTTCCACAGCTCTCCGTAATGGGACGCATGTGAACCTCATAATTGTATTAGTAGCTTAAGCCCTCTGTACATGTGTTTGTAATTTGCAAAGCTCTGAGAAGATCATTGCATACTCATTTGAGTGGTTAGTCTGTGATCCCTGACTTGCAGATGGATTTAGATTTCTGAAACCCTGTATCCTTTCTTTTTGTAGACTGAAAATTTCCTAAAGCATAAGATCCGCAGCCGCCCCGAAAGGGCTGAGTTGGTCCGCATGCACATCTTGCAAGGTAATCGTCCATTCACATGACGTGGAACAGCAGATAACCAGTGTGCTGGGAAACATTTTGTTGAATCTACCATGCTTCAGAACTAACTGTGCTGTTTTTATTCAGAAATGTGGACTCGGTATTAAAGCTGAAGTATGTAATTTAGTATGTACACTAGTGCCAGCAAATGGAATTACAAAAATAAATTTTATTTTCAAAACAGCCCCACCCAACAAAGAGAAAGATCAACCCCCAACTCATGCCATTGGTAGAGTCATATAGATGGGTCACTCAAATCAAAAGGATTTTCCTTGCACCACAGAGACATAGAGCTTAAAGTTTTCATGAAAATTAACCTATGAATGGCTTACTTATAGTTGGCACTGCATATTAACCTCCTGAGACCCCATGTGACTGCTGTGTGTATTTACCATTTCCCTTTTTGATTTAGAACTAGTAGCACCTAATAAACAAGCAAAAAAAATAATACTTTCTAGAGCAAATTGTTTTCCTAAAAAATTACATCCTCATGTGGACAGCAGGACTTGGTTGTGAAAAGTAATACCAGGCTATAGAATGTCAAATTTTTTACATCAAATATTTTATTATATGTCCAGGAGTGTTGGTTATTCACGTTTGTGGGAATGACATGACATGTGTTTCATGGGAATGACAACGAGGCTTTGAGGGATAGACTTACCATGTTTTCTGTGCACGAATGGAATAAAGCTGTATAACGCTCGTAGATCACATCTGATTTTACACAACTCATGTTGTCTGGAGTTCTTTGAACACTGAATGTTCTTGGACAGATATTTTATCAATATTTTGTTTGCGGAACAATCCAGAAACACTTTAAACTGCAGTACAGCCCATTGAAGAGACTGTACATCTATATATGTAGAGCTCTCATTCCCATTAAAAATGGCGCTAGCATGAATAAGGTCTAAGTAATGGCCAACATCGTCAATTCACTGACAATCATGTTAAAATAAAATGTTGCATTATAAAATTCTGAGTCTTATGTACTGATTATCATTGTCCCATATCTGCCAAACTTGCACTGTCCAAACATCATCTGCAGCCTGAAACTGAACTTTGCTGCATTTGGTTGCATAGAAAGCTATAGCATGCTCCCTGTTTAGTGAATGACTTGACCTCCAGTGTACTGTCTGTCTGCACTGGTCTCAGAACCGTTTGAAATGCACCTTATTTTCATCCTAACTCCATATAAAGCCTCTGAATAGACCATTTTTTTTCCAAATGTGAAAATGCACAGTAAATGTATAAGAATGCATTTACTAATGTTAATGAATAGAACCATATTGTACAGTGATAACAAAATATAATATAACACAGTTCATATTAAAATTAAGCAAAATGACCCACCGATTTGTTACTGTGAAAAGATATTCAACACAACGTTTTTGTTTTTGGAACATCTGTCAGAAAACTGCTCCACATCACATATCCGAGTACTTAATGTTTATCAGCACGCAAAATGAACGAAATGTTTAAAGCATAATATCGAATGAAACTAAAGACGCTAATCTTTACTACCAAACAGGTTTCGGTGAAAAAATGTGAAGAGTTTTCTTACCAGAGGCACTTTTGTTGGTGCTGCGCCCATAGATGCAGTTTACGGATATCAGCGGCATGGTGTTTAATACTCTGTGCGTAAGAAGTTTAACCCTTAAATGACTTCCTAGAGTGTAGTGAACAGTATGCAATGGGTTTAAATTCATTTAAATTATGTGCTGCGTATAACGAATCCAAATTAGCGAGTCCTCATATGAGTCTGCAGGGTCGGATAGGAAAAGTTGCATACTTCAGCTATAAAGGAACAATTTACTCAAAAATAAAACTTCTGTCACCCATAATGTTCTTTCAAATATATTTTTCAAAATGTCCATTTTTCTCCTACCATGATGGGGACTAGTGCTGTTGAGCTTCAAATGTGACAAAAAAGCACTATACAAGTAGTCCATTTAACTCATTTGCAATATTCTTTTGAAGACATACAATAGTGTTGTGTGAGGAACAGACTGGAAATTAAGATGTAATTCATTTAAAATCTTCTCAGCCATAGCTCTTAAATCGCATCCGCACTTGTGTTAATTAAAACATTTAAATATGATCAAACCTGGTGTTACACATATTGACAGGCCTTATTTACATTGAACATGAGCTCCACAGCCCCAGTCTCCATTGTGATAAAGAACAGCTGGACATTTTGTGTTCCACTGACAAATGTCATTGGGGTTTATAACTGGCATGATGGTAAGTACATGATGACAGATTTCTCATTTTAAGTGGATGAAACCTTTAAGTCAGGACAAATCCATGTTCAAAATCAACCACATTAATGCATCCAGATGCAATACAGTATTTTGTTACCTTGTAACCATTGTTTACTGTTGTGACTTAGAATAGTTTACCATAGTGTTTCTTGATTGTTGCGATGGTTGTTGTGGAGTGGGTTTGGATGATTACTATGCTGATGGCTTTTGGTGGTTTGTCAGAAACGGCAGCAGAGCCCTCATTGCAGGCCACCCAGCTGAGGCTGAAGAGAGCTCGATTGGCCAATGACCTAAATGAGAAGATCGCTCAACGGCCTGGCCCCATGGAGCTGGTGGAAAAGAACATCTTGCCTGTGGACTCCAGTGTCAAGGAGGCCATCATTGGTAATTATACACCTTTAAATTTATGAATGCACT
The DNA here is from genome assembly GCA_032164185.1 of Moxostoma hubbsi. Lineage (NCBI taxonomy): Eukaryota > Metazoa > Chordata > Actinopteri > Cypriniformes > Catostomidae > Moxostoma > Moxostoma hubbsi. The sequence goes on from JAVLUX010000039.1 coordinate 16,774,093, forward strand.
TGTGGTAAACAAGAACTCATGACAGGAACATTTTGAGAAAGTAGAGCTGGGTTGTCAATGAACACAAAGCAGATGTTGTGGCAAGTCAAAAATAAAAAATAAAAATCTGAGGAAAGGTATACACTTTCAGCCATTGTATGAAATCCAATTTAAAGCAAATTAGTTGCATAATATCCCTTACACAGTAATGCTATCTTTGATTTTTGATGGGAATCACAACGAGGCTGTGAGGGATTGACTTGCAGTCCCTTTAGTGGCACACCCTGTATAAAGCTGTGTGAAACTCGTAGATCACATCTAATTTTCCACAACTTGTGTTGTCTAAAGCTTTTTGTCTACTAAAATTTCTTGGAAAGATATTTTTCAATGTTTCTTCAGTGGAACGATCCAGAACACATCAGCACTACCCATTGAAGAGACTATCCCACACAGCCTCGTAATTTCCATCAAAAATTAAAAAGCTGGGGGCCTGGGTAGTTCGCTATTTCGAATCCCAGGGCATTCTGAGTGACTCCAGCCAGGTCTCCTAAGCAACCAAATTGGCCCGATTTCTAGGGAGGGTAGAGTCACATGGGGTAACCTCCTCGTGGTCACAATAATGTGGTTCGTTCTCGGTGGGGCACGTGAAGAGTTGAGCGTGGATGCCGCGGTGGATGGCGTTATGTCTCCGTGGCTACACGCTCAAGTCACTTGATAAGATGTGCGGGTTGACGGTCCCAGACGCGGAGGCAGCTAGGATTCGTCCTCTGTCTCCTGTGTTGAGGCGAGTTACTATGCCACCATGAGAACTTAAAAGCGCATTGGGAATTGGGCATTCCAAATTGGGTGAAAAAGTGGGAAAAATACCAAAAAATCTAAAACTGCTGTAAGGTCTATGAGGATTAGTTACCTGTCCAAATTTGATGTGCACTTGGAATGACTCCAAGTATAATCCATTGTCCTCTGTCCTCTTACAATGTGTTTATTGGGTAGATGGTCAGATGCAATACCCCAAAACTCTAGAGGACTACCCAATAGATGAGGACAGTGGTGATGCACTCTCCCCAGATCAGCCAGGCAGTCAGGAGTACCAAGGATCTGCAGCCTCACCTGGAGAGACCCGGACAATAGAGGAGACCTCACCACTGCCCAATATGTTGTCACAGGTATTTCTCCCTGTTTCCTTTATACTTCTTGATTTCAAGGATACAGATTTGGGGGAAAGAACAGAGAATTTGGAGATTCATCATTCAGTCATTTGCTGTTTGTTTTTTCCAGCAGCGTCCTCCAGTCATCACCACTTCAAGAGATTGCCTCAAGTCTTTTTCCACCAGTGAGCAATTAGTTAGCCCTCCAGCACCCATGATACAGCCAGTCATAACTGTGGCCCCTTTTAAGTCTGGACACACTCATGTAAAGGTCAGTTAAGGACTTCTGTGGCTTTTACTTTTAGAAAAACAACTATAGAAATGAAGGTCGATGTTATATCCCCTTATTTCGTTTGTTTGTCATCTTATCTGCTATTTCAAATATATTAAAAAATATCTATCATTTCAATAATCGCGTTCCTGTACACACCAGGAATGTGATAATTGAAATGATAGATATTTTTTATTGATTCAGATTTTAAAGGTGATGTGTATATTTTGTTGCAATGTTTTACCTATCTGAGTTTAATGTGCAGAGACAACTATACATACGCAGATCCCCTTGAATTAGATGAAAATACAAATTGGGGGATCTCATAACCTCCTTTTAATCTACAACAGAGTCAGTCTAAGTTACCTGGAGACAAGAGTCGCAGCAAGAAGTGCAAGGAGGCCAAGCCACGTGTTAAAAAGTTGAAGTATCATCAGTACATTCCCCCAGACCAGAAACAAGAACCTGACCAAGCCCCAATGGACTCATCATATGCACGCTTACTACAGCAACAACAGCTGTTTCTGCAGCTACAGATCCTCAGCCAACAGCAACAGCAGCACTACAACTACCAGACCATCCTGCCTGCGCCTCTCAAGTAAGCAAGAAGTATTTTATGCTATACTTTGCCATTTGCAGCCATTGTGTTGAGCACAGATGCCTGGTTTGGTAGGTGCAAACAATTTAGCCTTTGTCTTAACCCCTTAAACTCATGTGCATTTTTGGGTTGCACTCAAATTTAAAATCTCATGCCTGATTTGAAAAAGGCCATCTTTTGCCTTTGAATCCTTGCTAGCCATTCAGATGTTTTTTTTTTGTTTTTTTTTTAATCAACCATTTGGCTGCATACAAATGTTTTGGTTGGAAATTTTCTACAAATACAGTATTGTTGTTGCCATTGGCTCTCGGGACCATTACCTGCTTTCCTATAACAAATATAGTTTTGTGATTTTCATTAATGGCAGGAAGTCAGTAGGGTTATTCCTCTGCTTCCTTTTTTTATCATCACTGGGACATGTCCAATATTTATTTTAACTGTCATTGTTTTCTACCTCAGCATTGTTCAACAGTGTTTGTTTATTGTAGAGAGGGATAAATGAACAAAATTGTTCTTGCTCTGATTTTTAATGATTTTACACAACTCTACTTCCCTCTGCTTCCCTCCTTTCTAATTATTTGCCAGGCCTGTGATAGAGGGCCAAAACTGCAGTGCCACAGTCGCTATCAACAGCACCAGCAGCCTTCCTGCCTCTATTGTGGTGTCTCTGCCCACGGCAACACCTGTGCGGCCCAACAGCACCGTGTCCAACCGCAAGGCTGGCACACTTCCAGCCAGGCTGGAGGAAATGAAGGTAACAAGGTTTTTTATTTTTCACACAAAATGTAACCCAAATCAACCTTGCATGTAGACTTTTGGGGTGTACAGAATGAGTGAGATAATAAATATAGCTTTGAATTAAAGGAATGTTCCGGGTTTAATTAAAGTTAAGCGACAGGATTTGTGGGAAATTTTTGACTTGTCTATTGACTTGTCTTGTCTATCCTTTTCTTTAAAAACAGCAAAAATTGTGTTTAAAGTAAGGCATGTGAATGGGGTACATTTTTGGAGAGTTTCAAAGCAGAAATGTGAAGCTTATAATTTTATAAATGCACTTACATTAATTCTTCTTTTAAAACTTGAGCTGTAAAGTTGTTTAAATTATCATTTTTACAGTTGTTTTAGGGTTTGTGATATTACGTTGTCATTGCAACGAAGTTGTAAATTTGGCTATAACTGTACACAAAAGGTTAATAAACTATGTTATCACACTAAAATCATGTTTACACACATGCTGTTTATTTCTTGTGGCTATGCTTTTGAAACAGTCAGTATTTTATGGATTGGCCCCTTTCACTTCCATTTTAAGCAGCCTTCCTGTGACCAATATTGCTTTTTTTTTTTTTTTTTTTTAAAGAGAAGGATGGATGTGTTTTTCTTTTTTTTTTTTTTTTTTTTTTTGCAGTTATCAACATTATGCCACAAATACTGTTGTAAAACTTTCCTTTAAGTAATATTTAGGGTCAGGTTGAACACTGTAGGATACAATTATGTGAACACATTACATTTCTGCATATATTGGTCATAAAACGTGATCTTGAGCTAAGTCAAAAGAGTAGACATGAGTCAATCTGGAGTTTAATCAATGAAACTGATTTTAGATGCTGCTTAGAGTTGACCTCTAAAAAACACTCACAAATGTTGAGTTTGCGATTCATAAGAAGAATTGCCTGATGTCTTGAACTACAGAGATCTCAGAACACCTTAACTTAATTATTATTGGTTTACAATTGCTTCACAAACCTTTTCTTGCAACCTTAAGTTGCAGCTTGCTTATTTAAAAAAAGCATTCTGTATGGGCAGGTAGCAGAGCTGAAAATGGAGTTAAAGTTACGTGGTCTTCCAGTGTCGGGAACAAAAATGGACCTTATTGAACGTCTTAAGCCTTTCCAAGATAACCCTGTCACTGCTGCACCTATCAACTACAGTGTACCTAACACAAAGCTCTGTGGCAGACTTATGGATGTATCCAGCACCACTACAACCCTCTTTCCCTACCAGCTGCCCTCTGAAAACATGAGCTCCACACCACCCATGTCCCCTGGTTCCTCTGAACTTCAAAGCAGAGAGGAGGCATGCATGGAGGGTCAGGCTGAGGCCCAGAACCGCATCAGCAACAATGTGGTTAAGGCAGCTCCTGTTCCCGAGGAGCAGGACCAAAGACTACACGAAAAGGAACAGGAGATCAAGGAGCTGCTGCATAAACTGGAGCAGGAGCAGAAGCTGGTGGAGGAGCTGAAGATGCAGCTTGAGGTGGAGAAAAGAAGCGGACAGGCCGCTTCCCCTGTAGAAAGTAATACAATTTCGAGGCCAGCCACCATGTTGGCCTCTGTGAAAACAGAAAGTACTGTTCCTGCCAACTGCACGCTGGGTTCACACACTACACCGATGCTAGTGAAACTTCATGAGACACACCCCACCCAGGTGACCGCTGCACCTCTCCCTCAGTTCATTATCAGTCACCAAGGGGTGCAACAGGTTATAGGACAGCCCCAGACTCTTCTCACCACTCAACATGGTGGCACTCAGATACTTTATCCAATGCCCCTGGCAAATAATACCACTACCATCCAGCTGCCGAACACTAATGTCAAGCTACAGGTAACCCCATTCCACTCTGTTATTTATTTTTGTGATTTTACTGTATTCTGTCAATACTGTTGGGCCTGGACCAATTCATCATTTCTCTCTGTTTTTGACCCTCTTTGTATTTTTTGTAGCCAGTTTTGCAGGCCACCGTCTCCCCATCTGGGCCAGGTCTCATTCAGACCACCCAGCCACAGCCCGCCAAAGTAGAGAGTCCTACATCACAGCAGCTAGTCAGTCACAACCACATGGTTCAGGTCAGTCCTCATTCATGCAACAATGTCAAATAATATGCTCATCAAGGTGAGTGAAGTGAAGTGAAATAATCTGTCTGTAAACAATTGTTGGAAAAAATCCTTAAAGACAAATTGGATGTCCTAAATGACTTGCCAAAACTATAGTTTGCTAATATTAAATCTGTTGAGTGGTTAAAAAAATTAGTTTAAATGATTTAAACTTAAGTGTATGTTAGGGGTGTCCATGGTTAACCGATTAACCGTTAAAAATTGCGTAACCGAGTGAAACATTTTGCTCGGTTAAGTGGCGTCAATGGCGTGCATTGAATTTAGTTGTAATACATTTTTGCACCACCAGAGACTGCCAGAGCGCTCCCAGATATTTGTAATGTCAACAAGAAGTAGTCTTGACCAGTTTTCTAATATGAAGCGGGCAAAGAAAATCACAGCGTGGGAGCACTTTAAAATCGAGAATGACGGGGCAAAATGCAAGTATTGCAATGCAGCATTAAATTCTAGGGCCTTGTTCACAGGCCACGAACGCAAAAGTCAGTGACCTACTTTAACTGCTCTGTCCTTACCACTGCGTTTTATTTCTATAAATTAATTTCGTTTGAAATGTGGACCAACCAGTTATTAAAGGTGTTAAAAATGAACTACCCCTTTCTCGTGTGTCTGTATCTCGGGGTTGCTGCGCGCACACCAGGGATGGAAATTAGCACCCGCCACCAGCCAAATGCGGGTGATTTTGTGTTGTGGCGGGTAAACTCGCTTCACCTACCGGCCACCATGGCGGGTAAATAAAAATAGCATCATGCGACGTTCGTCTGTTAAAGGACAAATTAATTTGAATAAACGAGGAGACACTGATTAGCAAGACAACTCAGTGAGTGTGCTTTCCATTAAATGAATCACACACACAGTAAACAAATCCTTAACAAAAAAACAGGGCTATTCTGGTGGGTGCGGTGACGCGCTCATGTAAGGGTGGCGGCGTGGCACTGCCAATAAAGCTCCTAAAATCTGTCACAAAGAACCGGCAAAAGTAATGATTATGAATATGTAAAATATAGCAAGGAGATATTTTAATTATTTATTAATAAGTCTTTTCTTTGTCCGTGTCATTTGCAAAGATGAAGTTGACGATGCTGACTCGCGGTCTTCGCAGTAACGCACCAGAGAGAAATGCACATTTCTTACGGATTACATAAGCAGAGAGCAGTCTGTGTCTGTTTTCTTTAGTTTTGAATTATTTGTGAGGCAAGGCTACCTTATACACTGAGTTTCGGTTCATTTATGAGACGAGCTCCAGTTCACGCGCCGGCGCCTCCGCGATTCGTGATTATATCGTCTGCTATATTTAATTCTTATTTAATAAATCCAGGCAATTGGTTGATGAAACATTGATTAAAATTAAGACACAATTAATACAAAACGAAATTCACTTTAAAGAAAGGTTTTGTGCTTTCTGTTTGATGTCTCTGTGGAAGTTTTAAAGCATCTTTCAGTGCCGCTTTCAGAGCGCTCACGTCCGTAACATTGTGTTTTCCTCGTATGCGAACTGAAATGAATATCAGTTTATGGATTGTGTGTGTACGCTATAAGAGAGAAAGAGAAAATGCCAGTATTTCATTGAGACTTGAGATTAAATAAACGGTTTAAGTATTGTAGATCTTGTAGTATTAATTTCCACACGCAGTTACACATTGTCGGTTAAAAACAAGAAAGTGGCTGGTAAAAACATTGAGTGGCTGGTAGATTTTGAAATCCACAGTGGCCGGTGGACAAAAAAGTTAATTTCCATCCCTGGCGCACACTATGGTTAACCGAGTATTAACCGTTAAGGGCCTCGGTTAACGGTTAATGAAAAACTTGAAAACGTGCAGCCCTAGTGTATGTAAATATCTGACTTCAAATGTAGTTATATAAAACCATATTACCATTGCTGAAGACTAGAATTGAGTTTACAGCAGATTGGTCAGTGTCAAATGAGATGATATGCAGCATTTACACATGCTGCTCTTTGCACAGAACCTCCCTGTGGACACCTGTGAGGGGTCAGTTTTCCAACACTGTGCCAGTGAGAACCCAGCAGTCCTGGAGATGCCTCACCATTTCCTGAGCAGCTCCCCACAGTATAGGATCTCTCCTCAGGCATTCCCAATTGCACCCTCCCTTATCAATGGGCCACTAAATAAAGTAGCATAAAGTGATCATTTTGAGATGTTTTAGAGTGTACTTTGTCAGTGTTTTGTTCTGTATTGACTCCACATTTAACTCTCAGTCCCCCTTCATCCAGAAACTCTCAGCTTTCAGCCAGACGCCCAAAAACAGAGAGCCACCCCGCTATGAGGAGGCTGTCAAACAGACCCGCAACCTACAGAATCCTGCAGTCACAGAGGTGATGTGTTTTCTACACATGTTCAACAGGTAACCTTAATATGTTGATCTTGAAATGAAAAATCATCCATTTAATTTTATTGGTCTTCAGATTCCAACAGCAACGAGTCAACAGATGGATGATCTCTTTGACATTTTAATAGAAAGTGGAGGTGAGTTCTTCATATTTTTGAGAGTTGGGGTTTAGTAGGTGTACAGTGATCAAGATTATCTTGATTTATAGCCTGCCTTGCATTTGTCACACACACTATCGCTCTTTTCCAAAACCTAGCGAGCTGCATATGTAGCATTCCAAATCTGTCCCTTATGAAATTCCATCCGTTAGGATGCTGCCTTAAGGACTTTGCACAACAAAGGTGTCACGATTAGGAGAGTTGTATCATGGATGAATTGTCTTTAAGTGACGCTAATTGACAAGCAATTTTACCCCAGTACAGTAGGTAGCTAAGCGCACCTTTCAGCTGGTCTGCCCTCCGCCTATCATGGATGAGAAATAGTACTTGAAGTTTGCAAAAAGACAAGCAAACAAGTTCTCTTGCATACAGATCTAGAAAAGAATATGCTAATACATTTGTTGTTAATTTGTTTAAAGAGATCAAAAACATTCAATATACTTCAAAAACTATTTCAGTTCACTTGAAGTAAAAAATTGTATTAACTCCCAAAAGTGCTGTTCTGAATGACCCTCCCATGTTAAAACATGATATCAATTGGAACAATACTGATTGTATCTTATTGGCATGTACAGCCACTGACCACTTTATTAGAAACCCCTGTATACCTACTTATCCATGCCGTTACCTAATCAGCCAATTGTGTGGTAGCAGTGCAATGCATAAAAACATGCAGATACAGGTCAGTAGCTTCAGTTAATGTTGACATCAACCATCAGAATGAGGAAAAAAGTGATCTGTTATTTCACACATGGCATGATTTTTGATGCCAGATGGGCTATTTCTTGAGTATTTTCACATGCAACAGTCTAAAAAAAAAACATCCAGATTACAGCAGTTCTGAATGCACAAACGCCTTGTTGATGAGAGAAGTCAATGGAGAATGGCGGTAACAGAATGTCTACGATAACTCCGATAACCCCTCTGTACAATTGTATTGAGTAGAATAGAATCTCAGAATGCACAACATGTTCAACCTTGAGTCAGATGGGCTTCAACAGCTGCTGTATTAATATTATAAATATTTGGCAAAGATTGACACACGAGATCTGTAAAGTTGTTTATTAGAAAAGTCATAAAAAGGCAAAAATGCCACAATATATTAGAGATATAAGAGAGCTCAGGTAAGATTAAATGCAAAGGCAAAAAAAATGCACCAATATGGAATGTATTTTGAAGACAATCTACATAAATTAAGAGATTTTAAACGGGGTGCAAGGCACAGGTGCAGCTATATCATTTACATGTTACATGTTTGTTTTTTTTTGTTTGTTTGTTTTTTTTTCAGTTTTTAAGACATGATGCAAATTAAATCACACATCCACACTACTGGTTCTGGATTTCTTCCACGGGCTACTTCAGTGTTTTATCTCAGTGATCAAAGCAGCTTTCTGTGCTTTAGTGCCACCTGTTGTGCTGGTTTTGGTAACTGCTACGGCTCCTGACATGTGATTGAATGCTCATATTTTATTGGTCAGGGCATTTCGTTGCCAGACGAAGAAAAAACATTGCACAGTCACCAGAAAAAAAAGCTTAGCTTTGTCTTTGCATGATTCGTTGCAAATGTTCGCCCCAAGTGTGAATGCCTATTTACGAATTTATAGTTGCGATACAAAATGTTTCAGAAAACAATGAGACAATTCTCTAGGTTTTGGAGCATTACCTATACAACCTTTCAGGTTTAGATTTTTATTTTCGTGACAGTACTCATGTGTCCCCCTGTTTTGTTTTCTACAGAAATCACCCCCTTTATTCAACAGGACCCGTCTGTGTCTAAGATGATGCCTGTCACTGCTTGCATCACCACTCTGCCTATTAACACCGCCCTGTCCCGACCGCCTGCCCAGGTGCAAATGGCACCCCCACCTGCACTCATAGTGGAGCCCATGCCCAGCCTAGCCTACCTGGACTCTGACAACCAGTTGGAGTCTCTGCTAGAGGGCACATTGGTTGGGAACACAGAGCCTGAGCAGAGGACTTTGGGCCTGTTGGAGGAGCTGCAAAACCAGATCCTGGAGCACCCAAACTCCCCAATGGACACATCCGAGCTGGGATTCTCTGACCCACCTCCTCCTCTCTCCTTCAGTTTGCAGGAAACTGATCTGGACAACATGGAGTGGCTGGACCTTACTATGCCCGGACTCATTGGCAGACTCAACCCACTGGGCATCACCTCTGAATTCCTAGACATGCATGAACTGCATCTACACTGGGACTGAGAGGAAGCACTCACTCTCCTTCAAACACGATTATACTCTCACGCATACATCTCTTCGCCAAACTAGCTGTCTATCAGTTGAGTTTGCTGTAGCGAAAGTGGGGATTTGTTTTTGTTCTTAATGCTGGAGTTTGACATAAGAGTGGCCCTGTCCCAGATGCTGCCCTAAGCACTTGCGGTCACCCTCCCAAGTCCATAGATCATCAGGTAGTATTGCACTATGGAGGCCTGCATCATTGCAGGCTTAAGGGATCAAGGCATTGCTGGTTAGCATGGCCCCATCAGCCTTGCTGGTAGATGCAGTATCTACCCTGTAAAGAGCATCTTTTTACATTGATGGCCATTCAAAAGTACCTGTGTATTCCCTCATCTACTGCTTTTGACGTCACAGCTCATGCACTAACAGAATAGTCGCTAGTGAAGGGCTTGGGATTTTGTGTGTTCTTATGGTGCAGAAAAAGGGGCACTTTTGAGCACCCTTCAAAAGCATATAAAAACAAATGAAACACACCATGGTCTCATAGACTACACAGACGCATACGCGTCAGTCTAAACCGTGAGTTCTCTTGAAATGCACAATTTGGGACTGAGCATGGTGTGGAGAGGGTTTGACATTCTCATTTTAGACAGCACAATGTCTGGCAGCTTTGCATGACTAGACTCCAGCTGGATTCTGGAATCTCAGCTGGATTCTACACTTATGCTTTAGTTCTATTCACCATCTCTTCTCAAACACATCAGTTCTCCTGTAATGGGTATTGCTGGCTAAATCCTGAATGTGCTCTCCTTTCTGTGCCATGTTGAGAAGGAGCTTCTTTTTGGCAGAATGAATTCTGCTCTATTGCTCATTTTGCTTCTTTCTTTTTTTCTTTTTTTTTTTTGTGGTCATGTGCCATTGACATAAATTTTGTTTTGTAGTCAGTCTAAAAATATCCTCACAGCTAATTCAAAGTCCTGATTAGGATGGGCAGACAGTCTGTTTCAGACAAAATGTTGCGTTGTTTGCACAAAATTGACAATGAGTGTTTGTATAGAGGATGAGAATATTAGATTCATTCTGGGTTAATACATATACCTTGCCCAGTCAAACTACGTTTCCTAGAATCCTTTTTTTCAGCACTGACTGCATTTACAGCCTGGTGTCTACTCTGTTTAGTGGCAAATAACGTGATGGAGAAGATATGTTTACCATATCACAGATTTCTTTAATTTTATAAAAAAAAAATTGCCAGCCTGATTTCTTCTGATCTGATGGACCAATCAATTTTTCACAAAGTTGGCACAGTTGCCGATTGTCTGTATGCAAAAATGTCTGACATGGTCTTGGACGGGATTGGAAGATATTGTTAGCAGACAGAAAATTTCAGGCAGATATAATCTTTTCATTCTTAGGCACATGAGGAAATTGTGGCTCATTTACGTCATAGATCTGCTTGGCTCATAGATCAAGATTTCAGCCAAATTTGAGGAACAAATTCCAATTCTGATTGGCAACCGGTTCTTCTACTCTAACTGTAGACTGTTAAACAGACTGAAATGAATCCAATCTTTGCGTAAATACTTAATCTGAGAACAAATATTTGTAAACTAAAAAAGAAAAGAGAACGAAACTTATGTCAAGTTAGATTTGTTGAAAGTCTGGCCTTTTATTTGTCTGTGTGTGATTGTATGTCACCTCAATGGACCTTCTAAAGAATGCTGTGTTTGACTATTGATTTTAGGTGCACATTCTGTGAGAAAAGTTCCTCTTTTTTTTCCCAGATTGACTACATTATGTGCATTTTTTTTAAGTGTGGATTAATTCGCTTATTTTTGATGCCACAAACAAAGCTCTACTAGAGTTGCTACCTTTTTAAAGTAATGATGTAAATGAAGCCATCAAAGTTAATATCTGACACTAAATATAACTGTCTCTCTATCAGCACTATTTTATTTATGAACATAGAGGTTCTTTGTACTGTTTATTCCTCCTGGAATAAGAACAAGAAATGTTGAAAATGCAAAACTCATTGGAGTTATGTTTTAAAAGTGGACCTGTCCAGACAGTTGAAGCAGTTACTGACGACTGTTGTGGCAGCTTAATAATTACTTTATAATTATTGTTGAGTTTGACAGTATTGAACATTATTGTCTGTTTTCGCTGTAGGAAATGTTTTTTTAGCACTTTTTTTTTTTTTTCTTCTGCTTTCACCTTCAGTTTTGTCTGTAATAATGTGTATGTGGGTGTGTGTTTTTCTGTGTGTGGTTGAGTATGTTTATTTTGTTTGTCTGTTTTCCTTTATTACAGCTTTTTTTTTTGTTCTAAATTGCAAAAAAAAAAAACTGCAAAATTCTCAAATGTAAATGCATCCAAATGAAATATTTGTGTAAATGAACAACAGTAAGCATTTTGGCAGCATGCAAGCAATCTAATTGATGTAATGTGGTTTAGAAAAACATATCCTCTCTTTTTTTTCTGTGTACCAATTTCTGGTTTCATATTTTGATCTGTTTTCAGCCACCTCATGGAAACATTTAAAACAAAATTATATCCTGCTCTAACAAATGTGTCAATGTTGTAAGAGTATAACACCTTTCCATTCAGCAAGGCAATACACGTCCACTGGCTTTGGCTTGGTTATGTGACACAAAATATGTTTGATTCAAAGGGAAATGTGTCAATGTAAATTTTGTTTGTACAAGATTTGTGCTGCAGTGATGAACTGCTCATCACAAATAGAATAGTCACACAGCATGAAAGCACCTTTACAGATTAGGATTTATAAAAGAGAGTCAGTGGTATGTTATAATCAGCTCAAAGATCTAACAATTATTTATGCATCAGCCCACTTTTTAAAGCTTTGTACTGTTGCAGTGCATACTGAACAAATTGTGGCCTATCCAGGCAAAAATAATGCCAATTACTAGTCTCTACTAGTATAATTGTTCATTGCTACTTGTGGCTTTGGGGACAAATTTAGTCAACTGTTTAATAAGGGGTAATGCATGTGTCTGTGACTATTCAGAGCATTTTTTTTTTTTTTGCCAATTCAATTGCCGCTGTAATAATGTGATATGGTGCAATATTGTATGTACAGCTACAAAACTTTTTCTCTGGAGAAGATTATTGATACAGTGGCCTTGCTAAGTTTCCAACATTTGATGCCTCTTTGTTTTTTAGGGATTTTATGTAAATTAAACTGAACAATTAAAATTACCAAAGAGGCCACTTAATTTAGGAGACTTGTTATTGAATGGCTAATTAATCAACAAGATGTGTAAATGTAACAAGGTTATTATGGGGCAAGGCAAATGTATTTATTTAGCTCATTTCATAGGCAATGTTGAACAGAAAATATGAATTGTAGAGTATAAAATGATACTGTACAGCTTGAAAAGCATACGGTCCTATTCGGTGTATAGCATTGCATTTGGAGAGTAAAGCAATAAGCTGACAGACTTGCATTTTATACTGAGTGCTGTATTTCAGCGGGAGATCAATCATCATTTCTATGCTATATGTTTTGAACATTGCGTATATATTTGAATGGATGTAATACATATTTTTATACATGTTTGGTGCATCTATGAGCTCTATTTTGTGAATATAAATGTACGCCATCACATGTCACAGAAAATATATGTACTGTGAAAATCCTGTTGTAAAAGATGTTTGAGTCTCTTAAATATATCAGAGAAATGACATGCAAAACTGTGTCTGTTGTTGTTTATTTTTGTTATAAGAAATTGTGCTGAACTTAAAAAGCATGAAAAATATTACAAACAAGTCAGAAACAATTTCACACGCAGTTATTACGCATCTTTACAAATGTTTACTGAGCTCTTAGCATCTTCCATGATATATTGGAAAGTTTCATGACAAAATTTATCAAATCAAATATATATATGCACTAGTTTTGTTTGATCATCAGTGAGGTTGGAAAATGCATTTGTTTTCATAGTGACAGTAGGTTATATCGTTTTCCTGTTAATCATACCTTGGCTCTCTTCCAGACTCATTTACTCTGCTAATACATGAATGCAAACTAGTATTATTTTAGAGATTTTTTTTTTTTATTTTTTATTTTTTTGTTTTTTATGTGTTTCAAAAATGTCATTCAAAAGGAGCATTTAAAAATCTACACTATAACAGTATATTATCCAAAGACAACTTTTGTCCTGGTGGCTTTGATTGTTACCCAGATTATTGCCACAGTCATGAATTGGAGAACTATCATCCTAACTTGGTTCAGCAAGCATATTTTTCATTTTGAAAGAGGGTTTGCAATGCTTTTACCCCTGGGTTATAAAACCTTTCTCTAGAGGGCGAACAGCACTGCTTGTGCAGATTAAAATCCAAGAGTTTACGGTTTCAACGATATCATGCAAGAATCTTACTGCAAGTTGTTTACCAACAGACAACCAGTCATAAACTGCCTCAGTGCTAACCTCATTAAATATTCCTTTTCTAATGACAGTTGCAGAAATAGCAAATTTCCTCTTGGGTGACGAAGAGAGTATTATTTCTGTAGTATATTTCAGAGGACCAACCAACCACCGTGGATTTCCATGGTGACATTTAGACACATGGACTTGCGAGCTGTATTCGTCATAAATATGCAAATAAGAACATTTACCCAGTGTTTACAAATGCACATTGTGTTCTTAAACAAATACCCAGGATTAAATACTAACACGGGGTAAAGTATGAACAGTGTTAACAAAATGTGAAAAGCCAAATAATGACTTTCCCCAAACAATTCTGTAAGTGCAGGGATCAGGGGCGAAGATAACTCCCCAAATTCTTCAGACGCCCTTGGCAGGGATAAACATCCTTTCCTCTTAAAATGAGGCCCTAATGACATGATTCTCCTTGACAGAATCTTGTGCCCAGCTCCACTCTCAACTGGGTCTGTTCTTACAGTCATACCAAGAGCCGTGCTCACTGTACCTCAAAGTCTATGAGATTTTCCAATGTCTTTGCGGCAGGACGGACACTTGTGGGAGACATCTTTGAAGCGGTTCGTGCAGAAGGGGAGCAAGCAGCATCCAGCCAGACACCTAGCCCAGCAATGACAGAATTAGAATGGCAGGATTCTCAAATATTCTAACACTATATAGCCTAAACATACAACCACTTTATGGGTTTTGTTAAATAACTGATCTGCAGAAAGACACTCTTTGAATGATGAACATTATTAATCGTTAAATACTACTCACCCCACCATGGCTAAGACACAGCAAAAGAGGAAGACATTGCTGCCAATTTTGTAGTGAACCTCAGTGTTGACAATTTTTTTGCAGAAAGGACACTTCACTGTGGTCGTAGTCACGGGGAGGTCATCCAAGGGTATTGTCTGCACTGGGGGATCTGGGGAGGTAAAACACTTTTTAGGGGGCATTCACACAGATTTCACTTTTGCAAACATCTGCATTGTTTTTGCATAGTTTTCCTCTGCAAAAATGCAATAGACGGACATATTTGACCATTGCGACAGATTTGGCGGTTTTATCAGCGCCTCACGCTATGAGCGCCCCATTTTTAAGATGATACATCTCTAGATAAAAGCATTTTTATAAACTCATCTCAAGGCATGTTTTCCATGGTTGATGAATGCAAGAACATGTCCTGTGTGAAGAGCCCCATGAATTGTTTTGTTTCATTAATGGTTTGGTGTTATTCGTTTTTCCATTTTACATATGAATCGTTTATGAAACCTGTTTAGTTTGTTTGTGGTGTCATGGAGACACTATAAACTAGGCAACAATTCATCAATTAATTAAGATTAAAAATAAACAATCATATTTTCATTAAAATCATTACCATGAGCAGCCCGAAACGTACCATGTAACCAAATCCATTCTTTGACTCATTCACATACACATCATACGCTAACTACTTCTACTCATAGTCTTACCTGGACTTGGATTTGACTTTGGACTTTATGGCTGTTGAATGACTCGTAATAAAAAATGCGCTCTGGTGCTTTTGGCTGCTCTGAAATGTGTCAAATGTGTAACTTAGGTTTAGGCAAGTTTGGCCCCCAAAGATTGTGCTGTCTAAAACTGCATAACTGTTTATTTACCTGTTGTTTGCTCTTGCGGAGGAGTGTAAGGAGCAGTAATAGCTTCTGAGGGAGAAAAAGGGAGAACGTACAGTCCTTGTTTTTGAACTTTCGCATTTATCACGGCAAGTAAATCATGGCCAAGATCTGGACACAAGATGAGACAATTAATGTTACATTTGGAAGCTTTAAAATCGACCCATTCACAGATCCTGATACTTTCTGTGTGCCTGGTACAGTAATGCGTTGGTTCATGTGGTGTTTTTTCAGCATAAAGATATACATATATTACTTACAATAATTTTCGTTTTAAGCATGTACTGTTCTGCTATTATTTTAACATTAAATATATACACTCACCTAAAGGATTATTAGGAACACCTGTTCAATTTGGCTGGTGGTGGTGTAATGGTGTGGGGGATGTTTTCTTGGCACACTTTAGGCCCCTTAGTGCCAATTGGGCATCGTTTAAATGCCACGGCCTACCTGAGCATTGTTTCTGACCATGTCCATCCCTTTATGGCCACCATGTATGGCCACGCTACTTCCAGCAGGATAATGCACCATGTCACAAAGCTCGAATCATTTCAAATTGGTTTCTTGAACATGACAATGAGTTCACTGTACTAAAATGGCCCCCACAGTCACCAGATCTCAACCCAATAGAGCATCTTTGGGATGTGGTGGAACGGGAGCTTCGTGCCCTGGATGTGCATCCCACAAATCTCCATCAACTGCAAGATGCTATCCTATCAATATGGGCCAACATTTCTAAAGAATGCTTTCAGCACCTTGTTGAATCAATGCCACGTAGAATTAAGGCAGTTCTGAAGGCGAAAGGGGGTCAAACACAGTATTAGTATGGTGTTCCTAATAATCCTTTAGGTGAGTGTATATTTTTAATTATCTTTAATGTATTTTAACAAACACTTCAGCAAACATGTCCAGTAGCAATTTACTGGTATAATTAATTCGTATTTTGAATTTAGCAAATTCCTGCTATAAACAGTTGCTTTGCAAATACTTTTGTTTCTTTGGCTGGAGGTTAAAGGCTTGAATCTGTAAGCTTGCCTCTGTCCGGGGGTTTTTCAGTGGGCTGTGGTGTCACTTTGATTGAAACATTTTGTTTCTTGAGAAACTCCTTCTCTTTTTCCTCCATAAGGTTCAACTCTTCCTCTATCCTTTCCAGTTCAGATGGGCCCTCATCGTTTGCAAGGGATTCTAGAAAATGTAAATTAACATCAGCCAAATTATTGTTTGTACTAACTAGTCAAATGAATATTGCATATGGATTACAGGTAAGAGCTGTGTCATTGCAATTTGAATGTTCAGTGCCCAGCAAAGTAGAAGCAACCACTTATATTTGAAGAGAGAAAGAGGAATAATTGTGAATATCAGGTCATAATTTGCATGTTATCTACACATAGCAGTTGAATAGCTACTATTGTTCTCCCTGTCCTTGTTTCTATTCCACCCCAATTGCTCTAGTAACGTTTGCATATATCAAAGTAGATTAAATGTATTATTTATAGAGTCATGTTTCATATCAATCATGTCTTTATTCATATTATCATTGTTTTAATATTGGTATATATCAGTCTTTACCTTCCAGTCTGTTGTTCTTCTTTTGAATCGCCTTAAGAAACTCAAGGCGGTTTTGGAGCTGTTGCCTTCTGAAAAGGATGCTCCACAGGGTCGTGTCGTCATCATGCGTAAAGCCCCCTGACAGCACTGGGATCATAGTGCTGCTGCCCTAAAGGCCATATTTCATTTATTTTACAACCTCATTTGAAAATATTTACATTTTGACCATACGAGTATCACCATAACCCCTACTGTTATTTTACTTTAAAATAACTGATTCAGTCCTCTGTTGAGTTATTCCTATTAGACAGCATAGATGTTTCTAGATAGTCCGTTGTGAAAGTGTGAAACTTTATCTTTGACATAATATGATGTAAACACCCAAGTAAAAAAAAATAGCCAGTGGCAACTTAACAAGTCAAGCAATCATTGTAATTCATAATATATGCACTTATAATTCATTAATATATGCACTTTTGTAAACAGTATCTGTATTTGTTAAGGAAGCATCTGCCAATAATGTAAAAGTGTAAGAAAATCCATACCACTACATGCAGAAGAGTTGCACTAAACAAGTTGTCTAATATGCCAGGTTTTTAAGTGTCACAATAGGCATTAACAAAGTGAGAATTGGATGCAGATGATTTCACGTGCCTTTTTATTTTCTTGTAAGGTTTATTAACTTTTGGCCATATCTGTACATCAATTATGAACACTTTATTTGACATTTTGAATCTATCATTCATACATACCACTTATGGTAGACAGAAAGCCCATTTAAATGATAAATTATAAAAAAGAAATACATTTTTAATATTGTCTCTCAAAAATAAAAGACCCTTGTCAATCCTGAATTTAATGGCATTACCTATAGGCACTAGGGTGCTGTTCTTGTTCTCTGAGTAGTTGAGTCACAGTCCAGTTTCAGTCTTGGAAATGTAGACAGTACTGAAGAGTGATGGGATAATAGTCAGTTTGCTCCAATTTGTATTCCTTTTGCAGTCCTTGTCCAGCAGTTCTTCTTTTGAAATATTTTTTTACTATGCAGTTTAGATTTTTTTTCCCATAATCTCTTATGGCATTGTTCCCATTGTGGTGTGAATGTGGATCATAAAATGAGAAGACATCAATAATGTAAAAAATACAAGCTCAATCAGTAGAAAGCTTCACAGTAAATAACACTCTATTCTCCAGTACATTCGTCTGCCTTGCTCCATTTACGTCTGTGAGAACTAAACCAGCTAAGATCTTATTTCCATCTGGGCTTGAATGTTATGTTCATAGTCAAATGTCCTGTCAAATGTGATATGCTAACTGTCAACTTTACTGGTTCTTTGTGTATGTGTGTGTGTGGTTGTGTTTCACCTACAGTGTGATGACCTCACAACGGTACCCACAATTAAGCGGCTTAGTGAAGAGAATAAATACTTTCATTCAAATCAAAAAATTCCTAAAGGTTTCAATGAGGGTTAGGTTTAGGAATCAGGGTTAGGATTTTCAATGGTTGTTGAATGCGGATCATCCAGATACACAGAAATAAATCCTTAAAAATGCATTTAGCTGAATGTATGATTATGAATCTGATTTAAAAATGGATAAACAGCAGTAAAAAACATGGCTATCATGACATAATTTATTTTTGTTTCAAGTAGCAATAATAATACATGTTATTTCTAAAGTGCCTTTCACACTCAAAGTGCAATTTTTAAGGTGTAAAAAGTATGGATAGTTTTTCTTTACTAAGTATCACAGTAGATGATTAAGTAGTAATTAAGTATTAACTTCAGCTATTCACTATTTTTTTTAAAAGATCATGTTACTTTTCATTAACACACTTTCCTACTTTTATCACCCTTATGCCATCCCAGATGTGTTTGACTTTCTTTCTTCTGCTGAACTCACATGAAGATTTATAGAATATTTCAGCTGTTTTGGTCCATACAATGCAAGTGAACGGGTGCCAAAATTTTTAAGCTCCAAAAATCACATAATTCAGCATAAAAGTAAACCATAAAACTCCAGAGGATAAATCCATGACTTTGATGCAATATTTATTTTTACTTTTTTACATTATATTCAACTCCTTTCTGAGTCAGTCTCCACATTCACATTCTTCTTCTTGTGTTTTTGGTGATCCACATTCTTCATGCATATCACTCCCTACTGGGCAGGGAGGAGAATTTCTAGCTTCAAAATTACTTCGATATTGATGTTTCTCACTCACACCTATCATATTACTTCAGAAGATATGGATAAAAAAAAACTGGTGTCATATGGATTACTTTTATGTGCACTTTGGAGTGTCAACATTTTGGCACCCATTCACTTGCATTGTATGGACCTACGGAGCTGAAAGTTTATTAAAAAAATTATAAAATGTGTTCTGCACAAGAAAGTTATACATCTCTGGGATGGCATGAGGGTGAGTAAATGATGAAAGAATTGTCATTTTTGGGTGAACTATTTCTTTAATCCATCCTATCCTGGCCTTCACCTCTAGAGGTCAGACGTTTACATGCAATAGCATACTGAAGCAGCCAGAAACCTGAAATATGAACCAATGCATTAACATAGGACTGAGGTAAACACCTTGACCTACTGACAGAACCTGATGTGATGGTTCTTGTTGCATTGTTTTTGTGTTTCTAAGAGTCTATGTATGCTTGTGTATGTAAAGCAGGCTGGAATCATGTGTCCGTTAGTTCACAGTGAGCAAGTCTATGAAAACACTGAGGACCACTTCCCATTTCAGTGGTCTCAGCTGGAGTTTAGCTGTGTGTTATGCGAGTGTTGCACAGCCCCTTCCTCTCCCCAATCTATCTTCATTTTTACCTTCTGTTTTACACTATACAAATCCCTGCCATTTCACTGTTTCTTTTGCATCATTCCCTCTCTGATTCATCTTTTTCCTCTCCTTTATCTCCTCTGTCTATAAGATTAAAAAATAGTGCCCAGCTGGACTGGACTGGGTCCAGTTTCTGCTGCATGTCCATGTGCCAAACGTGATCTTGGATGATGACATCACAGGGGGAGGGGCTTGAACAGACAATCAGATGAAAGGAGGGGTCTGAAACAGTGGGCAAAGGAACACAGAAGAAAGCACAAGCACATGTAGTCTGCAAATATTGTTACGCTGCTCAAAGTAGCTGCAGTCTTTGCGTCTTTTGCAGCCTGTCTGTGGAAGGATGAAGTCATTGTGTTGCTAACTGCAACTGAGTGGTGTTGATAAATCTATTTTACTCACATTATGAAATTGTATCGATAAATCTAAGTTTGATGCTGAATTATCTACTCTAGCTGCTTTTTTCTTTTGTTTCTAAGTTTTTATAAGGTAAACTGGGGCTAATTTTCATAAGAGAAGGTTGTCTTAAGGGTTATAGGTAATAATCTGCAATGATATTCTTCTCACCACAATTATACAGAGCTGTTATCTGAGTTACTGTATACTTTGTCAGTTTGAACCAGTCAGGACATTCTCTGTTGACCTCTCTCATCAACAAGGCATTTCAGTCCACAGAACTGCTGCTCACTGGATGTTTTATGTTTTGGCACCATTCTGAGTAGTGATGGGATGTTCGCGAAGGAGTCGGCTCTAATAGCCGGCTCTTGTAGGTGAACGTTGGGAGCAAATCTATTTATAAAAATATATAAAAAAAATAAAATAAGATATGAATAATCAAAAGATTTAAATGAATAGAATTAAATAATTCAAATAATATAGGCCTAAATGCTCAAGCGCACACACATTCGGCTAACAGACTAACAGCCTCACCTGTTGTTCCTGTCAATCAGACACACAGTGTCAACCAATGAACCAAAGATGCATGAGGGAGGGAGGAGCCAACTTATTATGTTGTTCAGATTGTATTAGTTTTGAGTTGTAACATGTATATGCACTTTGTTTATATACATTAAAACGTTATACTTTAAATGCAGATGTGTAATAGCATCCTTCTTTTTTTACATTTATTTCAGTTTGTGGGATGCTGAAGATTTGCAAATTGTTATTTATTTTTCTTTGATATGTTGCAATATTCTATTATGCTGTTCAGATTGTATTCGTTTTGAATGGTTAGATTTATATGCACTTTGTTTATACAATAAAAGTTATACTTTAAATGCAAATGTTTAATCGCATTCTTTTTCATAACAAACCAATGCATTTTTAAATACATTGTGGTTAAGGTAGAGTATGATATCATTCACTGACTTGACAAAATACAAAAACTTTTTTTTTTTTTTTTTTAAAGAGCCGTTTGGGAGCCAAAAGAGCCGGCTCTTTTTGGTGCGCTGAGCTAAACAAGCCAGCTCACTGAAAAGAGCCGGAATGCTTATCACTAATTCTGAGTAAATTCTAGAGACTTTTGTGTGTGAAAATCCCAGGAGATCAACAGTTACAGAAATACTCAAACCAGCCCATCTGGAACCAACAATCATCCATGCAATTATCTAATCAGCCAATCGTGTGGCAGCAGTGCAGTGCATAAAATCATGCAGATACGGGTCAGGAGCTTCAGTTAATGTTCACATCAGAATGGGGAAAAAATTTGATCTCAGTGATTTGGATCGTGGCATGATTGTTGGTGGCAGATGGGCTGGTTTAAGTATTTCTGTAACTGCTGGATTTTCACACACAACAGTCACTAGAATTTACTCCGAATGGTGCCAATAAAAAAAAACATCCAGTGAGCGGCAGTTCTATGAAAATGCCTTGTTGATGTGAGAGGTCAACAGAGAATGGCCAGACTGGTTTGAACTGGCAAAGTCTACGGTAACTCAGATAACTGCTCTGTATAATTGTGGTGAGAAGAATATCATCTCAGAATGATATTCGGAGATGCAGGTTGGCGCTGTTTTGACAGCACGAGGGGTACCTACACAATATTAGGCAAGTAGTTTTAATGTTGTGGCTGATTGGTCCACTTTCACGTTATTCGTCTTTTGTTTTTGGTCATTCGCATTCTTCATGTATATCGCCACCTACTGTGCCGGGAGGAGAATTAATAGAAAAAAGGACTTGAAAACGTGTTTATTTCTCACCCACAACTTTGTGATTTTTGGAGATTCAAAGTTTTGGTCACTATTCACTTACATTGCATGGACCTACAAAACAGAGATATTCTTCTAAAAATCTTAATTTGTGTTCAGCAGAAGAAGGAATGTCATACACATCAGGGATGGCATGAGAGTTAGAAAATGATGGGTTTTTGGGTGAAACATTCCTTTCACTCTCAGGTTGAACAAAGTTGTTCTCTGGACAAGGGTAGCCTATAATTCATAAATGTCGGGTCGGGGAAAATTGTCTTGTGTTTTAAATGTTATAAATCTATGCAATTGATTTATTCCATAATTGTTTATTTTTACATTTAAACACAATATGTGTTGTTTCAAGAATTGCTTTATGTGTCACAATGGTTTTATGGTTTACTTTAGGCTGAAAACCGTATTCTAGAAACCGTATTAAAATTCTTATTTTTAATTCCTGGCAAGTTCAAATGCAAGTTCATTGGAGCACAGTTGATTTGAGTCAAAGAGACTTTGCAGATTAATGACAGCAAAGATTTTACAATCACTGCACATAATGCTGAGTGCGAGTGTGTATCGGTAAGGCAGCTGTGCTGATTTGCCTGTGACGTAGTGCAAATCTGCTGCAAGCCAGTGCAGACTCGCGAGGGAAGTCGAGGGGGAGAGTGTGTGCATATGTCTACGTGGGGAAGGAGGAGGAGGAGAATGGACAAATCAGATCTCCAAGTAGAAGGATGTACTGAGAGCTGCTTGTCTCTCTGCATTCAACACCAGTCTGACCTGCTCGCAGTCTATATGGCTAAAAACAAGACCACCCGGACTGTGAGTGTTAGCTGCCAGAGACCCTGTTAAGATGCAGAGGTAACTAACATCTTGGTGAATCTCATGAAAAAATAAATAAATTATCACATTACATCCCAAAATAAAAAAAAAAAAAAATGATTTGCATAATAATGAAGCCTATTTTCAGAGCCATTGAGAATGTTTTTGTTTTGCAACATTACATGGAAAGAGTGAAATGTCACCTCTACAGTGATTATCATATAAGATTCTCATTTCTGTAATATGTGTTTTGTTTTGTTTTGTTTTTTAAGTTGAGTTTGGAAGATTTCTGGAAGAATTGTCACAGGAGTGAGGTATGCGGCTGTACCCTTGTATTGTGATTTACATTATTAGATAAATATCCTCCTGAACTTTCATTTTCATCAAAACATTGTTTGCATTACAGTAATGAGAATAACATTTTTTCATTTGGTAATGACAAAGAGGGCGGAGGCCATTTTAACTGTTGTGGAAAATAAAAACACAATGTAAAAAAAATCCCAATAGTCCCAAAAATGTGCTTTGTCTTCTGCAAATTAATATTTCTTTAATTTGATTCAACAGTTCAACAGACCTGTTAACATCTTTCCTTTGTACATTTAAATTTGTCCATTGTCCCTGACAATTTGCTACGGCTTTGTGCAGTGAAACTCCAGAGTGATACGGGCTGGCCAGCTCTGACAGTGTCTGATTATTTAATCTAGATCTCCATCCATCCATGTACTGTGTGTTAAGTGTTAATGGAGCAATCAGATCTCTCACTCATCTCATTTCCTGCTGACTCATGTCCATTCATTCCTTTCAGTTCAAACCTTAGCGGGTGTCTCCTGACAGGCTCAGAGTGATAGAGAACTGTGGCATAAAGCTTTTTAAAATGCATGCTCTATACTTGGAAGCACATGTAACTTAACCTGTCCTCAGGTCTCTTTACCACTTCCTGCTCATGGTGGATGCAACAGTAGGACACATGGTCTGGTAAGTACATTTATTTATATTTTAATCAAACAATGTTTAAGTCTCTGCGGTCACAGCTTCAACCGTCATTGCCATTTTGATAAATTCTGTTAGAACTGTGGGATACATTTTGCCATTTTGGTTTAGGTTATAGTGGCAGCTTTAATGGAGGAAAATGTCTAAAAATGGTTCTAGTGTTCCATGGTTAAGATAGAAAAATATTCAATTTTGTCAACTCCATTAGAATATTCTGAATAGTGTGAAAACAGAAAAAAAGTTATGTTATAAAGTGTAAGTTATGAAGTGAATAAATGGCAATTTTCAGAAACAAGAGTTTTTATAAGAACCTCATCCTTTACATGGTTCGTTTGCTGAGATCTTTGTCTACAAATATATCCATTTCAAATTAATTTAGCATTAAAAAAAATACAAAATCAGATCTTAAACATGTTTTGTCCGTTATCTCAAGAATCAGTGAAGTTATATATTTTTTCCTATTGAGCTCAGAACATTCACATTTGACATTTTACACATTTTAATTCTTTGTAGTATTTCGTCACATTATTCTGAACAGAGAAATGATGAGACATCAATAGAATAAACAAAAAAAGAAAAATATTTTTAATCAGTTTAAAGTAACACTTTACAATAAGGTCCTATACATGAACATTAGTTAAAACATTATGTATCATGAACAAACAATTAATAAAATATTTTTTCTGTATTTAATAATGCTGGTTATTGTTTATTTATAAAAATACTACTGTTTATTGTTAATATATATTGTACTTTAAAGTACAATATGATACCTTATTATAAAGTGTTACCAAACTTTTTATTAAGTGACCTGTACAATGAGTATCCAGAACAAGAATGGACAATCCATTCAAGAACAGAAGTCACATCATAGGACATGCAATATTTATTTAGAAACACAAACAATGATAAGTTAATTATCAGGTAGTCCACAAATATTGTGGAAAAGGTATCAATGCATTTATGAACAAGTTACCCAAAAAGTCAATTTTTTTATCAGAAATTTGTGTAAACGGTAAATAAAAACAACATTTTAAGATAAGTTACTGATAGCATTGCTTCTTGAAAATTATTGTTTTCATCCTGTTTTCATCCAAGAAGAAACTTTGACTTTAAAATTGTTTTTTATGATTTATAGTTT
This sequence comes from Moxostoma hubbsi, assembly GCA_032164185.1. Classification (NCBI taxonomy): domain Eukaryota; kingdom Metazoa; phylum Chordata; class Actinopteri; order Cypriniformes; family Catostomidae; genus Moxostoma; species Moxostoma hubbsi. Next base: position 16,799,308 of record JAVLUX010000039.1, read on the forward strand.
TTAAATAAATATCAATAGAAAAGCTGATGGGGCTGCCCTGAATTAAGATATAATTTTCTCTAAAAACACATAATGTGACAGTATTCCCAAAAAGCGTTCATGTAGAATTCCCCCCAAAAGCAAGAAGTGACAAAATGTGATATACGTACAAATGAATACGTCATGCAAATTTGCAAGTCTGCTTACAAACATGTTTTGTAGTAGTCTGTTTTTAAGTAGCTTTTTGCGGATTGGATTTATCCTCCCCGACTAAGAATCAACAGTCTCATCAAAGGCCCTCTAGCAACTAAACGGCTCCCCTCCTGCCCCCTCCCCTCAAAATGGTTTACCATGATTATAAAATAACCAGATCTTTTTGTCTATTCAGGAAACAAAATCAACAGATCAATCCACACAATCTTGGAGAATATCAGTGAGTTACTGCTTGATGGATAAAGCAAAGCTTTATGTAAAATCCAGTTTGAGTTCAAAGAAATATCCAAGTGAGATTCCCTGATTGGTTGAGTAAAGTCAGGTAACCAGTGAGGTACGAAAAGTCCCTTTATCCAATGGGGAGAGGAAATGTCCAATACACTTGATGTTCGAGTGTGTGTTCGTGACACACATCATACACATGACTGTTTACAATGAATACCATTTAAAAACTGCAAAAACAAATATTGCAATTGCACATGCAATGTCAGTTCTCATAATGAACGACCGGTCTTGCATAAAGAAAGAACACCAGATAAAAGAATACAAAGTTAAAGGTGAGAAAAATCACTAAACGTCCATCATTCAAAAGATACCAGAAATAATCCATGGCGTAATGATCGTAGTAAATGTTAAACTACTCATTTATTATAGAAAACATTATCAGTACATTTCAGTTGCTCTCTTTCTTAGTAATGCAATTTTATCTTATTACCTTTGTGTTGGCTTTCTCTCCTCTTTTTTAAAAGTCCATGTTGCTTGGTTATTCTTGGTGTAGCTCTCTCCCCCTCCATGCTTGGTGAGTGAGAAAGAAAAACGAGTGCCCCAGACCCTGCCCTAACCCTCTCTCCCCTGCCCTTGCTCTTCCCATCGACTGCGTGAGGGAGGGTGGGGAGGAGGCCATGTAGTCTGGGCCCTCATCTCTCGGCCTCCATGGCAACACTTGCCTTCTGTTCGGTTGTCGTTTGCTGGTTGACAGCTGAGGGCCAGCCAGGGGGTGGGTGGGCCTGTTGGGGCGAAGGCCCCCGAGTCCATAAGCTCTGCTGGTTGGACATGGGTGGGGTCATGCCCCAGCTGACCGGAGGTGGAGGGGGCGAGGTGGCCATGCTAGGACTGCTGCTGCTGTTGAAGCTTTCCGAGGCTTTAAGTCGTGAGAACATGGTGAGCGCGTCAGGGAAGTTTGGTGGCGTTGCAGGTGTGTTGGCAGGAGTACACATCTGTAAAGTGGATGGAGAAAGAATCACAAAGACGTGCTTGGATAATGCACAGGTAAACAGCATGAAGGGCCATTCAAACCACACGTGTACTATACTACTTACATTTCAGCAAAATTATTTTTACTTTTGAACTCTGTCTAATTGCCCATTAGCTAAACTGATAGAGTCACACTTGAAACTATGAGTCGATATGTGAGCCGGAAGTGCTATAAGTGCCAAATAATGGCGTGGTTGCTTCAGCATTTGTGTTTTTCATCTAATTCATTGAATCGTTTTTCAATTAGTTTTTATGATACTAGCGGTTAGGTTTAAAATTTAGGTTAGTGAGGGTCAGTTTTCTTTATTTAAAACTCAATAGAGAAGTAACCCTTAAAAGCCTGATCTGTTTGGAAGAATATTGAACATGTTTTAAGTGCCTTACAGTGGACATTTCACCACAGATCCCTCTTATTTTGCAACCCCCTTCAAACCACTAAGTCCCATTTTGATTTGTAAGGGCAAATTTCACAATCCAATCAACGCCAGATGGACATAATCATGTCCCGCCCATCGAACGCCATTTAATTTTGACTTTTTATACCCTATACTCTTAGTATTCCTAACTAACAAAACATATATTAATCCAGTGGTCCTCAATTTTTTGGCAGTCACGCCCCCCTTTGTAACAAGAAAAACTTTCAAGCAAGGATTGCACGGATTCATACCTATGAATAAAAATAATCTTCATCAGTCTCTATAAAAATGTATTTAAATCCTCATCCAGTAATAATAAATAACTGAATGTCACATCCTAGCCAGCGCTGAACAAGTATCACGTGACAGCGCCGTCTACGCGCTGTTTAGGTCAGGACCTCTGAACAATAATTAACCCGATTAATGATACTGATAAACTTTAATAAAAACGGACCTTTCCACCGTCATTTACTCACCCTCGTTGTGCAAAATCAGTATTACTTTTTCATCCGTGAAACTCAAGATTGAGGGATGAGAGGATTGCGTTTGATCCGAAAGCTCCGAAACCACACATAAAAGCGCCATTTAAGTCATCCATTGCACTCGTGCCTTAGATCTCAATTCTTCTTAAGTCATATAATGTGTTGTGTGAGGAAATGTAAATGTTAATTCACCTCGTCACTCATTTGAAACCGGTGCGCATGCAAGAACAGTCTTGTTTACTTGAGCGTACATGACATCAACGCTTTGGGCTTTCAAGAACTGCGTGCGCAGGATGCGCTGTGGTGCCAGTCTAAAGTTTAAAAGCAGAGGAAAATAAATTGCGCACATCGGTTCTTATGTGTATTTTCACTATTTTTGTTGAATGTGTGAAATTGAACGAGATTTCTTCTGCGGCCCCATTGCAATACCTCCGCCCCCCTATGGGGCATGCCTCACACTTTGAGAACCACTGTCTTACTCCATGTGACACGTTAACAAGCCGAAACGTTGACATAAATTGCCCTCGCGGATCATTCCGACAGTCCCTCTCTTCCTTTGCATTCTTTTCTGCTTGTTTTGATTGGTACTCTTCTAATAGTTCTACTTCCTGTTTCTCATCTGTGCCCTGTCATCACATGCTCAGCCTTCCTCTGTGCAACATTCAGCTTCTCCATTACCTCAATGACCTCTCCATTGTCCTCTGAACTGGCTCTCCTCTGTCCAAAGCAAAGCCCACATTTACAGAAATACACAATAGGACTCATGAGAGCAACCCCACCATCCTGCAGTGTTTTTGGCTGCAGGACAACATCACCAAAATAAACACTTCACAGGTCACTGCAAATATGCCTGGTGCACATCAACAATCTGTGTATTGATTTAGCAGCTTTTTTGGTGATTCTTCAAGATGAACAAAGAATATTAAATAAACAAAATGACGTGTGTACAACTTTATGTGTTTAGTAATGATACAATAATCTCCAGCTCTGTTCTGAAACTATAAGCTGCCGTTGGGGGTTGAAATGTAAGGCATCATAGGCGCGTTCCCGGCGCAAAGGGGCCGAATCACATGTATCCTTCAGGAGATGGCAGCCAAAGTGAGAAAAAGAAACTATTGTTACTATACAAATAATATTTAATATTGAAAACAATGGATAAAATCTAGTATTAAAAAATGTGTCCTATGCATATCGAAGTCAATTGGAGTACCGTGTCATTCCTCTTCGCCTGTATTAAATTCAAATCCAACTAGTGCCTTTGTACATTAAAGTGTTTCAGATTAGTCATTTATGAAGTTACAAGATGGTTACAATGGTAGCATATAAAGCATCCAGGCCGTTCTAGGTATTGGAACAGAGCATATGTTTTTTTCTGATGTATAAGGCAAAAATGCCCTCTTGCATGAGGATTTGTGTTCCTGTTCCATGGGATCCTTCCTGGTGTGCCCTTGCACAGGTACAACAAACATCTCCATATTGTCTTACTGCTGAGATCACATTGGCATTCTGAGTCTCATCCTGTCAGCAACCTTGACTCCTGCCGCCTGCAAATTTTATTGACCCGCCCGTAAGAATATCTGTCCAAAAACCACCACAATCGCCCCATTGTGGATGGTCAAAAGAGTCTCAAATGGACATCTGTAACCCTAGATGACTTTAATTCACAAGAGTATTTGCAACAGGAAATTTGTGGGATTACAACTTTTTGTGTTTAGTATTGATACAATAATCTCCAGCTCTGTTCTGAAACTATGAGCTGCCATTGGGGGCTGAAACTGATAGCATCACAGGCGCGTTCCCGGCGCAAAGGGGCTGAATCACATGTATCCTTCAGGAAGAAGGAAATGCCTTCTGAGTTCTGTTTAAAAATAAATCCAAGATGTCTCCAAGATGACATCTGTAACCCTAGATGACTTTTAATTCACAAGAGTATTTGCAACAGGAAATTTGTGGGATTAAAAAATGGCTTTGAAACTGTGTTACACAGGCTTCAAATGCAAACTAAAAAGGCCTCAATTAAGAGGAGACACACAAAAAGGGCATCCAGTAATACATCAGTCATCTGGACAGCTGCTGCAGATATGAAGGAGAAGGTAAGTAGCTAAAAGGAATAGTTACTGTCATCATTTAAAACCTTGACTGTCTTTCTACTGTGGAACACAAAATGAGTTTTTTTTTTTTATAACAGAATGTCCAAGCTGCTCTTTTTTTCATAATAAGAAGGTTTTTGTTTCTCACATAAAGCAACTGACCCTTCACTAAGATGACCAATCCTGTCTTAGCAACTGTTGCCCTGCCACCATCATTCTGACACACGCTATTTTCCAATGACAGCCTATGGAAGTAATGATAATTAAAAAAACATTTAAAACACGTTGTTGCCGGTTCATTTGCAATAGTGTCAATACTACTTTCCCAGAGAGGATACACACAGTGTTTTTCTTTCTTTTAAAAATGAAATAAAGAAAGGTCTCCAACCACTTCATTGAATGGAAGAGAGCAGCTCAGACATTCTGCTAAGCTCCTTTTATGTTCCATGGAAGAACGTTGGAACAACATGATTAAAGGATGAGAGAATTTTCAGTTTGGGGTGTACTATCCCTTTAATATGGCTCTCAAACAAAGAGCAAATGAATCTGCAAATCTTCCATAATTCAGAAATATTGACAAAGCACACTTCAAGAGGTGTGGTGTACATAACAAACATGCTCTGGCTGACAGCTGGGTTGCTATGGAAATATTTTGGTTGTGAGGACAGATCTGTTGATGAGAAATGAGGTCAGAGTTGGTATAGAAAAACATGACCTGCAGTGCACAGCCCAGTCCACTTCGTTACATTATTTTTTGTTTATTAAGTATTACTTGGAAACATCACTTGTAGTGAATGTTCAAAACAAAATGTGTATCTTTCTGAGCACTGGGAAAACAAACTGCATCCCAAGGATCTCCTGAGTGGTTTCTGACCTCCGTGAAGTTGGCACCCCATAAAACGAAATAATCTCCAAAACTATGCCATTGGTTTGTGCTGCGTTTGTGCTGATTTGTGCCGCAAAAACGAACGTTTGTGCTGGTTTGGTGTTTGAGATATTGAACATTATTTTTTTGGTTGTGTGACGTCACTCTCCACCCCATGTCGTTCAAATCGCTCCAAACCGGTTTCATTCGTTTGTGCTCGGTTTGTGCTGGTTTGTGCCGTAGAAAGAACCATCATAAATTATTCCATTCTTCAGACATAACAAAAGACATAACAAAATCTTTGGAGGAGTAGTGACGTCACGCAAGCATGCCGAGCTCTCCATCCATCTGTCTGGTGCGTTTGTGCTCGCACATAGGGCTGCTGCTGTCTTTGTCTTTTCTTCTTTAGATAGCCTATACTGAAATGTTTTAGTTTAGATTTGTGCTAGATATTGAAATTTGGTCTTTATAAAATCACCAATGCACTATGATATGTAGGCCTAATGTACTGTCAATACTCTGGCTCAAGGCTACGTGTGACTGATGCTTTAATTTTGTCCAATAAAAAAAAAGAAAAAAAGTTGTGTACTGTCTTAAGTTTTCGGAATACTTCAGCTTCAGTTTACAGACATTTAAAGTCTTTCTGCACCCTTAAAGACATTTGTTTACCCTAAGCACTGCATAGTGGGAAAACTAAACAGGAAAAGGTATCTGGCTGTGAAAAAGGTAAGCATGTGCTCTGAGATAAAATACTAAAAAAAAAGTACTAAAATCATGTGTGCAGGTCAATACAATTCACAGGATAATTTGAACAAATAAGAAATTGACAGAGCGTGAAGTTGCCCCCCACCCAACGCAAAACGTCGGCAAAATAGTCTCGTTTGTTTGTGCTGGTTTGTGCTGTAAAAATTTTCGTTTGTGCTGCTTCAGTTTTTTTTATATATTAAAAAAATATTTATAGGTCAATCTGAGGTCAGTCAGCCCCCCCACGTGCTCCAAATTCACCCAAAATAGTCTCGTTTGTTTGTGCTGGTTTGTGCCGGTAAAAGTTTCGTTTGTGCTGCTTCGGATTTTTTAGTATTAGACATTGAATTATTGGCGATGACGTCACCAACCCCCCCACATGCTCCAAATTCACCCCAAATAGTCTCAATCATTTGTGCTGGTTTGTGCCGATAAAAGTTTCGTTTTGCGAATGTCTTTTTTTAACAACACAGTTCAAGAAAGAAGGTAAGATCCAAATGGCAAACCAAATCACATATAGTTGAATTCACATATAGTTGAATTCTGTTACCTATCCACTGTTAGTTTTCAACTTGTAGGATGAGTGGAATGTAACAGAAGCTCCAAGGTAAGTGTTTTAACTTGTCACTGTATGTATTGTAATGTCTTGTTCAATAATCTTGTTATGTGAATGACAGTATTAATATTAAAATTGTCATAAATATAAGCACCATAATCTGTTTGCTGTAGCTCTGTGTTTATACACACATTGGCCGTGCGTGTGTGCAGTACAGGTCAAAAATTTGGAAACATTAAGATTTTAAAATGTTTTTGAAAGAAGTCTCGTAATCTCACCAAGGCTGTATTTATTTGATAAAAAAATAAAAACTGTAATATTGTGAAACAATACACATTCAAATAGCTGTTTTCTGTTTTAATATAATTTAAAATTTATTTTTATTTCTGTGATGTCAAAGCTGAATTTTCAGCATCATTACTCCAGTCTTCAATGGTTTGTTTGTTTGTTTTTAATTTCGTTTTTGTTTTGTCTTTCCTATTTGTAGTCTATATATGCTCAGGTTTATATGTGTTGGATACAATATGATTGGCATAATAAAAAATAAAAAACATCCAAACTTCAATGTCACATGATCCTTCAGAAATCATAGAAAAATGTTGATTTTGAGCTATTATCATTATTATTGGTGCTCAATTATTAAGAATGGTTCTTATTTTTTTTTATCAATGTTTAAAACAATTTTGCATGCTTAATATTTTTGTAGAAACTATGATGAATAGAAAGGTAAAAAGAACAGCATTTATTTGAAATAGAAATATTTAACCATATAAATGTCTTTTACATTCTCTTTTGATCAATTTAATTTGTCCTTGCTGAATAAAAGTATCTATCTATATATATATATATATATATATAAATAAGCACAACTGTTTTCAACTGATAATAATAATAATTAACTTTTCTTGAGCAGCATATTATTATGATTTCTGAAGGATCATGTGACACTGAAGACTGAAGTAATGATGCTGAAAATTCAGCTTTGATCACAGGAATAAATTACAGTTTACAACATATTCAGATAGAAAACAACTGTTTTACATTGGAATCATATTTCACACTATTACTGTTTTACTGAATTTTAAATCAAATAAATGCAGCCTTGGTGAGCAGAAGAGACTTCTTTCAGAAACATAAAAAAATCTGAATGTTTTCAAACTTTTGACTACTTCTATTTATATATATATATATATATATATGTGTGTGTGTGTGTGTGTGTGTGTTTGTGTGTGTGTAGCCTATGTGGAAACTTGTGACTCAATGAATTAAGTAGCCAAAATGATTTTACTTTTGAAATTGAATTACTGTGTGAATTACTGTTGAATTACTGTGTCACTCCACTTCTCAGGTTGTCATACATATCCCAGCACAAACGAAACTTTTTCCGGCACAAACCTGCACAAACGAAGCACAAACCAACGACACTATTATGGGTGAATTTGGAGCATGTGCGGTTGGGTTGGGGGTTGGGGGTTCTTTTAATATCTAAAAAAACAATGTGTGTATAAACACAGAGCTACAGCAAACAGATTGTGCCTATATTTATGACAATTTTAATATTAATACTGTCATTCACATAACAAGATTATTGAACAAGACATTACAATACATACAGTGACAAGTTAAAACACTTACCTTGGAGCTTCTGTTACATTCCACTCATCCTACAAGTTGAAAACTAACAGTGGATAGGTAACAGAATTCAACTATATGTGAATTCAACTATATGTGATTTGGTTTGCCATTTGGATCTTACCTTCTTTCTTGAACTGTGTTGTTAAAAAAAGACATTCGCAAAACGAAACTTTTATCGGCACAAACCAGCACAAATGATTGAGACTATTTGGGGTGAATTTGGAGCATGTGGGGGGGTTGGTGACGTCATCGCCAATAATTCAATGTCTAATACTAAAAAAATTTTTTGGAGCACGTGGGGGGGCTGACTGACCTCAGATTGACCTATAAATATTCTTTTAATATATATAAAAAAACCGAAGCAGCACAAAGGAAAATTTTTACAGCACAAACCAGCACAATCGATTGAGACTATTTTGCCGACGTTTTGCGTTGGGTGGGGGGCAACTTCACACTCTGTCAATTTCTTATTTGTTCAAATTATCCTGTGAATTGTATTGACCTGCACACATGATTTTAGTACTTTTTTTTGTATTTTATCTCAGAGCACATGCTTACCTTTTTCACAGCCAGATACCTTTTCCTGTTTAGTTTTCCCACTGTGCAGTGCTTAGGGTAAACAAATGTCTTTAAGGGGGCAGAAAGACTTTAAATGTCTGTAAACTGAAGCTGAAGTATTCCGAAAACTTAAGACAGTACACAACTTTTTTTTTTTTTTTATTGGACAAAATTAAAGCATCAGTCACACGTAGCCTTGAGCCAGAGTATTGACAGTACATTAGGCCTACATATCATAGTGCATTGGTGATTTTATAAAGACCAAATGTCAATATCTAGCACAAATCTAAACTAAAACATTTCAGTATAGGCTATCTAAAGAAGAAAAGACAAAGACAGCAGCAGCCCTATGTGCGAGCACAAACGCACCAGACAGATGGATGGAGAGCTCGGCATGCTTGCGTGACGTCACTACTCCTCCAAAGATTTTGTTATGTCTTTTGTTATGTCTGAAGAATGGAATAATTTATGATGGTTCTTTCTACGGCACAAACCAGCACAAACCGAGCACAAACGAATGAAACCAGATTGGAGCGATTTGAAAGGCATGGGGTGGAGAGTGACGTCACAGCTCCCGAATTAAATTTGCTATATCTGCGAAAGAAAAATAGATACAATGTTTGTTTTAACGGCACAAACCAGCACAAACCGAGCACAAACGAATGAAACCGGTTTGGAGCGATTTGAACGACATGGGGTGGAGAGTGACGTCACAGCTCCCGAATTAAATTTGCTATATCTGCGAAAGGAAAATAGATACAATGTTCGTTTTAATGGCACAAACCAGCACAAACCGAGCACAAACGAATGAAACCGGTATGGTGCGATTTGAACGACATGGGGTGGAGAGTGACGTAACACAACCAAAAAAAATATGTTCAATATCTCAAACACCAAACCAGCACAAACGTTCGTTTTTGCGGCACAAATCAGCACAAACGCAGCACAAACCAATGGCATAGTTTTGGAGATTATTTCGTTTTATGGGGTGCCAACTTCACGGAGGTTGGTTACCGTGTTTCTATGCAAGACAAATTAGACACCAATGATGGACCAGGGCGAATGTGGGATTTGTTAGCAAACAGCATCTCCTTCTATCAACAGTGCTGTGATTTCAAGATGGAGATCAGAGTGTGTGTGACCACATCCATTGAGAATCAATGCAGAAACATGTTGGTTTAATCACATGAAAGTGAAACCAGCTTGTGTGGGGTTCAAGCACATTGCATCACTTTCATGAACATCGCAGGGGTGTTTAGAAGAAGAAAAAAAAAGACCAACAAACTTTTTCCCTAAACATTTTGCTATTGCTCTAGTGGCAAGCTGTCTATTTGAATACAGAAACAAGCAGTGGATGGATTTACAGCTTTTACATGGGCTCAAGAAAAATGTTTGTCCTTATCATATGTAACTGGAAATCTACAACATATTCTAGAAAGATTTAAAATTCCTTTGGGCTGAATGGATGACACAATTCACTGCTCCACACTTATGCTATTGCTTGGAGGTTCTAGGGCTGGAGTTATAGAAAGTGAACACATTTGTGGCAGATGATCTATGTAATAAGATAATTGATGGTTCACTGCAGCATTCAATTGTAAAACAGGACACAACACTGTATGATCTGGTGTCATTGTATATGTGAATGCAAAAGAGAGACTGGGAGGTTTGCCAAACAGGCAGATAATGCCTTTAGGAGGTGCTTTGATTTCAAAAAGAAAAAAAAGAAAAAATTCTCCAAAGCAGACATTTGTAATAATCACGCTACAACAGGAGAAAATCAGGTCTTTCTGATGTGTTGTAAATACTTAGCTATTAAAAATTTCTACCTTGAAGTTCGCTAAATCTAATAAAACCATTCTTTGGAGATATCCTCAATTGGAAAAATGAGTAATAAATAAATTAAATGATTTTTCAAAGGAAAGTTAGTTCTTGGCAAACATCAAAGTTACAGTAATGCACTGACATTGGAAGTGAATGGGGCCAGTCCATGAACATTAAAATACACTAAACTCTATAATCCTGATAAGTGATTTTTTTCACACCAAATTCCAATGTAAGTGCCTTAAGGCCTGTTCACACCAAATCCATTTTGTCAGTACGAATGTTTGTTCAGAACAAGCTTTTGTATGGTAACAATGCATTCCTATGGTACTATGCAGATGTGGTCCGACAAATCGTCCGGAGACAATCAGAGGTTTTTTTCCAGAGAGTGTTCAGATTTGTATTTCTTTGGACTGCAATGAAAATCCCTGAAAAAGACACTTTACATGCTGTAGATAAACAAATTGCAGAACCACACTGCTATTTTTATTGCAAGAATAATATATCAAAAGAATGGCAATAGGTGCCTGGGTAGCTCAGCAAGTAAATGACTACCACCCATGGAGTCATGAATTGGAATCCAGGGCATGCTGAGTGACTCCAGCCAGGTCTCCTAAGCATCCAAATTGACCTGGTAGCTAGGGAGGGTAGATTCACATGGGGTAACCTCCTCATGGTTGCTATAATGTGGTTCTTGCTCTCGGTGGGCACGTAATGAGTTGTGCGTAGATGCCGCGGAGAATAGTGTGAGCCACGGTAACGCAATCAACAAGACACATGAAAAGATGCACGGATTGACAGTCTCAGACGTGGAGGCAACTGAGATTTGTCCTCCGCCACACGGATTGAGGTGAGTCACTACACCACCACGAGGACTTGGGGAAAAAAGAGGAGAAAACAAAAAATAAGAATGGCAATAATTTGAATAAAGAGAGAGCCAGGTTATTCTTTTATATTCTTTTAATATTCTGCATTATATTTCATAATATACATGTTATTCTTAATGTACATTATTCCACGTGTATTTATATCACTCTACCTTGTGTTATATTGTCCAGACATTAATCCAGGCATTATAAAAAGAGATGTTGGCTTCAGGTGTCTGTTTGTGATTTACTCGTAGCAAAGTACATGTGCAAATAAAAATACAACAGTGTTCTTTATTCATCTCACTCACATAGTAAACACAGTACAGAAGGATTTCAGAGCAAAACAATAGGCAGTTATTGTCTGAAAATTTTGGCTGGGTTTTACAATGAAAAGAAGACTGATCCACACTTCTGTTTAAATCAAGGACATGACTCTGAGGTTAATCCTGACTGCAGTGTCCTCTGCCAAGTAAGCTTGGACAGAGACATTTATGGGGAGTCCAACAAACAGACACACTAAAGAGTTACTCTCTGTCCAAGAACATTTTTACAGGCCCTAAACAATTTGCTCTGGAGTTTATGAACTGAAATATTGTACATTAAAGAGGCACCAAAACAAAGACATGGCACAAAAATGACTGCATTGCACGTTACTACTTGTTCGCACGTTTGCGATTCACACACTTTGCATCCCTTCGCAGAACTCTCTATATGCTGGGAACAATGCTTTTGGAAACATGCTTTAAATGTGGTTTACTTTCTGGCACCCTTCTGACACAAAGCTTTGACCGGGACATTAACACAGGACCAAATGCTTCACACAGTCTATAATATGGCTATATATCAATTGAATGGAAATATCTACTTTTCCAATGCACTTTTCAGAGCAAATTACATTATGTTGACTTTGATAGCTAAGATAGCATTTCTTAACTTCTAACTAACTGTCTAACTTCCAATTCACAGCCTCCACAATTTAGAACATTTACTCTCTTTAATACAGAATTGTACAAATGTACAGTTCTTTAAACTTTCCCCATAGGTAAGTGTATCTAGAAATTAAAATATTGCCAGCTTTTGACCTTAAATATCAGCAGCAAAGAGTCTGAACTCCTTCTTAGTCCACACCCAGTTAAAGTGTTTGTGTATTAAATCCTGCTTTAATTACTGTACTTTAACAAGAGGATAACTTGACATCTAACTAAGGTTTATTTTTTTTTACTTGGGTTATCTTTTATTTGGAGGTTAATACATGTTCAGAGGTTCACTGGAATAGCAGGGACAGGATAAAATAATTCCTTAATTTCCTTCAATTCCTTTCTCAAAATGTGACATGCTATGTTACATAAGATTTTTTTTTTTACATAAGAAATTTGTGCTTAATAGAGGCATGATTTCTGATCATTTTAACTTCAATCAAAAACAGCAATAGAACCGATTTACATTCTTGTTCCATAAATTATGTTTATTAGTGTTACAATTCAGCTTACATAATCTGTCAAGGACTGTTTTAACAACAATATTTTAATATGAGGATGTAACCCTCTATTTAATATTTGACAAGATCTACTTTTTTTTAAGAATATATAATTGACAGATCATTTATTTCAATATTAAACAGACCCTTCTAGGTGGTGTTAAAGCCCTGCTCTAGTAACACAAAATGTCTTTTGTAGTGCAATACAGTAACATATTGACATCCATGACATGCCCGAATTTGCAAGTAGTGTATTCAATTTAACTTTTAGCCATAAGCATAACTCATTAACTTTGGAAAAACTTGTATATAAAACTTATTTTAGTTTGAAAGAGCCTCTTTTTGTGAGATACGGCCCCACTTCCTGTTTGAGGCTTTTGCTGTGTGAGTTGTGAGCCAACGTGGTCAGCAGTTATTTATTGTGTGACTGCAGCAGGGTCACTTTAGGAGACAAACATATAACATTACATCTAGAGGTGTGAATCTACACTGCCCTCACGATTCGTTTTGATTACGATTCAAGGGTAACAGTTAGATTATAAAGGATACTTGATGCCTCATGTCCTCCAGTTTCTTCCAAAATTCTTTTTACTCTCTATTTTTTCCCTTTCAGCTTTTTATTTAACAGTTGTTCCCGGTCAAAACACACTGAATACTATTACTTCAACTGATTATATATATTTTTCATTTAATAGTACTTAATTATTATTTAAAATTAATCTGTTGAACTGAAATGTGCTGGTCTAGGATGAGAGATATATCTGCTTCTATGAGAGTGCAGCTGTCAGCTTTTCCTGTCCTTTTCCTTTCCTGTTTAGTAATGCAGAGTTTACACTACACGATTTTAGGCCCAATTTTCACTAGCCGACAAAAGCCCCAAATCATAGGCAAATCGGAGCTCGCTCCTGTGAGCGACGAACGCAATGTATGAATTATCAAAGATAATTGAGAAAAGCGCTGACACACGGCCGATGTCAGCATGATATCTAGCATTTTAAATATCTGGACCTGCCTGTGATTCTAAATTGTGCAAAATGAAATATGTTTTGACTGAATACAACTGCAGCGTTGACCTACAGCCAATGAGAGAGCAAGAAACGGGGTATGAGAATTTTCAGGAGGAGTCCTTGACAAGCAGACAGTTGTGTAATATGAACGGTACCTCAATCTAACGTCTTTGAAAGTCGTGTAGTGTGTAGGAGGCATAAAGTGATTTAAATGTTGCGGTTGTTGCTTCAGAAATGTATCAAACATTTTTCGTATGCACTGTTCCATTGGTTTTCTCTGCGAGTAGATCACATGACCCTGTCGCAAAAGCTACAATGGATTTCAAACCCTTATCCTCAGGTGTGCGCACTGTCCTGACAAGCGAGTGACCAACAATAAGTAAAAGACAATGAAATGGAAAGCGCGCAAGAGTAGAGAAAGGCATCGGGAAAAAGAAAAGAATTAACAGAAAACATCACCCACGTCTCACAAACCACTGCCTCAACATTATTTTCTTCTGTGTTTCCCCCCGTTGTGTGCAAATCAGTGCAATAACAGGTGCAAGCTCATATTTCATGTTGTTTGTTGGCATGTTATCACAAATAAACTCTCCCGCTGTTATGTGCGTGGGTTTGTGAAAAAGCGGTAATGATTCTGAATGTGTCTGAAAAACCAGCAAGGAGACTGTCTGAACATTTTGTTAATTTATAGAGAGAAATGCACATTCTCTCCACTCTCCACGAACACTTGGATAAGCCTAATAGTGCATATTTATCTAGGTTATCTAACATTAGAGCGAGCGGCCATGCTAAGTGGCTAAGGTTATGCTACTTACGTTTCAAATGATAAGCCATGTTTGAGGTCGATGAATGATAGGCGAACATTTGCCTGCAGAGTGTCTTGGGGTCATCCTTTACCCTCTCTAAATTATCCCACACATGGATTTCCTGCCCGACATAATTAATTACTGCATTACTAGCTGTGAAAACGATCATGTCTGTCCGTCACTGACTGTATGACTTCGCCACTGCCTGTGGAGTTTTTTTTTCTGCGACCAACCGACCAATCAAAACTTGGTCGACCAAGACTCTTCTCATCGACTAACGTTTGGTCGACTATTAGGGGACATCCCTACTCAAAATGAACAGCAATACATACAGATGTTAAACTTCAGAGAGGCCTGAATCTGTGCAATTTTGCTTTAAAAAGGTTAGACCCTTCAGCAACATCTGACTAACAGCAACTTAATGCAACAATTGTGGGTGAAAGTCAAAACATTTACATGATTTTAGATGTTCAAACACTTCAGTCACCATAAGCCATTCATTTTTATTGGCACATTCTGAATCCAAACAACACCATATAGTACATACTCAACATAAAAGACATAATGTGATGCAAGCACACAAATCTGCTGATTTTTCATACGCTTGTTTTAGCCCCAATTCTGCCAATCAGAATAAGTGCGCCAGTGCAGTGGAAATTATGGAACAAACCAAAAGAAAATTTTTGTTGTATAACCAAAAAATGTTCTTCATGTGGTAAATATACTAGTTTAATTAAACACACAAATGTTATTTAATCTGACTAAATCAACCTGACAAATTAGGTTATACCAATCAAAATTTTCATGGGTTAATTTTAATTACAAAACCTACAGTTCCGACCATGAATTCTGATTGGATGAGCCATGTTATGGTGTTTTTCAAACAACATTTTTGCACCCTTGTAGGGCACTGTGGAAAGGGGGCACCGCTCAAAAAAGTCATTTCAAGTGAAAGTAAGAAAACATTTGTTTCACAAAGGGCCCATCCATCATGTTAGAGAAGGGCACATTCATACAGTAATGCCATACTCCCTTCAGAGTGCCCACATCAAGAGCTCTGTCCTTCGGAGTGAGTTGGGCATAAAGATGATCACTTTCAATTGGAATTTGCCCTCTGTAATGCACCATGTTCCTATGTTTCCTAGCAACCATAAACAGCCTGCAGTTAAGAAAATTAACTATATTACTTGGAGAAAGAATTGCTTATTCAGATTATTATTACTAATACAACTGCTTAATAAAAACTTTCATCATATTGCTATTGCCGCTGTTTTAAAAAAAGCAAGAAGCCACTCAAATCCTGTAACCCACAGCCTCCTTTGGCTTATTGCATAATTTTTTATTAAAATTAAAAAATCCTACAATATTTTAATTATATTAAAATTAAATTCATTAGATCAAGAAGAACCAGATCCTGAGGAAACAATTGTAGGTTACCACGTTTTTTCAGTATGCACAACCAATAACAAAAAATCAATAGGATTATGGCTGCAACAAAATTACACCTTTGCAACTTTTGCTTTCACACGGAAAAATCTAAACTGTGCTGCAGTGGGCAAGTTGCCCTTTTTTTTTTAGATTAAACAATGGTCTAGGTTTACTTCAAAGTCTATAAACTCGTTGCGCATTTCAATTTCATAGCAAAATTCCATCAAAATGATTTTTTTCATTTTTAACAAAACAAATTTAAACACACCAGAAAGACCCAATTTTCTCTTGTTGTAGGATAATAGAGATCAGAAAAAAGTCAAAACCTCTGCAGCGTGATTACAAATGACTGCTCTGGAGGAAACTTTTTTATTTAATTGAAATATTTCTGATTTTATTTTATTTTAAACAATTCAATTTGATATAATTTTGTTATGAAATTGAAATCTGTAAATCTTAAAATATTAGTTTTTCCCATGGCTTGCCCCAAAACTCTTTGTTCTCACATCAACAAACCTCAAACAGACACAAACATTGAGCTAAATGCTACCTGAAATATTGCCCAACTTTCTGTACTCACATGTAACTGAACATCAAAAGGTGCCAAATGTGTAATTACATGATTATTACTAATGAATTCAGCAGAATAATGAAACTCTGTAGCAAGTAACAAATGATGTTGGCACAGGGGTGCACAAAACAAAATAAGCAAAGCAAATAAATGCTGAAAACAAAACAGAAATAAAAAAGCACAACAAAATTAAGCCACAACATGACGGAAATAAGCCACATCACAACAATATTAAGCCACAACACAACAACAAAAATGGGTGTTTAAAGATTTTTATTTTGTGTTCATTTTGTTGTGGCTTAATTTCGTTATGCTGTGGTTAATTTCCATTGTGTTTCCAACATTTGTTTGCTTTATTTGTTGCTTTTGCTAATTTTGTTGTGTTGTGCACTGCTGGGCCACCAAAACAAATACTACAATAAATAGTTTCATTAACACAAATCCGGTGACAGTGAGACATTCTGGAACTCCTTCGCAATAACGCACATTTCATTTATAACTAAAATGTTTGTTTATTTTTCAACAATGAACTGAATATTCACATTTCAATACACTGATTATTGTGTGATCAACGCAAACTCACATCCATGATACTTTAACCTTGCGGCCATTATTTCTTTTAATTTATGCTGAACACTGAAATACTGCCTACCTCGGCACACTACAGTAATAACAGTGAAGTGAGCACAGCGCCCGCCTGTCTGTGTGTGTTTATTTCTGGAAGCCCCATCTCTCTGCAACATGGCCGATATTGCTACCTCTTAACATTATTATTGTTACAGCCAAACAACCAAAGCCACCATATAAACACAATAAACACAGGCAAAGCAACTTGCGTCCAATAATGCACACACTGTAAGCAAATAGTTGATGGTTTTTATACTCACCATTTGATGATGGGGGCCGTAAGGGATATTTGTCTCTTGAAAAAAGGCACTAAGGGCTGTCTGTGAATGAAGGATGACAACACAACATTACTCCTAATACTATGTAATAGTAGTACAGTGTTTCCCACAGGATTTTGTGAGACTGTGTTTGTTTGTGTGTGTATGTGTGTGCATGCGGGGGGGGGGGGGGGGGGGGGGGGGGGGGGGGGGTATGGGGTGTGCTGACTGGGAGTTAGAGATGCTTTGCCAAAGCAATGGCGCAAAACACAACCGTAGAGATTTTTTATGTTATCATGAGAGGTGTAAAAATATTTTCGGGCCGCCACAGTCTAGGTCATTAATGGGAAACACTGTAGTAATACTTAGATAGGTTTATAACACGCTAGACTGGAAAACTATGGGGGCTTTACTAATTTGTGAGAGCTGAGAATGGATGTATTTGTGCATGTAGGCTGATCAAATTAAAAACGAAAGCACAATTTGTGTTCGTATTCAACACTGCTGGTGGTGTGCAGTCTCTGTAATCTGTCAGCGGTCATCTTCATTGCATAATAGCATGGAAAGCTAGTAGTGTGTCATGAGTAAGGATTATAGTATTTAATCTGGAGTATACTCTAATTGGATAGAAGCCTACCTCTGTTGAGCTTTACTCAAATGTTATAGTATATATAATGTAGATATATTTAAGGTGCTGTTCGTTACCAAAAATAATACAAATGCTTTTAGACTATACGGTTTCAACGAGGAAGTTAAACGTTGTTATTAGTCATTAATAGCACTGTTATTTCGACACGCTAACAGCAACTGTGTGTGCAGTGCATCACACAAACAATGCATTGCATGGTGTGCTCGCGCTGCACTTACCTCAAATTGCCAGTGTGCCGCTTGCAAAAGCTGTTTCGCCTGCTCTGCGGCACATCCAGCTGTCAGGACGAACTGGTTTATCATAACTTGATGCTTGAGTTCATCCATATTCGTCGACATTTACTTCCGAGCCACGAATAATAGTGCTTTTTCCGGGACAAGATTTTGAGATGAAGTCTGTCCGCTTTTTTCTTTCAATCGTCCACCATCACAGCCGGCTGAGCAAACAATTATTTACTGTAGGAGCGCTAGTGTAAGGAGCGCCAGATGATTGACAGCACGAAGCAGCCAATGAGAGCGGGGCAGAGGTCATGGGAAGTGTATGCTTCTGGAGTCCACGTTTGTTGTGTTTCTGTTGACACTGGTTTACTGTGGCTCATAAATTGACGCGCTCGATATAGATGTTCATACAGTGTGAAATTATATATTCTCAAACAGAAAAGAACAAAGCATGTGAACTGCATGGCGTAGAAATCAGCGCAAGTTGAAGTTGCTCTTTAAACAAAACACTACATATCCCGTCATGCAACGCTTTGTTTGTTAAATTCTAGATGGCAGATTTTATGAATGACGGTATCGCCTGTCCAATTCCCATTCGAGCTATACTACTACCTTCCCAAATATGGTAAACAAATCTTCCAAAACCAATTAAATCACTAAGATCTTAACAGAGACGCCGCGTGTTACTTTAGCGCAGTCCCATAGCATCCCGCTTGTAGTTTGCAGTATTAATTAAATGGTAAGCTTATGAAGACAACTTTTAATATAGGAATAAAATAATTTAGGAATAAAAATCATGCTCGACTGTACCCATCTAAAAGACTATGCATGATATTAGTTTTGGTGTTAATGTATAATAATATTATCATAATAAGCAATACGTTTATGTTAATATGAAACACTAAAGGGCGATATTATCACATGCATCACCAATATTTATGTGGAGAATAAATTTAACTTAATGTAACTTAATGCAACAAACAGTGGCGAAATATACATTCTCTACTGAAGCTTTAGATTTAAGCATTCACAAGTGTTTATTTTCTATTCACTACAGCTGAAACAACGACGCACATGGAGAAGACCAAATGTACAAAATAACTACATTTCCCACTATCCTTTTCTCTCTGAGAAACTCTCGCGAGACTATGTGTTCCTCAGAGGGGAGTCTTTGCTAACGTTCTTGTTTTTTTTTTATTAATTATTATTAATATATATATTATTTATTATTATTTTATTTTTTTTATTTATTTATTTTTTACCAATTTTACATTATTTACTTGACGTCTACAATGAGTTAAGTGGATTTGCATTAATTAGTTTTATTTATTTATTTATTTTTTTTTCATAAAAGCTAAAACGTCGATCCAGAAGTTGGATCATTTTATCATGAGAGATGGGAATGTATCCATAGCGGAGGATGCAAACGATATCCAGCTCACTGTCCAAAGAAACCTTCTGTTATCTACATATTCAGTCCTCAGCATTCACATCTAAAAATGGGTTCAATACTTAGACGGGGAATTGCTGGCGTTGAAGACATCGACATTCAAGCTAATGCTGCATACAGATATCCCCCCAACTCGGGTAAAATATTACTTTTGTAAAAGTGTTGACAAATGTTGTCAAAGTATAATGCAGTTTTTTTTTCGCTTACACTATTGTACTGTTGCTCCTTCAATAGTGTTTGTAACATTTTGCCCTCTAACAACACTTTAATTTTTAAAATTCCTGTAGCCTACCATTTCTTCAGTTTTCTACCGTTTTTCTGTTGTCTTTTTTTTTTTTTTACTACTAAATTGGTTTAAAACAGCGGCTTGTGTGAATGTGTACATAAAAACCCACTATTCTGATGTCCACGTAAATGTATTGAAATCTGTATGTGTCAATTCCATCTAGTGACCAGTCATTTTAGATTATAATCTCCCTAATTTCATTATTGCAGGATATTATTTCACCAATAATTTTTTCATGGGTGGAAAAAAGTTTGATATGTCCCATCCTGAGTGATACCTTTTTGGAGAAAATATGGATTTGAATTTCCTAGGCAACAGACCTGTGCAGGTAACTTTTACTGAAACAGTCTCAAAACTTTCCAGTCTTCACACCTCACATCATCTTAACTAAAAAGATAAATTAATCAGTTGCCCCTGTTTTCCTCAGTTTCCCTATGTCACTCCTGCACCGCATGAGCCAGTGAAGACGTTAAAGAGTTTGGCGAACATCAGGAAGGATTCTTTACGCCTTGTTGGGTAGTTTTGAAATTATATTTTATTGTAAAAGGTCTTAAAGGTTATTTCAAAGTATTATTTGCAGTTTTAATATTCTTGTCAGCGTCTTGTTTTTTTACACTTTAAGAAAAAACTCTGGATCTAAATGCTGATTGTTCAATACAGTTCACCAAGCTTCTGTTTATAACACTGCATTTGGACCCATAGAGGGACCCTTAGTTTACATGTCAAGGACATGTTCTTTTAGTGGATGGATTGTACTTACTGAATTTACTTTAAAATAACGTTTTAATGAAAATGTAATGACCTTAATATTTTTTATTATATACCTGTATATTTATTATGCAGACACTCAGCCGTGTGTCATTCCTGACACTATTGAGTTATGCATGAATATATTTACAATATTTACAATATAGAACAGCCTTTAATACCTAAGTGCTTAACACTATGCTGAAAAAAAAGAAATGGGTGGGATTTTGACAGTCAACTTCAACACTCTTTTTTTGTTTTCAAAACATCCTCTCAATTTTCCAGTTACAAGGATGATTCTGACAGCACACAAGAGATCCAAGAGCACTTTACAGTGTTGAATTTTGCTTTGATACTAATGCCAGAGTGGCTATTACACTATACTTCCAGGCCTTTGTGGAGTTTGCCAATGGGATGGCAATGTGATTTTCCACAGAGTAGTCCTTAGGGTAGCGTTTCTGCCGTTAAATGATAATGCGTGTTGCTAAATCAGTGTGTTTTCACCAATGCCTGTTGTTCACTTTGCGAATAAGTGAATTTCTTACAGCATACCAGAAGATTAGAAGATAGAAACTTGGTAGTCTCAGTTGCTTTCAAGAATCACTTGTGCTGTTTGAGCCCAAAGAATCATAAACACATAACAGCTCTCTTAGCAATTTAATTAACCATGGAAACAGTGGTGCGATTATTGCTTGGTCTTCATGAATACAAATGTCGATCATATCATCAAGTTTCACTCTTTGTCTATATGTTTGTGAGAAATGATGAATTGAACATTACTATGTAATGATACCTGCACATATGCTCAGACATGTTGGTGAAAACCACAAAACATTTTTTTTTTTAAGATACAGCCCCAAGAGCCCTTCAATGGTTTCTGAGATGGTCAAATATATGAGAGGGATGAATCAACAATTTTCTCTGCCATCATTCAAGATTGATTTCAACAAATGGAAGCCTGAAGAGGTGTGATTTTTCTATGATTACATTTCTGTAAAACCTCAGACACTCATTTGCACGTGTGCCGGATCCTCAAGTTGTTTTGAGGACTTTGTAAAACAATGCTGAAACAATTTTGTAGAGTATTGCACTTAATGTGTTCATTCAAAATGAAACATTTCGATAAAATTTCATATTTTTCTGTTGCTGAATATTTATCTGGACAGAGGGGTTTTCCCTTTGGTCGTTCAGGCAATAGTGGATGATGGAGATGGTTGGTGGAAAATGATTATGACCATATCATAATTGGAATATTTATATAACATTTCACACTGTTGTCTCACAGGGCATGCACATGTTCTCTTGGCAGCCTTTGAAAGGGTGTGTATTTCAATTTTTTGAGAGTTAAGTTTTTATTAGAATTTTTTATTTTTTATTTATTTTCTTATTATTAGAAAATGCCAATTTGACAAAGGTTGAGGCCATTTTGTCATATGTTTTAAAGTGGTATTTTGAAAATGTAATTAGAAATTGATCAGCGTAATCATTTTTCAAAATGACCTGATACATCTACTGTAAGTGACCTAATAAATGTCATGTGGCATTTTCAGAGAAATTTAAAGGGATAGTTCACGCAAAAATGAAAATTCTCTCATTGTTTACTCACCTTTATTCCATCCCAGATGTGTATGACTTTCTTTCATCTTCTGAACTCAAATGGTGATTTTTAGAAACATTTCTCAGCTGTAGGTCCATACAATGTGTATGGGTGCCAAAATTTTAAGCTCCAAAAATCAAGTCAACTTTAAAGTAATCCATAATACTCCAGTGGTTAAATCAATATCTGAATAAGCGATATAATAGGTGTGGGTGAGAAACAGGTCAATTTCACATTCTTCCTTTTGTGTTTTTGGTGATTCACATTCTTCATGCATATCGCTCCCTACTGGGCTGGGAGCAATATTTTTAGCAAAAAAGTACTTAAATATTGATCTGTTTTGCACCCACACCTATCATATCACTTCTGAAAATATGGATCAAAACACAGGAGTCTTATGGATTACTTTTATGATCCCTTTATGTACTATTTGGGGCGTCAAATATTTGGCACCCATTTTTGGTATGGAACTACAGAGCTGATATATTCTCCTAAAAATCATATTTTGTGTTTTGCAGATGAAAGAAAGTCATTCACATCTGGGATGACATGAGGGTGAGTAAATGATGAGACAATGTTCATTTTGGGGTGAATTAACACTTTAAGATATGCAATTCAAAGTTAAATCATTCGCACCATTGAGTCAGTCATTAACCAGACAGCATTTTATAGCATCGAAATAGTCTATTCGTTTATGGTCTATTATTTTACAGTAAGTACTCATTTTATTCATGAAAATATGATTGCTTCAGTAGGCTTCCAACAAGAAACAACAGACATTTTTAACTCTTAAAAATGTAATCAGTACTCTCATTCTTGTGGTTTACCTCACCAACATAAGCATCAGCATTATAATTATTATTAATATCACACAGTCAAATTAAAGACAACAGTGACATTTGAGCATGACATGTAATACAATTAGAGAAAGTTTTCTTTTGAAAACAGAATTTGTTCTGTTTTAGATAATATGCATTCTCTCATTTGCAGCAGGTTGATGGCAGTTTCTCAGTGAAGCCTTTGAATCAGAAGCAAATAGTAAGTATTTTTTGCAACTCATCTTTCTCATTATTGGGTGTTTTTGTGTCTTAAACCAACTGATGATTCTCTCTTGCCAAAGTATAAATTATTGTGGCTGTGTGATTATGTTGCTTAAATAATTGGATTCTTCATTAAACAGGCTTGATCACACTGTTAACTACATTTTTCCACTCCATGTTATGATGAAGTAATCTGTATTTGACTATGCATCACCTACTTGTTTTTTTAGGTGGACCGTGTCAGCTATCTGCTGCAGGAAATGTATGGTATTTAAAACAGAAACAATCAGGAGACAAAGGTAAATCATGTCCCTATGCCAGAGTGATCAGCAGAAATTATGTTATAAAAAGTTATGACATTGATTTCTGGAAATATTATATCCATCCTGCCATTTCCTGTCCTTGATTTCACCTAATTTTTCAGTCAGCAGGGGATGAGATCAGTGACAACAACAACGAGTGTGTGTGGTCTGTTTATCAGACCGGAGTGACACACTCATTCTCCCTTGCAGGCACCTGTGTCTGTGCAATGCCTGTGCTGACACTCTGCGTTACCAGGCCAACAACTGTCCTATCTGCAGACTCCTTAAGTGCTCATTAATCAGCGCCAGAGCTTCCTGTATTTCCCCCCCATTATTATTTAGATTTGTTCTGCTGAGTAAGTTGAACATTTCAATTGGGTATGGAAATAAAGATAAATGGCTAAATGAGCATTTTGTTTTTCATTGGTTATAGATTGATAAATCATTGTTCTTTTATTCCTTTTTTTTAGTGATTGAATAGAAACTAAGGCTGACGCTATCATGCAGTGCAGATCATGTAACTGAAGAACAATGCCACATGCTGGATATGTCATGCCATAATATGAATATGCTAATTTAATGGTGTCAAAAATGTTTTTTTCCTTTTTAAAAAGTAATTGACATCAGCTCATTAATGTTTTAGCTTACTGAATTACAAAGTATTGTTCATTCTGAGGACCAATCTGTCATGCAGCACCTGTGTGTTTATGCACACTGCACTTATTTGTGTGAATAAATCACGACCGTCCCTTTTCTTCTAACTGTTCCAGCATTCAGAGCCCTGCTTCAGATCCGAGCTGTTAGAAAGAAAATGGCCTCACTCTCTCCCCTGTTTCCTGTAGCCCAGTTTTGTCCTAGAGCTCTGACCATACTGAGCATTCGGTAAAAGTCACACACATACTTCATTCCATAACCGTCCTCTTTTCTGCTGTGTTTCTACAATAGTATTGATTCTTCCAATGGAATCGTGCTGGGCTTGAAACACCTTTAAAACTATTAATGTTCTGCAAATGCATGTGTGTCAGGCAGGTGCAGCAGGCTTTCATTATTAAATAATGTAATCACTATTTATGAAACAGAACTGAAGACACTGTGACAATTTCAAACAACCGATCAAACATGAAATACAAAAGTATGCTTATTATTCATACCAATGACTAAATATCTAAATATGTTAAATTGTTTTGATGCCAAGACCTTATTTTGACAGATCCCACAAATTCTTGATGAATGCAGTTTTCTTTCCTGTATTAATCTATATTTTTTTATGAAATTGGAAATATTGAAGGGCTCAACTTTTTTTAAAGCCTTCTTCTAGCCTTTGGATCCATCACAGCCATGAATCCGATTTGCTACCTGCTAGTCACTTACAGGTGGTATTAGGGGTTTGGACATTCTCATCCTAGAGAGCACTTGATTGGACAAAAATCTGTCTAACTCAAGATGAGCCATCAGAATTTTTGGTCTGTTTACCGGAAGAAAAATTATATTTTAAACATGTGTGCAGTTGAATTCATAAGTTTACATACACCTGAGCCAAATACATTTAAAGTTAGTTTTTTCACAATTCCTGACATTTAATATTAGAAAACATTCCCTGTCTTTGGTCAATTAGGATTATTATTTTAAGAATGTGGAATGTCAGAATGATAGTATAGAGAATAATTTATTTCAGCTTTTATTTCTTTCATCACATTCCCAGTGGGTCAGAAGTTCAAATACACTGTGTTAGTATTTGGTAGCATTGCCTTTAAATTGTATAACTTGAGTCAAACGCTTTGGGTAGCCTTCCACAAGCTTCTCACAATATGTTGCTGGAATTTTGCCCATTTCTCCATACAGAACTGGTGTAACTGAGTCAGGTTTGTAGGCTTCCATGCTGGCACACCCTTTTTAGTTCTTTGTTGTCTTTAAGCCATTTTGCCAAAAATTGGAGGTATGCTTGGGGTCATTGTCCATTTGGAAGACCCTTTTGCGACCAAGCTTTAATATCCCGGCTGATGTCTTGATGTTGCTTCAAAATATCCACATCATTTTCCTTCCTCATGATACCATCAATTTTGTGAAGTGCACCAATCCCTCCTGCAGAAAAGCACCCCCACAACATGATGCTGCCACCCCCATGATTCACGGTTGGGATGGTGTTCTTCAGCTTGCAAGTATCACCCTTTTTCCTCCAAACATAATAATTGTCATTATGGCCAAATAGTTCCATTTTTGTTTCATCAGACCAGAGGACATTTCTTCAGAAAGTAAGATCTTTGTACCTATGTGCACTTGCAAATTGTAGTCTGGCTTTTTTATGGTGGTTTTAGGGTAGTGGCTTCTTCCTTGCTGAGCAGCCTTTAAGGATATGCCGATATAGGACTCATTTTACTGTGGATATAGATACTTGTCTGCCTGTTTCTGCTAATATCTTCAAAAGGTCCTTTGCACTTTTCACACCAAACTCCTTTCATCTCTAGGAGACAGAATGCATCTCCTTCCTGAGTGTTGGCTATATTGTTTGCTTGGTCCCATGCTGTTTATACATGCATAATATTGTTTGTACAAATGAACGTGGTACCTTCAGGCATTTGGAAATTGCTCCCAAGGATGAACCAGACTTGTGGAGGTCCACAATTTTTTTTTCTGAAGTCTTGGCTGATTTCTTTTGATTTTCCAATGATGTCAAGCAAAGAGGCACTGCATTTAAGGTAGGCCTTAAAATACATCCACAGGTACATCTCCCATTCAGTTCACCTCCTATCTGAAGATAATTGTCTAATTGTCTAAAGGTGTAACGATCCACACCGTCTTTAGTTTGTGTACCTTTTATTTTAAGTTTTGGCACCTTTTATGTTCCATATTATTCTTTGTTTATGCACTCTTATTTTGAAAGTCTTGTCATGTCCTGTTTTCCCTCCTTGTCTATGTGTCTGGTTTTCATTGGTTTATTGTTTGATGTTAGGAGAACGTTTCATGTCAATCCTGCCCTCTTCCGTGTTTCTGCCTGAGCCCTCCTTGGAAGATTCCCAGTGTTTATCTTGTGTTTATACCTTTGTTTTCCCCTTGTGGATGTTTCATTTGTTCCTGTGTTTATACTTCCCTTTACTTTATGGTATTCAAATAAAGCTGTACCTGGATCCTCACTCCCTCGTCTGCCCACTTCGTTACAAAAGGCTTGACATCATTTTCTAGAATTTTCCAAGCTGCTTAAAGGCACAGTTAGCTTATGTATGTAAACTTCTGACCCACTGGAATTGTGATATTGTCAAAAAAAAAAAAAAAAAAAAAAAAAACGTTTAAAGGGATAGTTCACCCAAAAATGAAAATTATCTCATCATTTACTCACCCTCATGCCATCCCAGATGTGTATGACTTTCTTTCTTCTGCTGAAAACAAAGGAAGATTTTCAGTAATATCTCAGCTCTGTTGGTCCATTCATAAAAAGAGAATAGTGGCCAGAACTGTGAATGTCCAAAAAGCAGATAAAGGCAGCATAAAAGTAGTCCATACAACTCCAGTGGTTAAATCAGTCTTCTGGAGGTGTATGATAGGTCTGGGTAAGAAATAGATCAATATTTAAGACTATTTTTACTATAAATCTCCTCCCAGCCCAATAGGTGGCAGTATGCATGAAGAATGCTAATTGCCAAAAACAAAATAAGAAGAATGTGAAACTCTGATCACTCAAGCCAATCAGTTAACAGCTTTAGCATAGTTTTCTATAATTGGAGCCAGTGCAGCAGTGTAGTTTTATTACTGTTGTTTTCGAATGGACCCGCATAGAAGATCTGTGACATATACGGTATATGACTTTATTTACATATGAGCGTTTGATTTTATGGCATTGGTGTTATCAATGTTAAACACTTTTTTTATGTTTGAAAAAAAAAAATAGTACAAAAAGTTGTGGAAAATAAAGTTCAGAGGCTGCTTAAATATGCATATTGTGATTTTTTTTTTTTCCCAGTCTGTTAAAAAGTTATTCACATTTGAACTAATATTTTCACACAAAAATATTTGGTGATGTACCCCATTGAATCCTCAAAATGTGGTGTAACCCATTTAACCCTTGTTAGTGTTAACTTAGTGTTAACTTGCTATGTTCGTGAAACAAAATTAAATAATACAAGAAAGAACAATAGACAAGTTGTCCTTTATGAATAAAAATTAATGTCAACATGCTACAAAATATTTACCCTCAGCGTTTATAGACAAAAACTGAACTAAATGGAAATTGCGGTCAGTTCCTCACATAAATCTGTTTAAGAAAACATGGAACACAGTGAAGTGCGTTTTAAGGGAGCACACTACACATGCAAATCAATTTTATAATGAATGAACCAAGAATTGTTACTGTGAGAATGTGTAGATAAATATGCTCATTGTTGTACTTGTATAAGTGGTGTTTTATAAAAATAATTTGACTGTATGGTTAAAATATTTTTATTAATGACATCTCGAGCATAGTCCTTGAAAACAAATAAAAATGTGCTTGAAAAATACTTGTATGTAACTTTGAAGCATCTGTACGAACCCTGCTAATAAGAAAGACATGATGTTTATAAGACTTAATGACTTCTATCTTCACTACATATCTTAAACAGCTCAAGTGATTACTTGGATGCCCAGGCTTCATCTTTTAGAAGTTTGCAGCTTCATGGTGGTTCAAGACTATGTACTTAATGCATTTTATTGTTTTGTATAATCAGCAAATGAACACTAAGTGCATCAGATAATTAGATTGTTATCCGATACGGACACATAGTATAATAATATGCTTATCCAGCTGAATTAATCATATATGTCTGTATCGTATATATTTGTTTTGTTTCTTACAGTAATGTGTGGCTGCCCCTTGCTCCTCCCTTTGAAACATGCAAAATGGGAAGTGGCACTTCTGAAAGCTTTAAAAAGCTTTACATGAAGGGGGCCATCATTTAAAGTGAAGAAAGTAAATAGAGTTGAAGAAAGAAATTTACATCCACTTAGCCAAATACATTCAAACTCAGTTTTTCACAATTCCTGACATTTAATCGTAGAAAAAAAGATATAGGTAAGTTAGGATCACATTCCCAGTTGGTCAAACGTTTACATACACTTTGTTAGTATTTGGTAGCATTGCCTTTAAATTGTTTAACTTGAGTCAAACGCTTTGCGTAGCCTTCCACAAGCTTCTCACAATAAGTTGCTGGAATTTTGGCCCATTCCAGACAGAACTGGTGTAACGGAGTCAAGTTTGTAGACCTCCTTGCTCGCATATGATTTTTCAGTTCTGCCCACAAATGTTCTATCGGATTGAGGTCAGGGCTTTGTTATGACCACTCCAATACCTTGACTTTGTTGTCCTTAAGCCATTTTGCCACAACTTTGGAGGTATGCTTGGGGTCATTGTCCATTTGGAAGACCCATCTGTGAATGAGCTTTAACTTCCTGGCTGCTATCTAGAGATGTTGCCATAATGTATCCACATAATTTTCCTTCCTCATGATGACATCTATTTTGTGAAGTGCACCAGCCCATCCTGCAGCAAAGCACCCCCACAACATGATGCTGCCACCCCCATGATTCATGGTTGGGATGAGTTATTTGGCTTGCAAGCCTCACCCTTTTTCCTCTGAACATAATTATTGCATTATTGCAAACAGTTCAACTTTTGTTTCATCAGACCAGAGAACATTTCTCCAAAAGTAAGATCTCTGTCCCCATGTGCACTTGCAAATTGTAGTCTGGATTTTTATTGCGGTTTTGGAGCAGTGGCTTTTTCCTTGCTGAGCGGCCTTTCAGGTCATGTCAATATAGGACTTGTTTTACTGTTGATATACATATTTGTCTACCCGTTTCCTCCAGCATCTTCACAAGGTAATTTGCTGTTGTTTTGAGCTTGATTTGCACTTTTTGCACCAAACTACGTTCATCTCTAGGAGGCACAATGCATCTCCTTCCTGAGTGGTATGATGGCTGCGTAATCCCATAGTGTTTATACTTGCATAATATTGTTTGTACAAATTGTAGTCTGAATGTTGTAACTTCAGGCATTTGGAAATTGCTCTCAAGGATGAACCAAACTTGTGGAGGTCCACAAATTTTTTTTCTGTGGTCTTGGCTGATTTCTTTTGATTTCCCCATGATGTCAAGCAAAGAGGCACTGAGTTTGAAAGTAGGCCTTAAAATACATCTAAAATAGAGGTACACATCCAATCGACTCCAATTAGCCTATTGTCTAATTTTCCAAGCTGCTTAAAGACAGTTAACATAGTGTATGTAAACTTCTGACACACTGGAATTGTGATATATTCAATTCAAGACAATCTGTCTGTAAACAATTGTTAATTACTCATGTCATGCACAAAGTAAATGTCCTAAACGACTTGCCAAAACTATAGTTTGCCAATCTGAAATCTATGAAGTGGTTAAAAAGTGCTTTTGAGTAAATTCACTGCTGCTTATCTATGTCAAGCACCTTTAAAAGTAATGTATATTTGTATGTAGTTACATAGTTTTATAATAAAGTGTTGTGCACAAAAATGGGTCACTGTGGTTATTTATCATAGGGCATGATCAATAATCAATTGCCCCCTTCAAAAAAGATATAAAAACAGCAAAACTGATGTACTTTACTAATAACCTTCATGTTCACTGAAACACACATAGATAATAAATGCACATGAAATGAGGACAGAACTTAAACTTGTTAAGCTTAATTGACAGCACTTATGGCATAATGTTGATTATCACAAAAAATGATTTTCTAAAAAAAAAAAAAAAGCAGACCATTTTTTGCCACAGACCATTTTTTACCAGACGGTGGCAGTATATCCTGTTTTATAAATACGCTCACTCAAATTCTGTCAATCCCGAAACTGCATTAATGCTATATTTTTCCATAATTATTTTGCCCAGATTTAAGGCTCAACACTTTGCAAACCTGCTGGAAAAAACTGTTATATGTATAACACCGTGGTTGAACATACACGTGTATGTATATGTCTGCTGTCATTATGTGAGGAGAGGGAAGAGGTCTTTTTAGGCGGGACGTGTGGCGCGCTTCTTTTATTATGCTTCACTGTTTTCACTTGAGCGCCTTTCCTGGACTCTTGGCGCGTGCATACTACATTACCAACGACCTTTTCAGCGATTTAGTGCAGGCATGTATCAAACCTAAGAACGCTGTAAATACATTTTAGAAACTGATAAGAATTACTTATAAAACATAAAACACGCAATCAAGTAGTAATAAGTGTACCGCTTAAGAGGTTTATTACGTCAAATAAAAAAATTAATTCAAGAAACTTTAAAATATTTGAAACACACAATGAAAACGAACAGTACATGAAAAAAAATATTAATAATAATCATCATCATAATCCTAATAATAATGCGCCTGTCTCATTTCGCGCGGATAAGATGTGAGGTTGAAGACAGACACTGCTCGCGCAGGGACAATGACACGTTAAACCAGAGTGGATATAGCAGAGACGGGTCACTTCTATTTAAATGAATGGGAGAAATTGGAACGCTCAACCACGATGCTCTTAGTGCCCACCGGTCATCGGATGTGTAAAGGAAGTCCCACCTTAGACAGTTAAAGAGCCAATAACCTTTTAGATACAGACGTCACACGTCAATCAATTCGAGAACGCGCATGCGTAGTAGCTATACAATCCGGGAAAATAGCATTTTTAGCGTAATATGAGGCAAATAATCACAATATATGATACCAGTATTGTCATATTTTTTTTGCTGATTTTAAATATGTTCTTTGATCGTAATCTTGACCAACCATTTTTTTTGATTTTGGTGTTCTTCCATTTAAGTAGATAGGAGCTGCACTGCCATGACTGGAAATAGCCTCCCAAGAGCGTTCCAAAGATGGCCGACAGTGGCCTGACTTGCTAGATAGACTTTGGTTCAACTCTGCGGCTCTGAGCCAATCAGAGAGCGTCAACATTTAAAGGGCTATTAAGAAACAGCCAAAACGGTAGAGCGCAAAACCTTCTTCTCATTTCACTCGCTTATATTTCTTACTACGCCAGCCTGGATACAGTAAAGGTGTCTCTGCATGACTTTCTTTGTATAAGACAGGAGCTGAATGATACTTTACGCAGTATTGTTTTTGTGGATGCGCTCGTTTATCGTCTGCACCTGTTGCGCTGAGACGAACAGCAGAATCTAACGGACTGAGAGATATTGAAAGATCTGCGCACCACTACGGGTCAAACGCTCGAGCTCTGCGGTGTATTTACATGTCGGAGGTATGCATTTACATTGGGGAATTTAATCAAACGATCACACGCTCACATTGCGCAAGAATGAGAATAAATTATAAGCTTATAAAAATATTTGCCTCCACCTTTGCGGTGACGTTCTTTTATTATCCGTTTATTTTTAAAGTTTTAAATAATGTGTTTATGTTTTACAGATCTCTCACCTGAACGAAACTAAATAAAAGGGTGATACACACTGTGCGTCGCTTCCAAAATGCCAGTGTTAATGAGTCCCGAGATGGCTGATAAATTCAAAGAGAAATGGATGATGCTTCACCCGGAGGATCAGGACGATGTCGGCGGCTCTGCTCACTTTGACGACAGTCTCACCAGTCTGCACTGGCTGCAGAACTTCTCCATCCTGAGTGCCAACCCGGAGAGGACACCCAGCTCCGGCTGCCACCCGCAACACCTCTTCTACCACAAAAACCAGTTAGGGGGCACCGACTCACCCTCCAGCCCACCTGCCGGAGACACAGCCGCAACGGGGATGCCACAAACACCTGGGAATCCCACCGCGTCCTGCAGCAATTTGACGAACTCATATGGGCACCAACAAGCAAGCTACGTAACGGCGCAAATGAATCCTTCAGAGGAGATAGACTACAAAACAAACCGCTATGTGAAGCCCCCTTATTCATATGCCACTCTCATTTGTATGGCAATGCAAGCTAGCAACAAAACCAAAATCACCCTGTCCGCCATATACAGCTGGATCACGGGGAATTTCTGCTACTACAGATACGCAGAGCCAAGTTGGCAGGTAACATCACTGATCCTTTCTGGGAATCACTCAAGTGTCTTTTCTCTATGAAGTAGTATTTAGATCACGTTTATACCACATCCAGGTCTTAATGGATACAACAACAGGTGCACTGACCGAGTACAGGTGGATAGGAAACCTGAAGCATAGGATGCATTAACATTATAGGTGCATTGGTGTCACAACAGGGGACCCACACAACCAAAACACAGAGCCACAATGTAAATAAATATGGTAACCACACTTCAGTCATTTTGATCCCTGTATATTTTACGGTGCTTTACCGTTTATATTATTAAATGATATATAATAAAATTTAACCTTCTGCTTTTCACTTTATAAGGTATTTGTTACTCACCATAGTATTCACAGAGGGGCACATGATGACATGAAGTTCATCAGTAGTAAGAAATGAACAATAAGCATGTAGAGACAGTGCTCAGTGTCACTCACACAAACACTAAACACCATCAGGGTAACACACGTGAGATTTAAATAATGCAGTAAACATGAACTAAACTATATCAAATATAAAACAAAACACCCCAATGTACGTAACTGATATTAAAAATAAGAATGAAAAGTGGTGGTAACGCAGGGAATTCTGGAAAAGCCAAATATTTATTTATTTATTTAGCATAATTTTAACAATAACTTACCATAAAAAGTACATGTACTCTCTTGTTAAACATAATATACATTTTTACCATTAATTTTACGGTAAAATCATACTTATTACATGTAAACAATGTAATTATTACAACATTGTACTGTAAAATTAGACGTATTGTCTTTTAAAATATATTATAATTTTTCACTGTCTATTTTAAGGTAACTTTTAATTACCAATTAAAAACTTTTTACTGTAGCATTTTTACAGTTTTTTACTGTTAAAATTACAGACATTTTTTACAGTGAAGACCTGTGCACACATCTGAGATGTGTTAATATACTAATACCCTATGCAGGGTGATTGATGATGGAAGCTGAGACCACTACACCCTAGAGCACTAGGTGTCCTGAGGCCTCACTCCTTAATGAGGGATCCTTAAGGGAACTATGATCATATGAAACTTGGAGAGCTGCATTACTCGAGAGCCTTATATTCACCACATTTCTCCTCCTGTACACGCAATATTCCCCTCCCCATTTGGCACTGAACTAATGAAATAGGACACCTCTACCTGCAGCACAAAGGGATTGAATCGGAGCATATATGTGTGTTGTATTATTCTGCCACTAGAAGTTCAAGTGCATTTTACTGATACATATAACCATAATGTTATTTCCACATTGAAAGGAATGTTCTGGGATCAATACAAGCCAAGCTCAATCAGCATTTGTGGCATAATGTTTGAATAGCCTCTGTTTCGTTAAAAAAAGCACAAATTTACGTTCCAGTGAGGCACTTACATTACAATGGAAGTGAATGGGGCCAATTTTTGGAGGTTTTAAATTCAGAAATGTGAAGCTTATTATTTTAGAAGTGAACTTACATAAATTTTCCTGTTAAAACTCATGTATTATTTGAGCTGCAAAGTTGTTTAAATTGGTTTTGGGGGGGGGATTACAGTATTATGTCATCTAGGCAATGCATTTGTAAAATTGGGTATATCTACTTGCACAGAAAAGTTTTGTAAGTGATTTTATCACACTAAAATCATGTTAACATAAGTCTTGTGGCTATACTTTTGAAACAGTGAGTATTTTAACAATTACAGACAGGCCCCATTCATTTCCATTTTAAGTGCCTCAATGTAACCCAGATTTAGCCTTTTTTTTAAGATAAAAGATAAGTTGAAATAAATGTTTTGTGGTAATCAACATACCATAAATGCTGTTGACTGAGCTTAGCGTTAATGTAAATGAACATTTATAGCTTATTGAACCAGGAATATTCCTTCAAATGACTTTTTTTTTAGGTTAGTATAGAACTTTATAATGTTTTAATTATTGTGTTTTGTTCATGTTTTATGCCAATTCTTCAAATTCTTTTAATTAACAACAGATTTTTCCTCCTTCTCTTGCAGAATTCAATTCGCCACAACTTGTCCCTGAACAAATGCTTCATGAAGGTGCCCAGGCAGAAAGACGAGCCAGGAAAGGGTGGCTTTTGGCAAATCGACCCCCAGTACGCTGACATGTTCGTTAATGGCGTTTTCAAACGACGTCGAATGCCTGCCATAAACTTCACTACCCAGAGACAGAGCAAAATATTATCTTCTCCTAGCTCTTCTTATGGCTCTCAGTGCAACCAAACTGGCCAACAAATGGGAATGGGCCACTTCCAAGGAGCTGTCCCAGGAAACAAACGCAAGCAAGTCTTCCCCAAACGAGGCAGCAAGCAGGCCAGAGTCTCCAAGTCCCCTCTGTTAACCACTGAGATCAAAACATCAGAT
Source organism: Moxostoma hubbsi (assembly GCA_032164185.1). Classification (NCBI taxonomy): domain Eukaryota; kingdom Metazoa; phylum Chordata; class Actinopteri; order Cypriniformes; family Catostomidae; genus Moxostoma; species Moxostoma hubbsi. Next base: position 16,834,669 of record JAVLUX010000039.1, read on the forward strand.
GTACTGAGAGGAGACTTTGACCTTGCCTCTGTTTTTGATGATGTACTTAGTGGGAATGACAGCACGTTTGAGGATTTGGACATCAACACAGCGCTGAGCTCGCTGGGATGTGAGATGGAGGTGTCCACACAGAACCAGCACGGGCCTGGCTACAGCAATGAGGATGAGCAGGCTTGTGCTTACCTCGAGGCGCATGGCATGATGGGAAGCAGCATGGAGGATTTTCACCAACTGCACCACCAGCCGGTACAAGCCCATCCACAATATTATGAAGGAATGACTCTGTTCTCAGATCAGATTCAGTTGTATCAGCAGCACCCCTGGGACATTAAAGAGGAAGTCCAAGCCATTCCACTTTCCCTGGATCAAGGCTATGGCCTCTGTGAGGGATTTTTCTCTGAGATGCAACTGTGGGAGAGAGCAGAGTCCTATCTGTGAACACACCATTGTCTTTGCTGGTCTAAAAACCTATTGACTTTTGTTTTGCTACATTAGCATAATGAACTATTGAAGTTGAAAAGTTCTATGTAATTATTCTTTGTACTTCAAATTTTGTATGAACCTATACTGGTTCATTTTAAACTACCCTTGTTCTTTGAATTCTTGATTCTTTGTTGGGAAATTTTCTTGTGGGACAAATCTAGTTATCTAGGATAGTGACATTTTGTTCCTGTATTGATTAATTAATCTAATATATTCAGTTTAGTTGACTTGATATTTTAGGTAATGTCATGCTTTCTGAGTCTAACAAAAAAAAAAAAAAAAAAAAAATTGATATTTGAAGGAAACGAGATGCATCAAGCCAAAGTGCTTTACAAAATCATTTTCACTGAAAAACAAACCCGCACAAGCACTTTGAAACATTAGCTCAGTTTGTTGCCTGGTGATTTAGTCTAATAATTTATTTTCACTCTTTTTTGATGATATTATATGAGAGTAAAAAGTCTCCCTCTTTAAGATCTCTTTTATATTTCTAAATGCAAATGCTGTAGTCTCGGATTTATGATGAATTGTGGGTGGCAATGTCACAAGGCAATGACTGTTCTAGAAGTGTACTTGTATCGATTCTTTGAGAAATGGTCTCTAACGTGCAACATGAAACAAAATATATTCTGTACTTGAATAAAAAGATCAACCATCCGTAGGACTGCTTGTCAATATATTGCTTGATTGTTGCATATTTAATTACTTAATATACTGTTTCTTTTCATTATCTTTATTATTCAAATTAAATGTTACATTAAAATATTTATTGTGCAAGATTCCAAATAAAAGTTAATTTGGGATTATTGAGAATAGATTATAAAATAAATCACCATTCTCTTTGAGGATAAAACTACTTTTGATTCTCATGTTTTTAAATTATAACAAATCGATAATTTCCCTGGAAGTACCTCAAAATCTGTCAATAAAACACGCAGTAAAAGTTTTAACTTGCAAAAGCAAATGCTACGAAAAAGACTTCAGGGACTATACAGAGTTTATGTTTTGATAATACGTTAACCTATTAATACTTTTAAAGAGGTTCCCATCATCTCTGCTAGCGGGATAATTCTAGTCTAATTTCTGCTCATTTCAATTCCTTCCAAATGTGGCTCATCAAAATACATACTTCTCACCCTAGACACTCAAACAGTGCTCCATATTGTCAGTTACATTTGTCACGTGACTTTTTGTGATATATTGTCAGAGCAGTTTGATTACTGACATGGGAAATACAATAAAGACTTGCCCAGACAGGTCAGCATTTCTCAAATTGCATTCTGTTTAACATAAACAAATAATACTGTTATGCTTCACATCAGGGGTTTGCCTAGAGTGACCTTTACTCTTTACATTAGTATGAGGTGTCATGGAGTATCAAGCATTTGTAAATTGGCAGTTGTTGGTATATTAAGCAGCATTCCATCTTTTCAAGCAGGCTATGTTCTGAATAGCATTCTACAGTACTCTTACCATTGCTGCAAGACCTGGCTGACCTATTTGCTAAAATGTGCGGTATACAAGAAACCTTACTGCATGAAATACTGTATCCCACAAAATGTGCTCGATTGAACTTTAATTTGAAGTGTGATGGATGAGCTGGACTTTTATTTTTATTATACACATTATTTGATCGGGTTGTTAAATGTTAAGACGCTACACACTGAATTAAACATGCAATATGAAGCGGTCGTGACAACAATGCAGCATGCTACTGTTTGAAACATTTGTTGTGGAATAATGCAAATGGTTTAGTTTAAGTTTTTTACCCTAGAATGTAAATGTGGCTCAATAATTGCCTGGTCATCTACTTTTTTACTATAATTTTTTACATGAGTGGTCTTTTTTATCTGTCACTCCAGGTATTCCTCAATTAATGTGTCTTTGACCATGTGACCTGACTTTTTCTGAAACATTTAGTTGAATATTTTTGAAATGATCAGAGAATCTGCATCACTATATCCCTAAAACTCATATGTGGGTCCTATATAACCCGTATGTGTTTTCAATGGTAGACAATGCATTTAACACTGGCATTACTCTTGTAGTACATGTATTGTTTCCAATTGTTATGTTATTAAATATATGTTAAATGCCATGTTCACACTAATATTTATGTGTAGCATACAAGTATAGCAAGTTGTCATTCAGCCTATTTTATACAAAGTGCGAGACATTAATATCGATTACAGGGACAGTCCTCATGGAGCAACCTGAGGTTAGATACTCAAGGCAAGGACACAATGGTAATAACTCCTGGGACACTTCTTAATGTGTTTGAACAACTTTTTTAATTCAGAACGCTCCCACTCTGTACAACAAATACTGCATAGCTACATGGAGTAATATAGAACTATAGTGTCATACAGCAATATAGATAAGATTGTCATTTTACAAGTTTACAATTACGTTTATATGTATTTGTTTGTGTGGCATGTGTTGTTAAGATATTTCATATTACCGCCATTGATGGAAATTGCCCATATTTCTGTTATGCAGACTCTTTTACACTGTCACCCAAAAGCAATTTTCAATATGTGTGAAACTCTGCAGAATTTAATAAATTATATATCAACCGTTTAAAAAAAATATTAATAAAATTATCATTACAGTTAATTTCCCTTAGGGAAAAATAAGTCGTTTTTTTTTTTTTTTTTTAAAGAATAAGCATCTACATTTCACCTGGGTTTTTGGGGGAGGGGTACAGTGGCACATGCATTCTAGGGTTACAAATAGTACGCAGAATACATTTTATTCATTAAGCAGTAAGATATTATTCCATTCTGAACACAGACATTGTTTAGTAGAGCTGTGCGTTGTCCTTTAAAACAATCAAAAGAGATTGTTGACAACAGAAAACTTCACGAAATTGTCTTTTGTGAAGAACTTGGCAGTTTATCTTTTGTTTTAAAAGAATATTTGTGAACCAGTGTTCAGACAGCAAAGTCAAGGAGCAGTATGAGAGGAATGCTCTTTTTATTGACTTATGTTTTACTTGCTTTCAAGTTAATTTCCTTGCTTGCTGTGCCCCCCACCTCGAAAAATCCAGCTGCCTTGAATATCTGTGAAAATCCAATGCATTTGAGTGAAAAAAATAATACTTTCACACTTAAAATCTCTTTTTAATGAAAAAGAATAAAGGAAAGGGAGGATTAGTCAATTTCATCGGCTCTGCCTCCTTCTGCTGGAGGTCATGTGTAGAGACCCTTCGAAATCTGTGCAATAATTCACATTCCTTGAACATCAGGGAGAAGCCGGGATGGTAATTCCGACTAGCTGTGCTCAACAATTCCATGGTCATGGCAAGGGCACACATTCAAACAGAGTAACACATCTGTGACCAGTAACAGAATATGAATTCTGTTCACACCTCAAAAACATTATTTGCAGAGTCCCTTGTGGAAGTGACAGAGGTGACTTGCTGCTGTGATTACGGTGTTGGTGGGGTGAGAGGTGAGGTGCTGTGTGCCTCTCAGGGGTTTTTGGTCTTTGTGGAGGAGGGATGGGAGAGCTCCTTGGCGCTGGAGATAACATTATCTCCCCAGAAGCAGAGATTTCTGCCTATATTTACACGGGCACTGTCGCCACTCCGGCCCTGCACACAGACCTGTCAGCAAGAACAAGGACGGCTGTCACGGCAGGGCATCGCCACGCTGCTTTATGTCCCCTCGGGCACTGCTGGCAGCCCCTGATTACAGGTGTTATGGGCATGTCAGCCAGATCACACAGAGAGATGGCTAAGCCAGTCTGCTAAAAAGTCAGCAAAACACTGCCATCAGCCCTCAGTGTGTAAGTTTTACAATTAGAATTAATTGGTAGTATTCATTAAAAATGTTTTATTTAATAGATACAATAGATTTGAATAGAATATAAAATATAAGTGGAAAGAGGTAGGCCAATGTGTCTGGATTTGTCTTGCTTTCAGATGAGGTAAACATGATGAAAACGTGACCGACACCCTACCGACCTTTCTAACTTTGGCATTCAAGGCAACATTTCATCCTGGGCTTCAGCACAAATTCCTTCCTTTCATTCCTTCAATTTATTTTTCTTGTTAATATCTCTGCCTTTTCGCAAGACAAACGATGCAGCCAATGAACTGTGCTAGTCAGTTACACAGAGCACCAGAATGATTGTGAGTCTTCATCCCTAATCTTATTTAAAGCTTTACTAAACCAGCCCTTTCATTCCAGGCTGGATTTGCCAATGGTCACCAACAGCACAAGGTTAAAGGGCAAAGGTAATAAAATGACTCTTATCTCACAGAACTAAAGAGCAGTGGTGGGATGATGTTTTCTGATGGCTCTGCGTCAGTGAAAATGTGCTCATGTTTAATTGCATTCTGTACCTTGTTATGACATGTAGACAATTCAACATCTCTTTCCATGTATTGGAGCACACCATATCATACAAAACAACCATAACATTGCTATGAGTGTAAAAACAGCACATTTTATATACCAGTGGTTCGTGACCAAAAAATGGATCACAGGCCTGTTGTGATCACATACGCACATACACATACAACAGGGACATTACAATGCTAAATGCAAATAATACAATTCAATTAACCATATAATCATGGATAGTGAGAATGGCAAAATAAATAAGCTAATTGACTTCAAAGAGGAAAGAGAAAAGTTTTCCCATTTCTTTTGTTGTTAACGTCAAAGAGCATTCTGTGACAGTGTGTTCAATCAAAGTCATCAATATTTTGGTGCAAATTCATCTGTCACTTGGTAAAAGCCATTAAAATTAGGCAGATGCCAATATGAATAGGTTGTATGACATCCCTTAACCCTCGAAAACCATGAACAAAACTAAGTAATGTAAATAAGTAAAAATGACCCAGACTACATTAAATACAGGTTTAATTTCAACAAGGATAAACATGGTTTGTGTCAACCACAAAGTGTATTTTTCATATTGTTGGGCCTATGAAGTTATTGGTTATTAATACATTTCAATGTTTGATTTTAGGAACTTTTTTTAGTGTGTACCTTTGAACATTAAACAAATTTGAAATGTGAAATTCTGTGTCCTGAAACACAACCAATTGTGAATCACTGATCTTACCAATGTGATTATGTTACAAACTTACTTGCCATTTTACAATCAGCTTGTACTTTCACTTGTAATTTGATAACAAATAGGCCATTTTTGTAACCTGCATTTGTTTTTATAAAATTGCCAGCTATATTTTGGGCTCCTTGATGTGTTAATTTCATTGATTTTGCTGAAATCCACAAACAGATACACATCGCAATAAACTGTGCTACACTGCACTGTTTCAGTCTCTTTAAGAGCTGAGGTCTTTTCACTGATATCTGAACGAATAGAGATGCTATTAGGGAACACTTTAGAGGGCTGAAGAGCTCATTCAGAAGCCTTCTTGCATGCAGACATTAAATAGCCTCTTTTTGTCTTCTCTCCTCTTAATATGTCAATTCACCTTCATCAGGGGAAATTTCATTGTTGAGTAATGATCCATGACATATTTCTGTGATTATATTATGAAGACATAATGTATTATTTCCCTCTAATATGTTGTGGTAAGATCTCTCAATTTATTGGCTGTGTATGTCATTTTGCAAAGACTATATTAACTGATATATCATACTTATCTTAACTGTGCTTCATTTCATGCAGCCGACAGAATGAGCAATTCTCAAATGCAGCGTACCGAAAATAAAAACCGCAATCGTGATTGAAATTCAGAATCAGTCAATAGAGCCCTCCTAAATGTCACTCCTGCCTGCTCTTTTCATTTCTTCATGTCCTTTGTGGGCTGCTATAAAGCGTGGTGCATGCCCAGGATGGTTGGCAGGGTGGCTAGTGAAAAGCATTCCTCAGGGGTTTCTTAGATCTCTGTGGCTGTAAGAGAGAGAGAGAGAGAGAGAGAGAGAGAGAGAGAGAGAGAGAGAGAGAGAGAGAGAGAGAGCAGCCAGAGGGCAAAGTGTCGGGACACCCAGGACCAGAGGCAGTGTCCTGGAGCTCAGCCACACACTCTGTCCCATTCCAGACAGCAAAAAGAGAAAAACAACTGCAGTACCATTCTCTGGAACTTTTACCACCTACCCAGCCCACACAGACTTTGCTAGATATATTCTGTATCTCTGTTCCAAAACATAGTATACTGGTATTCTAATTATCATGGAACTGGTCATCAGCACAGTCTGCGACTGTCCCCGTGCAGCCCAGATTTTCTCGACACGTGGACAGTTCTCATCTGTGTGCATCATTGGCACAAGCACCTGCTGTTGACAGTACTAAAAGAATATCACAAAACAGTCGCAGTCTGGAATGCTGAAAAACATAGTATACCTGGGCCTTAATCCTAACCACTAACCCAAACCTTTACCCTAATCTTTACACTAAACCTAAGTCTAACCGTCCTCTGTTTTCAGTGTTATCTGAGCAAAAGAAGCACAATTTATAATATCATTGTTGTCAGATTTTACAGCTGATTTTAAATATGCTATTTGATTGTTATCTTGACCTACCATTTTGGGGATTTCAGTCTTTCTCCATTCAAGTAGACAGAAGCTGTACTTTTATGCCACTTGCATTCATAGAAAAGAGCTGCCTGGGAGCATTCACAAGATGGCATTCGAGTGGACTGAACTGCCTTGAAAGGGAATTTGCTGTAATATAATGCTAACCTAAATCTTTGTAACAACAAATGCAAATGTCATGCAATATTTTCACAGAATAACATGAATGTACATAATAATGACACTCATCAAATGGCAAGAGTAAATCTCCAACGAAGAGGTGCTAGAGAAAGAACATTTGCCAAGCATCGAACACATGATACTGAAACATCAACTGCGATGTGCGGGGCATGTCGCAAGGTTGGAGGGCACATCTTTTTTTTGGCAAACTTCATAAAGGAAAGCACAATAGAGGGGCCCCAAGAAAGCGCTTTAAAGACCAGCTCAAGAAGCAGCTTTTACTTGTCGGAATCCATCATCACTCGTGGCATAGCTGCATCAACACAGCCAGCCTCAAGTTTGAAGCTGACAGATGAGCAGCTGCTGATGACAAGAGGAAAAGATGGAAGAGCAGGCTGCCCTTCAGACACCACCAGCCCAGGGCTTCCCTTGTCCCAAGTGTGGAAATGTCTGTGCCACACGGATTGGGCTCCACAGTCACTTTCGAGTCTGCAGAAGATAGACAGACATCCTCCTCCACCCCGATTCTCGCAAGCGAGGGAACAAGCCAGCCATATGAAAGCCCAATGTAAAGTGCGGAGTGACTATTTGCACTAGGTGGAAATAGCACCTGCCACATAGTGTTGCTTTTTGCACTCAAATAGTCTGGTGGAAACCAAAAAATTAAGGAAAAACTGTACCCTCAAATGTAACTGCAAATAGCATAAACTGTAAATATGGTGTGGATGTGCTTTTATTAAGCTGACGACCTGGGTTCGGTTTCCCACTTTTCCTCATCCTAGCAGTTTTCTACCTCCGCTCTTAATATTTCCTTTAATACTTCTTATAAAAATAAAAATAAAATGAATATAGAGGTTGATTGCCACGCAGTGATTTGGTTACGGTGCCAGCCGGGAGATAAGAGAAAGGATTGAGCCATCTAAAATTAACCATGGTTTTACGGAAGGCATAGTTTTACTACAATTAATCATGGTGTTAATTTAGTTTAATTTTGTGGTTACTATGATTTTACAACAAAACACCATGATAAACTATGGTTACTCTAGTAAAACTATGGCTAATTTTTGTAAGGGAAGGTTAGGGTTAGGTTTAGGGATAGGGGTTGGTGAAGGGTGTCTGTGTGACTCTAAGTAAACACAAAAAAACACACTGCTGTGATGCCACTATACTGTATGTTAGTATTTAATTGAAAGTGTAAATAGTATCTATTGCTATTTTCATTTAGTGCAAATAACCTCTGCCTATAAAGTGTAACAAAAACATTTCCAAGATGGCTTTGTATGTTCAGCTCACCTTGCAATGCATGTCTTGCTCTCATTTTCACCCCACTGGCTCTCTTTTATCTGCATCTTATGTGATTAGCTGTGCTTTGCCTTGTGCACTCTCACATTTAGCACTTTTTAAACTGAGCTTATCCCTTTCTCATTAAAGCCAGCTGCATGTCATAGCCTCTCCTTAATCACATACCACGACAAGCTCATCTCCTGTCACCTGCCTGCTGGTTTGGCCCTGTTCAAACTCTCTCTTCCCACACTGTCTGGGCGAGTGGGCCGGGAGCAAATCTCATTTGCTTTAGCACTAAATCAGTGAGAGAAATCGCACCTGATTGCATAAGCATGACTACAAAAGGGAAATGTGAGCCTTGGTCTCCAACACCTCAATCAAATGTATCGCTCCTCTACTTTATAATTGATGACCAACCTGCAAATTGTGTGTACGGGCACCGTGCCGAGATGAGGTGTCCAGAAGCTTAAATGGGCTTGAACTTGACACTTATTCTTAGAGCAATTGTCCACAATATATTGTGCCACCTTTAGTAAGTCCAGCTAATTGAGTGCAGATATTGTGTGAATTTTTATTTCTTTTTGAAAGTCAGTTTCTTTATAGCCACCAGTATTTTGAAAGTTACCAACATGATCACAGGGGAAACAGGCATGTTGTTTCCGAAAGTCCCAGGATCCTAGGATCGGTCCCATTATGCAGACTCACCAACAAGCGTCATCTCCCAGACTCACACTAAACATTTTTGCTCAAACAAACGTTTACCTTCCTTTGTGGCATGTTGAGTGGAAGCATGTTGCGACCCAGGTTTGCATCCTGCATTGAAACCAGTAAGTAATCAAGTTTGTATAATCAGTGACAAGTGTGATAGTTACATTTCCCCCCCAACAGTAAATTTTTACTCAACTGATGGTTAGGTTTAGGTTTGGGTTTTGAGTTAGAGGTTACAATATATAAAATATGCATGCCCCTTCACCGTATCCCATCATTTACAGCTGAATACAGCTCGCTTCACAACTCACTTTTGGCATCTCTCCATGGACACTACACCTGGTAAATAGAGCTCACACGTTCCTATTCGCTCTACGACACTTACCGCTTTGGACAATGGAGGAAACGTTTTGAATTTCAGTGAGCACAACAATTTTAACTAAAGAAAAGTCAACCGTTTCTGATTTCACTGTGAGGTCAGACTGAAGTTACTTCTAAAATTAAAATCAGATTACTTTACTCATTACTGATTACTTCACTTTTAAGTAACTTTCTAAAACACTTCACAGATTTATTTTCTGCTCAGCAAATAAATAAAAAAAATGTCTATATTTCGTCCTTACTCATTGTTACACACAAGTCACACAATCAGAACTATATGTTTCTCCAGTACAATGACTCATTTGGGGACGCATGCGCTTCAGCTGTCATAGAAAAGCAAACAAAATACATATAAACATAATTCATGTTTTAAAATTATTCTATACGTTAAATGTATTTTTTAATTAATGTTTCTACCTAAATAATATTGTTTTAGAAATACGAGGTACTCCAGTGATGCATTCAAAAGTTAATTAAATTAACTGAAAGTCAGTACTGTAATCTCATTACAAAAACAAAAAAATATTTTGTTACACTACTTTTTGACTAAGTATTTAGATTACAGCAGGTAATTACTTTGTAATCACATTATGCCCAGCACTGGCTGCCACATTGGCAAAAAAAGAGAAAAAGCTATTCAACATTTCCACAGCTATTGCCCAAGAAAAAAAAGATACAGGTCATTGAGTACAGGTTGACCAATAGCTGTCACACTGCATGGAACAATGCCACATTGTTACAATGGAACCTGTCATTAAACAGCCTATTATAGACTTTATAGCAAAACAGTTATGAAGCACAAAACAATTAAAGGAACAGCAAAAATATAAAATCATAATTTTGGCCTAGAGGGTTTTGAAGTAGGTGTTTGAAACAAACATACAATGCCTCTGCTAAAACACACATTTGTTTGATTGGACTTTTCACTCAAAACTGAGATATAGCCCTTTGAAGTATCAGCCTTGGTGTCATACAGTTTTAAGAATCCCTTCAAGACATCTGACCACATATGTGTGTGTGTGTGTGTGTGTGTTTGTGATATTAATTAACATGTTGAATCTGTACAAATAATCAGCAGATGTGCTTTTGGATTTATTGGATTTTGGTTAATTTAACTTACCTCCACAGATGATGGTCTGACATTTTCCAGTGATATTGCAAGTTGTTTTCCTGTTTGTCAAAATTTCATAGGAGCACATTAAAAGCTCTCTAGAGATACATCATTTGTATGTACAGACTATTCCTCCGTGGAGTCGAGAATGCCTGGGGGCTTTGTGCTATATTGTTTTGGGAGTCATGTCAAGCCATTTAGAATTAAAGAATGTAAAAACATTCAGAACATTAGCCTGTTCACAATACGTTTCCCAAATGAAGTGTTCCCTCAACAAAGAGACAATAGAGAGCTAGTTATGACAATGTCTGTGTGAATTATTCTTCTAAGAAGATTTACCATCAAATCTTTCAATTCATGGCTGCTCATGCCAGCTTTCTGAGCATAGATGATAGCAGCACACAGCTGATGTGTGAATCCTCTTAAATTTGATTATAAAACTGCTAGCGCTCAGAGCTGAATCAGAGAAGAGGTACAGATAAACTTGCTGATACCTGAAAGAGGGGTAGAGCAAACATCAGTCTATTCCTGTAGAGCAAACACCAGGCCTTCATTAAAACTGATTGGACCCACAGGGACCACACCTGTTCTGGGCAGGCTGGTACACACACACACACACACGCACACGCACGCACGCACACACACACACACACACACACACACACACACACACACACACACACACAGTGGCTTCAGCTATCAGGGGACTAAGTTAATACACTGTAAATTCACAATAAGGAGAACATGAGTGCTCTGGATTCTCAGAAGCAGTTGGAATCTGTGGGAGGTGCTCTGCACAGACTGTGCTTAGATATTCCCTGTCTATATAATCAGATTGATATCAGGTGGAAATAGGGCTGCAGTACAAATGACACCCTTCAATGCAAGGATGTGACCTAAGACATTTCCTGAGGATTTTCCAGATGCGTTTTAGGAAGTCAGACACATTTTACATACTAAATGTATTTAACTAAACAAGCTCTTCTACATGCATGCATGCACACACACTGTGGAGTTCAAACATCCACATAAAGAAATATTTGATTCAAAATCTAATTCAAACCTGGAAATAAACAGATGAATGTTTGAAAGAAAGAAACGCTATGATGTAAACAAGATAACTTCGATTTTGCACTATTCAGGTTACTATTCAAATAAGCTAATTTGTAACACTAACTATGTTAACTCTTTTCTATGAAAGGTCAGATTTTCTTGCTCCCATTGAAGTGCACAAGAGGCTCTTTTGAAGGTTTTGCAGAAACATGTGATGTCCTTGCCAGCTCGAGTGCTTAGTCTCATCAAAGCATAGGGGACATACCAAATACTAAAACATTTAATGTGGAAATTCATGTTTAATTTTGAAATAATAATAATAAAAAAAAGATTAAATTAGAAAAATACTAAATAAAAGCATTTTTCACAAGTACACTCTTTATACCCCACTGTACATACAGACATGCATTCACAAACAAATGTACATACAGCCATTATTACACTGAAACGTACAGTCAGTTCAAAAGTACAGTAGGGCAGAACACCTCTGACAACTCAGAGCTTCTTAATTGGGCCCGGGAGAACGAAGGTGGATAATAATTCTCCTGCGGGACTGAGACTGAAGAAGAGGCAGAGAACGACAGGGAAGTTGAAGCAGGGCATTATATGCAGAGTGTGATTTGTGTGTACGTGTGTGTTAAGTACTGCAATGTTTATAATTAAATATGTGTTGTTTGACAACACACCAGAATGACAAGATACATCAATGTTACCAGTAGTCTTTAGGTCCATACAATGTAAGTGAATAGGTTCCAAAATTTTTAAACTCCAAAATCCACATATGGGTAAAGTAAAAGTACTCCAGATGACTATGGTGGTTAAATCCATATATTCAGAAGCGATTTGGCAGGTGTGGGAGAGAAACAGATCAATATTTAAGTCCTTTTTACTGTAAATTCTCCTCCCTGCTCAGTCAATTTCCAATTTACTTTCACTTTCTCATAGACCTGTTTTTGGTGAGTCACATCCTTCTTGCATATCGCCCCCTGATGGGCAGGAAAGATCATTTTTGACAAGAAATTACTTGTATCTTTTATTAAATGTATCTGTTTCTCACCCACACATATCATCTCATGTCTGAACACATGGATTTAACCATTGGAGTCATGTAGATAACTTTTGTGCTGCCTTTATATGGATTTTGGAGTTTCAAAATGTTGGCACCCATTCGCTTGCATTGTGAGGACCAACAGAGCTTAGATATTCTTCTAAATATTTTAATTTGTGTTCTGCAGAAGAAAGAAAGTCATACACATTTGTGATGGCATGAGGGTGAGTGAATCATGGGAGAATTTTAATTTTTGGGTGAACTATCGCTTTAATGACAATAACCATATAAAACCTGACGTATGAATTAATAGTCAGAAAATTATTAGTAGTATTTTAAATGGAGCTGTTTTTGGAACCTATATATATATATATATATATATATATAAAACTATATTATTATTATTATTTGTGTACACCAGGTTTTAAAAGTATTTTTTCACGACACCCAGCAATTGAATTTGGAATAGGACTTTTGTTTTGTAAATTTATTTTTAGCCCATACTTGACACAGACCTAAATCTTGGGGTATTCACAGAAAACTACCTGGGCTTTTCAGAGATACCAAATGTTTGGGAGTTTGGCTATGACAACATCCTCTCCTTTGTATATAGAAATGGATGGCATTACAATTCAGCACATCAAATACATTATGAATAATGTTTTTCTTTTTCAAATAACAAGTATTATTAAATGTTTTTTAAAGCACCAAACATTATGTAGATATTTTTTTAAAGTGAAATTGTAGGTCTTTGGAGGTTATGTTGAAACGACATCATAATAGCTTGTAGTATAAAACAATGAGATCTTTAAAATGACACAGCAGGCTGCATATATGAAAATACTTCAGTTCCCATGAGTTATAAATATAAATATAAGATCACTCTTTAAATATATGCAATAAAAATTATATTTCAGTATTTTCGAAGTGCTGTTTTTATTGTGGTGGGCGCGAATGGAATGTAAGGATGATTGAGAGATATACCTAAAAAGCTGGTTGTATCACATTTGATACACATTTCAACATGATTTTTCTCAAATAATGTAAAAATGTTTAAAAAAGTTCAGCAAATACTATTTTTTAAATAAATGCAACAATACAAACATTATTGTTATTTTTACATGATCAAAATCAGCAAAGATTTCACAGAAAAAATACATGTGCACCTCAGAACGAAGGTGGACATATTGGAAATTATATTAAAAGGTCTTCTACTTCCAGAAGAGTATGGAAACTTTCACCAGGAGGCTGTAGACATCTAGTACATTGCAAAAAACATGTTGATGATGTGGCGGCTTTAAAAAATAAGTGTCAAATATGATACTCATAGCACTATAGGGTTAATCTGTTGAATGAATTTTAAGGACATGGCAGACTGGACATCAGATAGTTTACTGTTGAGTGAGAGCCATATATATAATTATATAGTGACTGAAGGGTCTAGTCTTCCTGACTTAGGGATCTTGTGATGTTGAGATGTCTCTGTTGGGTTACAGGTTTGTTGCACAGATGCATAATTAGAGGGCAGGGGATAGGAGGATGGGTAAGGAGGAGTGAAAATGACATGCACAGGGCCAGTCTAATGATAGTCGAGGTATCATTAGAAGAGGTGAACTGGAGTGACAGTCCTGTGGGCCCTGTACTTTCCTACCACAGGATTTGCACAGGACAGCTACACACTGCTCACCCCGATAAAGAGAGGCCATTCACTGATAAAGAATGGACACTTGTTCCAATGCACAATTTGTTTCTTAAAACTAAAGTGGGTCTTATTTTATAATGAAATACTTTCTCCTATCCCAGTTTAAAGGTGCACTCAGTAAGTTTTTGCTCATGCCATCTTGGACTTACAATGACACCTAGTGGTGTGGATGCACCATCATTCAAAATCAATAGTTTTCAATTACAGATGCCATTGTAGAAATTCACTATTTACAATTGATAGAAAGTGTCCAATAACAAGACAGATACTGAGATTAAGCAAGTAGTATTCAGATGGTCATGTGATTTTAAAATGGCAGCCACCAATAAGGGTGCCCCTGCCCCATGAAGAATAAAACAGCTTTTAAAGGGTTACTGATATGATTAGAGTCCTCATCTTATGTGAGTGGTCTTGATTTTATAGATATTTTTCAAAATTACAATGAATTACTTTAGGATTCAAACTTTTTTTAATGGGGAAAAAATGTATATGCAGAATCAACTATACGTAAACCATTTGTAGACTGGTTTCCCCTAAAAGTACTGTTGGCTTTGTGGTGCTAATAAAATATGACTGTTTTTTTTTAGCAGCACACCCAACCAATTGGATGAGTCTGGGGCAGGACTATCTGGTTGAACAACCAATGGAAGACAGGGAATTTATTAGAGGAAACCCTTTTGAAAGCAAACATTTATGCAATTCAGTTTGGTGATGCTAATGGCTCATAAAAAGGCCATCCGGTCCAAATCTATGCCAAATATCATGCCAGCCTAAGACATCCCATGAGCCTATCTGAAAGAACACAGTGTATACAGAACAACACAGAATGTCATAGCTTTAACTGAACAGTTTAGAGATCAGATGTTTTTTGACTAGTAACACCACAGCAGTTGTCCTTACTCTGGTAATCAAAAGATGCTTCAGAAACACTGCGAAAAGTGCATGTATTTGAACCACGAAGCTGAAAAACCATAGCAGCGATTGGCTGAAAAGTCGTTTGTTGTTCTGACATTAGTGTTTTGTTCCTCCAGTTCTGTTAAAGCAGCATTTGTGTAAAAGTCCTCTTGTGTCACTGTCTGATCGTTCCAAGACAACTGAGACTCTTTCCAGTGTAGATTCACACTCTCCAATTCAGAGAGGGCCGAGGGGACAGCTCTGTTCTTTGTCATGAGCCAGCTTGACTTCATGCCAGACAAAACTGTGTCCAGCACAACTCTGCCTGCTGTCTTGTGCCAGTTATGCACAGTCTCAAAGACACTTGGGAGTGTGCAAAAGGAACTCACAATCCAGTGTTCAAAATGATGCCAAATATTCACATCCATAAACCCCATCTTGGTAAGGGGTCATTGCGAACTTGGGTACTTGGCCTACACACAAATTAAGTTCCAAACGTAAGTTCAGGAGTAGCTTGTTCATCCAGGCCTACCAATCATATCCAACGGATAAATAAGCGGCACCAGTGATGCTTCTTCTGGCATCTCTCCTCCTCACCATCTTCATCTTTATATTTCATAATGCTTAACCCAATTATTATTGCCAATCTATTTCTTACTTTAGTCAGATAGTCCAGGGGCAATCTCAGAGCTCCAGTCCTGTGTTCGAGCCCCTCCATCATGCACAGCACGCCAAGTCAGTTTACATTAATGTGATCCAGGACTATATGAATAGTCATATACTCCAGGACTATATGAATAATCATATAGTCCTGGATCACATTAATGTAAACTGACTTGGCGTGCTGTGCATGATGGAGGGCCTCAATAAAAATACTTTCAAGTGATCACCATGGACCTTTATGAAGTTCAGCCTGTTTTAACATTATGGCTTGTAAGGAATGTTATTTGAGGAGCTCCTGTGTCTCATTTATTTGTAATCAATTCATTATCTCTTGCCTTTTTGCCTGATTCAGGTGGTAGAATAGAATAGTGTGTGTAATATTTTAACTCTGGCTTGTTTGAGTCTCAGATGGATTGGCCACAGACTGCTCTCTATGGACCAGTAGTGTTTGAATAAGGGACCTGAGCAAAACAAGCCAGGCATTCCTGCAGTAAAGTACAACATCCACTGCTTGTGCAGACAAGAACTGTTTCTCACAGTAGATTTAATTTAGTTGTGTGTTCAATCAGTAACCATTTGCAAAAAGGACCTATGAAATTCTTTCAGTGTCAGGACAGACTAAGAATGACCAAGAAACGTTACCTAGCTCATTTGGAAATTAAATTAAAGGGAGCTGCTGCTTATCTATAACTTGTCAAAATGGGGCCGATGCCAAGGAACATTTGGAATGCAAACTTCCCATGCTATCATGCTGTCTACAGCCAATTCACTGACTGTCTGATGGCTATTACACACAAAACTGGAAAATATTTTTATGATCTGGCAAGCTCTAAAATGTCAGACCCCAGATTCCCGCAAATCTCTGCAAAGGTTTCTGGGGTTTGCCAATTTTTATTGCCATTTTTATTAGAAACTACAGCCAGCTCGCCGCACCTCTGACGGATCTCACCTCCACCCATACTGAGTTTTGCTGGTCCCTGTGGGTTGAAACCATGTTTTGTAAATTAATAGAAACATTTACTACCGCCCCCATTCTAAACAGTCCCGACACTTCACGTCAGTTCGTGGTGGAGGTGGATGCGTCAGAGGTCGGTGTCAGAGCTGTTCTGTCGCAGCGCTCTTCCTCGGACAGGAAGGTGCATCCGTGCGCCTTTTTCTCGCACCGCCAGACCCCAGCAGAACGGAATAACTACGTTGGTAATAGAGAATTGTTGGCTGTCAGATTGGCCTTGGAGGAATGGTGCCACTGGTTAGAGGGTTCGGGGGTACCTTTCGTGGTGTGGACTGATCTTAAAAAATTGGAATACATTCACGGAGCAAAGCGTCTAAATTCCAGACAGGCTTGTTGGGCATTATGTTTTTTACGTGCTTTGACTTCATCTTGTCGAATTGTCCTGGCTCTAAAAAGTCAAAGTCTCAATGTTTTGAAATCGAGACCTCCACCACTCCTTCGGACACAATCCTACCTGCCTCTCGGTGGTGGGCATGGTGTCCTGAGTCGTGGAGACTAAAGTCCGCTCCCGGCTGCGCAACACCACCTCGACCACAGAGTGTAAACGGGTTTGCTCCGTGTTCGGTTCAGACAAAACGTCCTCTGGTGCGGCCACTCATCCAACGTTACTTGCCATCCATCCATGTCTGCTTACCCTATTTGTGTGTCTAACAAGATTTCCTGTCAGCCTCTGGCCAGGCTCCTCCAACCGCTGTCAGTCCTTTCGAGACCCTGGTCCCACATTGCAATGAATTTTGTCACCGGTCTTCCCCCGTCCCATGGCAACATGATCATCATGAACATGGTGGTCCGGTTCTTCCTCATTTCACTCCCCTCCCCAAATTACATTGAACAAGGGAGACAGCGGTTGAAGTCATTAATCACATAAACCTCCAGCTTACATCTGTGGACAAGGTCTGGTTGTCTTCTAATTACAACCTAATCCAACTCCACTCTTGTAAACTGGGGCCCAAATTCATCTGACCTTTTCTCATCATGAAGGTCATTAGCCCGGTGATCGACCGTCTCAAATTGCCCCTCTTCCTCAGTCACGTCAACCCCATGTTTCATGTCTCCTGCGTTAAACCTGTCATTCGGTCTAATTTAGATCCCTCCACACTCGTCCCACCTCTGCCTCGCCTAGTGAAGGGCGCTTCGGCTTATTCCGTCAATCAGCTGCTCGACGTCAGAAGCAGGGGCAGAGAGGTTCAGTACCTGGTGGACTGGGAGGTTTATGGCCCTGAGGAGAGATGTTGTGTCCCGGCATTGGACATTCTGGACCGTGCCCTCATCGATCAGTGCCATCTTCATCATGATAACTATTCTGGGTAGGTCAAGAGGCATCCCTGGGGGGCGGTACTGTCATGGTCTCGGAGAGTCTGCTGGTTTGTTCCATTTGTGTTTACGTTCTCTTCATGTGTGTCAGGTGTCACTGGCTTGCGGAATCAGCGTTTCCATGGGAACCCTGATCATTTCAATGGAACGCTGATCATGCAAACTTTCAGCGGACAAGTGGCATCTGACCGTTATTTGTTTTCTGCCTATATTTACCCCTCTCTGTTTCATGTTCTTTGCTAGATTTTTGTTGTGTGTTAGTTACTCACCACTCTCTCTCTCTGCCCTAGTCGCTCCTTTTGCATGTTTTCTATATTGGTTGCCAGTCTTCGCTGTAGTGGATTGTTGCTGGGTTCTGGGTTCCCCTCACACTTTGCCAGCTCTGTTGTTTAATTATCAATAAAAATGTCCCTTTGCCTCCACACTTGGATCTCTGGTCTCATCCATCTGACATAATCTGATTGGCTGATTTTATGCAATAAGTCAATACAATAAGCACTAACGATTAGAAACTTAAAATGTTGGTCAGACAGTCTGGTTAGTCTTTTCTTGTCTTGATGGAAGTTTTTGGGCAGAATAAGTTGCAGTGTGGACCAGACTGTTTGCCATTTAGACAAAGGACGAGCTATGTGAGGCTTGTTTGACTCTGTGTGTGTGGATTCAACAGTAAATACTGTATGACGACACCATCAACTAATTAAACACAAAATCTTTAAACTGGGATTGTATATTTGCTTTTTTTGTATTAAACATATTAAACAAATATTACTGTCGAGAGTTTTTCTTGATATTTTATGGATCATACTCTTCAGCAACAGCTTATGAAAACCCTCCAAAGAAAACTTTTGTCATAAAAACATCCTTGAACATCATGTTCCTCTCAGAGTGAGGTCAAATGGGAGGGGAGTTGCTGTCTGTCTGTTGTGCTGCAATTCTGGCTCTCTCAGTCTCTTCCCATCTCTTATCCTTTAAATGTGTATCCTGGCTGCCTGATTCTGTTTTAGCATCACAATGGAGGCCTGCTGAGATACCTCCCAAGGCTGAGCCACATCCACCAGTGTGTTCATTCACTTGGCCGACTCGCACCACATTGTAAAGCTCTTGTTAAGAGTCTGGACTGGACGGATGAGCCTCATCTTTAAGCGAGGACAATGCATGCCTGATTTACCATACGGTCGTGCAGCGGATGGCACGCCTGTTCGTTTTATGAGACAGCTCAAGTTTGTTTGGGGTTTTCAAAGGCAAGGGCCACTATTTTGATGCAGTACACTTGAAAGAAATGGACAAGAAGAAACTGTCTGGTGTGCGTGACAGGAGATCCTTTAAAGTGTATAGGGGAGGATATTTGCCACATGGGTAAATTGTCACAAGGGCAAAAACTCAGTAACCTAAAGGTTATGACTCAAAAGTCCAATTGCACAAATGCAGGTTTTCTCTAATAGTGGTTTTGTATGTTGGTTTCAAAAGTCTAGTTCAAAACCCTCTTAAATTAGAATAGCTCTCATGTGAACACATGAACTCATTAAAACTGGCATACATTCAGGCAAGGGTCAACTATTTAATGAAAGCAGATTTAAACCAAAAAGTTGAACAAGGGTCTTAGAATAAGGGTTTTCCCCCACATAAATATTAGGTTGGGGCACATTGTCACACATTTTAATTGTTTCAATACATTAATTACAATACCCAATGGCCAAAACAATAGAGTGGTGGTGGTGTATGGGCTAAAGCACATAACTGGTAAACTGGTAAGGTTGCTGGTTCTATCCCTACAGCCACCATCATTGTGTCCTTGAGGAAGGCACTTAACTCCAGGTTGCTCCAGTGGGATTATCCCTGTAATAAGTGCACTGTAAGTCACTTTGGATAAAAGCATATGCCAAAAACAAATGTCAATATTTTGGTATTTTACCTTTTACATATTTGCTATTTTATTCATTGTTTTGTCCTTCGCTATTGTATTACTGTTTACGTTTGCTGAAAAGACAATAAATAGCCTATGAAAGGCGGGGTGTTCAGCGTGTGTTCAATGAACTGTATGTTAGTTCCTGGGTGATAACAGTGGAAATGTTCAATAGCTTTTATAGCCAAGACGTGAAGTTATGAACTTATAAATGCATTGACTTTCAAGCATAAACTTACCATGAGATAATGTATATTTGCTGGAGTGAGAAATGTGACAACTATTCCTAGTCTCCATATCAAAGGTTGGGCTGCTATGTTTTTTTTTTCACCTATAAATTTAGAGCTTTTTATATAGTATGATATGACATGTCAAAAAAACTAAATGTCTCAGAATAGAGTTTTTGATCAGATAATGCAAGGTATGTGACTTTGTTTAAGTAACTGTACTCTGAACATTCAGTTGCATTGTGAGTTGATGGGTCAGCTTTGAAGACAACACTTGATAATCCAGTTTAGAAAGCCTCTCCATTGAAAATCAGCAAAGCTATAATTTTGCTGGCAGGCCATTCATAGTGTCTGGCTATGATTGGCTGAGAGCTGTTCCTGGTAAATCACTCAACGTGCCTGGTCCTTGGGAGGGCTTCTCGGACATGTCTGAACTCGCCCTGGAGATGTCATGCCCACGTCAATCCTTCAACCTTAGACAGGATCGCCAATGAATGGTCAACGAAATTACAGCACAGAACACATTTACATAACTGGACTGATTATAGAAAATCACATGGTTTATGAATAGTTCTCAGAAAGGTTCTTATTGAAGCAATAATCCAGGAAGTGTTGTTCTCCATCTGTAGATTAATTCAGCCTAAATTATACTATTGCAGGTGACAGGTAAGAGAGGGTGAGATCATCAATATAGATTGTCTATACAGGTGGTCAACCATTTGAAATTTGCAAGGTGCCAACACATGTTGCAAAATCATCTCGTAACCACAATGAAAGTTTGTCTTATTATTTCTGTTTTACCAAATCAGGGACGGACAAAATAGGTAAAAAAAAATAAAATCTGATTGAGAGCTCTACTGTAACATCTTGCAGAAGAATTGATCTAACAGTTGATCTGACAGCAGACAGTCATACTCTATTGTGCCAACCTTACACAGGATATACTCATTTTAATAAAAGAGCAGTTGGCCTACCTGTATTGTAATTAATGTCAAAAGGCTCCAGTCTCAGATCTTTCATTATTGCAGCTGATGAGTTTTAATGAAGTACTTGATGATGTCATGAGATGAATGTTATTAATCTAAATGTAAATCAGGTGGATTACAGCAAACTGCTTTAGCACATACATAGATTGTAGACAGAATACCTTCCAACTTCATCATAATGGCTTTCTTAGCTTGAAGTGTTCACTATATAGCACTCTGTTAAGACAACACAGATGACCAGATGTAGTGTGGAGTTTTAGTACTATGTACTAAAGCAATTAGCCATGAGAGGTGGTGCGTTACAGTGATTTTACCATGGGTAAGGGGCATGCTAAAGCACAATATGAAGCAGTGTGCCTAAACCCCCCTTATCCGTGGTCAAATCACTGTAACGCACAGACACAAGTTGCTTTTTGCTTTTATTTAATGGTGGCATCATAAACAATTAAGCCCTCATGGATAATGCAGTCCCCAGGATGTAGCCTTTTTTAATGCCTGATCAAAAGCCTATGGACCTTATTCACACAAGCGCCATCTTTGATTTTTAATGGGAATGACAACGAGGCTGTGAGGGATAGACTTGCCATCTCTTCAATGGCATGAACGTTATAAAGCTGTATAAAGCTCCAAGATCACATCTGATTTTACACAACTCATGTTGTCTGGAGTTTTTTTTTGTATACTGAATGTGTTTGGACAGATATTTTAGCAATGTTTTGTCTCTAGAATGATTATAAAAAAAAAAAAAAAACTGCACTACTGCCCATTGAAGAGACTGCAAGTCTATCCCTCACAGCCTCGTTGTCATTCCCAAATATGGCGCTAGTGTGAATAAATCAAATCAAATCAAATCACTTTATTGTCACACTAACATGTACACAAGTGCAACAGAAGGTGAAAGTCTTGTGTGCAGTTCCGAGCAAAATAGAAAGAGTATATATATATAAAAAATAAAAATAATAAAAAAATAAAAAATAAATAAATAAATAAAATATATATATATATATATATATATATATATATATATATATATATATATATATATATATATAGGTGGAAATAAGGTTTATTGTGTAATTTGTGTATGGTAAGCTAGCAGGCTAATCAGTTGGCGGTATGCTAAGGTAGTATGTTGAATGGTTATCTTACAAAATGTAAGTTAATTGGAAAAGACAAAGAACAAGAAATATTTAATTTAACAATTTATAACCTCAGCTATCACAATTATGTGCGACATTTAATTTAAACAACATTATTTGTTGTATTTTCAATGTTATACAGACATATGAGAAAACTCATTATGCAAGTCTCAGTCTCCCTCTCTATCAGTGTCTTACAGCTCATATGCAAACGCAATTTTGTAGGATTTCTAATACATCTAATGAACAGACCCATTAGAAGGTTTTTCAGCCAATAGATTTGCTTTGGGTTCCAATTTGGATTGCATTGTCCAGGAGGACTAAATGGTTCACTACAGCATTATAGATAAAAGACACCAATATACTCAATATACAGTTACATTTATTAATAATAGACATTCTTAAGAACCAAACAACTTTCTTTTTCATCTAAGTGCATATGGCTGTCACTCAATGTGAACTCCTGAGAGCAGAGCCACTCTAATATCTTTGGTAATATCATACTGCAGCCAATTCTTTCATAATGATGATCCAGCACAGAATAACCTGAGACACAAGCCGCACCTCAGGTCGAGGCAAGCCCACACATGCTCGGTTTACTGATTAGACATGCTAGTTGTGAAGGAGAACAATGCACCATTCCTCAGCATAATGGGTCGACAGCGTTGGGGAGGTCCAACATGTAATACATTCTCTGCTTTTCCGGTTATAAAAATGGACACAGATTATATCCTAAGAGTGAATCATCATTAGAATTGCCACTTTTCAGTGGATGGGGGTGGGAAGCACTGACATGCGGTTGTAACAGTATTCAATGTCATTCATTTTCAAGTTCCTTAGCTCCTCGGGATGGTCTAATACTTCCTGCTTTGACTCTGGCTGCATTGCTTGTCAAATATTTAATGCTGTACGTTTTCTACAGGTACAGCAATTGACTGAAACTGTGTATGTATAATTGGATGTTATAAAATAAATATCAGTCTGGTGCTATGATTACTGATGACCAGCTGGGCATCTGCTTTTTTTTTTTTTTTGTAGAATGGGCATTGTGTGGGCTTAGAGGAGCTCATTAAACCTGTCCCTAACTAGCAGAGATGTTATTTGCAAACAGAGGGCTGTGGAGCCCGGTATGAAGGACTGAGGTTCAGTGCTGCTGGGGGAGACAGAGCGCTGGCAGTCTGAGGCCTGGATCTGACAGCTGAGTAGGCAAATGAAAGAACCAATAAGGGAGATGGAAAGCATGACGGTTAACTCCTAAAACACTGTAGAAAAGAAGTGGCTGCCACAAAGAAGAAAAGAGCATGAATGCTAAGTGAGTTCTTGAAATGAACAGGCTGTCATCAGAGGAACAGTCTAAACCAATCTGAGGGGTTTTCTTGGTAAGGTCTTCAATGTCCAAAAATACACTGCTTTTGAAAAAGCTACAAAGGACAGCCATAAGCTTCCCTGGAATAATCCCTAGAATGGGATCCCACATGGCAAAAATTGTTTCCTTGAGTATTTTTGTCCTATCCATTATATAAACAATTATAAGATTCTAATTTATGCCTTTAAACCCTCCAAAAATGGGCTCTACTGAGTTCCATTGTATGTGCATCACTATAACCTCAATGTGATGAGGAGGAGGGCGGGGCCAGGCAGTTAGGACACACGCCTGCCCTTGAATCGGGCTAATCAGCCAGGAGGATGATAAAGACGAGCCGGAGGCACCAGTTTGAGAGAGACAGAGGCCACAAATGGCCGCTGTGTGTGCACGTAAGTTGATTTGAGATAATTTATGTTATCAGCCGGTTCCTGCCTCCTCCTTCCTGGGTTTTGGTACCAATGTAACATTTAAGGTGGGCAAGGAGGAGGCGGGAACTGGCAGGAAATGGCTGAACAGTCAAAGTAAGTTTTAATAACATAAATCAACTTAAACACATAGAGAGAGAGAGACACACACACAGTGGCTGCACGTGGCTCTCTCACTCTCTTTATCCCCCTCCTGTCTGATTAGCCCTCACACTCAATTTTTCTTTTATTTTTTATTTTTAAGAAAAAGAGGGAAGAGTCAAAATAAATTTGTGGTAGTAAATGGTATGCCACAAATGCTGTCGAATGAGCTTAACTTGTATTTAACCCGTAATATTTATTTAAGAAGAAATATGGTTATTTCGTACAATATTTCCTTAGAACTTTTTTGATCTGGCCCCTGATTTGCTCATATAACCAACAGGTTCTTAATTTACTTAACCAGGAAGAAGTCTTCAGTTAACCAGCTTCAACAGAAGTGCCACACTGATTGACCAGCATTTTCTTTGTTGTTGAACAGGATGGCTTTGCAGGTCCACCAGCTAGATAAACTCAAAACCAGCATAAACCACCGTAAACTATCATGGAATTACATGCTGGTTTTAGTTAAATCAAATTAATTTTGTTCTTAATCAATTTCATTGGTTTTAATTACCATCACTAGAGAATAACCTTATTAACTTATCTAAGAGCTTTCATATTGAGGTCAAGGCACTATATTAATCGTTGCTCTTTTATGATTTTTTTCAGATAACCCTTTAAATCCATCTACATGATGCCACTCGCCCCCTCGTGACAGAAGGCATGGGACAGGTGGCAGACAGGCCACATTTCTTTCTCCACTGAGCCTTGACTGCAGTGTCTGAAGCAGGTGCATGGTAGCCATCCAGCACCCCTCCCCCTCCAACTCGTTCACCTGTAAGCCCCTGACCTGCAGCAGTGGCTCTGGGGTTCTGCTGCAGCCTGTGTGCTCATCTGAGGGACAATGAGGATAGACAGCCTGCCACTCACCACCTGCTGCGCAGCTGCCAGTTTCCGGTTTCAGAATCAGCTTTCAGCTTCAACCCCCATCCCTCTACCCCTCAGCCTGCAGTATGACTCCTCTGCCTGCTCAAATGGACTGCTGTTTATCATCCCCATCACAGCAGAGCTGGAACATCACTTACAACTGGATAGATATAAAGTGAGCACTGGTCCGAAATTAGGTAGATTTTTTCCCCTCTTTGTTATGGGGTTTTTACATTTATTAAGTATAGCACTGAAAATGGACAGAGAAGGGGAATGGAATTGTAACACACAAACAGGACTCGAACCTGCATCACCCACATGAGCACCACAGCTCACCAAACACTGCACCATGGCTCCAACAAAAAGGTCAAACTTACAGTTCATTGGTCTTAAGTTAGACACTGAACAGCCTGGCATTCTACAGTCTGCCCAGTCTATAGTACTGTAAGGATGTCACTGAACTCACTGAGCTGTTGACCAGAAGTCTGGTTAATCTGTCAACAGCTGGAAGGCAAAAAAATGTCCCCTTACTGAACAGAGGGGTCAACTGTTAAATCTCAAATACCTGTATGTTTTAAATCAGCCAAGCAAACAGTATCTTCTTGAGGTCTAATAAAGTGATGTCCAATAGTCTGACAACTTTGAAGCGTGGACTTCAAAATGCAATTCAAACCTAGAAATAGGAAGTTTTAGGATTTTGAAAATTTTAAAACAAATAAACATTATGACTTTAAATGAATACGAAATATTTAAAATTCTGCATTCTTTCTACATGTAAGTAGGTCAGTAATCAAATGCACATCAAAAGCACATTTGTGACAATGATGTTAACTCTATTGTTTTAAAGGTCAGGTTTCCTTGCCTCCATTGAAGCACACAAGATGCTCTTTGGAACATTCTCGAATCATGCTGGGTAGCATGAATCATCAGGTTTTGCCAGCTGGTAACACTTTACAATAAGGTTGATTTTCTTCCAAATGTAGTCATTTTGCATGCACTCGAGCTAATGGTTAACACTTAACATTACAATGAGTTTGTATTTGTTAGTATTAGTTAACTTCATTAGTTAACTTTAACCGTGAACAATTCTTGATAGCATTTATTAATCTTGGTTAATATTACTGTAATTGTAACATATACTAATACATTTTTAATACATTCAAGTTGTGTATGTTAACATTAGTTAATGCATAATGAAGTAACATGGAATATCAATGAACAATTTTAACATTAACCAAGATTATTTTATTCTGTAAAAGATATATAGATCATTATTGGTTCATGGTATGTAATGCATTAACTATAGTTAACAAAAAACATAGATTCTGATTCATAAGAAATTATGAAATAATAAAATAACTTTTTTTTTCAACTTTCCACACATTGTCAATTGATAATTTGAAATAAAAATAATTAAATTAGAAAAAATCCAAAACAAAAGCATTTTTACAAATGGTCTCAGATTTTGAACCCTACTGTATTTTTCAATACACCACCTAGACTATAGACATTTCTATTCGAGTTTAGCACCATGAGTAATATGAGTCGATTAAAGAAAGCACTATTGAAAAAACAGAGCGGGATGTAATAAAACAGAAATTCAGGGAGATTAGAGAGACAGCTAGAGAGAGAGAGAGAGAGAGAGAGAGAGAGAGAGAGATCACTGCATCTCAGATATTCCCCTTCATTGGCGGAGAGCAGCCCACTAATCAGCAAATAGCTGTTATGCACAATTTAAGTAGACAGATTAGAGGATCTCCATGCATGCTGATTTGATTCTGATCAATGATTTGTGATATGGCCCTCTTACCCTAAAATTACCATCACTATAGGCAAGTGGACGGAGAGGATGGGGGCTGAGGAGAGGGATGCCTAATTTCCTCTCAAGTGCCTGTGTGGGGTTTGATGTATAGAACTGCTAAAACGATCTGATTGCAATTGTTCCTTCAGCTGCTCCTTTGTTCTTATCAGACTTGGGGAAAGGAGTAGACCGAGGTAAGGCAGGTCAGAAAGACAGCGGAGTTAAAAAAACACATGAAACACGGGGACTTGATCCTGGTGACAGATCTGAGACTTGATGCCACAGTGTCACAGTTTAGAGATCCATGAACAACAGCAGAAGAGCACTTGAGTGACTACGGCAGACCAGAGCCCAGCGCACGCATTAATTATCTAGCTTTTATTTACCATCTCGGATAAACTAACACATGGTTTGTGGTGTTGTGTTTGCTACATTAGTGAAAACGGGGGATGGGAGACTTGTAATTAGCATAGCTCACAATAGACAAGCTTTTTTTCTCTTGTTTTTTTTACAGGAGGTGGAGGAGAGATGCTGGACCGTGAAGGTGGAGCTCCATTAATGCTCTGATGCGTTTTCTAGACTCCTGCAGATCCTTCAGGCTGATGGCCGGCAGTGTGGGACGAGTTTATTGCAAAGCTCCTCTAACAAAGAGCAGCTCTGAGATCAGGACCAATCATGTGTGCCTCTCCTCTGTCTGTCAAAGAGAGCTGAGATGAGTATTCTAACACACGCTGCTGTCTGAAGTACAGACGTGTGAGCCACGCTTCTTGCAGAACAGAAACAGCAATCATAGGGAATGTTTCCGAAGAAGAGTGCCCTGTATATTATTGGACCTCTACAATATATGTGCCCCTTACCAAAATTCACACACACCAAATTTGTGTGCCACACAAAAATATAGCTGTCTATGTAGTGTTCCACAACAGTCAGTTATGAGGTTCTTTTTTGGTTAGGA
Source organism: Moxostoma hubbsi (assembly GCA_032164185.1). Classification (NCBI taxonomy): domain Eukaryota; kingdom Metazoa; phylum Chordata; class Actinopteri; order Cypriniformes; family Catostomidae; genus Moxostoma; species Moxostoma hubbsi. Next base: position 16,862,806 of record JAVLUX010000039.1, read on the forward strand.
TGCTGCCTAAGAAGGAAGATGCCTATGAAAGTAGCAGACAGTGAGGCAGCTCACAAGGTTTTGGAACAGCGTTGGTATGTACAGAACATTTTGTTAAAATATTAGTTACATCTGAATATGCCTACTTCCCTAATATATAGCATGCCATAAGTAGTATGTTAATTAAGTATTACGTCCTAAACCTCAGTATTCACAAAACAGTATGCGAGAAATTCAAAGATGGCAAGATCAGGCAAGATACGGAAAGTTAGAACTAAATATTAGTTCAACCAAAAAGTACAATTCTCTCAACATTTACTCACCCTCGTGCCATCCAAGATGTGTGTGACTTTCTTTCTTCTGCTGAACACAAATTAAGATTTTTGTAGAAATATCTCATCTCTGTTGGTCCTCACAATGCAAGTGAATAAGTACAAATATTTTTAAGCTTCAAAAGCACATAAAGGCAGCATAAAAGTAAACCATATGACTCCAGTGTTTAAATCTATGTCTTCAGAACGAATATGAAAAGTGTGGGTGAGAAAACTATAAATATTTAAGTGCTTTTTTACCAACAATATCCACTTTCACTTTCTTCTTTTTTATAGTAAAAAAAAAGACTTAAATATTGGTCTGTTTCTTACCCACATCTATCATATTGCTTCTGAAGACATGGATTAAAACACTGGAGTAGTATGGATTACTTTTTGCTGCCTGTATATGCTTTTCTGAGCTAAAAACATTTGGTATCAATTCACTTGCATTGCATGGACCTACAGAGCTGAAATATTCTTCTAAAAATATTTGTTTGTGTTCAGCAGAATAAAGAAAGTCATACACATCTGTGGAAATGATGGGAATGATCAGAGAGAACTTTAATTTTTGGGTGAACTAACCCTTTAAGTGCACATCCACTGGACACTGCAGCTGTGGAGATGTCACATTCAAAACGCTGAATAAAAAAATGGCTAGAAAGTTGTTCCTTGTGGATAAAATGTTCTTGTTTAACAAAACCTGAGTAAATAGTTTTTGTGGTTGTTGTTACTACATCAAATATTTATGTCATGTGACAATGCCCACATTCCTGGATATAGTATATCCATAAATGTATTCATGTTACTCACCTGCATACGTTAAGAACGTACTTATTAACGGCTGAAAAGTTTTTCATCAAATGTAGTAAAACTTACAGTATGCATATTTGGACACAGCAAGTAATATTTAATTTGATAAGATACTAAAATGTAAAGGGTAGTGAAGGACTCTAAGCACCTTCTGATGTCACTGAGCTATAATCTATAATTGCCTATAATCACACATTATAGGATTGCCAACTAAAAGAAGGTAACTTAGAAGACAGCATAATTATGCTGCCTAATGCATCCGTTTTTGAACAGCCTTCATGTCTAGAATGCACATATGATGTCTTAATATACTGCCTTTGCAGCTCAATAGGTTTTTGGAATAGAGATATTATTTTAACCTTCAGAAGTGGATGAAAGACAAAAAAAGACATGGTGCAGACATGGTGATTTCTTCACATTGAATTTTCTGTTACATGTGAGCAGGTAGCTAAAACACTACCGATAATTAAATACCAGTGTAGTAGCACTACACACATTACAGGTTTGGCTTAAAAGTGCTCCAATTTAATTGGATATGGCAGTAGTTTGTACTGACTAAAAAGGCACAGTTGGCATAACCATTATCCTTCCCTCCAGGGGAGTGCTCTTCTTTGAGTCTGACAATTACTAACCATAAAACCTTCTTAATGAAGTACATTTTTAAAATGTTTCAGACACTGGTGAAGATTGTGTTTTTAAATCAAATCTGTCCATGCTTTTAAAAAGCTGGAGATCTCCATTGTTCTCCATTGCAGCCCATCTTCTGCGAGGGCTCAGTGGAGGTGAGCGTTCAGGTCGTATTTCTCACAGAGCTTGTCCGTAAGTGGGATGCAGGTGAGGAGCTCGCACCACTCACACTTGACGGGGTAAACATAGAAGAGAACGACAAAGCTGGAGAAGATGCCCAGGAAAAGAGTGAGTGCCAACAGGATCTGCAAACGCTTGCGGTACATGTCCATGCGCCCAAAGCTGATGTAGGGCAGAAAGGCAAAGGAAAGGAAGAAGCCTGAGACGAAGCCACATATGTGGGCGAAATTATCGATCCAGGGTAGCAGGCCAAATGCAAAGAGGAAGAGCAATATGCAACTGAGCTTGATGAAGGCCCTCCACGGCTGTGCCAGGATCTGCCAGCTCTGAAAAAGCTCCACAAACAGACAGGCCAGGATGCCAAACTGAGAACCTGCTGGACCCACCTGCCGTTAGAAGAATACAGGATTTTTTTATTTATTTTTTTGTACATGTTTTAGTTTATGGCTTGAGCTGGACTGATCCATCTAGACCCAGGGTTTTCAACCAAGGAGCTGCATAATATATAGCATATATATATAATTAACATACAGTATATGTACTGTATATAGCATATCTATATATGTATACAGCCTATCTGTATAGGGATTTAACATGTACAGTCTGTATGTAGCATAATCTTTTATTATATTTATTTTATATTTCTGTATATGTACACTACCGTTCAAAAGTTTGGGGTCACTTACTCATTCTTTATTTATTTATTTATTTCACATTTTAGAATAATAGTAGTCAGCAAAACTATGGAATAATAGAAATGGAAATATGGGAATTATTTTGTGACCAAAAAATCCAAAATAAATCCAAAACTATGTAATATTTTAGCATCTTCAAAGTAGTCACCCTTTGCCTAGATTTTGCAGACATGTACTCGTGACATTTTCTCAACCAACTTCTTGAGGAATCACCCCGGGATGCTTTTTAAACAGTATTGAAGGAGTTCCCATCTATGTTGGGCACTTATTGGCTTCTTTTCTTCATATTTTGATCCAAGTCATCCATTTCAAAAACTTTTTTTTTTTTTAGGAAATTTTAGATTTGTAATTAAATAAATGTATATGTTTTGGCAGAATAATATTTTGTCTACAAAGTTAATTTCAAACTTTTAAGCATACACCTTCAGATCAAAAGATTTTTAAGATCATGAGAAACATTTCAGACAAGTGACCCCAAACTTTTGAACGGTAGTGTATATAGCCTATCATGTATATAGAATATCTATATACTGTTTGTGTTTAAAGGGATAGTTCACCCAAAAATGCAAATTCTCTCATCATTTACTCACCCTCATGCCTTCACAGATCCTTTCTTTTTTCTGTAGAACACAAATTAAGATTTTTTGAAGAATATCTCAGCTATGTAGGTCAATTCAATGCAAGTGAATGGTGGCCAGACATTTGAAGCTCCAAAAAGCAGATTAAGGCAACATTAAAATAATTCCAGTAGTTTAATCAGTGTCTTCTGAAGTGATCCAATCGATTTTGTGTGAGAAGTGAGAACAGACCAAAATATAACTAATTTTTCAAAGTACAGCTTGCCGTAACAATCTCTAGGCACTATCATGATTTCAAACTCGATTACACTTCCAGTTACAGTGCTTGACGAATACACGTAGCTCTAGATAATGCTGTAGGAATCATGATCGCCAAGGAGACTGCTGTCAAGATTTATAGTGAAAAAGGAGTTACATTTTGGTCTGTTTTCACCAAAAACAGTTTGGATTGCTTCAGATGACATATAGTAACATATCTGTATATGTATATCACAGCTGTCATTACCCTGTCCTATGTCTTTATTATATTATATTATGTCTTGTTTTTGTGCTTCTGTCACAGAAGCTTTCCTTTGCGTGTGTGAGAGCATACTTGGCATTAAAGCTCTTTCTGATTCAGTAGTGTGGACTAGATTTATTGTACTGCTATAGGGCTATTTTTTTGTTGTATGAAAAGACCTGTTTGGAGATTCATCAAAATTCTTCAGTTGTGTTTGGAACTACATGAGGGTACGTAAATGATGAGATTTATAAAAAAAAATTGCAAACTGTTCGTTTCATGACTTTAATGAAAGTTTTTATAAAAGTGTTAATGTGAAAACCTTGCTTTTTATTAGTGGTCTAATTTGATGCTTGGCTGAGAGTCTGGGTGTGGGGATCTCTGAGTCTGTAAATGTTGAAGACCCCTGATCTAGACTAATGGAGCTGTATTCCTCCTGTACCTCTGCTCTGTATGGTAAGAAGATGGCACTGGCGAGGTTGCCTGTAATCCCACTGAGGATATAGATGATAGAGATTCTCAGCCAGCCTGCTAGCTTCTCCAAATCCCTCAGAATGGTCATCTGAAAGCACACAGACACCAGGCAGTGCAGAATCCTACAGACAGTGAGAGAGAGAGAGAGAGATATGACACATCATTTCATTTATTGAAACTATAATTCACAAAGGGCCTCCTGCAACGGATCACACCTCCTACTCACCCAGCGTGCAGTAAGAGAGAGAGCCACAGTCGATAGAACTGGTCTGGGATCTCTGGGTTTAGGAAAGGCAGGAGGCCACACACATCATCCATGCAATGCACCTGAAAGCAGTTAGTTCTTATTATGATAATGAGCTGTATCCATAATTGTACAAATTCCAATTGAAAAAAAGGTCTGTATTCTCTGCCATTGGCTATTAGGAGGAAAGCTGTAGCTCTTTACACCCCCTGCTGGCAATTTATAACATTTTACATTTCACTTCAGTTTAACAAATTGTTTAAGAACAATAGCACAATAATAAACATTTTGGAAAAACTTTACAATACAATTGTATATATTAAAATATTTTCTAATATTAATTTTCTACATATAATAATATATTTTTTAAATTAAAAGTTGTAAATGTTAACATCTTTAAATGCATTATGTCGCAACAGGAACCAGCAATGCTCAACAGATTGCATATTCATTAAACACTATTATGAATATAGTCGTATCAACTTTAAAATAAAGAATAATATACCTTGTTTCTTGATTAGAAAGGCAGTTTGTCTAATCAAACTCTTCAGTGTTTTAGCACTAATTCATCTGTCCGAATCCATTCAAATGATTGGAAGGGGTGTGCAGCATGCCCTCATCATTGAAAACCATGAGCAAACTCAAGATATATATACAAAATACAACCCAGACTACATTAAAAACTAGTTCACTTGCAGTGAGGATTTTTTTTTGTGCTGTGAATTATTGGCTGACAAGAGCATTAAAGCATTGAAATTAAATGTTGTACAATTAATAATTTTTGGTACTGTACTCAATCACCACTTGATTTCCAATGTAAAATGTTGTGTCCAAAAGCAAAGCTAGTTAAATTAATAGTTCACCCAAAATTGAAAATTCTCTCATAATTCACTCACCCTCATGCCATCCCAGATGTGTATGACTTTCTTTCTTTTGCTGAACACAAACAAAGATTTTTAGAAGAATATTTCATCTCTGTAGGTCCATACAATGCAAGTGAATGGTTGCCAGAACTCTGAAGGCCCACAAAGCACATAAAGACAACATAAAAGTAATCCAATCCAAATATCCACCTTGACCAGTTATGTACAAAGAATGCAAATTGCCAAAAAAAAGTTATGATTTATAGTTAAAAGGACTTAAATATTGACCTGTTTCTCACCCACACCTATCATATTGCCTCTGAAGACATTAATTTAACCACTGGAGTCATATGGATCACTTGTATGCTGCCTTTATGTGATTTTTGGAACTACAGAGTTCAGGCTACCATTCACTTGCATTGTATGGACCAAAGGATCTGAGAAATTCTTCTAAAAATCTTTGTTTGTGTTTTGCAGAAGACAAAATGTCATACACATCTGGGATGGAATGACAATGAATAAATGATGAGAGACTTTTCATATCTCCTCCTATAACGACCACTGCTCTGCATAACACATCAACAGAATGTGTGTACATAGGTCAACTGGGGGAAAAAGCTCACTGACCTGTGAGCAGAGTGTGGCCTCCTCATGGAAGTACCCCTTCATGAAGTTACAGTACTCTCTTGATGTAATCTCACACCTGCACAAAGACAAGGATACTGTGATGTCATAATTTAACTGGCATTCAGCAAGTGTGTCACAAGTATCAGGTTGTGATTCAGTTAGAACTTCATGATGAAATGTGTGCCTGTGTTCTCCTCACCTTCCTTTGGTCCCTATGCAGCAGGGTCTGCCAGTAATGACACAGTCAATGTGTGGCAAGTTAGTGTGGTTCCCTGTGCTGTACCTGGTGCATATCTGAGAGGGAGAAACAGCTCATAAAAATATGGATGTGGTAAATGTGGTAAATGTTGTTGTGGTAAAATCATATTGACCATATATGACACTCTATTATGGCACTTTTCATGAATATGGTACAAAACAGGACTTATTTAGTATTTAGTAGATAGACAGATAGACAGATAGATAGATAGATAGATAGATAGATAGATAGATCTATCATAAGTCATATTGACCATTTCTTGAGAAACTGTCACTGTATCAAACTCACTGGCCACTCAGTGATGTCATCAGGCCACTCGTGAGGTGTAACAGATGCGGGCTCCAGACAAATCCTAAAATCATAAATGTATGAAATAAGATAATTCAGTCTTCAAACCATGTGGATGGGTAAACCAGTAAAGATGATTAGAGTTGTACCTGGGGTCTTGATGGCATACAGAGCCATACTGATGCACTTCCTCATCTCGATAGGGAGCACTTCGGTGCTGAGGCCACTTTACCCATAATGCCAGTGTACTCTAAGAAGATGCAAATTACAACCACTAGTCATCTTTATGAAAGTAGATCAAGCGCACACATTACTTTAAATATGTGTCATGGATACAGTGAAATAAAATGCAAAGACTAACCGAGCACTCCTCCTGCGAGGTCTGCAGGCAGCCTGATTGGTCGTTACGGACACAGCACGCTGAGTGACGCTCACTCTCCCTCTTCTCCTGTATAAGCTCATGCACCTCCTGATCCTGACGCATGCAAGGGGAGAACTTAGCCCCAAGGTGAATCAGCGCCTCCTGGTCATGCAAAAGAACTGCACATTAGCAATGAACACAGTTGAGAGGGTCAGGTGGTCAGGTTTTGGCTGATTAGCATGCTATTTGGGAGGGTCTTCATTCAATTTTCATGATCTAAAATTGAATATTTGTACTTTTAAAAATGTATTTGTCACACCACTGGACAATATATGTGAACTGCAAAAAGGTTATTAAAAATAATAAACTGTGACCTAAAACTTGATGATGCAAAAAGGTTAATGTTAGGTTAATGTTATTTGTCAATTAGCCATATGCTCTGACATTACATGAAATAGGGTACAACGGGGCTAAAGGCCTCCCGGGCTACAGGGCACTTTTTTCTCCCAAAACACTCAACAGCAACAAATCTACCAGTTGTACTTTCCTTTACACCTGTGTGTGTCACTAAACACTGCAAAACTTTCCTAATCCATGAGAACTTTGCATTTAATGTCTTGAGTTTGATTTGAAGGTAATTTTTTAAATATTGCAAAACTATGTATCTACTGAGAATCCCTAAAATTGTCACATTTATTTTGAGACAAAATGCTTATTTGTCATTTTCAGTTTTGTTCAAGACGATTAAATCAAAAGATTTTTAATAACTTTCCAATAAGTGAAAGGATAGTATTTGGGATAAAAAGCCCCCCTGTTTCGGGGGCTAGAAGGCCCCTATTAAACACATTGTTTTTCTTCTGTGGGGAGAATGTTCAAAGTGGACTCACATTGACTGATCAAATCATAATAGAGATTAGTTTGTTTATAGAACACTTGAGATACATTATTATGAATTGCAAAATGTGGTAAGTTTGAATAATCGTTATAGTTATTGTTTGCCCTATAACTATTGTCCCTATACTTCTCAACATCACTACAAACCTTCCTGGGGGCATTTATACCCCAAATGTGAGGGTACCTCACAACCTTTTTGAATTTGAAGAATTTGAATTAAAACAACCTTCCGTAAATATTTCTTCTCACACAAATTACGCTGTTCCATCAATATTCAATAAAAAGAAATGTATTTCTTCAATCTTGATATACAGAACTTTGTGACCAGAAAAAAAGCACAGTGTCCTTAAGTTGTGCATTTAGTCCTGTTGTACTCTTAATGTTGTAAATATAGTTACCGAGCTTGGTCCAACCCAGAAGTTTTCTTGCTGCACAAATTTGACGTTTTCACAGACTCCTTTATTCCGTAAGACCTGTGATAGATGCCAAAATCTGTTACACACACACACACACATTGTAAACACAAGAGAAGTGTAACAAAACTGAATACAATACTGGACTTTACTGCCCCAATTTAGTTTTACTTACAGAATCTACTGTCTCATGTTGTGAGAAGCCTATAGGTGCAATGCCATAGATGGAAACTGCCAGGATGGTAATCAGCAAATGGACAAAAGTGATCCAGTAAGTGAAGAAAGGCCTGGGGATGAAAGAACATCATTTCATCAATCTGTTAAGACACCTATCATTCGGTTTCTGAAACATGTACAGCAATTCTTGTAAAAGAGTGTTTGAAGTCACAACAGACAATTATTCAGAAACAAATCTCAATATACTGTATATATGCACCCTTTTACACCTGGTATTAACATGCATTTTGTTTCTGGATTGTATCAGGATAAAATTCTTTAGCTGGATTATATTTACACATAGCATTCCAATCCATTTCCAGAGAGATCGGGTCACTCTTACTCAAGCAAAAAGGAAAACATCCCTTACACATAACATACAATTTTCCAGCATTTATGGAATTTTAAAAAAACATTGACGGACAACCAAAATGCTTGACACCATTTGGCAGATAAAAAATAAGGTACTTCATCTATTACTCATGTGCAGTAGTTGTATCCAGATAATCAAAATGCATTAGCATCTTGACTGAATGTAGTCAGCCCTCTACATTACGAGTAAAGTTGAGCCGTGATATGCCATAATTACATTTACATTGCATTTTACAACGTCAACTCTAATTTTGGTTAAACTTTTTCATGGACCGTTTTCACAACTTTCTCCGTTTTACAGCATGGAAACACCAGTAACTATTTACTGTATATGTGAAGATGCCCCCTTCTTGGTTTGCTTAGTATCTTTTTCAGCTACATGACACTTACATGTCATCAAAAGTCTGGTGAGTAAAAACTAACATTTACTAGCCAATGGTGATTCTTTCTCCAACATGTCTGTAGAGGGCTTCCTGACCACCTCAGAATATAATTTCAGTTATCTGATCATAATACATTTTGGGCATGTTTACACCAGACTTTTTTTATAAATCCCCTTTTCTCCAAATTTGGAATGCCCAATCCCACTAATTACTAGGTCCTCGTGGTGGCATGTTTACTCACCTCAATCCAGCTGGTGGAGGACGAATCTCCGTTGCCTCCGCTTCTGAGAGTCAATCCACACATCTTATCACATGGCTCGTTGTGCATGACACTGCGGGACTCCGCATGTGGAGGCTCACGTTTCTCTCCGCGATCCACACACAATTTACCACGCACCACACTGAGAGTGAGAACCACTAATCGCAACCACGAGGAGGTTACCCCATGTGACTCTACCTTCCCTAGCAACCGGGCCAATTTGGTTGCTTAGAAGACCTGGCTGGAGTCACTCAGCACACTCTGGATTCAAACTTGTGACTCCAGGTGTGGTAGTCAGCGTCAATACTCATTGAGCTAACAAGACCCCCTACACCTGACTTTTAATTTGATCAAGAGCCATCCAATTGTGATCCAATCAATAAATGTGTATGTTAATGCCAGGTGTACAGATGACCTATCTAGATTATAAAACAAATACAGTGTATGACTGAACATCAAAAATCAAGAGTAAGAGCACCCATAATATTGTCCTGCTTTCTACCTGTGGTCATTCATGTCTTCTATCTGTCTCTTGACAAAGCTGTCGATGCGTTTACGGTAAGAGCGGTTGGTCAGTCTGCCCACCATGCCAAGCCCATAAGGACGCTTCTCTTTGGCAAAGAGTTTCTTAACAGGCACGGCAATGCGCTGTCCACGCCGTTGCCCACTCACACTTACCACTTCCTGCCGTAAGCGCACTTTAGGCTGAACCAGAGCATCATCATTTACCTTACGCCAGCCCCGCTCAAGAGGCCTGAGATAGACAGACAGACAGAGCAAATAACTTTTTAGAGGAAGTTCTCAGTGACTCTATGGAACATGTTTGTTTGTCGGCAAGTGCATGTGTGACTCACAGCATAAGATGGTTCCTCTCCAGTTCTGTCTTGTCTAGGGCACTGCCAGTCAGGTCCTTCTCATCTGATGCTTTACTGGCATCAGTTTCTTTAACGGCGTCTTCAGAAAGTGATTCAAACACCTCATCTGCATATGTGGACAACTCTTCATGCATAAACCCATCCTAGAAGAACAAAATGGCTTGATCAGACACACTGAAGTCCACAACAAAAATAACTGATGTCTAATTTCTTGAAATAAAAATAATTATTACTAGTGGTCCACTGAAAGGGCTTTTGCAATTTCCAATGCCGATAGCCATATTTAGAGAGCAGGGTGACTGATGGCTGATGCAATGCTGATATCTACATAAAACTATTTAATCATAGAAAATTAAGCACGGTTTAAGACAAAGTTTTGGATCTGTTACATGAGAAAAATTCCAGTTTTGTTAATCAGTCAAGTTGGCATCATTACCTGGCAATCCAGATAATCTCAAAAAGGCCACATATCAATTAATTTTATTTGCAGTCAGTTTCACCTTGGCAAAGAAGGAAGTGTCCAGTTCATCTGGGAAATCAACAGTGTCCTCTTCCAGGAAACTGGTTGTGGCAAAACTTTGCCGGTGTACACGTCGAATAGGACGTTCCTGCAAAGAGCGCCCCTAAAACCACCACAACGATCATTACCATTATTATAATCATCATCAACCTCATGAACAACATCATATTTACTGCTACCTACAATGTTCATAAAATAAATACAAAATGTACAAAAACATCAGCAATGTTAGTGTTCTACACACTTGTGGATGTTACATCACTAACAATGGGGGAGATAGATCAAATGTCCTTCCAGTGCAGCTGTGCCATTTCCATAGCAAAGCAGGAGATTACCTCAACCTGTTCCAGGATATTCTAGCTGACTAACAGCTGAACATTCCATAGGAATTATCATAGCCATCTGTTAGCGTTGTTCCAGGCCTGTAGCCTGGTCATCTGGGCTGAGGCACTAAATGGAACTAGGCCAAATACTGGGCCAACTCAAGCCAGAGATAAACTTTCACATAACAGATTATAGAACAGAGGGAAATATTTATTTATTTATTTATTTATTTATTACATTTTTGTTACAATGACACCAAAGTGAGCCCACGAAGTAATCTACGATAATCACCATGGCTTGGTTTACTGGATGCCCACTGCCTTGTAACTATGGCATTTACATCACTTTGACATAAGGGGCACTCTGGCTCAAGGAGATTTCTGAATTTAAAGGAATAGTTATTGACCCAAATTAAAAGGTGAATTTGACCTAGCAATTACCAGAAATGAGTGCTGCATTATCCTGTTGTTTGTTCCTGTCTGGCATTGTTTTGTTTATGTCTGACAGTTTGATCATGTGCAAGGGAAATAATTGTTTTTTCTTCTATTCAGTGCAAATAAACCAGATTTCTTAGTTCCAATGTTTAGCTCTAAGGATGAATGAATGACAGATTTATGGGTGTTTCTTAAAATATGGGCACTTTTGGCTCTGTAAACAACTTTAAAACCCACTTTTCTAGAAAATAAACTTCCTTAACACACTTTTTACAAATTTTGTCTACTAACAATGTCCAATAATCCAAATCCATGCTTTCATTTGTTTTTACAATTTTTTCAGAACCGTTATTTTTTGGAACCAATAAATGTCACTGTTGTCTCCTTGGTAACCAAGTATGCTAACTATTGAAAAAAGTTATTAGTATTATAAAATATATTATTATAAATTGTCGGCTGTAGTGGTAATGACACAACAAATGAAGAATTTACACATTTTGTGTAGAAATGTATATAAAAAAATGTTCATACAATAAATGTTTTTTTTTTTCTTGTCTTTATTTAGATTGGCATATTAAACATTATTTTTTATGATGGAATATTATTTTTGGACAAAAATAAAACAAAATCTATAATAAAAATAAATAATGAAGGCCTGGTTAAGTCTCCAAGACAGTTTTAATATGACATTCATATAATAAAAAAAAATCTGAGATGTAGGAGATAACAATCAACCCATGGGACATAAAAGTGCCCATAGTTGAAGAAACACCCTTATGGACTTAACTTTTGATTTACCTGTGTTGAAATCAATGGAAAACACCTAATGTATTTTATACAGCGCAGTTGGAACTGAGTATGGTCTGTGTATTTGAGATTAACCATGTTGTGTTTGAAAGAGATTCTTTCTATCACTCAGAGTCTTACCTTCACCAGAGCAGCGGCTGCTCTGAAGCCCATCTTAGCAACAGACTCACGTTTTCGTCTGCGTGGAGGTCTGTTAAAGCCTGAGCGAGAGCTGGTGAAGGAGCAGAGAGAGGCAGCGCAGGGAGGGATGGGAGTCTGATATGTGCTGAGACCATCCACCTCGTCCACATTACGAAACGCTCGACCCCGAGCCAGTGGGTCCACGATCTGCAGAGATCACAAAATCTTCAACACTAAGTCACTCATGATCATTTACTGCAAGTGTCTCTCCGATCTGTGTGGATGATAAACGAGAGCTGTTCATAGTGTCCAAATGCAGAATGATAATAAGCTATATTTATGGTAGCTTACATAAACAAAGCTGTTTCCCTGGTTTTAAGTTGAGTTGTTTCCAAGTCTTCACTGAAATATTGTTAGATATGATGCATTAATACAGATTCAATGCTGCCAGGTTTCGACAGAAGCAGATCTGTTTCAAAAATACAATTATGCATACAGTTTATTTTTTAATTTAGGCCTTAATGTTCGGTTTTATGGCTTATTACAGCTAAAAAGTCAAGAGCAATGAGTGTATGCTCCCATTGAATCAGTGTAAAGTTTATTCAGGTCTTTATTAGCTTCAGAGGAACACAGTATGTGCTTTCTGTTGGTACACCAAAAAATAGCTTGGCCTGCATAAGGTAACAATTAGTACAAATGTGCCCACACAGAGAGATTTAAGCTTTCAATTGATTTTAGATGAACAGATGTGTCTTTGAAATATTTTCAGGGATATTTATAATATTAAACTTTATTTTATATATAGGCTAATGTATATTACAGGGACTAAAAATGAATTGTTTTTCATTTCGGTTTGTTCTGAGCAAAAACAGTATTTTTTCATTCCGGTTCAAAAGTTCCAAAAACTCCTTTCCAAAAGGTTAACGGTTAGAACAAAATAAAAGAACGGCTAATAACATTCTTTTTAAAATGACAGTACTCTGCTCAAAGGGGTGGGTGATATTCCAGGTGCAGTGTTGCCAGATCTCGCAAGAGAAACAAGCAACCTGGTCGGAAAAACAAGCCCAAAATAAGACACTTGTCTCACCAAAATAAGCAAAAGATAAAGCATTAAATATTTTTAAAATTGGATTTGTGGATTTATAAGCATAGAAATCATAATCGGCAGCATCAAATCTGTATTAATGCATCATATCTAACAATAATTCAGTGAAGACTTAAAAAAACACAGAAAGAGAAAATTACTTTTTTTTCCCCTTGAATAATGTTTTACTTGTATCTGGATTAGCCGTGCATGTATATGTAGTATTTATACATAATTATTAAAAAGGTCTTCATTCACAGATTGATTCATCCACAATGGGAAATCAGGCAAAGAAATTTGCAGCAGTTTTCTTCAGGATCAAAGCACAAGTTTAATTTTTTCACGCAACATGAAGTGATGTAGTTCCAAAAATATACTGTGATAAACCCTTTGATCTTCAGTTTCTGAAAAAAATTATCCAAACTAAATTAACCAGTTATAACTGGTTACCAGCATTTAAAAATATTTTTTTCACTCCGGAACAATTAAAAATAACTTAGTTCCAGTTTACGGTTATGTTCTGCTAAAAATTTAAGTTAATTTTCGGTTTTGTTCCTTGAACCGTATTTAATCCCTGGTATGGTATGCTTCTTAATTCTAGACTGATAATTCCCCACATGGGAAAAATTGGAAATGGAATTGCTTCCTTTCACTTAGTTTGGGTGAGCTAAGTCCCTTATTTTGGGCTTGTTTTTCTATATCAGGTCATTTGTTTTTCTTGTGAGATATGGCAATACTGCACCTGGTATATCACCCACACTTAGCACAGAGTACTGTCATTTGAACATTTTTATTGCATTATTAACATCATTGTTAACCATTGTTTTATTTCATTCTAACCAGCTACCAGTTGGAAAGGACCCTGCGGAATGTTGGAACCGGAATAAAAGAATACCGTTTCTGCTCAGAACGAACCAAAACTAAAAACTTGTTTATAGTCCATGTTCAAGTCTTGAGTGCATGCTGTCATTAAAGCTAAAAGGGGACATACCAAATAGAAATAAATTCTGTAATTCATCTAATTTTCAACTCAACTTTTTACTCAAATAATTTTTCTGATAATATAGCTTGCAATAAAAATAAATATATGGGTAGCACTTTATTTTACAGCACTGTTCTACATTTATATACTACATAATTACAACTACAGTAAGTACTAGGTACTAACCCTAAACCTAACCTTATGTACATATAGTTACCTAATATTACTCTCCTGGGTAAGTACACGTACTGTAAAATAAAGTGCAACCAAAAACTGTATTAAATTAGAAAAATACTAAATAAGTTGTGTCAGTAGTGGACTCAGACTTTTGAACCCCACTGTAGAGACATGGATTGGTGTACTAGCATGTAAAGAGCAATGTCAACACTCTGTATTCAGCTGTGAAAAAAGCCTACCCTCTGCAAGCCATGCTGTGCGGGAGGGATGTATAGAGGAGGAGGGGTCTCTGTACTGGCCATGGAGAGATTGTCTTGACTGGGAAGGTCCATTTCACGAATGACCTGAGGCTTCAGCTTGCCGTAGCGCTGTGTGCAGTGCTGCAAGCTCTTCCTTTGCCATTTTTGGGAGGCATCCACATCATTGCTGACCCCAAACCAGTCTGCTGTGCCCCTGCAGTCACAGCAGTGATTACTGATAATTAAGAAATATCACATGAGCGAGAGTGCTATTGTACTGAATACCGGTACAATATTCAGTACGACAGTATAGTAAACAATACATTAATATAACATTATAGACAGAATATGGCTTGTTGTGTTGTTAATTTTAGCTCCACCAAATAAAACTGTTCCAAACTAGACCACATTAGGAGCCGTAGCATGCTGCCATTCAATTAGCAACTCACAGACTGATAGTCTGTCTGGATCGCCTCGAAAACAGACAAACAGAGTGATTAAACAGTGAAGCAATATCAGCAATCTTGGAACATTGCTTGTCCAATCACATTAGAGGACTTTTGTACAAGGCTTAGTTCATAATTTTTACCACATCAAGTGTAACAGGCCTCGAATAGAATAGAAATGTAAATTGAATCCACTAAGGCAATCTGGGCAAAGAGCTAAAACATGTCTAGAGCTCTGAACAAACTAACAAGCCTCACCCGAGACCTCCAAAACATCTGTGGTCAGTCACAATCAAGTGTTTATTAACTCTTTCTGAGTCACATTCTGCCTTGGGGATTGCGTAATACAGGTATGTGAGCACCCATAACTATTTAACATTGATGGATTAAGTGACTATTTAAACATGATAAAATAATAATAATAAACCCTCTTACTCTGAAACACATTCATGGACAAAGTATCTCTCTCTCTCTCACTATTTGTTGTGTGTGTGCTTGAAGTGTGTGTAAATGCTGGGAATACAGTGAGGATATCGGCAGTGTTTAGAGTAAAGGACATTCTATAATAACAGAGTCAGACTGTGCATCATTACAAAGGAGGCCAGCTAATGGGAGGCCTTTTAAGGTTGCAGAGGTGGAGAGAGGATTATGGGACACTTATTGTTACGGTTTTTAATTTATTTACTTATTTTTATTTTTTTTATAAGAATGTTTTGAGATAGAACACGTGCATTCCAGCTGACTGTATTACATTATTTACAAATAAAAATAAAAATTACTTTTAGCACAAATCTGTGGACAGTTCTGAAAACTGAAGCTCACACATGCCTATCAGTTAAACAACACTTCCACTTTCGGCCACTGGGGACCAATGAAGAAACACTTTAATTAGCTATCATTTTATGCTCATGGTTTATATTTCCATGGTTGCCCACTGTTCTATGTCAAATCTATGTACTTTGATTTTACAAGCACATCAAAATAGCTCAACTATTTGTCCGGACTACACAAATACCCCTACTCATTGGTCCACCACTCATAAAAACACTGTACAATGTCAAAAAGCCTCTAGCCACAATGATGCATCCACCTACCTGTCTAACTCATCACAGGAGGCAAGGAAGGTCATGACTGAGGTAGAGAGAGGAACAGAAGCCTTTACACTGAGTGAAATATTGCCTTATCTTCCCTTCCAACCTCCTACATCACAAAAAGTCAAAGAGGACTAGCGAGCCATGGCTGATTCACTTGTATTCCTTTGGGGATGTCTCCACACAGCAGCACATGTTCTAAAACTCCAACAAAACTTCAACCTATTTCTACCGCCTCCTTCTCTCACAGTCTTGGTTTAGGAGTATGTGTAAATACCCAGTAAAATACCAGCCCCTTTGGCTAAAAGAAAAGAGAGAGAGAGAGAGAGAGAGAGAGAGAGAGAGAGAGAGAGAGAGAGAGAGAGAGAGAGAGAGATGGTAGGGGGCGTGCTGAAACATGAGGTAAGTGTGAGTATTGGGACTAAAAGAAATACGCAGTTTACGCACATGAACGCCCACATATGCACATCATACAATTTCCTCAACGAATAGACCAAGCAACTTTCTGAAAAGCAGATGACAAATCTAAATTACACATATAAAGAGTTTTGTGACTTTAAGAATATGCATGTAAGGTTTAAGGTCATCTTTATGCAAGTGTACTCCTAAAATTATTGAGTTTTCTCCTCTGGGAAAACAGACTGAAATATTAAATGACTCATGTTGCACTACACATATTTTTGTCCATTAAATGCACTCTAGAATGAGAATGTCCCTCCCCCTCATACCACCTGCAACTAACCTGCAAGTAGCAAACCATGGTTAATGACTGTGATGTAATAACTAAAGTTTATTGGCTAAACTTTAAAAAAACAGCAATGAGCCCTTCAATATGTCCCACCCAATCATCCTGTTTCAATAGGAAATACGTCAACACAGGACACAAAACACTTGTCAAGTGATGTCATGGAGTCTTCAAGTGTAAAGAGCATATTTTCATGGCAAATACCTCTGTCCTTAAAATACCCTGCTGGTGAAATTTAAACAGAATTCACCACACCTTCCCAATTTCACAAGAAATTCAAACAAGCCTTTAATACTGATATGTCTGGACAACTATGAATCACTGAACTGTGGATAGTTTTGTCAATAACAGATGGCTGTAGTCTGGGGTTTGGATGGGGAGATGGTAGAATTAAATTGAAATTACATTGTGTAATTATGTATTATTACCTAATACAGAGCACAACTTTAATATACTCTTTCTTTAAAAAATGCACTATCCTGCTATAGACCATTTCAACAATATAAATAATACAAAAGGAATTAGAATACTACTAGCACTGAAGCACTTCCAGTATCATTACTGGATCCTTTAAATAAGGCTCAGAGTTTATGATCATATTATTTTTTAATGAAGTGACTTGTTGAAGAAATGTTTTTGATTCTGAGCATCTACGCAAGAGAGGAGATGAATATGAATCGTAGTTTAGATACTCACAGTTATTTCCTCAACATAAAGTTCAGGAGTTTTGGATAGCTCCTATTATAAATCAATGAAGCCGTCTACGTGACCTGCGGACAAGGTAAGGATTTATTTTTTAACTATTCAAATTATTTTCTTGTCTCTTTCTTCTGAGTTAGCTTCTATACTACTCCAGCAAATCTGAAAACTTAGCAGTTTGATACAGCAGATATTGTTGACTTGTGTGACAAATTGCTTGTTAGGTTCCTCAAGTCGTTTTGGATAAAAGCATCAGTTAAATGAAAAATGCAATATTAAATGCCTCATTCATTATAATCGGAGCACTCTATAGTCACTTTTAGCATTAGCTAACTGTCAAACTCACAATTAGTTGGCATTAATTTTATTAAACTTTCAGATATAATATGTGTGTTACAGTTGTTATTTAAGCAATATCACACGAGCAAGAGTGTGATATGGCCCTACTTCAGTACTGTTGTGATTCAGCCTTAAAACATTTGGAAAAACTGAGTCGGTCATAAAAACACATGGCGGTCGTGACTTTCCTTTGGAATGCCATTTCAGCCGCCCCCCCGCATCGCTCCTTCTTCCCACAGGATTGAGGATGACCCAGCTGACGATGGAGGTGATTTGGGGATGGCAGTGGGCTTGGTTTCGCCGGGTAATTCTGTGGTTGCGATCCACCTGTGTCCGGAAAACACTGCCACCTGCCGAGATCGCCTGCCGGTGCTCCCTTCTAAGGCCTGTAGGATGGTAAGTCATTAGGGAAGCACTAAACTGAACATCAGGTTCCTTAGAGGTGCCCGGAGGCTGAACCCTCCCAGGCCATGCCTGTTCCCATCATGGGGAATCAAGAGATCATCCAGTCACTGAATAACATGGTCCACATTTTAATAATGTAATTTTATGGCAAGTTATTTGTGTTAAAGTCAATAAATGCCTCTTGCTGTTGTTTGAATGAGTTTGACAAGTAGAAAGAAATGTTTAAGAGGCAAAGACGTCACTTCCTTAAACTGATGAATAGTCCTTGAAATGGTCTATAGGCCTATCCCAGGGCCAACAGAGCACACAAGTGACAACAAGCAGCCAATAAATGAATATTTAAATCTTCAACTTATTGTCTATTTCAGCTCTTTGTATCAAATATTAGATGTTCAGAGTTTTGTTTGAAGCACTTTCTGTAGTAGCAAGTAAACTAGATATCCACGAGCAGTAGCTGCATATTTTTCCAAAATTGTCTGGTGTTTTCTTTACAACACTTCATAGAGACAGTCACATCATTACTTACAATATTTTTTTTGTGGTATAATCTATTTTAGATGTATCTGCCCATAAACAAAATTGATCGCTTTGCATGTAGATCAGACAGTCTTTGGCTGCAAAAGCCAAAAGAAGAATTTTTTTAGACAGCCTTCCAAGGCAAAGCAATGTCATATCTAATGATCTAAAACAAATTCAAGTGAGCTTGAGATGTAACTGTGTAAATATTTAGTGATAACAATGTTTTTTTTTTTGGTAAAATTCATAGCAAATAATTAGCAGATTTATATTGGTAAAAACTAATTTACTACTTTCAGCCACTCCTTCAACAGCTGTGCTATTTCTATTCATTCAACCGACCACCGAAACGTACATGAAGCATTATGCATTATTGAAGGTAGTGAAGACTGCATATGCTGCCTTCAAAAAGTCATCACAGCTGACAGAATGTGATGCAAACATTGGATTCGGACATGTCTTGATGCCTTTATACCACCATATACAGACTGCAAAAGCAGCATTTTTCAGCTGTCTGAGGCAGCCTTTCTGTCTAAGTGGGCAGTTCTTGACCAGAATAAGCTGCAATCAGGACCAGACATTTTACCATTCAATCAAAGGTTTAACCCTAATCCTAACCATACAAAATCTCCAGTGTAAGAAACCCAAGCTGTTAAATTTTGAATAAAACTAGAGACAGCCGACCTGTAAACACAGTTTACATGGATGGGGAATGAGTCACAACCAGCGGCAAAATTGAAAAAAGCCAAAAGAGGCCCACATAAACACTTTTCAACCATTGTAAAAAACATTTTCTGCCATGACATGTTCTTCTACCACAGCTCAGATATTCCTTTGATGGCAGACACATTGACTGAAGAGCCAATCCACAATCAGTTGATTAGCTTAAAAACCAGCCGAACCCATTGAAGCAGATGGGAAAGCTTTGATGCACTCCTGTTTTTTGTGCAGAGGAAGAAAGGGGCTCTCTTTCATGTTTGTGTAGTAGTGTGTGTGTTCTGATATTCTTTAAAAGCCAAATGAAGAACTATGGATAATCAGGGAGTGGCTTGTATATCACTGAAAAGTATTAGTTAGCATAGTTACGGGTTGTGTTTGTTTTCAAATGGCAAATAGCTGTCAAAAGAGCTGTGATATTTTAAATAATTCATCCTAAATGTGTAAAAATGTTTCCCTCATTAAAATTTATTTACATAAAGAAATGAATAGCATTGCTCAAAAATATGTTTAAGATCATGTAGACTCACATAAGATGTTGACAGTCACATCAGTAGCCGTATGAAAGCTTTTTATTGTACATGGCTCATGGGAGCATCTCGGCTGAGTGCAACAAACAAGTGCACCTTTAAAATAAATGTGGGTGAGTCAAACTAACATAACAATGGGGTTGAATTAAAAGTGTTTGATGTACTTTCAAAACTCATATTCCCCCACAGTCCAGCCAGATCATTATTAAAAATAAGCTGCAAAAACGAATTCCTAAATCTTAATGTTTAGATGTCACAACTATGAACACGTCAACATGTGATCACTCATATTTTACCATCAACACATTTTTTATATTCTACAACTTGGCCCACCCTTATGAAAGACAGTATGAAATACTACGCATGCAAAGTGGTTAGCCAGAAGCAACAACAATCTGTTTTATTCTAAATGTTAGAAAGAGGGTGAAAAATGGTCATGTTAAAGGTACCATCAGCCATCGGTCCCAGTAGTACTTGTGGTTTTAGGGTGCTTTCACACTAGCACTTTTGGTGCTCAAATGATGTCTGTTTGGTTCGTTTGTTGGTGTGAATGCTATTTTCCTAACTCTGGTGCACACCTGTGAACCGCACCCGGGTCCGCTTGAAAAGGTACGATTCATGTGAACTCCAGTACGGTTCGCTGCTGAAATGAACACAATCGTACCAAATCGCGGAAGTGGCTTGTATTGACGTTAATTTGCATCTTTGCATGCTCTCAGTCGCAATTATTATGGTATAATGCATTTCTCACACCTGCTTGTGTCCAAATACACCGACATCAGAGAGCAGCTCACATTCTTCACATCTCTTGCCACGCATTCATGAGCTCGCGGCAGACAAACGCTAATATTCATCACATCATTGCACATTCAATTCATCTGTGGGAGACAAACACAAGTGTTGTTTTGTGCATGGCAAGTTTTTGTGGTAAATCCAAAGAGACAAACATTAATACTTCAATTAACACAGTGACGTCTTCTCGAGTTGTTACCTAGATACAGTGGTAAACAGCTGCCGATTGTACTCACATTGATGACGTAAACAGACCGCAGTTTGGACCTAAAAAATATGATGTGAACAGAGACCAGTGGGGACAGGGGTAGGAAACGAACCCGGGTTCAGTCCAAGCAATCAAACCAAGTGTGAAAGCACCCTTAGACTCTATAGTGACACCCATCGTCCTGGATACTGGAAGTTTGTTTACCATTTTGCGAAGTTTGCTGCCATTTTACATTGAATATGTTTGATTATCTTCTGTTTTGTTCCCTTTAGTCTGTATTTTTATCCATCTCATAATACGCATATCTATAATGGACATTCTAGTATTTAATTCAAACGATTTTTTGCGCGTTGTTGCGTGCTGGACTATGACTGTGCAGCTGCAGCCTGCGAGCTCTCTGCCCCAGGTGAAAATCACAGTGTGCTTGTGCTTGCCATTAGATGTCACGCAGCTTTTCCATGAGAGCTGCAGGTAGCGGTTTGTTACATCAATCCAGCAGGGACCTCTTGTTTGGACATTTTATCTTTCCACTTGCACTCATTCTGTTCAGACTGTCTAGATGATCACACTCCTGTTAATCAATAACATACCATCACCTTGGACTACACTGCTGACTTGGGCACAGCTGTTGTTTGTTGTAAGTATATTATGCTTGTTGTTTTATTGTTTGATTTGCTTGTTTTGTTTATATGTACATATATTTCAGCATTGGCTGAAAGCACCATATAATATGTAATTATTATTATTATCATTATTAGTGGTATTATCTCAGTCCTCAGTCAGTTGCATGACACAGGTTATCATGTGCTGTCAACATGGCAGCACCCAAGAGAGGGCGATCCGCTCCATGTAAAATAAAACAGCTTTTATTGGTTTTATTGAAGTCTTCATATAGAGCTAGTGTACATCATTTTCAACATATTTCTAAAAAATGCTATTCATCTCTTTGATGTCTTAAAATTAGTGTGCTTTTTTATTCCATCCGTTACTCCTGGTTGGAGTCTTCCTTAAATATTTAGTTAATACGTAGGGTTACGTCCTTCCTAAATGTAATGGTGCAACCTTCAAAATTGTAACTTAGTACCCATTTATGCCACAGTAGGCTAAGTTGTAACTTAATTGTGCCCCTGGGAACAATATTTAAATTAGATGTAGCCCTTTACAATACATGTGGGAGAACCAGGTTTATAAATGCTTAATAACTACAACTTGTGTAAAATAAAAAATAGAATACACTCTCTACAGAATGAAAGTATATAAACTGCTATTAGATTAATTTAGTGGGTCTATATTCTATATTGGTCCTACGGTACCTGAGGACGATTTGGGGCAGTGACTGACGCCTGGGGGGTTCCAGACGTGAGAAACTCTGACCTTTAACCAGGATGGAGCTCATCTGCTCAAAGTGTACCCTCTTCCCTGAGGAGCTGAAAAAAAGGGGTGAGGTGAAGAGGATCAGGAAAGACAAATGAGGAAACAGGGTGAAAAAAGAAGACAGGAAAGCATCCAGCTTAGTTACAGAAGAAAACATAAATTAAGAAGCTCCCAGAATTATTTTAATTTTAGAAAGCTGTAGAAAAGAGGTTAAAAAGTGAACGGAGAAGACTTTATATAACACTTTTGTAAAGAACATTCAGAAAGAACAGATGCTGAAGCAGAGTAAGATGCACAAAGGGTTCAAAATGACCACTCACCAAGCACCAAAAGCAAGTAAAAAATGTGGTTTTGTTGAGGAAATAAAAGAGTTATTCTTAATTTTTTACTGAATATTGCTTGCATTAAGCCAACAAAAAATAAATAGATGTAAAACAATGTGTTTGAAAATTCTTTTAGCTGCAGTCTCATTGAGAGACAGACAACCTCATCTCGAGTTACACAATGACATGCACTGTTTGTCTTAAATATACAAGGAACAACAGCTAAATAATCCCATTGTCATAAGGACATTATTATATCATTCAAAATAAAAAAAAGGAAAATACAGTTTCATGGCAGGTAAGAAATATTTATGCCTTGTAAAATGTTTTCAATTCATTTGCCATTGACAGGTGTGGCAAAAAGTTCATTTTGGACTCTATGCACACATACACTCAGAGTGAACACAAATATATTTGCTTTATTTACTGCTTTGTCTCCTCACAAGTGTGGCTGCAGTGGAGCACTTAAGCTCTGTCAAGAATATAAAACATTGAAATTGATTAAGATGAACAGTGCTTGTTATTTACTGGCCAGGAGTCTAGGAACAGTCTGGCATTTAAGAAAAAGTGAGCAGTGAAGACAATTACAATGTAGTCTCTAAAGATACAAGCATTTTATTTATTACAAATGCTGACTTTAATAATGCATGAACCTTTTGGCTCATTCACGGTATACTGTAGAAAGATTATCTGTTATATTATATAAAAGATTATAGTATATATTTCCCATTGATATAAATTGGGAAAACTTTTCCCCAAAAATCTTTTAATCCTCCTTGCAAAATATTAAAGACCAATGACACGCACTTCAATTTAAACTTTTGGATACACTTGACTGAAATCTCCTGATCTAAAGGCTTGTGCTTAAATGCTTGAAATTAGTTTTGAAGACAAATTTAAATTATGTTTACTTTATTTAAAAAAAACTAAAATTGCATTTCCTAGGTGGTTGAGGGGTGTGCCCAGAGTGTGCAGATCTGCAATCTAGGCAAAGGGTGGCTTTTTGCTAAATTAAATATCGCCGTAATTGCATTTTGATAACATTATCAATATTCTAAAATTAGGAAGATAGTAATAATAATGAGCAAATAAAAAATGACACAAAAATAAATAACAAACACACACACACACACACACACACACGCGCACACACACGCGCGCACACACACGCGCACACACACGCGCACACACACACGCGCACACACACACGCGCACACACACACGTTGGTGTGTCTATTCTTATGAGGACTCTTTATAGACAATGATTTTTATACTGTACGGACTACAGATTATATTCCTTAACCCCAACCATACCCTTAAACCTAACCCTCACAAAAAACTTTCTGCATTTTTACAAATATAAAAAAAGCATAGTTTAGTATGTTTTTAAGCCATTTGAATTATGGGGACACTATAAATGTCCTCATAAACCACATTTATAGCATAACACCCTTGTAATTACCAGTTTGTAACCTAACAAAATGTCCCTGTGAACCATCCAAACCTACACACACACACACACACAAACACACACACACACATACACTAGCATACATGAACATATGCTGCTATACTATTGTCAATGTTTACTATGTTTGTGTGTGTGTGTGTGTGTGTGTGTGTGTGTGTGTGTGTGTGTGGCAATAAGACAAGATAACTTTCCAAATAACTTAATAGATCCCTGTAGGCACATTTGCTAGTTACTATAGCAGACAAATAGCACAACAACAAAAGGATCAAATGTAACACAGCATTACACAGGACACAACTATGCAGAATGGGACACAGTTCACATCAAAATACAAGACAGATTTGTTTAGAACAAGATAATACTTTAGGACACATTATCATTAACAATAAAATCTCTATATGTGTTTAAAGTACCTCTTGATGGTCTGGGTGATGGAGTGTTTGGGCAGAACTGAGGGTCTTCGACAAGCATTGGGGTCGATTGGCGGGCATCTGAGCTGGATATTTTCAGTGGGTATACTGGCACTGCGCATATACAAGCTGTTGCGCATGACTGGCTGCAGGACAGAAGAATATTAAAACGTTTTTAGGAGACCAAGACACAACTGAAGACTAAAGAAATCACAGCACACATTTGGTATGTTTTCAGTACTTAAATAAAAAGTGTAATTATGCAATAAACAATTTGTGTGCAGTATGTTCATATTAATGAGAATTATAAACAAATGAAGAATTGCATTTTAATATATTTTATTTCATGGAAATATTCAGTGGTCCCAAAGAGTATTTAGACACTTTTGGGCACCACTTCAATCACACTTGTGTATTGATTTAATTTAATTAGATAACAAAATATCAAGTGGTGCAAAAAATTATTCCTTTTTTCACATAGAAATTTTCTGAGCCACTTTTGCATTTTACTTTTAACCAGCTGCTAAAAAAAATAAATAAATTAAAATAAAATTTTGCTTGAAAAGTGATCTTGTGCCATATTAAATAAATGTGACTGTTTGACCTTTTTATTATATATATATACATTCATGCATGTTTAAGTCTTCAATGCTTTTTGTGGCATCTGTAAGTGTTTCAAATAAAAAAAAAAAAAAAATGTACATTACAAAAGTGTAACATGAGACTGCTGTCTACCTGCAGAAAGTTATTGTGCTCTTCTGCAGGGTTCTGGGCACTGGGGTTGTCTAGTGTGAGCCAGGGTGGTTTCTTCCTCCGCAGGCTGCTGTTGCTGCTATCGTCTTCAGCTTCGGACATGTCTGACGCCTCTCACCTCGCTAGCCAGCTGCTGGATCAAACAGGGTCAAATAAACAACTCAACTTACATATACTCGCAGATATGGGTGAACCACGCACACGCACACGCACACGCACACACACACACACACACACACACACACACACACAAGAGTACTGTTTTACATAAGACACACGGCACAATAATCCACATTTCCATCTGGTTGCTGTGTCGTGAAGGTGCACTCCTGAGACTGTCCTCCATCCCCACGTCACTCAAGTCATATTAGTGTAAAACTACATCCTCTTGGGATTGACACTTTGCACCCATTTGACATATTGTAATAATATATTTCAACTCCACCTTTGAAATTAACATTGAAATTTCCTTTAGGATTGGATAGGCATACAGATTTGCAGATGTGCATTTATGCACGACGATACAGATTAAATCATAGTGGCCTTTAATACCCTCACAGCATACATCTAAAGCTCCATTGGAATAATAGGTATTATGAAAAGTATTTTCCAAATACAATGAATTAAACTGAGTTGCTTCGTTAAAAGTATGCCATGTGGCAAAAAAGCATCATCCAAGTCCTCCACCAGAGGATGGAAATTCTACTATTTCACACTCTACACTATTTTGTAAAGGAGCTGTAGCGACTTCTATTGCTTAATATGTATTATGAAAAAGTACTTTCTGAGCAGACATATTTATTTCTACAGGACACTGAATCACGAAAAGCTCTCTGAATTGGCCAACTGCTGTTGTCTTGTTACAGTAATAAAAGACAACCTCCTGAAAGATGCGGGAAGCGGGTTGTCAGATAGTTGGGACAAAGCCTGAAAGTTCGGTCTTAAATTGTAGTGACCAGAACTGCAAAGTAACTAACATTACAATTCTACTCTACCAAAGCGCATAAAGGGATAGATCCCAAATATGAAAACTCTGTCATAATTTCCTAGTAATGATCCTCATGTTGTTTCAAAACTGTATGACTTCCTTTCTTCTGTGTTACACAAAAGGAGATGTTAGGTAGAATGTTCACTCAGTCACCATTCACTTCCATTGCATCTTCTTGACTACAATGAAAGTGAATGGTGACTGAGGCAGTCATTCCCTTTAACTGTAGTGGGTCTCTCTTTGTTTGTGTACTGTAAGTCAGTTTAGATGAAAAGCATTTAATTAAGCTACAAACTAACTTAAACAGCCAGGCAAACAAACAAACAAAAACAAACACAGAATATGCGCAACTGCTTTATAGTAGCTCAGCTCCAGCCTTATATTGCGTGTTAATGTTCGATTTCAATATGAACGAGAAACGAGGCTGAGAACAAATATGTGGAATAATGTGGGCACTCACAGAGAAAACCAAAGGGCAAACACTGAGCAAATGCCATATTAAAAGTAGTGGCAAAGATTCATAAGGGAAAATTAATCAAATAATTTGAATATACTGCATATAGGCCTGCTGTATTAAATTATATACACACATAGATCATACTCCGAAGTCACTACACTCAATAAGACAGAGTACAAAGAATAGACAAATCAAAAATATGAAAGAGCCACAGACTTCAGGATTTTACAACAGCATTTAAAAGGTTCAGAGTTGCCCAATCTTGCTGTATGCTTTGACAGGATACTAAGTCAGTTGTAAGTGAAAATATAATTGAGAACTTCTGATTTGAATGCGACAGATGGCCAAATGACAAATTAAAGCCTCTTAGCCTACTGTTCAGTTTTCAATGTTCTTTTCTGAATTTAAAGAGATGGGTCTGAATATTAGAAAGCCAGTAATATTATTATTTAACCCTTTGGCTAAGAAATAGCTTCCTCAATATTCCAAAGATCCCGATGCCCGAGCCAAAACCGGCAAGTCTTATTTATGATACCCAAGGTTGATAAGCCACTCTCAGTGACTGACTACATGGCAGAAACACAGCGAATGAATGAATGCCACATTTTTCTGAAGAAAACCATGGCACTTATTTGTACAGAAAGTTAAACATAATCCTTAAAAAAAAAAAAACACCACATCCTTCTGCAGACCACATTTTTATCCAAACACATTCAAATGTGGCTGTGTTAATTTCAGGTTTGAGCTAAAGGTTAGCAATGAACCATAAACAAAGAAAATTACTTTATAAATATATATATATATATACACACACATTAACGCACTCACTGTATTTCTCAGAACTAAATTAATCGCTTGTCTTTACTGCAATGTGCATTTGGAGCACAGTATAGAGCACAGCATGTCACAGAATGATACATATAGCCTATATACTGTATTATCCTGATTTGACAAATGGCAGACTTTTATTCTCAGCACACATACTACACTGGTGATCAAACCAACTTATCCAGAAACCAGTAACCTAATTGCTAACTACCATTTAAAGGCTTTTCAGCTCATAGTTGTTAGCAATGAGCAAACTGTAATAAACACATTGTAACTATTAGAATAAATCTGACCTGATACACATTTCCTAGCAAACACATTATTAAATATTAATAAGGAAATTTAAAACAAGACATTCTTAAATCTCAACTGGAATGATGTGAAATATGCATTATATGGTTAAAGTGACAGTAAAGAGGTTATATTTCCTGTCCTATATTGACTCCTATGTGCAGATGTGATTGCTGATCAAAAGGAGATCAAGGCTCCTCTAGTGTTCATATATTATTCATTGCACCCACCTTCATATAACCCCCTGCCAGCACACATACACACACACACACACACACACACACACACACACACACACACACGCACATGAGCAACAGAGAGCAGGTGATGTTTCATTTATCGGTTGAC
The DNA here is from genome assembly GCA_032164185.1 of Moxostoma hubbsi. NCBI lineage: Eukaryota > Metazoa > Chordata > Actinopteri > Cypriniformes > Catostomidae > Moxostoma > Moxostoma hubbsi. Next base: position 16,891,434 of record JAVLUX010000039.1, read on the forward strand.
TCTCATTATTAATTCCAAGAAATGCTTTGTTTTTCAAGAATATGAAACAATAGCTGAATTGAAAGCAGTATTCTCCATGCTTCAAAAGCCAAACCCATTCAACTATAGTTGACTGAGCAACCGCTATAGTTAATCTTTTTCATGTCAGCATTACTTTCTCTTAGAGTACATACAGAGGAAGTAACCTAACCAAAAGGATATGAAGTGTGAAAATCTACACGGGCTGGCTGTTGTGTTTGTAAAGTCTATTATTACTGCAATATGTTTTGTGTAATAGCCTCTCAGAGAACTATGACATGAAAAAACATCTATAAGTAATCAGTGGCCTCAATATTGTTTAATCATCATAGGGGTGAATTCACTAAACAGTCGAGTTGCTCTGTAATTCCCCTGCATCTAAATCGACATTCGATTGTTAATATGCCCTGAAATCATCTCGTTACGCATGTAATGTCCGTTCCCTGATGGAGGGAACGAGACGTCGTGTCGAAGAAGCGACACTAGGGGTCTCTCTTGAGCGCCGAATATGCCTCTGATCTATGAAAAAAGGCCAATGAGAGTTGGCGAACAGTATTTGCATACCCCGCCCCCGGACATACTGGTATAAAGGCGAGGGAAATACGCACGTTCATTCAGGATTTTTCTGAGGAGCCGGGAGTGTCCAGCCACCTCAGCGGCTTGGCTCAGCGATGTGGCCGGGAGGACACGACGCCTCGTTCCCTCCATCAGGGAATGGAGGTTACATACGTAACGAGACGTTCCCCATCTGTCGCTCACTTCGACGTCGTGTCGACGAAGCGACACTAGAGGTCCACTTTAAATCACGCCATGCGCTGAGCCGTGTACGTGTACGAGGGGCAAGTATTTCACATGCACAAGCGACCAGCTGTGTTTCAGACTGCACATACCCTTCCCCAATGCCCCAAAAAAGTCATCGGAGTCCTTTTGGTTACCCTAGAGGGGAACAAGGCGACGCTTGCCAACCTGGGAATGGGCCAAGCCTGGCTGGGCCTCTTTTCTCTCTATATTTCTCGGCATAGAGCAAGAGCAGCCGGGGCCCTTACCACATCGTGGGAAGGGGGCCTTACCCGATTTCCTATTCTCTCAGGGGGAAAAGACACTGCAGAGGCCCCTGCCCGGAAGGGGAGGTAAGGTGGCAAAATACATCACATGGCCTCTTCAGTCACATGTGGGAAAAAATGGCACGGTGGTAGATCCAACCTCGAGGAGGGGGGAGTTGCTACAACACAGCGACCGGAGGGCAGCGAAGAACTGCCTAAGGGAGACGCGGGTCAGCTCGTAAAGTGACCGTACCGCGGAAGTACACACAGGAGGAGTCCATGTAGGAGGCCTGACCTATGGAGCACCTATTCCAGTAGGGGTAACCTGGGGGTACCCGTAGTGGACAGGGTCGGCAAGTTCCACCGCTGAACTACGGACCCAAGAGGGCTAGGCAGGAATCGACCAGGGACCTAGAAGGATCTCCTGGGAAAGAAGGAGCGCTGTTTCACCTTGGCAGAGGGAAAGGGTGCTGAACGCAAGCGATTCACCCGGTCAGACTATCGACGTGTACTGAGTTCTACCGGCTCGGACCTGAGAAAACACAGGATGAGACTGACTCAACCCTGAGATTGTAAAATCTCGCAAAGGTGTTAGGTGTTGCCCAGCCCGCTGCCCTACAAATGTCTGCTAGGGAGGAATCCCTAGCCAGTGCCCACGAGGATGCCACACTCCTCGTAGAGTGTGCTCGAACCCGTAGAGAGGGTGGCACGGCCTGGGTGTGATAGGCCAACAGGATGGCATCCACCACCCAGTGGGACAGCCTCTGTTTGGAGACAGCGTTCCCTTTCCACTGTCCCCCAAAGCAGACAAAGAGCTGCTCAGAGCGCCTGAAGCTCTGAGTGCAGTCCAGGTAGGCACGCAAGGCGCGTACCAGAGACAGCAGTGGGGGGCTGGGTCTGCCTCCTCCCGGGGCAGCGCTTGCAGGTTCACTACCTGATCTCTGAAGGGTGTGGTAGGAACCTTGGGCACATAGCCCGGTCGGGGTCTTAGGATCACATATGTGTCTGCCGGACCAAACTCCAGGCAAGTGTCATTAACACAGAACGCTTGCAGGTCCCATCTTGAAAGAGGCGAGCGCGATAAGCAGGGCCGTCTTTAGGGAGAGGGCCCTGAGTCCGGCTGAATCTAGCGGCTCGAAGGGGGATCTCTGAAGACCGGCGAGGACCACCGAGAGATCCCAGGAGGGGAACAGGTTTGGCCGGGAGGGATTTAACCTCTGGGCACCTCTTAGGAACCTGACGATTAAGTCGTGCATACCCAGAGACTTTCCGTCTACTGGGTCGTGGCGAGCTCCAGAGGATAGGCAGACTGGCCGTGAGGCGAGCCGCTGTTGCCTCGAGCACGGACAGGAGTCAACGAGCGTGCCGGGGGGCGGGTGGTCCGAAGGGGCATACCCGGCGAAGCTCCACCCGCTGCCCTCCCCAAATCGCCTCCATCGCCAGCCGCATCATCCTCAATCCCGTGGGAAGGAGCGACACGTGGGGTGGCTGAAGTGGCGTGCTTTCTGTTTAAAGCGAGTTGTGACCGCAACGTTGCCATGGTCATGCTCTCGCAGTGAGAGCATGAACCATCCACAGAAGCTGCCTCGTTGTGATCGGTGCCCAGACACATGAGACAACGCCTGTGGCCATCTGAAGCGGAGAGCACTCCATACCGCATCCAGGAACTACACAGGAGCAGAATGGCATCTTTAAAAAGACGTTGTGTATTGTTCTTTTAGAGAAATAAACTCTTTTACAGAGAAAATTGCTCTTTAAAAAACTCCAAATGCTCTGCGCTGTCGAAGCGCCCAGGGGCAAACTGCACGCTATGCAGAGAAGGAGAAAGCCACTGAAGTGCGCCATAGATTCAACAGCAAAACAGAATGTCAGAGGATAGAAGAAGGAAAACTGGTGTGTCACTCGCAGCTGGCTGCATACACGACCATCGGCTCCGAAGAAAATTTTTGAATGAACGTGCGTATTTCCCTCGCCTTTATACCCGTATGTCTGGGGGCGGGGTATGCAAATACTGTTCGCCAACTCTCATTGCTCTCATTGGCCTTTTTTCATAGATCAGAGGCCTATTCGATGCTCAAGAGAGACCCCTAGTGTCGCTTCTTCGACACGACGATTCCAGCTTCAGACACTTGGGGAAAGTGATTTGATATTTGTTTAGCACAGACCAATTTCAGCAGCAAACTTTTAACTGTTGCAGAATTCACAGTGTGTTCAGTCTGGAAATTCAGCTTATCCAGGCAATAAATGCTCTAATATAGTGCTGTGCTATAGGTATTGTGCACTTTTTCAGGCATGTTTGTGCAATTACCTGCTTTGTATAATTCCTTTGAATAGGGCACTAAAACAACACAGATAATGTGTGCAAATAAACTAAGCCATCAGCAGGACAAGCACAATATATTCTTACCGGATTCCCCCCTGAAACATTAAAAATTGTTCCTCCACTCTAATTGAATATAATGCATTAATCTTCTATAAATTGTAATTACAGCTTGTCCCCCATCAAAATCTGTAGTTCTTCTTCCTTATACAGGAGGTCTAGGTTCGGAAGGACATGGGCGATGTTTTAATTTGGGCCAGATGTTACAGTGGGATGGCGAGCTGGTTTTTTTGTACAGGACTGGGCGGCAGATGTCCATGTGTTGTCGGCCGGTGATGGATTACCTCATTTGGAGAGCACTTCCTTCCTGAGCATTCCTTTTCTCTGCGTTCTCTCTCACATACATAGTTCTATCAAAAACGTGCTTCTGAGTCAGCACCGTAGCTTTTCTCTTCCATGACTATTCCATGACAGGCACTATGGAAAATCTTGATTTAATCGTGAAAATCTTTGTGAATACTATCTCAAATATTCTCATAAACCAAACAAAATTATGATAGAACAAAACATACAAACCTCTAAACAATTTAATTACTCTAAAAACTATCTCTAATAGATTAATAAATGTCTTAATACGTATTTTTGTCCTGTTTTCTAGCGATAATATTAAAATGATCCTAATATTAAAACATCCTTAAATCAAGATAAATTTACTTGAATGGAAAAATTATGATTGGATAATAAGACTTGATTTCAGAGAATACTTGAATTAAGTTTATTTTTCTTAGCCAAATGGCAATTTAAAATATATTGAGGTTTATGCTTAAAATAACAATAAGACATATTCTCAAGTCATATTAGCTTACACAAATTTGCATGTAAATATATCATGTTTTAGAGACGTTTAGATATGTTTACTGGCAATCTGATTAAGAATGTTTTTGTTTTTTTTACAGTGCTGAAATATAGAAATGTTTACCATAGAGTCTATAATTTTTACTCAATGGACAATAACCTGTGAATGACCATCTCATGGGACACTTTATTCTGAAAAAGATGCCTGAAAACACGAACTGGTTCAACCGAGTCAAATTCATTCCATGAGCAACAGACACAATAGTTCCTCTCAGAAAAGACGGATGACACGGGAATCTGATCTGGGCTTTTCACACTTTGATATCAATAGCAACTTTATGAGAAGTTAAATTGTTCATCTTGCTTCTTTCATTCTAACAACTTTTTATTTATCATCACTGAAAATAAAAACAAAATAGACATATTTATGTCTATTTGATTCTAAAAACTTACAACCTGCAGTCGTCTTTTCTCGTATTAATACAGTATTGTCAAAATAAGAGAAAGACTACATAATCAAAGACAAGCCCTATAAGCATATAATATATTAAACCAATAACAACCTTTGTGCCTTGTGCTTTTCAAACAATAAGCCACAGAGTTGAAGAACCTTCCATGAATTAAAACATTGTGGCTGATGATGAAAGTTGGAGAACATCTTCAATTCACTATCTTCTGACAGCTTTAATTACACATCTGGCCTAAATAAATGGCTGATGCTGAAAGACTTGCATGTACCTTTAGGAACCATGAAGTGAATAGGCATGAAAATTGATTTTGGCCTGATGAAAAATGATTTTCATAAGGCTATCTTGCTGATCTGGGCACATTGCCTGGCAGAACACGCCCAGCACATTCTGGGAAATGCTGTACATACTTCTGGTCTGCTAGAGCCGTTCTGCATTATTTTATTGCATTTAAGTTGGCCATTGGGGTTATTGGACTCACAATAACCTCTGGAAGATAGGTCAGTCTGCTCTTGTAGAATTGACCTGTTCAACTGGTCTGCAGATAGCTACAGCTGCAGATAATTTTACCAGTGGATTGAGACAAATTGCTGGTCACCAGTATATGTTTTGGATGATGGTCCCCAGAATAGGATGCTGGTGTCAACCAGCTTCACAAAAAAGGCCAAGCTGTTTGACCAGGTTGACCAGTTGAGTTCTGCAAGTCACCAAAATATTTTGGATGGTGGTCCCCATGGCATACTGGCAACATAGTCTCAAGACAACTCGTACTTAATAATTTTTGAGATGGCAAAATCATAAGCTATCATACAACTTTTATTCCCATTGAGAAAAATTAACAATCTGAATTTTGCATTGATACAAAACAGCCACCATTTACATTTTAAAATTGATACATTGTTATGTATATTGGTATACACAATACCAATGACTGAAGTACTGTATGTCAATAACCTGTGATACAATTCCTTCTTTCAATCCAAACCCAAATCCAAACCCCAATGTTTTCTTTTTTCCATGGTACACAAAATAAATCTTCCTAGTAAAATCATGGTAAGGGTTTGGGTAAGGATTTAGACTTTATGGTTTGGGTTTGGGATTAAATTTAGGAAAAATCGTAATAACATTGTTTGTTGGTTCATTTATTGTTCTCTATGAGAGTCAAAGTCATACGTTTTTGTACAAGCCAACTCATACAATTTCTTTTGATTTTTTTTAATCTCTCTTATTACTATTTCTATCAGCTAGAACTATGATTACGACTTTTCATGGGACCAGATTGGGTGCTGGCTTCTTGACTAGCTTAACCAGCAAGTCTTTCATGGTCAATCAGCTTCACTAAAAGACGATACTGTTGGACCAGCTAGACAACTCTTAAGCAAGCACTAACCAGCATAAACCAACTGGAAATGAATGCAGTTCCAAGTCCAAAAAAAATCAAAGACTCAGTAGTGCTCCTCTGTTTCTCCAGGCTTTTGACTGAACATGATACAGCTTTTGACAGACTATGGAAATGACTGAAATGGTCCATTAAAACTCAATGGCTGATAGAGCAGTGTTTTGGTGTAATGATGTTTTAAAACATCACATAAATGTACCTGAATTTCAATGTGCTGACACTTTGTGGGCAATGCAGATGATCCCATCAGAGTGCATGCTGGGAGATGCAAACGTGTTCAATGTCCCTGGTAGGAGACTTCAGATCCATCTTCTGACCTGCCAACAAACATCATTCTGTCTCACTTGTGTAAGACCCAAGCCAAGAGGGCTGCAATAGCGTATGCCTAAACAACATGTGATCTCCATTTAAATACTTTCTAGGGTGATGGCTGCCTGGAGCATTTCCCACTGGAGAGGACTCACTGTGTGGGCTGTCTGTATTGATTTGGGCTGTTAGATATCCTCTCTGGCTTTAGTTGGAAATGTGAGAGCTTTCCTGATAAAGTTGCTCTGTTTCATTAATTCAGAGTGAGAAAGGCACTATACAAATAAAAATGACTTGGCTTGACTATAGTCTCCCTCTGAATTAATGAAACAGAGCAAATCTGCTTTGTTCCATGACATGACTAAAGGCTAAGAGAATAACAAATTATGCATTCGCTCGTGAATTTAGTCTTTGCAACTGTCAAAGATGCAATTTGAGAATAATTTAGTTCTCCACTGTGGATTTCTAATTTCAGACAAACCCCAGACAGACCCCAGTGTTTCGGTGGATCTAGTCTGTCAGGATTTTTTAATGCTTACTGTAATATGTTAGTGACAGCACGATAATGGTTAAAAATTGAAGAAACTTGCTATATTCCCAAAAGAACTAGCAGAGAGACACATTGTTAATCAGGGATTTAACATTTTTCCCAAATAGCACAACAGAACAGTGTTGCTATAATATTTTTTTTTAACCCTATGTTACATTTTAAAGCTTAACTAAACAAATGAATGACACTTTTATCAATGGAGTATTTTGGTCTGTTAATGTATGAAAATATTATACTTAATAATTAGTCATAAAATCCTATTAAATTATTTTGTATTCTTAATTATTTAATTATAGAGCGAGTATGAATCCTTTCATATCTGACTTTATCCAAACTATCACAAACAGATGGTAAGACTGCTGATTATGTGTAATAGATTTGCATATATTAACGGGAACATTTACTAAACCATTAATTGAAATACAAATAAAATCTGTAATCTATACAGGCAGATAAATCTGATCTTTAAGCCAAGCATGCTCACAGAATTAAAAACTTAATGGCATGTGGCACGTTAAGGACAAATAATGATTCCGATTAATTGCGCAGTGCAGTATTACCTATACTTTCCAGGTTCTCCAAATATTCCACAATACCGAATGCATAATATATCTCAATTGGGGAAGAAAAGAACAACAATTGACTTATTTTGCTTAGTATATAGACAAGAACAATTATGAACAATGAGACAGAAACCCAAACTAAACATTTTAAATTTAAAGTACACATTTGTTTCTCAGTCACAACCTTTTCCATTAATTGCTTCCTGTCTCTCTGCTCAAAGTTTGACTTTGGGATAGAACTAAAAGGATGCTGTCTGTGTCTACAGATTTCAGTTGCCAGAATAATCCTCTCCAGTGAGCCCAACACCCCCAATTAATAGAACACTGAGCGGTTGGTCTCCTTTATACTGCAAAATCCCAACATCCATAAACATGCAGTAACATGTATCAAACAAGCTACTGTAAGCCTTCCACCGGGATTAGACTGCAGTAAATGATTTGTGCTCATATAAAAAAAAAAAATGATTTACCATACATTAAAAACAACACAGAGTAGTAAATCCTCTATCTGTAGCCCAGCAGATGGGCAAATAGTTAGTATAAAGAGCTATTTGAGATCTGCAAGGTGGCTCATTGCATTTGTATAAGAAGTTGCTGCTCTCATAATGGTGCTCATTATGAAGCATCTTCAAGCTGTGAATTTGACATGAATACTCCTTTGTTAGATCACACTGTATAAAGATTGAATGTTAATTGTACACAGATGGTGTACGGGATTGAAAAGAAAATAGACCATGGAATTTCATTAATATCTGACATTCAAACTCAAAGATTCACAAGCTCGCAAATGAAAGCCAAACCTTTTTCAACAACGCTTCCTAAAAGGGATTTAATTGAAAAAAAGAAGCCATCTGTATCTTTCTTAAAAAAAAAAAAAAAATCATCTCAGCAGGGCGATCACTTTTTAAGACCAAAATTGTGGCTAAAACCAGCAAACAAAAAACTAAACATGAAAGAAGCATATAATTAGGTATTTATTACTGTTGAAGTTACCCAGAAAGGGTTTACTGTAAACACAGCATGACCTTGGTTTAGGCTTTCTGTACACTGTGTCTACCTTACCGCACTTTATATTTCTAATGTGTTTAAAACCTGTTAAAAGCTTATGGCTATTAGAATCATGTTTACCAAATGTCAATGCTTTTCTACAGCAAAAAATATTCAGACTGCTCTTCAAAGAAATTGAACAAAGCTCCACTTGGAGAAAAGACAAGAATAATAGGCCATTTGCTTCAGTTGTTCTGAAGTTCATAGTGAGAATTATCAACATTGCAACTTACTGTAAATACAATATGACCTGATCAACGCGTTATTCAAATAGTGTTAGTCTGAACTTGTCAGGGAAAATGCAGACATTAACAGGAATTCAGAATCAGTCAAATTACAGTTCTAAGACGTCCCAACAGGTCGAATGATTACAAATGCTATAAATAACACTACACTATTTTCATTAGCCCACAACTTATTGGAAATTGTGTTTGTATCAAGTTAATATGCCTGCTAAATTATGTTTATTTTTTCAATCACGCGTTCTTGGAGATTTACTGCTATTAAACTGTACATTAATATGATTTGTCTATAAAATAAATAATTCTTATTATTGGCAGTAACAGCAAAAGGATGCTTTTGAAAAAGTCTTATAAATTCCAGGATATATATATGGAAGGGAAAAACTAGATTAGTTACAAACTATATTTTTCCACTCAGATAAAAAATAAAAGCTCACAGAAAAATACGCGGTCACCATACGAGGTAATTCGATCCATCTTTCAAGATTGTCCTTTTTGTCATATCAATTTGATCAAAGGCCCTGTGAGAGAAGCAAAAGAGAGACTGTGAGATTGGCTACTCACTTTAGGGTGTTTTCAGATCTGTAGCTATTTTGATTTGTTTTGAAACAGGGGCTAAAATTGTTACAATATTGCATTTTCTCCTTGTTTGGGTTTGCTTTCACAGGGCAACATTTCAAACTGAACAAAATTGCTTTAATAAACGTAGGGGTGCACCGATTGATCTGCCTGATCTAGGTTGGCCGATCTTCATCTTAGATCTATCATTGGTGATTGGCCGATCTTGCCCAGATTCAGGGCCTGTATTTTTTTTTAATTGATGCATGCATAAAATCCCACATCCACTCCTCTTCTAATGAATGAGCACTTACTCAGCCCTCAAATCATGACACTCCTACCAATGGAGTTTGAATTATTGGCAATTCTAAGCATTCGTTAATTTACTATTTCATACTGTCATGATTACTGGATATAGAGACAAGGACCCAAGCGCAGATTAGTAGATTTATTAAACAGTCAGCAAACAATAATGTAGCAGTGCAAATGATGTATCAGAAGACGTAGCCAGAGTGAAGAGATAACTGTAGAGTTCGGCAGGAGTGAAGAAGATACACATACAAAGGAACGTTGAAATTTGGACGGCTGGAGAACTTGTAGATAAGTTGTTCAAACAAGGGAGGTGATATGGGAGCTGATGATTTTCGGCCTGAGTGATTGCAGACAGATCCCTGGTGTCTGAGGAACAAATGAGGCACAAATTAGGCTGGCAGGCAAGACCAGAAAGAGAAAAAACACAGACCAGAAGAAAAGGGGGAGTGGGGTGGGGAAGAATACAGAGAGACCCCATGGAGGGACAGCCCAGGGCAGGACTGGAGAGAGAAACCAGGGTGGGGCCAGAGGGAGAGACCAGGGCAGGGCTGGAGGAAGTACCAGCCAAGGGAGGGAGGGTGAGGAAGAACCAGCCAAGGGAGAGAGGGTGGGAAAACCCCAGGAGGAGGTTCCAATAAGGGAGTGTGGTCCAGTGACCTAGGAGTAGGCTTCAGGGAGGGGACTGGGTCCGGCGGCCGAGGAAGAGGATCAAGAAAGGGGACTAGGTCTGGCAGACGAGGAAGTGAATCCAGAAAGGAGACATGGCCTGGCGGCCGAGGAAGAGGATCCAGGAATGGGACTGGGTCTCAGTGGCCGAGAGCACTGGCAGCGGCATGGGAACAGCCTCCATGTCCAGAAGCACTGGTAGCGGCAAGGGGCCAGCCTCCGTGGCCGGAAGCACTGGCAGTGGAATGGCCTCTGTGGCCGGAAGCGCTGGCAGCGGCAGGGGAATTGCGTTCAGCCACGGATTCAGACGACTTCTGCCTGTCAGCAGTAATGAGGACAGTGTGTCCATGGGAACTGCTGATAGGAACGAAGCCCTCTTCTTTCCTCCTGACAGAAGGGAATTTACAATAGGACCATCAGTGTCAGAGACTGGCAGAGAGATGGGACCATTTGTGGTGGAAGGTCTTCTCTCAAGTATGGCTCTTATGTCTCTTAAGAGGCACATAGTCCACAATCTCCCCATAGGTCCAATGCATAATTCTATCCAGCTCCTGTGGTGAGAGGGGTTGATAAGACCCTCATTAAAAATATCTTAATGGATGTCTCACCAAAACACAGCTCCCAGGCAGGTTAGATGTTTAGTCGAACGTGCACAGGGGAAAAAATACCAGAGGGAGACTTTCCTCTAGTCAACCAAAGCTGGATGGAGAGTGGAGGCCAAATAAAGAGACAATCTGCTGGGTCAAGGAGTGGTCGTATTTTCTGTCACGATTGCTGGATATAGAGACAAGGAAACAAGCCAGATTAGTAGACAGGTAATTTATTAAACAGTCAGCAAACAACAATGGGGCAGTGCAAATGATGATATGTCAGCAGACATAGGCAGAGTGAAGGAATAACTGTAGAGTTCAGCAGGAGTGAGGTAGATGAATACACAAAGGGACGTTGAAATATGGACCATTGGAGAATTTGTAGATGAGTTGTTCCAGGGTGATGATATGGGAGCTGATGATTTTCAGCACGAGCGAGAAGAGATGAAGCACAGGGGAAGGATTGCAGACTGATCCCTGGGGTATGCCAGGGCCTTTACTTGGAGACAGCCATAACTTTTTATCATCTTTACCATTTATACTTGCAACAAGAAAGTCTTAAAGCTAAAAAAAAAAAAAAAAGAAGAAAGTAAATGGGGGTGGAAATCGGAAAGTAATAAAATCGTGAGATTAAGTCATAATTTCTGATATATACAGGTCATTGACAAGAGCCTAAAATCCTCTGTAATATATTATGAAGTACAGATTGCTTGACATATGAATTTGCCATATCACATGGCCTAGACATAACCCATGTCTCTGCTGTCCTGCACAGCAACACAGAGGTTACTGGGATTACAAATAAAACAAGCTCATTGAGGATAAAGTTAAATCTATATAATTTATTTCTTCACGAAAGCAAAGCAGACAAAACATCTTACAGTATCAAAACTACAGTCAAATCCTGTTCCATTATAATGGGGTGAGAAAGAAAGAAAGAAAGAAAGAAAGACTTTGTTAATTGTTAAGACACGCTTCTATTTCCTTGACTTAATGCTATTCCCACGTGTCATCTCTTTTTCCACAAGTCTTTTCAAATCTTTTTTTGAACAGCTAAATGCTCACTTCCACAGAAAAGCACTGACCATATCTGTGGTGCATGGCTGACTTAACATACCTTTTGCAAGTCATATTAATCCTCTGAGGTTTCAAAGTCAGTTTTGCTGACCTCTATCAGCAAAGTAATAATCAAAAACAACATCTGTTTGAATGTGTAGGTAATCTAATTAACTGAATGGATTGCTCCAAAGGAATTTGGCAGTGAATGCATTCCGAGCTCTTATGTCTTTTTTTGTTTGCTAGTATGGGTTTTGTCTGAACAGGCCTGAACTTCCTGAACGCTACAAGAAAACTTTTTTGACAATTGAATGCTTGTTTAAATGCAACATTTGTAGATACAGTGGCCCCAAAAAGTATTTGAACACTTAAAGTGACACAAATGAAAATTCAATTACTCACCCTCATGTTGTTCCAAACCTTTGTGATGTTCTTTCTTCAGTGTAAAACAAAAAGAAATGTTAGGCAGCATGACAGCCTTGCTGCAATTAAAGTAAATGGTTACTGAGACTTACATTCTGCCTAACATCTCATGTTGTGTTCCACAGAAGAAATAAAGTCATATAGGCTTGGGACAACATGAGGGTTTTCATTTTTGGATGAACTATCACTTTAAGACACACTTCAAATGTATGGATGTCATGAAATAACAAATATCAATCTAAGTGGCTTTTATTGTGAAGAAAAATAGCACAAGCATTCTGTACAAGCAAAAAACACTTCACAAAAGAAGGTTTGTTAGGTAAGGTTTAAGCTGTCCTTCCTACTTTTAGGGACAACTGTATGTGGTAGACATGCACCATATTGATATCTTCTATTTCTATGCTGTCAAGAAGAAGAAAAGCAAATAAATCATGCATACATGCTATTTTCAAATTGAGAGAAATCAAGCTATGTTAAAGTGCATGGATCCAATTCACCCAAGCTTACCAACCATAAATCCACAAATGGGATCATACAACTACTCACACACAACAGCCTCATCTCAGCTCACAATGTCAGAGAAGGGGAATTTATCTCACACAGCAACATGGATGCATTACTTACAAGCACAAACAAAGCAGTCAAACATGATGATCGAAATGCCATTGATACATATTACTGCACAGAGGTTTCATTTTACAACATGCAGAGGAAAGAATCCAAGAATGTGTTTTATTGCCGAACAAGAACACAAATTGTACCTTTAAGGGTACAGTTTGTCACTGGGGAAGTACCCTCAAAGGTACACCCACTGTACCCTCCATATATCTTAAGGGAATAGTTCACCCCAAAATTTAAATGTTCTCATCATTTACTCAACCTCATGCCATCCAAGATTGTTCTGGATAACACAGACAAAGAATTTTCAAAGATCTTTCAAAACAAATATATCTCAGCTCTGTAGGTCCATGCAATGCAAGTGAATGGTGGCCATAACGTTGAAGCTCCAAAAAGGACAGAAATGCAGCATAAAAGTAATCTATAAGACTCCAGTGTTATAATTGACATCTTCTGATGTGATGTAATTGATTTAAGGTGAGAACAGTCGAAAATGTAACTCCTTTTTCACTGTACATCTTGCCATTGCAGTCTTTAAGCACAATCGTGATTTCAAGCTTGATTACACTTCTTAGTGCTTGACTCATGCACAAAGCGCTAGATGCCGTTAGGAAGTGTAATCAAGCTTGAAATCATGATGGTGCCTAGAGACTGAAATGGCAAATGTACAGTGAAAAAGGAGTTATATTTTGAACTGTTCTCACCCAAAATTGATTTGATAGCTTCAGAAGACTTACATTTAACCACTGGCATTGCATGGATTACTTTTATACCACCTTTATGTGCTCAAAATGTACTTGCATTTTGTGGATCGACAGAGCTTAAATATTCCAAAACTCTTCATTAGTGTTCTGCAGAAGAAAGAAAGTCATACACATTTGGGATGGCATAAGGTGGATGAGTAAATTATGAGAGAATTAAAATTTTTGGTGAACTATTTCACCTATTCCAGCTGATGTAAAGGGGTGTGGGTGTAATATAACAGACAGTGAACAATAATTTTAAAATGTCGAGTCTTATTTTAGAAGTTAATGATCCTTTTTATTCAAATTTAGTATTAAGTAAAATTCAGTCAACATTGTACTGTTACCAGATGGCTGAATGTTGGCCCACTCGTCACAAAAAATCTGCATGCCTGGACCTCTTTGCTGTTTCAATAGGCTACTCTGTGTGTGCACTGCATATGCAAAGCATTCTGTCTCAGTTTCCATAATGAAATAATTATTGTAGAGTATTTGGAAAATAGAGCATGCTTTTGATCAGGCATTTTAATGGTCAGATACAATCAATTGGCTTAGGACCAGTTCCCAGAGGGCCATTGAAAAGTTAAATCTACCTGTTACTTTCACTATAAAACATAGCACTTGTGCCCATACACCGCTAATGGCTCAGAGCTGAAATGAGGGAAGTGCTCCTGTATTTCCTGGGCTACAAAATTCACCTTTATTGCCCTTTATAGAGTGTCCACTTGATGGTACACTATTGCTTTTATGATAGGTACTCAGTACTGCTTGTACAAACACTGTTAATAATCCAGATGTTTTCAAACTGTTTTTTCTGAAGTAATTTCTAAAGGTATGTAACTAATTTGCAGCCATTTTCAGGATAACACTACACTCAGATCTGTGGCTTGACATTTCATGTGCACTTTGCAGATGCCTGCAGCTGTAACCACTAAAACTGCACAAACGTCACCACAGTTTGCAGATGCATACATAGTCTGCTGTGAGGAATTTACTGGCTAAAATGTATGATGCAATATTGAAATGTGGTTCCTATTCATATGACAGATATAAAATATATATATATAAAAAATGGATGGAGTATTTTTTGTTTTGTTTGTTTGTCTGCAGTTCTGCGTATTTGTTTGTTAGCAGAGACAGATTTGAGGTCCCTGGTCTTCTGGAGCGAGAAAAGGCCTTTAAGTGGGGAATCAGTGTCCATTAAAATGACCAAATCAGTGATGCTCGATGTTGCACTAAATCCATGCAACTGCAGATTAACGTGCAGCCAGATTACATATGCATGCAATCGCTCTACAAGAACATTGCACACAAGCAGAGCTGCAAACGAATGTGCAATTTTCACTGCCAGCATAACGCCACACTTTATCGGAGAATAGGCACTTCTATATGAAAAAAAGTCCATTAGAATGTATTCACCTGCACGTGAATTAAAAATAGGCTATCCTACTTCCAACCAATAAAAATGCTGTTTCTGTCATTATGGATGCAACTTTAACACACCAATGTAACGAGCCGCAATGAAATATAGTCATACCTTCTGAAGGACTGTCAGGTCTCAACGACTGGGTTGATTCATTAACCGGCGTTTAGTATGATGCACCTTCTCCGTAGAAGACAAGCCTGTGTTGTCAATTCAAAAACGTACAGTACAAAAGGAAATATGGTTTTAAATAGTCAGCATTTATTTAAGGAGTCCAACTAAATCCAAAGTTTGCGCGAAATAAAATCAGAGGAATAATTCAAATAAAAAAATGCTGCTGCTCGCCCCGTATTTTCCCACACCGCACCGTAGCCCACAGCAGGGCGGCGAGTTTCAGTCACAAGTTAAGTTTCACGCAGTAAATACGCCCACACGCGCAGAATGAAACGGATTGGGCGGAGACTGCCGAGATGAGAAGACGTCACTGACCAATCGGCGGAATTCATGGGCGTAAACAAACGACAACCGAGGACCTCTTCCATTCTCTTGCACTTAACCACAAATGGATGCCGAAATCAGAGGACTGACAATGATGTGGCTGTTTCTGGCTGTTAAAAGAGCTGTTAAAATGGGAAGAGACACTTGCTTAAAGGGATAGTTCACCCCAAATTAAAAATGATCTCATCATTTACTCACCCTCATGTCATCCCAGATGTGTATGACTTCCTGTCTTCAGAAGAACAAAAAGAAGATTTTTAGGAGAATATATCAGCTCTGTGGGTCCATATGGATTAAAACACTGGAGTCATATGGATTACTTTTATGTTTCCTTTATGTGATTTTTGGCGCTACAAAAGTCTGATCATTATTCACATGCGTTGTATGGACCCACAGAGATCAAATATTCTTCTAAAAATCATCTTTTGTGTTCAGCAGAAGGGAGAGTAAATGATGAGAGAATTTTCATTTTTGGGATAACTATTCTTTTGAGAAAAATAATTTCTTACATTGTCCAACTACAATAGGATGTTGATACATATTGGAGGGCATATTTTCCCCATTATTTGCACATAGTAGTCTTCATTTGAACCTCTAATGTAATTTATCAATTATTGATCAATAAATAGATAAAATAATAGACTACTCTTATTCATAACAAAGGGTTTATTTTTTTTCCAGTCTATCTAATTTTGCGCTTCCCCCAAGCGATCAAGTTAGTTTTTGACTTTGAAGAGACCTGAGTGCATTTCTGCATCAGATTTCCTTTCTTTTTCTCACTATTGTCCTATAATAAAGACTAAAAGGAAAAAGAGATTATCTGTGTCTTACCACAGGAAATCTAAATGAGCCACTGCCATGTATCTAACACACCAAGATGAATCTCCCAATTATATGATTTATCAAGCCATAACCAAATGGTCCATCTATCTGTACAGATTTTTTGCTGTCTCAAGCTTGATCAGCTAACGTTCTGGATATTTAAGAGTATTAAGCTGTTCAGGGAATCATTCATACAGGAAGAAATATGCTGTATGACTTGTTCCATGCTCTCTATGCTGATATCCATCGGTCAGATTTCTCCTTTTGGCTTATCATGTAGAAAGATTAAGGAGTAAATCACAACTCTGTGTTGTTCCATGAGCGAAAGTAAAGTAACTCAAACTGACAAGATCTCATGGCAGGTTTATGAGAGTTTTCGTTCCGCCAAAGACTAAATGTCACTGTAACGAGATGTAAAATCTGATCCTTCCTCTGTGGATCTATCTTAAATTGAATGCTTTGCAGAAAAAAAAGACCCAACACTGTGTATTCGCTATTGAGTTTGGACACAGTAACTATGGAAACTGTAACGAGGTTTGAGCCATATAAAATAAACTAAATGAGAAGATAATGGAGTAAATCTAGAGTTTTAGAAAGAAAAAAAGCTAATTGTCCACCAGGTATTCACACACATTCAAGCAATGCAGGATAATACGGATAGTACTTCAGAGAAACTAGTAGCCTGAGAATACCTGACAGAGTCACTCTTGATTTGTTTGGCTAAGCAACTTTAACATGTTTTTCTTGAACATAACATCTGCGTGAATATAAAATGTTGTAGTTTTTTCATGGGCAGTGGAGCATTTCTTGATTCAGACAGGTACCACTCCTCTTTTGGCACAGAAATTGTATGAGCCATTTTTGATGAGTGGACACACAAATAAACAGAAAGCAGAAGGTTGTCCCTGAAGAACCAGACCACACTGGTCTTCATATAGAATAGATCTGCATGTGGATGCATCCTCTTCCCCTTCCTGAAAATGAACTGCATTCCTCATGCAGGATGGACAAACTTCCTTCAGAGATTTTCCAATAGCATGGACCTGAAATTATTCATTTGCCAGGTGCTTTTATCCACAGCAAATAAAAAAACCTTTCCTCACAATGATCTTTCCTCAATATATTCTCAAAATGGAAATGTCATACAAGAATTTAAATTTTTGAAAATGTACCATAAATGACCTCTAAGGAATAATTACCACTCTGATGCATGTATCTAAACAGTAGACTAAACAGAATTTTTAAAGACATTTTGAATCATTCAAGTTATGATGTTCCATCCAAACCACCATGAGTGATCACCTTTGACCCTTTACCAAAATGCTTTACCAAAAGTCCTTGTATTTTTGATCAACATAAATATAAAATGGCTGATGAAAGTAGTGATGCACTAGTTCCAATATAACTCCCTCAAAAGACAACATTTTGATGAAATAAAAAGCTAGATTAGGAATTATTAAAATATATTAAGATCTTGTTTTCCTTTGGGATTTAATAATTAACACACTTGAGGGTTTAAAAGACAATTTTTTTCTAATCATCTTTGCATATGTGTATGCATATACATGAGGTTATATGGATAGTTCATCCAAAACTGAACATTCATAATTTTCAAGTTAAACTGGAGATTTAGAGTAAAAAAGGTCTTAAATATTGTTCTAGTTCTTAACCAGTCATATTGACACACACCCGCTGAGTTGGTTGAGTAGGGCATTACTTTGGCCAGTGGCACCCCTGGGAATGAGGGTGAGTACATAACAGAATTTTCATTTTTGGGTGAACTATCCCTTTAATACACACTGCTAACAGCCCAGTGAAGTGCTTCTTTTCTGATGCTGCAGTTGTTTCTTGCCACTCTGTGTCATAAGGTGTGGAAAGCTTTGATTCCTCACACTGACCTGACAGTTTGGGCAACAACATCAGCCCAACTGAAAGCAGAACAAATCAGATGTGGTGCTGCATATAAGGGCACATTTGCTACACAGAGGAAGCAGAGAGAAAGGCACAGATATCTTGTGATCTCCCTTGCAATTAATCATTCCCTGCATGGGGGAGCTATCAGAGATTTAGTGCTCTGTGTTGATAAAGGAATGCAGGTAGAAAAAGGAGAGTGCATAGATGACATTAGTTCTATCAGCATATGGAAGACATTATGCCCTGACCTGAGGTTTAACCCTCTCTGAACCCCGTGTGCATGGTGTTACATGCTCATAGCTCAAAATACTGCCAAACTGTATCTTAACTTTTTTTTGTTATGTGTTGATTTAAAGGCATCATGTGATATCTTAAAATACACTTCAATTCGTTGAAACATAGGCCCTAACAATGGATGAATAACTTGAACTTTCTGTGGAATGAGATGTTTATGAATTACTTTCTCCACCTTTGGAGAATGCATGCTTTAGTTATAATGGCTAATTATCATGGATTCACAGGAAAATTGAAATGCTGGAGATGTGGAAAGAACTTACTTTGTGTCTTCCAAAGAGTGTTGAAGCCAGTGTTTGAACTGGAATCATCAGGAACACATGCTTTAGTTCCTTATATAACAATTTGAAAGCTTATATTGAAAGCTTTTCAGTCTACAGTATTCCTTATATTGTCAGTCATCTGTCACATTCTGTTAGGGATTTGGGGTTAAATGTTGTTCTTGTGGCTTCTGTGTCTGACTCCCCACTAACCAGTACTGCCAAGCTTTACTGCTCCAGGCTAAGACAGAAAGAGAAAGGAAATGATTAAATGTCAAAGGAGTAAAATGCTTCCATAGCTCCCCACAAACTGTTTATTGGCATCAGATAAAGACAGTTGAAAGCTTAAGCACTGTTAAACTCATAGCAGCTCTTGGGGCACCAAAATGATGTTTCAGAAACCCTGGACTCTCTAGTTCATTAACCTGGGACCATAAACTTAAAGTGCTCTGAGAAGCTTGAGGAACATCAAATACTGCACAAGACTAAAAAGCTATACTGCAAATACAGGACCTGTTGTTGGTCCTGTAAAAGCCAAATATTATATTTAGGTAACTTCAGTTTAATTGATCAAATTTGAACAGCTTCTTCTTAAAGTGATATTTCACCCCAAAAGGAAAATTCTGCCATAACTTATTCACCAACATGCTGTTTCAAACATGACTGTGTTTCTCCTATGGAATGAGAGATGCACAATTGGAAGTGAAACCATATTCCCTGTGGGCCAAGCACAATGAGATTTGGTGATCCAACCAATCAGCAAGATTGACACATTTATGGAATCTGGTTCCCAATAAGCCTCTGGAAAACTTACTCCTGATCACACTTTTTTGTTTTGATGAAGACTGTAATATTATTCTACTACTGACTATACAGCACACTCAAGTAAATATTAAGAAAAGTTTAAACTTGCATTATCAAGTATGTCTGATTCTTGTAAGGCATCCCATAGGCAGTTTACGGATACTCAGAGATAAAGGGATGTTGGTGTAAATTGAGCAGAGGAAGTTTTTATCAGGATTTAGCATAGGAACATTGACCTTGTGAACCAGGATGTTAGGGTGTGGGTGATCTCGGGAGTTATTCACAACTGATGGCAGGCTCCTTTTAAATACTAGTGCACTGATGCATGGACAAGACTGTTGCAGCTATTGCAATGTCATATCGACTTTACATAGTGAATTGTGTGCATTGTGTATGGCACTTTGTTTGAAAAGTTAAATAACTATTTTATTTTGTTTGTTTGCAAATTCTGACTAAATTTATGTCTAAAATGTATTGATTCACCACATACAGCTACTTTTCTAACTGTACATATAGACATGACTGGAACTTTGAAGCATATGCTATTGGCATTGTGACCTCTCATGACCCATGGCCCTACTAGTTTAGCTCCTTCCCTCTTTGCTGAGTAATTGATGGAGGTATGGTGTGTGTTAGGTCATATGACCCTTACTGTATATTTACACTCAAAATATTAGTCTTTGGCAAAGACAGTGATTTTAAACTGGTTTTCAATAGTGATGGATGAAATACATAAACCATCAGTATGGTGCAGATCAGGGATTTTGTCAAATAGGCAATTGTCTGGATATCAAATTTCTTTATTTTCTGTTGTTTACGTAATTTTTTTTATTTTAGAAAGCACTCGTCAAAATATTGTTAATAATGACATAATCTGGGTTATGAGCCCCTGCTCTTTGGCTTCAGTTTTTAAGGAGAAACTCTAATCTGCTTATTTAATGAGGTGCTGGTTGCACTTCAAGACTGCTGCCACAGGAAACCGACTTCAGTGTTTAGTGTTTGTGTTTGATGTTCATTTTTATTTCATTTTTTTGTATTATTTTAAGAGGATGGTGAGTGTTGTCTTGTTTAGTTAAAATGGATTACAGTAGACAGAGTAGGCAAACAAGCTGACCCAGAAGATTTATTTTCTGTGTTTCCTTCTTTTCCAAAGGGATTTAGAAAGATTTAATAGCTCTAAAGCAATGACGTTTATGCTGACTGCCTGTGATTTTTGGAGCTTCAAAATCTGATCACCATCCACTTGCATTTTAAGGACCTACTGAGCTGAGATATTTTGTAATTTTTCTTTAAATGTGTTCTGGTGAAGAAAGAAAGTCATACACACCAGGGAGGGTATGAGAGTGAGTAAATGATGAGAGAATTTTCCTTTTTGAACTATCCCTTTAAAACATTTTCAAAGAGCTAACCAACATGGCAAACATACATTTTGGGGTTGGGTCATTGGGGGATGTTAACCTGAAAATGTGCTATGTGGTAGTATTTAAATGGTTTTATGCAAGATGCAAAGATATCATTTAGAATCACTGAATCAAACTGCATACAAGTTTACAAGTTACACAAGCAAAATGCATTTCAAGGGATAGATCAGTTAGAAATAGTCTTTATAAATCTAAAATGATTCCTAATTTAGGTTAGCGAGCCACTGCCTGTTGCTCACCTACACAAAGTGACCACTTCAAAGGCTTGGGTTCCCCTACAGAGGCCCATTGCAGGAAGCACAGCTGGCATCTCTTCAGAGGAGCATCTTTAAAAACCAAGGGACTGGAAGTTTTGCTTCAGCTCTTGTGTTCCCCTCTGGACTTTTAGTTTATGGAGGCCAGAAGGGAGTCCTAGTTTATGGAAGTCCTCCTAATGGCATGTCCATGCTTCTTCTGACAACCTGGCATTGAGAGCCGCTTGTTTCCAATAAAATGCCTACAGCTTCATATGGAAAAAAGAAACAGTGAATTGTTTCCTGTTGGTACCATGCCACTCAGTTATACCATTACTCATTTGCAACTGAAACTAAAAGTAGGATGATCTAAAGCAGAAACAAATCACTAAATGTTCACAGCTAAGAGCAGCTAGAATCAAGAGCTTTTTCAGTTTTCTTTGGGTAGAGAGAGATGGGGGCCGCTGCCGTTGTTATTGTCTAAACAGCAGTGCAGACCGTAAATCCACTGCCTGCCTCTAACTGACATTTAGTTCAGGGGAGACATTTCATATCCCTGGTGAATTATGTTATTTATTGCTGAGATCGTCCATCAACATTTTAGACAGCCTGGAGAATTAGGATAAAAGCATGTGCATGCATATGCAACATACAATCTCGAACCGATGCATTATACTTCAGATGACAACTCATCAAACTGCATATTTCTCTATTGTGCTATGAGAGCGGTTTGTCTAAAAACTGTATATTTTATCAGGCTCAATAATATGAAGGAATATGGTCAATTATAAATGTTGTATGAGTTAAAGTTACATCAATAGAAAAGATATTGTCCCCTAAATTCAATGCTTGTCAGGACACTCTCTTTTCAAATCTTGTCAACAGAGAGATTTATTGGAGGATTATAAAGTCCACTTGTGCCGCAAAGGTTTTTTAATTCAGCTTTCTCATTTGGTATAGGAACTATGTAGTTCCTTCCTTTCAGCCTTACCATTCTGACTCTCCACTACATGCAGGAAATCCATAAGCCCCCTCCTTTTTGTGTGCTGTAATTACAATGCAAGGCAGAAAACAAATGGCCATTCATTGAACTTTATAAAGGCGAAGAACAGGAAACTCCACAGTCAGTGTTTTGAGGTTGATACTGAAATGAGGTTATTTTTTGAAGTTGCAAAAGACAAACTTTAGTGATCTGAAAATGTGGAGAACCACACTTTTAGGGATTTTGGGATCAATTTTGAGTTCAATTGCTATAATATTCATGTGAGATCTAAACATTTTTATCACAGTTATGTGGTGAATATATACTGTGCTCAGCACTCTGTGTCTGGCCACAAAACATTTCAATTATGTAATAATAATGTGAAAAATTGAGAATACAAGAAATTGAAGAGTTAGAAAGAGTTATTCTACGGGTTAAATGCACTGTACAAAAAACAAACAAACAAAAACTGAAAACTTTGTTGCGTTAAGGAGCATTTTCTACATGATGTAACCCTTGTTTATTCAGGTTGATTCAGTGATGTTAAATACTATTTTAACTTGAATAAAACCAGTTACTGTAATTAGATGTTACCATATAAAACACATTTATAGAATCCCGTTTTATTTTATTTTTTCTTAGCCTGTGCAATTGTAACAAAATTCATTGTAGTATTAAGTGAATATTCTGGGTTTGGTATAAATTAAGTTCAATCAAAAGCATTTGTGGCATAATGTTGATTACCACAACAATGAATTTCCTTTTTTTTTAACACTTACGATGGAAATTAATGGGGCCAATCATTAAAATGATAAACTTCGCATTACTGTTTTTAAACCGTCCAAAAAATAGCTCCATTCACTTTTAGTTGAAATTCATTTTTGTGGTAATCAACATTGTGCCAAAAATGCTGTTGATCTTAAATTGGATTGAACCTGGAACATTCCTTTAATGTATTTTACACTTGAAATTACAAGTGCTGTCTGCACAAGTGAATGTGAATCACTGGATGCTGACACATTTTGTTGGCACCTTATGATTTACAAGTTAAAGGAAGCTCTGAGCACGTTTTCTGTACACTAATTGGTCTGCAGGTCATGTAAATTCAAGGTTCCACAACAAAGGCTGTTAGATTAAGATACATGCTCTTCAGGACCACATATTTCCTTTGTCACCAGTAAGCACACGTGTTTTTCATTACAAAAAAATTAAAAAATGTCATCAGCCACAAGCCCCACATCTCAGCAGTCTGTGGCACTGTGTTAACACTCATGACTTTTGTCCTGGGAAGGAGGATTAACCATCATGGAATGATAAATGTTTAAAGGCCCTCATGTGGGCTTCCACACGATGAGAGGAAAGGACATGGCCTAAGAGGTGCACAAATAGATAGTGATGTTGAAAGATGTATACATGATTTATTACCATCTGTTGGACAAGATTTCAAAGTACCATTTTGTAAGTGCCAAAGAATGTTTCATGTGCAGAAAAATCAAGATTAAAGATTAAGTTAACCATTTGATGTTTCACAGTGCTATACCCCTCTCCCTTTCCCACTTTATTACATTCCCCATAAGAGCTCATGGACTACCTAAATCCATAATGTAATTGCGGTACCTATCTATTATCCAGTCACAATGCAACATATCTGAGATCTTGGCAGGCTGAGGCAGACAGTGGGTGGCATGTGTGATCTACTGGGGAGTGCTTAATCAAACAACACATCCACAGGATTAGAGTAAAGAAAAATAATGAAAATCTTATCCTTTTTATCCTGTTTACCCATCTTGAAAGGTACACCTGTTTTGGCAAACTATATGGATTACAGATTTTGATTCAGCTAAACATACATGTATTTCATATAATTTAATATGCACAAATGGCCAAAAGCATGCATTTCATATACACTTATATAATTTGTTAAATGGTGAATTCAAGGCTTTCGACGAATGAGTGAGTAGGCCTATAAAGAGGAGACTGGGCTAGTTGTCACACACTCAAGTGAATATTTCACTTAATAGGTTTATTATTGGTGAATTCTTTCAAGGCACATATGGTAAAGTCATGGCTCCAAGAAAGCCATGATTGAATATTTCCACCATTACTGCCCAAATAGCTGGGCATGATGTCACAATACTAAAAGCGGTCACAATGGAAACTGGCATCAAACATCTTATTAGGCCTATATGCTTTTCAGAAAACAGTAAAATACTCATGAAACACAAACAATTTGACAAACAAAATGTACATTTATGCTATTAGAGCTATTACAAAAAAATATGATGATGTTAAAATTTAAACTTGGAGGATAGAAATAATAGAAATATATAGTACTGTGCAAAAGTTTTAGGCACTTGTGAAAAATCCATTAAAAAAGCTAAATCAATATTTGGTGTGACCACATTTACCTTTAAAAAACAGCCCCAATACTCCTATGTACACCTGGATACAGTTTTTCCTGGTTGTTGGCAGATCGGATGTTCAAAGCTTCTTGGAGAATTTTCCACAGTTCTTCAATCTATTTCGGCTGTCTCAATTGCTTCTGTCTCTTCATGTAATCTCAGACTGGCTCGATGTTCAGTGGGGGGCACTGTGGGGGCAATGCCATCTCTTTCAGAGCGCCCTGTTCTTCTATTCTAATCTTTTCTATTTGCAAAATAAATGTTTGGGAGTCTAAAATATATTTTTCCTTTTGACACACTAAATCTGAAGATATAAATAACCATCTTAAGACAAATGTTTTTGTGAAACATCTTAAGTGCCTAAAACTTCTGCACCAGTACTGTATATATATATATATATATATATATATATATATATATATATACACACTACCGTTCAAAAGTTTGGGGTCACCCAAACAATTTTGTGTTTTCCTGAAAAGTCACACTTATTCACCACCATACGTTGTGAAATGAATAGAAAATAGAGTCAAGACATTGACAAGGTTAGAAATAATGATTTGTATTTGAAATAAGATTTTTTTTACATCAAACTTTGCTTTCGTCAAAGAATCCTCCATTTGCAGCAATTACAGCATTGCAGACCTTTGGCATTCTAGCTGTTAATTTGTTGAGGTAATCTGGAGAAATTGCACCCCACGCTTCCAGAAGCAGCTCCCACAAGTTGGATTGGTTGGATGGGCACTTCTTGCGTACCATACGGTCAAGCTGCTCCCACAACAGCTCAATGGGGTTCAGATCTGGTGACTGCGCTGGCCACTCCATTATCGATAGAATACCAGCTGCCTGCTTCTGCTCTAAATAGTTCTTGCACAATTTGGAGGTGTGTTTAGGGTCATTGTCCTGTTGTAGGATGAAATTGGCTCCAATCAAGCGCTGTCCACTGGGTATGGCATGGCGTTGCAAAATGGAGTGATAGCCTTCCTTATTCAGAATCCCTTTTACCCTGTACAAATCTCCCACCTTACCAGCACCAAAGCAACCCCAGACCATTATATTACCTCCACCATGCTTAACAGATGGCGTTAGGCATTCTTCCAGCATCTTTTCATTTGTTCTGCGTCTCACAAACGTTCTTCTTTGTGATCCAAACACCTCAAACTTGGATTCATCTGTCCACAACACTTTTTTCCAGTCTTCCTCTGTCCAATGTCTGTGTTCTTTTGCCCATCTTAATCTTTTTCTTTTATTGGCCAGTCTCAGATATGGCTTTTTCTTTGCCACTCTGCCCTGAAGCCCAGAATCCCGCAGCCGCCTCTTCACTGTACATGTTGACACTGGTGTTTTGCGGGTACTATTTAATGAAGATGCCAGTTGGGGACCTGTGAGGCGTCTGTTTCTCAAACTAGAGACTCTAATGTACTTATCTTCTTGCTCAGTTGTGCAACGCGGCCTCTCACTTCTTTTTCTACTCTGGTTAGAGCCTGTTTGTGCTGTCCTCTGAAGGGAGTAGTACACACCGTTGTAGGAAATCTTCAATTTCTTAGCAATGTCTCGCATGGAATAGCCTTCATTTCTAAGGACAAGAATAGACTGTCGAGTTTCAGATGAAAGTTCTCTTTTTCTGGTCATTTTGAGCGTTTAATTGACCCCACAAATGTGATGCTCCAGAAACTCAATCTGCTCAAAGGAAGGTCAGTTTTGTAGCTTCTGTAACGACCTAAACTGTTTTCAGATGTGTGAACATGATTGCACA
This sequence comes from Moxostoma hubbsi, assembly GCA_032164185.1. Taxonomy (NCBI): domain Eukaryota; kingdom Metazoa; phylum Chordata; class Actinopteri; order Cypriniformes; family Catostomidae; genus Moxostoma; species Moxostoma hubbsi. The sequence goes on from JAVLUX010000039.1 coordinate 16,918,019, forward strand.
AGGGTTTTCTAATCATCAATTAGCCTTCTGAGCCAATGAGCAAACACATTGTACCATTAGAACACTGGAGTAATAGTTGCTGGAAATGGGCCTCTATACACCTATGTACATATTGCACCAAAAACCAGACATTTGCAGCTAGAATAGTCATTTACCACATTAGCAATGTATAGAGTGTATTTCTTCAAAGTTAAGACTAGTTTAAAGTTGTCTTCATTGAAAAGTACAGTGCTTTTCCTTCAAAAATAAGGACATTTCAATGTGACCCCAAACTTTTGAACGGTAGTGTATATATATATATATATATATATATATATATATATATATATATATAGTATATACTGCTCAATAGCTTATAGTCACTATGTAGACCTTGTGACACCTTTCCCTTAAGACAACTAGACCCGGTCTCCCTATAGTGTATGCTGTAACTGTAACTGTATTAGACATTCTGCAGCAAACGTGAGCGTGTAAGTATTTGGTACGTTATTGCCATCTAGTGGAGAGCGTGCTCAACAACTAATTGCAATAGAATATTTCTACTACATAAAGCAAAATCAGACAAAATTCTAATAAATATCATAACTCATGCGACATGCTAAAACAGTTATAAAACATTAAAATTATAATTAGCAATATTTTTCTGTTTGTCATTCAACCTCATTATATACCATGACGAAGTCTTCATTTCTGCTACTCTTCTTGCTTCAAGAGAGGTGCTAATATTTTTTTTATATATTTTTTAAATCTACTTGAATAGGCTAGAATTTGTCCTATTCTTTAATCAAACTCAAATCAAATAATAACATTTTGTATTTATTAAAATACACAACAACAATTTGTATTGTGGCTTTACCAATTTAAAATGTTAAAATACACAAAAATAAAGAGTTACGTTTACTCACCTCTGTGTTATTACAAAACCATATGACTTTATATCTTCAGTGAAAGGAGATTTAGATAGAATATTAGCCCTAATACATGGTGTCTCTCACAATGAAGGCTATCAGACCGTAACATTCTGCCTTATCATTTTTATTTATTTTTTTACACAGAAGAAAAAAGTTAAATGGGTTTTAAATGAAAATAGTTTGAGTTTATCATGTCAAAATATTTCTTTTTGGGTGAGCTACGCATTTAGACATGCACAAATTAACATGTTGCATTAGTACACTGACCAGAAAACTTTTAACTTGATCAGCAAAGAGGTTGGAAATTTTCCTATATTTTTGTCAGTCAGAGTTAAAACAAACATTAGTAAGTAAAACTGTAAGGTTAAAGACATTTTGACAGTACAGATATTACCGCATTTTTGTTCTATAATGATGCTTTGAAACTATGTTTGCAACAGAAATAATATACTGCCAAAATTTCAGCTGCACAATAAATAAATAAATAGAAAGGCAGAGTGAAGATTTGATTGAGTGATAACATTAGTAGCATAATACTATAATAGGCCTTATGGCAGAAACATTTTCATGAATTCATGATGAATTTGAGAACAACCCTTTATAAATATCTTTCTCTGAGGTTGCTAAACATGCAACAGTGATATGCAGTATATTTAGAATATAGAATGTAGCTTTAAAGTTCATAACAGCATGGTAAAGAAAAAAAAAAGCCAGCATGAAGAGAATATGAACACAAACATTGTACTTATGCTGGTTGACATAGTGTCATTTGACAAACATAATTTGTGTCATGTTGCACATTTCACTCAAATGAAAAGAATCTACATTTCTGTTGAAATCATTCAGTTCAGCTGACTCATGAGTAGTTCTTGCTCATCTTGCCATCAGGAGGATAGGGCAGGGCAGGAATGATATGGGGGATTACACTGCTCTTCAGCTTCCACCTACTTTCAGCCTGCAGCTTGAGCCACTGATAGGGGAAGCCATGAGGGTTTATCAGACACAATGCTATGACCCCTCCCTTTCACAGAAGCATATGCTCAGACTCTTTCTTTTATTTGTTCTTTTATATCATAAAAATGTTAACACTTCAGAGTTTAATTTTGAGGTTTGTTTTTATTTTTTGTTGCTTTTTTTGCTAAAAACTAACTTAAAAAGTACTAAAAAGTACCTACTCCTGTAGATTTTAACTTGATCTAACCCATAAAAAATACTTATGTTGGTGTAACCTAATTTTTCAGGTTAATTTAATAGATTAAACATAATTTCTATTTGAATAAAGCCAGCTAATTTAGATGTTACCACATGAAGCACAGTTTTTAAGTTACCTGACAAAACATGTTCAAAATCAGGGGGGGGGGGGGGGAAAGGTTAATCTAAAAAAGTAACATCTAAATTAACTGGTTTTATTCATGTCAAAAATATTATTCATCACTGAATCAAACTGAATACATTAGGTTACAGCAACAAAACTTATGTTAAGGATTACATCAGGTAGGTATATAGCTCTATGGCAACAATTGATGGATACACTGTAAAAAGTGCTAACCTGCAATTGATCAATTAATCTGACCATTAAAATTTGCTTTGTGTAAAGTCAAGGTGTTCAGGTTGATTCAGGGATGAAAAATAATGTTTTTTACTCATTTACCAGATGTGAAGCCATTTCTTTAGGTTCATTGTCACTCATTTTTATATAAAATTATAGGAAGGTATAAGATTTACCACAGTAATAGATGGATTACAACCAAAACAGCTCATGTGCTTCATTTGGTAACAACTAAATTAACTGGTTTTATTCTAATCAATAAATATTATTTAATCTGACTAAATATCTGACAAAGCATGTTACACGAATGAAAATTTATTTTATGTGTTAGAGCAAGTAGAAATAGAGAGGTAACAATTGCAGCTGAACACTATTTCAGAATAAAGAAATCACCAGCAGTAGGATAAGGGTCATGTAAATTATCTAAATAAGTAGAATTAATGTTATGTTATGTGTTTTGTATGTCTTGTAACTGTCACGGTACATAAGTATGACCCAAATGCAAGAATTTTATTATACAAAAGAAAACAGGAAACTCAAAACTCACGAGGGAGAAAACTGTTAAAAACACAAAAGGAAATACACGATAAACAAACTGATAACTGAAAAACAAGATAACAAACAAGACAGAGGAGAAACATACAAATGCAGATCAACAGACATGGGAATGAAATGATCCGACAAACACAAGAGGAAAGTGAGCACAATATATACAGACAAGACACAAGAGGAAACATGTAAAGGCATTTAAAATAATGAGGACTAAACTAGGGGTGAGGCCAGAGAGAACAAGGGGGTGGAGTTTGGAGAGCACATGGTAAATGTAAACATTAGCCTAAGCCATGTGCTCATATATAAAACAAACTATCACAGACAAAAAAAAAATGGACAAATACAGAAGGGCACCCCTCAACGAATGACTCCTGGTGTCCACACCCGACAGGACTAATGGTCTAAGGAGTGGGCAGAGGACCAGGAGGGCAGAAAGCAGATCATGAGGGGGTGGGTGTAGACCAGGAGAAAGGAATGGGCTAACCTGAAGAACAGATGTCAGACCAGGGAGTGTGGGTGGGGGAAACCAAGGGGATAGTATGGGCAAGGTTGTAGGATGACCAGAAAGCCATGGCAGAACCAGAAATGGACCCGGAGACCTGAATGGACAGGGAGGCCACAGCACCAGAAAATTCTCAGCCACTGGAAAGATGGGGTCGATTGTGGCTACTGGGCAGAGGTCAGATGGGTTATGGGAGGCCGCTGGGCAGCAGGTGAGGTAAGAGGCGGCACAGGACAGGTCAGACCGAGCTGGGACCCTGAAGGGCTGGACAGACTGGGCAGGGGCCCCAGAGGACTGGACAGACCGGGCCAGAGGGGACTGGGCAGACTCATCAGTAGTTGTTGGGGACAGGACAGAGTCAGACTGGTTGATGACCGCTGGGGACAGGACAGAGTGAGTTGCACCCACTGGGGACTGAACAGACTGAGCAACAGACTGATAGATGGTGTCTGACTGGTGCTGGTTACTGGGCTGATCAACAGACTGGTAGCTGGTGTCTGACTGGTGCTGGATACTTGACTTAGCAACAGACTGGTGGCTGGTGTCTGACGGGCGCTGGCTATTGGACTCAGAAACAGACTGTTGGCTGGTGTCTGATGGTTGCTGGTTACTTGGCTGAGCAACAGACTGGTGTCTGATGGGTGCTGGTTACTGGGCTGAGCAGCAGACTGGTGGCTGGTGTCAGACGGGCGCTGGCTACTGGGATGAGCAACAGAATGATAGCTGGTGTCTGACAAATGCTGGCCAATGGACTGAGCAGAGGGCTGATCGATGGCCACTAGGGACTGAACAGGCTTGATGGTCGCCAGGGGCTGGACAGACCTGTCGAAGGCCACGTGGAACTGGATAGGCTCGTCGACGGCCTCAGGGAACTGGACAGGCTGGTCAATGGCCTCGGGGAACCGGACAGATTTGTCGACGGCCTCGGGGAACCGGACAGGCTCGTTGACGGCATTGGGGAACCATAAAGGCTCGTCGACAGCCTCAGGGAACCGGACAGGCTCATTGACAACCTTGGGGAACCGGACAGCGAAAACCCCCCACACCTGCTCAACTTTTGGGCCAGTTGATATGTAAAATCCCGGGCCGATTTCTCTTCCCAGTCCAGCACTGATGGTAGGTAAGCAGGAAGGACGACCCAAATGCAGGAATGAGTCAAATTATTTATTTGATTAAACAAAAGAAAAACAAACAGGAACCAAATCTCTCACGAGGGAGAAAAATGGTAAGAACACAAAAATAACTGAACAAGATAACAAACTGATTACTGATAAACAAGATCACAAACAAGAAACAGGAGAAACATACAAACGCAGCTCAACAGACATGGGAATGAAACAATCCAACAAAGACAAGAGGAAAGGGAAGCAGATGAAGACAATCAACATATCACTAAACTAGGGGTGAGGCCAGAGGGAATGAGTTGTTGGAGTAGAGCACATGGTAAATGTAAACATTAGCCTAAGCCATGTGCTCACACATAAAACAAACTCTCACAGATGACAAACTGACAAAAACTGAAGGGTTGACAAAGAAGGACCATGACAGTAACATGTACATTGTCACTCATTTTTACTCTGCATTGAAATAGTTTGTTGTTGTGAATTGCTAAATTTACGACAATATGGTAGCACTTTAAAATAAGGTTACATTTGTTAACATTAGTAAATGTAGGCCTATTAGGTGTCATGAACTAACAACCAACAATATATTTTACACTAGCCTTTTAATCATAAAAAACACAATTCTTCATTTTACTTACATGTTAGTTCATACTGCATTAACTAATGTTAACATGTACAACTTTTCATTCTAAAAATGTGTTAGTTTGTTGAAATTAACTTTATCCTAGAGAAATAAAAGTTCTGTAAAAGTAATGTTCATTGTTAGATAATGTTAACTATAATGTTGTCAACTAAAGTTAACAAATGTATCATCATTTTAAAGTGTTACCCATATTATTGTCAGTTGGATTCCCAGCATGAGTTCCTCTAATATGTCGTGGTCATTCACTGACACTTTTTTGCACAGTGTCGACTCTCACGTGATTAACTCTCGCTTGCCTGCGAATCGAAAAGAGCTACTGCCGTGAACTACATTTCTAAGATTCACAGCTCTACTCATTTTTCGCAATTTTGTACTGATTTTAAGTGGTGGATCGCAATTGCATGGCCAAACGGTCAAGTAATCGTGCAAGTGAATTTTATGAGTTGTTCAGAAGGTAACTCATTTTCGATGTTTGTGTTTGGAAAGAAACCTATAAAATTATTTTAGTTGGGCCTTGACGTCTTATAATGCTCTTAAATACAGAAGAAGAGTTTATTACAGATATGGGAGAAAATGATTCTTGTGGCATAAGATATTTGAGCTGAAGCTCTTTTATGGTATGCCGTCATAGATATCCTATAAGGCTCCTATGGCTCACACAGTTCCAGCACTTACAGTGCAGTATTAATATATTACAGTATATATTAATATATAATGTGATATAAGTAGTATATTAATATATACATATTATATACTTTTAATATTTGTTGTGTTTTAAAGTATATAAATAGAAGTGCAAAATTAGCTGCAGAAATAAATGGACTCTTGTGGAGCACTTGCTTCTGTTTCACACATGACAGTAAAAGACTGAGCACAAGCTGGTCCTGAATACATTATTTAATCAGTTACAATAATGTGCTGCTTTGATTCGACTCTGTGACTGACGGCATATTACAAATGTTTCGGCTCATGAAACTCATCTGTGATTGGCCGGATGGTCACTCAATCAGCCCAAAGTAACAGAATGCAAATAATACAGTAGGCTACAAATCCACCATTTGGAGTCGATATGGGGTTAGCTCGAAAAAGTGTGTCCCCTCATCTCCCGCAGCTGCCCTTGCTATAACTAAAATAATCACATTCCGATTGTACCCCCTAAATCTACTTGCTTTAGTATTGCAAGTATTCACACAATTAACTGTTGCACTAGTACGTGTAGCTGAAATGTTTGGCAACTATTAACGTGTTTTAAATTATGAAAACAATTTATCGAACAATTTAAATAACGCTTTTGGGTGGATACTTGATAGTCCGTTGTACAATTTCCTGCTATTGGAATATCCAAATTCTTGTTAATGATTGATGCTTTTGTCATATTTGGCAGTTTCCCATGAGCAAACTGTTATAGTTAACCTATTAAAAAAGCAAGTTAACCGATTGCTTAAATTAGCAGTGAATGTACATATTTAGTTCAAGACAATTGGTTTCCTCACTTTTTTTAAGTAAAGTCAACTTATTAAATTTTTCAGTGGCAAGCATTGGGGAGGGAGGAGATCTCCATCTTAGCTGCATCTTGTTACCTCAGCGTCTGTTTTTTGTTTATTGGCTTTCAGGATGTTCACAGCGTTCTCAAATGCAAAGACATTCATCTTTCATAGACATCAGTCTCACGCTGCACGGGAAGAAAATTGAAAATTGAACTTGTTAAATTATTTTCACAGCTTTTAATCATTGCATCCTTGTGACGCTGGCGTGCTATGTAGGTTATGTATGTGTATGTCACCCCAGTTGCACACGCGGCGGTGGACAAGTTTCTTTCAGCTTTTTCCTGCTGTTTTAGCTGAGAACTACAGATGAAGACCCCTCCGAAGAAAGATGGAATTGTTCCGCAAAATGTATTTATCACTTATTTTCATAATAAATGTGTTACAAAGGACGTGTCTATTATCTTTACCTGAATAATGCAATAGATAGGTTATTCAGTAATGAAGCACATCCATTGGCGGTGGATCAGGACACCTCCCTCTTTGAACTCTTGATAGTCCTCTGTGGATTGTTATACTGCGCGTGCGATATTTTCTTGGTTTGTTTGTTATGGGCAGATGTTCATATAACGAAACGCACAATTAATGCAATCCATGTGTTTTTAGTATCTTTGCCTTACAATGAAATGTCATAAAGCTGCTTCTGTATTCGCTAAAATAAATGAATAAAGAAATAAACATCATTGTCAATGATTTGTGAAACTGGGGATCAAATTGTCTCTCTATGAGCAATAGACAGCATTTAATTCAGTTCAGTTCAAGTTAAGCTCAATCGATAGCATTTGTGGCATAATGTTGATTACCACAAAACTTCATTTCGATTTGTCAAGCAAAAATCGAGGCTGCAGTGAGGCACTTACAATGGAAATCAATGGGACCACATTTTTGTAATGGTTAAAGGCAGAATTGTGTATCTTATAATTTTATAAAACCTCTTATTTCTTCTGTTTAAAACTAATTTAGGTTGTTATTTGAGCCTTAACGTTGTTTAAAAAGTAATTTTTATGGTCATTTAATGGTTTCTGTGTCACGTCGTTATTGTAACAACTTTGTAAAATTAGATACAACTTTAGACAGAAAAGGTTAAAAAGTTAATTTTATTAGCCTAAAATTAAGTTAATACGCATATTGTTTACGTCTTGTTAGCCTAACTTAAAAAAAAAGTGAGCAGGCCTATTTTAACTTTTGCGGACTGGCCCCATGTGCATCCACTATACTGTAACCCAGAGTTTTACCTCTTTAAAGGGCAAGTCAAAATTATTATTATTATCATTTCGATAATCGACATTATGCCACAAATGTTGTCGATTGCTGTCCAGACATGAAGGCTGAAAAAATGTCCAAAGTCCAAAATGAAAAGTGACGCTGTCCGTTGTGCTGAAGTCAGGAGCGCAGGGATTACACAATGCACAAGTGCAAATGTCTCCCTTATGAGTTTTTTTTTTTCTTCATAGGGAAAAGCTATTTACAGAAGATAAAATAATTCATAATTTTAAAATAGCCATCTACCCTCTAGCTACATATTCATTTGTGTTCATCTGATTTGGGAGCAATGTAATTTGCAATGTTGTGCAGCTACATGAAGGTAAAAAGCTTTTGGAAAAGTGCAGATGAGGGGTAGAACTACTGTTGTATTTCACTGATGCTGTTACACTTTTGGGTTTGAAGTTGATTAAAATTAAAGTGAAATGAAATGGTGCCTGGTGGTGTCTGTTTGACTAACATTAGTATACATAAATGCGCACAGAAGTACAGAGCTTTTTCATTGTTTTTCCTCACATTTTTGTGTTGTTACCTTTATCTTATCTTCCATGGGTGTTTCATACATGTATAACATTGGCCTTCGATTATAGACCTACTTTTAGATGAGTTGTATCTGACTTAAGTTATACATTTAATTGGCATGGCAAATAACTGATATGTCAAAGACGCTATATATATATATATATATATATATATATATATATATATATATATATATATATATATATGACTGTTCTGTCGGTTTATTGCTGAAGTCAGATCCGCATGAAGGATTTTCATTTAGAGAATTATGGACCTAAAATAGCCTACATGTAGTTCAAGTAAAGTTAAATAGCTAAAAGTTAGAATACAAACGTATCCACAGTTTTATTGCTAAAGTTATATGATGCTATATTCGAATTAACCTAAATAACTCCTTGTTTAATTATTAATCTTATTCATAATAATAATAATAATAATAATAATAATAATAATATTGTTACTATTACTATTATTATTATTACTACTACAATGAATAATATGTTATTAAAACATGTATAAATATTACTATGCTAATTTATGAAAATAGAGTTGATCATTGTTTGTTTATGTAGTCATGATTAACTAATGGCCTACAGATTTTCTTTTAAAAATATAGACCTACTTGTTGATATGCATAATGTCCAAAATAATTAAATGCTGTTAAAATGTTTTTTCGGTTTATGGTCTTGTGAGGAGAGGCAGGGCAGGAAGTGGAGATCGTATCAGAGTGAACAAAAACCTCAAACTTCCGCTGCTGCATGCTGGCATAAACCTCCATGCCTGTTACTAAAGCTGTGTTATTGACACTTCTGCAATTATGTTTTAATGAGCGTGGTATCTTGTGCATAAACCCTTTCTTGATTTTACATAAAGAGGCAATTTAATGATGAGACAACTCAAGCCAAAATGATCTCAATAATTTATTTTTCATATTGTTCTCATTACAGGACAATCTTTACTTTCAGATAATCAGTAATACTGCTTGGTTAGAGCTGACACAACAACAGACAGGAACTTCTGCCACGCAGCGTGGACGCTTTGTGTGAACTCAGTGCCCAAGCGTGCAGCGACGACCACGGTCAGACAATCAGCCAACAGCTGTAAAAGGAAAGGGGAAAGTTGAGGCACCTCTGAGTTCCAACATGGTAGAATAGCCACTGGTCTGAGACACCTACCTGGAAATTGCCTGGGTCAACGTGCAGTTTTTCGGAGTGAAGCTCGCTGAGAGAAGCGAAGGTCTTCTTGATGTCATCCATGTTCTGGAGAGCTTTCTCCAGTCCTTTGAGCACGACAATTCCGTGCGCTGCGACCATTGGATTAGCCATGATCGCGCTGGCGTTATACAGGTTGCCAAAGCTACCAAAATACCTCTGAGTCCAGGGGTAGACGATCAAACATCTTGAGATGATAGAGTAAAAGAGAGGAACATTAAACAGAAGGCCTAAACATTAACAACACGCAGGTTAAATAAACAACTTGAAAGGCAAAGACAAAGTTACCTCGCCAAGCTGTCGCGGCCCACTGACTGGTAGTCAAGTTTTGCAAATACCCCCTGTATTGCGGCGCGTTCCTCTGCTGTCCACTTCACCATTGTGTCAGTCTTGTGGACTTCAGCACTGGACAGGGCTTTTAAATAGGCCTGTTAGGTCACCGCCCATGTATGTCGGGCAGATGTGTTTGGGCGATAGTCCGAAGCGCACAAAGGGTGGCAGCTGACCGATAAATTGAGTCCACGTGAATTAACTTGACATCTATCCTTATAGTTGTCTTTTATCTCTTCGGAGGGGTCCGGATGTATGATGTGCTGTTGATTTATTTAGTGAGTGAGTCTGCAGCTATACGTCACTGATAAACTAAAGTTTATTCGCTTCCATCACCAAGCAATTAAATAAAATAAATTTTAATTAAACTTTTTATTTTACATACGCCCTTTAAATCTTTTTGAAAGTAGGCTATGTGCTTTCTGAACACTCCAAAGACGCCGTGGAATGTAACAGGCCTAGAAACTTTGCAGTAGTTGACTTATATTTCTAGACTAGGCCGAACAACACAAGTTATAGAAAATGCGCAATGTCGCTACCAATTGATTGAATGTCTCAGAATGTTCAAGAACAGTCCTATGTTGCACATATATGGACACAAAATCGTTCTTAGCCTACCTGATGAATGGTAAAAATAAAAATAATAATAATAAAAAAATTTACAGTAAAAAAATAAGGTCAGAAACTTGATATTAGCCATCTGAAACTGTACAAATCTGCTTTTTACTTCATAAGATATTTGTTAATCACCGTTGTAACTATAAGCTATAAGGGCACATGATGACATGAATTTCATTAATAGTGGCTTTTCCAGGAGAAATGACCAATAAACATGTAGAGACAGTGCTCAGTGTCACTCACACAAACACTAAACACCATCAGGGTAACACACGTGAGATTTAAATAATGCAGTAAACATGAACTAAACTATATCAAATATAAAACAAAACACCCCAATGTATGTAACTGATATTAAAAATAAGATTAAACATAACTATTCCCATAAAATATAGTGAAATGTAATGGGTCACGCGGGGAATTTATTATTTTTTTTACTGTAATTTTAACAATAATTTACTGTAAAAAGTAGGCACATGTACTCTCTTGTTAAACGTGATTTCAACATAAAAGTTAAAACAAAAGACAACAGGGAATATGACAGCTATGGCCCTGATGATGATGATCATGATCATGACAAGCACAATGAAGTGTTTGTGCAGCAGTCTACTGTACTATCAACAAAATGTATCTCAAAAGCAGCATAGATATTTCATGAGGATACACAGGTTATAATGTAAATATAATGTTAAAAATCAAATATGTTTAATATTTTCGAAATTATATTGTAGGCAATTAGATTATTTCTGTGAGAATTACATTGTGGCCTACTCATGCTTAAACAATAGTATTAATAATGAAAATAATAATAATATACTGATGTCATTTATTGGATTTAATGGATTAATAAAAAGATTTTCATAAATTATTCATAATTTTGATATGGTTACCTGACAAGCTTAATTTAGTATAACAGATCAGAACAGGGACATATCCAGGATTTTTTGCCAGGGGTGGCAAGAGTTGAGTAATGGGTTGCATCCAATAATTATTATTAGTATTTTATTTTTCAATAATTTGTTTTGGGGAACATTGTTACCATGCGCAATGCACACCGTCTCCAGGACACAAGCTGGGTCCAAGTTGGGGTGGCAAGTGCTGTGGCAAAGCTCATTTTTAGGGTGGTAGCTGCCACCCTTCTGGCCCACCCCTGAATCAGAAACCCTTTTTAACAAAATTATTAATGTGGTTTTAATATATTTAGATGATATATGCATTAAAATGATGTAATACACTTTTTTGTTATTGTTCTATAATGGTCTTACTGTAAAAATGACTACTTAACATGGAAAATACATGAGTGTTGGTCACTTAAATCTTAAGCATTAGATAGGCTTTTAATTCATATTGTAAGCCCGTCTATCGGTCCAATGGCGGTCTCCAATAATACGGGTGAAGGTCTCTGCGCGTTACTGTCTTTCTTTTACGCAACACAACAAGATTCAATAAAATACAATTTCTCTTATGTATTACCTCGTTATTTCATCTGACTCCATAAATGAAAAAGGTTTTAATGATATCTGAGCATCATTAAAAGTGAGCGATTGTTTGATTATTCTTTTAACTCCTTTAATTATATTTTACCCGTTCAGATTAGGAAACTATGTCGCTTTGAGGTCCTCGCGTGTTTTTCTACACTGCGGGTCTCACGATCACAAGCGGTCAGTATTGGATCATCAAACAGAGGTAATTGCTATATACCTGAGATCGGTCACGTTCACGTATACACAATCAAAGATACTTCAGTATAGCCCCCATGGAATTGCACAAACTTTAATTTAACTTAACGTTTTCTTCAGTAGAGGTCACGGCCACTATTACAGATGTAAATTGACCAACATAACTTCTCTTATAATAGCTTTGGATTGGCCATGCGTGGTTTCCCGCGTACACTTATCTGGAGAAATATCAAATTAAAACAGAGGTAAGACACCCGAATTTAGATTGGTCAAGCAGCATTAAGCTGTTCTTAACGGAAACACACTTTCTGTCTTTGCAAACCAAGTACACTTGAACTGATGCCAAATATTAGTCGTCACTAATCTGACGCAGACTTGCGGTAACATACGAATCGCTCAATCTGTTTGGGAAAACAATTTCAGAGTCAGTCAGAATAAAATCAAATGTTTACAATTTATTGACCAGGTAATAGAACAATAATTCTAAATCCAATTCATAGAGTAAAATCATCGAACAATCAATATAATCACAACAATTCGGAAATTGAGGAATTTGTAGAAATATTACCTGGCAACGAAAAACTACACACAGCGATCGTGTGGGAAGTCTACCGACCGACCACCAGAACCTTTTGCCCCTTCTCCTTATAAACCCAGATAATTCAATAAGCTAACCAAATGGTGGTGTCTGTCCTTCTAATTAGATTTGGGTCCCCTATTTGAGGGGTTCACTACATTTACATATAATAGGTATGGAGGATCTGGGGGAGGACACACCTTTAAGGGGCACACCACATCTCTCATATTCTATAACTTCTTCTAGCTTTTCATTATGGCTGGGAGGATGAGACCAGTTTACCAGGCACACTGAGACACTTAAAATGATACTAAACATGTATTGTTACTTTTTGTACACACTGGACATTGTATAGGTTTTTAGTGAGTTCTAAGTGAGGAGGAGAGGGGGGAGTAGGGGGAGATAATCAGACAGAAGAAGGGAGGTGCGAGCCCCTGCTGACTGCATCTCAGATGTTGCTGTTACATGTGCAAGAGAGAGTTCAAATGTTGATTCTCATGAGAACCTTTTGTTCTCCCGAGGAGTATCCCAGACTCGCTGGCACCTTACAATATCTTTAGGGAAACAAGGCCAACTGAAATTACGAGTGCAGCAGCCACCAGACCTCCCCTTATTGGACCAATCCAGTAGACCCAGTGATAAGACCAGTAGTTAGCCATCATTGCAGGTCCAAAAGCTCTTGCAGGATTCAAACAGGTGTCAGAAATATAACCACTATTAAATAAACAAGATAGAGGCACTATTGAGGGCATTACACCAGGGGGCTTTTGCTCTTCCATTGACTGCCCCCAGTAGCACCAACATAGTTACTAGACATGTCATGGCACTTTCAGCAAAGACAGTCTTTCCCAGTTGCTCATCATATTTAAGAACATCAAAGGCTGCTCCAGTAGCATTCATGTAGTTCTCATGTGATGTTATAACCTTGACAACTAGTTGTCTATTCAGCATTTTTTGCATTATATTACTGTAAAGTATCTTATTTTTCATGAATAGAACACCACTTTGTGTCTTGTCCTATGGAAAGAAACAATGTTATATGCTGTGTTCACATCACTGCTCATCATGGTGACGAGGTTTATAGTAGATTAGTGTCATTGAATTGCTGATGTCTGAGTGGTGTCTGAGGAATAAAATAGGATTTGTAGACAATTGGAAGTTTTTGGGGTAGACCTGACCTGCTAAAGAGAGACAGACTCCATCAATCCAGGGAAGGTGCCGCTCCCCTCTCTAGTAATTTGGCTCATAGTCTTAATAATGGTAGTATTTGACTAACTGGGGCCCAGGTCAGGAAGCAGACAAACTGGTTAAACCAAACGTCTGCTAGCTGCCTTGAGATGTCACACATAAACAACAATACATAGAGACTGTATCACCTAAATATCTCACAGAGACTGTGTCTGTTCCTCAAACTACCAAACACAAAACTATCCCATTTAAGCAACTTAAAGATAAACATCTTATAAAGGTAGGGCTACTAAACATTAGATCTATTTCTACCAAAGCACTAATTGTAAATTTAATGATTACAGATCATAGATTGGATGTGCTCCGTTTGACTGAAACCTGTCTTAAACCGGATGAATATATTAGTTGTAAATTGCGAGGTCCCGGAACATAGCTGGGTGTGCAATCCGGAAGTGATTAGGGGAGGGAAAAGTAACGGAACATTTGAGCAATCACATTAGCGGACCAACTCAAGTGATTAACAGCTTGCATCAGTTGCTTTTATTACAACGTGCACATGACAAACAAACCAAAAAATAATAAACAATGTAATCAACACAAGCAATTCCACAGTAAATTAAGATAATGCGGCTCTTACCTTTCCTTTTATTTGTTTAAAATAGACCATAAATCTGATATTTATTTTCCCTCTGTCTCTCTAATCCAGTAAATTAAGATGTCTTTTCGCCATCGTTCCGCATCAAATCAATTTCAGAGCTATTTTTGAATTGCAGGACTTCAAACAGTTTGTCATATATTAATTTAACTTAAGTATACTTTAAGGGATTAATCCTGCAATTGTTTTACTGCAAATCTTCTGTTTAATGTCAACCAAACAAGAAATTATATATATCCCAAAATCATTGTACACTAAAACAGTTGTAAAGCAGGTAAAAGAAAGGAATTGAACATATATTATTATGTCTTTCAAACCATAAAGTTATGAAAATTCCCCTTAAAAAGGCAAAACAATACACAAAAATCTCCAATATTTTTCTTACCTGATTTTTGCATATATTATGGCTGGAATGAATGGAAGGTTATTCACATATTTATATTCACATCAATGCATGAGCAATAGACAAAATTATTGTAGGACAATACAGTATGAATATGTTCTTCAAGCAACACACAATAACTTTTTGAGGATATTTATAAACATTTTTTACTAAACATGCACCAGTCTGAGCAAGACATATTTGTTTATTCCCATATCTGATGTATGTTATATCACCAGTTACATTTGGCCTGCTTTTCTCTGACTATGGACTCTGTGTTATTGATTTTGATGTCAAGTGGATCATAAATGCCTGGCCTTGGGTGAATATGCTATCAATCCAAATGGCATAATAAAACAACCAATGGAATTTGTTAAATTTCCACAGTGAACTTTGAGCTGAAATTTGATATGAGCTGATGGATTTTTCATAAATTCAGTTAATATACTCTAGATATCTTTGAAGCAAGTAACTTAAAAATAAATTGATCACATCTCTCAATCAGAAGGGACTGACTTGATCTTCATACATAGCGGGCAGGATTTAAACACTGTACCTGTACATAATGCCCTGATATGTTTCATTCAACTGTTATAATGGTAAAATGGTTTAGAAAAATAATTTCCTCATTCTTGTTTTGGGGTGCTGCATATTTACATATTTCAACAAAATAAAGAAATGCATTCAGGCAAGATCTAACAAAAGACTGTTTATTAATATAAAATATTGGAAAACATAATGGCAGGCTATATAAAAACTAAAACATTTAATACATTCTTGAAAGATACAATGAAGCAGCAGAATACTAAAAACTTTAGTAGAGTACACTAATATAAATGCTAAACAATATCACACAATGTTTTACATAACTACAAGTTATCTTGAATTAAAAGCTTTAGGCATGGGATCTTCAGAGGTCCCACCTCCATCATTTAAAAACAACACGGATCTTCTTGTCTCCCATTATCAACCTAGAATGAATGAAAGAATTTATTATAATACTCAGAGTGTAATATCAGATATAATATATCAAGATCAAAGCACAGTATCAAATTGTAAACACAATATAATAATTTGTAATATAGATAATGTTTTTTTTTATCAATTTTAAATTCCTATTGCAGTTTTAGCAGTACTGAAATTCAGTAAACATAATATGGGTGAAATTCAATAAATAACATATAAAACATAATATCTGGCTGTTCAGTCCTCAGAATACTCTAGGAGTGCTCTCAATCTTAACACATGTCATAGGAGAGTGTTTCAACTCATAGTAGTGGAAAATAGATAATTTAATAATGATAACTCTTTCTAAAGAAATGTGAAGGACACATATGAGAATCCATCAATAATGTCATGTAGTAAATACTCTAATGATGTGCAGTTTGCCAAGATAACATAAGCATTTTTATGGTTGCACTGTGCAATTAAAGTCTATTTAAAAAAAACTATGACAAAGGTGATATATTAAATTACATTTCACTCTCTCAAAAAGGAGTTGGAAGAATACCTCACAAAGCTGACAGTGACCAGAGACCCAGTCAAAGGTCCCACCCAATATATCCAGTGGTGGGTCCAGTAACCAGACATCAACGCTGGCCCAAATGCCCGTGCTGGATTCATACATGCTCCAGAGATTCCACCCCTTTTTAACACATAAGGCAAATAAGTTACAAATGTATATCTGCAAAACACTATACTGAACTGAACTATTATTTTTCTTTTAGAATTAACTAGGTAATTAACTAATTAACTAACTAGTTACACTTCACAGTAAGTTTGTTAAAATTAGTTAATGCTTTAGGTATCATGAAATAACAATGAACAATATATTTACAGCACTTATTCGTCTTGGTTAATGTTAATTAATTGTTTATAGTTTCTTCATGTAGTTCATAATGAATTAACGAATGTTATGCAAAACTAACCAAAAAATAAATAAATAAATGTATTAGTATATTTACTTATAAATAAATAAGTAATATATATGTAATAGTTATATATAAGCCAATGTTATAAACTAACATTAACCATGAATTTTAAATGCAGAAAAAGTATTAAACATTATTAGTTTTTCAACTATAGCATTTACTGATCCTAACAAATACAACCTTATTGTAAAGTGTTAACAAATAGATTTAAAACAATTATTGTACTCTAAAGTATACAGTATGTCATATTTATGTGCGTTTGAATGAAATATCGGTTTCCTACCCAGCCAAGATATTTGCAGTCACAGTAAGTCCAATGCAGAAAGGAGCAAGATGACTTTTTGTCCTTCCATTTATAGCACCCATGCTGACAACCATGGTCAAGAAGAGTGTCATGATCATCTCTGCCACAGTCGCGGAGCCAATGTCATCAGTGGACTGAACTGCACTGAATGCTGCTCCAGATGCATTTCCATATGCTATGCTTGTAGTGACAGCCTAAAGAAATAAACAAAGGAAAAACGCAAACAAACTATGGGGATCTCTTTCATCACTAAATAAGAGAAAGTTTTAATTACATTGCAGTGTAAATCCTTGTTTACAGTCATTTAGCAATAAGACTTCACCAATTCAAGTCACAAACGTTATTGCACATAGAGATACAGAAGCTGACACACATACTTTGGCAAGTCCAGCAGCAATCAGTCCACCTAACATTTGTGAGAGCACATATGGCACGAGGAGAATGAATTCCATTCCTCCAATGAGGTAAACGCACACAGACACAGCTGGATTAAAGTGACCGCCACTGGAAGGCAATATGACATAATCAATTAATGTGTAGGCAGTCACGCAGAAATTACATGATAGTTATGTTCAAGAACAAATGTCTAAATGTTGCTTTCTAAAATAAATAAAACAGGCTAACAACTGTAAAAAAGTGTATTTTTTATAATTTTCTTATAAAAAGAAATCTAAATTCCCAGTTTTCCCCTTTTAAATTCTTATTAAACATTTAAAAATAAATTTATATAAGCATTTAAATGCATGAATGAGCAATAATCACAATGCAGAGTAAACATTTTAATGTGCCATGTTAATTATAATGTAACGTCTTTAGAAATGTATAAATAAAATGTATTTAAAAAAAAAAATGCAAATCCAGTGACATGATTCCTTACTTCTGATTAAATAAATTTAGAATCAAACACAGAAATATCCAAATATAAGTTACCTGATTTCCCCCAAAATTGCAATTGCTATAGCCAGTGCTAGTCCATGTGCCAGGGCAGGCTGGATGCTCCCACTGATGCCAGCGTTGCCCATGACTGACACACAGCCCACAAACATAAAGAGAGTGGAGCCGAGAATCTCCGCTAGGCATGGCTGAATGTAGCGCTCAAAGGAGGACACCCTCTTGGGCTGATTTTGAAGGCTGTCCCCTCCATCGCCGGAGGCTACAGTAAAGAGCTCTGACTTTGAAGATGTCATTCTGTCTGTCTGAAACTTCAGGTACTCTGTGCACACGTGTGGCAGCTTTGTACTGATAAAGGTGTATGGACGATGGGGTGGGTGTAAGGCGGGCCATCAGTCTCCCCCCTCATAACTCCCGGTGGCTTGGGAAAATACACTTAACAATTACAGCGGTAAAGAGCATTGTTTCAAGAGTGATGGGTTCAGGATATAGCTTATCATCCACCAGCCTGATATTATACAATAGAGGACCATAAAATTTGAATAACCAACACTCATGTCACTCAAGGTCTGCTCTTCTTATGTAATTGAATTGTTCTATGCTAATGCAGTTTCCCAATGAATATAATTCTAATGGATACTATAGACTGGTCTGCATTTTAGTGTGGCCATAAGCAATTTTGTCTGTCCAGTAGTTTGACTGCATGCACTTATCGCAGTTCTGCACTTTGCTTTCACTCTTTTGCAGTAAATCAGTGTTCCTGTGGCAATAAATAACAGCACAAGGTTGTTTTTGGTTCATGTTTCTCTTGAGGGACTCACTGACAGAAATAAATACAGAGAAAGACTGCAGGATGTCTGGATTTTGATGGATAAAGAGGAAACATTTCCCTTTTTTGTGTCTTTTAAATCACCCTTTGTTTTCCAAAACTACATCCTGGTCATTATTTGTGACTTAAAACAGTCAGAGGAAAATAAATGACAAAACAAACTCATGATTTAAAGAGTAAACTCACATTTACAACATGTAAAAAGTTGGCAATCTACACCCATACTTATAGAAGAACATTAAACTTACGAAGAGTAACATTTCCTAAGAGGAATAGGGTATGCAGAAGAAAGACATTTTCAGTTTTCAGAAATCAAAGTTAGCATTTTACTTCAGGGCTGCTCGATAGAATTCATGCAGTCTAACAAGGATGATTTTCTTCTAAGTAGTTTGATCCTATTAAGGGTTGCAAAAATGTTGATAATGCAAAATGGTATATAATCAAAGGTGTTCTAAAGTGCAACAGTAAACCACGCACTTCCAGGTCTTTTTTGTTGCTGTAGTTTTTATTTATTTATTTTACTTCTGATCATCTTTATCATCAGCATTGCTGAAGAGTTTTTAAGCCTGTTAACTTATATAGTTAACAAAAATATTTGAATATTTGATAAGTTTAAAATATCTATGGCATAAATTTGGAAACAATTGAATTTACAACAATACTTAAAGGGATAATTCATTTCATTTACTCACCCTCATGCCATCCCAGATGTGTATGACTGACTTTCTTCAGGAGAACGCAAAGATTTTTAGAAGAATCTCTCAGCTCTGTAGGTCCATACAATACATGTGAATGGTGATCAGAATTTTGTAGTTCCAAAAATTAAAAAGGAAACATAAAAGTAATCCATAAGACTCCAGTGTTGAAATGTCTTCAGAAGCAATATGATAGGTGTGAGTGAGAAACAGAACAATATCTATGTTCTTTTTTACTCTAAATCTACTCTAAAACTTTCACTTTCAGATGTGAAAGGTACCACATGTGACTTTCAGCTGTAAAAGTGAAAGTTAAAGTGGAAATTTGGGTGTAAAACCTTTACTTAAATTTTGATCTGTTTCTCGCCCACACCTATTACATTACTTCTGAAGTTATGGATTTCAACACGGGAGTCTTATGGATAACTTTTATGTTTCCTTTATGTGATTTGTGGAGCTACAAAGGTCTGATCATTATTCACTTGCATTGCATGGACCTACAGAGCTGAGATATTCTTCTAAAAATCTTTGTTTGTGTTCTGCTGAAGAAAGAAAGTCATACGCATCTGGGATGGCATGAGGGCGCATAGAAGATGACAGAATTTTTATTTTTGGGTTTCATCACTTTAATGAACATGGCACATCACCGTGACATGCTAATCACATGGTAGACATAAAGAGATGGGCAAATCAAAACAAAAAGACACTGATGTCAGGAGTCTCCATTTTTTATTGTGCTCAAAATGGGGGGGTTGTACATATAATTGACTTTCCTTCCTCTCCTTTGACGGTTGCTTATGATGTCACAGGGCGAATTTTCACAACCAAGTCTTAACCTTTAAAACCCAATTTGCAAGAGGCCTGAAAAGAGAAGTCTGCAATTAATTACATGTGATTACATGTGACTTTTTCAAAATAAAGGGGGGATATAGAATTAGTGCCTCACCTAAATTGAGCTTATCTTTTAATGCCCAGCAGATGCAGTAGTGTTGTAGAAGTTGTTGCAGAAGTTCCTTTTCATCTAAAAACTCCAGACCTTCAATTCTGTGAATGCAAAAACATGGAAGGTCACTGCAGAGATTCTGATTCCAACAATTCCTGGCAGAGACTGTCCAATTATGGTATGCTTGATAACAATGGAAATTAATGTTTGACTTGAGTACAATACCTGGCTACGTCTTCCTGAGGAAGCATGCTATAGACCGTCATCATGTCCAGGGCATTCACACTTTCCCAGCCTGTCGACAGAAAGCGTTCTTTCTGTTGAAACAAACATTGACCACTATCATCATAACAAACTCATCACATTTTCATAAATAATCTGAAAACAAATCTTAAGCAAATAACGTAAAAAATTTTTGCACTGTTTTTTTTTTATGAGCAGATATGCGGAGAAGGCACATGCTTGAATCAAATCCAGAGGTGTCTGCTCAAGGTCACAATGGCTTAAGTCTGCGTTATCCTGCGAGACTGAACAGTGCTGGAAGCAGATGCAGTAAACAAACTCCAGCTTAACTGTGCTGTTTTCCTGACTCTTGATCACCCATTGTATGCTGAGCAGGAAAACAACTTTGCATTACAAGTAATACGCTGAGTGTTGTTTTGATTGTACCATGCAAGATGTAACAGTATTTCACTGTATGGGGTTGAACTATCATAGAGTTTGGCAGATCATTGCATGCGGTACTGTTGCAATTAACTCTGAATAGAGAGCTAGAAAGTTAATGGTGTTGGTAGCTTGAAATGCAAGAGTGTCGTACTTGAGAGTCCAGCGACTGACACATATCCACCCCAGCCAGATTGCACTGTCGTCTCTGCAGATTCTCAATCATGATTTGCGCAAAACGATCATCCATGTTCACCTGAAAAGATCTGGACAGTTAGCAGTGCGGACAGGAAGAGTCTACAGAAGAACTGTGGTAAAATTCTTTCTAGTTCATGGTTGATTTTATCTGCCCTGCAAAGGAAAAACCCAGTAACTACACATCTTGTCAAAACAGTGTAATTTAAATCAAGTTAATCCAGGCGGTTTCAAGCTTGGGTCTGTGTATACTCGGGCACAGCAAAGGTGCATGGGGGGGGTCCATGGACTGCCAAAAATATTACTAACTTAAGAGATTGTATATAATATAATATAATACATGTTTGGCTCAACTATGCTTAGATTCAGAGAAGACGGAGTGAGAATATTTGACTTAGTTACTGTGTTTTCACACTGTAGTATTAGGGAAGGTGAATTATTAAGGATATTAACTCGCCTGTTCGTAGTTAACGAACATTGCAGTGTGGAAGGTCTCTGAAACCCAGTGCAACAGTTTGGAGGACTGCTCAGGCGTCATGTACACCAGTACACATTCTGACAGAAACAGAGTGGGCAAACTGGGTGGAAAGAAGAAGAAATACTGGGATAAAGGCAATAAACTATAATCTTTCAAAGGTGGCAAAGTGCCTCATTACAACACCCGTCCTAGGATTAAGCTTGCTCTTAAATTTTAACTCTGAATTATACTTACTGCATAAAAGAGTAATTGTTTACAATTATAGTTTTTTGGCATCAGTTGACATATCAGGTGGGGCAAGGACATTTTGATTTTTTTTTTCTTATTCCTATTGGGAACATCATGATCAAATTGGCTCATGCACATTATAACAAAGCAATCAGTCAAAACAGACCATTATCATAATATCTTAATGTACACAGTGGGAAATTACATTTTTGTGTGTTAGGTTTGAATGCTGTTACAATAAGTTCCAGACCTTTTTATAGAAAATATGAGACACTGATGGGATTTGCAGGCAAGCTGGCAAAAGCCAAGGCGCCAGGTTAGGGTGGACTCAACAGCTACTCAACAGGGGAACAAAAAAAAACCTCCAAGGTAAGAGGCCTTGAAAATGATGCCATTGATGTCATATAGCTTATGGAACTGTAGCTTCCTTCAGGTCTCATCAGTTCAGATCAAAGAAAACGTGGTCTTATTGACGCATCTAAGGAAACTCTAAATGCTCCCAAGTGAACTATTGTCGTCACGAGTATCAACAGAGATGCACGAAACAAAACAACAGAAGCATGTTGCTCCTATTGGGACAAAAAACAGGATGGTTAAACCCTACATAGCAAGCATAGAATCTTGAATCATACAGTTTCTAGTAAATTATCTAAAGATGATTAAAATCTTCCTCTAAGTGTTTAACTTAATAGCAGAATCATACATCTCACATGTAAATGAGGCAATGAATTAAACATGTGAAGCGTGAATTTTCTTTTTTATGACAAAACTGTAAATCACATCAGAATTCAGGGTGTAATTGTCATTAATATAAAAACATCTTATCAACTTTGATAACCATCTTGTTAACCACATAAAACAAATCCAGTGTAATTTAAAGACTGCGGTAACACTGGACATAAATTTCACTAAGCCAAATTTGTAACATACTCTGGATTTAGTTGAAATTTTTTTAGTTTGTCCTCTAATGTTGGCAGGTCCCTGAGATCAGCACTGATGATACAATATCTGTCTGAATCCAGGCTGTGACCATCTGGAAAGCAACATACAGATATACAGACATATAAAAGATCACTATATCACAGCAACAACGTAAAATTATCTGTAAAATAAAAGTTTGGCTTCAATACCCAGAAGGAGTGAATCAGTGGAGTGCGTTTCAATCAAAGGTTTCGACAGTGGAGGTTTTGTCCTGTAAAAGTAGACAAAAAATAAGAATAATAATAAAAAAATATGAATAAAAATTAAACACCCTCTCTTACATTGCCTGTGCTGGCAGACAATGTGTCTTAAAGGGGTATGTCTTACAATTTAGTTGACATTCATTAGTTGCTTCCATGTGATCAACTCAACTGGCAAATGGATAAAGAAAAGCATTTAGCAAAGGCCTTTTTAAAATTAAAGTATTCTTATTTTACACTCATTTAACCATATTTTTTTACAATTAATTAATACATTTAAAAATATCTCTATATTTGCCAACTTATTTAGATTTTCATTGTTGAATTAATAAACTGATAACTAATCCCTTTATATTTGCACTGCTAGTTCTCCATAAAAGGCTACATTAAAGGAATATTCCAGGTTCCAGGTACTTGATAAACTCAATCGACAGCATTTGTGGTATAATATTGATTACCACAAAAAATAATTTTGACTTGCCCCTTCTTAAAAACGGTGACAGCTGTGATTTTCAGAGACATAATTTGACGTTCCACTATATTTTCAGAGTTTGGATATTAAACTTTTTACCACCTGCTGTTGGAAGCTCCAAACAGCAAATGCAGGTACTGAGTTTGGACTCTGCACCAAGATTAGACGTGCAATGACCTATTTCTCAGAAAAATAGCAAATTGCGCTTTGCACCACTTAATTATGCTCCAACACACAATACACCCACAGTTTGCGCACATACATGACAGATAGAGCAAACACTCCAACCCACACCCATTTGCGCAGGCATGAAATTTGCACTCAGAATTAGCGTTCTCACAGAAATAAGATAAGACATAATGCTGTACACGGTCGTTGCACATTGTGCTGCACCTAACGTGATCATGGAAATAAGCCAGAAGTCTCATGAATAATTATGAGACATGGATGATGCAATGATGCACTATAGTGTATGGAAACATCATGTCCTGTGTCATTCACTCGGTGTTGATTTCAAACCTGGAAGATGAAAATAGCCCCCAAAAAATCCCTAAATTAACAATTTTCCATCTAAAATTAACATATGCTAACATTGACTTC
The DNA here is from genome assembly GCA_032164185.1 of Moxostoma hubbsi. Taxonomy (NCBI): domain Eukaryota; kingdom Metazoa; phylum Chordata; class Actinopteri; order Cypriniformes; family Catostomidae; genus Moxostoma; species Moxostoma hubbsi. Next base: position 16,942,679 of record JAVLUX010000039.1, read on the forward strand.
TATCATGTGCAACACATACATAAGTGAACATCTTAAAAAATTGTAATTTAGTGTTTCATGACCCTTTAAGAAATACCGTTTGATACATTCAGATACAATGTTTAAAGCAATATAACTTGAGCAAGAATGTTGTATGGTCCAATATCAGCACAGATGTGATTCGGCTGCAGGACTTAATACTGAAGCTGTCAGTTTAACTGTATTTCCCAGCTGTAGTTTAGTAGTAATTCAAATGATCAATGAGAAAGAGACAATGCAGATGACTTCAAAGAAAGGTTCGCTGACTGACAGACTCAAAGAGTGTGAATTTAACTGGCTCTTCACAACACATAAAATTATTTTGTCACCACCTGCTGGCTAAAATATTGAATGTCACAAGGTTAAATGAAATAAAGCGCTGTGAAAAAATGATTTGCTCCCACACTGATTTCTTCTGTTTTTGTGGATATCTCATACTAAATTGATTCAAAAATTCAAACTAAATCTAACATAAAAAAGGCAATCTGAGTAAACATAAAATACAGATTTTAAATGATAATGTTATTTATTGAAGCAAAAAGTTATCCAGTTTCATCTGGGCCTGTGTGGAAAAAGTATTTGCCCCCACCCCCCCACCAACCCAACCCCCAGCTACTAAATCCCCAAATCTATGAAACTTCATTCATAATGGAATTAAGCTGGACTAGAAATACCCAGGCCTGATTACTGCCAGCCCTGTTCAATCAAATCAACACCTAAATATAACTTTTTCAGCCGCATGAAGTTGGCTAAAAGGTCTCACCCAGTAGCACATTATGCCAAGGTCAAAATAAATTCCAGAAATGATGAAGAAAAAGGTGATTGAAATAGCTTTGTAACCCTTCCCAGACTGATGTATTTCAAAGTTTCTGAGACTCCAAAGAACCACAGTCAGAGCCATTATCTCCAAATGGAGAAAACTTGGCACAGTAGTGATACTTGCCATAAGTGGCCAACCTTCCGAAAATCCTCCAAGAGTATGGTGACGACTTAAAAAAGCCAAGGACAACATCCAAGGAACAGCAGGCCTCTCTTGCATCAATAAATGTCACTGTTCATGACAGTGGCCAAAAATTGCATCCATGGAAGAGTGGTGAGGCGAAAACCACTGCTAACCCAGAAGAACATTAAGGCTCTTCTAAATTTTGCAAAAACACACCTTGATGATCCTTAAAGCTTTTGTGAAAAATTTCTTTTGACTGATGAGTCGAAAGTGGAACTGTTGGAAGACAGGGGTCCCATTACATCTGGTGTAAATCAAACACAGAATTCCACAAAAAGAACATCATACCTACAGTCAAGCATGGTGGTGGTAGTGTGATGGTGTGGGGATGCTTTGCTCCTTTAGGACGAGGGTGACTTATATATTTGTTGCATATCTTATATATAATAAAAGAACGTCCAGTCATCAGTCCACGAGTTGAAGCTCAAGTGCAACTGGATTATGCAAGACAATGATTCAAAGCACAGGACTAAGTCCACCTCTGAATGGCACAAAAGAAGCCAAAAGTTTTGGAGTGGCCTACACAAATTCCTGACTTGAACATGATTGACATTCTGTGGCAGGACCTTAAACAAGCAGTTCATACTAGAAAACCCTCCAATGTGGCTGAACTAAAGCAGTTCTGCAAAGAAGAGTGGGACAAAATTCCATCACAGCGTTGTGAAAGACTGATTTCCAGTTATCGAAAAGTTTGGTTGCAGTTGTTGCTGTTAAAGGTTGCACAACCAGCTATTAAGCTTAAGGGGCAGTTCGTTTTTCACATAGGTGATGCAGTTGTTGGATATATTTTTGCTTAAATAAAAAAAAAAAACCACGTATGTGTATATATATATTTTTTAAACTGTATTTTTGTTTACTCAGGCTGACTTTGTATTATGCTATATCTCATTTGAAGATCTAAAACAATTTAGTATGAAAAATACACAAAAATGGAAGACATCAGGGAGGAAATATTTTTTCACAACACTGTAGTTGCTTTTACACATCTGCGCTGCTCTTACACTTTAGTTTAGAACGGCACGAACACAAGCAGAGTGAAACAAACAGTAAAGCGTCCGAGTACTGCGGTTCTGAGACATCAGCACTCTTGGAACGTCTCTCTTCAAATCAGATTCGAGGACCAGAACTAACTGTTGTATAAAATCATCATTTACAGGTAGAACTAAATTCCGACTGCTTGTGGTGCAAAACACTTTTACTAAAATCATAAGTGGACCTCAGTGGAAATAATACATTAAAAAATGCATGACATAACCCCCCAAAGAAATGTAAAATACTACACTATATAATCCACATTGTACATACTGTAGGTTGGAATTAGACAATACACATTACATATTTCTTCTACTCTGTACACATGTCCTGAATATAAATGTCAGTCATGTAAATGCTGCACAGCTAGACCTCAAACAATTTCTACCAGATTTCATTGTGTAGCAATTATTAATTTTTTTATTATTATTCATCCACGTCAAAATAACTTCCACACAAGTTCAGTTCATATGCATTATAGGTCAGTATGAATTCAGGTGGCATAGATGGCATAATTTTAAACAATAATGAGTGCCAAAGGAATAATACAATGATAACATTACAAAACAGATGACAGTAAGGTATTCAGTTTTTTGGAGTACAGTATTAAGAAAGAGGGTCTCAATTGAGACTCTGTCTCCCTCTTCAGGAATAAGGCTAAAATGTCATGGTAAGTATCCAAAAACATATACTACTAATAAAAGGGAGGGTACACCTTACTTGATGTGGTGTATTTTCCTGGCAACAATCATTGGGAAGTCAACTTCAAAGAACTTTTTAGGCATAATGTTCTCCTCCTAAGAATTCAGAAATGTACATGAGTACTTTTATTCTACTGCTTATTGAGAATAATAAGAGGCTGTGTATGCATACTTATAATTCTTCATTAAAAAAAATGAACCAGAACTAATTTCATTTACTTATGGTCTTAAAATAGCTAAATGTGAAATTAATTTAAATAATAATAAAAACAAAACAAAAAACCTTTAATCTCCAAAACGTAGTATCCAGTCCTGCACCAAGATTAACCACCTGACAGTCACATTGTGTCTTCTTCAGAAAAGCATCCAGAAGATGATTCATCCCTTTGACACGACCATAATAACCTACAACGCAATCAAAACACAGAGGCGAAGTTCATCAAATGCAACTGCAAACATTAACCAGAATATTTCAACAACAAACTTACCTCTGTTGATCTCAGGTGCTTTGCGTTCACCTGTTTGCCTGACAAAATACTGAATGTAGAGGTCAGTCCAATAACCTTTACTCGTTGCAAACCTACAAACCAGAAAAAGATTATACAATTCTCTTAAATAAAACGCTTTTATTATAAGTTAATGGCAAATAGCATTCCTCTTAGACACACACACACATACATATATATATATATATATATATATATATATATATATACTTTAAACTGACAATGGTGAAATTCTGATTGAAACATTTTAAACAAAATTGACAGTAACATTGTGCATAACCACAATATCGTTGAATCTGGGGTCTAATAGTTTGCCAATTGGTTATATTATAATGGTCATTAACACATAACTAATTTGATAAAAAAATATTGCCCTTCCTTTTATTGTTGGTTGTGTTTGCACGCCATTCTACCTTTTACATGTTGATGCATCGTCGCAGGTTGATCTGACCGCTTCATCAGCAGTGTCAGAATCTGCATATGGCTGCTTGGATGCCATGAACACTCTCAGATTGTAAGCAACGTAAGAATGTTAATGCAGATAAATACACTGCGTTAATTACACATGCTGAATGCGTGTACATCCAAATGCTATATGTTAGCTAAACTGGCCCGGCTTCGAAAAACGCAGCAAGCAAATTATCAATACTCCATTGTCGATATTTAGCTTCTATAAATATTTTTTACAATCAGATTTATTAGAATCACAAATACTTCGTTTTACAGCAACACAACAGAACGTCAACTGAAAAGAGCTCTAGTTGACAACCACATGTTTACGTCCTTTTCCGCTGACACGCCTCTCCCACAATGCATCGTGACGAGACCTTACTGCGCATGTCAGTAATTTTATTTCACATTTATGTGTTACATCCACATTGGTTAATGTTGTTCAGATGTTTACACTGAAGAGATTCCAAGGATGAAAATTCTCTCTGTAAATAACCAGTCAATTTATTTTTGCTCTCAACTTAAAGTTACAATCCTGAGCCACTCAAGTTAGCGATAACGGAAAAGTGTCCCGTTAGCACAGATTTTATTTTATTTTCTTCTTCAACGCAGTACAGAGAAAAGATCACCATACAATTATTTGAGAGGCTGACTGAAGGAATAGCATATTAGATGGAACAGAGAACAATGAAGAAATATATTAAGCCAGGGTTAGGGTTGTTTGTTATAACAAGAGGCTGATTAATAAATAAATAAAAAATGTGCCATGTTTAAAATATTATTTTTTCTCAAATATTCTGTATATTATTTAGACGCACACTACTATCGATATAATTAGCTAAAGTGTTAACTTCAAAAGATAGCTCACGCTCATGCTATTGCAGATGTGTATGACTTTCTTTCTTCTGCAGAACAAAATCAATGTTTTTGAGAAGAATATCTCAGCTCTGTTGGTCCATTCAATGCAAGTGAATGCAAGTATTCCTGGCTGCAGCTTACAGAAAGGGGCGGGACAACACATTGGGCGTGGCTACACGTGTTACTCCGCCCATAACTTACTCTCATTGGCCCGGTCATATTTTATTGGTGTACATGATAGGAAATGCGTTTTAAAATAGTGTAGCCTGAGTATTTTTAACATAGTACTGTGGCCCTTAAGTTATATTATATTGTGTTGTACCTCACGGTTCATTGAAAACAAATATATTAGGAGTCTGACTGAGCAGCCTTTTCTTTTTGTTGTTGTTTCAGTCGTGTTGAAAGTGGAGGGCAAAAATTACTAACCCTACTATGGCGAAGATTCAACTCTAATGCGATCGTAGTCCGTGTTGAAATTATTAAGAAAGATTCATAAAGCCATCATTATATCGCATGGTTAGAGAAATTAATTGTGAATTTAATTAATTATAAAATATGTTAATATTTTAAAAAAATATCACCATAGAGTGAAAATGAAAAAAGTGTTTCAGTGTTGTTGTAATAGAAACATTTTAATTTATAACCCAACATAATTCGTTATGAAACCCAACAGCGCCGTCTTCTGTAATTTATCTGTAAACTACGCTCCAATTCTCACATAAATTATAAAGATGTAATATAAACATATTTTCAAATATCCTAAAATTTGGGAGAGAATACAAAAACCCATGTCGTTTGTTTCGTTCATTTGTTCATAATGCCCGGTTTCTGCCATAACAGCTCGTCATCATGAGTGATTATTTTGCATTAATAATAGACTCTTTCATTGACCAAGTTTGCTTTAGTCTGCATCTGCTCGATCTGTTGATTACTCTGCATTTTAGGAATTTAGTCATTTTAATTTATGCAAACAAGAGGCTGATGAACTGGTGAAAATGCCATTCTTGCGGTTCACTCAGATTCTATATCGATTCATATTAACTTCTTTGAAGGATTGTAAACGATTATCTCTCCTCCTCGATCCACAAATGTGTGCATGCACCGTTATCTCGTCTGCCTAAAAACTACCTTCTCACATGCACAAATTCACATACACACAGAAACAAGCGCCAGTCAATAAATAGTCTGTTACGGTGAAAATAGGGAATATTGCATTAGGCATATATGAGCACATGATTTCAGTTGGCATTGTTTAATAATTTATTTCACGTCAGTTTCATCCTTTATAAATCCCGATATATCCCTAATTTAGGATTGAATATCACATGCAAGTAAGCACTATAATCAAATGGTTTGGCTCAACTATTCAATATCTCTCAAACAATGATACACACCAGCAACTACGACTACATATCATGTATGTCTATTAAAGAGAACGAGCCAATGAAACTATGTTATGGGCGGGGCGACACGTGGAGCTCCGCCTCATTCTGCAGGCAGTGAATCCCCATCTTTGACCATCCCGACCCAACCAGTAGGTGGCGATATGCACGAAGATTGCGAATCGCCAAAAAACTAAAGAAGAATGTGGAAGTTAAAGTGGAGATTTATAGTAAAATAAATAAATAAATAAATAAATAAAAGGCTTACATTTTGAACAGTTTCTCACCCACTCCTATCGCTTCTTAAAACATGGATTTAACCACTGGGGCCTTATAAATTAATTTTATGCTTAATGTATGTGCTTTTTAGAGCTTCAAAGTTCTGGCTAGACAGAGAGCACATATTAAATAAAAATGTTATTGCTAAACATTACAATAATCTAACACTTCCAACACTGGACTTTATTAATACAATAGATAGGGAGTGTGCTATCATAGCTGATAATATTAGAGAATTAACACGACGTAGACTTCCTGGCTGTGCCTTGAAAACTATTGAGCTGATTATGTAGACAGCATTTTTAGACATTAGAGGCGGACTTGTCACTAAATGCTGTCTACATAGACAGTTCAGTAGGTTTTGAGACAGCCCCGTGTCCACATCAATGCCATCATGATCAGCCTGGAGCTGCGTTGATCGGAGTAATGCAACCACAGAACCCGTGATGGAGTGATCAGCCCGCCGTCATGCACTTCCACTCTCTCCCGTAGATGTCACGGGCTGGCATATGTGGAAAACACCGCTCACTCACGCTTAAGAGAAGAGTTGCGACACGGAATGACATTTAACAAGCAACGCTAGTCAGGGAGCTAACTTTTTTCAGGCTACTCTCTCACTCTCTCTCTCTCTCTCTCTCTCTCTCTCTCCCCCTCTCTCCAGATCGAGCTAGTTTTCTAGCTGCTTGAGCTAACAGTACACCGGGTTATTTTAATGTAATTATCCACACGACTTCACCATCATCGCGTTCAAGGATCTTTCGGCTCATGAGGCATCGAGGCCGACGCCACCAAAATGAAGAAACAGTTTAATCGGATGAGACAGCTCGCCAATCAAACAGTTGGCAGGCGAGTATTTATTTTAAAGTTATTCGTATTTATGGACGGCTATGCCACGGTTTCATATGTTGTTGTGTTGTCAAGGCGGGAGCAGAATAACAGATCAGCTTCTTGAAACGAATCTTTCCGATTTAAAGCATAACAACTAGTTAAACCGCACATTTTCCCCTTGTTTGTGTTACATTATGTGTTCAGTTTGAGCAAATTATATACTTATAATAAATTATTTAACTTTTAATACAGTGCAGCACAAATGACTGTCAATATGTTTCGTTGTGGCCTCGTTACTGTTTATTTAATACTAAACCGACACCCTTAAGATAAGCTATTTGATAGATTACTGGTTCATGTCTGCATTGAGAAAATCATGGGACTGTTTAGCAAAATACAGGTATTGGATGTTACGTGTGATTATTGTAGTATTTGATATCCTAACTTTTGTTTGTCTCCTTTGAGCTCATACTTTGTATCCTACATTGACATGGTATGTGCATGATCATCACTTCTGACTCCTCTGTTGATAAAGCCTCAAGCTGTATTCTTCATTCTGCTCAAGCTGTTTGTGTACTTGGGTATACATGGGGCCTACGTAGATGCTCATGCTGAACAGATGAGGTTCACAGTTCTGTCAGGGAGGTGTCGGCTCTTTAGATCCTTATTTCTCAAGCTAAGCTATAGTTTGTTTACTTTAAAATATATTATATAAAATATGTAGAAATTAACAGGTTTAGTGAACTGAAATAGATGCAATTTAAATGAATGGTTCGCCCAAAAAAGGAAACATCTCTCTTAATGTATTCACTCTCATGCCATCCCAGATGTGTATTTCTATCTTTCTTCTGCAGAACACAAATGAAGATTTTTAGAAGAATATCTCCACTCTGTAGGTCCATAATGCAAGTGAATGGTGACTAAATCTTTGAAGCTTAAAAAGCACATAAAGGCAGTATAAAAGTAATCAATAAAACTCCAGTTGTTTTATCCATGTCTTCTGAAGCAATCCAATCAGATTTGGGTGAGAGCAGACTAAAATGTAAGTTCTTTTCACAAAAAGTCTTAACATCAGCAGTTTCCTTAGCAAACTTTTAAGCTGGAATGCTCATGCACTGAGCACTAGATGCGCTAGGCAGTGTAATTGAGCTTGAAATCATGATCATGCCTAGAGACTGCAATGGCAAGATGTATAGTGAAAAAGGAGTTATACTTTGGTTTGTTCTCACCCAAAATCAATTGGATCGTTTTAAAATATATGGATTAAACCACTGAAGATTTATTGATTACTTTCATCTGCCTTAAAATGTTTTTTGGACCTTCAAAGGTTTGGTCACCATTCACTAGCATTATACGGACCTGCAGAGCTGAGATATTCTTCCGAACATTTTTTGTGTTCTGCAGAAGAGAGAAAGTCACACATATTTGAGATGGCACGAAGGTGAATATATTATAATAGAATATTAATTTTCTGCTGAAATATTCCTTCAACATTTTATCTTGGAATTTGGCATGTTCCAGCCCAGTTTCCTTTTCAGTAATCTAGCTTGTCTTGGTATCATCAGAGATCACATGCCTTTCTAATTTTAAGTGATCATAGTATGTTTGGGTGGAGGAATGCAACTACCTAGCATCTGTCCTCATTTAGCTACCTGGTGGTTAACCTGACCTTTAGCATCCATGTCTTTGGTCTCATTCCCTTTAAATGTTTGCAATTCGAGCAGCCACCAGAGACTTTTGTCTAACTTGGTGACAATGGAGCAGTATAAGATGAGAAATGCCAGCAGCTAAATAAAGTGTTCAAACTGAGCCTGACTGGGGCAAGTTCAAAAGAACATAACCAAGGTTATTTGTAATTTTGTTGCAAGGTTTGGTAAACCAGGAAGTCTACAGCCCTGTCAATCATGTTGGGCCTCACAAAATGTCTGCTATAAAGAGAGGATTTTTAAGTTAATGTAGCCTTGTTTTAATTTATCTTTAAAATCCACGGAATCCCAATTGATATATTATAAGCATCTGGGAAATCGAATGACATCAGCGACCAAATCCCCAATGATATTCACTACTCTGTGATAGGGTTGCGCGGTATACCAGTACTAATGAAATATCGTGATACCAAAAAAAATTTAAAGCTATATAATATCATCTTTTTGTTCATTTTTGTACCATATTAACGTATGCTGCTATTAGCAAAATGTAACGTAATGTGAGAGTTTTGAGATGAAATCAAAGACCATTTGAAAATAATATTAATAAAAAAGTTTCGATATGGCCAAATGTGATCATTAAACAGCAGATGGATGTCATTTAATGAAATGATATACAGTCACATGCATGCCACAGAATGAATGAGAGGCGTCGTCCTGCTCTGTCATATCCTTCACACCCACGAACAAGCAAGTGTACACAAATGCAACGCACTACTAATGCTTGATTTTCATGCAGTTTGTCCAATAGTATCCATCTGCAGAGCAGTGTGTTTAGTGTATAATCGGCTGTGAACTCTCAAATGACCGTTTTCACCATTGCAGCTCGGAGATTTCAGCTCGTGAGTCGCTGGAAGCTTAATATAATGAGGCCTTCACAAATGGGAAGAACTTCAAAGGTCTTTCAAAATAAAAGTCCTTTTTAAATAACAACTTCAAGACAGTACAACAAAAAATATTACTACTGTATAAAAGTTTAATATACAAAGTAGTCACAATAGTACTCATAACAATAATATAATATGAAATGGTTATATTATTAATATTATTATCTGTAAGCAATATCACAAATGCAAGTGTACTAAATATCAGCATGTTATGATGCAGCCATGGCAGCCTTTTCCTCAGGTAATCAGATTGTTTTAATTTCATGTTGTCATTAATACTGTAAAGCTCTGTTGGGCATCTTTTTACTAGAAATAATATATATATATATATTATCATTGTTAAAATATTATTATAGACTCTATATTGTTAATTATTATATATTCATTTAATAAAAGCTGTACAGTATGTACTTGATTAAACACAATTTGATCATAAAAAAACATTTTATTAAATCATTAACATGTAATCCAGAAAAAAAAAAATGAAAAGGCATAATTTGTTGCCAAAGTATCGAGTATCAATACCGAGGTACCAGGGCGGGTATCGACCGAAGCCAAAATCTTGGTATTGGAGCAACCCTACTCTGTGATTTGACCTGTAATCTGCCCTACCTTTTGTTGATGTGGTGGGGGTAGACCTAAATTTTAGACCGCTGGTTGAAATTTAAGATCTGATTTTGTGTACTTTTCTTTCTTTTTCATTTATAATTTAGGATGGTAAGAACAAAATGAAGCTATTTGCTAAATAACCTAAAACAAAATGCTGTCATTGGCATACACATGTACAGTTGAATATCTTGGAGCTGCATGGAATTCTCATCTCTTCCTGAATTTATTTCAGCACAATGTGATGCAGAAAGCAGACTTGAAGTGGTTGTGGGTCGGATGGAGGGGGGGTGGCTGGATGCAGGGCTCAGCTTGTCCCATGGTTCCTGTGATTGTGAGGAGACAGTACACAGTGTTCAGCATGCAGCCCCTCAAAGGAAATCTCTCCTCGATCTTTTTTTAAACAGGAAGTCAGACTAAGGAAGTTTCATTTATATGAATGAAATCAAAGAATCAACTCCAAGGCAATTCCAGCAATGATCTTGGGTGGTTTTGCATGGATGTAACATGAGTCTTTAGGTGGTGATTATTTTTTATACATTATGATCTACGCTGCACACTTGTGCATAATGCTGTCCCAAGGCACTCTAGTGCCACGTTACCTCGCAGTTTATCAGAAGGGTACAACCACCTGTCTGAATGCTGATGATGCAGAACTATTGTCAGCTCACCTGCACAGCTTTTTAGTGGCCCGGGCCGATGTTAGTTAGTATACCTGGATTGGTATCGGCTCCGATACTGAAGCTTTAGACGGATCGGGTATCAGCCCGACGAGCCCGATCCAAATCCAATACTGGGTGTTAGGCATGTTTGTTGCTGTCAAGCTCCAAATATTGCATAAAAGAACCATAAAAGCACCATTAAAGACTCGTGCATTTTATTCAAAGTAGGGCTGCACGATTTGGGGAAAATTTCATATTGTGATTATTGAGGTTAATATTGCAATATGCGATTGCAATATAATAAACAAATGGTATCATGAGCCAATTTGCTTGGTTATCAAGGAAAATGCACAAATAGATTACTGATAATGCTGAAATGTGTATTACATACAAATTTTCATGAAAATAAGATTGTCCAAACAAACAGGGACATTTAAGCAGGATGTAACATATACTTTGTATAAACTATTTTGAAAAGGATATAAACTGGATATAAAAGTGTGGTTCACTCAATCAAATCACTAAAACTGTTGTTTTTTTTTTTTTTTCTTTTTGTTTTTAAATGACAACTGGTATTTCCAAATCCTCTTTCTAAAAACTTCTACTTATCGCTGGTATCTCTTGTCCAGTGTGTGGATCATTTTCTGAAATCTCACTTTTCTACTTTTCTCTGTGCTGTTTCAGGTGCTGATATAAATTTGTCATGTTGCCACATGATGTAGCGACTTTAATTTTGTACAGTACCTCTCTCTGCTCAGTTTTTTTTTTTTTTTAAAGCCAAAATATCACCATATAACCAGGGTTATTCCTGACTTAAAATGAGGCGGAGGTGGTACCATACTGATCAAAAAAGTGACGTTAAAAACACGTAAATTTTGGCTTTGCATTAATACACTCCTAATGACCTGGCAACTGAATACTAGTGTTGATTTTGTCAGCTGTTTTTTTTTATTTAATCTTAGTCTTAATCCTATGTCAAATGTCCTTTTTAGTTTTTATCATATTTAGTCAACTTTATCCTATATCTATTTATTGTTTTTAGTCCTTTTGTTTGACAAAGTCTGGGCATTTTTTATGTATTTTTTATGTTTTTTTATGTTTATCATAAAAGGCTGTGTTTATATATATATATATATATATATATATATATATATATATATATATATATATATATATATATATATATATATATATTTTAGTATGCACAGTGCCAGCGTGTTAGTGAATCAGTTTATAATATCTGTACCTCACTGAGTGATGCTAATTATATGTAAAGAAACAAACTTTTAACTACACAATATTTCAATATAAATGTACAAACTATTAAGAAAAACTTTATTGTTAACTAGTATACTGGATAATGCAGCAAAATTAACAGTAATTCCAGTCTGGAAGTGTTCAGTAGAAACATTCAACTTTTATCTGGACTTTAAAGGATTTAGATATTTTTTTGTTCAATTTAGTTGTAAGATATCAGCTACATTTTTATTCGCAGTTATTGTTTGGAACCCATTTAACTTCCCATCCATCCATCCATCTTCAACCGCTTATCCGAAGTCGGGTCGCGGGGGCAGCAGCTCCAGCAGGGGGCCCCAAACTTCCCTATCCCGAGCCACATTAACCAGCTCTGACTGGACCCCGAGGCGTTCCCAGGCCAGTGTGGAGATGTAATCTCTCCACCTAGTCCTGGGTCTTCCCCGAGGCCTCCTCCCAGCTGGACGTGCCTGAAACACCTCCCTAGGGAGGCGCCCAGGGGGCATCCTTACCAGATGCCCAAACCACCTCAACTGACTCCTTTCCACGCAAAGGAGCAGCGGCTCTACTCCGAGCTCCTCGCGGATGACTGAGCTCCTCACCCTATCTCTAAGGGAGAAGCCCGCCACCCTTCTGAGGAAGCCCATTTCGGCCGCTTGTACTCACGACCTAGTTCTTTCGGTCATGACCCAACCTTCATGACCATAGGTGAGGGTAGGAACAAAAATTGACCGGTAGATCAAGAGCTTTGCCTTCCGGCTCAGCTCTCTCTTCATGACAACGGTGTGATAGAGCGAATGCAATACCGCCCCCGCTGCCCCGATTCTCCGGCCAACCTCCCGCTCCATTGTCCCCTCACTCGTGAACAAGACCCCGAGGTACTTGAACTCCTTCACTTGGGGCAATACCTCCTTCCCTACCCGGAGTATGCACTCCATTGGTTTCCGGACCCATTTAACTTAAATATTGTAATAATTTTTAAACAAATAATAATAATAATAATAATAATAATAATAATAATAAATGATCTGATAATACATTTCTAATAAATTATAAACATCTGTGATGTTGTTCGTGAGAAGTGCTCAAATGTTGCGCAACGTGCGAAGGCTAAAAATAGCCATGAGTGTGTGTGCAAACAGAGCAGCGGCATTCAAAAACGCGCTGGTGCTGCACGTGCATATTATATATTTACTTGCTAAACTCAGTCTTTTCTTATTCACAGAGCTATCACAAGTGGCTTTGAATAAAATGCACGGGCTATATGAACTACTTTAATTGTGTTTTTGTGGTTCTTTTATGTCATTTTTGGAGCTTGACAGTAAGAAACATGACTAACACTCAGTATCGGAGTATTCGGGCTCGTCGACCAATACCCAATCCATCTAAAACGTCAGTATCGGAGACAATACCGATCCAGGTATCGGTATCCCTAATTTTTATTCATCATTAGTATTTGTTTACAATTTATAACAATATTTAAGTTGAATGGGTTCCAAATAGGGCTGCACGTTTTCAAGTTTTTCATTAACCGTTAACCGAGGCCCTTAACGGTTAATACTCGGTTAACCATAGTGTGTGCCAGGGATGGAAATTAACTTTTTTGTCCACCGGCCACTGTGGATTTCAAAATCTACCAGCCACTCAATGTTTTTACCAGCCACTTTCTTGTTTTTAACCGACAATGTGTAACTGCGTGTGAAAATTAATACTACAAGATCTACAATACTTAAGCCGTTTATTTAATCTCAAGTCTCAATGAAATACTGGCATTTTCTCTTTCTCTCTTATAGCCTACACACACAATCCATAAACTGATATTCATTTCAGTTCGCATACGAGGAAAACACAATGTTACGGACGTGAGCGCTCTGAAAGCGGCACTGAAAGATGCTTTAAAACTTCCACAGAGACATCAAACAGAAAGCACAAAAAAAACAACTATTAACTATTATGCAAAAATTCACTTTTACATTGTGTTTGTACATAAATGTGAGTCGGCAGTGTGTGTACACAACCACCCTATAATGTTAAAAGTCCACCCGCTCCTCTTTCTTGTATTTCTATTAATCAATAGATGTGTAAAAAATCAATGGTTTTCGTTTCTGCTCTAAAGTGACATCACATTAGAGCAGGCCTCACCCACGACTCGTGACGACTCCACCCTATTATCATAGCTCCTCCCCTGAGTGATCTACACACAGTCTGCCATTTTTTTTCCGCACTGGTGCAGATACAGTGAGAAGAATAATGTTTCAGCTTTGTAAGCGTCATAAGTGTTCTGTTGTTGGCTGTAAAAGTGAACATAAGAGTCTTCATGTACTACCGCATCAGAGCCACTGAAGACACAGTGGACATGTTTTGTTTTTGAAGGAAATGTGCCCCAAAATATACAAAATTGGGGGGGGGGGGGTTCAGCTGAGGTTCCAAACGCATATGTTTTCTTATGATAGTCCGTCTATTCCATAGTTGATGGGCAGTTGATAGTAGCTGAAGGACCCAAAAGTATAATAAAAGTAGTCTGTACTGCTTGTGTGTCATGTATTTAAATCTTCTGAAGGCATACAATATGGTTTGGTGAGAAACAAACTGAAATGTATGTGATTTTTCAGTGAAAGCTTTCTTTGTCTTAGAGAAGATAGTTTATAGTGGCACATGTTTTCATGTGAGATCTTGTGTTTTTATGCTAAAAGATATTTTTGAAAAGAATTTTCACATGAACACACAAGCCAAATTGACATTTTTATTATTTATGCTTTTTGGTGAGTTTTTATGATTTTTAAGAGTCACTATTGATATTCATTAAAACTAGGACTGTCAATCCATTAAAATGAATAAAATTAATAACATGATATGCCGATTCATGGAATTAATCGCAATTAGTTGCATATATAAACATTTGCTGAGAAAGGCCCTCAAATAACAATAATTCAATATATAGAATAATGAAAAAACTATTAGGAATAATTATATATGATTTAAAAAATATATTAAGAGAATTAAAATGCGTTACATTATTGTGGCAGATGAGTAAATCATTGATAAGACAATACAAAAAGTGGCTTTAGAAGGTAATATATTGTTACTTTCCAAATGTATGTCTATAAATAACACTCAGTCCACAGCAATCAATTTTGAATTTTAATTTGTCAATCTGTCCAAAATATTCGAAGGACGCTTCAGAAAGACATTTTGGAGCATCTCACTTTGGTTTCATTGTGCAAAAAACTGCATTTTTAGGTTGCTGTGTCAAGTTTAAAGTAGTTTGAATTAGTGCTGCACGATTAACCATATTGAAATCGTGATGTCAGCCTGTGTGATTATATAATGGCAAATGCTGCGATTTTATTAAATAAATAAGTGCATGTGTGGACGTGACAGCCCATTTTCTACACTGCTAATAAAAAGATGACCAGTCAGTCTCAGGTTAGGGAGTAGTATTATATATTTTTATATAATTAGTCTCACTGATTTAACGTGTTAAATCAACAGCCCTAATTAAAATACCTCTTTTTGTTCCGCTTAAGAAAGATGGTCATATAGGTCTGTAACAAAATGAGGGTGAGTAAATTATGACAGAATTTGGATGAACCATTCCTTTTCCTTAAGTTGTAGTGTGTAATTTCTCCGCCACTAGCATCAATGAATGGAACTGCACCAATAATTACTGTTTTTAAACAGGTTTCCCCAAACACTTGCCAGTGGTTAATTAGTAAAACATGCTAAATAGTAACATAATTACCGTCTTCCTCTTGGAGAACAATTAAGATGTGAATGTAAAGGGAATTTATTACTCTTAGGTTATGGTGACAAGCTTAGACTTGGTTTTCAACCGAAATGGGTTTTTTAATGGCCGATAGAGAGCAGGGTGGCCAGTACAATGCCTATGTATCACACAATTTAATATAGTAAATAACATAAACATAAAATTGCTAAAACTATTAAGAAACTTTTATTTAGCACAATATTTACTCAATTTCTCATAAAACTTTAACTTTGTACATAAATAATCAAAAAAATGTTATTGTATTTTAAATGGTAGATAGCAGTTTCTTCTGATTTCTGTTTAGTTATCAAATTTTAGTAATTTATTTGCACATAAAGAAATTGTTAATATATTAGGACGAAGGCAATAACAGTACACACACAGTAGTCCAGCAACCATGGATGGCATGTCCATGTTAGCCATCACATTTACTCCAAAAATACAGAATCAGACCAACTGAACATGCAGTGAATAGTGAATAAGACATTTACTTATAGCACACATGAAGCACTTTTACTTTGAAGTTGCATTCACACGCTTGTGCAGATCCAGCACGAGCAGCAATATCCTGACCGTTTAAACGGTCTGAATCGCCTGCTTAAATTGTCACAGACTGATCGTCATGATTTGTCGTGGCTCTGATATGCGGACCATTTCAATGTGACTGTTGCACACCGGTCTATTATTGTTGTAACATGATGGCACGTAACAACAAAACTAACCGTGACTGGTCGTTTACATGTCTCCTTCACTTCACATGCAAGCAGTCAATTCTCGGCACACTCAAGAAACAAATCAGCCAAACGGAAAAATTTATTGGCCGATGCCATAATTAAAAAAGTCAGATTTATCGGCCTTGTCGATATATCACTTGACCACAACTAAGACTAATATGTTATAGTTTCCTTTCCTCTGTGTGTTTGAATGTTATGGTTGCCACACCAAAAAGTAGCTGTGATAACACAGAGAAAGATCCTCCTTGTTACAAAGGAAACATTTCAGCAATGTTTTATTGCCATAGCCTCTTTTATTAGATTTTGCTAGCCTTTATATTGACGTGAACTCTTAGACCCATAAAGTCAACCAAATATCAACCTGTTCTCAATTTGTGATCCTTGATGTAGAAATAAAAAAGATAATTAAGAAAGACAATTTCAAGGCAAGGTCACGGAACCTGTCTCTGATTCATTCTTTTGAAACAGTAGGTGTGTGTGTGTGTGTGTGTGTGTGTTTGTGTGTGTGTGTGTGGACTGAGCCGGTGTTGTCCTCTTACATTCTCTCTTTTAGATAGACAGGACATAATCTGTGCCATGGTCAAAGCCCTCTATTAGTTTACTATTAATAGAGCCTTAACTATTTGTTCACAAGGCTGAAAGTGGACTGCTAAAATACCCTGGGAAAGTCAATGCCTATGGCTCCAATTTCGGACAGCTGGTTTTGTTAAACATACAGTCTGCTTGTGTCTGCTCCTTAACGAGGGATAGTTCACCCAAAACTAAACTATAACAAAAATTCCGTCATCATTTACTCACCCTCATGTTGTTTCAAAACTGAATGACTGACTTTTGTCCCTGGAACACAAAAGGAGAAGACAGATAAATGGTTTTGCAGCAACACGAGGGTGAGTAAATGATGACATAATCATTTATTTTTTTGGGTGAACTATCTTTTTAACCATTACTAGGGTTCACAGTTTTATTTACCCTAGTTTAATACCACTGTTTAAAATCACTTTGAATTTCAGAAACAACTGTGCGCTATGTCTTATCCAATTTTCCTGAGAGTGCTAATTCTAAGCACAATTTTCATGCCAGCGCAACGAACGATGCCAGATAAAATGTGAATTATAAGAATTATTGTTCTAATGCTTTACATCCTATTTACACTGCCAAATTCTTATGAATGGACTATCTTTATTTCTATCGACATTGCTCGACAGGGAATTATATATATAGTAGAATGCAGACAGTACAATAACTGGAGAAAAACCTTTGAATTAAATCGCACTTGAATTGACGCAGCCTATTAGCACTTTACGTGCGCAATTTCGCAAACCCACTTGCACCTAGACTTAGTGCATACTTGCACCAAAATATCAAAACTTCATGTCCATGCCCACTGACTTTGTGTGTTGATGGATTGCATTGCTGCACCTAAGGCTTTGCACTCTTAAAATAGTGTCCTATGACTTTAAATATGGGTTACTATTCTAATAACCTGTTGTTGTTTTTTTACAGAGCGGAGAAAACAGAGGTCCTCAGTGATGATCTGTTACAGGTGACTGCTTTCCTTTTCATCTGTCTCCAGTGCATGTTCTTTGGCTCTAATCCATTTTGTGTTAAATAGTGGGAAACTAGTGAGTCACTAGTGAGTCATTGATATAAGGCAAATACATTCCTTGAAATTTTATTTTTAATCAGATTAGAAAGAATGTTCTCTTATGAATAATAGAAGGGAAATTGCTGTCACACACCCGCAACTGAGTCTTAGCTTTTGCTCCAGTTTTTGTGAAGTCCCCTATGTATTAGGAAATGTTTTGTAGAACTGTGAAATAGAAAAAAGTATAATTGCTATGGAAATAAAGCAAAAAAGACCCATATATATAACAGGGCTATGCAGAGACAAGTCTATATGAAAAGAGTGCTTGCTTTCTAGCATGTTGCCTTCATAGTTCGTAGATTCCATACATTTGTTTTAATGCCTTGCAAATTTAAACAACAGGTTTTCCGTGAAGCTTTATGAACATCATTGTTTTGAGAATTTAGCTTTTAGTGAAATTTCATAAGTTGTAAAGGTCTTGGAGGTCATCAGTTAGAATGGGTTGAAAAAAGCAAATCAGTAATGTTTTGCCTAGTATGACGTTGTTTTTCAGTTTAAGTGTTTTAAGAATGGAGTTACATTTATAGCTATGAATGTTCCTGTTATTATTGTAAATTAAAACCATAAATGACTTTAAAACAATGTTTTCTGACACTTCAAATTGTTATAAAACCATCTTTTTGGTGGCTGTGAAAATGATGATGATATTCAATGATGATGATAATGTCTGATATTATAAATTGAATATGGTTCAGTGTTTTGTCCGCTTGTGTTTTTGAAAGCTTTTTTCCCCTCTCTTGGCCGACTTTGTCTAAAATGATCTCCAAGAGATGTTTGAACATATCAAGTGAGAATTACGCTTTTATTGTTGGTAAAAAGATGTAATGAAAGTGAACGGTGACTGAGGGTGTCATACTGCCTAACGTCTTTATTTTTATTTTTATTTGTATTTTTTTTTGTGGATCGCAAGGCTAGGGTATACTTAAATTTTACATGTGATGTTCCATCTCGTGCAAAGTTGAGCACTCAGCCTTTCAAAGTATTGTCGCATATGGACAGGTCTAATTTATGCACACCTCGACTACTTTGTGGTACTATTTTAGTACAGTCAACGGCGATGGCGTATGAAGACGTGGACTAGGCTGCCCGTGGACGGTCCACGTGTTCTGTACTAATGATCAAATTTGTGACACGTGAAAAACCAAAGTGTTCTTTGGCCTTTAGGTAGAATGTTAGCCTCAGTCTCCATTGGCTTTCACTATATGGAAAAAAGATGTAAGGAAAGTGAATGGTGACCGAGGCTAACATTTAGCCAAACATCTCTTTTTGACATAACAAAGTCATAGAGTTTGGAACGACATGAGGTTGAGTAAATGATGACTGAATTTTCTATTTTGGGTGAACTTTAAGTCTTTGTGGCATCCATCCAATTTGAATCACATCCAGGTCTCTAATAGCTTGTCCAGGCATGACTGATGTATTCATTTTTAGCAGTGACTAATTATTATAGTGGTGTTTCCCCGTTCTCTGAACATGGTATAATAAATTCCATTTTAAAAAACTATTGCTCATTGTTTGTGCATGTTTAGTCTGGTGTTGGCTTGCCAGTTTTTAGTCTGTGATGGCAACAGGGCAAACATTTAAATACCTCACTCCAGAAAATCTAAACAACTCTCCTTTAACAGGATCTCCCTCAGCAGAATCAGAACGGACAATAACAGTCAGTGATTCCCCTTGTTCCCGTGCCAGGTGGTGGGCCTCTCCATGTTCTCATGCAGGTCTTCTCACGCCTGAGCGGAATGTATGCTTGACCCAGCTGTATTGGGACAGCTTTAGGGGGAATGTTATGACGTAAAGGAGGCAGAGAAGTGCGAGGAGGCGGCTATCTCTCCTCGCAGCCTGTGGAATTCCTGAACTGGGCTGTTTTTGAACACCAGTCAATTTTTTTCCCCTGTTGTTCTGATCACTCTCTGTTTATTCAGTCACACCGCTTTGTTCACATAGTTCAGAAGTGAAATTCTTTTCATTGTTGTTTTTCAGTGCTGACGTGTTAAAACAGGCATGCCCTGCTCCCATCAAAAAGTTGACACCGACTGTCACATCATTAGTTCTTTCTGTAGCAGAGATTTTCAAGTCTTAGACAGTGGGCCTCCCCACTGACAACTTCCAGGTAAAATAAGTAAATAAAGAGACAGCCTAAATGTAAAAAAAAAAAATTACGTTTCACTGAAATACACAGAATGCTGCGTTCCACTTATTTCATGTTTTGACAGGTGTCATGTTGTCCTCTCGTGGTATATTATTTTAATTACTCACTATTATTACAGTTTGTTGGCATCACATAGGCCACATCCACACTAATACGTTCAAGTCTGAAAACTTTTCACTTTTTGATCATCAGTTTTTTGCAATGTATGCGTTTATGGAGAGCATTTTCCAAATTCACCGGTTTTGGTGGAGGAAAATGCTGTTCTAATGTGGATGAGAAGTATTAATGTAGCAAAATTAAAATGTACGCTATTAGTGTGAACATGGCCATAGTCAACATGTTGCTATTTTACAAAGTTTTTTTTTTAAATCCTTAAACTGATACCTATTTATTTATTTATTTTTTACACTACCTTTTCCTAGAGATTTAAAGCTACATTCACCAAACTTGGTACAGACCTTCAGACTGTTCTGGAATGGTGTGCTATGAATTTTGTAATTGATCTTTCACACAGCACATGATCAGAAATCAGAAATATTCCATAGACTTGCATGGAATTTGGTCTTTGTGTAAGACAGAGAAAAAAATGTTTCTCTTTCTAAAAATGGCCAAATTAATTTTGATTGGTCTCTTCATGTTCCCCATAGAAATAAATGGGTGCTATGATAACATCTACGATTTGTTTTCAGTCATGCTAAGTCACAGCTCTGGCTGAGAAATATCTACGCTGAGATATAGAGTTGCCTATTACACAACAGTTAGTTCCAGTCCTCAAATCTGGTTGGACGAGAGGCGTTCTAAGAGTGCTGATAGTTGAGACTATCAGCACTTAGACACTTTTCTGTTTGTATCACTCCGCTTGTGTTAGTGGTGTTCCAAACTGAAGTGTAAGAGCAGCTAGATGTGGCAACAATCGACTGTATTTTATGTGTTATATGAGTGAGTTGAGTTGACATTAAGGGAGATTATGTTGTCAATCAGTGCTCGCGTTTCTTTGCAGTAGTGTTGTCACGATACTATAATCATATATTACAATACAGTCCAACTAAAGTATCACAATGCCAAGTAGTATCATGATACAACACGATAGTGTGTTAATTCTTGACACAGTTTGTCATAGTTGTTCTCACATCTTAAAACTAGATATGACGAGGAGGATGGCGTGGCCAGGCCGTGATGGAGCAGGGCCGGCGGTGAATCAGCTGATCAGCAGGAGAGCGAGATAAAGGGTCGGCCTGAGACGCCGGTTTGATAGAGAGCGAGACGCACCTGGTCGCGTTGCATGTGTGGCTGTGTCGTTATGTTTTATGTTGTTTTAAGTTCATTTATATCATTAAAGTTTATGTTTACCGTTCAGCCCGTTCCCGCCTCCTCCTTGCACGTCCTTATAATGTTACAGTGGTGCAGAAACCCGGGAGGGAGGAGGCATAGTCACATTCTAAACAGCATTTTGCCCTCTTAAATGGCACTGCTTGAAAGGGAAGGGTAAGATCTCGATACTACAGTAGCACTAGGCAACTCTACTTTGTAGTCATCTGGCATTTTCTCTCACTACATGAACGCTTGGATTACTACTACACTGCAGCTGAGAAACGGAGATAAACCAACAGCTTCAACATTACTGCCGATCACAGCTTAGAGTCACTACAGACTAAGTAATTTCACATGCTCTGTGTGCCTACCTAATACCTGAGTTTCCGAGTTGAGTGTCAAAATAAAACTTCCCTAAGAAATATACAAGAATGAAACTGCCATCCTCTTTTTCTCTTCGAAATCAAAACACTTGTACTTGAGTGAATTACTCGTAGGATGATTCAGAAATCACGTATGGCACCATCACTCCGTGATAGGAGCTTATTACTATCATACTACTCCTGAACACGGTAGTGTTTCTTGATTCGCCTGTTTTCAATTTCCAGTCTCCAGTGTTTTCACTCACTTCGGTGTATATTCTAAGTGGGTAATGTGATGTTAAAAGTTTTACGTTTGTAAAAATTGTCAAAAAACATGTGGTGCTATAGTGCCGATGCTTCACAAAGTGTTTTTTTTTTTTTTTTTTTGTGACAGTGCTTCACCTGAGTGTGTGTATATGTCATTAAGCGAAGGTTAGTTATGTTGATATCATTAATTATTTTTAGCTGTTATGAAGTTGAGCCTGATGTTAATTTGTTCTCCAAATAATACTTGAATGGTTGCTGTTCTCCATCCGGATCTCTAGCTTCAGTAGTTTTAATATTACGTTTCGAGACCAGAAACGGAAAACGGAATTAGAATCATCATGGCGGCGCCCAGTGATTGCTTAGGAAAACTGTGGATAAGGTTAACAGTTCATCACTACTTGGGTGTTGCAACAGACGCAGGTAATCACACGCTCCGTTGCAGACACTGATCTGTGGCGAAAAAACGTTGTTACACACACGGGCATTTTTGGGGACATTCTTTAGTTTTTCCCTACTTATTTATTTTATTGTTCATTGAACTGTTTAATAACAGCAGTATCACACTTGCAATCATGCTTTAAGCATCTTTCAGAACAACTGTGATTACCTGCTTCACTCGGCCGACAGCTCTCTTGCTCGTTGATATTGCTTTGATATAAAAAAAAAATTATCTCTCTAAGTTATGAATTTTTTTTTTTTATTTTTACTTGAATTTAGTGTTTATTTTTATTATTCTCCAGGGAGGGTTAAAATTGTAAAAATGCTGTGCTGTTCTGTTCTGTTCTATTGTACATGCACCGCATATTAATATTTTTAACTTAACAGAATGATGCTGAAATATACAAAAGAAGGTCAGGGCTGGGTCTGTATTTTTATGGCATATTCCAGTGTAGCACATACACGAATAAGTCTGAGTGTATGATAAGTCTGAGAATATGACTCGAATTAGTCATACTTGAGTCTTGTTTTCTGCAACATAACATCTTTGTCATGCCTCCTCTGGGAGTGGTGTGATCAATCAAGCTTGATCTTACCCCACCCACATGACATGCTGTGTTTTCATTTCCTTTCTACCAACGTGTGTTAATTGATACGGACACAGGCTGTAATAATGGAGAGTGAAATGACTTGTTTAAAGCTATCTGAAGGCTATTAACAGGGAGATCTGAATTTATATAAAGATATTTCGTGGCATTTAAGTTTCTCATGCATTTTTACATGACATGCCCTAGGCATTTTTTAAGGCTGTTTTCTTTTTGACAGAATGCATCCTGTTTGCATTGAGTGCCACAGGCATGGCTCAATATGGAATGTGAATTGTTTTTGATGTTTTATTTTGTTCTGCACAGATTGAGCGTCGCATGGAGTTAGTGCGCATCGTTTCACACAACACGCACAAAAAAATGGCCACATGTTTGCAGGGGCAAATAGGCACTGATGCTGAGAAGAGACATGTAAGGACATAAATTGTGCTTAAAACTGCACATGTCAGTTATAACCACATGTTATCTGCTTGGATTTGCACATAGTATTGCCCAAACTCTTCCTTTGTTTCTGTCGCAGAAAAAGCTTCCACTAACAGCGCTGTCACAGGCCATGCAGGATGGTGGGAACCAGCTGGGAGAGGAGTCTCTGATTGGGTAATTAAAGGACATCAACATTAAATAGATTTGTGTCGATTTCCTCTTAAGTGTGGCTCTTTGTTTGTTTAAACTGATAATGGATTAGCTGATTTTATCATACTGAGTTGTATATTGGAGATTCAATTAAACAAGTGAAGTTTGTAAAGATCACATCACATGATGTATGTTCTTTATCTGCTGTGCAGGAAAATGATGGAGATGTGTGGGGATGCAGAGAACAGACTGGCCTCTGAGCTAATGCAGCATGAGATGCAGATTGAGAAAGACATCTTGGACCCCCTTAATCAGTTAGCAGAGGTAAGGACAAGCATACAGAAACACTTCTGGGGGAAATTACTAAGCTTGAATTCTCCAATGATAGCGTAGTTTATTTGCATGCATTGTCTGTAATGTTTTAGCACCCAATTCACTAATGCAAATCAGGTCACTGTGCAAACACACACACAAGTTTTGTGTTGAATTCAAATTGCAAGCCGCAATAAATAATAACAATAATAAAAAAACACAAACCTCACTTTTTAATAAAATTCTGTTTATTGTCTACTGTCCGTGGGCAGTAATTGCGTAATGTTCATTGGACCAGGAAAATAGTGGGGAATTTTGTGGAAATGGCACAATCTATATTAATAAGGATAATTTGCATAGAAAGCAGGCACTGAAAAAATGTATTTAATAACTCACTGTGTAGCACATTTCAGCTAATTTAGCACCTGGTTATTCTAGATTGTGGATGGTTAGTGAATAAAATGCCTTCTTTTTTTTTACCTGAAATATTGGCCCTGATTACTAAGATCCCAAATAACGGGTACTATTTTTCTTGTGCAATCTCTCATTATGCGCGTGCAACCGTGGGCGTATTGCAGGTGATTTACTGAGGAAAACTATGCAGAAAGATACACATGCTAATATGTTAGACACACCCTGCAAAAAGATGCTTTTGCGTGTGCCAATTGCACGAAATGCATTCTCACTTACTGTACGGTAAATGCTAAATAATGGTATTTTATATTTATTCAATAGAATATGGCATTTATTCATAAATATATTTATTTGGACAATGTTATACAATATCATAATAAAATACCTGCTATTTAGCAAATGTAAGAGTAGTTGATGATACCCTTGAATGATACTTTTTTCTTTGACTCAAAATTCACTGTAGAAAATACAAAATGATATACACTTGAAGTCATCGCACCATTGATGTATACTAAAACGAAATTTGAATATCAAACTGCAAATATTGTGACCATGTTAAAGTCGGGCTCGAGAGAGACACAGAGGCTGCATGGGAGAGAACCAGTGCTTGCTGCTCACTTTGCGGGAGCCAGACACACATGTTTGGCGTAATGGTGCACACCGGCCGACCCACTTCAGTCAGGCACTGTTTGCAATATTTCACCAGTTAAAGGTGCAATATGTAATATATTTACTTCACTAAAGGATAAAATTATCAAAATATGTTATCAGAGATTTAGGAAACATTCCAAGTTGATATACTGGCTTCTCCAAAAACAATGCTATAGCCCGTATAATCTGCTTTATTTCTGCCTGAATTTCTGTTTGTGTTTTGGCCTGTGTGATCCTGCCCACTGCCAATTTCCCAATAGTATTTCCACTGGGTTGCCAGATTTGAAACAAGTTATCGGGCAAAAACAGTGTGCTGCAGCCATGGAAGCCAGCAATACATCTAGCTAACATTGACATTGCAAACGTATACACTAGCTGATCAACCTCCATTGTAATGCTCATCATTTGCCATAGTCAGTTTGCTCGTTCATGTTGCGTGTCCTCAACCTGGCACGTGTCTATGAAGTCCATCCCAAATTGATTGCAGAAGTGCATGTAAATGCAGTGTCCTTTGTTATTTTGACAATTAATTCTTTGGTTGGCAGCAATTTATTATCTATGTATTACATTTTAAGAGAAGTGATGCAAGCAGTGGTTAGAGAAGCTTTACTCACTGTTTAATTGGATTGCAAATGATAGCAGTTTATTTGTTGTGTAGTCCATCCTACACAGTGAATTAATGTTATCTTCAATAACAACCTACTTGCTGAACTATATGCCATGCATCCATGAGCTCAGAGTCAGGGGAGGAAGGGGGCGAGGGAGACCACTCTCTCCAATTTTTTAATTTGAACTGCAATACCCATTTTAAATGCTTAATGTCAATGTTATATATTGCTCCTTTAAAAACAATGTTTAAACAATTCAATTACTACATAATTTGGTGATAAAATGTAGGCTTTTTTTAATCTAAGAAATTGAAATATACCTGTTGGGGTTGTATAATCATCAGTATGATATGAGTTGTGATATCGAGTTAAAAAATATCAGAATAAAACAGTTTTTGTTCCATGTACTGTATCCATTCTCCAAGTCTCTTTTTTTCTCTTGAAATTTCCATTTCTGAAATGGCTTTCAGGCTTGATAAATCACTGCGGGTGCACTCTGATTCTTTGGCATCAACACCAGCCTTTAATGTACAAATTTGGAGGCACGCATCTAAATCACATATTAATTTCATGGAAACTCTCAAAAATTGCCAAGATGTGCTATTTTGTCCATCTGAAATAAGCAATCCTTAGAAGACTACATTAGTAGATGTAGTAGATGTGACCTTTTTTGGGCATGCTATCAAGTTTGCACATTTATACACGGAAACATTTAGTAAATCGGGGCCTCTGATTGGCCCTAAATTTGGTGCAGCTCTTCAGTTAATTCACCTCTCATTACACTGACTATCTCAGCATAATAATTTCTTTAAATACAGTTGTATCTTATTATTATTCCAGGTGGACATTCCTAACATCCTGAAACAGAGGAGGCAGTTAGCCAAGCTGGTGCTGGACTATGACTCTGCCCGAGCAAGGTGAAATTTCTGACATGTGTCTCAGTTCCATTATATTGTAATTCTAGATTTACCTATTTTACAACTGAAAACTTCTCTTTTCAGGTGGTTGCAGGCAACCAAGTCGATAATCTCAGGAACAAACACACAAGCACTGACAGCCAAAGCAGATTCACTAAAAGAGGAGGTTGATGAGGCTATGAACAAAATGGAGCTGTGCAAGGTACTGATGGCCAAACAAGATTATACATGCCTGGTGCCCTCATTCTTTTACCATCTCAAGTTGCTTAGCTATAGATTTTATACCAACAAATGGGTGTATAATACTCCACATAATTCTCAATCTTTGTTTATTTATCTGACTCTGCATTAAACCATCCACAAGCTGTAATTTATACAATAGTGTAATGGCAAAACAGTAACCACACCAAAATCAGGTCTCTTAGACTATATGATCAGTCTTGTGACAGACAGGTGTGGTTCAACTACACTCAGATTCAGAGAAAATGGAATGTCAAGTAGAATCATTTATTATTTGTATAGCATTTTCCACAACAAACGTTTGGTGCAGCTTTACAGAAAATTATCTTCGTAAAAAATTGTCTTAAAGTCCTCATTGATCTGTTATTTGTCTTTAGACCCTCTGTGAGCAAGCTAAAGGTGACTGTGGCAAGGAACTCATTAAGATGTTAGCTAATGGAGAAAAAAAAAAAAAACCTTGAGAGAAACAAGGCTTAGCTGGGGGAGCCAGTTCACCTCTGGTTATACAGTATGAATATAATGCCAATATCGGTTATCTATGTGTAATACAAGTCATGCAGTAATTGAGAAAATGGCAGTAACTACAAATTCAACACTAAACCCTATGGAAACTATTGAACTATTCCTTTAATAAGGCAGCTTGTGGTAATTTAAACGCAATAAACAGCTTTAATTTATCAGAGCAAGGTCATAAACCGGTCAATACAGGTAGATTATTGCCCATTATCCCAGTTTTGCGTTGCATGTAAACACCTTAACCGGTGTTCTTACCGGCTTATCCAATGGATGCAAGTTTTGTGCGCATTCCTCTTCATAGTTTGACATCAAATTGCAGAGAAAAGTGATTATTTCAATTCTCATGTAAATGTGGGTTTCTTGCTTCGTCAGATTATTTTAAATAAGAAGATTTTTGGGAGTTATCAGCATATTGGTGTGCATGTCAGGCTCAGTGTTGTAGTTATAAATCATTTTTTAATTCTTTCAGAGTATAAAATAGTCATGAATAGTCATTTTTGGTTAGTGGAGACATGTCGTCACCTGCATGAGCATCAACGCTCAATGTGTGTTCCAGTAGCTCTGATAAAGCATGCAAAACCAAGGTCCTGGATTTGATTCCTAGGGAGTAAATGTGCTGATATAATGTACAGTATAGCTTGAATGCACTGTAAGTTGCTTTGGTTAAGCATCTTGCAAATATGGCATAAAAGTTAAGTGTGGCAAACCACAGCGTTTGAGTCACAACAGACACTTAAATCAGTAGATTTGAATCAAATTAATCCAGTCATCTCTTTTCAGGATCAACTTTCAGCAGACATGTACAATTTCTTCTCAAAGGAGGCGGACTACGCCTGCTACTATGTCATGGTATGAACCTTTTTGTTTGTATCTTTCATAGGGTTCGATAATTACTCTGTTACTATGTTTATTCCTGTTCATTTCCATGTTTGTTCTGCCCATTGTTCATTCTCCTGTGTGTCTCTCATTCCTCAATGTCTTCTCTGTTCTCAGTTATTAGAGGCACAAGCGGATTACCACCGAAAATCTCTCACCTTGCTCGAGAGCGTCCTGCCAACCATTCAAGCTCAACAAGGTGATGGCTCAGTTTGTGATCTCTCTCTTGTGGTTTTATTGTTGTGTGATGACTAATGTCCTTCATGGGAACAAGCAGGATGGAGTGAATCTAGGGTGAGAGTCTGTTCCAGTGATTTTCTGTGTCGTACTTGAAGGCAATTCATTGTTTGTGTTCTCATTTGTGCCCGTAAATCTAGCACTTGAGTGGCATAAATTGTTGTTATGAGGATTTTCTCATCTCACTCACCTGGCTCATCCTCCTTGTCAGAAAGTAGGAAAATGTAAACAGCTTAAAACGTAACAAAAGGGTGGGGGTGGAGATTCACTGATGCATTGCCTTCATTTCTGATACATTTTAGGATCAATCCACAAAAATTAAAAATTATAAAAATAATAATTTATACTTCTGTTTGAAAGTTGGTTATTCTTATGCAGAGCCACCAAAAACAAGATGTGGCATTGCAGCATTTCATGCAAACGGAATGAAAACCTCAAAGCTGCCTGTGATAATAGGTTATTATTATATACACATATTGGAGGTCAGAGCAGACATATTTAGAGCCAAGCATCGATGGTGCGATGACCTTGTTCATCTAGGCATTTATTTTTCCTCCCAAATAAATCGCCTACATGTACAAAAATGGGTAAACATGTGTGACATGCCACTACCTACAAAAATGTCTCTTGGACCCATGCCCTAAACTCAACAGGAAGTCAGCCATTTGGATATTTCTATTCAATTTTTGCTCAGTTTTTGCCATTTCCAGGCCTCGTACTTTAACAAACTCCTCCTAGAGGTTTCATCAGATCTACTTCATATTTGGTTATTCTAATCTAAATGCCTTGGCGATGTTAAATTGCAAAGCTTTTGAGTTTTCACTACACGCCATGGTGGTGACGGTCTGATAAATTTGATGTTTCGCCATGAAAAAGGAAGTTGTTATACTCATACATACAATGTCCAATCTGCCCCAAACTTCTCATGTTTGACAATAGTCCTGGCCTGAATTCATCTATGTGCCAGTATTCAGTTATAGTCCTAGCATCACCTACTGGCAACAGGAAATGACATGTTTTACACTGATACACTCTTAACAACATTTAAGTGCTAAAAAATGACATTCCCCAGGCACAGCATTCCCAACGTGCACCAGGGTGCGAGGGTCCATTCATCGCTGCTTGCATTTTTAATTTAGCATTGATTTTTATCCAGAGTATTTAAAATTTTTGTTGGAAATCGGATTGTGTCTCTCTACATTGTATGGTGAGATGCCTAAAGATTGACTCCTAAATATTTAGATAGTCTAGAAAGCAGATGAAGCATAGATGAAAGCTCTATTCTAATGCAGTTTACTTTCCATATTGTACTAGTGCAATGCAATGTGTGTGTATGTAATCAATATATGTACTGTATATTCAAAAATGTAATTTATGTCCTCCCAACAGATTCATGGACTGAGAAACCAGCATTTGGAACAGCCTTGGAAGAGCACCTGAAGCGGAGTAGCAGAGAGATAGCACTCCCAATAGAGGCCTGTGTCATGATGCTATTGGAGACTGGAATGAAAGAGGAGGTATGACCGCATGGAGCACTACTGCATCTATCATACTTCTCAAATACTGCATTGTGGATCTGCTACAGTAATCTTGTCCAATCAAGACAGAGATTACACTAACGTTCACAATACATGTATTTTCATGCATGTTTTCATTACAAGACTGTGAACACCGGTAAGTGGAATGAGATAATCAGTAAAGCATCCCAGTGCTGTTATACTACATTTTTGCACCTTAGAATGCTTTTTATTTTAATAAACTGAGATTGCACATATGTTTGCATATGTCTTTGCGATTCGACTGGAAAGGAGCGAGTAAAGCACACATCTGTGTGCACAAGAGAACGTTACAGCTGCCACTCAACGCCTCTGATAACAGCCAATGAACACTCATCATACCATTCAAAATAACACATTAAAGCACCAGATAGCCACGTACTTCAACACACATGAATGGAATGGAATCTCCTGCTCAAGAACTTGCAATGTTCCCAAACTCCACTGCACACGATTGAGAAAGTACCATCCACTCGACCACCCAATTTAAAGTAATATGTAACATGAACTTTTGCCAAAGCATTACTGTGCCCTAGAAACATGGGAGGCAATATGAGATTTCAGCGTGTTAATTAATTAGTGCAATTAATTATATAAAAAATAACATATTAAAAAAATTAACACAATCATATCAGACACATATGTAAATTATGTAATTAAAGAACGGTTTTCCTACCATATTAGCAATTCAAGCTTGAAGTACAGTATTGTGCAAAAGTTTTTGCCACTTGTGAAAAATGTTGCATAGTGAGGATGTCTTTAAACATAATGACATAAATAGTTTTCATTTATCAATTAACATCATACAAAGTCCAGTAAAAAAGCTAAATCAATATTTGATGTGACCACCTTTACCTTTAAAACAGCCCCAATACTCCTATGTACACCTGGATACAGTTTTTCCTGGTTGTTGGCAGATCGGATGTTCCAAGCTTCTTGGAGAATTTTCCACAGTTCTTCAATCTATTTCGGCTGTCTCAATTGCTTCTGTCTCTACATGTAATCTCAGACTGGCTTGATGTTCAGTGGGGGGCACTGTGGGGGCAATGCCATCTCTTGCAGAGCACCCTGTTCTTCTATTCTAATCTTTTCAATTTGCATAAGAAATGTTTAGGAGTCTAGCATTTATATTTCCTATTGACACACTAAATCTGAAGATATAAATAACCATCTTAAGACAAATGCTTTTGTGAAACATCTTATGTGCCTAAGACTTTTGCAAAGTACCGAACATCTGCTTTTATTAGCCGCATCAACAGGTGGCAGCGCGCCTCAACAAACATCACAAACAGCGCAGCCACAGAATGAGAACTGCTCACTTAAGAGGAAGCACAACTGAATACAGAAATCTTGAGATACTCAATGTTTGACTTCTTTTAACTTGACACAGCATCCTAAAAATGTGGCGTTTATGAAGCTGAATGCCAGTGAGATGCTCCAAGTGCGTATGTCTGAGCCACGCACAGGTACCCATTAAAAATACAATTAAAAATAGCGCAGATGGAACGCAAGAACGCGTACTGTGAGAACTGGACACATTGACGAACTCAATGCAAAACAGATTGCTGTCAACTGTATGCTTGTTCAATGTTTTGAAAGTAAAACAAACGATATGTTGAATTCTGAAGCCACTTTTTGTATTATCTGTCAATGCTAATTCTTCTGTCACAATAATACAATTTATTTAAAATGGAATTTCAATCCATATTATATATTTATCATAGGCCCTACATATTATATTTAGAAATATTCAAATTATTATGCATTATTTGAATTAATAATCTTTATTTGGGGGCCTCTCTCAGGAAATATTGATTGATGCGTTTAAGTGTGATTCATTCCATTAATTATTCGACATATCACGTAATTAAATATTTTAGGGGCTTTTCTCAGTAAACATTGATATATGTGATTAATTGTGATTTTAAATAATTGTTATATCATGAAATTAATTTGATTGACTTTAATTGATTGACAGCCGTATTAATATAATATAGTATTTTTTTACATTACATTTTGGGTCACAAGATGGATCATAGGAAAAATTTTCTTATATCAATAGGAGGGTAAAGATGCTGTCATAACTAGCATTTTACTACCTCTTACCTTTCTTAACTTTAATTCCCCTGTTTTCCAGGGTCTTTTCAGAATAGCTGCTGGAGCCTCTAAACTGAAGAAGCTCAAGGCAGCTCTGGATTGCTCCACCTCACAGCTGGAGGAGTTCTATTCTGACCCGCATGCTGTTGCTGGTACAGTCTGATTTATTGTGTGTATTTGTAATATTCCATGCCATTGCACCACGTTAATGTGAAATGATTCTTTTCTGCTTTAAGGGGCATTAAAGTCGTACTTAAGGGAACTGCCCGAACCTTTGATGACTTACCATCTGTATGATGAGTGGATACAGGTATCTAAGTAAGTATCTTGCAGGACTATACATAAAGCTTCAAAGGAATTATAAAATTGTTGTATTGGTAATTACTCTGCTTTTACATTTAAGTGTCCCTGACCCAGACAAACGGTTGCAAGCTTTGTGGGTTACCTGTGATCAGTTACCAAAAAACAACAAGGCAAACTTCAGGTAGGTTTCAGCAACATCTAAATGTAAAGTTTAGTTCAAAAAGAAGGTCTTGCACTACAACTACAAAGTAGTTCCAGTTGGTATTTTAAATAATATTGTTTTTTGACTTTCCCTTTATGAATAGCAGTCTTATTTGCTATGTTTTGCAGATACCTTATAAAGTTCCTTGCTAAGCTCGTACAGGAGAGTGATATTAACAAGATGACCCCCAGCAACATTGCCATTGTCCTTGGACCCAATCTACTGTGGGCTAAAACTGAGGGGTGAGAATATAAGCTGCTGCAACTAACTGGCAATTAATGCAACAATTAACCGTCAGCTCTTTACCAATAATTCTGCTGTTGCTTTGAGTTAAAGAGGTAGTTCTCTCAAAAATGTAATTCCTGGGGACCAGGGTAGCACAGTGGTAAAGACGCTGGCTACCACCCCTGGAGTTAGCTGGTTTGAATCCCTGTGCGTGCTGAGTGAGTCAAGGTCTCCTAAGCAACCAAATTGGCCCGGTTGCTAGGGAGGAGAGAGTCACAAGGGGTAACCTCCTCGTGATCGCTATAAGGTGGTTTGCTCTCAGTGGGGCACGTGGTGAGTTGAGCATGGTTGCCACGGTGGGTGGCGTGAAGCCTCCACATGCGCTGTGCCTCCGTGGTGGCACGCCCAGCATGCCACGTGATAAAATGAGCGAGTAGACGTCTTAGACGCGGAGGCAGCTGGGATCCCCTTTTGGAGTCGGGGCAACCCCCTTTTGGAGTAACTCCACCCTCTTTTGGAGTATCCACCCCCATTTGGAGGTCTCCGGCCTGAAGCTATACCTACCTTAAATTTTGGGCGCTTTGAAGTACATGTGAACTGCAATCCCCTCTGGATGACTATTAGACAAAAAAATTTTGACGTCAATATTTTTATTGTCGACCTTGTCGATAACGTTGACGAAAAGTTTCAGCCCCAGCAAACACATTGCTAAATTTTTATAGTGGCTTTGTAAACTATTTTCTCTTTACCCACAGGAGCCTAGCAGAAATGGCTGCTGCTACCTCTGTTCATGTGGTTACTATAATTGAACCCATCATTCAGCATGCAGACTGGTTTTTTCCTGAGGGTATGGGCTATAAAGCTTAAAGATATTTAGCAATTCCCAATTAAAAATTCTTACAATATGGTTTA
Source organism: Moxostoma hubbsi (assembly GCA_032164185.1). Lineage (NCBI taxonomy): Eukaryota > Metazoa > Chordata > Actinopteri > Cypriniformes > Catostomidae > Moxostoma > Moxostoma hubbsi. The sequence goes on from JAVLUX010000039.1 coordinate 16,976,767, forward strand.
AGGTTACCTTTGTTTCTTGTTATTTTTTTCAGATGTGGAGTTTAATGTATCAGGCATGTTTTCAATGCCCGCACCACTCCCAAACAATGTCAACCACCTGACCCCAACAGATTATGACTTTGGCACTATAGAGAGGAAGAGACCTGGTAGCATGGTTGGCCCAGATGGTGACTTACCTCGGAGAGACAGGTATTCATACTGATGTTTGCTTCACACAACATCTCGATTAACAGTTAAATTTGAAGAATCAATCACCCAGATTATTTCTTCTTGCATCACAAAAATCTGCGATTAAAGGTATAGTCCACCCAAAAGCGAATTCTGTTATAATTCACTCACCCTAATGTTGTTCCAAACCCAGATGATCTTCTGTGGGACACAAAAGGAGATGTTAAAGGATAGTTAAGCATAAAAAAAAATTCTCTCATGATTTACTCACCCTCATGCCATCCCAGATGTGTATGACTTTCTGTCTTCTGCAGAACACAAAAGAAGATTTTTAGATGAATATTTCTGCTCTGTAGGTCAATTCAATGCAAGTGAATGATGATCAGATCTTTGTAGCTTCAAAAATCACATAAGGGAAACATAGAAGTAATCCATAAATCTCAAATTGTTAAATCCATATCTTCAGAATCTGTAAAATAGGTGTGGGTGAGAAACGGATGAAAATTTAGGTCAAAATTTATATAATTTTTTACTTTACTCTAAATCTCCACTTTCACTTTTACATCTGAAAGTCACATGTGGTGCCTGTTTAGTTTCACATTCACATCTGAAAGTTAAAGTGTAGATTTAGAGCAAAAAAGGACGTAAATATTGTTCTCATTCTTAATACTTATACTGCTTCTGTACGTATGAATTTAAACACTGGAGATATATGGATTACTTTTATGTTTCCTTTCTGTGATTTTTGGAGATACAAAGGTCTGACCATCATACATTTGTATTGTATGAACCTACAGAGCTGAGATATTCTTCTAAAAATCTTTGTGTTCTACTGAAGAAAGAAAGTCATGCACATCTGAGATGGCATGAGGGTAAATTATGAAAAGATTTTCATTTTGGGGTGAACTATCCCTTTAAGCAAAATGTTAGAGATGGACAGCCTCAGTCACTATTCACTTGCATTGTGAAAAAAAGAAGTAATGAATGTGAATGGTGACTGAGTCTGTCAACATGTGCTTAACATCTCCTAAAGGATCAGATTATACTCTCCATTAATCATTCAGGTATATTCCATTCTACTGATAATTCCCTTGCTTTTCCTTTTTTAACTCTGCAAATTGTGTGTTGGGGAGGGGGGTCTCAACCAATGCAGATTCCCCTTTTTTTTCTGTGGTGTCGCTCTGCGGGGAGCTTATTAGCACTAGTGGTGTCTTTGCTGTTTCCTCTTTCTATAGCTCTGCTAATAAATTAATGGACCACAATCCTCGTAGAGGCAATACTGTACCTAGAAAGCAGCACGCTTCGCCTGCCTTCCAACCCCCGCTGCCCCCAGTGGAGGCTGCAGGTACTGTAGGGGATCAGCCTGTGGCTGAGCTCTTGCTCCAGCAGCCTGTGCCGATGGGCCTGGGCTTAGAGGGTTGCCAGCCTGGGCTGGCACTGGGGATGGCTGCACTGGCAGCAGCACAGCAGCTTCTAGCTCAGCAAACTGAGGAGATCAGGTAAGAGGCCTTCAATGTGCTGGACCAGTGCTGTGCATGAATGAGTCATCCCTACATACTGCAGTAGACGTGAAGGGAAAAAAAAAAAAAACGTTTTTTTCCACAACTGGTTTTACTGTGATCTCATTAATAAAATCCAATTAAACAATGCTGTGATCTCATTAATAATCCAATTAAACAATGTACTTTTGCTAATTGTTTAATATTAAATGTTCCAAAAGAATCTGACTTAAATGTGAAGCGTGTAAATTTTTTTAGGATGTTAAAATACTTTCTCCTATCCAAGCCTAATATGTAGAGTCATCAATAAGTAAGCCATCTATAGACTGACTTCCCTGAAAAAGCCACACTGTCGTTCTGTGGCGCTTTCAAAACATTGCTCTCTTTGTTTGAGGATCCCAACCAGCCCAGACATAGCAACATTGGCTCAACCAATGGTTTGGGGCGGGACTATCTGTTTGGTCGACCAATGACGACTAATGTTTGGGCAATGTATTTTTACTTATTTTTTTCTATTTTGTTTTGTGATTCTAGGGGTGCAGAATTTTCACACTTAACCTGAATGATGTTTACATGCATGATTTTAAAAAAAAAAAAAAATTTTTCCTTCTCTTAGTTCAAAGAATCGAGACCCTGCGTCCACTCCTCCAGCTCAGAGAAATGGCACTGGGGGGTCAGGACAGCTGTGTGCAGGGAACCCTGTGGCTGGATCTACAGGGCCCAGTCCACACATGGCACACAGAGGTTAATCAACATCCAAATCTCAGCAGATTGACTTAATTAGCACTTTTAAATGAACATTTTAAGTATTTCAAAACACACTTGTTAACTAGGGTTTTTCTTCATTTTAATTATCTTTTTTCAATTTCAAATATTACTCTTTTCATGTATGTTTTATTATATTGTTTCATATTATTTATATATGCTCTTATTTTGTCTCCTTCCATATACAGTATGTATGTGAATGTTTTCTACATATGGGTAGCTGACATTAAATTTGTCAATGTGGTGTGACTTGCTACACTCAATCTTAAACTGTTTTAAACAGCAATTTGTTCATTTTGTTTTAGCTTAGATTTTTTAAATGTGAATAATTTTGTATAATTTTAAGATTACTATGCATGTGGCTTTTATGACCTCATTAATTGCGGGGACTATATGGAATATATACACATAAAAAAAAAGATTGAAAAAAATGATTTTAAAATTAACAAGTGAAGGCAAAACATGTTACATGTAAAGTTAATCTCTTATTTATAGGTACAAAGAAGCCAGCCCCAGCTCCTCCAAAACCAGCCAACCCACCACCAGGGCAACCAACCAATCAGTCAGTGCAACAAACCTCTTCAGGCACCCCTCAGTCCCTCAGCCCATCCCCTAGACCGCTCTCTAGTTACTCTCCAACCAATATAAGCCCCACACAGCCACAGTCACAAACCAACACAACCCCTCGTCGCCACTCAAGCAACCAGCCTCCCATTCAAGCCCCCAACCATCCACCCCCTCAGCCGCCAACACAAGTCACGCCCCCTCTCCAACCAAGCGCTCTTGTTCATACTGCTGGTGACCCTGGAGATGACCCCTCTCCTCCAAACACTCCCACTCCACCGAGTACCCCTCCACCCACGGCAGTCTTTCAAGACAGTACCAGTCTATCTGCTCCCCCGGTGTTTCAGTCAGGATCTCTTCCTCGCCCGAGGCCTGTGCCAAAACCACGTAACAGACCTACTGTTCCCCCTCCGCCCCAGCCTCCAGCTGCAGGAAACGACAGCAATGGAATTTGCAGTGCTGCCTTCAAAACACTGGGTGAACCTTTTTTATTTCCATTACACTAAGCTTTTGTTTAAAATCCTGTTTATTTATGGGCTGTATGTGTCACATGGGCTTTATAGTGCATGTAAAGGCTGATATAATAGGCTCGTTTGAGATATCAACAGTGTTGGGTGTAATCTAACTACAAAGTAATTAATTACTGTAATCTAACTACTTTTTAGTTAAGTGCATTACATTTTTAATTCTTGTAATCCGATTACAGTTATTGACTTTCAATTAATACATTTTAAGTACTTAACATGGGTTACAGATAATAATTAATAATATATTTTTGTATTATATAAGTTACTAATGAAGTGGATGCAGTCGTTGCTTTTACATGAAGAAGGATATGATGAACAAATAATCCAATAGACCTGTTGTCTATTTTAATCATTTTTATGTTTAATAAAGATATGATTTCAGAAATTATTACAATCTTAAAAAATCCTACACAGACACCCTAGTCTGCCTGTAAAAAGCAACGGACAAACATTTTAGATTTAGAGACAAATTCACCGTCTGACACTGAGCTGACGTGAGAGTATTTTGGCACGTTAGCGTGACATTAAAGTAAGGTGGAACTTGCTTATTTCACTCAATAAACCTGTTTTATATTCTTTTCTCAATTACTTGCTTGCAGATTCGGGGATGACATTCAAAGGGCTTAGTCGAGCCCTTGTTCCTGACATCGCTGTTGAGAAACCCGTTGCCTTTCTTAAGGAGACAGACCTTGACACAGAGAGCACCATTCTATAAAAATGACCTTGAACACGACACCCATTCCCTTAACCAAAGTTTGCTGAAGGGCTGCTCTTCTCACCATTACCAAAGTGTTTATCATCTTGGCTGTACATCTCTAATACTCTATGCTTCAGCCAATCAACTCTTCCAGTGGCACCAGGGAAACCACTGCCCCAACATGTTGCACATTTATTTAAACCTGCCTTTTTATTGTGATGGCAGCGAAAAGTGACCTGTATTGCATGAGGAGCTGAAATGTAAGGGACTGGTTTGTATGGTGGTGGGGTGAATTTGGTGAACAAGGAAATAATGGATTGTAATGAGGTGCTTGTAAGTGAGTCTTAAGTGACCTTTGCTAAACAGAGCTAATACTCAAATGAATCTGTGGAAAACACTAAGTAAAAAGCAAAAACTGTGGCTTTATGTGACTGCAGGTCTCCAGTCAGCTAATACAGTTCACAAAATATGTGGAAACACAAATGTGTAGTTTCCATCAGTGCATTCCTTTGTTGTGAATGTGTGTGTTTTGTTTTGTTTTGTTTTGTTAATTTTTTTTCTAGCCTTTTCCAGTTTGGATATTAGTTACATGCAATATTTGGTTTAAGGTATAAAAGTGCGGATGAGTTTTTTGCCTTTCACAGGTGATGTTGTCATCATTTGGGGGCATTTATATGACTGGACCTAAAAAATGGGGTAGAGCACAGTTGTGTGTAAAATGAATCCTGATTGCTGTATATATGAAAGAAGCAATGTCCTATTGGTTATCAAATTTCAGAAATGACAAATGAAGTAGGCTATTCACCTGTGAGTGTATGTGATGGAAAAGGTCAAAACGTGCTTTAGTGATATTCTGGTATGGAAACCTTGTTATGTTATACCTTTTATTTACCAGACCTTAAGAAGATAGCTTTGTATTTCCCTATTTTTTTTACCATGGACAGAATCGACTGAGAATGACATGGTACCAAAGTGGGGGAAAATGTGCCAGCTGGAAATTCTTCTAACTGTACATTAGCTCAGATCAGACATAATTGCTTACATTTTTCTCCTTCCTTATCTCATATTCTATTATCTGTCCATCACAATTATCAGTATAACCAAAAAGTGTTGAGGTTGTGACTTACCCATTTTGATACCCTGACCCTAAGATAAAATGGCTTTCTGATCACAAGAATCAACCTCAGTAGCTGCCACTAGAACCGAGTGCATGGTGCACATACCACTGATTATCATTGGCCCATCAGCCATCATAAAATATATAAGGGATTAATGATCTCTGCTAATCAACCCTATCAGCATTCACCAGATTACTGTTGTAACCAATGTGATAAGCTTGTTAATTCATTACATGACGCCACTGCTTCCCAAAGGCAGAAAAATTGGTTTGCCATGTTCACATAATGAGAAAAATGTACACAATCATGCCCTCTGATGTTCCTTGGAGTTTTTTTACTTTAGTAAATTTCCCTTGTCTTTACCATTCTGCCTTACCCAAGTGCACTACAATAACTATTTTACAAAGGTTTGGAAATTACACTTATTTTCAACTTCACACTTATGAAACTGTAAATGTTGATGGTGCATTTGAAGTTCAGAGGCTTCACGTCAGAAGACATATTTCTCTTTAATGACTTTGGGAAAAAAAATGCTTGATATTACTGCTTCAAAGAGAATAAAAAGGTGAAACAAGAATTTGTTTCAGCATTTTATTTTGTGGTTGTTGACTCCTCAGTTTAAATAGTTTCTTGTTCTGTCCCAAAGGCTTTTTTTTCTAAAAAAAAAAAATAAAAAATAAAAAAAAATATATATATATATATATATATATATATATATATATATATATATATATATATATATATATATATATATATATATATATATATATATATATATATATATATATATATATATATATATATATATATATATATATATATAATATTATATATATATATATATAATATTATATATATATATATATATATATATATATATATATATATATATATATAATATTATATATATATATATATATATATAATATTATATATAATATTATATATATATATATATATATATATATAATATTATATATATATATATATATATATATATAATATTATATATATATATATATATATATAATATTATATATAATATTATTTTTTTGCTAGTAGAGCCATGGATGTAAAATGAGCAATATTTCTGACAAAACAATTATATCAGTGTATGTTTGACTGCAGTATAACCTTACATTAACTCTTGACTCTTGTCATGATGTATCATCACCTATGCCTCTTACCAGAATCTATTGATGGGTTCAGTATTGTGCTCTGACAAAGGTGAATGATTGTGTCTTCCATCTAACGCTTCATACTTGCCCTATGAAGAAATTTCCAAAAATAAAAAAACTTGCAGTTAATCAATACCAGGACATTTGATCTACAGTGTATTATCACAAAATAAAAGCTGAGAGTTTGAACATATTTTTAAGTAGGTAATGTAGGGTGCTACTTTAGTATAATGGCAGGTATAAAAATATTAATAGAACCTTGTATAAAGCACTTATAGTGTTGCTTAGTAACAAGGTTATTATGGTCATGTTCATATGGGATATGCAGAATGTGGAGTGCCACTTGATGTATATTAGCCTATTAATCAATAAGTCAAAGCAGGTTGGCATATACACCTTTAATTCAAGTTGAAAAATGTAGTTAAATTGAACAATACATTGATTAATTTTATATAATTTTTAAATACATTTAGATAACATTTTTAAAATAGTGCCATTTTCATTAAACACCTATATATTCACTATATGTGAATCCAATTATAGTACAAAATAATTACACAGACATGAATGTCCGCAAAAGCTTGTTTATTCAGGCAAAACATATTTGATATCTCATTAAAATGCAGCAATATGTGGCCTTTGAATCTGAAGCCAATACAGAACTGCTCAGGAAAACAATAGGCTATAGTCACGCCAACAATTTGTACACAAACATTAATCAATTTGGTAAAACTGCAGTTCAATATATAACAAATAGATACATAAACAATCAAAACAATCGGCTAATACATTATATAAATTGAAATAAACTCTCTGCTACATTCGAATGCAAATAGTCTTTGATTTCCAAAAATTATGGAGGTCCTGACGAGGAAGAAAATACACATATTGTTTTGACACAATGACGGGCAATAAGGAAGGTCATGCATTTCTTAAGAACAGAAGACTTCAGGAAGAAATGCATTGAGTAAACTTAAACATTAGTACCAAAAGAAGACAGACACGCTACATAATCATTTTAAAAACAACATGGATGGAATGTTTACCTTTCTGAAATGTAATAAAGGTGACACTTTATCATTGTCTTTTAACTAAGAACCTTCATAGCAAGAGAAATCATATACATACTTGTAAACCAATTTCATGATGTAAATCTACCACAGGTTGTCATGCGGGATGTAACCTCTGACCAGCTTTAACACCACTCTTGCCGTACATAACAAATGATCAGAGTTCTGGAAAAGGAAAAATTGCTTTATCTTCACTTATGTTCTAAAGCATACATATGAAGGGCAGTTATAGGTGTATCGCAATGGTGTAGAGCACTAATACTGTGCAGGATTTGAAACTTGTTTACATTTTTGTGTTAAAATACATTTGCCATTATGATGAGCAAGTTAAATGCCTTTGTTGTCTGGTGTGCAGTTATTAAGTTCTTCTGGCCAGTGTTTTACCAATGAAGGACAACATATCATCCCTGAATCATCTGATCTATTGTCCACTTGTGAACCATAATACCAAAATATACCATCAAAAATACCATCATCCGAAAGAAACAATGCCTTATTGTTCCTGTTACATTCTCTAGCTGCTGGAAATCTTAAAACTATAATGTATAATAATTAAGCTATATTAATATACTTTCCATATCTGTATAAAATATATATATATATTATTCATTCTAAAGTGTTTTTAATTAATATAAGTCAGACAAAGTAAGGTTCATCTCCTTCCTTGCTATCAAGTTCTCTGTGATTTCGTTGGCACATCCTAAGTTAGGGAGAGCACATAATGTTAAACCTGAATTCACCATACCAGCGGTGAGGATATTCGGGGGCTTCTAGGGTTTTCTGTCCCCTGTATCTCACCCAGTGCTCTCTATGAAACAAAAATACAACAAACTCTAACTTCAAATGACTTTGCTTTCATTTACTCAGTGACAAAACATAGCATCTTATTTATCCTGATTTATAATGTATTAAAGAAACCTACCTCAAATTTGGAGATAAACTCAGCAAAGATACCAAAGAAGTTTTCAGTGGTGGTGGCCTTACTGTCTTCTCCAAAGTAGGAGGCCACCTTATTAAACTCATCCATAGCTCTATGCTGCAAGGAGTCCAGTGATTGCACAGCTGGATGACAGTTTTCCAGGAAGCTCTAGTAATATTAGGGTCAAGGCCAATACACAGTGACTGATTAGACAGATTATAAAGTAATTTACTGTAGTGGAACTGTAAGAGGATTTTTGCAAATTAAAAAATTTATTTGTTGCAAAAAAAAACCTTTACACTGCTGTGAATGATGTGAAAACATATACAAGGTGTTTTAGAAAATTATTTAACTCAAGGAAAAAAAATGATTGTCAAGCAAAAGACAGAAAATCTGTAATGTTGCCTAATCATTCAAATTCTGTGCCATTACAGCAAATCATATCTGTTTGTAGGTGGATACACTCATAAGCGTTGCAAAGCGATCCTCTGCAGTAGCTGGGATCTTTGAACAGGCAGTTCTTATGTCCTGGATTGTAGAGTGAAGGTCACTGAGGTCAGCAGTAATGGTCCTCTGATTGACTGCAACAGTGAAAATGTCATCAGTTATCAGTAAGTTAAGTAAGTTAATTGACACCAGTCATGATTGTTAGAAATATCCAAACATCTAATGGATATCTGCACTGAAAACGCACCTTTGGCTGCTAGTGACACTGTTCTGAGGTCCCTGGCGAAGCCGAGGTGTTCTGGGAAATGTTGGCATAATGATTTCGCAAGAATATGGAGGAAGGTGGACTTTCCATCAACTGTTTTTGTTGTGTTTAGCTGGGGAGGGGATGTATATTTTAATTAATATTCCAGCACTTATTACAATTAGGGGAAATGTATTTAAAATTAATAATAATTAAGGTATTGCAATTCTTTAAGAAATGTTGCAAATTTTGTCTGTAATTGTTGTAAGCATAAATACCTCAGTGAGAAAATTTATTTTGAACCCTGTTGTTTTATTTGTCTTGGGTTGACCATTATTAAGATAATTTCCCATTGCTAAAACAAACTGAAAACAGTAAAAATTGTTAGAACAATATTTAAATGAAGACACACGTCATTACAATTGAAAAGAAAAATGAGTGTCTCTGCATAGGATTTAGAATCAATAAAAGTTTAAAAAAATCCCAAAATGAAGATAATTTCCCACATATAAATCTGATATACTGTATGACCATACCGAAACATAAAATTTTAGTTAATGTATTAAAATAATAATAAATTTTATTTGTATAGCACATTTCATACTTAAGTGCAGCACAAAGTGTTTCACATACACTGGTGGCCAAACGTTTTGAATAATGTACAGATTTTGCTGGTACTTTAATTCACCAAAGTGGCATTCAACTGATCACAAAGTATAGTCAGGATATTACTGATTTAAAAAACAGCACCATCAATTTTTTCAAAAAGTAATTTTTGATCAAATCTAGAAAGGCCCCTTTTCCACAATGTACAACTAAACAAGAGGATAAGTACATCAGAGTCTCTGGACAAACTGACTGCTAGAATGCAAAGTATCTGCAAAGATGTCATTGATGTATGTGGAGGATGTTTTGATGAGAACTCTTTGAAGTAGTTTAAGAAGTTCTGAAAAACATTTTTTAATTGTAATTGTAATTTTTCACATTATTAATGTCCTGACTATACATTGTGATCAGTTGAATGCCACTTTGGTGAATAAAAGTTTAATTTCATTCCATAAGAGCAAAATCTTTACATTTTTCCGAATTTTTGTCTGCCAGTGTATCACATACTGAGTAAAAATAAAAGCATTTAAACAAAATAAATTAATGAAATTAAATAAAACATAAATGTGGATATGTCTGTGCCATTTCCTAAAGTAGATGTGCAAACATGGGGAGAACATGTACTTTTCTTTTTCTCGTTTATAAAATTTTTTTCACTTATATATACAAGGCATATGTCATAATTAATAAAAATATATGTGTCATAAGGTAGTGTATTTGGGGAAATATATTTTACATGTTTTAAAATGGCCATTTTAGTAATATTTTGAAAAATATATTGCATCTTCTGCCAGTGACATATTTTTCTATCATAATGTAAATGTATTTTACTTGCATTCCCATATATCGTATGTCTGTATGGGCTGATTAATCATAAATTGCATATAAGCTAAATTATGCTATAAGTGTTTTACCTCCAGGATCTTGGCCAACCTCTTGCTGTTTTTGAGCTCTAATGAGGCTTTGTAGATGCAGTCATAAGCAGCTCTCATTTCTTCTGTCTTCTCCTGCAGAGTGGTCTTAAAAAGAAGACTTTTCAGCCTGGTTTTATACTCTGGAACAAGCAGCATCTGTAGAGCAAACCATAAGAATCTATAAATATTTACAAATAAACAAGATTTCACATAAATCACAACAGTAGAATTAGTCTCCTTTGTAAAACTTTGTCAAACTGATCACCTGTAGGACAAACTGGTCAGGCTCACTGAGCTTGGCTGGGTCCTGGTCGTAATGCTGGAACTGTTTGACCTCCTCGTCGTTGGGAGCATACAGCAAAAGTTGTTTAATGTGTGATGGCTCCAGACGCTCAGTGCTCATAGTCATGAGGGTTTCATGTAGTTCATTCGGGGACAGCTTCAGATGCGCTATGAGGATAGCTTAACAGGGCAACCAGACATGGTAAAGATTCTCTAAAGATTTAAAAATCTCATTGGAAAATGTCTGCAACTACCTACAGCACCTATTTAATCTACTTCTACACAGCTACGCCACATTAGTCAACAGTTTATTTTAAAAACTGTGACCACTCATAGTACAATCTAGATGGTTCCTCTTGAGCGCAACCCTAGTCATACTCACAAGTGTTGTAGGCCTTTTTATGGGAGAGAATCTCAACCACGTCTTTCTTTTTAAAGTTCTCAGGCGGGAAGGTGGGCTCTGGAAGAGAGACTGACACATTTAATAACAGTGTAAGGATGAGCTCTGCTGGTACCAGAAGTGGAGACAATATATGAGAACGAATAAAGGCAGTGAGAAGCCAATAACTGGATGGGAATGATGTGATCTGAGACAGACAAAGATCTCCATGAGAGATGAGCTGAAAAAGTACAAAAATAGACAAGGTAATTGAGTAGTACATTTTCACCATCAAAATGACAGGCTACAACAAGGGTGCAACAATATGGATGAAGACAGTAATATTTATGTGCAGAGGCCCCAATAAGAATTTGGAGACAGCCACACTTTAAAATGTTTTGCAATATACAACAAAATGTCTCTTTTCAATCAAAAATTTGTTAGGTTTTAAATGATCAAACAATAGAGATATTAAGATTATAGATAATATTAAGACAAAAAGTATTTGAACACATTACGGTTGTCATTTTCATGTAATGACATAACAATTAAGTTCACCTTCTGTCACTCACTCGACGTTGTGTCGACACAAGGGGTCTTTCTTGAGAGCCTCGTGTATAGTACCTCTGGATTTGAGAAAAGGCCAATGAGAAATTGGCAGACAGTATTTGCATGTCCTGCCCCCAGATATACGGTATAAAGGAAATGGACTTGCGTCTGTCAGTCAGATGTTTTCTTCGGAGCCGAGCGGTTGTGCAGCAGCAAGCTGAGTTTCACTACTGCTCCACTCACCTCTATCAGAGCATTGATGTTGGATATACCGCGCGTTTTCAGTGGCTTTCTCCTTCTCTGCACGCTGTGCAGTCCACGCCCCTGGGCGCTTAGCGCTTCTGTAAAGAGCGTATATCCTCTAAAAGAGAAGTATTTTCCCCTCTAAAAGAAAGTATTTTCATTCTTATAAGAGTAATACACTGCAGGCATTGAACGTCCTTTTCAGGATGCATCTTTATAAAGATGCCCATCCCGCCTCTGTGTAGTTCCTGGATGCGGTCGATATCTCTCCAAATCTGACGGTCATAGACGCTGCCTCATGTGTCTGGGTCACGATCCCACCGAAGCAGCGTTTGTGGATGGTACATGTACTCACTGCGAGAATATGATCATGGCAACGTTGCGGTCGCGGCTTTAATTCCTCAAAGTGAATGCCACTCCAGCTGCCCCCCTTCAGCTCAGCCAGCCCAGTCTGAGGCTGATGTGCAGATGGCCGCCATGCTTTCCCGGGCTGCCGAGAGCATCGGGTTGGACTTGAACCCTCCGTCCTCCCCTCAGCCTTCACGGTTTGATGATTGGTACCTCGGGTCAGGGCGCCGTTCTCAGACACATTAACTTTCTTCCCGGAGGTGCATGATGAGCTGACGGGGTCGTGGAGGGCACCTTTTACTACCCAGAACCGACCTCCTTGCTCACCCGGGTTGCTGTGTTTGTAGAGCTCTTCCCTTACTAGGTAGGACCTACCACATTGCCACTTCCACATGTGGCTTGACAACCCATGTGATGTATTGGCCACATGTTACTTCCCCCTAGCCTTGGCAGGATGTAGTCTCTGCAGAGTCTTTTCCCCCTGAAAGAATAGGAACAGAAAAGAATGCCTTCCTCGACGCGTTTTATAGCATTAAGATAGCCCCATTAAGATGCTCTATGACGAGAAACATAGAGAGAGAAAAGGCTGCGGCTGGCCAGCCGGCTTGCTCCCATGACAGTCAAGTCGCTTGTTCCCCCCTCTGGGGTGCTGGGAACCTAATAACTGTATGACACTTTTTTGGGGCGTTGGGGAGGGTTACGTGCAGCCGATACAGTTGCCTCTAGCACACAGTAGCTTGCTTGCACCTGTGACAGCAGCTCACGTAACACGGTTTAGTGCATGGCGTTTTTAAATGGGACACCATGTGTCACTACAATCAACACAACATCGAGTGAGTGACAGAAGGGGTACATCATGGTTACTGTTGTAGCCTCCGTTCCCTGATGGAGGGTATGAGACGTTGTGTCCCCATTGCCATGACACTAGACTTAACACTGTAAATGGCCGAACCTTACTCTCGGCTCCTCAGTACACAAACCTGACTGACTGACGCACGTCCGCTTGCCTTTATACCATATGTCCAGGAACATGCAAATCGTGCCTGCCAATTTCACATTGGCCTTTTCTCAAATCCAGAGTTATGCGAGTTTCTCAAGAAAGACCTCTTGTGTCACTACAATGATAAAGTGTTTTGTTCCCTCCATCAGAAGCTTTACCCTCTAATCTAAATATATAAAATTCTCCCTCCACCTCCCCAGAACCACCTGCCAAGATCTGCTTTATGGAGGATTTATCTTTATCTCTGTACAGTTCTGGCAGCAGAATGTCCCTTCTGTCTCAGAAGCATCAAGTTTTCATGCCAACAGAAGCAGCAAATATTTTTGAAAAATTTTAAATTCAAATTTGACAGTAAGCTCTGATTTTGAGTCTGGGATGCAGATGTAAATGATGATATAAACATTAGGTCAGCAAGACATTTTGTTCACCTGCCATCCTAAGTTTCTTTAATTAGCTCACGGGCCACATGAAATGAGGTGGCGGGCCAGATTTGGCCCTTGAGCCTTGAGTTTGACACCTGTGTTTTAAAATAATGTTATTTTGAAATGTGTAACCCTAGTAAGTAATTACTTTATTTGAAAGTCAGTAACTGTAATCTGATAACAAGAAACTGAAATTGTATGTTTTGCACTACTTTTTAATAATAAAAAAAGTTAATTCGATTCCAATTAGATTATTATTAACTAATTACTTCGTAATCAGATTACACCATCACTGGTAAATTAAGTGTCCGAAGGTGTCCAAATAATATTTGGGTCCACTATATACTGTAGACAATCCTTTAAAGACATGCTATGATGTTAAATGTCTCAGTATTGAAAGGGATGGTGATACATGCAGTATAAAGTACATGTATTATATATTGGATGTGTACATGCAGTAAATATTGCATGACCGGCTAGAATAAAAAAGATCTTACTGGAATTCCTCTGTGTGCCAAAGTACAGATCCAGATCCAGGTACTTCACCATGTCACTCAGTTTATGATAATCAGGATCATCTCCAAGCTAACAAACAGACATCTGCACTCAGTATTTGATCACATGTTCTCTGCTTACACATGAACATGCTTCTGGTTATCACTGTGGTTGCTATGCATCACTAACTAACCTGTCCCCAGATAGTTCCCTCTGAGTTCTCCACCTGCTCCCAGCGCAGTCTCTTCACACTCATTTGGTTGTTGTCAGATGCTTTCGGGCTAGATTTTGGCAAAGGTGGAGGATCACAAGGTGGGGGTAGAGGAGGTGGTGGCGGTGGGGGTACCTTGCTTGACAGTGTACCCTCGAAGGTTTGCTGTGAAGTTTGAGAATGGAGGCTCTGTTGTTTGGACAGCATTGGGGAGGTCCTGGCAACAGAAGACTGCTGGGTTTGGTAGATGGACTGGGTGTGATGTCGTAGGTGGGTGTGCTGTGTTGCTACATGTGAGGGCTGAGGAGAAGTGTGCGGGGATGACTGTAAGATGGGGTGAGCCTTTGGTTGGTGAAATTGGTGAACCTGCTGAGTGCTGGGCTGGGGAGAGGAGCGTCGAGGGTGGGTGTGCTGGGTTTTGAGTTCCTCACTAGTGGGCAGCACCTTGTACAGGGAGGGGCGGTTAGTAAGGAAGGGGCGGGGTGGCGGTGGAGGTGGTGCTAAAATGGGGTGGTGTTGGAAGGCTGGGGGAGGCTGGGGCAGGTGCTCAGGTGTGAGGGGAATAGGTGAGGGAGGGTCAATGAACTGGAGAGGAGGTGGTGGGGGTGGAGGGCTCTGTGGAGGAGGCGGGATATGGTCAGAGCCAGAAGAGTAGGTGACGGAGGTGGAGTCATCGCTGCTGCTGTGGTCTTCACTGCTGGCACTGCTCAACTCATGAGGGAGCATGTTCACTTCTTGCTCATCCTGGAAACTCATCTGGCAATATCACAAAGATATTGAGGATGCAAACCAAAATGGTACAGTTATGTATAGTGGGGTTCAAAAGACTGAGAATAATAATATTTTTCATTAGTTCCTCATTGTAAGTCGCTTTACATTAATGACAAAATTTTAATGTTTTTTTTTTTTATTTAAAATAAACAAATTTAATTACAAATGATATTATCAGCATAACAATTTGAGTAAAAAGTTGAATTGTAAAATTAGGGATTCCTTAGTATTTGGTATATTAGTCATATTTGGTTCCCCTACTTGCTTCAATGGCAGCATGCACTTGAAGTTGACGTGGACTGTATACATTTGTGCAAAACCTAATCCATGTTATTCTACCATGATTTAATACTTTTCTAAAAAGCATCATGTGTGCTTTAATGGAAGCAAAAAAAAAGACATTTTTAACTTCCAAGGAGTTAATATGGTCAATGACACAAATCTGCCTACATTTGATTAGTGACCCAAAATATCTTTCAACTAGATTTTCAATGTGGACTTTTGGACCCTTCTCTATATGCTACTTTTTATCTCCTTGATCTTGGCACATTTCTTTAATCTAAAGGCCTTTTTAAAACAATCAGAATTTTTGGCATGCACACAGTTTGAAAAAATAATAAAATAAAATAAAATTAAGAGTTCTTTTTTTATTTAGTGGCCAGGTCAGTTTCTTGATTGTTCATTTTCAGAATAATTACTTTAGGTATTTTAAGCTTTTTGTGAGAATGAAGAGATTTTTGCATCTGATTCATTGTGAATAGTTTTCATGTGAATAATTTATTGAGAATTTTTTAGACTTTTATGTGATTTAATCACATCAGACTTGGGTGTGCAACGGATCTGCGTCCAAAATCACTTAGTTTAAGACTATGTACTGCATTTTAATAACGTACATCTTGGCCATAAATAAACTGTTCTTTAGGTACTGTATGCGAGTAGTATGAATACATTCCTGGACATACTTCATTGTGGCCCTTGTCCTATGACCCAAAATATGATGTAAGAACAACAGCAAAAATTATTTACTTTTATTTAACAAGTTAAATTTAATCAGAAGTTACAACTTTCTTGGTATCTATAGCAGTTAAAATGAGCCACAGACTCTTGATTTTTATTTTGAATTAATTATTTTGAATATACAGGTGAAACTCGAAAAATTAGAATATCAATATTAGAATAAGCTGTAAGCCATAATCATAAAAATTATATCAAATAAAGGCTTGAAATATCTTACTTTGCTTGTAATGAGTCTATATAATATATTAGTTTCACCTTTTAAGTTGAATTACTGAAATTAATGAACTTTTGCACGATATTCTAATTTTTCGAGTTTCACCTGTAATGTCTCCTCAGCTCCTGTGGAATTATACTGTGTCCAGTGGATGCACACTTCAAAATCTCTCAGGAAATAGTAGGTCATCTAGGTATTTTTCACGACTGTTTTATGAAGACTGAGTATTCGGATACCCTACTCATTTGACATATGCTTTTGGCAAACAATATAGTAGGGAAGGTTTCATATTCGGAAGCAGGGATAGATGTAAACAGGTTTTAAGTCCCTCTTAGTAAACTCACTCACTCACTCTCTGACACTAACCTCCTCATAGTCATTCTCTCCTCCTTTAATGTCATCCATGATATTAACATGGTGGCCCAACTGCTCACTCAGAGCATCCAGGAACTTGTCTGTGTCTCGGCTGCGAGGTGGCCGTGAGAATGTAAAGAGTTTCCTCTGGTATGGCAGAGGGCTGGGTGGCTCATCAGAAGGCAGTGGGGATAGAGGGGGGCTGTCCAAACTAACATAGGGATTTGAGTCGACACTGCCTGGGGAATGAACAGTCTGCTGGTAAGGCTCAAACTGAGGGCAAGGAAAAGATTCAGTCCATGACAGAGAGAGGCCTGACTTACGGTTCCCTGAAAAAAAAAAGAAACAGTCATGAAGAAAATATACAGTATTTTGTTAGGAGAGATTGAGACAGACCGATGTTTGGGTGGACCAACATTTTTAAAATTTTTACGCTTTTCCAATTATTTGGTTATCGGTTCTTTAATGACGGGTGAATCAGCTGATCAGCGGGAGAGTGAGATAAAGAGGAGCTGGGGAGCCGGAGGCACCAGTTCGAGAGAGAGACGCAAGTGGTCGCACTGCAAGTGTGTCAGTGTTTGTTTATGTTTGTTTTACGTTGAGTTTTTTATTAAACTTTATGTTTACTGTTCAGCAGGTTCCCGCCTACTCCTTGCCTGTCCTTTATCTGTTACAGTGGTGCCGAGACTCGGGAGGGAGGAGGGATGTGCTGTCGTGGAGTCCTTGCCGCTGCCATCCACCAGGGGAGCAGCCGTGGCCATCCACCAGGGGAGGAGCAAACTGACATCCACCAGAGGGCGGAGGAGCGGTTGAGGATATGGCAACAGCACGTCCGGGAGCCGGTGAGCAAATTCTTCTCTCTCTCCTCTCTCACTCTCTCTCTCTATGTGTCTCCGCTCGCCCTTTCCCTCTCCACAAGCCTCCCCTCGTCTCTCCCCCATGTTCACAGGAGCCAGGGTGGTCCACAGGCTGACAGAACAGCCGGAAGGACAGCGTCTCCCCTCCAGAGACGGTGGTGCGACAGCCTGAATACGGCGGGGGAGGAGTGTGACAAGGAGGATGGTGTGGCCTGGCCGTGATGATGCACGACCGGTGCTGAATCAGCTGATCAGTGGGAGAGCGAGATAAAGGGGAGCCGGAAGCGCCAGTTTGAAAGAGAGAGAGATGCACGCGGCCGCGTTGCATGTGTGTCAGTGTTTTTATGTTGAGTTTCTTATTAAACTTTATGTTTACTGTTCAGCCGGTTCCCGCCTCCTCCTTGCCCGTCCTTTATCTGTTACTGTCTTGTTAAGCAGTGCGTTCACTTTCAGAGGTTGGTGATGTATTGTTTAGTTATTATTATGTCTCAAGACAGAAAAAAATTATAAAAAATCAGTTATGCGTATCGGTCATAAAAACAATTTTGGTTAATCTCAACTGAGTGATTTTACTATATGTTCAAAATGTTTCCAAATAATCAAGACAAGCAACAGGAATAAGAACTAAAACATGCTAATAGATTAAATCTTAAATGATATGTACATAAGCAAGCACATTTAGTGTCAAAAGGTTTTACACAGCCATTATCATGATTTCTGTTTGGCTTGCAATGAAATGAGATATCATAATCATGGCTGCATGTTTCAGATTCTTTTTTCACCGGGTGACAATTGTGAAAGTAAAAGTAAACTCAGAATACCTGCATTACTGAGTGTGAAAGACTGAGTGTATGTATTGTTCTCTGCATGGCCCATTGCGACAGCCCTGGGTGAGGAGTGACTCTGGAGAGACTTGTTGCTTTTCCCGGTGTAAAGATTCCCAAGCTCCGTGTACACTCCTGACATCTACAGGTTGTATCATGGTTAGATGAGGCTATGCATGGTTTAATAACAGCAGTGACAACAGGTCTCATTCACAAATGATGGCATACTTATGTGTGCAAAAATGTTTTCACGCAAAAAGATTCACAAAAATGTAATTTAAAGCTATTTAAACATGTTCTTTTCCTTGTTCTAATATTGATCAATCATGATTACTCTAAATGAAGTAATTAGCATAATGTAACACACAGGGGTGAGTCATCCAAGGGGTTTTATGGGTATGTGCCCAGGGAGGCAGGCCACTTGGGGGCCCACACGATCAAGCCGACGCAAACATGTAGACATGTGCAAGAGCGAAATACATCTGTGTAGTACATGGTCATAGGGTAACGTTCCGATGAAAATTTTAATGAAAAAGAAAATTCTCATTATTGATATCCCAGGTGTGTATGACTTTCTTTCTTCACCAGAACACATTTGAAGAAAAATAGAAAAATATCCTAGTTCAGTAGGTCCTTAAAATGCAAGTGGATGGAGATTTCTCTTTTGAAGCTCCAAAAATCACAGACAGTCAGCATAAACATAATTGATACAGCTCCAGTGGTTAAAATAATGTCTTCTAAAGCAATAGGATCACATTTGGTGTGAAAAATATTTATATTTAAGTACTTTTTAACTCTAAATCAGGATAGGGTGAATCATGCGGTCTTTCGTGTGACGTATTACGTTGCAGGATTCAGATGTAATCTCATAATCTCTACTCGATTGAAACATCCAGGATGAGCACACAAACGCACTATTGTGAGTAAAGAAACAGATATAAATACAGATCTAAACCAAAACCAACCAAGCTACTGTACAGTGTTCCTCTTTCTCACTTGTAAACAGCGCTGCTCTTCCGGCTGTTACGCCCATGCCTCAGTTCTCACGTTTCAAATGCCAATGCTATTACGTCACATGCATCCCACTGTAGAACGGAAGCATGATTTAGAGCTAAAAAAGTACTTCAATATTTATCTTTTTTGCACCAAAAGCCATCATGTTGCTTTAGAAGACTTGAGAAGCTTGTGTCATTTGGATAACGTTTATATTGACTGTGTTTGATTTTTGGAGCTTCAAAAGAGAAATCTCCATTCATTTGCATTTTAAGGACCTATTGAGTTAGATGTTTTCCTATTTTTCTTCAAATGTGTTCTGCTGAAGAAATAAAGCCATACACACCTGGGATATCATGAGGGTGAGTAAATAATGAGAGAATTTTCATTTTTGGGTGAACTATCCTTTTAACACATTCCATGCTTCTAAGGTCACCTGGAGTCTGTGATTACTATGTAGTATTGATTTATGTGCAAACTTATCGATGAATCATGATTTCTGCATGAAAACACTCATACACCGGTTTTATGCACAAATATGTACGAACATCGAGTTAGTGAATGAGACCCAATGAATTTTGGATGAGCAGTAAATGGTACCCACGTGGCTGAGATCTGGGGATTCTGGGAAGGAAGTCCCATCCCCACACTGTCTTTCCTCTGGAGTCACAGGGTCAGTGAATGTTCCTGAGATAGAGAGAGAGCGCTGTCCAAAAATAGAGCATGTGCACAGAACGCTGCTTGCCCTTCAGGAGCTTTAACGAGGCTGAGGGCAATCAGCTTTAGCAGCGAGTCTGGGTGGTAGGTGGCTGAGAGGCGTATAACACTTACAAGCATTTTATAGCTTTTCCTAATAGATGCTTGGTGAATCATAAACATGACTGTGAACAGTTTTGATTGCATGTTTACCCCACAAGATTGACAGTATGGCATGGCAAATGTTACAATGGAGCAATGTTATATTATATAAGGCAGGCCAGGGCTAGTTGTCACACTTTGTACTCCAGTGAATATTTCTCAGGGTAATTTTTGTTTTGAAAGTCAGTTTCTATACAGCAACATACCTTAGAGTCTTGGCTATAAAAAAGATATGGAACATTTCCACCATTATTGCCCAGGAAACAAGATGCAGTTCATTGAACACACATTGACCTTTATGGAGTATGTAAAATTCTAACAATTATAAAGCACAAAACAATTCATGAAAGAATAAAAATGAAAAATGCAATATATAAATATATAAACAAATTATAATAATTCTGGGCAATAAATATTGTAATTAATAAATTATATAAACAGAATGTATAGCATTTTACAAAAACTTGATTCTTGCCTTAATGTATGCTAGTCTGGTTTTATCGTGTTCACTTTTTTTTATCCAAAAGCTATCCACAGTTTACCTGAGCATCCACTGGGCCTACTACCGAAACAAGCAATTCTAACGGAGAGGTGTTAGAATTTGTCATAACAACTCAAAGTAGTTAATGATCTTAAATTAACTGACCTCAGGCCATCATTTCATGTCATCTAAATTCTCCTTAAACTTTAATGAGTTTAATCAAAAAACAGTCATCACAACTTTGCAAAGTATTGGCACTATGGAGTCACATGTTTTTTTATTTGTCAATTTGTACATATTTAATGTGCCAAATTGAACACGCAATTGAAAACCTAGGAGACCGGAAAACAGGCTTCTTTTCTGAATCTTGGAACACTTCAGAGTTCAGGAAAAGGTGCATAACAAAAATATGATGATATTGGAATTTTAGTTGGAAGACATAATACAAAAAAATATTCTATTTCAAGAGTGTTTTGAACTAGATTGGAAACAAACCAACAAAACCTCTGCTAAAATAAAACCACACATGTGTAGTTTGACTTTTGACTCAAAACCTCATAGTCACTGAGATATAACCCATGTGATCACTTCTCAGTGTGAAAACTAACCCCGGTCTTCCCTATAATATTCTATATAAACTTATCAGTCAATAGCTAGACAAAATCAGAAGTAAGGAGAATGACATACCCATTCCGAGGTGAGTGCCGATAATGCAGTCGTCTGAGCTTCTCTCTCTTATGGTGTTTTTGTGAGAGGAACCTGACACTCGCATGGAGCAGCTCCGTCTGTGGGTCTCTGGACCTACCTCTGGTTCTGCAGTAATAAACATACACACACACAGTCAGAATCAGTGTTACTAAATGAAAATGTTTAACTTAAATAAAAGCTGAAATTAAACATGTCAATACTGAAAAAACAGAAAGTAATTTAAAAATACATTTTCACGACTCCATAACTAAATGAAATGCTCAACAATTATAATTTTTTTGACATACAGTATCTTATAAAATCTTAAACCTTTATAACGTGCCTTAATAATAATGAAACTGCCACTAAAAATGATGACACTAGACAGATGTTAAACAATAGTTAAATAATATCAATTAAATTAAATTTTATTTGTATAGCACATTTCACAACACACATTGTATCAAAGCAGCTTTACAGAAGATCAGGCATTAACAGACGATAAAACTTCTCAGTTATGTGTGTAACCTCCGTTCCCTGTCTGTCGCTCACTTCGACGTTGTGTCGAAGAAGTGACACTAGGGGTCCACTTTAAATCACGCCATGCGCTGAGCCGTGAGGAGCGGGAAAGTATTTCACGTGCACAAGCAACCAATTGTGTTTCAGACTGCACGTACCCTTCCCCAATGCCCCAAAAAAGTCGTCAGGATCCTTTTGGTTACCCTAGAGGGGAACAGGGCGACGCTTGCCAATCTGGGAACAGGCCAAGCCTGGCTGGGCCTCTTTTCTCTCTATGTTTCTCGGCATAGAGCAAGAGCAGCCGAGGCCCTTACCGCATCGTGGGAAGGGGGTCTTACCGGTTTTCTATTCTTTCAGGGGGAAAAGACCCTGCGGAGGCCACACCTGCCCGAAAAGGGGAGGTAAGGGTGGTGAAATACATCACATGGCCTCTTCGGTCACATGTGGAAAAAATGGCGCGGTGGTAGATCGGCCTCTGTCGGCCTCACACATCTCGACCAAGTTCAGCCACAGATGACGCTCCTGGACCATAAGCGTGGCCATCGCCCGCCCAAGTGCCTGCGCCGTGACCTTCGTGGCCCTGAGGGCAAGGTCGGCCGCTCGGCGCAGTTCCTGCAGCACATCAGGGTCAAGGCTACCCTCGTGCATATCCCTGAGCGCCTTGGCCTGGTGGACTTGCAGGATGGCCATGGCATGCAAGGCGGAAGCTGCCTGTCCCGCAGCACTGTAGGCTTTGGAGGTGAACGAGGATGTCGTCCTACAGGCCAAGGAAGGGAGTATGGGACGACCCCGCCAGGTGGTAGGGTTACCGGGGCATAGATGGAGCGCAACAGCCCTATCCACCTGGGGAATCGTCGTATACCCGTGGGCCGTTCCGCCGTCGAGGGTAGTGAGAGCGGACTAGCAGGGCTTGTGACGAGTGGAGAGGGGGGCACTCCACGAAGACGTCAGCTCATCATGCACTTCCGGGAAAAACGGGACCGGTGGGGGGCGAGGCTGTGAGCGGCGCTAGACCCCAGGAACCAGTCGTCCAACCGTGACGAGTGTGGGGAGGACAGAGGGTTCCAATCCAGCCCCACACTGATGGCGGCCCAGGCAAGCATGTCGGACATCTGCGCGTCTGCCTCAACCTGGGCATGCTGGCCCGAAGGCGGCAGATTAAGGGAGGTATCAGCGTCAGACGCCGCGCTCTCCGATGCAGCGGCGAGCTCATCCACCTCGAGCTCCAGAGGATAGGCAGACTGGCCTTGAGGCGAGCCGCTGTTGCCTCGAGCACGGACGGGAGTCAACGAGCGTGCCGGGGGGGGCGGGTGGTCCGAGGGGGCGTACCCGGCAGAGCTGCACCCGCTGCCCTCCCCAAATTGCCTCCATCGCCAGCCGCATCGTCCTCAATCCCGTGGGAAGAAGGAGCGACACGGGGGGCGGCTGAAGTGGCGTGCTTTCTGTTGAAAGCAAGCCGCGACCGCAACGTTGCCATGGTCATGCTCTCGCAGTGAGAAAATGAACCAAACACAAACGCTGCCTCGGTGTGTTCGGTGCCCAGACACATGAGACAACGCCTGTGGCCGTCTGAAGCGGAGAGCACTCTACCGCATCCAGGAACTACACAGGGGCGGAATGGCATCTTTAAATAGACACATCCTGAAAAGGACGTTCAACGCTTTTATAGAGAAAATTACTCTTTTAATAAACTCTTTTAGAACTCTGCGCTGTCGAAGCGCCCAGGGGCAAACTGCACACAGCGCAGAGAAGGAGAAAGCCACTGAAGTGCGCCGTAGATCCAACAGCAAAACAGAGCGTCAGAGGATAGAAGCAGGAAACTGGTGTGTCACTCGCAGCTGGCTGCATACACGACCATCGGCTCCGAAGAAAATTTCTAAATGAACGTGTGTATTTCCTCGCCTTTATACCAGTATGTCCGGGGGTGGGGTATGCAAATACTGTTCGCCAACACTCATTGGCCTTTTTTCAGGATATTCAGCGCTCAAGAGAGACCCCTAGTGTCGCTTCTTCGACATGACGACGAAGTGTGCGACAGACGGGAACTGTAATGTCTATAATGTCGATGAGTCATCATTGTGCAATTAGATAAAATACCATTGTTAATCATGTATAAAAATAAGTAATTAAATAATAATTGCATTAATAATATAATAATAACAATAGCAATTAATTCATAATTAATAATAGTTAATATAATTTAACACACTCATTTTGATAGCCCTATAATATTAAAACTATAATAAAAAACAAAATATTCTAAAAATGAAACTAAAAATAAAAATAAAACAAAACAAAACTGAGAAAAGAAAACCCTAAAACTAAACAAAAATGAAACTTACAAATTAAATCTAGAAACAAAATAAATAAATCAAATCAAATCCACACGATGACTGGTCAGAATGTGTTCAGGACAAGGCTAAACAACACACAATGATCTTAGGCTAACCTGCACTCTTGAAGCCGAGGAACCGTGTGATCTTGCCCTTGCAGTGCTCCTGCTCTTCATATGTCAGTAACTGGTAAATGAACTGCCAGATGAGCTGTTTGGCTGGAGTGTCCAGCACAGGAAAAACATCTACTATGAGTGTGTCCACATTCCTGTTTACATGCAAGAAAGGGAGCAATTTTAGACATAATTGGGCTGCTCACTCAACAAGCAGTCGACAAGTTATTTATTCAATCTGGAACACACCGACAATTGTTCCTTATTGTTCATGAGTATCTATTTATGCTTGCGGCTGAAGCTATTTTTGAATGCTTCTCACATTTGTCTCGCTTCTGCCAAGCTGCAGAAAATCCCTTACTGTGGGAACAATGTGCTATGACATTTTTAAGCTTATGGAAGGATGCTTACAGCCTATGAGTGTTATTAATCTCTGTTACTTATAAATGGCTAACACATCCAACACTTGTTACATTTTTTGTCAAACGTGTCACTGGTCACTAACGTTATGGCACACTATAAAATAAAAATTATATCTCCAATTAAAGTAGTCAACCAAAAAAACAACTGCTCTTTAAGGCATGGGCACATTGTTACACAAATTAAAAGGAAAGCTCACCAAAAAATTTACTTTTGGTCAATATTTATTGCCCTCATGTTGTTCCCAACCCAATATGAGTTTCTGTTATCTGTGGAACACAAAAGATGTTAGTCTCAGTCACCATTCACTTTCATTGGATCTATTTTCCATACAGTAAAAGAGAATGGTGACTGAGGCTGTAATTCTGACAAACATTCCCTTTTGTGTACATGGAAGAAAATCATACAGGTTTGGAACAACATGAGGGTGAGTAAATAAAGACATAATTTTCATGAACTATCCATTTATTAAAGGTCAAAGAAAAGACCACCAGATATGACTCATTTTTGATTCAGGAAGACAGTATTTAAATGATAGCTTGAATCAAACATAATTGTAATGCATAAGCCATGTGTCTCCCACTCAGTCAAATGAAATTTGATCTGACCTGTGCTGGAAGAAGGTCTCCAGGGCTTTGCAAATGGTGTATCTTTCTTGTATTGTGAGGAGGTGTTCAAGTTGCTGGCTGAAGGTACGGCCATGCACGCGGATGCTGGGGGGCAGGATTTCAGCCACCCACTGTAAAGAGCTGAGGGCCGGAGAGCGTGAGCGGGGAAGGGTGGGTGTCTCCTCCAGCTCTGAGTCTGAGGGTGGATAATCTACTGGGCCCTCTTCCACCACTAGAGTAGGCATGGCACCACTGCCCTGCAGCATGGACACCACCTTCTCATGGGAGCAGTTCCTAAATGTACATTTACTAAATTATATTAATGTGTAACATAAACATTATACATTAATGTATGAGATATATTAATAGTTATACATTAGGGTTCAAAAGTCCAATTGAGAAAATGCTTTTTTTCTAGTTAATGCAGCTTTCTTTTTCTCTCCAAACTATATTATCAACATAACAGTGATGAAAAAGTTGAATTCAAAAGTTTACATGAATCTCTTTGTATTTGGTATGTAACCCCCTTTGGTTTAATGACAGTAAAGCACTGGCATGGACACGACAATCTGTGCAAAACCCGGTAATCCATGTTATCCCAGCATGATTTGACAATGTTCCAAAGAGCACCTTGAGTGCTTCAATGGAAGCAAGGAAATTACCTTTTACTAAGGAGTTAACATGGTCAATGTCACATATTTGCTTATTTGATTAGTGACTTATAGTGCATGCTCTTATGCATAAACTTTCTGTTGATTTCCAGGTTTAAGTTAGAATGTGGTTCTCAGATTTTCAATTTGAACTTTTGAACCCCATTGTGACCCCACAAGAGAGTAATTGTAAGCAAAATTGGTGTTTTTGTTTTGTTTGTTTTTTTTGCCATTATTCAAAGTGAGCCACTTACAGGGAAATTATACAAAATAACAGTGGCTAGCAGTGGCTATTTTCCAGCCCCTCAGAGGGTAATATACAGTTGAGTTGCTGAAGTAGTCACATAAATTGCTGTGTGCTTCAGATTTGCAATACAACCAACTGGCAGCTAAATACTGCATGAAACTGATTAACATTTAGGTCTAAACATACAATGAAAGATGGTGGGTTGTTGGGCAGAAGTAGAATACAAAATTCAAAAGTTATATGATATTCTTCATGTAAAATATTCAATAAATCCTGCAGCTTAATTTTCAGTCTGTGCTGTTTTCTTGATTTTTGTGATCTACTAATGTGGCTCTGTTGCAAAAATTGTAATGGCAAATAAAAATCTGTAAATAATAGCCCAGCAATCATAAAAGATAATTAACAGCAATGGCATATTCTTAAATACTTTTACCTCAGTAGCTATTGTAATAACACTTTGCTGTTACATAACTTTCAAAGCATCGTGACAGCACAAAGAACAAAATAAGCAAACCTCATGTCTAGTCCATTGAGGAACAATACGCGGTCTCCTGTTTTAAGGCCACACGCCTCGGCTGGACTACCTGCAGCAGAAAAATTATGTTTTTTAGAGAAAAAGAAGAAAGCACCCTCAGACACTTCCAGTGAATACTACGCCTACACTCAAGGACTATATTGTTCTGAAAGGAATAATCTAATTTCCACAGAAAAACAGATTTTTAGCAATAAAAAGACAGATAATCAAGACAGATCTACAATGAGCTATCATGACAATATACTGTACACTTCTGTGGAAGCCACAAGTCAGAGTGATTTTAACTATAACTGCACTACCCATAATTCTAAAGAGAGATCCACCAATCAGTCGCTGTTACCACCGTTACTGCAGTGATCACCACTCGCATAAACCAGTGTGAATAATGTAATCCAGTCAGTATCCCAGCACTTTGAAATAAACATACTGTATATATTTGTATATATCTCAATATTTTTAATTAATGTTAAAATTATTATTATTATACAATTTAAATATAATGCATTTTCTACTTATAATTACAAACTTATAGTCAATCGTTTATCAATAGTTGCTAATGATTTATTACATCAAGTTAATTCACTCATGAAAAAATTTAAGTACACAGTCTTATTACTTTGTCTTTTTTTCTTATTTAAAAAGACTCAAAAATGTAATGTCGAAATTAAAGTAAATTAAAATTAAATGAATCTTTTTAAATGTCTATGTACTGTACAATATTTACAGAACTAGAACTGCTAAAAAATGGGCGGTCAATGTTGCAAAAAAACTGCAGTGAATCTTCCATCGTGTATGCATAATTTTGCAGTGCTTTGTTGTTGGTGGTAATTAAAACACAACAATATACTCGACTTAGCTCTAGGTCTGTGAGGTAATTTAATCTGTTCTCTCATCACAATGCTGGACTCCTACTTTGTTTTCATAAGCACCCCCACGCGGACAGCTGAGTCAGTGTTAACCGGTCTTAGCACAGGCCTGGAGTGAGCGAACTTCGTCATACAGACACTCACACACTTACCGCCCTCTCTTCAGCTCTGAGCACACAATCGTCCAATAAAAATGAACCCAATGCTTGGCTTATTACAACAGCCCACTCCTTCATTTTTCCACAATGCACCACAAACACTCTACTCCCCTTTAAATCAAATTGATGACCCCAGCTGTCCTTTCAATGTGCCCTTCTAATATAGCCTGTTCATTAGCCAAGAGAAAATGGGCCCTCAACGTAGCTCAATTTTTGAGATTGAGGCCCATTTCAAACTGTGTACAAGCAGAGCATAAATGAAAAAGTTTGTGTTGTACTTACACACTTATAGCTTTACTGCTGTGTCTCTAACCCAAAAAATAAAGTGATTCCTGTGTTAATATATTGAGTATTTATTTTACATTAACAATGGTAATAAATTCTAAAATGGTTATTGGGAGTTGGTCATTGAGAATTAATACAAAATTGATCATCGTAAAAATCTAATTAACATTAAGAAGGATCACATTTATATCCGTTGTGTGTGTTGCAAAACAGGCTTAAGAGAAAACAAAATACAGCCTAGTGCTGGAAGATTGCATGGTGATTTATGTAAGAAAAAATATCTTCATTTGGTTGATGGCTGTTAGCAAAAATGTGACCAAAAAAAATAAAAAAATAAAAAATAAATCATTTTCAGCTCTAGATCTGTATTCTGTTGCCGAATCCTTCTCTGGATGTAGAATTCAAAGAAAAACATTTAAAGACTCAGATCAAAAACTTCTGAGAAAAAGTCTGAGCCACCTGAGATTGAGAAATGCTCTCAATCTGATCAAAAATTAAAGGTAGGATGTACATATGCATAGACTTTTAAAGGCAAGATGCAAATGTGAACACATTACACCGATATTAGCATCTCTTCACTGGTTGCCTGTCAGATTTAGAGTCAATTTTAAAATCCTAGTTTTGTGAACAATTCTAGTGCACAATTCTGCACCAAGCAACCTTTCTGAAGCCACGCATCCTCATGACCAGGGTTGGGAGGGATACTTTTGAAATGATTACAGATTACAGAATACATGCTGTAAAATGTAATTTGCAACATATTCAGTTAGATTACTCAAGGTCAGTAATATATTCTAAATACTTTTTACTCTATTTTTTCACTTGTTTTGACTATAAAAACTCTGCCTGTACAGTAAGACAAAATACACATGTTAAAAATACATTCCCTGAAAAACCTAAATATCTTATGCAGTGTTGTTTCTAAAACCAGATCAATCAAATTTATCTGTTTTAAGAATTTTTTTATATTTTTCCAGGAAAACAATACAAAAATTATCAGGAATATAATTTTTGCCCTAATATCAACGGTCATACTAGAAAATGAAATTATGATCCAACATGAATTTTCTTGATAACAAAATATGTTAGTGCCTGGTAACATGTGCATGTCAAATGGCTAGAAATCGCATTTTATCTTAGCATGAAGCTGACAATTTACACAAGGTTTATTTCTATTTCTTCTGCTCCAAACGTACTTCTCTGTTTGCTCGTATGAATGTAACACATCATAAGAAAGTGTTACATTATGTTCAAATGCACTTTGGATCACATCATTTATATGTATTTTATGATTATGATTTTATATAACATTTATATGTTCCATCTGAAAGGACTAAATATTAAATGAAGCAAATGACAATAAAATGCAAAGTAATCTCTTCAGTAATCAAAATAGTTTTGAATGCAACTGTTTTCTAATTACTAATTATTTAAATTGTAACTGGAGTGGAAAACAGGTACTTATATTTTGTATTTTAAATATGTAATCCCGTTACATGTATTCCGTAACTCCCCAACCCTGCTCATAACTCCTGTAGATCTCTTAGATCATGTACTCAAAAACTGCTTAGTGTCCCTGGGTCTAGACTAAAACATAGCGGTGATCGCTCCTTTGCGGTCGCTGGTCCCAGGCTTTGGAAAAGTCTACCTGTGCATATAAGGTCTGCTCCAACATTACCTGTTTTCATTGCTAAAAACAATTTGAATTCGCGACTCCAGGGGTGGTAGTCAGCGTCAATACACACTGAAGTACCCAGGCTCTCCAGAGTGCTTTGTTTTTAAGATCCAATTATTGTTGTATCTTCTGTCTTATCAATTGTGTCTTTCATAGTCATTATTGTGCAGCATATTGGTCATCAGGTGTTGTATAAATTGTACTTTATAAACAAATGTGGCATTGACATCACAATTACGAATACAAACCTGGTATTACAGAGTCGATCCATACAGGAGCATGGCCTCTCAGAGTAAACCCAAAACTCTTCTTACCCCTGTACACTTGGATGGTTCTGCAAAGAATCAAATTAAAAATATATTTTTTAGAATTACAAAAGAGGCCGAGTTTTGTGGCTTTTAGTCCATGTGTGATTGCTTTGAGGCCATCTACATTAGATAACAAATTATTTGGCACATTAGATGTTTCACAAAAAACATTTGTCTTTTTTTTTTTTTACATCATCTGCCTTAGTTTGCTAATAGTAAATATAATTTTTAGACTCCCATAAATTACTTTGCAAATAGAATAGAAGTAGAAAGAGGAGGCCTACAACAGATGATATGGCCGCCACAGAGCCCGACATCATTATAAAAACATTTCACAACTGTCTAAAACCTTTCCACAGTACTGTACATTGGTGTACAAAATTCCCTTAAAGCAGATCTAGACATATGGTGGTGGGGAGGAGGGGTTTACACTTGGTCACTTCATGCGTTTTTTCTTATCGGATAGCTATCCAATCATGAAAAGACCAAGTGTAAATGCCTCCAAGATGAATTTGAGACTGATATTAATCCGATCAGACAAACCACCTCCAAAGGTGGTTTGAGATGCATTCCAGACAAAACTCGGTCAAGTGTAAATGCATCTCTCTGTCAGCCATATACTGTGCATAAACTTTACTCTGCCCAAACGGCACTACATTGACATAGGGAAATTATGAATCATAACAGCTGTTACCGCGTATTTGCATCTGGGCTCACGTCATACAATAAATAATAACAAATAAAAAAAATGGATGCACGTTGTAGGAGAGACAACATTTTTCTTCAATTATTAGATGCAGTATGCTGATGAAACTGAAACAAAACAAACACTGACTTGGAATCAAATAATAAATCACATATTTTAACATATAAACTGATACAATCTAAATGTTAGACACAGAGCGAGTACGCAAGATGATTGGCTAACAGATTACATGTTCAAAGGACCTATCAGATTGCGCCATGTAGAGTTTCATGATCTTACAATAATTTCTTCATTTTTTGAGGAAAATATGAGTGGTGCTTGCCAGTCCCAAACCATTTATTTCTAGCAAGTCAGTCCACTGTCAGCCATTTTTGGAATTCTCTCAGGAGGCTATTTCCAGTCATGGCAGTGCAGCTCCTATCTACTTGAATGGGAAAAGACTGAAATCTCAAAAATGGTTGGTCAATATTACGATCAAAGAAAAATGTTCAAATCAGCAAATAAATTTTACAATACTGGAATAAAAATGGTGTTCTTTACCCCATATTATACTAAAAAAACTATATTTGCCTGGCTTGTATAGCTAATGCGTATGTGCATTCTTGAGTTGATTGAAAGGTGACGTCTGTATCTAAAAGGTGATTGGCTCTTTTACCTGTAAGGTGGGACTTCCTTTCTACATCCATTGGGCATTTAGAGCTTATAGGTTGGGTGTTCCAATTTCTCCCATTCATTTTAATAGAAGTGTCATGTCTGCTAAATAGTCTTTGGCCAAACTCACCACCACAATGCAAGGATGTTGTGTGTTGTTGTTATGGTATTTCTACATTATGCAGCTACTAAGTTGTTCGGAGCGGTTGTTAGTGGTAGTTAGGTGGTTGCTTACTGGCTTAAGTCAAACTATCTCACTCTTAAGTCTCTTTGATATTCAGATCCCTAGATATAACTCCGTTCCTCCTTAAATGTCAAAGTATTCATAAAGTCAATGGGATTTTTTCTTTTGTTTTATGGTCTGCTGGGTAAAAATCAATAAGTCTGATTGCTTAGAGAAGTCATAGAACAACGCTTTCAACAAGCCACTGATTTGAGTTATCAGCCCATAGCACAAACGATGCGGGATGAGTTACATACCAAAGTTTAACACTTTATAGTTAGGGGCTTGTTTAAATTCCAAAACATAAGTATGTGCAATAGTAATAGTCTAAAAAAATGTACATTGGTAATGTTAACTGACATAGTACATGCCCACTATATTTCAGAGGCCTGATATGAGCTTATAAATATTCATACTAATTTACATCTCTGATAATGGCCTTCAAAAAGCCATATTATAAGAACAGCTATTTAAAAATAGATGATTTTCTTGCTTCTAAGAAAAAATGTATGACATTTCATTAGAGTACAGCTAGCCTGAGTGGCTGCTGTGGCAACACCTCAAGGTAACACTGGAACCATTGAGTAAATAGAGATAAGGAAAAGCAGTAGAAACATTTACTTCTTATTGCAGTGCCATTTTACATATGGTGGGTTGCTAGTGCCAAATGTTGACAATGTATTATAAAGGGGCTGACAGACAAACAAAGGCACATAAGAAAAAATTATTTGTTTGGAGCTCTGTATGGAGATTACGTAAGGAGAGGGCCAAGGAAGTATTATTTATTGAAGAGCAGAAGCTTATCAGATGGAGAACAGCGTCTACAGGGTATCAGGAGATCATATCTACTTTTCCTATAGTATTTAATAATCTAAACACTCTGGGTGATACTTCCCGGAAATGTTTAATATGATATTTCCAATTTGATCGCACATGATTGAATATTGACAGGTGGCAATTACATAATCTCATGCTGCAATCCAATTATAAGAAGGCAGACTCTAAATGTCAAATATAAACCAATTAAATGCCAAATGACTGGATCTGCTGTTGCTCTGGCTGCAACACATTGACTCACTTACAATTGTAATAGCTAAAATAGTATGATAAGGTGATTATGTATCACTAAAGCGCTCAGCCAGTTAATCCCCATATGAAAAAAGTGCTCTTGTAATGTACACAGTGTGTGTCCATGTGTGAGTGTTTGTGTATATACTGCAAGCATACTCTTTGAAGGAAAGTGTGTAGCACAGAAACAAACACATCCCACCCACACACACAAAGTCTCCCACATATCACACAGTGTTCTTTGCATTTGAGGAGACAATAAAGATTTTTGGAGACAAAATTACTGTATCCAAATTCAGCATGAAACACATAAGCTAATACTATGATTTGTTAAGGAATTGTACAATGAAATATTAAGCTCTAAAATCAAAACTAATAAGGTTGCACATAGGAAGCATATTATGCAGCACATACCTCTGGTTTGCTCCAGTGGCATTATGACTGGGGATCAGAGAGGTGCTCTTTCTAAGGCCACGTTCAGGTTGGGCTGGGTCATCACCAGTGTCTCT
The DNA here is from genome assembly GCA_032164185.1 of Moxostoma hubbsi. Classification (NCBI taxonomy): domain Eukaryota; kingdom Metazoa; phylum Chordata; class Actinopteri; order Cypriniformes; family Catostomidae; genus Moxostoma; species Moxostoma hubbsi. The sequence goes on from JAVLUX010000039.1 coordinate 17,010,342, forward strand.
GGGCACAGAGCTGGCCCGTTTAGAGACATGCGGACGCTCATGGTGGTCTTGACTTCGGCTGCGTCGGAGCCTGTTTTGGGGGTCAGTTAGGCTCTTGCTACGGCACACACGGTTGAGGAGACTCTGCGAGACGGCCTCGTCAAAGCGCTGCCGATGCTTCTTGGGAATGAAGATCCTGGCAAACATGGCCACAGTAAGGCAACAGAGAGAGAGGGTTTAAATCAGCTACAGGAAGCCATGACAATCAAGATTCTTAAAGGTTGTTAGTTCAGTTTTCCCATCCAATGGTTTCAATCACAACCCAAAGTGAAGAAGCTTCAGTAATAAACGCAGAGGGTCCACTGCTTTCGTTCAGAAGACAAGAATAAAAAAAAGGATTGCTTTGACACTTGGTCGAAATCCTTGAAAATACTCAACATGAACAATCTCTCTGATGACAGAAATGATGACAGAGGCATAAAACATCTTAAATAATCTCTTCAAAATAAGCATGAAGGCAATCAGAGTTTTTCATGGAAGCTGGGAAGAATTCCTACATGTAATCGCCTCTCTCTGTGCTGTCTACATCTGAAGCTCCCACTCCAGAAGCTCTGGTAGAGATACTAGAATCCAGCAATAGCAAAGGTGTGGGAGTATATCACACTACCGCCCCTCTCTCTCTCTCTCTCTCTCTCTCTCACTCTCTCTCTCTCTCTCTCTCTCTCTCTCTCTCTCATTCTCTTTTGTTCACCCTCTCTGGTAAGAGCATCCTATCTCAGACATTTGTAACACAGCAAATTCTTTCACTTGTAGCATGACATTTTAAATATAATTGACTGAAATATTTTCTTACATTATTCAGCAACAGTAAACATAGGCACGGTAATTATTCAGCAGTAAAAAAGGCTAAACAAAAATGTTTGGCAGACAGGAGAAAAATACAATTTCAACAGTTATACCTACACCTTCATAGTAGGATGCTGTATAAAAAAAGGTCATATATGTTGTTGGTGGAAGTGGAAAAACCTGTTACACCACCCACCATGGTAACCAGAAAAAGACCCAATGAAAAAATCTCAGCAAATGTAACCTTAGTAACCTCAACATGTACAGTATTTTGTCAGCACAATGCTGCCTGTTTTGTTTTCTGACGGTGAGCCAGTGAAATTAGCATATAAATTAATTCCACCCGTTGATCTGATTTTGAGTCACAGCAGAAACTGTCCCATTATCTCTAGGTCTCTAATTGTCACTGTCAGACTGCACTGCTTTAAATGGGCTAAAAATTATGAATCCAAAACATCAGACCAAATATCAGTGTTACATAACCATGGGTGCAGAAAGTATGCTTGAGGCTTTTGAATAAACACTGCTTTTGTTATTTAGCAAAATACACATATATTACTTCCCATGAAAGCAAATTACTTCATACATAAGTCTCATATTCAGAGAACATTTTATTCTGAAGGACACCGACACACTGCACTAAGAATAACTGTTTAACTGAAAATAAGATTTAAAATTATACAGTTTCACAACAACATTTGTCTCTCCCCAGTGCTTGATTTTACAGCATCGACAAAACACACCATTATACAATTCTACTTGCAGAGCTGCCTCAGGTTCACATAATTATGCCGAAAAAGCCATAGTGACTTAATTGAGTAGCCAATAGGTACACTAATGGCTGGTGCTTCAGACAGCAGAGACAAATAAAAAAGTATTAAGTGCCCAAAGAGGCCACTACAGACTTTACCTTTTCCTAGAGTAGTACTACCATTTAGCTTAATGACAGCACAGCACATCACTGTGCATTAAATCTATCAAAATCTATCAAGCTTCTTGGCAAAAGTGTGCTCACAACTAACACTTCTTGACTGATTTGCATTTGTGATGTGGAATTCATTTGAGGAGATGGTACCCTGCTTGCCTGAGTTCTAACCAAATAGGATTTCAGAACAGAGGTCAGTATGAGTTGCTAATTTTTTTTCTCCCCTTTTTTCCCTAGTTGGCATGCCCAATTCCCCAATCCGCTCTAAGTCTGAGACGTCAATCCGCGCATTTTATCACGTGGCTCGTTGAGCGTGAGACCTAGCACATGTGGAGGCTCACGCTATTCTCACATCACATCACGCATCCACGCACAACTCACCACGCGCCCCACCGAGAGAACCACATTATAGCTACCACGAGGAGTTTAACACAACGTGACTCAACCCATCATAACAACCGGGCTCTACATACTGAGTGCTAATATTTTAAGAAATAAAACTCAGGATCATGTTCTCACTAAACCATATTGTGTCGATAAATTCCTTGTATAAATTTTTTTATTTATTTATTTTTTTTTTTTAAAGATTGAAAGTACACACCCTAAGAAACCCATCTTTTGGTTTTCGTTTATCTTGACTCAGAACTGCATAAAAACACGGGAAGTGGCTAATGATGAAACATATTCAGAACACTGAGTCTCACTGTAACCCAGAGGGATGTAATTAAACAGCCTGGAGTACCACTAAGAACAATTAACTGCAAACTGTCTAGGGATTGCTGCTTTCTACAATGGCCTGCAGAATATCAGCTTGGAATAATGAGCAGAAAATCCATGAGATTCGCAAAGGCAGCGAGTGGAAGAGAGATCAGTGTGGCAGAAATGGAGACACATGTGCCTAATACAGTCAATTAAGGCTGATCAACTTACATATTGAGGATTACATGTGATTAATGACATTATTTTACTGATTTATGTATTAATTTGGTGAAATGTACAGTGAATGTCTGACTTATAGCAAGCAGCAATAAAAGAAGAATTATGGTAACTGTTATAAGTCTAAATAGCTATTTCTGCAGAAAAAAATATAATGTCATGTACTGTATAGGATAGGACAGGACAGGACCGGACCGGATAGGTTTGGAAAGGACAAGACAGGGCAGGGCAGTGTATGGTAGGGTAGTGTAAGAGGTATGTGGTTAAGATAAGGCAAAAGCCCATGCTAATTTACAAGTTCATAGTTATATTTTGGGGGTCTACTAGAATAGGTTTACATGCTTTAATGTTCAAAAAAACTAATGGTTCTCATACTGTACATTGCTGCAGCACCTCTTTTCACCCTCTGTCTGAAACTCTCTGTTTTAGCTCCTTCCTCTTGAAAGCCCCCTATTCCGAAAAGCCTGCTCTGATTGGTCAGCTGGCCCAGTTTGTTGTGATTGGTCAACCACTTAGCGTGTGTCGAAAATGTGACGGCACTTACACTAACCCAACTCATCCTGGCCTCGGCTATAACTACCTTTGTTTGAGGGTGGGTCAAAGTAGCCCTTAGGCGGGCATTATGCAAATTTATTATTACATAGTGGCATAGCAAAGTCAAGGAAGTAATGGCTGGACAACAAACCAGGCGTTTCAGGCTGTTCAGGAGCAGTGTTTTCTGTGGGAGAGTGTAACTCCCTTTGGTGTGGACATTGTGCTTTGAAACTCTGCAGACCTTTTACATGCACAAACAGATATATTACACACTAAAAAGCATAATATTAATAATATATATTACCCAAAAAGCATAATAGGGCCTCTGTAAAATGGCAGAACTAAGATCTGGAATGGTATCATGGTGGCTTGACTGTGTGGCCTAGTTAGGGGATTTCTGGAAGTGAGGATGTTTGTGGACAGATAATTATTTAATGCAACCTAAAAGTGCGTAGCTCAATTTTTTTTAGCTACTGTATGTGCTCAAAGAATTGAGAGTTGGCTAATATCCCACTAGGCCAACAAAAACTGAATCACCCATACAGACTTACAATCTGACCCAGATCATAAATGTTAGGAAGCAAAACATATACCACAGATATTGTATCACAGATATCAAGTACAAAGTTCAATACAGAAGGTTTATTTCATTAAACCTGTTGATCCACAAATGCTACATGGCAGCTACTGGTTTACTGCTATTCTTCAAATTCTCAAATTCAAGTCTGACCACAACACATTTAGCAGTACAGCCAAAGTAGTACAAAATTCTTGACTTGCAAAAGATCCCTCAGCTGTTGAACACATCCCCATTCACTGCCCTTCACCAGATATCTCTCTAAAGAGGATTACAAAGAGTCAGAAAGGTTATTATCAGTAAGAGAATAGCTACTGTGTCTCTGTTTAGCAAACACTTTATTTAACACTATTTACTGTATAGCCTAATGTGTTGTGTCATTCTAAACACATATTACTTTCTTCTATGGTGGAACACAAAATATGTTGTTAGGCAGAATGACAGCCTCGGTTACTATTCACTTTCATTGTATAGAAAAAAGAGGAATGGTGACTGAGACTTTCATTCTGCCAAGCATCTCTTTTTGTCTTTTATGGAAGAAAGGAAGTCATATGAGATTGGAACAACATGAGGGTGAGTAAATAATGACATGAATTAATTTTTATTATAGGGAGAATTATCCTAATGACAGCAGGTGAAAACATAACAAATATTTATCTGGCATTAGATGCATTTACTGAACTAAATAAACCAAACTAATGGTATTATTATTATTATTATTATTATTATTATTATTATTATTATTCATAATGGCAACAGCATATATTATGGACAAAAAAACAAATTCGTTTTACAAAGCTATATATGAAGCACTTTTTATAATGAGTATAATGTCCTTCTGAGAATCCGCTGCCAAACAGCTAGACAGTGCCTAGATATTTGCATGCTTTTATTCCAATAATGGATAAACGCTAGAATTCTCTGTTCAGTACCATCTTATGTTATTGACCCAGTTGGCCTTACGAAATGACTGGACTGAAAAGGGAATTTAACTATTTACCATACCAGCATTATACATCAGACAGTTAGAAGATTTTCAGTTTACATGGCAGCACCAGATGGAGCTACATCTACTGTATCACTGTCCTTATTGGGTCATAACAGATTTACAGTTAAAAATCTATTAAATGTATAGTTCACACAAAATGGAAAATCTGTCAATAATGTACATAGCTTTGTATTGTTCTAAATCTTCTTACTGTAACTTTTCAATGCAACACAAAAGGGGATATTTTGAATAATTTTCACAAAGCTCTTTTGCATACAACAGTTTATAGTGACCATGTCTATCAAACTCCAAAAGGACTAAAAAGAAAAGCATCATTTAATTACCATGAAAGTAGTCCATGCGATGTGTGTGCTATAATCCAAGTCTTCTGAAGTCATACCAAGCTTCTGAAGCTTTGTGTGGAGAAGGGACCAAAATTCTGATATAATTTCACCCTCCAGTGAGTTGCTACCTCGAGAATGGCTGCAACCACATCAAAAGAACAATTTGTTCACCGATTGAAACGATCTAACTCATTGACTCAATGATCCTCACAGGAGTGGAAGATTACTGTATAAGTCAATGATGACTTTAATTTAGGTCAGCTCCTCCCACAGTGCTATTGAATAACTTCAGAAGACTAGGAGTATAGCCAAGTCATCTCACATGGACTACATCAATTGTGCATTTATGATGTTTTTTTTTTACCTTTTTGTTTTGACTGACATTGTCACTATAAACCAATGCATGGATAAGAGAAGCCAAGGAACATTCTCCCTTTGTGTTCCACAGAAAAAATAACAGCATAGAACAGGATAGAACAACATAAGGATAAGTAAATAATAACAGATTTTTCATTTTTGTGTGAACTATTTCTTAATCTATTTAGCAAGACTTTAAGTAAAGGTCCTCTGGTGGCCTTCAAACTGTCTTGCAAGGCTATATACAGTGGACAACATCAGGGTCAGAGAGGCCCTGAGATGGAGGTTAAAAATTAATGAGCACTGTAGGTGGTGGAAGGAGTTGCCATGGCTACCTGATGTTTGAGATGAGCTGTTGCTGCTCTTCAGTCACCAAGATGTCAGGAAGAACAGAAGCAAGCCAATCCACCTTCCTCTCAGCAGCGAACTGTTTCAGTACAGCAAACAGCTTCTCTTTCACTTCTGACTCATTCCTCAAAACCTCTTCAACCTGATGCGTGAATGACAACAGAGCAGACAATATTATACCATTTTAAATTGAGACATAATAAGGACAAAGCAAAGCAAAACAAAACAAAATGCTGAAAGATGACCTCACCCTCTTGTTGAACTCCAGAGCCTTGTGCTTGCGGTCCTGATGCATACTATCAGTGACTTTTTGAGACTCATCTAGGCTCCCATTGCTGCGTTTCTGACGACTGCCCATACAAAGCACCCCAAGACGAAGAGTTCGACCTTGAGATGCCTTAATCAAAGCTGCAGCCATCTCATGGTGCTTCACAGGGATCCCATTCACCTCCATGACATAATCTCCAGCTCTGAGACCACTACGGCCAGCTGGGGAGCAGGGGGAGCAATCCTCCACCAGCAGAGGGCAGTCTCCCACTATAGTGAATCCAAAACGACCATCAGGGCCTGGAATGATATCCCTCTGCACACAGTCAATGTAATGCAACAGATTGTAACAGGTACAGTCAAAAATAGCATATATAAAGCAGTGGTTCTCAAATAGTTAGATGCATGTCTGTTCTGATCATGTTGCGGACATGAAGGGGAAAAACAATGCTAAATGCAAATCATAAATATTTATTACAAAAGGCTTGCACAGGATATGCTTGTGGCTCTGTTTTTTGTTGCACTGTAATCTCACTGTTATGTTTATGGGCTATTGGTTGAGCATTTCTCATAATCAGCAGCCTAATACAATTTTACATGCACTGTTTGCACCTTTTGTCAGGCTAATAACAATCTTCTACTGTTATTTATGCATTTATGCAATTAAAAATTTTACAACTTAGTATATCAGTAAAAAAGGTTTGATATTGTTTGGTCAAAGCTGTTCAAGGTAATATTGATGAATTTAATGGTTTGGTGTGTTGGGTCGTCACATGTCCTTGATAAATTTGTGTCCTTAAGCAAAATCAGTTGAGAACCACTTACAGTATATAAAGAGACCTTATGAAGGTAATTATTACCTGTTGTATCCGCGAGACTACTCCAATACTGGGCGGGATGTTTCTTTGCAACTGGGCAAGAGCAATGACCTCTTGAGCACTGTTACTGGAAACATTCTGCCCCTCAATCTCTAAGAGCTGATCTCCAGGTTGCAGCCCAGACAGGTGAGCGCTGCTTCCCTCCTCCACAGTCAAGATGTAGCTAGGCCCATTCCCGCCTATCTGAAAGCCAAATTCCTCTGGCCAGCCCTGGTTAGATGCTGGCATGGCAAGGACTGAGAGAAAGATAGGAAAGAAGAGTTACCATTCATTTGAATAATATAGGGTTTCTGGGACAACTAGGGTCTACCAAAATGTCAGATCAGCCTGTTGACAGCAAGACCTACTTATGCACATTAAAATGATCAAGTCTCTTGAGAACAGTAGAACATTTGCTGAGCAATACACAGCAGACACATACTGTACAGTACTTGAGGATTGGCACATGCTTAAACCATATCCAGACCTCACATACTCTTCATGACAGCATACATTCAAGCTGTCATGGACTGCACAAATTTGTGCAAAATCAGATTATTCATGTAATACCAGCATGATTTTCAAATATTGCAAAGAGCATCTTGTGCGCCTCAGTGGAAGCAAGGAAATCTGACCTTTGTTCTGAGTAGTTAAAGTCACAATTTTGCTTATTTGATTAGATTATTTGAATCACCCTCAATGTGGACTTGGGCTTTTGAATCCCACTGTACGGTATGTACAAAAACACATTCACATACATATGGAAGGAGATACAAGAAAATCTGTCAAGCTCTGTGAATTTGCCTATAATGAGAAGACAAAGTATTACAGTCTTCTCATAAAGAAAGCCATTTAGCTTTCACTAAATGTAGAGTCTCAGCTGACACATTAGACCTCCCAGTATCATTGACCTCATTGAAAATGAGCAGAGGCTCCCAAATCATCCGATATCTGAGTACAGATGTGCCTGAGTAAAGCATCAGCAACATGAGACTCACGCTCATTGCACACCATGTACTCACTAGTGACATCACCATACATTAAAATAAATTACAATAGCACATTTAAATAGCCCCTACTTGATAGCATGCACAACTAAAGGCTGCCAGAGGATTGTGCTAACAGGCCAGTCCATGCAAAGCCTCCATCTGTAGACTAATGAAAAATAATTAATCAGAGCATTAACCTACTTAAATGCCAAATTGACAGATGCTGCTGAGAGCCACAATGAAAACATATTATGCTCCATTTATCCAACCGATACACAATACTTAGTAGCTAGAATTCAATGTAATTAACTTACAAAAATCTTTGGGTGGACAGCGAGGACCCGACTTGTTCTGCCGTAAGGATGATCTTCCTTTTTTATTCTGCAGGAATTTCTTCATTGTGTCGTATTTCAACAAGTGTCAAAGATTCTGGTGTCTGAGGGCAAAACAATTGGTCCACGTCTTCTGTGTTGCAGCCGTTATTTAAGATCCTCCTATTGCATCTTGCCACTCTTAAAGGAAAAAACCTTTAGAATGCCCCCCATGGTGGCATGGCATGCAGAGCACTGCCACTTAAAATAAGAGAGGCACTGCATGCTGTGCCAAAGTGTTCTTGTCGTTGAGTTGTATCTCTGGCGAGTGTTGCTAGTCCTGCCTGCGGTGCTCAAATCAAGAAACTGGGACACCTAGCACAGATCCTTAATCATTCTCTCTCCAAAAAGGGTAAAGTGAGGCCCCATTTCTCTATAAATACCTTCTTCTCATACTCTCTCTTCTAGCTGTCTCTCCAAGGGCTAAAAAGAATCCCAGTATCATCTCAGGGAACCGGCAGGACGATGGTGGATAATTAGAATGTCTGAATGCACTGAAGAGCGCAGTCACACATCTTTGAGCAGGAGCAGTGCTATTAAAGCTCCCGCTCTGGATTAGACAGATTAAATGCTGCATTTCAAGACCTCTCATGCCACATGGCAGTGACACATGCTGTCATGTATCCAGGGGAATTCGGGATTTACTGAGTGAAATGCAGCCCAGGTGCAAGCAGGGTTTTATAGACAGTTACTCCAGTAGGGAAGCAGATATAAACATTAATATGCAACATGAGAGAGAACACATGACAAAGTGCATTGACCTCCTGCAGTCTAAGGGTTACAAACTGAATGTGAAGGTTGTATACCTAGTAAAGAAAAATCTCAGTAATATGCCCTACACATATTATGTATAGGGCTGAAACCCAAGGTAAGTTTTGAGGGCTAACTGAATTGTTATGTGCCAAACAGAGTGCTCTTCAATCAACATCTCAGTTTGCCCATTTAATAGAATATGCCAATTGTGTATATAATGTATTTTTGAATTTTCAATCCATTGCAATGGAACTTTAAATAATGTTTAATTTAATCAATGTGACGTTATTTAGAATCCCTGTAAATAAAGGCTTAAAAAAAAAGCAAGACTCCCTGTTCTCTAGTTGTGTTTTAAAATGCCAAATAGTTTCTTTAAATGTGTTAATCTATCAATTAGTACTGCTGAAGTAATATGTCTTACATAGTAATACACAGAGCACAGTGATAAATTTACACAATCACAAATTTGGCAAACATGAGAAGGATGGAGCATGAAATTCAAACACATGCAGTTCAAGATTAATAAATTTATAGATAATATATATATATATATATATATATATATATATATATATATATATATATATATATATATATAGTTATTTGTGTTTTCATATGCATTATATTCAATTATGTTGTGGTCTGAATAAATAAACATATAATTTAAAATACTTTCTTCATATCAATAAAAATGTTAACACATAGATTTACAAATGCACATTTACCTTAGATGAGTATATTAGTTTCTTTTGCACTGTAGACTTTTCTTAAAATGGCTTTTGTGGTATACCTTTCCTTTGAGGCATCACCACTGTTGTGTTCAGGTCTTGTAACATGATATAACTGTAAGAGGCAACAATTAGTAGGCTAATGCAACTCTGAACTGAAGAGGGTTTACTTCACATTATCAACCAACTGCTGATTTTTTTGTATGTACTGTTATTTACAAAACATGTAAATAATTTGATGTTTTAATCTAAAAAATTTACAGTCTTTAGTTATTTGTTTTTCAAAATAACACAATAATGAGCTTGTGGGAAAAATAAAGTAAATCTATGCATGCATTTTTAAATATAAAAAGAAAAATATAAATAGTATAATAAATTGTGTTATAATTGTTATAATAGTACAAGTGTTGGTATGTATAGTTTGATGAATCTGCATATGATTCAATTGAAAAGCTATACTTTATCAAGTCAAAAATGTGTTTCTTTATAAACTAGGAACTAGGAATCGTCTCTTGTTACAGTCGAACACTTGGACGGAGTGTTGCCGTTTTGTTTCCTTACACGTATTCAGAGCATCTGGCAATGGAATGCCTTTATGGTTTGAGATCTGAATTTTCAAGTGGGAACATCCCACAGCCGATTTGAATGGAGTTTAGTGCACCGCACATTCGTCAAGCACTAGGAAGTGATATTGAGCTTGAAATAATGATTGAGCCAAGATATTGCAATGTTGAGATGTACAGTTCACAAGGAGTTACATTTTGGTTGTTCTCACCCAAAATCGATTGGATGACTACAAAAAACATGGATTAAACCACTGAAATGACCTTTTCTATTCTATACCTTTTCTGCCTTTGTGTGTTTTTTGGAACTTAAACATTTACTAACCATTCACTTGCATTTCATGGACAAACAGATGCCATACCTCTAATAAAATATATTTGTGTTCCATAGAAAGTTTGAGACGAAATAAGGGTAAATGGTGGGAGAATGATAATTTTAGGGTGAGATATTCCTTTAAATTGGTGTAATGGATGAAGTGGATTATGCACACGCCGATATAGTAGGTGGCGGTATGCACCTTTAACACTGGGTTTTAACCCGCCATAAAACAAAGAGGAAAGAAGACTTTTATTTTGACAACACATTTGTCGTGTTTAAGTTCCGTGTTCACTGTTCACATCTACTTCACCATGCAGTCCCCATTGAAATAAAAAAGGTGAGGGTGGTGCAGTAGGATAATAATGGTATAGAAAATCAATGTACAGGCATCTTTGTGTGCACATAGCCACACGTGTATGTTCGATGTTGTTCAAAGAATTGTTTAGTTTTCTTTTTTTACCTGGACACAGTTTAAATGGTTTTACTGATTACCTGCACTTGGTTTTGATATTCTTTCTCACCATGTTCAAACATAAGCACAAGTAATAAGTGAACTAAATGACACAGAGAAGGACACTTACAGTAATTTCTTGCCTAGGTTGTGGCAAATGGACTTTCTCGCTCTGTTTGGCATTTATGTGGCGGTGGTTCTCTCATGTATTGCTCTGGTTTGTAAGTATTCAGGGCATCAACAGACTCCTCTCGGTCAGCTGTTGGACACAGTCACAGGGGTAAGAGTCTGAGGAGTATTCCAGCAAACGTAACACTGGTGTGCATTAATTTGGTTGCTGTTAATTATAAGTAATTAATATAATGCTACATCTTCAAGGTTGTCTCTCCATGGATCCCACAATGTGTTCAAAACGTTTGCTACAAGACTACGCACAGACTGTTCCATCAAAGGTAAGAACTTGAGCAGGTCACATTGTTCCACTGGTTCGTGATGTTTCAAAATGTAGGCCTAAGACAGTGAAAGTATCTGGCTGGGAAGTTTTAAAACATCTTTCATTAATATGCTTACATTAGTTAACAAGAACTAACAATAAACAATACTTTTACATCAGTTTATTAATCTTGTTTATAGTTAAATCAACATATGCTGAAATATAATTTTATATATATATATATATATATATATATATATATATATATATATATATATATATATATAACACAAACACACACAAACTGGAGGCCAAACGTTTGGAATAATGTACATATTTTGCTCTTATGGAAAGAAACTGGTACTTTTATTCTCCCAAGTGGCATTCAACTGATCACAATGTATAGCCAGGGCATTAATAATGTGAAAAATTACTATTACAATAAAAAAAAAAAAAAACTCAGAACAACTTAAACTACTTCAAAGTGTTCTTGTCAAATAATCCTCCACATGCAGCAATTACAGCTTTGTAGATCCTTGCCATTCTAGCAGTCAGTTTGTCCAGATAATGAGGTGACATTTCACCCCACACTTCCTGTAGCACTTGTCATAGATGTGGCTGTCTTGTCGGGCACTTCTCACAAACCTTACAGTCAAGCTGATCCCACAAAAGCTCAATGGGGTTAAGATCCATAACACTCTTTTCCAGTTATCTGTTGTCCAATGTCTGTTTCTTTGTGCACTCTAACCTTTTCATTTGGTTTTTCAGTTTCAAAAGTGGCTTTTTCTTTGCAATTCTTCCCATAAAACCTGCACCCCTGAGTCTTCTCGTTTCTGCTGTACATGAAACTGGTGTTGAGTGGCTAGAATTCAATGTAGCTGTCAGCTGAGGATATGTGAGGCGTCTATTTCTCAAACTAGAGACTCTGATGTACTTATCCTCTTGTTTAGTTGTACATCTGGCCTTCCACATCTCTTTCTGTCCTTGTTAGAGCCAGTTGTTCTTTGTCTTTGTAGACTGTAGGGTTCATCTTTGTATGAAATATTTTTTGGCAATTTCAAGCATTGTATAGCCTTCATTCCTCAAAACAATGATTGACTGAGTTTCTAGAGAAAGTGTTTTCTTTTTTTATAATTTTTGACCAAATATTGATCTTCAGTCATGGCAATCTATTGCATACTGTTGCAACTCAAACATAAAGACAATGTTTAGCTTCATTTAACGAACCAAATAGCTTTCAACTGTGTTTGATATAATGGCAAGTGAATTTCTAGTACAAAATTAGCAATTTAGTATGATTACTAAAACGTTGGAGTGATGGCTGCTGGAAATGGGGCCTTTCTAGATTTAATAAAAAATTACTTTTTTTCAAATAGTTATGGTACTTTTTTCTTCTTTTTTTTTTAACATAATGTCCTGAATATACTTTGATCAGTTGAATGCCACTTTGGTGAATTAAAGTACCAATTTACTTCCAAAACAGTAAATTCTGTACATTATTCCAAACCTTTGGCTGCCAGTGTGTGTGTGTATATATATATATATATATATATATATATATATATATATATATATATATATATGTATGTATATGTATGTATATATATATATATATATATATATATATATGTATGTGTGTGTGTGTGTGTGTGTGTGTGTCATGTACTGAAATTAATATGTAATATAAATGCAAGATGGTGTAAATGCGGATGGCTGCTTCAGTGTGGAGCTCTTTAGCGTATGTTTTTTTTTTTTTTTTTTTTTTTTGTCATTCTTTCTCGATCAGTTTCACCAGGGATGAACTGCTGAATATTTGACAGAGCATACCTGATTTTTGCCTGTGTTTGATTATTCTGACATTTTGTTAGACATCTTAGTTGGAGGCACAGCTGTGTTTTACAAGTGCTCCAAGAGATGTAAGCGAGGGAAGCCCACCGACGCACTTAAGAAGCTTTGTAAATGCAGCTTTAGGACTCTGCTGCAGGGAATTCATCTGACAAATGTCCGCTCCCTTGCCAACAAAACGTACAAACTCCTCCTGCTCGCTCAAACAAATAATGACTTTTCTAACTCCGCTGCTCTGTGTTTCTTGGAAACCAGGCTGAATGAAGCCATCCCGGACAGCATGCTACATCTTCCGGGTTTCTGGCTGTTCAGAGCGGATAGCGTTGCAGAATCACCGGGGAAAACGAGAGGCGTTAGAACATGCTTTTACATCAACAAAAGTTGGTGTACAGATGTATAGCTCTGTTGAAGATGATGAGCTGACCTAATTTAGAAGTGCTCTTCATCAACGGTAAGCGTTTCTACTAGCCACGGGAGTTTTCCTTGTTTATTCTGGTGTTTACATTCCACCACAAGTGTGCGTAAACGCAGCACTGCAACAACTGGCTGATCACATCATAGACACAGAGCAACAACACCCGGACTCTCTTATCATTTTTATAAGATTTTAATAAAAATATCCTCACTCGTGAACTGCCAAAATACAAAACAAAGCTTTACATGCTCCTCCAGACACAGAAATATACTGGACCACTGCTACACCACTGTAAAGGATTAATTTTGCTCTGTCCCACGTGCAACTTTAGGAAACTTTGATCACTGTCTAATTCATCTTTTTCCAACCAACAAGCTGAAATTAAAATCAGGTAATCCTGTAGTAAAGACTGTAAAGAGTCGCTCTCATGTCTGTGGTCATGAAGTTAGTTGAGAGACTGGTTTTGGCCTACCTGAAGGACATCACTGAACCCCTGCTAGACCCTTTTTAGTTTTGTTACCAAGCGAACAGGTCTGTGGATGATGCTGTCAACATGGGACTGCATTATATCCTGCAACACCTCTACAGACCTGGGACTTGTGCAAGGATCTTATTTGTGGACTTCAGTTCAGCCTTCAATACCATCATGGCTGATCTTGTCTCAAACAAACTGACCCAGCTCTCCGTGCCAACCACAATCTCTTGGTGGATCAATAGCTATCTGACAGATAGGCAGCAACTAGTGAGACTGGGGCAACTCACATCTGGGACCCTCACAATTAGCACTTGTGCTCAGGGATGTGTTCTCTTTCCACTGCTCTTCTCCCTGTACACGAATGACTGCACTGCATAGGACCCCTCTGTCAAGCTCCTGAAGTTTGCAGATGACACCACGGTCATTGGCCTCATCCACGACTGTGACTAGTCTGCATACAGATGGGAGGTTGGACAGCTGGCTGTCTGGTACGGTCACAACAACCTTGAGCTGAACATGCTCAAAACAGTGTAGATGATAGTAGACTTTAGGAGAAATCCCCTCCCCCCCTGTCCTTTGTACATCTATAATGGGGCTTTTCCACTGAACAGTACAACTTGACTCAACTCGACTGCACGCTTTTTTGGGGGTTTTCCACTGTGGATAGTACCTGGTACCTTTTTTTTACCACTTCGGTCAAGGTTCCAAGCGAGCCAAGCCAATGCTAAATGTACTATGTACATTTGTACACATTGGTACACATGTACATTACCAGTGTAAATTACACTACCAGCGTCACTGAATTTCTGACAGGTGACGTCAACCCGCTAGTTTTAAAGTTAGTAACAGCAATAGCTGTATCATTTGTTCAAGCGACTTTCGAATTATGACAGAAATGGCTGTGCGCAAAACCACACCATGGTCAATAAACGAGGTGCAGACGGCACTCATTAGCGATGAGCAAAACGAAAAAGTCTCTCAGGAAGTATCTCAGCTGTTGGCCGCACACGGCTACCACAGGACCTACCAACAGTGTAGTGAAAAGTAAAAAAAAACCTGTAAAAGAGACTGCAGAAGCATCAAGGAAAAATGGAAGTGGTTCGACCAAATTGACGTTATCTAGACCGACGAGCAATCTTCTAAAACAACCAGGCCAATTTAACTGTTCACCAAAGCAAATCACCATGCAACAACTGCTTTATGCAGCACAATGAGCTAGTTGCTTACAGCTAGCAGTTGTTGTTTTGGTCAGTTTGTTTCATGTTTAAAATGATGTCATGGCAGTAAAGGCCAACTATGCGCAACTATGACGATCAGCCTATAATCCAACCCATGTTTATGCGGCACTAAACTGCAGTGGAAATGCAAGCTCAGAAAAGTAAAGTGAGTAGAGTTGAGGCGAGTCGAACCGTAACGTGCAGTGGAAAAGTGCCATAACTGTCTAGTTTGTTTCAGCCACCATATCGGACAGAATTACAATGGAAATTCCGGACTGCTGAGAGGATTATTGTTGCCCCCCTACCCACCCTCCCAAGACCTGTACGTCTCCAGAGTGAGGAAACGTGCTGGTAGAATTACACTGGACCCCACACACCCTGCCCAACTTTTTGAACTGTTGCCCTCTGGCCGGCACTACAGAGCACTGACCTCCTGGACATTCAGGCACAAGAACAGTTTTTACCCTCGTGCCATTTACCACATGAACAATTAAACTGCCTTCAGGACTCCCATAGTACAATAATGTAAATAAATATATCATGTACATCACACATATTTAGTTAAATAACTGTACATACCCCTACCTTGCATATATATTAACACTTGCACATGTACATACACCATTCTATGTTATGTCCTTTTATTTTTGTATGTCTATTTATACTCTTTTTATTCTGTGTCTCACTGTAATGTTCTATTTGCACACCTTGTTTCTCCTATTCCCCCTAAAATTCCTTGTGTACGTGAGCATACTTTGCAATAAAGTGCATTCTGAAATACTAATACATTTGTAAATTTAAGTTATATTTGTCAACATTAGTTAATGCACAATGAACTAACTATGCACAATTGTATTTTTTTAACTATCATTAACTAAATAAAATAAATGCTGTAAAAATATATATTGTTCGTGATACCTAATAAATTAACTAATTTTAATTAATGGAACCTTATTGTAAAGTGTTACCACATGCAGTTTAATCCCATCACTCAATATAATTTTTAATATACAGTACGTATGCAAAAAAATAAAATATATATATATATATATAATAGCTGATAGATATAAACAAATCTTGACACTTGTTTTCATACAATCTTTGTATCACCTGAAATAACTGATTTGTTGGAGGAATTGTAATAAGGTTCTTTCTTGGTGTCTATGAGTAACATCATTAAACTGTTTAGTTAATTTCTTCTAATCTTATGTTCATTCTTATTTTCTTCAGGAACAACTTCTTCCTTTATGTGCACCTGTTACTTGAAGTTGCTGTGTATGCAGAGTTTTCCCATGAGGTCTTTGGCTTCTGTTTGGACATGGGCACAAGTTTCTTCTGCTTGTGCATTCCTTACATCCTCCTAGCATTCAAGTCCTATCTGTTCTACCTGTGTTGTAGAAGAGACCCAGGTAAGATGAAGACTTATCTCCTTTGCCTAAAGAGAAATCAATTCAATTTTGTTCAATTTCACTTTCTCGTTTAAGGCACACTGACAAAGGAAAACCATACTGCACAACTGAAGGTGTATCAGTATGATGAAAATCTGTTCCAGCGGGGAATCAGGTGTTCAACTTGTCAGTTAGTGAAGCCTGCCCGATCCAAACACTGTAGTAAGCATTTGTTAATCCTCCATTTAAACATCAGACCATGTTGTTCTGGTCAAAGCATCCTAATAACCTTGCTTCTCTAGTTTGGCTAGGTCTTTCCAATCAGTAACTCAATGTTCTCTTCCCAAAACTAATATAAAGGAATTTATCGTGATTTTAACAAAAATATAAGTTTTATATTTATGCTTTTAAACTCCCCAGAATGCTGAGCCTGTTTATTTCCATTGCAAGTGTGTTACTATCATATATAAAACCAAAAGAAGAAAAAAATTCAAAATATTCAACATATGCTACAAATGCTGTGCATCGAGCTTAGCTTGTATTGAACCTGGAAAATTTATTTTAAGTTTGCTTTTATGTTATACAGGTGTTTGCAATCGATGTGTCCAGAGATTTGACCACCACTGTGTGTGGGTGAATAACTGCATTGGTGCTCAGAACACTAGGTACTTTCTTCTGTACCTTCTAAGTGTATGTGCCATGGCAGGTGATATTGCAGTTCTAACAGCAGACATGTTGGTCCAAACTGTTCTGCGAACTGGACTTCTGCATGCTCAATACATTGATGAGCAGGGTGAGCAAAAGCCTGTTGGACCGCTCTTCATCATCCAGGTAATTAGTGTATAAATCAGCACAGAAGTGTTCTTTACCAGTTATTTTACTGCAGTACATCGGTTTGTCATATTTCTCTAATATATTTTTTCACAATTTGTTTCTTTGTACAGCATCTCTTTCTGACATTCCCAAGGATTGTCTTTATGCTGGGGTTCCTGGTATTTGTCTTTTTCCTTTTGGCGGGTTATTCCATGTTTCACATGTATCTGGCTTTGGTGAATCAAACCTCCAATGAGTGGTTTAAAGGAAAAGGTCACGGCTGCCAGCATTGCCATCCTCACTCTGGACACAACTGCCGGACCTCATACAATCCACTCAGAGGTTTCTATCACAGGGGAATCCTCAAAAATCTGGGGGAAATCTTTTGGCCCTTATGTGCTAAGAAAAAAGACAATTAGACAAAGTGTGTTCTTTAAACTGTGGATTTCTTTATTTAATTTCACACTTTTATTTTGGTAAATGTTTTTTTTTTTTTATTTGTATTAAATATTTTCTCAGCCTTACAATGTATTCGTACAGTATTGGTACACTTTCTCTTTTGTATCGGTACACTTTCTCTTTTTTCCATGTGTGTCTATGTTTTAATGGATTGTTCACCCTAAAATGAAAATTGTCATATTTTAGGGTTTCTAGGGTCATGTAAAACCTTGAAATATAAGGACATTTTAAATGGGGATTTCCAGTCTTGGAAAGGTGGGAAATTGGTTTATGGAAATAAGTTAAACAGTCACAGACATTTCTACAGTGCATATACATTTTTTAAGTTATGCTGTGTTCTAAAACATCTTATTGTTAGAATTTGCTCTCTGTTAGTACAATCTATAAAAAAAATAAAATTAAAAAAAATCGTGATTCTGTAATGACTGAAAATCATGAAAATTATTTGGTCAAAAAGTGTGAGACCCCTGTAATTTACTTAGCCTTGTGTTATTCCAAACCTGTTTGACTGACTTTCTTATGTGGAACACAAAAGGAGATCTTAAGCAGAATGTGATGGACTGACTGTTTCAGTCCCCAATTATTGCAATGATTTTTCCAAACCATAAAAGTGAATAGAGAATGAGGTTTTCATTCAGTCCAATATCTCATTGTTTGCTTCATGGAAGAAAGTCATTGGAATTTGGAAAGACATGAGTAAGTGCATTCGTGGCATAATGCTGATTACAACAATACATTATTTCGACTTGCCCCTTTTTTTAATAAAAGCACAAATCTGGGTTACAGTGAGGCACTTACAATGGAAGTGAACGGGGCCCATTTGTGGAGGGTTTAAATGCAAAAATGTGCGTTTATAATTTTATTAAAACACTTACATTATTCTTTTATTTTAAAACTTGTGTATTCTTTGAGCTGAAAAAGCAATTGTATCACACTATTATTGTGTTCACACACATTTTGTTCACGTCTCGTGGCTATATGTTTGAAACTGAGTATTTAATGTTTACGAATGGGCCCTTTCACTTTGTAAGTGCCACATTGTAACCCTGATTTTCACAAAGGTACCAGTCGAAATTTATTTTTGTGGTGATTACGTCAACATTATGGCACAAATGCTGTCGAATGAGTTTAACTTGAATTGAACAAGGAATATTCCTTTAACCACATGTCTTGGTGTGAAATGTGTCACTGGCCCTTTAAACCGGTGCGGAAGTGCCTTGCTGTCATACTTATGAACGTCATGCACTGTCATCAGCAAACGAACGAATCGCTTGCGCAAAGTGCCGTCCCGTTTAATTGCCGCAACTAGTAATTTCCAGTTCTGTCATTCTCTGTCTTCTGACCTAAGCTTAGCTGATCTCCGTGAAGTCCGCTGGCCAAACGTTGATAGGTGAAGATCAAATGTTATTTTAGGACAGGCCAAAGACAAGAAGAGCGCTGTCAGGACGAGAATCACTTCAATGGCTGCATCTAAATGTATACGACTCACCGGTGCCTTGACCGGACAGTTACTGGACTCCGTGGACAGTGTGTTGTTCGACTGTGACGGCGTGATATGGAGAGGGGATCAGGCCATTCCTACGGCCCCGGAGGTTATAAACTCATTGAAGAAACATGGAAAGCGGGTGTTTTTCGTCACGAACAACAGCACTAAAACACGTAAAATGTACGCCGATAAGTTAGGCAAGCTCGGTTTCAACGCCACCGAGGACGAGGTGTTCGGTACGGCTTACTGCTCAGCAATGTACCTCAAAAACGTTTGCAAAGTCGAAGGGAAAGTCTATTTAATTGGGAGCAATGCAATGAGGCAAGAACTTGAGACGGTGGGGATCCGGTCAGTTGGTGTGGGCCCTGATCCCATCTCAGGGGTCCAGATTGACTGGGCGAATGTCCCTCTAGATCAGGAGGTCCAAGCTGTGCTGGTTGGGTTTGACGAACATTTCAGTTACATGAAGTTAAACAGGGCTCTGCAGTACCTGTGTGATCCTGACTGTCAGTTCGTGGGGACCAACACAGACACGAGGCTGCCTCTGGAGGGCGGCAAAGCGGTCCCGGGTGAGTAGATACGAATAAACGACTTCAACTATATGAATTACTATTGAAATGATTGGCAAAATGACCTCATCTCAATGAGTGTCTTCCGTCTGCCTCGATTACAGGAACAGGATGCCTGCTAAAGGCGGTGGAGACCGCAGCACAGCGTCAAGCTCAAGTGGTGGGAAAGCCCAGCAACTTCATGTTCGATTGTGTGGCCAGTAAGTTTGGTCTAGACCCAGAGAGGTGTCTAATGGTAGGAGATAGGCTGGACACTGACATTATGCTAGGCTCGAACTGTGGCCTGAAGACCCTGCTGACTCTTACGGGAGTTTCATCTGTTGCGGATGCAGAGGCAAACCAGAAGAGCGAATGCCCACATCGTCAGCGAATGGTGCCTGACTATTATATAGACAGCATTGGTGATATATTACCTGAACTACAGGCATAGACGTCAGTGTTTACTTGGGATCTACCTCTTCAGAAGAGAATATTTAGTATCGTATGGAACAAAATGACATATTTTAACATTACAGTTGAGAATTATATTTAACTATTAGTTATTTTTTTAATTGATGCAATGCTATTTACTCATTCTAATCTATTTGCTTTCCGTAATCATTATGACTCCATACAATATTATTAAGATTTAAACATTTCAATTTGAATTGCGTAATCTTTTAACAAAATGTATTTAATAATACTTACATTGATTGAAGTTGTATTTATTAAAATTAGTTAAAGATCATGCATTTACATTTTATGGAATATTTTTATGAAATTGAAATGGGAAAATCTTAGGATAAGATATTTTTTGTGTGTGTGTATTAACATGTTACAATGTTATCAAGGCTTTATTTCAAACAGGCCTACCTCTTTTTGAATATCCCACTGAAATAGTTTTTTTTACATTTTTTTTTAGGTAATTTAAGGGCAATATAGATATATAGATTTTTTTTCAGTGGTGTTTTTAATTTGTCTAAAAAAAACAACAAATTTGTGAACCTTGTTGTCAAGCGTACAAAGATTATATGAGTAACATTTGTGTGCATTTCAATTTTTGTCATGCGTAGTAATATTAATGTATTCAATAATATATGTTGTCTGATCACTAACTCTCAGGTAGTAGAACACAATTGTGTCCATGCAACTGCCCCTTAAAAGTGCACTGTTTGTTTATCTTAAGAAATTCTGTTAAGTCACTGTGCTTGTAACATGATGAATGAGTGAACATTTGCAATTATTATATTTTGCATTTTACAAATTTGTTGTCACACTCCTGCTCATCAGTCTGTTAGGATTTTAGTTCTCATCATGGTTTGAACAAAGTGTCTTGTGACTGATCAAATAAATTAGTATTTTTAATGAATTGTGTACTTTTTATCCTGTAATGTGCTTAATAGAAAACTAGATTGCACCTAATTGTTGTAGTTAAAATTATTTAAAGGGACAGTTCACCCCAAAAAATGAAAACTGTCATTATTTATTCTTTCTCATGTTGTTCCAAACTAGGAATTGCACATAGAGCCGACATTCAGTTAAATGCTTCACGTGCCACTATTCAAATACCAAAATAACCATTTAGTCGGGTTTTTCCATCCATGTATGGGTCCCTTTTTCAAGTATAGGGTGAGTTAGGGGCTGTTCAAAGATGCAGTGTGTGACTGCACTGTTCTTCTATATACTGTTAACGTGCTGGACAGACAGCTTTGACTGATGCGTTGAATCTCACTATTTTTTCTTTCATGTGCCCGTTACCACATTAAATATGATTCCAGGTTTTTTTTTTTTTTTTTCACCAAGCAAAGTTTCAGCACTCGATACATGGTGAGACAGTTTTTTCCCTTTTGCTCTTGTTGTGCATATTTTCGTACAATAATAATTAGACAAGTTCAATGCCATTTGATTTTAAACCATTTAAAAATCAATGCACCCCGAAGAGGCTTTTTAACCATAGTAGTGTAACTCCATGCACATGACAATACTTTCGTTCGCTGCCTCACGGAAATGTCAGCCTGCCTGGGCAGAGTACATATAGAGGTGGTGATAGTTTTATTTAACTTTTTTTACTTTAATGTTAGATTTTATCATTTGTAGATCTATGTATTGTGCTATTAAGGCTCATTGTGCACCTTATTTGCTGCTATTTTAAGTAGTGTTTGAGTAAATTACATTGCAATTAATGTTCTGTATTGCCACATCCCAATTCTTAATAAAAAAAAACTATTAACCGTTTGTGAAACCTTGTGGTTAACAATATTAAAACGTTAACCGTGTACATCCCTATTCCAAAACCACTTACTTTCTGCATGTAACACAAAAGACTGAAAGTTCAGCCTTCATACATTTTCATTATACGAAAAAAGATGCGATGAAAGTGAATGGTGACTGAGACTATCAGTCCCTTACATTCTTCAAACATCTCCTTTTGTATTCCACAGCTGAAAGTCTTAAGAGGTTGAAACAACATGAGGGTGAGTAAATGACATTTAAAAATGTTGGGGTAAACTATATCTTTAAAGTCACCTTGGTCCATCAGCAGCCTCAGGGCAAGGGCAGTTGATGCCTTAAAACTGGCTGTGTGATGAAAAGCCCTGTTCACAGCACAGATCTACCTATCCTTTTTGTCTATTGTCTGGTAAGGGGTAGCCAGCCAGTGGGTTGGACTACTTTGTGTGAGACAAGAGGTGGGGGGGCAGAGGATGGCAGAGAAAAGTTACACAGCTACACTGCAGACACTCTTTGTCAGTTTCAGTCATGAACATTGCCTTATACAGAAAAGAGTAAGACAGGCACTGTGAGGAGAAGCACAAAAGGGCAGAATGGTGATGTGCTGGAAGCATTCAGAAGCCAGTCTGGAGGACCCACGTTGCATGGTGAGCTTGGATGTGATTTATTTTATTTTTTTGCTTGAATTCTAATGTACCATTAATATTATACATAATACAGACAAACACAAATATGTCAGTCTGTGTTTTACTTAACTCTGTTTTATGAAAGTGCATTTGGAATGTGAGCAACACTACTATTGAATGTACAAACCATAAATAAACGTGAAACAACTCTAAACATACTTGCAAACAGATGATTTTGTATTTGGAATGTTCCTCCTGTGGATTCTTCCTAGCACTGTGGTCCCATAAGCTCTTCAAGGATTCCTCACAAACTACTCTGGGGGGGACTTGCTGCCACACTGCTCATTGTTATCGTTGCCCTCTGTGTGACTGCACATCTAGGGCTACAGCCTACTTACCTACAGGTAAGTAAGGCATTTCAAAGCATGTCAGCACATTTTCAAAATTGTTTTCATGCATTAGCAAAACTTTGTCAGTTTTATAGTGTCCATTACGAAAGATATCAGACAGTGAACCATTTCCACAAAGTCTTCACTGCAGGTTGTAAGAATTCCAGATGACACAAGTGGCTTTATCAATCAGTCTGCACTGATTGACAAGCACAACAACATAGTGACCTACTCTGTGACTTCCCATGTCAACCACACCTCCACAGTGATGTTTGACATGAGACAAGTAAGGCCCTTTTCTTTCACCTGTAGTGGAACTCCAAGGATTATACCAAAGCTCAGTTACATTTCCCTACTTCTCTTCCTCAGGGATTGGTATGCTATAAACCTGACAACCAGGAAAGCTGCTTTCTTCGGCAGATGGAAACTTTGGATTACGAGAATGTGCAGTCTCAACTGAATAAGTCAGAGCAACAGGTAAAACCGCTTTAAGCCATTTACCCAATGTGCTATATGTGCAAAAAATCCATCATGGGAGCTGGCTGGCAAATTGACTGACACTTGAACACGGCACAATCCCGGTGCTCTAAAGTAGATTAGAGATCTCTTTTGGCTGCTTTCTCCACCGTGACTCCAGAAAGGGGGTAATGGTCCGCACTAGCTCATTAGGGCTTAGTGTTGCCGAGTCCGAATTCCACAGACCATCTGATCCACCTTGGTTGGATTGCATTACAGGATGGGACCACAGGGTGCACAATGGCCACTCTGTTGGCCTTTTCTTCTTATAAGTCACTCCTGGAAAGATAGACCTCCCTTCTGCAAACAGAGCAGAAACCTGTGCTGGACACAATTCTCTCAGCACTTAACACAGTGATCCAGTGCAGGGTTATGATCTGCCCACAATGGATAAGTTGTCACCGATAAGTATCGTTGTCCAGTTGGAAGCCACTTAAAATCTCAGCCTGTTTATATTTTATGCATCATTGCCTTTAATTAAAGCCATTAGAAAGCCTTTGGAAACTCAATCTGTCCATTAGGAAAAATCTTCATCGAAGTCAATAGCCTTTTCAACAAGATTTCCAATTTTTGTGCACAATGAGCTATTGAGAGATATAAACTGCTTGTCGCAGGCTCACTCATGCATTACTCCACTTTTACAAGTGTCTATCTGATCTCTCAGTGGTGTAAGTGGTGTAATTACAAATGCCTTTTGTACAAGAGGAAACACACCCCTCAAGACACATTTATATGATTGAGAGTTCACACAGTAACAATATAGTCTGTATCGCACCATCACAGTGTAATTTATTCTGAAATTATATACAGTGAGATATGTTTTGATTTTCACAGGTCGGTCAGGTCTGCCTGGTGGGAAATGAGACTGAAAAACACACAGAGTTTTTTGGAGTGCTGCCAGGCAGTCGTGTTGATGCTTCCACCCTTCAAGTACCTCTTCAGTCCCTCTGTCAGCAAGCCTCTGTCTACTGGACTAGAAGATCTGATGGTAAGACTACTGCTTCGAAAACCAATCTTAAATGCATTCAGCATGAAACTTTTCTCCTCTTTGTTTTTTTTTGTGATGAGTGAATGTACAGGAAACATTGCATAACAAGCCAAGAACATGCCGAGTTGCTCTTTAAAGTGCACAGTGTGCCAGAGACATAATCCTGTACTCCAGCGAGACAAGTTTTTTAGAGTTTCACCAACCGAGCATGAATGAGGAAAAGGGCAGTGGGTTGATTCTGATTGGCTTCAGCACATCCAAAGAAATAAGAATCTCTACTGTATGTTTCTTTCATTTTTTCCCTTAAGGTCCTGGGAAACAAAGACTTATTTACTTCTGCATTGACATCTGCTTCCCCAGCAACATTTGTGTCTCTGTGTGTTTCTACTACTTGCCAGAGTGAGATTCCATTACTGTGTACCAGCACACGCCAGGGAAACGAAAGTGTTGACATCAGTGAGAGCAACTGGAGAGGCTGCACAAATGCCATCATTAATGGCAATCTGGCAAAGAAGGCAGAACCATCTTGTCATGTTATCTGTTAAGTGCTTATCTTCATTCTCTCTTGTATTTAGCCCAATTTTTTCAGTGGTATTTGACCATGGCTCAAAGACTCAAAGACCAGCTTGTATCTTTTGTAACCTGACGCAGATGAGTAATGGCAAACCCTGTTGGTCTACAATAAAGCACCATTGTGTTAAGTCAATGAAATCTCTGTCAATTCAATCATGTCTGGATAATAATCAAAACATAATGTTGTGCAGCTTATGTTACCGCACATTACAAAGATGTAATGTTTATTGACAAAAATGTGTTACAGTAAATGTACAGTTGCACTGGAGGGGGGGCAGAAACAAGGCGTATTTATCCTAATATACACTTAAGTTTGCTAAGACACTCCGATTTGACATTTTCGTGTTCAGTCATCTGATCATTAATGCAAGAATTACTTTGATGTTTACAAATGAATGCACAAAAATTATATTTAATACCATGACATGACCATTGCTTAATAGATAAAGGCATCAAATCAAATGTCCTCATGTTACTACAGCCATAGCTATCATAGCAGACTGTGGGAGGGCTGCTTACGTACTATCCAAGAACACTGTCATTGAAGGCCAAACACACCACGGCCTTCTGATGGCCACTGTACTCCCGTTTGATCTCTCCGGTCTCCACACACCACAGCCGTGCAAGGTTATCGGAGGAGGCTGAAAATCATTTGAAAATTTAAGCAAACAACTAAAACAAAAATACTTCACATGATTCGACTGAGAGCAATATCAGTATTTTCAGCCCTGCTCGCAATAGTAGAACACTTGAACTGCATGTGCTATTCTGACCTGTAACTATGTACTGCGAATCTCCAGAGAAGGCACAATCCCACATCCAACCTCTGGACGTCTCTCCTGGGTTGTTACTCTTAATACTCAACTCTGTCATCAGTGAGAAGTTGGAGGTTCGCCAGATTTTACAGGTCTGGTCAGCAGAGCATGTGGCCAGCAATCTAGGTGGAGATTAAAGTCAATGCATTGGTTTTGAAATTATTTCAAACAAAACTTGCTTTGTTTTCTTCATGGTTAGAATTGCCACATTTAATTCTTCACTGTTCCTTTATTGTCCTCGGTTCACTGTTTCAAAAACACTTACGTTGAGTCTGGGCTGAATTTGCAGCGTAAAGAGTAGCGTTTGTGGGCCGGAATCTTGGTCTTGGGTATCAGCTGTGTCACCTCATCTCCCAATCCACCAGCCATATTCCACACGTAACAGTTGCCCTACAGCCACCCAAAGACATTTAAGGGACAAAAATAGGGTTGTCCGAGATCATAAAATTTGATATCTTTTAATCTAGTTTCAAATACACATGTTAAGTTTATAGAAATGTTATCTTCGTGTCCATTTTGGTTTTATGCATTTTATAAATACATTCATAGCATTTATATTTTCTACAAAAAAATATTTAATGACTTTAAAAATGTTGTGTGGTGTAACAATCAAATAAAATGTATTAAAATGCTCTCTGTCCAACTTAATTATTAATTTCTAAAAAGTTTTCAAATATATGTATTTTTCAAGGTAAAAAAATATCTAACAATATTACAATTATCATGACTTTTTGAGTAAAGAAGATTTCTCAGTATTATTTCATATGTCCTGAACAAAATTTTTGTTTTTGTTTTTTTACTTCACAGCCTAGAGGGCCTAAATGGGCCTGTTTTTTCCCCACATGACAACAAAATGTCAACCTACATGTTGGTTACGCCACATGACTGATTTGTTAGACAAAAGTTTTTCAAATATTAATATTATTTAAAAAAAAAAATTGTAATGCTTATTTTTAACATCATGCTATTGACCCATAAACTAAATCTGAGCTAGTTTGTTCAGATGCAATATTACACATTAGAAATCCTTCAATATGACTACTGACCGAGCTGTTGACTGCTGCCATATAACTGGCATCGGGATCGATATGAACGGAATTGACGGACACATCTGGCTCTGGGATGAGCTGTTCATTGTGGTCCGTTTTCAGATCCCAGATGTGAATCACACCGCTTTGGTCCCCAACAATTAATTCAGCCTAAGGCAAATCACATTTAAAAGGTAATTTACTTGTTTGCTTGATTAGATCGCTTGTCAATAATAGCTGACATATAGACAATAGAGACCAACTGACCTGATTGGGATGAAGACACACACAATTAATAGGCGCATTTACTTGGAAGATTCTTTGGCACTGTAGGTTCCTTGACCTAAATGAACACAGTTCAGCATACTTGAAGGACTAGTTCACCCAAAACTGAAAATATATCATAATTTTCTCACCCTCATGCCATCCTAGATGTGTATGACTTTCTTTCTTCTGCAGAAAACAAATTTAAGCTCTGTAGGCCCATACAATGCAAGTGAATGGTGGCCAACATTTTGAGGCTCCAAAAAGCATATAAAGGCAGCACAAAAGTAATCCATACATCTCCAGTGGTTCAATCTATATCTTCAGAAGTGATATGATAGGTGTGGGTGAGAAACAGATGACTATACAAGTACTTTTTCGACTATAAATTCTCCTCCTTACCCAGTAGGTGGCAATATGCACGAAGAATGCAATTTGCCAAAAATAGAAGAACTCTTAGGAGAGAAGAGCACTTAACAGGGCTGTTTGAAAGTGGAGATTTATAGTAAAAATTATTTAAATATTGATCTGTTTCTCACCCAATCCTATCATATCGCTTCTGAAGACATGGATTTAACCACTGGAGTCATATGGTTTACTTGTATACTGTCTGTATGTACATTTTGGAGCTAAGTTTTTATTACAACTTGTATTGTTTGGAACTACAGAGCTGTAAAAGAAAGAAGAAAGAAAGGGGATGACATAAGGGTGAATAAATGATAAGATATTTTGTTTTGGGTGAACTATTCCTATAAACATCTCCAAAAAGTCTTTAGACATAGAGCAAACAGCATTTCCTTACCTCAGGTCCCAGATTCGAGCCATGCAGTCTTCTCCACCTGTGTACATCCACCGACCATCTTCATGGAAGCCAACTGAAGTGATGTTCTTGCTGACACCATCATAATTGATCACTGGGTTTGGATTATTTGAGTTTAAGTCATACATGCGTATGTGCTGATAACCTGAGAAGCAAGGAAACAAGAATATAAAAAATACATAGAGATGTACTGGGTGAATGGGAGAAAGAAACATCACCATTTTGCACAATCTATAGCTTTATAGATTACAAGATCCCCCCTTAAACAAGTCTATGGATCTGAACTTACCAGCAGCAGCAATCATGCTCCTATCAGGTGTTACTTCAAGAGAATTAACTTGCTGGTGTACAAGTTAAGCATCAGACACATCAAAGAATATAAAGCCTAAAGGAAATTAATATTGCATTTAAATAAGGAAGAGGCTATTTGCACTAAGTGTAAATAGCAATAGATGCTATTTACACTAAAGCTGCGTTCACAATGCCAGCTACTTTGTCACTGCATGTCGCCAGTGGCTGGCGGTTAGGTCGCTAGTAGTGTGTATGGAGAGTCTAAACAGCACTGTTTCTTTAAAATTAATATTATTATTTAAATATTAGTAAGGTTATTAATATGGTACACTTATTCACTATAACTTTATTCACTATAACTTTTATGGTTTCGTTTGCTGTCATATATGCAACATATTTTCAAAACAAATGATTAAATAGTTAACTTTACAGGCTATTTGTTGATTTAAACCTACTTGGAATTCCCGCAATCTCAGATACACCTTTCCACGCATACTTTTTCTTAAATATGTCCCTGTACGTGGGCAAAAACAGATCATATAACAATGGTAATATAGTGTGTATGGAGAGAATAAACAGCACTGTTTCTTTACAATTAATATTATTATTAAAAATATTTGGATCACGTGAGCTCTACTATCTTCTCTTGTACTGGCTATCGCTCCCAAAAGTCGCTTTTCATTTGCATAAACGTAAACATTTCTCAACTTTTGTGTCGCTGGACACGCCCACATCCGGTTGCCAACAGTCGCCATCGCTCGTGTTGCCAGATCTCATTGAAAATAAATGAGATGAGGTTGTTTTTTTCGCTGCGTGTCACAGGCCGTGTGAACGCAGCTTAAAGTTGAGATTATCTCAACTTGTCTTGTCGCTACCCATGATCTCTGTCGCCAACGGCCATGACGGCTCGTGTCGCTGGAAGTCGCTGTGCTCTCATTGAAAATGAATGGGATGTTGTCGCTGTCTTGTGCGATGTCGCTGATGGTGTGAAAGGGGTGTTAAGCTGCGTTCACACTGCCAGCGACAAAACCACCTCATCTCATTCATTTTCAATGAGAGCTGGCAAGAGGAGCGATAGCGACCATTGGCGCATGAATGTGAGGCTGTCCAGCGATGTGACAAAGTTGAGAAATTTGTAATTTTATGCAAATGAAGAGCGACTTTCAGGACCGACAGCCAGTACGAGAGAAGATGGTAGAGTTCACATGATCCTTCACTCTCTCAGCTCCTGCAGTGATGGAAATATGGAGGAAAGGCTGCTCTCCATACACACCACTAGCGGCCTAACCACCAGCCACTGGCGATATGCAGCAACAAAGTAGCTGGCAGTGTGAACGCAGCTTTATGCAAAAGAAGAGCGACATTCGCGAGCGGCTACCAATGAGAGTGAAGACAGAGGAGCTTACGTCATCCGTCTCTGGGCTAGGGATGGGCAATACCACTTATTTTATTTTCGATCCGATACCAAGTACTTTTAGGCCAGTATGGCCGATGACGATACCAATACAGATACCTTTAATGAATTTAATTTTAATGAACTCTTTGGATAAAATTATTAACTTAAATACATATAAATACATATATATATATATATATATATATATATATATATACTGTAGTATCCATATGGTAACTTGGTTTTAATAATAGTAACCACATAATAATATATATGGTTAATTTTGTGGTTTTATTTGTTTATGGCTGCTTAGCTGTGTAGAAAAGCTCTTGTTCATAAAGGATACAGAGTCCTGGTGTTGAACAGTTCTTGTGCATATTCCACTGTGTGCTTGCCAGAATCTGACGGTGTGATCATATCCAGCAGTGGCGAGTATCACCGGATCACTGCCGACTGTCCCTTGATTCACATTCATGATGAAGTCGTGCCAGACCCAACGAGACTTTCGCACCTAGTTTTGACGACAGCGTAACTCGATGTGCTTTTATTTATGTTTTTGTGTAAATTGCATGTGTAGTCAAGCAGATTAAGACACTAAACACTTGAGATAGCATGAACTGCTTCTTAGTTGCTAAAAAAGCTCTCTAATATAGTAAAGTGACAAGCCCGAGAAACTAATTGAACGTAAATCAACGGTCTTACCTGAGGGCGAAGGATGCACTAGAAATCCTAATATCTAAACGGAAAATCGTAATGATAGTAAATGCAAAATGGACATTGTTTACATGAACGTCAAACCTTAGTAGGTGCCCCTTCCAAAGCCGTCCCCCCCGAAACAACACTTGAATAAAAGTTCCGAATAGGCAGTACAGTATGCAATATTAACAGTTTTTATTTGTCGAAGCGATAGCTAGCTTGAAACTAATATAATACAATACACTAAAACATCATATGGTTACACAGCATCAGACCATATGAGGCAAGATTTTGCTTCAATTCAACAGGGTCATCAAAGGTACATGACAAAATGCTCACCCTCATTCCACTCTTGGCAGATGGAAGGACCTATTAAAAAAATATTTACATCCTTATTTTAATTATTCAACATTAAGATCAAAGTCAAATGGAAAAAATTAAAAGATGACCATTAATCTTCAGATACATTTTGCATCTCTCTAGGAGAAACTTCCACTTCACATCTCTCCTTTGAGACACTGTCAGATACATAAACTCTTCTTTCTGTCAAGATAAATATTTTTCCTTGAACACACATTTATACTAATTATATAATATTTAGAATTAGAGATAGTTACTAATTTGGTTATAAATTCTTTGTTTAATTGGGGATGAATCCAAGGGTTAAACACAAAAAAGATTCTTATCAAAGAATAAAAATAACAAAGATAAAACAATCTTTATGATTGATTTATGATTTTAATGTTGAAAGCATGAGGTGAATTTATACATATGTTTGAATTTACATGTGCATCTGTCTTGACTAGCACTAATATATATGTTAATAGATGTGCTCACTTTTCAGCCCAGGGTTTTTTCAGTCACTGTGCCTGCCAGGCCGCACAACTGCAAAGTTCCAGTGTGGTCACAAATGTCCACCAGCAGATGTTGTGACCTGGAGCTGTTGTCCTTGACTTGGACAGGCACCATTGAAAAGTCTGACTCTCCTCGTTGATTTGAAATTAGCATTTTGCACTAGTGCAAAAATGATCCATTAAAACTTAGAGTTGTAACTTAAACCCATACAACTGCAACTATCAAAGCATTTCAGACTTACCATCTGTTACATTTGACTTTTGAGATGGAGGAGTCTAGTTCATGAGTTGTAATGAACCTATATGTTATGCAATGAAAGGCATTGGCATGTTCCCAAAATCTAGCTTTAAGTTGGTTCCCACCTAACAGGGAACATTCCAACAACTTTGGCTAACATTATTTAAAGGTTTGGGGGGAAAAAAATTATATAAAACGTTAATGGAACATCCTTATAACGTTATTAACCTTAAAAAACGTTCTACTAATGTTAAGAAAACTGGACATTTTCATGTTCCCACAACCAAATACTAACGTTAGGAAAACGTTCTTAGAACATAAAATTGTTAGCTGGGTTTACAGTCAGCACATCACTAACTGAATCCACTGAGAAAGAATGGATACAATTTTAGTGTGTGGCTATTGCTTTGCTGTGTGTGTTTTTTTTTTAATGTAGTGGTCTAGATGTATATCACAAGACTTACACTGAACATTATCACCTGGGAGGAAATCTTGGGTTCTCCAGTATCTAACAATCCCATAACACACATGTACAGCTGGTTAGATACTATGCTGTATCTAAGATTTTATAAAACAAAATATTCAACAATTGTAATAATTTCCAATTGTGAAAATGCTAATATAATGGAAACTATTTAAATTGATTCTTTAAGCCAGCCTTTCACATGCCTACCAAGGTTGAGGGTAATGGTTGTTTTTGAGGTCACAGTTGCTATCATACAATTGCGAAAACTGTCAAAGGTGTGCAAGGATCGGCAACGAAGAGCACTAAGAGAAAGCACATACATTTACACAATTCATTTTATTTGTATTATATTTTCAATTGAAAAAGTAAATCTAAAAGCAGTATACATTATTATTTATACCTGTTCCTCTTGGTGTCAGTGTTTTACAAGCCAAATGGTCTCTTTATCCCAACTGGATGAAAAAAGGAATAAATCACTTAATGTAGGAAACTGATTATAAAAAAAAAAAAAACATTCAGATTTAAATTTAACTGTAGTTGCTCACCACACTAGAGGAAAAGATGCCTCAGTGTCATCAAAGAGCTTTATTTATAGCCTCTGTCCTTTGCATCCATCAGCTTTTGTAAATTATTTCTCCTACCTTTTTTGCTACCCTAATTTTGGATAGCAAAATCGTAATAATTGCAAAGGATGCAGTTATTGTATAAAACAAACCACTGGAGTTGCCAGTTTGAATCCAGGATGTGCTGAGTGACTCCAGCCAGGTCTCCAAAGCAACCAAATTGGCCGGGTTGCTAGGGAGGGTAGAGTCAAATGGGATAACCTCCTTGTGGTTGCGATTAGGGTTTTTTTTCCTCAATAGGGTGCTTGGAAATTTGTGCATGGATCACGGAGAGTAGCACGAGCCTCCACATGCGGAGTCTCCATTTTGTCATGCACAACAACCCACGTGATAAAATGCATGGATTGTCGGTCTCAGAAGCGGAGGCAACTTAAATTTGTCCTCCGCCCCCCGGATTGAGGTGAGTAATCACGCCACCATGAGGACCTACTAAGTAGTGGGAATTGGGCACTCTAAATTGAGGAGAAAAGGGGATAAAATAAAATGTAAAAAAATAATTGCAAAAGGATATGTCAAGCAGCATTTAAAAAAAAAAAAAAAAAAAAAAGCTGCCAGAATATCTGTTGAATCTTAACTTATTGCACAGCTGCCTGAATGTTAATAATGCTTCCATCCAGTCTGTCCATTTGCAGTATTGTCTTCCAATAAATAGAAGTCCTTCAGGTCTTTGACTAGCATGTGGATTGACGGCATAATCCTGGCTTCTGTTTCTAAATCTGAGCATATCTTGATAGCTGAGTGTGCCTCTGATACCAACAACCTGTAATTACTTAGATACAATATTTATATCACTTACAATTTATATCACTCCACTCAGACAGGGGCACCCTGAGTTTAGGAAAAGATAGATAGCAGATTCTTTTAGTTCAGATTAGATATAAATCTTTCTTTTATTTTATTGTTTTATATACACAGTGCAGGCATTGGCGGATCATGGGTACACTAAGATCTGCATTTGAGACTAAAATTAAGGAAAAGAAATTAAATAATGATTTGGATAAAAGTCTTAATACCGGCTCTCCTGATTTGTATGCTATTTATTTATTTTTATATAACTTATTCTCAATGTCTGTATTACTTTTAATTCTTATTTCTTGTTCTTTATTATTACTTTTTTTGATGTATCTTGTATTTTCTTTCAAATGTATATGTAAAGCACTTTGAATTGACATTGTGTATGAAATGTGCTATATAAATAAACTTACCTTGCCTTACAAAGATGACAACAGAGGAACATTTCTTGGCTTAAAAGTGCGCTCAGTAATTATTTCCTCAATGTAATAGTATTACTCCTGAAGAAATAAAAAATAATTTTGAAATGTGAAATTTGGCCCCACGCCAAATGTTAAAATGTAAAACAAGAATTATGTGCAGTGCAGATCAACTGAGATGACAAGCTCTGGTAATTGAAGAACATGTTCCGGTCATGTATCCCTTACACAACTTCAAGTTCACAGTTTAACCATGCCCACTGGGTGTCAGTGCAGACAAACTACAGTATATACAAGGTTAATGTTTGACAAGCATATTTTAATCAGTGCCTGTGGAAATTATTTGTCATTTAATTAAATGGTAATTAGTTATTTTCATAGAAGAATACATTATTAATGTTATGAAAATCTAAACTCAATGTTTATATCACACTCTTAAGGAACCAGTTTAGGGGTGTAGTTATGCACAGCAGGAAACAAAATGATAGCTATGCTTTGTTGTCATTTATAGGGAAATCGCTTATAATAATTCCTTATATCTATATAGCCTATACAATGTATATATATATACATTGTATAGGGAGAATATCCTCAACCACCATCAGTGTGCAGCATCCACCTGGATGATGTAACGGCAGCCATTGTGTGCCAGAATGCCCACCACAAACAAGCTATTGGTGGAGAGGGGAGTGATGTAGCCAATTCAGGGATGGGTATTATTTGGAGGCCATGATATATAAGGGCCGATGGGGGGATTTTTAATGACCACAGAGACTCAGCACCTCAGTTTAACATCTCACCTGAAAGACGGTGCTTTTTTATAGTATAGTGCACTATACTTGGGCATTAGGACACACATAGACCACAGGGTGAGCAACCCCTGCTGGCCTCCCTAATACCACTTCCAGCTGCAAACATAGTTTTCCCCAGGAGGTCTCCCATCCAGGTACTGGCCAGGCTCAACCCTGTCTAAATTAATTGGGCAACCAGGCAAGAGCAGCAGAGTGATATGGCTGCTGACAACGATGCTTAAACATTCCGCTGAATTCTCTTAATAGATTTGGAGACACGCAAATATATATATATATATATATATATATATATATATATATATATATATATATATATATATATATATATATATATATATTCTTTTTTTGTGATTTTCTCCCTTTATCTCCCCAATTTGGAACGGCCAATTGCCAAAGCGCTCGAAGTCCTTGTGGTGGTGTAAGTGCCTCAATCTGGGTGGCGGAGGACAAATCTCAGTTGCCTCCATGTCTGAGACTGTCAATCTGTGCATTTTATCACATGGCTTGTTGAACGAGTTACTGGGGAGATGTAGCACATGTGGAGGCCCACGCTATTCTCCATGGCATCCACACACAACTCACCATGTGCCCCACCGGGAGTGAGAACCACATTATAGCGACCACGAGGAGGTTGTGACTTTACACTCCCTAGCAACCTGGACAATTTGGTTGCTTAGGAGACCAGACTGGAATCACTCAGCACGCCCTGGATTTGAACTCGCGACTCCAGGGGTGGTAGTCAACGTCTCTACTCGCTGAGTTACCCAGGCCCCCTAAACACACAATTTTTTTTTTTTTTTAATGCTTTATATATTTAGATATAAACTATAGAAGCTGTGAAATAATGTATTCACGTTCTATAACT
Organism: Moxostoma hubbsi; assembly: GCA_032164185.1. NCBI lineage: Eukaryota > Metazoa > Chordata > Actinopteri > Cypriniformes > Catostomidae > Moxostoma > Moxostoma hubbsi. Next base: position 17,046,253 of record JAVLUX010000039.1, read on the forward strand.
AATGTAAATAAATGGAGAACAGGACATTTTTGATTAACAGAAAAGGAATGATTTGATATGAAATGTACTGCAAATAAATTTACTGTTACAATAATACATGGTTTGTCTGTATTCTTCAAGTGATTTCTGTAATTAAAACTTTATAAATGTTTAATAAGTAAAATTAAAATATTCTGAATTTATATTAGCTGTCTAGCTTTAATGGTGTAAAACAAAAACACCATATATACGGTGTTGAATAAATTAAATGTGCACATATTGAAGTGTCATTGGGGACTGAGCCCCCCTAAAATGTAAATCCTATATTCACCTTGCTGCCTAACATCTCTGTTTTCTGTTCCACAGAATAAAGAGCCTCATTTGTTGATAAAACTTGTTGACAGCCATATTCCACCTGGACAATCCAGACACATTTTGTAGCCGCAAATACATCCACAATGGCATACAAGGGCTTATTTGTGGGGATCCTCCTGGCTGAGGCTCCCATGTCTTCACCATTGATGATAATGTGCATGTCGGCATAGCCTTGCCCCTTAGGTTCAAAGACAACCCCTATGCAAATGCTGTGAGCAGTTGGGGGAAGAGCATTTGTTTTATACAGATCATCCAGGATGTGACTGTACCTCCCGGGTCGACTGCGGTCTACCAGATTGTCGCTGGGTATGCACATATTTTCTATATAAAGATGAGTGTCTGTAAAAAATGTTTTAGGCTTGTTTTCAGCCTCATCACCCACATTTGGCTGTTCTACATCTGCTACCTCTCCTTCTCTAACCCAAATGACTTTATGTGTGGTTTCTTGTTATTTCAAATACCCAGCTGTGCCCCATTTCCACAAGATCGGGCAGAGAGTATTCTGGCTCAGTTTCTAGTGTCTGAGGATCATGGGCAGTTAGTCCAATCCTTAAATGTCCACACCACACCAGCCCAGTTCTTCTCATCAATCTCTGTTTGGAAGATCTCTCCGGGGCTTAAAGAATCTTTACTGAAGCAGATGCCATTTGCAAACTTTCTACTCTAGTGGCCTGAGTTCTTGAGGGGTCTAGTCTCGCATTTGCACAATGAACTGGTGCATGGAGTGAAACTCCATAAACTGACACAAACTGTTGCCATTTTTTCACAGTTTCAACAAGTGGAAATAAAAATAGAGCAGTAACTTTGTAATAAGTGAAACTTGAATGTTTTTCTAGCCTATAAAACAAATATCTAAGGATAAAATCATTCACTCACTCAAAAATTAGAAACCTGAATGTTTGCATTATCCTTACTGTTGAATGTCCTCTTCAGTGGGTATAGTCCTTGTAGAACACATGGTCTTTTCAGACACCTCTGCATGGTACCATTTTATCTTGTTGAAGTTTCTAGTTTTGACCTCCTGCGTTTGTCATTGGCAGTTTATAGACAACAATATATGCTGAGTGAATAATTTTGACTGGGAGGAGTTTTAGCCTCCAAATCAGAACTGTTTAACTGCTCAGTTGGAAACTGTAAAAAGTGGTAAACTGCGATTGTACTTAAAGATCTAATTCTACCTGATCTAACCCCTAAAATTAGTTTTGGTTGTGTGACCTGATGAATTAATTCAGTTTATTCAGTGATGTTACATAATGTATTTGACTTGAATAAAATCTAGTTAATAGATGTTACCACACTGAAAACACTAATAAGTTCACTCTAAACAATTGATTAAGTAAACTCGTTCCCTCAATTGAATTGAGTTATGGCATCTCCAAAACTGGCGTAATTAAGTTAACTTGGTGTTCATTTAGAATGGACTTAACTAATTAAATTAAGGTAACTACATTAAAGTAGACATAATTCAGATTTGCTATTAAAATTGTTTTTACATTTTTGTTTAATGTATTTAGGTCATACAATAACACAGCTTAAATAATTAAGATTATAACAGATTCAAGATCAGACATTACATAAACTTATTCTTCAGAGAAATGCATATATGCCTGTACTTCAGTTTAACATGCATAAGAAGGCCTGAGATTGTAGCAACAGGGTCCAACTTGACCAAAGGAGACACAGATCACACTAATGGTGACATCACTCACATGAAACAACTATATGCTAAAACCTCTATAAATTCTTAATAACAACCATTTAAATGCCCCCTTAAGTTCCATTTGATGAAGGAAACATAATTAAATTATTCAAATGCTATGAATTGTGGGTATTTCCAGTAGCCTCAATAATGTACTCAATTGTTTGAGTTATTAGTCTATGGATTTTTAAGAAAAATAAGTAAAAAAAACTTAGGTATTTGTGAAATGAGCCTAAAACTTGACATTTCAAGTACCCTGATAAAATTCCATCATTGCTGGTCACCAGCATATGTTGTGTTTTGTGTGCTGGTCTGCCAGCATGGTCAACATGAACAACATGAACAACAATTTCTTTGTTTTTATAACCGGTGTTTTTCCAGAGGTTTGACATTTTGAATGATCCATAGTCAATTTTTCTCATTCGTTGTGACAACAAACTTTAAGCTTCATTCTACCCACACCATACACGCGCTACAGCAGCCAGAGCTTATTTTCTCTGTGTACGGATATGACGTGAACACACACGGGCGAATGACGTATATATACAATTTCCCTCGAATCATTATTATTATAGATTTATCAAAGTGTATTTGGGTAAATTAAAGACATGGTTTGGAAGATGGATTGTTGCACTCTCTCATTAACAACATTTTATTTATAACAAAAAAAGTTACACAGTGTAGCTTTAAATAAACTTGACTTTTTTTAGTTCAATCAGCTTAAACCTAATTAAATTCAAATTGATTGCTTAAATTCAACTAAATGATGCATTAATTAAGTTAATTGGTTACTATAGCTCTAGCTACTATGCTATCTAAATTTTAGAGATGCCTTAAACTGTCATTTGAAAATAATTGACCCAACGCATCAACTAATGGCCAGTATCTGATAAGAGACACCTACTGTCGCTCTCATATGACTATATATGGCTGTGAAGTAGACAATGGCATTCAACACTTTACACGCAAATCACAAAGATGGTGACACCCAAACACATAATTAAGTAAAAAGATGAGCTCTGAATTATGGCTAATAACAACATTGTAAAAACAACAACCAACTGCAGAAATTATAGCAGAAAACACTAAAACAATGAAAAATAAGTTCATAACATTGCAACTTGCATAATGTATTCATGCTTTGGTGCATGCTGGGAATCTGAATATGTGAATGTGATGTGTCCTTCTCTTGACTGATATTTTGGAGTTCAGCTGAATAGTTTTTCTAAGTTTGATATCACAAGTTCAGTCAGTTATTTCAACCAGATCAATCCAGTACAGATATTTGAATACTACATTTTATGTTATGATATCAATAAGGCTCAATCAATTAATGGTGAAACAATAGACCTAAAACATTAACTGCAGAATTTATTCATAGCTTCAACTGGGACCCCAGTACAGAGATCTGAGAAGAGAGCTACACAAAGCTTTATAGTGCAATGTAACTGTCCTCTCTTACCCCACCTTCTTAGCACAGTGTGAGAGGGTGAAATATTAGTGCGGAGACAGGCAGCAATGTGGGATTAGAGCTTGCTTTTGAATGGAATGTTTGATTTGATCAAAAATTAACAATAATCTTTTATTTCACTTTGAACTGTTTTGCATTTTTTTTTAATGTCAGATTCAATATAGCAAATTCAGGACATGTTTAGGGTCATGATCAGCATGTTCTGTTAAGTCTTCATGAGGGAGTGTATGTTGGTGCAGAGTTCAGGATTAAAGTGGACTGTAGCCATGCTCTCTATAATCAGATTGAGGAGCTGCTGTTCACCAGATCACATCTGGATGGAGCCTGCGAGGGGGAGGAGTTTCTAAGAGTTAACACAGCTTCAGATGTACGCCTGAAATTGAGTAATAATTCAAAATACGTATCCGGATTTACCGACTGGCACGTGCACATCTGCACAGCCCTAGATGCTTAATGAATGCCACAGTCTCGCGCTATAGCTCTTCACTCAGAACATAAATCATAAAGTCTTATGGCAAGCTATTTTCAGACTCATGACTCATAAAAGACGATTTAAGAAAGGGTCATCAGTCTCGTGTCTGGAAATGATTCACAGATCTGCGACTCATCACTGACACGACCGTACGCAAAAAGATGCCTGAAAGCTGACTGTGGAGATCAGGAGGAGAAAATAGGTGAGTTGATTCTTGTGAAATTGTTTAAAAGTTTCTATACTCTAGATTATACAGGTGTAGTCTATCATTTTACATACTGCGTGAAACAATTTTTCACCGACTGGGTTTCATTCGTGCAACGAATTTAAATGAATATTTCCTTTATCTCGATGTAGTTATACATCACCTGTCTCTGAAAGGTATAATAATCCATCTGAAACAGATTGTGTTGACATCAAAGCCTGCTTCTGATATTTAGCAGTGTCGTTAATGTGCTGGGCTAAAAATGTTAGCTGTCACAGATCAACTGTGTATAGAAATATCATATAATTAACATAAATATAAAGAACATATAAATAACATAGTTAGATAAACATGAAATCGCATTAAAATATATAAAAAATAATAATACTTATTATTAAAAATTTTAAAAGCGTATTTTAATGCAGTTTTCGTATTTACAATAACAACAACAACAACAAAACTTCCTATGGCAATTTTTAAGATAGATCTAATTTGCACTAAATAAATTAAATATTAACTATTCTTAGTAATTTGGTTATTGTTGCTGTCCATCAAGATTGTACTGTCGTTCATCCAAACATAGTTGCACAGAACAGATTATTCAAAACCTTCATAAAAATGCAATTTATACAAAACTGGTACTTGAATACACGTCTTCTATTGTGACCACATTTTCATTTTCTGAGCTCAAAGTCATTTTGATATTTTTTCTGGGGCTTAAAGTAAAAAATGTCATGTGGTGAAGAAAAGGAATGTTGGAATGAGTAGTGCAGAATAATATTTTATTAATATATATATATATATATATATATATATATATATATATATATATATATATATATATATGTATATATATAGAAAAAGTGTTTTAAAATTTGATTTATATTTAAAACTTTGGTCCACCAAATTGTAGTCATGTGGTGTAACCTTGAGAAAACTTCTTAATATTCTTGACTCAAAAATGTCTGATATTGGTAAAAGCCAGTTGAAACCTTGAAATTTTTTTAAAAATGTTTTCTAAATTAAATATTAAGTTTTATACAGTCTCATGTATTCAAGGTACATGACCAACCTTTTACTTGATGGTTACACCACACGATATGTGTCACATTTAAATGTGTTTCTATTCATGTTCTGTGTTCATGTATTTTATTTTGGAAGATAGTTCCTGGTTCACGCCATGTGATTTCCTGTTCCCTCATGTAATCTTGTCATGTGATCCTGTCATGTGTTCATGTGTCTTGTTTTCATTGGTTCATTGTTTAATGAACAGTCTAGCTTGTTAGCAGTCTTTTCATCGGATTAAGTTTATTAGTCTTGTTATCTTGTTTATAGTTCTGTCTGTTCATTGGTTGTCATGTTACCCTTGTCCGTGTATTTAAGCCTTCATGTCTGCCATTGACTTTTGTCAAGTATTGTGTTTTGTGTAATGTATTTAGTCAAGTCAAATTAAGTCAAGTCAAGTCAAGTCTAGATTTTTATGTCTGTTTTGTTTTCACATTGGATTTACGGTTTCTGGATATCACATTATAAATAAACTGCACTTGGGTTCTTCACACGTCTTCGTCTGCCTGTCATTGCATTCTAAGCGAACGTTACAGCATGTTTTGTGTCATTAAATCCATTTTTATTTTTGTAGAAAATGCTATAAATGTTTTTTCAAAAGTTTCTGAATTGAACACAAAGCTTACAGTTCTCATAAATTGTGATAAAAAGTGAGTATTAAACTTGATTTTGAGAAGATTTCTCATTTTTATCATGTTGTACATCCTTATTTGATAGACAGTGACCCTGCAGATATCACTCAACAGGCTTTGAAACCATCATGTTTCATGGTCTGCTCTGTCTGCTTGAGAGAAATGCACACCTAATGCATCCCACTAGAAACCAGATTCTGGTATACGCAAACTGTTTATAGTGATGATTCTATTAGAAGGCAAAGCCTATGCAACATTACACGCTGTTCGACATACAGTCGTCACATGAGGTTTTCAGTAGAATTAGATTAAACTCAAGAGGACCAACATGACACATAGTTTCTGTAGATGTGCCCTTGAACAGTCTGTTTGTTCATTTATTTCATTAGCCTTTTTTGAACGGAGAGAGTTTGCTGGTTGCTTGAGAATTGGTGTTACAGAGTTTCATAATCACAGTAACTAGTCTTGAACTTACATTTAAATGCCTTATTTGACCTAGAAAGATAGTGGAAGCTTTTTGGATTTAATTCAGTCAGTTGACTGGTCTAGAAAATTCCCCTTTTCTCTGACTATATTGATATTGTTGAGTCCCTCACTGTGGTTTCATTTTAAGATATACTTTGTATTACGCTAGGGTGTTGCAGTCCAAATGAAAATGCATTACAATTATTGGATATAACAAAATAAAAATGAGTTCTGTTTGTTTCAAACATTGATTTATTACATCAAGTAGCGGTAGACACAGTCAATGAACAAGAACAATGATCTTTATCCTGAGCAAAAAAAAAAAAAGCCCTTTGGCTTGTTTCAGAGTGGGAAAAAGAATAAAAATTATTTTATGGGCAACACAAATTTTCAGCACTTAAAGGGAAATAGAGAATGCTGAAATGTAACATTATACTGAAAATGCAAATATTCAGCATTATTATTCTCGCACTAGTAGTTTGCCTTCCACAAATACTGTAAAGAATAGGATATTAAAGGTACAAAGTCTTGGTCTTTCTTAAATCCTAATTTAGCAATAGAGTGTCATTGCCTTTTTATGAATTTCCAAATAGGCAGATTGTGATCAGCAAAACCCTGCTTATGCTTTATGTAATATTTACAGACTCCACTATTCAAGGGATTCACTTGTAGGGAGAAAAGTTAGTATGTCATGGCAAAAATTATTTAGTCGATGCTTGTCTAAAGTGAGCATTGTCAATGAAAGGACCTGCATTATAGTCGTAATTCTCTTAAAGGGGCAGTTCACCCAAAATTACTTCTGTCAGCAATTACTGCTGTTCCAAACCCATATGACGTTTTCTTCCGAAGACCACAGACAAGATGTTAGGCAGAATGTTAGCCTCAGTCACCATTCACTTTAATTCCAGCATTTTTTTCCATACAATGAAAGTGAATGGTGACAATACTGCAATACTGCTGAACATCTCAATTTGTGTTTGGAACAATAAAAGGGTGAGCAAATCATTTTGGGTTACACTATTCCTTTAAAACTGCTGATGGAAGTTAAACCAAAATGACTGTTTTCTATATATCTTGGAGGCAAAATAGTTTCATTGTCTTTTTTTTTTTGCTGATTCAAAGATGTTACTTGTGCTACTGCATAAAGATAAATAATGGAGGGGATGACAGGAAATGATGGATTCCCCTGTGAGACCCAGAGGCCAGATCTTCAGCCCCCTCCTTCTCAGGACATGGACAGGAGGGGCGTAGTGATCCAGCTAACGGGCACAGAGGATGAATGGGACAGACTTGATGACAATGACCTCATATTCACCCTGGACTGTGATGGCCAAAAGTCACTCAGCTCCCTCCCAAAGCAAAGGCCGTGTTCAGTGGACATTCAGCCTGAGGATGAGTGGGGCCTTAGCTCACCTGCATTCAAAGTTCCTTTCTCGCCCTCTTCGCCAGGTTCCCTGGGAGAGCCTTTTACCTTGGGCTCTGGCTTCCTCTCACCCACTCACCGCCCCCTGGCCAGCCTAGTGAAGTCGTTGTCAACAGAACTGGAACTGAAAGAGTTTTCTCTGAAGCCCAAGCCACTGCTCAGCCTTGTCAAGTCAATTTCTACAGAGCTTTCCCGCAGTGAGCCGGAAGTGTCTCAATCCAAGTCCGATTCTAAGCTCAATCTGCACCTGTGGACACAGTTCACCCAGCCTAAACGCCGCAATGGTGACTCCCGCACTGCCCCTCCTTCTCCAGTCAACCTGTCCCCAACTGAGCCCAAAGCAAGCTTCTTCAAAATGGAGCTGGTCGACACTCGACGCAAGCTCTCTGAAGCCATGCAGGAACCTCTTAGTATGTTCAGTAAGATCATGGGCGAGGACAGTGTCAGCAGCCCCAAGCATCAACGGAGCACAGGGTCAAAGGACTCACCAAGCTACAAAGGCTTTGGAGTTGGGAAATCTAATACTGACTTGACAGCAAGTGACTCTCCTAAGAGTGCTAGGAGAGCAGAATGTGAGCTTCCAGAGTGCAACTGGACTGTGAGACAACGCAAACAGTGTGTGGAAAAATCTTGGTTTTCCCTTAATCATCATAGTAAACAGGAAGACGTTGAGCCCATGATGGAGTCCATCGCACCAAATATGATCAGAACTGATGAGCAAGGTTTGGCAGAAGATATGAGAGGGCAATATTCCTCACCAGTTCCAGGAGTTGGACTTGTCTGTGTAGCATTTTTATCATACTGCTTCTTTATCTTGCCTTTGTCATCTTATTGGTCTGGCCTGTTCCTCGGTTTAGCATTTGGATTCATGTTGGGGCTTGTACTTATCCGATGGAGCTCCGCCAATCATCAACACAGACTAAAAGGGGCCCACTACAATAGCATTCTCTTTGAGAATATTCAAAGCAAAATGCCCTCTCTCAAGGTGAGTCTGATGCTCATTTTCAGTACATTTTTCAGTGTGAACATATGTCACCACAGAACAGGTGTGATACTTTGTACTTGATTTTTTAACTTGAGCAAAGAACATTGCATACATTAAAGCACTACAGCTACTGGTAATTTAATGGCTAAGAAAAGGAACATCACCCTAGGTAACCGCCTCACAGACTGCTCTTCAACTAAAGCCTGCACTTAAATGTGTCAAAGTCTTTCAGAAATGTATTTTTTCTTACACACTGCAGTGAATTTTAGATTGTCTGAAGTATGCATTTAAAGCGATAGTTCACCCAACAATGAAAATTCTGTCATCATTTACTCACCCTCATGAAGTTCCAACCCCATATGATTTTCTTTCTTCCTTGGAATGAAAAGGATGTTAAACAGAATGACAGTCTCAGTCAGCATTCACTTGCAACGTCAGACATTGCAAGTGAATAGTGACTGAGGCTAACATTCTGCCTATGTCTCCTTTTGTATTCCAAGGAGGGAAAGAATGTCATAGATGTTTGTAACAACATGCGGGTGTGAAAATGATGACAGAATTTTCATTTTTGTGGTGAACTATCACTTTAACATCTTGGTGCTTTTCTGCAAAGCCCCAGAAAGGCCTTTATTGCCACTCTTTTCCATGATTAATTCTGTCTGATGTGTCTGATGCAGAATAAAACACCCACTGCTTGTCACATCCAGCTACAGCTCTTATCCGGATGCCCCACTTCTTTAATTTGTCTGTCTCTGTGCTGAAACTCCTTCACAGTGAGGATACAGCCATGCAGAGACTAGAATAGAATTTGTGAAGTGTTTCTGGGTTTCAGGGCTGGATGAATGAGATGCACACGTATGATCCTGAGACTTACCACCCATCCCTCATACACTCTGTGTATGCCACTTTGGAAGGACCCTATTTGCGGCTTGACTACCCCCGTAAAAACATTCCCCTCTGGGCTACCTTTGATGAGCCCTGCCACGAAAAGACTTTTACTCACTCTCGGGTATTTCGACTCACCGGCAGTAAGGTTTGTACAGCTGATTTTCTATCTGCCCTTCTGTGGCAGTGTGACACTGTTTTGCTCATGGTCTCTAAACCCAACTGAATGAATATTAATGTGGCAGAATGTTGCATAGTTGCCACATAATTCTAATGAATATGTTGCCTTGGTAACAGGTATTTCTTCTGCCATTGGTTTTGGCAAACAAGAGAGTGTGGAACAGGAAGTATCCCATCTGTATAAGTTTGGCAGAAGGCGAAAGGGCCTTGGAGGAGGAGACCGTAGAGACCCAGGGAGTAGAGACACCCACTGACTCAATGATTGAAGACTGCCATCCTGTCACACTCTACCTCTTTGGACGAACAGGACGGGAGAAAGAGGAGTGGTTCCATCGACTTCTTTCTGTGTCCATTCACAATGAAGAGGACCATTGTGAATCCATATTTGTTGGTAAAGTTTAAATCAGTTACAGTATGATGAAATAATCAACTGAACCTACATGCAAGTAATTTAAAGGGACAGTTCACCCAAATTAAAAAAATAATGTAATTATTTCTCATTCTTATTTTGCTCCAAACCTGTATACTGTAAATTTTTCCATGGCACTTGAAAAGAGAAATTTCATGTTCCTATTTTTCATGCAATGACATTTTACTTTTAGGTCTCTCAAGCTCAATCTAAAATTTAGCCTTATGACATTTGTGTTACATTACAAGTTGTATTTTTAGTTACTGATTTAGTGTAAGTGTCTTCAACAGTGGGTCCACCAATTATTGATTGATCCTAAACAAATTAATTGTAAAAAAAAATAGTGAAAAAATAAAATTAAATAAAAACAAAGCTGAACTGAAGAAGCTGACGTTCACACATTAAAATGTATTACAGTAAGTAAAATTAAATGCACAATAACAGTACTGAATATTTAAATGGATTTGCAATGTAATCATACCAGAAAAGTATGTGAATACATTAATGCGGATCTCCCTAACGGGGTCCCTGCTCTCTCTCTCTCTCTCTCTCTCTCTCTCTCTCTCTCTCTCTCTCTCTCTCTCTCTCTTCTCTCTCTCTCTCTCTCTCTCTCTCTCTCTCTCTCTCTCTCTCTCTCTCTCTCTCTCTCTCTGTCCACCAAGGGGTCCTTGACCTGAAAACGTTGAAGTTAGTGAGTTGAACTTAAGAACCGGATCAGTCCAAATTGTCCTTTGAAGTAAATGTTTTTCAATGAACCAGCCAATCTGGCAGAGACACAAAAACCCGGAAGTTGAAAGGGGGACGACATGTAGAAATAGGGTAGATCCTCAAAAACCTGTAATTGCAGCCCTGCAGTCTGGTTCATGATTCAGATTGACCTGGTTAACTCGCTGAATGATTCAGTCATAATGGTCACTTTTGGAGCTTGACAGATGTGGTTAGTATGAACTGTCATTATCCTGAATGGGACAAAAACTACATATTTTTCAGAATTGTCCTCGTATGTGCATCAGGAAAAAAACAACAGCATACAGGTAGAGCGATATGACAGTGAGAAATTAATGACAGAATTTTCAAAAAAGTTTTTCTGTGTGTTATGTTACTTTGTGTTTATGAATAGTTCTAATAAAGGTAAACAAAAAAAAAAAAAAAAGCGCTATAGTCTCTTACCGAAGCTGCTCTTTCTACACAGTGTCATAAAAATCCCTAGACTGATTATTTCTTTTGCTATATAGACAAGTCTGCATTGCATGAGGAGAACCCTTTGGGTCTGTCACATGGTGATGAAGTCTCAAGCAGAGAGAGCACTGAGGATGTGTTCCATAGTGACCTGGTTGACAGAGTAAAAGAGATAATTTTACCAGACTATACTTCTTACATGACCAATCTCATCTTCTCAGCACATAACAGTCCTATAGCAAGCCCTTGTCACAGCAGCACCCAGGGTAGTCTCACTGACAAAGAGCAGGTAAGGCTCAAATAAAGAGATGTATTCCTTGTTGTTTCTATCCTTGAGCATGTAGTTATTTGCATTGTACACCTAGATGAGGTTAACATGAGACTTTAATAACTACCATCTTTCTTATCTTTTGAAGTCTTAAAGTGCCACCTACTAGGCAGTGAGAGTGCCTTCCATTGGCATCTGATGAGAAAATTATAATGTTCCTAAATTACTCCAAAGATTTCTTTCTTCCATCCTCTTATTAAGCAGAACTTTTGTTGCTATGAGGATGAAACAAAGCCTGTCTGGTTGAATGCACTGATTGGCCGGATCTTTTGGGACTTTCTTCATGAGAAGTACTGGGCTGATCAAGTCCAACAAAAGATACAACGAAAGCTAAGCAAAATCCGGGTAAGAGAACAGGGAGTAGAGGGTTTTTACAGGATAACATGTGAGAATCAGAATTTTCTTTAAAGGGGCTGAAAGCCAGGGATTTTCAAACCATTTGATGCCAAGGACCCCCAGATATGATGTTCCCCTTGTGAAGAACCTCATTACCAAAAGAGACCCATTTATAAGACCCATTTTTACTGTGTGAGAAAAATAGTATGCAAAATATTATAAAGATAATGTGGTGGTGCAGCGGTTAGCACTGTTGCCTCACAGCAAGAAGGTCGTGGGTTCAAACCCCGGTTGCCCTGGCCTTTCTGTGTGGAGTTTGCATGTTCTCTCCGTGTCTGCGTGGGTTCTCTCTGGGTGCTCTGGCTTCCTCCCACCATCCAAAGACATGCAGGCTAGGTTAATTGATGTCTCCAAAAAAATTGCCCTAGGTGTGGATGTGATTGTGAGTGTTGTTTGTCTCTGTGTGTCCCTGTGATGGACTGGCGACCTGTCCAGGGTGTACCCCGCCTTTCGCCCAATGTTAGCTGGGATAGGCTCCAGCCCCCCGCGACCCTGTACACGGGATAAGCGGTTGTTGATGGATGGATATATATATATTATCTTTGTATTATGTTTTTTCTACCCATTATTATGGTAATGTTAAATGTATAAACCTGAAGATGAACATTGTCAATTGAATTCAGATTTATTTGTATTACACGTTTAATAATAAATATTGTCCCATAGCAACTTTACAGAGAATTGACTTAAAGTTCCCAGTGAGAAAGCTAATGACAAGTGGTAAGCACAAACTACAGTATGGCTTTCAATAGATTAAAATAATCACAATTAATAGCATAATTTCTGACCTGCCTTTAAAAAGCAACAAGTTAAATTCAATAAATGTTAAATTTTTTAATGCATTTGACACGTTTTTTTTCCCTAAATTTTGTGCTGACCACTAGCAGTTTGGAAACCCCTCCTATAAGCGATCTTTTAGAGAATGGTGCTAAAAAATATCCCGATTACTCAGAGTGGTGCAGTTGAAGCAGATTGTTTAAGTCAAACATATTCAGCTTCATAAGCAATTGTCAGTTGTTAGTTTGCTGTGCAAGAACGCTACTTTTCTTCTGTTGCATTTGACAACTTTTGAGAACTTTCAAATTTTTATATTTGGCAACACTGAGTTAATGCGCTGCTGCTCTCCTGCACTGATTACAACAGGTCTCAATGGTATCTTTGTAGTGTGGAGTTTTGAGGGGGCATTTTTAATACAGTGGCTAACATTGCCTACATCACCTTTAAAATGTGTTATAAGAAGTATTGTTTTCACAGAGAAAACAGTACTGACCTCATTCTTTACTCTGCAATTTTTTTTTTAAATAAATAAAAAATAATAATAATAAAAAAGGATTGTTAAAGGTGCACTCAGTAACTTTTTTCAGTTTCAGATGCCATTGTAGAAATGTAGTATTCACAGTCAGCCATGATTCATTTAATCAATGAGTGAAAGTGTCAAATAACAGGACAGTTACTGAGATTAAGTGAGTAATATTTGGCTGGTCATGTGATTCTAACATGGCAGCCCCCATGTGCGGACACTCTCCATGTAGAATAAAAACAGCTTTTACAAAGTTACTGATATGACTGGAGTCATATTGATTTCCTACATATATTGCCAAATTACAATTCATGTCTTTGGGAGTTAAGCATTTTTATTGAGAAAATAATTACTGAGTGCACCTTTAATGTTTCCAACCTGTGCACATGTATCTCTGTGTTTACCCTCTTTTATTACAGTTGCCTTACTTCATGGATGAGCTAACCCTCACTGAACTGGCCATGGGCTCCAGCATGCCCCAGATAACAAGCACGTCCCTGCCACAGGTCAACAGCAGAGGTGAGCGAGATGGGCTGCTAAGAGCCTCTAATAAAAGAACATATTAGATAATTCATCCATCAGGACTGCTTCAGCGTATGTGTTATTATGTTCCTGCACTGAGCACTAGATGAGATGTTTTTATCCTGATGCAATCTCAGGGAGCAAAGGAGCGCATAACATCATGTCACAGTCCTCGGCGAATAGCAGTGCGTCTGTGAGCATCTGTGCATGTGTCTGTTTGCGCACTCAGTTGTATGGTGAAATGCTCACTGTGAAGTATATGGAGGATGTATTATCCCCATAAGAAGTGGAGGTTACTGTTGTGAGGGGCACAGAGTACATCTTTTACGCTCTGCCTTATGAGTTAGGTAATACTGTATTATTATGGCATTCAACTGAGTCTGGCCTCCTCACTCCAGTCTCATCGCATTTATTGATTTATAATGTGCGCATGTAGACATGTGGGTGTTTTATTATTGCGGTATAAATGTTTTTCATTTGTGTCATCCATGAACAGATTATATCCCTGTAATCTTGACCCTGACATGCAGATCAAGCTCATAGTGGCAGTACTGGAAGTCTTAAATTCTTTTACAAATTTACTTTCAGTCCCTTACAGCATATTAGTCAGTATTAGAATAGCAATTGATTAAATGTCAGACCTTATACAGTAGATATTTTGTTATAAACATACAGTATTTGTTTCAATGAATCATGATGAGAAAGTCTCTCTGTGCATTTTTGAATAAGCATTGATCTAAATATTTTATTCATAATATTTGTAATAATTGTTTTGAAAAATGTCATTGTGTCAGACCTGTGGTCTAGTGGTTGGCACTTGTGCTATATACACATTGAACTGTGGTGATCATGTGGGAGATGCATGGGCCACTGTCTTGTTCCATTCACCCATCATTTTCTGTCATCTACAGTATACTTTTACCATTAAAAAGATCATGTAATTGTTTATTCAGATTCATGTTGTTCCAAACCCATATGACTTTCATTTCTCTGTGAATCACAAAAAGAGATGTTGGACAGTATGTTAGTCACCATTCACTTTCAATGTATGGAACAAAAGGTGCAATGTAAGTGAATGGTGACAAATGCTAATATTCTGCCAAACATCTCATTTTTAGTGAAAGAAAGAATGTCATAGGGGTGCCTGGGTAGCTCAGCGAGTATTGACGCTGACTACCACCCCTGGAGTCGTGGGTTTGAATCCAGGGTGTGCTGAGTGATGCCAGCCAGGTCTCCTAAGTAACCAAATTGACCTGGTTGCTAGGGTGGGTAGAGTCACATGGGGTAACCTCCTCATGGTCGCTATAATGTGTGGTTTTTGCTCTCGGTGGGGTGTGTGGTGAGTTGAGCGTGGATACCGTGGAGAATAGTATGAAGCCTCCACTTCTAAAGTCTCTGCAGTAATGCGGACAACAAAACACGTGATAAGATGTGCGGATTGACGTCTCAGACGTGGAGGCAACTGAGATTGTTCCTCCGCCACCCAGACTGAGGCAAGTCACTAGACCACCACAAGGACTTAAAGCGCATTGGGAATTGGGCATTCCAAATGGGGGGGAAAAGGGATAAGAAAAAAATAAAGTCATATGGGTTTGGAACAACATATGCTTGAGTAATGACAGATTTTTAATTTGTGGTTGAACTATCTCTTTAAAAAATTCACAAAAAAGAAGACGATAAATAAAAATGTCTTGGTGTGTCAGGCCTTTGGTTGCATTTAGAGGTGGAGTACACAGGGGTGCTACAGATGACTCTAGAGACCAAAATCAACCTCTCCAAACTTGGGAAGGATGGAGTCCTTGAGACAGACAAAAAGTTGGAGACCAGCAATGTGTTGTGAGTTTGTGTAGCATTAAAGAATTTCTGAATATCTTTATCCAGTTTTTCAGATTAATATTTTTATTGGTTTATTCTCAAACATAACACAAAACAAAGCAAAATATACATGCACGAGTCAATCATTATCCCCCTTAACCCCCATTAATTCCCTATCCCCCTCCCAATCCCCAACACCACCACAGCCCCCAACAAACATTCCTGTGGTCCAAGCCTGTATATACACATGTAAAAATGAAGAGAGGTAGAGAGAAAAAAAGGTAATGTATTTGTCCCATTTCTTAATTTACTGTATGTATCTAATCTGCTAAACTGTCTGGATGACATATTTTCGAATGGCACCACCCTGCAATTCAGTGAACCACTCTTGAAATGAGGGAACGTCATTTGACTTCCATCCTCTAAGAATTATTTGTCTGCCAGTCATTACACTAGTTTGGATCCAGCTTTTAGTATATTTGTCACCCACTTCAATAACGGTCCCATCACCCAATATACATAGTCTGGGGCAGAATGAAATTTGAGTATCTAAAACCTCACAGATAAAATTCTGTACTCATAACCAGAATTCTTGAATCTTGGCGCAGAACCACAGACCATGGGATATGTCTCCATCCTCCAACTGACATTGCCAGCAGGTGTGTATTTTAAACAAAGCCTAAACAATCTAGAGGAAGTCCAAAAGAAAATATAGCTGTAAGCAGCGTAGATGGGCCTAAGCACCATGGGTCAATTTCTACCTGTTGGCTTTCGGAAAACAATGCAAGGTGGATACAGGCATTTGACATTATTCTAATGTTGGGCGGAGCTAATAACTATAATTATGAAAGTAGTCCGGCATGATGAGAACTATACAGTACAGTATATATACCAATTTTGGTGACTGTAAGTGAAAATGGGGGTGCTGCTGAGGCCAACTTACATACCCATTTTAAAGGGGGCGCTACAGTGCCCCCCACACGCCCATGTGTGAACTTTTGCCCAGCCCTAATGGCCAACAACTCTGATGTGTGTGCAAAATCGTATAAATTTTAAGCATGCCAAGTCCCTCAAAAATACACAAATATAGGAAGCAAGGAGTAATAACAATTAATGCATTGCTATGGAAACAGTATTTAAGATATCAAATATCCCTTTACAAATTTATATCAGCAGTATCTTGACATTATTCTAAATAATTTTTAAGCAATTCCTATAAACACTAGAGGGATAATTCAAAGTATGTTAAAAGTGCCATACTTCTTGCTGCCAGTTGGTGGCAATATGACCGTGACCCATAATAGCCACATAAATGTGATCAGCCCCATTACAAAACATAAAGCTGAATTTACATCAAAATCATACAATGCACACAGAGATATAATGAACTTCCTGTTTCACATTTTTAGCCATAAATTCATTGCTTTGCCATGGTGACACCATTCAAAATATCAAAAATCTATTCTAAATGTAGCATTTGCAATGCCTTGGCATGATGTTGAACAAATTTCAAGAGTTCACACGTTAATTACCACAAAAGTACAGAAAACCTTGAAAGAATAATAATAATGTATATAGATGCAAGCAGCAATGATGGGCCCAAGCACTACGGTGCCATTACCACCTGGTGGCTCTAGGAAAACAAAGCATGGTGTTTGCATGCATTTGAGAGGGTAAATATAAGAGGACTATTTAAAAGTTACACAAAGTGTAACACTGCTTGTTGCCATTTGGTGGCACTAAGATCGTGACCCACAATAGCCACATCCATGCAATCAGCTCTTATTAACAAACACACAGCACCAATATTTTTTAAATCACACAGTGTATGCAAAAAATATGGAAAAAAATCAAAAATAATTTATTGTTTCGCCATGGCAACACCGTTCAATATATCAACAATCCGTTCACAATTTAGCATATGCAATGTGTTCGCATAAGGTTGCCTAAATTTGGGGACAGTCACATGAATCCCCTAGGAGGAGTATTCAAAATTTCAGGGCCTGCAATTTTCAAAAACTGCACATTCAGTCCAAAATGGCCGACTTCCTGTTGGGCGGAGCTAATGACTAAACTTTTGAAAGTTGTCTGGCTTTATGAGAACAATATATGTAACAAGTTTGGTGACCATAGAAGAAACTGACCACATCACTTTTGTCATATGGTGGCACTACAGAGCTCCCCAGCAACCCATGATATAGACCATAATTCAACATTGATGTAACCATAAAATCCTTAACCCACAGAACACAAAAAATACTCTTCAAACTCGCACAAAAAAAAGTCCCACCTGGTGTCCAACCCCTGGAAATCCGACAGCCCCTGCACACACACGAGACCCTATGTAACACCATTGCTACAAGATTGCTACAAGTCAGATGTTCAAATAAACTCATATAAACAATAAGACAATAAAGGGGAAAAAAGTAGATCGAGAGATAGTGGGAAACCAATCGCATAATAAACCCTCTCAGACTGCATCAGCAAAATGCACGATGTGTAGTCCCACTGATTCAACACTGGCAAAGCCACCCACTCACTCCATTGATTTCATGAAGGCCATAGCTTTTCGTGGGCATGTGAAAGTCTTACATCCATCCTTGGCATCAACTGTCCGTGAGGCCCTCCATGTCAGTTGAGATTTTTGTTAGTGCTGCATAAATGTTCGCAATATCTTGACCTACATCATGAGGCGCACTGTCATTCCCAACCGGACTCCTGCCATCTTGCTCTTGAGAGGCGTCAGACACGTGACTGTAAATGCTTTGTAATGTCCCAACAGGCCGACGATTCTACACTCCCCGTGCAGTTTTACAATCAAAACTAAATAAGTTCTCACAGAGTAATATTGAGTGAAAGGACACTTCAAGCAAATTGTAGTGGAAAATGAGTCTAGGCTGTTTTCACTCGCATAGCGTCGCGTAACTCCCAATTCTTTACCAGTTTTTAATATTTCAGTGCAGCCTATACAATGGTGCCCTAAAAAGATTCCATTTAAAATCTTGAAAGTATTAATTTTGAATTAATTTGTTTATCTGTTTATTAACTTATATTTGTCATACTGTATGGTTATGATGACGTTCTGTGTTCTGCAGCAGCAGGTCCAGGCTCTCTGTGTTAGCTGACAGTGATGAGGAATCTTCAAGTGCAGGATCCTCTGATGAAGAGGAAATTTCAACTGTTGACACTCAAGGAGTTCTGGCAGAGAAGACTGTACCTGATGATAAAGGGTCATTACCATTAACTCCATTCAATTAACAGTTAAAGGAATAATTCACCCAAAAACAAATAATTCTGTCATTAATTATGCACCCTTATATTGCTCATTACCTTCTACCGTGGAACACAAAAGATGCATTTTTGAAGAAGGTCCTGGCCACACTTTTACATATAGACTATTTCAAGGATGTAAACAATAACAAAGGATTTAGAATGCAACTGGCATGGGAGCACTTCCAGTATCATATGGATCCTTAAAATAAGGCTCTAAATTAACATATTTTCTTAAAGAACATCAAACGTTTACCTGAAGTGACTTATACAGACACGTTGTTCATACTGAGTGTCACATGAGAGGCGATGAAATAGTATTGTAGTCACAATTATTTCCTAAGCAGAGAGATCGGAATATTGGATCGCTCCTATTATAATCGCCCACTGTGTCTGTCTCTTGCTCTCCTCGCCACAATGGAAATATGCATCCTTCAGATCTACTGACGTAAACCAGTCTCTGGGATAACTAAATTGAGAGAGCGTTTAGAGTATGAACATTTTGAACTTGTACCTTCTGAGATGTTTGTTGAGGTTCTGCAAATCCAGAATGGGACAGAGACCCCCCCCCCATTTGGATAACAAAATACCTGGAGTAAAAGCCCTGACGGCTGACCTCCTGCTGTAATACCCTTACTGCTCTTTTGCTTATCAAATTGTCTATTTGTTCCTCAGAAATCTGAGCTGGAGAAAAACAGGGATCTTCATTATTTGACACTGCGACCCGCACCCTCCTTTTCAACACTCACCTTATGAAAAGGGAACAATGCAGTTGGGATTAACAAGTGCTGCCTGCTCATGTCTGACCCACAGACAGCTAATCCAAAGCAAGTGGGAATCCTTGGATGAGATCATGTATCCACAAGTGAACTGTTGGTAGGGATCTTTTTTCTTCACTCCACCGCTCGGTGAGCTCGCAGATGTTATGAAAGAAACCCAAGCTAAGTACATAGAACCTGCTCACCACAACATGCCACTCAATTCTGTGTTAATCCCCCAAACTCTCCTTAGTGTGACAAGACCAGCTGATCTGCCACACCACCACAACGTGCAAGAGATATAGCCGCTTTAAACTCACAGATAAACTTAAACCGGCTTAACATTCTGATTTACACCACCAGGAGCAGAATAGTATCTGCGACGTACCTGAACAGCCTGTCTAACAAACTGTTTAGCGACCTCTTCTTGCGGTCCTAGGGCAGTGACTTATGTAATGGAGGTGGGGCTCACTTATCACTGCTGTGATTGGTTTGTCAATTGATAGACATGGTGTCATTGTTTCTTCCAGGATCGAACACGCCTGAGACGATTACCTTAGTGAGATACCGAACGAATGTTGCCATAAAAGTAAAAGTAACATAGAAATGGTCCATGTGACTATCTAGTCGATATGACCACTATTATGATATTGTGCTTGGAAATACATATGGGTGAGTAAATAATGACAGAACATTCATTTTTGGATTAACTATTCCTCCAATTTTGTGATGTTGCAACTCCTTATCCATACATGTGTCAGAAATGCTTTAATTTTGTAATTGAAGCTAAAGATGTTGTCAAGTCAAGATGTTGTCAAGTTGTAAATTGGCATGTAATCTTCTATAATGTGCTTAACACACTTTGTCCTTTTTTGTTCTTTGACAATAAATGCAGCTCAAAATAAATCAAGGCCTCCTGATGAAAAATTTGCATTGCTTCCCACAGAGTTGCGGCTGGCAGCAGCACTAGTAGGCGGATTTTGAGATTTGTTGACAAAATTGCCAAGTCGAAGTACTTCCAGAAGGCCACAGAAAATGAATACATTAAAAAGAAGATTGAAGAAATGTCCAAGACCCCTCTGTTGCTTGCTGTGGAAGTTCAAGAGCTCTCAGGAACACTTGCTGTCAACATTCCACCTCCCCCGACTGACAGAATATGGTACGAGCAATTCTCACACAACTGAACACTGTTAATGTTGCATTAGGAACTGAAGCTTCGCCTAAGCTCACAGGATCATTATCATTACCTTATCTTTTGGTATCATTCACTCTGTGATTGAGTGTTTAACCTAAGCATGTAATTAAATTTCAATTGGAGGTTTAAGTATTACGACGCAAGTTTTCAGTGATAATTTGTCTGTCTATACAATATGTGAAAACAGCCACTGATGTTCAATGTACAGCTATGAGGAGCAGGACTTTGAACCAATGAGATTTCACAGTGCAGGGCTACACACTACAAAAAAGAATTTTCTTCATCTGTAGTTTTGTCTGTTTTCCAATAAAAATATCTAAACATCCTTAAAACAAGATAAATGAAGCAATTTTTTTTTTTTAAGTTCACTTTTATTACCCCACTGGAATTTTTTTGTATGGCTTTCTGTTTTAGGTATAAACCTCACAAAGTGTTTGTTACATTAATGTTTAAAACAAGAAAAAAAAAAATTAGCAATGGGGCAGAAAAAATTAAATAATCTTAATCCAATATTTATTCTCTGAAAACATGTCATAAATATACAATTTTGCTTCTCAATAAATATATCTTGTTTTCATTTTTTTTTTTCTGGATATAAATACTAATACTGAATGATATTTTTTGCAGTGTAGCTTTACACCACAGAAATAGAAACCAAGTAACAATATGCGCTGTCACGGCTAATGACAAAACCAATGATTTACATAAGAGAGGTTTTATCGCTTGTCACTTTATCTTGTCTGGTTAGCATTTTATTATGAGAGACGTTGCTGCTTCATGATAAAGGACAAGTTCTCAAATTGCTATGTCTTAAACCTAATGTTACTTTTTATAGCTTTGCTCATAAAGTATCTGTATCCTAAAGATACTGTAATTATTACATTTTAATACCACACATTAAAATTTCCTTTCACCTGACAGACATCCCAGAAACAGGTGTCCTGAGAAATCATACTTGTTTTAGTGACAGCCCTAGGCTCTGACAGTGGAGCAACCTGCACTTTTTAAGCCACTAAGAAAACTAATTGGTGTGAAATGCGGTCTCCCTGTGAATCATTTCACTCTTCATTTCTTGTTGGCTTATATTGGGTTTGTGATATGGCGTTTTGGAGAGAGGCTGTGTGGTTAAAGGTATAGTTAAACCAAAAATGTCCCAGATGTGTATGAATTTCTTTATTCTGCAGAACACAAATTAAGTTTTTTATCTCAGCTCTGTAGGTCCATACAATGCAAGTAAATGGGTACCAACATTTTAAAGCACAAAATGCATATAAAGGTAACATAAAAATAATCCATATGATTCCAGTAGTTTAATACATGTCTTATGAAGAAATATAACAGGTGTGGGTAAGAAACAGATCAATATCCTGTAAATGTCCTAATATTCTAGGTCAATGTTATTTTTTGCTATCAATCTCCACTTTCACTTTCTTCTTCTTTTATTTATGGTGATTCACATTCTTCCACCTACTGAGCAGGGAGGAGAATTTATAGTAAAAAAGTACTTAAATGTTGATCTGTTTCTCACTTACAC
This sequence comes from Moxostoma hubbsi, assembly GCA_032164185.1. Taxonomy (NCBI): domain Eukaryota; kingdom Metazoa; phylum Chordata; class Actinopteri; order Cypriniformes; family Catostomidae; genus Moxostoma; species Moxostoma hubbsi. The sequence continues at coordinate 17,068,795 of JAVLUX010000039.1, forward strand.
CTATCATATCGCTTTTGACAAACAAATGGAGTTGTATGGATTACTTTTATTCTGCCTTTATGTGCTTTTTGAAGCTTCACATTTTTGGTACCCATTCACTTGTATTGTGAGAACCTTGAGAGATGAAATATTCTTCTAAAAAATGTTGTTTGTGTTCAGCAGAAGAAAGAAAGTTATACACGTCTAGGTTGGCATGAAGGTGAGCAAATGATGAAAGAATCAAAACATTTCTGTGAACTATCCCTTCAAGTAAACAAATTAGCTGAAATCGCTTACAACACCTTTAATTGTACTGACTCTATAGCATTAATATTTTCATAAACCCCAGACTCAAAAGTGTTTTGTGGGTTCTCTTAGGTACAGTTTCTGTTTGCCCCCGAAACTTGATCTAAGAGTCAGACCCAAACTGGGAGAGCGAGAAGTGACTTTCTGTCATGTAACGGAGTGGATTGAAAAGAAGCTGCAGGATGAGTTTCAGGTCAATTTCTATGGTTTTGTGATATTCAGCAATATTTGAACTTAAAGCTATGACTTCTTTAAGATATGTAATGTATTTAACTATAGATTGGTAAACAATAACAATATATTAATCAAATTGCAGCTGTTTATTTTTATTGAAATAATTTATTCTGTTCAATGTCTTAATAACAATGAAATAACATTACATTTTATTGTATTTTTCTAGAAAGTATTAGTTTTGCCCAATATGGACGACATATACCTGCCACTAATGCACTCTGGGATGGACCAACCAGCTTCTTCTGTGGCATCCACTGACAGGTGTGATCTGGAACACACTGCAGAATTACAGTAGTGCCCCCTTGTGGACAGACATGAAAATGCATCTCATTTACTTAACTCTCTTTAAAACCAGAATCAGAATGAGCTTTATTGCCAAGTGTTCTCACCTACACAAGGAATTATTTTGGTGATAAGAGAACCAGGTGCACACAAAACATTATAGTGATACAGAATATGTAGAGTATAAATAGACATGCAAATATTAGGACATATAACAGAAGTAGGGGTATGTACCGTTATTGAATTAAATATGGGAATTTCCATATGTACATGAGATATGTGTTAACATTATTGCACTATGGGGGGAGTCATGAGGCCGTTTATTCGTTCATGAGGAAAACTGTTCTTGTGCCTGGATGTCCTGGCACTCAGTGCTCTGTAGCGCCAGCCAGAGGGCAACAGTTCAAAGAAGGACTGGGCAGGGTGTGTGGGGTCCAGAGTGATTCTACCTGCATGTTTCCTCAGTATGGAGATGTACAGGTCTTGGAGGGTGGGCAGGGGGTTGCACTAATAATCCTCTCAGCAGTCCTGACTGTCCGTGATACTTTCCTTCTGTCTGATCTGGTGGCTGAACCAAACCAGACAGTTATAGATGAACACTGGACAGAGTCAATGACGGCATATTAGAACTATGTCAGCAGCTCCTGCAGCAGGCAGGTTGAACTTCCTCAGCTGGTGAAAGAAGTACAACCTCTGCTGAGCCTTCTTGACAATGGAGTCTATGTGGGTGTCCCACTTCAGGTACTGAGAGATGGTAGAGCCCAGGAACCTAAATGACTCCACTGCTGCCACAGTGCTGTTCAGGATGGTGAGGTCACGGTTGAGGCCAATGACCGTGGTGTCGTCTGCAAACTTCAGAAGCTTGACAGTGGGAAATTTGTAGTGCAGTAATTTGTGTACAGGGAGAAGAAGAAAAAAATCCTCTAGTATCAAAGGAAGTTAGATTCAGCTTTATTTAACTATTACTGTACAGAGCAAGGTGTCAGTAACCTCCAAACATGTTCTCTCATACATAATTGAGTTTATTAGACAGATCCCAATACATTCCCCTTTCTTGGCATCTTAAAGGAATAGTTTACTTTATGCTGTCTAAAACTATGACTTTGCTTCTTCTGTGGATCACAAACTCATTTTTCAAGGAGGTAGATGTGTTTAAGTTTAAGTGAAAGTTGAAGATCCACAATAGTGTAGATTAAAAAAAAATTAAAAATAATCACTGACTTAAATACAGCTGGTTACAGTACATAAACATTGCAGATGTTTTTGTTTTACAAATAAATAATTAAAATAAACAAATTTTATATATATATATGTAGGAAAGATGTAAAATGTTTCTCCCAGCCTTAGGGGGGAGTTGTGTTCCATGAGTGTTTCACTGTGTGAGTGAGCCCTTCTTCACATGGGTGGAGCTGTTGTTTAATTTAGTTTTATTTTCCTTGTGAAAAGGTAAGGAGGGGTTTCACTGTTTCTCTGTTACATCTATTTAATTTCTTTAATTATATTGGCCATCCATGTTATTTGAAGAAATATATTGCTGTTAAAGATGTTAACTAGCATATATGTGCAGTTATTTGTGATGGATGGTTTTATATTTCTGATATTATTTCATGGGTTGTAAATTCCATGTGGTGGGGTATATTTTTCTTTATATGGTAGTGTTTTAACATTTATCTGAGTATTTGGGGTTTTATTCATTGTATTTTGGATGCATGTGACATTTAACATTAATTGTCATATGCAGAAAGTTGTTTTGTCCAGTCTTTGAGAACCCCTGTGATTTAAAGTTTAATATAACTGCAGCTAAAACTATATTGTTTTGTTTTATAATTTTGTATGCATTTTTATTTTTGATATTGGTAACTAAGAGTTTTATTTTCCTTGTGAAAAGATAAAGAGCCCATAATAAAGCTTCATTTCTGTGACGACCACGATATTTGTGTCCTCCTCATTCAACCATCACCCCAACACAACGCAGAGACATATGGGGGAGCACACAGACGAAAAGGGTTACATCTTTGGTGCCGTGACCCGGATACTTGGTTTCTACGTCAACAGAAGCAATCTGACAAATAAGATGTGTGAGTAGAGTGAAAAAAAAAAATATTTCACCTACTTTCTTTTGTCTTAAAGTGACAGGGTTAAATACCGTATATTGTTGGACTGAACTGAGTTTTGCTTAAAAAAATTCTGTCTCTGAACTTTTGATATTGTGCTATAAGAGTGTTAATTTGTTGATTTGAGTAACATTTGTGAATTGCTGTGTTTTGTGAAACAATATCTGTTTTTTTTTGTGCATTCGGGTGAATTTAAATCTCTTGAAGTGGGTCATTTTTTTTTTTTTTTTTTTTTTTTTTTTTCCCCATTTACCTTCATTTATGATTATTTGCTTTGTGATTACAGCAAACATAAGATATATACAACACATTCACTAACAGCATTAATTTACACTTTACTACATTTTTCATATTTTTACATTTTCAAACACTACACACAGTGTATTGCAAACTACACACACATTTTGTATTGCACAGATGAGAAAATGGAAAGAAGTGGAATAGAAATGCAGGAGCTCCATGAAACCACCCCTCATCGACCACCTCCTCGTCCCCAAGTACCGCTAAGGCAGCCCTTCCAGGCCACCCCATGGTTACCAGTAAAGCAGGACAAAGTCCAACAGTATGAAATAAGCATGCCCGTCGATGTGAGTATTGAAACTGTATCCCAGCTAAATGATAACCCCCAACAATCTGTCAGGCCAAAGACAAGGCAGCTAGATGCACATACAGAGAATGTGCCCACCTCGGCAGTAAGCTGGCACCAGTTGGGCACCTGCCCCAGCGCTTTTATGCAACATCAGCCCTCAGCTCATGCCCAAGGCCCAGATAACCCATTCTATGGACTTCCAACCACCATGCCCATGTCTTCAGTTAGCCCACATCCATCTAATGTGCTGACTGTTTTGTCTCAACATAACATGCATGACAATGTCACTACCATTCAGGCTCCACCAAACGTGGACAACAGAATGCTAACTGACATGTCCCCTTCTCCAAATGACCCATACCTACCCCCAGCGTTGACTGTGCTGCCTAAAACATACATTTCTACTTATCCAGGTATGATCCATGCACCCAGTATGTACACTTCGCCATATGGCCTGCACTCTCATGCTGCAATGGCTGTTTCACCCCGAACCAACTTGCCGGGTCATCCAACGGCCTCTCAGGTTCCTCCATCCTTCTGTTATGGTGGGCCAAATGTCATGTACTCAAAACCACCTGATACACTCCAGCCCCCTGCACCTCCTGTCTTGTCTGGATCCAACTTTTTGCAGAAAACAGATTCCGTTCAAACACACAGAAGTTCCAATGATCGACAGCGCACCTTACATTCGCAATGTGCCGTTGTGTCGTCCTCCTCACCTCCTGTGTATGCTCCTATGACAGTGCCGGTGTCTCATGGTTCACATATGTATGCACAACAACCCATTTCAGTGCATAGACCTCAGACTGCACCTCCGCATGTGGCTCATCACCAAGATGCATACATCCCTGCCTCTGGAATGACCACGGCACAGCCCAGCTTTACACAGACACATCAAGTTCGAAATGTGCAAGTGTTCAGCGGTGGTCCCGATTGCAGGATACTTATTGAAGACTGGATAAGAGATATGCAGTACCTCCTTGATGCTGGGGGAATGCCCGAAAATCTGTCCTTTGCTACTGTAGTGCGACATTTGAGTGGTGAAGCCAGGAGGCTAGTTCTGAATCTCCCTTCTAATGAGCAGACTGCCGGCAGAGCTTTTGAAGAACTAAGAGCTGAGTATAGTGATATGCAGACATCCCTGGACCCATTAGCTGATTTCTATGAGAGATACCAGCGCCCTGGTGAATCAGCGTGTTCATATGCCATTGCTCTGGAGGCCACTTTACGTTCAGTGGAAGATACTCAGTATGGAGGCCAGCCTTTTCCAGACCGGGACGGCAAACTGACTCGTCAATTCATGAGAGGATTGAGTGATGAAGAGGTTTTTCACAGGATAGCACCGATGAAGCCTAGACTTCTACATTTTCGTGAACTTCAAGCAGAACTTCGTAACCTTGCTCGGGAGACAAAGAAGTTTCAGACACAGCCAAAGGCCAAAAAGACGTATGCACAGGCTCAGTTTACGACAGTGAGTGGAAACCTGAGTGGCGAAAAGCCGAGAACAGAAAAAGGAAATAGGCAGTACACAGATCTTACTGAACTCACAGCCATGGTGAAGATACTGGTGAGCAGTCAAGAGGACCAGCTTAACAGATTGACGCAGCTGGAGGCTAAAGTTGGAGCATCACCACAGACTGTGTTTCCTCACTCCCAGAGACCTCAAGAGAGTAGTGACACTGCAGTAAGGGGGGTAGTGTGCTATCGTTGTGGAAAACCGGGACACATTGCACGTCTCTGTCGGACAGTGATGACTGATGAGGCAGCCCAAGCTGAAATTGGAGCAGAGTCCAGGCAGGATTTAAATGCTTAGGGCCTGTGGTTACCGGGGCAACCACAGGCATGCACCAGAGTCCCCAGCAACAGGAAATGGGCAGGTCAAAACCAGCTGATACCCCGCTGGTAGGTCCCTGTAATGAAGGGGTGGTTGGAGTGAATGGAGAACTGTGTAAAGCTCTCATTGACTCTGGCTCTCAAGTTACCACAATTACTGATGAGTTCTGGCGCCGACATCCTGTCCTATGTTTTCAGGAATTGCAGCCATCAGACATCCCCATTGAAGGTGCCGCTGGTCATCCCATATCTTATGTTGGTGTGCTTTGTATCAACCTTAAGTTTTTGGGAAGGGTCTACTCAAATGTTCCTGCTTTTGTTGTCCCTGTGACAGAGTACCGATCCAGTGTTCCATTGCTCATTGGGACTAATGTAATAAGGGTTTCCAGAAATGACCTTCAAGCGTCATATGGCAGAAAATATCTGGCCAAAGTGAAGTTGACCAATCCTGAGTGGCACTCTGCGATGGTTGCTGTGAGTAAAAGTGAACCTGGTGGAGCTACAGGTAAAGTTGGTCAAGTACAGTATGCTGGTCACAGAATAAGGATACCAGCTGGTAAGGAGCAGGATGTTATTGGCAGAGTTATGGGTGGACCGAAGAGAACACACTATACAGTTCTAGTGGAGAGCCAGTCCTCCAAAAGGATTCCAGAAGGCCTTATGGTTGCCAGGCTACTTGCTAATGTTGAAAAAGGTTGTGTTCCCATCCGGCTCTTAAATCTGTCTGGAAAGGATGTTATTGTCAACCCAAGGACCATGCTTGCAGATGCTTTCCTGGTTCAGAATGTCGTTGAAGAGGAAGTAAAGTGCCAAATGCTGTGCCAGAACCAGTTCATGTGTCCGAATCAGTGTGAGAATTCAGTGACAGCATCTTGTCAAAGTCAACAGCAGACTACCAGTGTTGAGTCTGTTAATGGTATGACATGTGGAGTTGATCTTAGTGCTGCGGCGGTAGAAGATGAGGAGCAGTTGGCGTTGCTTCAGGATTTGCTGAGGAGAAATGCTGATGTCTTCTCAAAACACTCCATGGACTATGGACATACCACCACTGTGCAACATGAGATACCTCTGGTGGACTCTAGACCTTTCCGTCTCCCTTATCGCAAAATACCCCCGTCTCAGTACCAGGAAGTGCGGAAGGCCATATCAGAGATGGAAGAAGCTGGAGTCATTCGGCCAAGCAAAAGCCCCTATGCATCCCCCATCGTTGTTGTTTCTAAAAAAGATGGCTCCCTGAGGATCTGCGTGGACTACAGGAAACTGAATTCCTGCAGTACCAGAGATGCTTTTCCGCTACCAAGAATAGAGGAGGCATTGGAGGCGCTGGGACAGGCAAGGTTCTTCTCGACTCTTGATCTTACATCTGGTTACTGGCAAGTTGAGGTGGCTGAACACGACAAGCTCAAAACTGCTTTCAGCACCCCCATGGGGTTATTTGAGGCCAACAGGATGCCGTTTGGTCTGCAGAATGCCCCCGCAACCTTCCAAAGATTGATGACCTGCTGCTTTGGTGATCTGAACTTTGAGAGCCTCCTTATCTATCTTGACGACTTGATTATCTTCTCTAGGACTTTTGAAGAGCATCTTGAGCGGTTGGAAGTAGTGTTCAGCCGACTCTGCAAACATGGTTTGAAGCTGAAGCCTCAAAAGTGTAGTCTACTGAGGAAAGAAGTTCAGTACCTGGGCCATGTGGTGTCTGCGGAGGGTATTCATACAGATCCTGAGAAGATAAGCAGAGTCAGAGACTGGAAGCGGCCGTCAAGTGTGAAGGAAGTGCTGGGGTTCGTTGGTTTCGCTGGGTACTACAGACGGTTCATCAAGGGATATGCAGCATTGGCGGCACCTCTGTATAGACTTACCTCTGGAGACCCAAAGAAGAAGAAAAGAGGGGTGAAAGGAACTTCTGGAATTGTGAAACCGTTTGAGTGGACAGATGAATGTGAGAGAGCGTTTGAGGCACTGAGGGAGAGACTTACTACAGCACCAGTTCTGGGCTACCCCAACTTCAGCTTACCATTTTTACTACAAACGGATGCTTCTGGTGAGGGTCTTGGGGCGGTCCTTGCACAAGTTCAAGATGGTGTGGAAAAAGTAATTGCTTATGCAAGCCGAGGTTTGAGACCACCTGAAACCCGCTATCCTGCACATAAGTTAGAGTTTTTGGCTCTAAAGTGGGCTGTTACAGATAAGTTTTATGATCACCTTTATGGGCATAAGTTTTCTGTGCTGACTGACAGCAACCCACTTAAATATGTGATGAGTACAGCGAAGTTGGACGCCACAGGTCAGCGTTGGGTGTCAAAGCTTGCCATGTTTGACTTTGGCATTGAGTACAGGCAAGGGAAGTCCAACTCTAATGCTGACGCACTCTCAAGGATGTCTCATCAAGAGGTCATAGAAACTCTTCAGTCCTGCCCGCAGTGCATTTCCTCCACGCAGCAAGACCAGTCCTGCGGCGATGAGTCAGGGAGGAAGGAAGACGTTAGTGAGCAAGCGGAGAGAACTGTTGTATGGAAAGAGGGAGAGTTTCTGGGCCGGGTTGACGAGCTAGCCAATCCATTTGATGGAGCGGGTACTGATGCGCTGCCTGCAATGACAAAGCTGGAGATCAGAGGATGTCAAAAGGAGGACCCTGTCATTGGGCCAGTCCTACATTACAAGACCCTAAACAAAAAGCCAAGACGTGGAGAAAGATTGGAAAAGGGGAAAGAGGCACGGCTTCTCTTAAAAGAGTGGAGGAGGCTGGTGGTCAAAGATGGAATTCTTTACAGGCAAGTTAAGGATGTTCATGGACGGTCCATTGCTCAGCTGGTCTTGCCAGAGAAAATGCGACTTTTGGCTAGAACAAGTCTTCATGACGACTCTGGTCATTTGGGATTTGAGCGTACTTTGAATCTGTTCCGGGAACGATTCTTTTGGCCGAGAATGCAGTGTGAAATAAAGTCATGGTGTGAACAGTGTGAAAGATGTTGTCTGAGGAAAACTCCCACTGGAAATAGGGCTCCGCTGGTGAGCATTCACACTAATGCCCCTATGGAACTCATCTGCATGGATTTCCTTGTCCTGGAGAAGTCTAAGGGAGGAATAGAGAATGTCCTGGTGGTCACCGATCATTTCTCAAGATTCGCCCAGGCTTATCCCACAAAAGACCAGAAGGCTGTCACTGTGGCAAAGGTGCTGTGGAAGAATTTCTTCTGCCGATTTGGTTTCCCAGCAAGACTCCATGCAGATCAAGGCAGAAATTTTGAGAGTACAGTAGTGAAGGAGTTGTGTAAACTGACGGGGATTACAAGGACTCATACTAGCCCCTACCATCCGCAGGGAAATGGGACCACAGAGAGATTTAACAGAACTCTGATGAATATGTTGGGCACTCTTGATCCTGAAAAAAAACCCAAGTGGCATGAATACATTGACGCACTGACACATGCTTACAATTGCACTCAACACGATTCGACTGGTTTCTCCCCATACTTCTTGATGTATGGCAGACATCCACGACTGCCTGTTGATCTCCTTTTTGGCCTGTCAACAGCAGAAGAACCATGTGAGTACAGTGAATATGTCCAGACTCTGCATGAGTGCTTGACCTATGCTTATGTTGAGGCAGACCGAATGTCGAGGCATGCTAAGGATCTTCAGAAAAAGCACTATGACAAGAAAGCCAAAAGCCACATGTTCCAACCTGGTGACAGAGTGATGGTGAAAGTGTGTTATGTCGAGGGGAAACAGAAGCTGGCTGATAGGTGGGAACCATGTCCATATGTTGTGGTGAAGAAACAGCCAGGAGTTCCAGTGTATGTGGTTCGTCCAGAAGATGGTGGCAGGGAAAGAGTCATCCACCGAAATCTTCTGTCCCAGTGCATGTTTTTCCCGGTGAGCTCCAAGTACCTTGCCCGAGAAGAGTCTGACATGGAGGGAGTGTCTGGAATGGACTCAAGTGTTTCAGAGGAAGAAGAGGAAGTAGTGGAGACAATTGAAAGTGGAGACAGTGGCACTATTACACAGTGTACAAGTGTGGAATGGCCAGATGTTGTGGACGAAGAGCATGAAAAGGATGGAAGTCAATTGAAAGAGACTGGGAGTGAAAAGGAGAAGCATGGGGAGCAGAAGCCGTTGGAAGTCTCCAATCCTGAGTTGCCAGAGAGGAGATATCCTGAACGGAAAAGGCGCCCACCAAATAGACTCTCCTTGGAGATACATGTCCTCCAAAGCGAGATTGACAAGGAGAAGGTAGAGAGAGGAAGGAAAGTGTGGGAAAAGGCTAAAGAGAAGAAGCAGCTCTACTTAAGCAATACATACACACATACACACCCCACACAGACACTTCAAAGATCATTTTAAGATTTAAACTGACTTGATTTTGTTTTTTAAGTGATGACTGGGACGGCATCATTTAAGTAGGGGGTGGATGTAGGAAAGATGTAAAATGTTTCTCCCAGCCTTAGGGGGGAGTTGTGTTCCATGAGTGTTTCACTGTGTGAGTGAGCCCTTCTTCACATGGGTGGAGCTGTTGTTTAATTTAGTTTTATTTTCCTTGTGAAAAGGTAAGGAGGGGTTTCACTGTTTCTCTGTTACATCTATTTAATTTCTTTAATTATATTGGCCATCCATGTTATTTGAAGAAATATATTGCTGTTAAAGATGTTAACTAGCATATATGTGCAGTTATTTGTGATGGATGGTTTTATATTTCTGATATTATTTCATGGGTTGTAAATTCCATGTGGTGGGGTATATTTTTCTTTATATGGTAGTGTTTTAACATTTATCTGAGTATTTGGGGTTTTATTCATTGTATTTTGGATGCATGTGACATTTAACATTAATTGTCATATGCAGAAAGTTGTTTTGTCCAGTCTTTGAGAACCCCTGTGATTTAAAGTTTAATATAACTGCAGCTAAAACTATATTGTTTTGTTTTATAATTTTGTATGCATTTTTATTTTTGATATTGGTAACTAAGAGTTTTATTTTCCTTGTGAAAAGATAAAGAGCCCATAATAAAGCTTCATTTCTGTGACGACCACGATATTTGTGTCCTCCTCATTCAACCATCACCCCAACACAACGCAGAGACATATGGGGGAGCACACAGACGAAAAGGGTTACATATATATATATATATATATATATATATATATATATACAGTATATTTTATAAAATGTATGCTCTCTCTCTCTCTCTCTCTCTCTCTCTAAATATATATATATATATATATATATATATATATATATATATATAGAATACATTTTATACTTCAAGATTTTAATTCCCAACCTCAAGCAGGCATTTGAATGTTACAATGATTGTTTATTGAAGATTTATGCATTAGAACAACTTTCAAACTGCCTCTCAAAAAAACAAAACAAAAGATGTCATGCATCTTTTTATACAAATAATACATCTGTAATATTTGTGTGTACAATCTGTGTTGTCCTTTAGATGATTATTAAAAGACCAATTTCAGACCCATTTTCCCTATTTCAGTAGGTAAACGTGCACATTTAATTTAACTGCACACACATAATAAACAAACTTGAATGCATTACTTTAATTCTGTATTATGCTAAACAGGGGATTTCACTGTTACAGTGAACATTATGTATGTCTAACTCTTGAACTGTTGCTGTTCGTTTGACGGCGACTGCTGCTGCCCAGACTGGTAGAGGTGTAGCTTGCATTAGAGTTGATCCAAGCGCTGGTTCCCTCCCCTGCTTCAACCTCCAGATCGCCAACATCCAGGCTCTCACACATCTGGTTTATCTGCCTCCTTATTTGGGCCATGCGACTCTGCATGCGCAACATCTTCCTGCGCAGGTTGGCTGCAATGGCCCTCTGCTTCCGCCGCTCAGCTATATAGCGTTGCTGCAGCTCTCGGTAGCAGTTGTGTTGGGCCTGGTTCTCTCGGAAAAGTATTGTGCCACACCCCATGGGGCACAGCTGTCGCCAGTGTCTGCAGCTCTGGTCATGTGCCTGAGCATCCTTCCTTAGCACCCGTTCCCCACAGCCCTCATGTGGGCACAGCTGCCACTCATATGGACAGTTAGAGATGTGAAGGTACTCATTAGAGAGCGGGAAGGTGGCCCTGCAGCCCTGCTGTTCATTTCGACACTAGGAACAAAGACACAGGTATTTTTTTATGTTCACTTTTTGAACAGTGTACAGTACTTTCGTTGCCATTCTACAAAGAATAATTTTCTTACTCTTACATTTTGTTTCCCAGTAAAAATATAAAAAGAAACAACATGACATAAGATATTACATCTTGTTTTCAGAGTAATCTAGCACGATTACATAATCATATTAAGATAAGATATTAAGATATTTGCCAACGGGGTGAGAAATATACACTTAATTCAAAGGGAAAACAAGTCTATTTTTCTTACCCCATCAGGAAATATCTTGTCATTTTGCTTCTGAAGTAAATATATCTTGTTTTGTGAATGTTTAGATACAGTATTTATACTGGAAAACAAGACAATGATACTGATCAAAAAAATTCCAAATAAAAAAAATTATGAAAATTTGCCTACCCTGATTGATAAACGGCCAATAGATTTACTCAGCTTAAACAAAACAAGCATTTGGTTCTGGTCAATAGACTGCCTACAGCATGGGCATTTCACCTGTCTGAAATAAAAAAAAAAAAGCTTGTTATTCAGCATATACATAATATTAATGTAGATCTGATGCCCAAATGTCCAGTTAGATACATGAAAGAGAGTACATGGTAAGTCACAGAGTGCTGATTGTAACATATTGTTAATTTGTTACCGTTTCATCCACTGTAAAATGCATTCCTTGCAGAAGATGTGGTTGCATTTAAGGCGTACAGGGCACCGTAGAACCGCTTTACAGATGACACAAATCAGATCATCATCCGGTGTATTCACAAACTGCTCCACTTCATAACCACCACTCTAATGTCAAACAAAATAGATTTATTCTATAATCATATTTAATGTAATTTCATCTCTTCATCATCTTTGTTAATTTGGTAAGAGGAGGGGATAGGCCATATTACTAATAAATGTTAACCCATAAAACATAAATAAATAAAATGAGTCAGTACATATACAGTATTATCAGGATTTTTAAACATAAGTACAACTTTTTTAAATATAAAATACATGTATTGTAAAGTATTTCTCACAAAGGATATATAACATCTCACCAAATAAACTCACCATTTTCACTATAAGTGTGTTACAAGAACACAGCTGATACAGGCACTGTATATTCTAAAGAACTTGGAGAGGCAAAGCGGCCAACACCTGTCATCACAACTCACAGCTAAAATATCCCAAAGGAGATCAATTTCCAATTTTCTCTTCTTTTCCATTCTAGCACAAGTGACAAATGTGGTTAGCACCTGACAACGTTTTACATTAACTACTGGGACACTGTTTTGGTACCATCTAGGTTTTACTCACCAGACAAAGGCATTGCTATGGAAACCACTGAACCTTCAATGGCTGCCTGCTCTAGAGGCTACAAGCCCTATTCTCTAAACACAGAGCTCTGAATGACCAATGAGAACACAGTAGTGTATTCTGTACAATAGAATATATAATACATTGTTATATGTGAATAAAATATGTAAAAATGTGAATATGTTACGCTGTGTTATGTCCTACGCTTTAAATGGATTTGTCCCACGCTTTGATAGAATCAAATCAATGACTCTGTTATTGGAGTAGCATTATAGCTCATGTTATGTATGTGCATGAGACAGATGTTAAAAAGCTTTTAACAATATAGAACACACCAGGTTGTACTGGTCATCGTTCATATGTATAGTAAAGATATGTCAGTGATTAAGTTATGCCACACACTTAATAAGAAACTGTGTAAATGTTGTAATTTGACAATACTGTATATTCATTAAGTGCCCACCATATAAAGCTGACAGTGATTTTACATTGTGTGCTTAAAATTATTAGCAACTCAAAAAACATTAATTTAGGAATTTTATGTCCAAGCAAAATTGTCCATGTCTAAAAATATTAGACAGACCATTGTTATCAGGGCTGTCACTTTTTAATCCAGTGAATTTCTCAGGGAAGGTTTAATTTTTAAAGTAAATTTATGCATTGTCACACAGCAAAGTATTGGCTAAAAAACAAATTATAATTATTATAAACATTTACACCATTATTGCCCCGAAGAAAAAGATTGTTATCAAATCTTTAATCAATATACTTGTTGCAATCTAGCAAATGAATGTTGATCACAATAGACTGTAAAATTATTTGTTTATGCCATACTGTATGACCAAATATTTTATAGCCAGTCAGTCCACATTCGGCCATCTTTGGAACACTCTCGGGAGGCTATTTCCAGTCATGCCAGTGCAGCCCCTATCTACTTGAGAAAGATAAAAATCTCAAAAACAGTTGGTGAAGATTACTAATAAAGAACATATTTCAAATCAGCAATAAAATCTGACAATACTGGTATAATTAATTGTGATTCTTTGGCCTATCCCTGCTAAATAATCTCTAGTATGACTCAATATCTTCAATGGTTACAAAATAAGGGGAATCTGTAAGGGGAATTTGCCAACACAATTGCACCTGCACAACATCTCAACAAACAAGCAATAAAATTGAATAAAGGCAACAAAGTGTGACAGCTCAAACTGTTTCTGAGAATGTCTGGTTGCAAGCAATTAACAAAGGTTTGTGATTTAAGGAAATGTAAGCACAGCGTAGTTCTGGCGGTAAGATTAGCAGCTGTACATCATGGCACCATTAGCTGGGTAACTCCTAGCCAATCACATGTAAGCCATTGCTTTATAAGTTTGCTCACAGTCTATCACATTGCTGTTTCAGTGTGCTAACATGGCAACCTCCACCACTCCACCACCACCAGTTGAGTCCCATCCTGCACGGGGGTAGGCTCCTCATCCCTGCCTCCTATCTCCGACAGGATATGACGGTTTTGAGTACCGCCAGGCTTAAGCCAATTAGAGACATAACATTTCTGTTTTATATTCATCAAATAAATGTCATCTTAAATTTTACTCAAGTCTGCGAGTCTTCCTGATAGAAATGTAGTTTCCAACAGATTTACAGAGAAAACATTGTTCATTACTTTGTTAATATTTACACTTTATTAGCAGTACCTGCTTGTCATATGTTACCGTAAAATAAACATATTTACATAGGCCTAATTGAGGAAACTTTCACCAGACAAACTGAGTCACTGATGAGAATAACAACGTTCATGTTCTTCAAAAACGGGTTAATATTTTAATAATATCAATAAAACTTAAGAAACATAGGATCATTAATTACATTGATAAACAGGCTAATAATCACAGTTAAAAAAGAGCATACAGAACAACAAATGGAATAATGTAGTTTGTTTTACTCACAAAGCTTTCTAATTGTGTCTGCAGCTATTATTACTTACAATATCGGGAAATACTCATTGTGCTTGCTTCTGTATTACAGTTTTCAGGTATCCTATTTAAAGTAATGTTCCTAGATCAAAACAATTAAACTCAGTTGTCTGCATTTGTTGAATAATGTTGATTATTTTGGCTTCAATAAACAAGGTATGAGTCAATAATGATTTATTTTTCTGGTAATCAACATTATGCCACAAATGTTGTCAATCGAGCTTAACTTTTATTTAATCTGGACCATTCCTTTAAGACATCTGTTCAGTCTCTCAGAGGAAATAGTTTAGTTTATAACAGGGCATATAAAATGTTCCTTCTGGGAATGTAATTCTGTTACTGCTTATTGTTCAAACCCACAAACCCTAACCTGAGGACAACAGATAATTATTAGAGGGTAATTATTGGCTATATGACATTACTTTGACAGCCATTATGAATGTATGTTTTAATGACTGAAATGCAGACTGTACCTGTCATGTTCTCTGTTGTCTTTTGTTTTTGTGCTTTTATTTTGAAGTTTAGTTTAGTTCCTGTTTGGTTCTTGTAGTCCTTTGCAGTTTTGTTTTATGATTGGTTTTCCCCTGATTAGTTCTCATTTACCCAGGTGTTCCTCAATTCCCTTATTAGTTCCATTATGTATTTAAGTCCTTGGTTTCCCTGTTTCCAGTGTTAGTTATTGCATGTTTTGGTATGCTCTGTGCCAGCTTCCCTGTGTTTTTCTTTGTTCTGAGTCTTCTTAATTTTTGTTCAATAAACAGCTGCACTTAGATCCTCAGTTTTTGCCTGTCGTCACAGTACCTGTTGCAATTACTTCTATCTTTTGTTTTTGGTGGATTTTGTGCCTATGATGTCTTGAAATGCAGCCTCAAGAGGACGCCCAATTTATTCCCATGCTGCCATGTTTCACATCCCTTATATTCTAGCTTATTTGCATCACATATAATATTTGAATAGTATATGAAATATTTTGTGACTCCAATAACCAATAGTTTAAATAATAGAATGCATATAAACCAGAGTGTGTGACTGTCTAGATTGCATTGCCAATTAACACCATTAGAACACATGAGAACAGAAGCATTAAAAATGGGTGCTGTTAGAAACATTTATTGAAACACATCCAGGCTTAAAAGCAAAAGGTCAGACAAAAACTTTCCAGTATGGAATACCATTAACTTAAGAACATAATAAAGAAGATGACTGAATGTAAATTTACTGAAAAAAGTCTGAATATAAACTTGAAATTATAAAACTGAAACCACAGTATTATATAATTCAAATCTTTTAAATACATACAGTATCTGCCTTTCTTAAATCAAACTATTTAATATTTGATTGATGCTGTCTCACAAGGGACAATAAAAAGAGTATACAATGAACCCAGGTTAATATGTTTTTCTCAATCACTTAAGGTTACAGTTTTTCATCATGTCAGTACCCTTAACAGAACCATGTAAAAAAAAAAAGAACAATAGAACTTATAAAGAAACAGTTATTTAATGTGTAATTATCATGCAAGTTACCATACGTTTATTTTACAATGAACACTCTCACATGCCTTTTGCACTCTACCACCATCTACCAGACATGCTCTTTCAGGGAACAGACGCGCAGTAGTTGCCAGAGCAGCTTTACGGGTGTAGGTCGTGCAGCGACTGAGAATCTCTTGCGTATGCGGTCTAGGTGGTACCATAGGGCATGTGGTTGCTTTAATAGGGTCACCAGATTCTGAGCTGGTGGGGCTGGACTGGCCACTGGAAATACCACTTTCGTTGTCATCTGGCTCTTTACCATGATGTCTCATGCCCTCTTCTCCATCTGAGCTGGACATGCTTGGGCTCATAGAGTCAGTGTCCGAGGAACTGAAGCTAAAGTTGGTTGAATCATTGCTAAAGCTGTTCTTGAGGCTGTCAGACTCCTCATGCTCTTCATCCTCTGGAGCACTGTACTGGCTCCTGGGCTCTGACAGCACTTCCAGAGAGTGGGATTTATGGAAACTATTAATTCTGTATTGTGTGTTGACCTGAGGCTCAGTGGAGTTTGCATCCTGTTGCAAGATGTTGCTGGCAGACAGGTTGATAGTGCTGCTAAGTTTTCTCTGGAGATTTTGAAAGCCAAAGTTGAGGCTGCAGTATGGCGTTAGGAACATGGAGGGCACATAGCCTGCCTTATTGTTATATCTGCAGAGAGATACATGCCTTAAGATTAAGTTCTGTATGAGGCTCACATATGATTCATTAAATTTTGAGAGCAATCATTTGTATGTTTATGGAAACGTCAAAATATAATGCTGCTAGTCATGATCACAAAATAAATTCTGGGGGATCAGTCTTGTATCACTATCAATGGGGTTTGTTGACTGGCTGACTGTACATTATCCTGCTTATTACATGGCTACTTGCCAAATAAATAAAAAAGGACATGAAATAAGAACTGGAGTTGACATAATTGTATTATGTGCGACAGCCGTGTATTTTAAGTCTAGGCCTACGGTGCGAATCATGCAGTTTCACAATGAATAGATCATACATTACATGGCAGTCAACTAATAATATCAATTCACATTTTAAAAACACATTCCAAGGAGGTCTATTACCAAGAAAAAGCTCTCTATTAATATTTGCAATTTAAATTTTGCTAACAATAAATTTTGTTTCATCAGGGTACACATTTACTTTTCAAAACGTGATCCGACACTGAATGCCCAAGCAGCCTAATTTACACTTAGAAAACTCCTGATGTTGCTATAACAATGCAAAAAGCACTGAACAATTTGCTTGAAGTGAAAATCAGTCCTCCTTTCCTGTTTAATTAATCAATCGCAAGATCATGGAGAACATCTCAGGTTTTTAAATTCATAAGAATCGCTTTCTCAATGTCGATAGCGCCAGCGATGACAGCCGACTCATCAGCAAGATCTTGCGCTCTTCGCTTTCAAATTACGTACATCACTTAAAGTGTGATTGCATCATTCAAGGCTAGCTAGAAGGCCTGGACTGGGACATATCCTAAAGACCACACCCACCAAGAACAAATAAATCAATCTGATTGGCTGATGAATCTGACAATCTGACTTTAGATGCCAATTCACATGAACTGTTGAGAGATTCTGTGGAAATTCTGAAGGCCTGATGGGATGGAGTTCAGACTCACACTCTGCTTCGGCTAAGGAGCGAGGATTCGGCATGCGATTTGTGAAACAGTTGTCACACTTTGCTTGTAAGCATCGAGGAATAAATTCTGATTGGATAAACTTTTTGTTTTTGCAATTCGTTTGTAGATTAATAAGGAGTGGAATGCAATTGAAAATACATGACAAGGTCAATGGAATGAAAGGATGAAAAGATATTTAATTATTAGGCATGATATGTCAGCAGAGGCTTTGCTGGCCCTGAGAAATCACCACATATGTGAGAAGAAAGAGGCCGTAGAGAGATATGAGAGACATGAAACTAGCACAGTTGGAAATCTACTGCCGGGAACAACAGTTTTAGTGGCAATTAAAACAAATATTTGACCACAGAATTCTGCACTTGATCAGAATCAAGTGTCAAGAGTCAATATTTCCAATATTTATGTAAATTTACATATTTTCCTCTTTGTTTGCACTTCTCACATACAATGTAAAGGTGCTACATGTAAGATTGATAACAAACGTTTGAAGTGGGTACTGCAGTCCAAATTAAATATATTAAGAGAGTTGTTTGCCCTGCCCCAGACTCAAAGCTCATGCAGGTTGCCAGAATGTTGACATGCAAATTAGCCAACTCAGCATCCGTTTTAGAGGATTTCTGGGCTTTAAGGTGTCTCTATCTTCCAAAGGCATCTCCAATATTTATCATTGTTTTACAACGCCTCTGATCATTTTGGTTTTTAGATGGATGGTGAGGATTTTTAGGTCGGGTGGAATCTGTTATCTCCGATCCAGTTTGTTTGCTGGCTTCCATGGTTGCAGCACGCATTATTGATTGCCTGAAAACTTGTTCAAATCTGGCAACCAGGCAGTGTCGAAATACTGTTGGTGAGTGGGCAGTGGGCGGGATCACACAGGTCAAAACAGAAACAGAAATTCCTGCCCTGAATGGAAACTTCAAAGTAGAATATACTGGATGTAGCATTGTTATCGGAGAAGCCAGTATTTAAACTTAGCATGACTCCTAATTCTCTAATGACATATTATGGTCATTTTATGATTTAGTACAGTAAAAATATTACATATAGCATCTTTAATGATTATCTGCTACTTTAAGCTTTATTTTGTCATTTCTTTGGAGCTTGCAGAAATACATTTCATTACCAGGAGTGCTGCACTGCTACATGCAGTTTTGTGCATTTGTTAAATACATTTTTGCTTGACTATTATTTTAATACTTCAAACAGGAAACATTCCATTTTGAAATGGGGCTGTGGCAGGGCGGGGCCTGGTTGTGATTATACACACCCGGTCCCTTATCAGGCTAATTAAGCCTCCGAGAGGGATAAAGGCCGATGGCAGACGGTGATGCGAGGAGAGAGAGATCGTTCACGGACATGTGTGTGTTTTGTCTTTTGTTTAAGTTTGCCATTAAACTATTATTTACATTGTCAAGCCGGTTCTCAGCTCCTCCTTTTCATTGAACTATGTTACAGGGGCCTCCCACACACTTACCTTCAATAAATACATCAACCTTAAAATACTTTGACATTCATATCATTCCTTGAATGTCAGGGCAACCTGGGTAAACAACTTTAATTACCTGACAAGCCACCAGCCATTCAAAGACTTTTGTAACACCTCCACAACAGCGCCAATGCTC
Source organism: Moxostoma hubbsi (assembly GCA_032164185.1). Lineage (NCBI taxonomy): Eukaryota > Metazoa > Chordata > Actinopteri > Cypriniformes > Catostomidae > Moxostoma > Moxostoma hubbsi. The sequence goes on from JAVLUX010000039.1 coordinate 17,088,341, forward strand.
AGGGACAGCTCGTCCTCTTTTTTGGATGTGTAACCTCTTGTGGCACAGTACAGAGGCACTGGGAGAGAGAAAATCTTCAGTTAGCAAGGCTTCTTGTAGATTCATTGTAACTGTAATTCTATGTAACAGTTGCATCTTACTTTCAACAGTAGCTGAGTTTATCTCATCCTCATCTTCTTCCTCATCACATAGACCCAAGTAGGGAGCAGGAAACCAAGCTAGACGTTTATCCTCATTCTCAACAAGCCACCAACCTGTTTACATGTCACGCACATTAAAATATTACCAAACAATGGCAAGAATAGACTCCAAGGAACTGCACTATAAATAGTGTACTATAATTATAATTCTGTCTTTACAGTTAATTTCCTTATGTGAGAAGAAACATACCTGCTTGGTCTTTGATGAGCACATCCAGTCTTTCATCCACAGCAACCTTAAAGGGTTTGTTCTTTGTATCCTTAGTCTCATATGGAGCCACACATCGATATGTCTTGGATACAAAAGGGTGGGTCACATTGCCAATGTTCATACATTTATTTGCCATATCAGGTCCTCGCATGACAGTGGGGATGTTGTCAGATTGTAGAATCATCAAACTGCAAACAGTCAGAGAGACATACAAATGTTATCTTTATAACTCTGTATAATTGGTATTTAACTAAATCGTGGCCATTCTGAAACAGGCAAAAAGAGCTACATGTGTGTTTTTGGCAAACTGCAGTGACATACATAGTCTGGCTAATGAAGTGATTAACAAACCTATTTTGGGTAAACTCTGGCTGAAGCTCTTGCTCATTTGGCAGCAAGAACTGAATGACCTCAGAGGAATGTGATACAGCAGTGTCACACCTCAACAGACTGGAACAGTACTTCTCCAGACCACTCAGTTGATGCACAGACTTGACCAGACCCTTCAGCGGAAAGGTTCTCTTTGTGTTTCGGGCTGCAGACAGCATGCATCTCATTTGAATAACAGAACTAATGAAAGTGTTCATCTTTTTATATCACTTAATTGGAAAGGTGCAATTGTTACCTTTAAAGGGACAGTTCACCCAGTCTCATAATTTACTCACCCTCATGCTATCCCAGATGTGTTTCACTTTCTTTCTTCCGCAGAACACAGTTGAAGGTAGCAGGCATAAAAGTAATCCATATGACTCCAGTGGTTAAATAAAATCAATATTTGAGTATGTTTTTACTATCAGTCTCCATCTTTGACCAGCCTCAACTAGTAGGTGGCAGATTAGGTAAAGTGTAGATTTACAGTTTAAAAACGATCTGTTTCTCACCCACACCTGTAATTTTCCTTAAAGACATGGATTTAAGCACTGGAGTCTTATGGATTACTTTTATGCTGCCTTTTGGGCCTTCAAAGTTCTAGTCACCATTCACTTGCATTGTATAGAACTACAGAGCTGAAATATTATTTTAAAAATCTTTGTGTTTTGCAGAAGAAAGAAAGTCAAACACATCAGGGATGCCATGAGGGTGAGTAAATGACAAGAGCATTTTCATTTTTGGGTGAACTATCCCTATAATGTTCAACAAACACACACACACACACACACACACACACACATACACACACACACACACAAATGTTGGTATGGCTATCCTTATGAGAACTCTCCATAGACATAATGATTTTTATACTGTACAAACTATAGATACATCCCCTAACCTTACCCCTAAACCTAACCCTCACAAAAAACTTTCTGCATTTTTACATTTTCAATAAAACTTTATTAAACATGTTTTTAAACTATTTTAATTATCACTAATTATTATATATTATAATAATTATAAATATATTAACTATCACTAATTAAATTTGTTGGTCAATACTATGTTCTATAATACATTTTTACTTGAACTTGAATGCATTTTTACTTCAATCATGTTCAATAAATTTTGATGCTGCACATCTTTTAAATTACCTAAAATTATTTAAAAATTGTTTTACAGTGTATGTGGATATGTGAACATACCTCCAAAATGAGGGAGCGCTCTATCTTTGCCTGTTTTTTCCACAAGAAATTTCTTTTTCAATTGCCTCTGTTGAAGAAAAGTGAATTAGGTGATGATGTTTACTTTCTAGTTCGTTACTATTCGTGCTGAGTCCAAGTTGTAAAACCTACATGAAGTCTCTTAAAGTCCTGGAGTGATCTGTACACTATCACCTCACTCTTGTCAGACCATAACACGGATGTGATGTACATCTGCAAAAAAACAAACAAACAATTATTAAACCTGAATTACAAACTATGACTAAGAAGCGGCATAGTCTTTAAATGTTCTCCCCAACTGTTGTTCAACGAATACATCCTTTTCTGCTGATTCCTTACTTTGCTCTTCTCTTTCCTCATCACACCGATAAGACGGACATCGACAGGAAAGCGCGGATCACTCATACTGTAGCTGACAGCTACTGCAGCTGAGGCGGCTTCTGAAGAAAGAGAGAACAAGAATGAATCGTTCTTTCCTTGTTCTTGCTCAGCATCCTCATTATTTATACCTGTAGCCACTAGGCGGACCTGGGCGTGATGTTTATCTCACGTGAGCGTTTAAAATATGTATGTTATAAAATGCGGGTACGTGCACGTGCGCATGTAGACATTGTTTCATAGTTGAAGTTTCTGTCAAATGTAATATGTCCCCTTGTTCTATTTATGGAACAATTTATATTTATGGTGTTTAAATGTCAGTTTTCAGTCAGTTTTAAATGTCATCTATCTATCTATCTATCTATCTATCTATCTATCTATCTATCTATCTATCTATCTATCTATCTATCTATCTATCTATCTGGCTGTCTGTCTGTCTGTCTGTCTGTCTCTCTCTCTCTCTCTCTCTCTTATTTCTTTGCATTTTCCTGCAGCAGTAGCCTATCAAACATCAACAATCTTTGCCTTTATGTCAACAGGGATTGGTTATAGATTTTTGCCATTTTGCTATATAAGTACCAGCATTGCAGAGAGCTTTGGGAGCCAACAAGATAAAAATGGGACCTTTCCCGTAGGACAATAATTACTTTTCATGAAAATAACCAATGTGAGCAGTCCATTCATAGCTGTCATCCTTGAGTAATTTCTTGGTGATGCACTGAAGGTTTTGTGGGGGTGGACAGTCTAAGTGGGGCTCACAGGTGTGTCTTCAAACTGAGGGTGGTGAGAGCTCAGACAGCTAGAACAATGATCTGAAGCTGATGGCGTCACACTAGTCTGTGAAGGACCGCCAAGACTCCTCCGCAGAATCCTGCTCAAGGTCATCAGCAGTACAGTTTGTCAAGCCTCAAGTGTGACAACATCATCACCTGAGAAAGGACCCCAACTGCACGTTTTGGCCATCCGGGTTAAGCCACTAAACACGTGCTTTTCATGTGCCATCCACTGAACTGCATGGGGCAGTCCGAGAGAAAATATGTACACATGGACTTGCTGACTTGCCAGGTGCAGTAATGAACAGGATGATGACCCCTGGGAAAACACCATGGAAATCCCATGGAAGAGGTTAATGGAGGCCCAACTATTTATAAAGTGCTACTGTTCTTCTTTACCGTACAAAGTTACAACCTCTAAGTTTTTTATGTCATGATAACATTTCCTGTGATTAAATTACTGTAAGATGCACCAATAACACTTAAATGATGCTAGCGATGTATTTGTTTCTGCCAGTGTCAAATATCATATGACAACAAACATATCGTTAGTTCATCAATATCAGCATTTCCTTTGAATCTTTTTTAGATTGAGTCATTTCCTGTTCTGAATACTGTAAATTAATTTCAGTCCTCAGAAGAGACACATCACTGAATTCAAACCATGCTGAATACTGTATGTTCAAGACATTTGCTAAAAATACTATAAAATTAAAACGTTCTCAAGCTTGTTCCTCTGCCAGTAATGGCTAAGTATATGTGCTTGTACTAGATTTGAACACACTTTTATTGAAATAGTTTCTCTTTTTGTTTCCTGTAACAGTCACTTTCATTGTAACATGGCATCAATGCATTCAATGCTATGTTATATGTGAACAATGTCTAAATCAGAAGCCTGTTTTAGAGAATTGAAACTGATTGATAGACAGCTAGCAACACTTTGCCTTCAATGATTTTGTGAGATTATTGACTACATTGGAGTCTTTTTCACTTTTTCATTACATGGCCCAGGAATTTAGCATGAATAACCTTGGTCATTATTAGTAGTGCAATGTTTACTTATTTTATGCACGTTTTAGAGATGTCGGATGTGTTTCTATTTTGTCCAGTTGCTTGTTTATCGACAAGAATACCATTGTTTAGAAATTCACTGAAACAACATTTTCCTGTGGGGATAAAAAAAAGACTACTTCTTATTTTGTGACTTGTATTGGACAAATAATTGTAACCCTGTCATATAGTTCTGTTGGTTTCTTTAAATCCATATCAAATATTACTCACTTGTATACAAAATACCATGTATACAACATTATGCAATATTACGGCACGAGTTAACCGAACAATAAAATTAGCTCCACAAGGGCATTGAAATTAAATGCCTTATCGTTATTTGAATAAAAGCAATAAAAATATTTCAGCTCCATTACATTTCTCTGCTTTAGAAGTCATACAATTTTTAATAGCAAAATGCCCATATTTCAGTGATGCAGTCGTAAATTTACTCACAAAGTAATCTGTGTAATCTAGGAAATTTAGGATTATTACTGTTGTTATTATTTTGCCTCTTACTCTTTTTAAGAAGCATAATTTGGAAGAAAAAAGGGTAAGCATCACATGTCAATGGAGAAGGTTCACAATGACTTATCCACATAAATGAGAACTAGCTCTTTTGCAAATAAAAACATATCAAGATCAATGACTGCAGCAATAATCCCAGGTTACATAAACATTGGAGATTTATTACAGTAAACCTACCCTTGATGAATGCTTTGACAGGGATATACTGTAAATGAAAGTGTTGCAGGAAGGGCTTAGTTAAATAAAATGTATTGTACTTCTCAAACAAGGAAAATATTTTTTTTCTGTTACTGGAAGAGCTTTGTTATGTCCAAGAAATTGACCAATATTTATTTATGGCTTGTTATTCAAAAAACCACCTTGATACACCTATGTAAAAAGGAGAATGAGCCTTCTTTTCTTTTCTTTTCTTTTTAACATCCCGTATTGTACTTAGTGCACATGGACTAATAAAAATGCACATATCTTTTAGCCTAGAGTGATGATGAGACATGACCATTGCACGCAAGCAGGGCTTTTCACATTCATCACTGTTAAGTAACAATGATACGTTCGTGTTTCCCGCTAAAGAAAGAACGAGGTATCCATGGTAAATAAATATTTCCAAAATCATGTTGCAGACTAGACGCACAAAAGGCCATTGTCCAGAGTTATCCAGTTGCTCTTTCTCGGTACACATCAAGAAGCAGTTTTGATAATGATATGCATAATGAAATGTTAGAACGTGACTCACATCTGGCACAGGTATGGACCGTTTTCAATAACATTTGTACAGTGGTGATTCATAGCCTGTGCTGCTTCTCTTTTATTACTTAAATGCTTTTTGCATTTATCAAACACTGTGTATAAAGTTGTTATTGTTTTCATAATTAAATGCATTTAGAACAGCTGTTGTAAAATGACAAAACATGAATTATTGCCCATGAGCATGAATTATAAGATAAGGTTTGCTATAGTAAAAAGCCTTTTCCGGGTTCAGCAAATGATACAACTCTTTGCGTGTAATTCAAAAGTCTTCAGAGTCATAAATCCTTGTGAATGTGATAAGAGACGTTGCAGATGGTTAATAAGTTATGTGATTTGACATGACTTGTTGAACTGTCTTGTGGTCATCTATGTGGCTTGCTTAGAAGCAATTTAGAGTGGTCATACACTGAAGACAAATGGTACCCTTCCATTTTTACCTCAAGGATCTATTTCTACTTGATCTTACCCATTAATTTAATTTTGTCAGGTTAATAAATCATATTTGTGACTCTAAAACAAGAAGCATATTTTACCTGACAAAACATATTTAACAGTGTTTATGAAGTGTCTGTGACCAAGATAAATCCTTAAATTTAACTAAAAATTAATTTTTACTCCACTGACAGTTAGGTTTAGGGTTGGGTTAGATAGTAGGGTTAATAAAATATGCATTCCTTTTGACCTTAAAGGGGTTGTTCTCCCAAAAATGAAAATTATCCCATAATTTACTCACCCTCAAGTCATCCTAGGTGTATATGTATGACTTTCTTCTTTCAGCCAAACACAATCGGAGTTGAATTAAAAATATCCCTTCTCTTCCAAGCTTTATAATGGGAGTGAATGGTACCTTAGATTTTGAAGCCTAAAAAGCACATCCATCCATCAAAAAAATAATCCATACTGCTCCAGGGGGTTAATAAATGCCTTCTGAAGCAAAGTGATGAATTTTTGTAAGAAATATATCCATATTTATAACTTTAAAAACTAGAATCAATGGCTTCCGGTAACGGCCTTCTGCACATTCACAAGAGAGTCAAATTCCAGCATATGAAGTAGGCGTAGCCTAAGAAGTGACGAATGCAGAAGCGCAGAGGATAGAGCAAACCAAAACTCCGGTCATGAATTAGAAGACAACAATGAGGATTTTTAAAGAAAAATGTCGGAGGACTTCGATAGAATAGAAGATTGAGTTTTTTGACAAGGCCTATTTTTTTGAACCAGAGAACACCAACCAGGAACTCCAGGAGATGGAGGAGGCTGCAGCAGCAGCACAATCAAAAGAATCTAGTAGATGGGTGATAACATTTACATGGGTTGAAAGCTGAAAATATAATTAAACACAAAACATCAAAAAACATAACCTATTGGAATTTAAGACAACTGTGTGGCTATCCTAACTTTAAGATGTTATTTACGACGATTTTTAAGAAAATGGTTTTGAGAACTTGAATAATCATTATTAAGTTTAAGAAATTTCTGAATAAGAAAGTTTAAGAAAATAAGATAAGAAATGTCTTAAGAAGTTTTGTGAATCCAGCCCCTGATCACCATTCACTTGCATTGTATGGACAACAGAGATGAAATATTCTTTAAAAAATTTTGGTTTGTGTTTTGCAGAAGAAATAAAGTCATACTCTTCTGGGATGACATGAGGGTGAGTAAATGATGAGAGAATTTTCATTTTTGGGTGAACTATCCCTATAACGTTCAACACACACACACACATACACACACACACAAATGTTGGTATGGCTATCCTTATGAGAACTCTCCATAGACATAATGATTTTTATACTGTACAAACTATAGATACATCCCCTAACCTTACCCCTAAACCTAACCCTCACAAATAACTTTCTGCATTTTTACATTTTCAACAAAACATAATTTAATATGTTTTTTAAGCAATTTTAATTATGGGGACACTAGAAATGTCCTCATAAACCACATTTATAGCATATACCCTTGTAATTAACAGTTTGTAAAATTTCCTCGTAAACCACCCAAACACACACACAAACACAATGGTGACTCTCAATATAACACAATAAAAGGTGCACTTATAACGTTTCCTCATATATAAAGTTTCCTCATTACAAAGTTTTACTCCTAAAGAAATTAACAGTCATTTTGAAACATATGTATAAAATAGACCACTAACATGAGATTAAGACTCCTGTCATATCAGTAAGCTGTTTTAAAGATGCTTTATTCTGCATAGAGTGGGTCAGTCTGTCTGTCTATATCTATCTATTTGAAGGGGGTATGTCACAGTGATTAACAAGGAAAATTAAAAATGACACTTTATGTCCAAAAGGTTGCAGACCCCTGCTGTACATCACTTGAATTATGTAAATACAGTAATATAGCACCATATGTTATTATGGGCATACAACACAACACTAAATGTTATTCAATATGTAACAGGTGTCCTTGCCCTGAAAAAGTTTGAAGACCTCCTGCAAACTAGATGTCTGTTCATGATTTCTCAGGTTTATATGGATGTGTATTCAAAAATATGTAGTCAAGTGGAGAAATTTCATGTAATTTAAAGCTGCACTACGTAACTTTGTGCTCTCTTTCTGCATCTGTGGTTGAAACTTAAAATTGCAAGCAATTTCTGGAAGAACACTTTACGTGAATCGTGTTTCAGCACTGCTCTTCTGGCAGATGAATCTCATGATATGAGCTTTGGGTGTGTGTGATCATGGCTGGAGATATTCAGAGCCGGAGTCATAACGTGCTAAGTGTTTTATCTACTATTAGTGTTTGTATTGTACTACACTTATTAAGAATTAAGATTCACTTGCATTATCAACTGAGGTTGTACAATAAAATATAACAATGAAGTCTCCCATTGAACTCGTATGAGTCATATCATGGGTATCACCTCTTAAATTGATTGTTATATTTTATTGTACAACCTCAGTTGATAATGCAAGTGAATCTTAATTCTTAAATAGTATGTCTATGCAATGCTCACATAACTCAGTAAATTAAAAACATAAAACAAGGATTCAATAATGATGGGGATAAAATATACTTTATTAAACATGAAAATAATATGCCTGAAAATGCAATATAACAGTTAGAAGAAGTCACTTTCAGAAGTCATAAATATTAGTAAACATGTCACAGTAACTTCTCCCTGGCAACGTAGATACATCAACATCGGTTAACATGTGTATTGTTTGATTCATACAAGCATAATGTAACCCTGGTTAAATAATGGGTAATTGCAAGGAATTAAGTTGTATTAATTAATTATTTATTAAAAAACTTATTTTCCTAATAAAGGTGAAAAGAAATGTAAAAAGTTAGTAAATAAAATTATAATGAAGTCGATTTAAGTTGATTAGCGATTTGACCATTGAGAGCTCTCCATCATCACGCGCCCTGCGCGTGTCCGAGTGCCCGCGTGCATGCGATACGGCGGGAGAGAGAGCTGAGCATTTTTTTTATTTTTTTATTTATTTATTTTTTTTTTTTTATTGAGAAAACACTCAATAAACACAAGGGAAATACAGAGACATTTGAATCCGTGAAACAAAAACAAAAAAAAACACAATTCTGCATCTTATTTCACATATCAATCATCTTTCTAATACATTAAGTATCCTTTTCAACATTTTTGATGTCTTTAAGAGCTGAGCATGACAGAGGAAAGTTGCGAGCTGATCTTTGTGAACGAAGTTGAACAAATATTGTGTAAAAACTCTAAAAGGTGTACAGAAATGTGGTTGAAGTTCATGTATTTTGTACCATCCAGTATCTGAAGAAGCTGATTGATTATTTTTGAGTCACATTTTCTCTTGTTCAAAGACGCCATTACTGGACACGTGCGCCTGTGTAAGAAAAACGATTAATATAGGCCAGGTTTTTTTCCTTGTGTTTTTCTATTTCTTGGTTATACGATTTGTGTTACTTCTGTGAGCTGAAACTTAGCATTTGATGGCATGCCACCCAAATTCTACACTGGTACCTAGAAAAGAGAACAACAAATAATAAAGAAGGTCATTTCCTTTCTTTTATCCACCAGTCCTGCTTCATGAAAGTAAGACAATTCCAAATTGGAGAACTATTTAGTTTTTCCATGGAGAGAATTGACAAATAAGAAAAGACAAAACTGATCAGTATTCTACAGAACACTGAAACATTGATGGTGTATGGTCACCCATAACCATTTGATTGATATTGAGATCCATCTTTAATATGCATCTTAAAATTTATTTTCTATGTTGTTTACATAGAAGTTTTCACTGTAGTGTTTTTTTGTTTTGTTTATTCTGACTGTATTTATATTTTGATGTCTTCTTGAAGGTAAACCAGCATATGAAATGGATGAGTCCAATCCTGACTGGGCTCCAACACTGCACCTGGGACACTCTGAAGTGCGTGCTACCGAGTCAGACCGGTATTCTCGTCGATTACAACGACAACAAATGACTGTGCCAGTAGCAGGAGACGACGGTGAATCCCAAATGCAGGTGGAGGCAGCACAAGAAAAGGAAGGTGGCGAACAGGCAGAGGCAAAAGTAGCAGCAGATGCGGGAGGTGGTGACCAGGCAGAGGTGGGAGCTGTAGAAGATGAATGGGCGGATGTGGAAGCTGCAGAGGATGAGGAAGGTGGAAACCAGGCAGAAGATGAACCAGCACTTAAGAGACAAAGAGCAGAATGTTAGTTCTGTGAGAGCAACATTGCAGAAATCAACCATCTGTTGCAGGAGAACAGGAAGCTTAGGAGTGAGCTGAACAAGATGGATGAGGACTTCTTAAAGGGTGACACAAATAAGGTCAAGTACTACACAGGAATTCCATGCTTTGCCATTTTATTGTCATTGTTCACCAATGTTAAGGCTTTCCTGCCAGTTACCAAAAAGTTGACATCCTTTCAAATGCTTTTGTTGACACTCATACGTCTGAGGCTTGATCTTCCTGTACAACACCTTGCCCATCTCTTTAATGTGTTGCGTAAAACTCTTTCTACTGCCTTTACTGACACCATAGATGTTTTGAATGCACAGCTTAATCCATTGGTGTACTGGCCAGAGAGGCATTGCTTACAAGCTACAATGCCACATCAATTTTTGAAGCTTTTGGGAAACGTGTTGCTATTATAGTCGACTGCTTTGAAATACGTACAGAAAGGCCATCAAATCTAAAGGCACGTGCACAGGCTTTTTCTCATTACAAAGGGGGACACACAATGAAATACCTCATTGGTATTACACCACAAGGTGCCATATCATTTATTTCCAAGGGATGGGGGGGATGTGCCTCTGACAAGCACATAACTGAGAACTGTGGCCTTCTTAACAAACTGTTACCTGGTGACTTAGTGCTAGCTGATCGAGGCTTCGATATCAAGGATAGTGTGGGGATGATGTGTGCAGAGGTCAAAGTTCCTGCGTTCACTAAAGGAAGATGTCAACTTGATGCTAAGGATGTGGAAAACACACGAGCGATAGCACACCTGAGGATTCATGTTGAAAGGGTGATTGGCATTATGCGCAACAAGTACACAATGTTACATAAGAGAATACCAATTAGTTTGTTACTGCCATGTGAGGGGGAGGAGATGACACTTCTTGACAAGATAGTGAATGTTTGCTGTATACTTGTAAACATGTGTCCCAGTGTGGTTGTAAAACCAGTTGAAAATGAAAAATGTGCATGTTAAAACTTTCATTTTAATGTTGTAAATATGTATATTGCTGTTGTAGATGTATATTAGTTTTGATGACATGTATGTATATTACTGTTGTAGATGTATATTAGTTTTGATGACATGTTTGTATACTTAAATACTTCTATTGAAAACAGATGACACAATATGAATTTGTAGAAACTGGTTTAATACAAATTAAATTTGCAAGTACAAAAAAAACAACAGGTTTTTTTTCCAGCGATAAATGTAAACATATCTGTGTAAACAACTTCAGAAACTGCAACACAAAAGGTTACAACTTGTTGCAACTATCAACCACATCTATATAATATCACTGTACAAAAGGTTGTTGCAGTGAAGCAAACCTGAATTATATAAAGTGCAATCATGTTGAGAACAAACTTTATATATATATTATATAGTGCAATCATGTTGAGAACAAACTTAAAATATATATATAATATACAGTGCAATCATGTTGGTAAACTGAACGTGGGCTTCCAGGGACTTATAATTACGAAATTGCTCAGCGGTATAGGCACTGACACCACAGACAAAATAAGTAAAAATATCAGGAAATGTGACGGGAGGTAAGGCGTCAGGGTCGCGAATCCACTGGTCTTTTGGGACTTCATAAGGATCGACATTTCCAATAAAGTTGATTTTTTTTCAACATATCGTTTCTTGGCGTCTGGTAGGAGTTTGTCTCTGTACAATCCACCTTGTTTTAAACTATTTTTAAGCATGCTCAAATAAATAATTCATACAACCAACATAGCTGTATAGTGTTGCTTGGTTACCGGCAGGTTACCGGCTTGTGTTTGTGGCCTCACAAAATGGCGGATACTCCCCACAATACATTGCGCGATGACGTCATCAGTTGCCATTCCCTATACATTGAAAAGCTGTGATTAATCTGAGATAATTTGTATATTGTATGTATAACATTGTAATTTACTTTATTTTATTTTTGTATTTTCACTCTTTATCAAAAAGTAACAAAATAATATTCCAAGTTCAAATCCAGTTCAGAGCCTGTCTGTTATTTCTCATTACAACCCACTTCCTCCTTCACGTTCCCTAAATCTTCTGGTAAACCTAACTGATCCAAAAGCAATTCATTATTGCCAATATCATAGACACCTGCTACAATGACAAGCAATATTATCTTCAACAACCCTAACCGACAAAATATCCAAACATTATAGCAGGTAAACAACTTCGCCAAACGGATAAAAGATAAACATCCATCAAGATTGCTTGCCTGAACTGAACTGTTGTTTCTTTCTTGTTTTTAATGGCTACTCGCATTACTATAACTACATCTACTGTATACATGGGAACGAGACAGCCGGCTCTTCTTTCCTATGTTCATGGACATTACATAATAATGCAAGGTCATAAGCCAGTGATTTCACGCCAAGTCGAAGCCAACATCTCAAAATTCTAATAATATTTATAGGCTAACCGTAGTGTATCGAGGTAAGGTAAGCATTGTTTTGAACACTGGTTGTTTATGTACTCAATCAATAATGGCAATTTGTTTATTTTTAACCAAAGAAATCTTACATAGTGCAGCTTTATCTCTAGTCATTAAGTGGGCGTGGCCCTTTTAAGAACTGGAGTTCTGCGACACCTCCTTTCCAGTGGGGTATTCCAGAAAGCAGGTTAAGCAACCGGGTAAGTTTACTTAGAGTAAGGGGATAACCTCAACTTCCAAAAACTGAGGTAACTTTTATGGTATGCAAGTAGCCATAGCAGCTGCCTCTCTGAACATAACCTGCTTCGACCGCTGTTTTTTCTTCCACTTTTAATAAACAGCCATCAGAATAAAAACACAAAAGATATTTTTTGTATCCTGTGGTGAATATTTTTTAACCCCCTGACTACAAATAAATAAGATTCATATTATTTTAGTTTGATCATAGTTATACTTTGAATGTTTGTATATTATAATTATTAAGCATGTTAATTAAGCTTGTGTTAATTTGTTTGTGAACCTAAGTATGCTGTGGTATAAATGGTATTTATATTAATATTCAAAGAAAACTGATTAAATGATAACTTTTAATCAGTGAGAGGAAAAAATATATTTCTGAAATATGTACTATGTCATGTGATTTTTTAATGTGATACAATAGAGATTCTTCAGTAATTTGGTTGCTGATTATTTTTATTCGGTTTATTATTTTAGAAACCTTGCATATATCCACTATATCAATCATTAAAAGCCTCAATAAAACCTTCTCAAAAAGGAACACTGTGTTGATCAGTGGTTCTACAATGGCATTTTAAAGCCCCCGGTGCACACTTTTACAGAAAATCAGGTCTAGGTCATGTGTTCAGTGGAGATGTTAAAGGCGTCCATAGAAATTAGAAGTTGTTTTTTCTGGCTTATATGGATGTATGGCTGGTTTGATCACCACAGACACCACCATTGTGTCCTTGAGCAAGGCACTTAACTCCAGGTTGCTCCAGGGGGGTTGTCCCTGTAATAAGGGCTCTGTAAGTCACTTTGGATAAAAGCATCTGCCAAATGCATAAATGTAAATGTTTCAGGCAGGCAGGCATTTCAGATAAGCAGCTCAGCCAGACAGATAGATAGATAGATAGATAGATAGATATCCCCTCCCCACCCCATGTTGAAACCAAATTTACACCCTCGCTCTGGTTAACACCCTTTTGGCATGTTAAAATTCCACAACATTATTCATTGCCCATTAAACAGAATCATCCTGCATTTCTTGTTTTCTGTTTGCTTCATTACTTTTTTGTTATGAGCAATTTTGACAGTCTGGTGATTTATCACATCTAATGTATTTGGATAAAACACCTAGGAATGTAATGGTGGTATAATTCTGCAATATGGTCCATATTTAGGACTTACACCATTTTAAATAAGGTTCATAATAAATTAGGTAGTCCTAGGTAAGCTTGTGAACTATTGCAAAATTGTGGCGTTAACTACCACAGTGAAGTGATAAAGGATATAATAACATGTTTTGTGCTTAAAGTACTTGCCTTTGATTTAATGTTACAACATACACCGATCAACCACAACATTAAAACCTGTTAAAACCATTAACCACCTTCCTAATTTTGTGTAGTTCCCCCCCATATTTCTGTAACTGTTGATCTCTGGAGATTTTCATGCACAACAGTCTCTAGAATTTACTCAGAATGGTGCCTAAAACAAAAAACAAGCAGTGAGTGGCAGTTCTGTGGACGGAAATGCCTTGTTGATGAGAGAGGACAACAGAGAATGGCCAGACTGGTTTGAACTGACAAAGTCTACAGTAACTCAGATAACCACTCTATAATTGTGGTGAGAAGAATATAATCTCTGAATGCTATTCTGAGATGTGGGTTGGTGCTGTTTTGGTGGCACGATGGGTACCTGCACAATATTAGGCAAGTGGTTTTAATGTTGAGGCTGATCATTGTCTAATTGGGTGTTGACAAGTGCCTCACCTGAGTGTGCAGATGACATAAAGCAATAGTCCGAGGTCAATTATGTTGATATTAATTGAAATTAATTTTTACTCCAACTAACAGTTCAAGGAATTGTTCGCCCTAAACTGAAAATTCTCTCATTATTCACCTTCCCTGATGCCATCCCAGATGTGTATGACTGAACGGGTGCCAACAATTGACAGTCCAAAAGTCACATTAAGGTAGCATAAAAATAATCCATGCGACTCCAGTCGATCAATGGATGTCTTCTGAAGCAAATCGATACATTTGTGTAAAAAATAAATAGATGATTAAAACATTATTAACTTTTAAATAGTGCTTCCTGCCAGCAGTTGACAATTCACAGCTGTTGTGTGACGTAAGTGGCACTTATTTGCAATAGAAGAATGAACGTCACGAGAGTTTATCCATTTCAAACATCATCAGAGCCCTGGACGGAAACGCCGGTTTAAAGTTAAAAACGTTTCGTCATGATAATGGATGTAACAGTCACATCTTGTGCACTTTAAATTAAAACAACTTTTGATTAAAACAAAAGCATCTCAAACTCCTTTCATTTATTTGATTCAAGCATTTATTTTAGGCAAACTATGTCAGTACTCTGCTGGTTTGCAATGGCAATTGGGTAAATTTCCCTCCCCACTTCCTGTGAAGTGATGTATCGATGTACACTTATTCCCTATACTGTTTGAAGTGCCCTTCCAACTGAAAATATACGTTCCCTTCGGATTGGAATCTCCCATAAGATGTCTGAAACCAGTGTGAAGTCCACTTCGGAGGACTTACTAACTGTCGATTGGAACGCACCTTTGGACTTAATAAGCTGTGTCTCGTTTTAAGGCTGCGTCCTCCGGAGGTCACATTTGTCGGCCACATACATCATCGAGGCTGTCTCATTTCAGAAAAGCAAGTATGACACTCCGAATGCAACCTTCGAATGTGACCTCCTTTCACGGGAATTTGGTGGATGCGTGAGGTGTATCTTTCGTGGGCACATACAACCCACAATTCTTTGCTTCAAAGGAAATGATTCTTTTCTCTTTACACCATTATAACTCTCCTAAAATTTACCTCATATATTCCCTTCCAAAGAGACTTTGTTCCCTTCTCACTGAAAGTGCTCGTGCTTGTTAAAGAGTGGCGTGATGTCATAGCAACAATGATAAATTCTGTTTCCGTGTGCCTTATGAAGGTCGTCTTGTTTAAATGAGACTTGTTTAAAGGAGGATGCTCAATATACAGCTGCCTTCAAAGGACACCTCCTAGCTAGCATGCACCCTTCGAGGATGTAGACACAGCAATAGTTTTACAATTGTGCTCGTCATCTAACGACTTCAGACAAAAAGGCAACATTTCCGGTAAGGGAAGTGAGCAATGGTACTCAATGTTTTTACATTGCATTGTGGGATTTTTGTCATATTCCCTGTTGTTTTGGTCTTGTCTTTTATGATTCTTGTTTAGTTCCTGTTCATTTTTGTAGTCCTTTGTAGTTTAATTTTTATGATTTGGTTTTCCCTTGATTATTTACTCAGTTGTCCCTCGTTCCCTTGTTTGCCCCTGTGTATTTAAGCCCTGGTTTTACCTGTTTTATTTGCATGTATTGTTGGATTTTACAATCTCAGGGTTGAGTCAGTTTCGTCCCATGTTTTTTCAGGTCCAAGCTGGCAGAAATCGGTACACGATGTCGGACTGACCGGGTGGATCGCTTGCACCTAGCGCCCTTTCCCTCGGCCGAGGTAAAACTGTGCGCTTTCTATCCCTGGAGGACTCTTCCCTAGACCTTTGGGTCCGCAGTTTAGCAGAGGAATTCGATGACCCGATCCACTGCGGGTACTTAATCTACCCTGTACTGGAATAGGTGCTCCACAGGTCAGGACTCCTGCTTGGACTCCCCCCTGTGTGTATTTTCCACGGTACGGTCCCCTTGCAAGTGGACCCGCGTCTCCCTTAGGCAGTCCCAGCTGCCCTCCGGTCGCCGTGTTGTAGCTACTGCCCCCTCCTTGAGGCTGGATCTACCACCATGCCACCTTCCACATGTCGCCTAAAAACCCATGTGATGTATTCACCACTCTTACCTCCCCATTCATGGGCAGGTGTGGTCTCCGCAGGGTCTTTTCCCCCTGAACGAATAGGAAATTGGGAAGACCCCCTTCCCTCGATGCGTGTAAGGGCCTAACCGTTTCTTGCTCTATGTGGAGAAACATAGAGAGAAAAGAGGCCCGGCTAGACTCGGCCCATTCCCAGGTTGTCAAGTGTCGCCTTGTTCCCCTGTTTAGGGTAACCAGAAGGATTCCAGCGACTTTTATGGGGCATTGGGGAAGGGTACGTGCAGCCTGACACAGCTGGTCGCTTTTGCACATGAAATACCTGTCTGCTCCTGTGTCAGCAGACCACGTACACGGCTCAGTACATGGTGTGATTTAAATTGGACCCCTAGTGTCACTTCTTTGACACAATGTCGAAGTGAGCGACAGATGGGAACGTCTAGGTTACGTATGTAACCTCCGTTCCCTGATGGAGTGGTGTTTCCCACTGTTGTGGCCGGACCATTTCCGGCTCCTCAGAAAAATCCTGAATGAACTCGATGTATTTCCCTGCATTTATACCTGTATGTCCGGGGTCGGGGTATGCAAATACTGTCTGCCAATTTTTCATTGGCCTTTTTTCATAGATCAGAGGCATATTTGGTGATCAAGAGAAAACCCTAGTGTCGCTTCTTCGACACAACATCTTGTTCCCTCCATCAGGGTCCATCAACTCCCTGACCTTCACAGTGACCAATTCACTGTGAAGAAATAAGCCTTTTTAATCATTTTTATTTTTTATTCTAAGTAGTATTAAAGGAAATATTAAGAGGATGGGGAAAAGTTGGACAAAAGGGGGAATCTAATCCGGGTCTTCCACATAAAAACAAAAGTACATCTACACCATCTTAACACACTACACCATTGCACTAATTTATACACTGGGAGGATTCAAGCTGAGTAACCGTTTAAATACTCCTGTCAGTCAAAAACCCATCTCTTTAGCAATTTTGACATGCTTCAGAAATGTTGAAGAAGGGTTGACAATGTGTTAATTCACATTAAACCAACTTCAGACATTCAGACATCGAGGCAGTTAGGCCACTCAGTGTATAAGGAAAACATTCCTAAAGTGTCTATGAATGTGAAAATTAAGTCCTGGTTATTTGTCTACAGTCAGATGTATTCCTTGAATTAATCCTTACCATGTGTTTGTTTGCTAACAACATCTTCATCTTCGTAAAGTTTGTGAGTGGGCTTTGTAAAATCTGTCCAACAAGATTTAACTTTGTAGTTACACACCTCCATCAACCCATGTATCCTCAGATAACCACACAAGTAGTCTTTCATGGTAACATACTGAGAATGTAGGACAGGTACAGTCATTTGGCACAGCACAATAAATCTGATCAATACTGTGATTGATTGGTAAAGGTGTGATGTGTCAAGTGGGTTTAGTTGTTCACATAGTTATAAGATGATGGAGCAACAGAATGAAACACATCAATTCAAAGCAGAAGTGGAGCCAAAATGCATGGGCTGTCCTGTTAAAAAATAAAAATAAATCTAAAACCAGCCTTACCTGCTTTTCTGGTTTCAGTCAGTTCCCCAATCTGGTCATGTTGTTTGTTTGTATGTATGTCAAAATATTACAGATTCATGTTTGAGACTGTTAATAAAACCTCTGGAGTAATATTTGTGCAATTAAATATCTGTTTAAATTCTATACAGAATATATATATATATATTTTTTTAAGTTTTGCAAAATCTATTTAAAAACGAAATGAAATATCTGTTGAATAACACTTTATGAAAAAATTACATTTTATACAGTAATTAATTCATGAATAAACAAAAGAAACTACACACAAACTAAATGACAGATAAATAAACAGATTACAATAAAATTTAAATAAAAATATAATACAAATATATTATAAAAGTAGCAAAGTACATGCACAAGAAGACGTTATAATATTAATAAATAGACATGTATAAAAGAAAGGTTTGAAACAATGTATTAGCCTTCTGCCAGTCAATTGCACTTCAGGTGCATCCTTTTACACATTTATTTTGCAACTGTAATTACTACAAAGACTTCTGGATTCAGTTATCTATGTAAATATTTGATGCATTCAATAAAGTAATTTCAATAGATGACATTATGATCCTGTTTTTGAACTGCAACACTGGCTTTCCCATAACTGATGACAAAAAGAAAACAAAACAAAAAAAACGGGGCCACATGGTGAAAGAGAGGCACCTAAGTTTCCTGCCATTGAAAATTTAGCTTACAATTTACTTATTTATTTGCAGCAAGTTGTTGCTCGTGGTGACGTCATAGTGACCTAATTTTGTTGTTTAAAAAAAAATAATCGTAGAAGTAAACCAAAAATCATGCAAACACCTTTACGCATTTTTTAGGATATGTATGCATTTTTAGGATTTGAGCAATACAACATAGTGGCCCTGTTTTTGTGCCACTCTAAAATTAATAACTCCTCTTGGGACATAAAGCTAAGGTAATGTCTTTTAAACCATATATTAAAGCTTTCAGGTGCTATTGTATTTTATTTCTGAGCCACCATACGGAATTGCACAAATAAACTTTAGCTGCGTCCGAATATACTTGCCTACTGTGTAGTATGCTAAAAACAAAACAGTATGCCAATGGAGTAGTATGTCGAATCATCAGTATTCATGAAGCAGTGGGCGAGAAATTCCAGTATGAGCTTCTGAAATGTGGATCGACTGAACATTTTTCAATCAAATATTCCCTCTGGAGCTGATGAGACATCATGCTCTAAACGTTGGACTTAAAAGAATAGCGAAGTACAGCAAGTCAGAAAACTCTTTTCAACTGTCAAGTGATATCCACCTTTTTCCTGACTTCTCCATGGGCGTATATTATAGGCCTATATATACAATATTTTAAAATATACCAAATACTGTCCGTCATTTTCGAAGAAAATATTTAAACCAAGTGATGAGTGATAGACCAAGTTGTTCTCGGCTGAGTGCGTGAGAAGGCGGCACTTTTTAATGTAGAAATAATGTACGTGCCTCATAGCTGAAGAGTTTAAATGGACCCTATTATGACCATACTCTTTTTTTCGAAGCTGTTTTCATATTGAACTTCTCAACATAAAACGTAATTAAATCTAGCGAATCAAATACGTGAATTCTCTCTCTCTCTCTCTCTCTCTCTCTCTCTCTCTCTCTCTCTCTCTCTCTCTCTCTCAGTTCCAGTTTTCAAGTACTTTATTGGCATGATTGTGTTTACATATAATATTGCCAAAGCATTAATACACAAAACAGATTTATTTGTTAATGTTTTATTCTAATTATTTGTCTTGTCATTAATAGACTTAAAATAAGGTGCCAGGTAATGAATAAAGTTTAATAAAAACTATAATAACATAAAATAAAATATGCATTTAACAAGACATTATGAACATAAGTAAAAAAAGTTATTGGTTTCTGAGGGTGTGCAGCGTAAAAAATGAATTTTGCTGCATCTGATGCATGATTGTCCTTCCCCAGTAACACCTGCATTTGATCAGTTTCTGCCAAATTGTAACTCGATCATGATTTCAAGCTTGATTTCACTTTCTATTGCTTGACATATGCGCAGAGCCCTATTGGCGCAATAGGAACTGTAATCAAGCTTAAAATCCTGATCTCCAAGGAGACTGCTAATGTCAAGATTTATAGTCGAACAATTTGTTATTTTGGTCTATTCTCACCCAAAACCAATTGGATCCATTCAGAAGATATTTGTGAAACCACTGAAGTCTTATGGATTACTCATATGCTGCATTTATGTGTTTTTGGAGCTTCAAAGTTCTGGCCACTATTCACTTACATTGAATTAACCTACATAACAGTGATATTCTTCTGAGAATCTTTTTTTTGCTTGTGTTATGCAGGAAAAAAAATCACATCTTGGATGAGGGTGAGAAAATTAGGAGAGAATTTTCATTTTTAAACGAACTATCGCTTTAATAGCACATTCAATTCAGAATGATAATATTCATGTTATGAGTGTAAATGAACACCACAATCCGTACAAATTGGAACATTTGAGGTTGAGTCATATTAGTGACCAGAACAGAGACTTGTGGGTGTGGGCTCTTTTCATTTGGGCCAATAAGCAACCACTCAGCAATCACTCAGAGCACCCTGGCAACTGCATAGCAATGTGCTAAAAACAGAGTTAAAACAACTTAACAGCAGCATAGCAGCAACCTGACAACCACCTAGAACACCCTGACAACTGCAGGGAGCACTGTGCTAAAAACACAGAAAAAACTTAGCAACAGCAGAGTAACAACCTGGCAACCACATACTGTAGCAATGCCCAAAAACACACAGCAGAGATTACTTGATTACTGCATTTCTCCTAGCAACCATCCAGAAAACCCTAGTTACCACATACTGTAGCATAAATGTGCAACAAAGAAAATATAACACTTTAGCAACCACCAGAAAACTAGTTTTGTTTAGGCAAAGACCATTCAACCATCTTCATAAAATATACAAATAAATATTGTTGGACATTTTTACGAGCGCTGGTAATTATTCATTCACATCATACCTTGTTTAAATGTAAAAATTAAACGCATGTGATTGACTTTTAAATGAACAGGTCTCCAGGAAAGTCTGATCGCACATAACTTAATTATTTAACAGCTGTCATAATGTTCGTTATTATACACCTCTGCAACTCACACCATTAGTTGAGTAACGTGGTTGGGGCGAGTCTAAGCGGGTCACTCAAAACAAACAGAGCAATTTTCAAGGTGCCGCAGAGGCACAGTGTTTACAGTTTTTGAGAAAATGAATCTATGAATGGCTTACTTATAGTTGTCTCTACATGTTAAGCTGGGATAGAAGAACGTATTTTAACACAGAAAAAGTTACAGACTTCGGCTTTAAGTTATTTTGTATAGATTTAAAAATCTTTAACAGTTTGGGAATTGCAATTACCAGTAATAAATTATCTAAAAAAACATCTCTTCTGTTGAAAAAGTAATTTAATTGTTTGTTTTGAAACTAAGAAAATATGTACATTGCTTAAGAAAAAGATACTTATTACATTTTCATTCATTTCTGAATAAAACATTTGAAGATTGTTTCGTATTCCCCTATACGTGCATTCCATGTTTGTTTGTCTTTACACACACACACACCCACTCACACGCACACACAAACACACGCTCAGCTGGGGACTTTTATTATGAATTATCGTGTACGGTCAATTTGTAGGTCACAGTCAACAGCTTCACACTTCGGTTTCACGTTGCTGAATGAAGAAATGAAATAGCGTGCGTGCTTTGACATTCCCTGTCAGAATTTTTCCTCTTTCGCTTAAATAATAAAATTAACTTAGGTAATATTTAATACCGGGTGTCTTGTTGTATTATCGTTGAAGCAAGAACGATGATTTAGCAAGCTAGCTAAAACGCCTGCTAACCTTAAATTAATGGTTCTACATTTAAACTGCTGAAGTTTAATACTAATACTTGGTTTAGACATAAGTAAGGGATGTTGCGGAATTTTTGTAGGTATCACAGACAATTTAGTCATGTCAGTGGGCCATTTTTATTTCGTCAAGGGCAGCATGCCCCCAACTTATCAACAACGCACCTTCAGAAGGCAAAATATGCCAGTGCCATCACAGGTTAGATGAACTGTAGTACAAATGTATTGTAGGACAAACATGATTAGATGTCAATCAAGATGATATTGTGTGTTTGACCTCTTGTCTTAAAATTCCTTTTGTACAGAGAGAAAGAAATTCTATGAGAATGTTTCTATATCTCAAGGTGAAGGTAAGCATCATTCAAGAAAACATGCAGGTGTCCATAGCAACTCATGCCACCGCATTCTCTAACAGAAACCCAGTGTTTTATCAAGAGACTTGCAACAAAGTTATTCATGTTTGATTGTGTGTGTCGTGTGTAGGAGGCTTATTTGAAATAAACCTTGACAAGCGAAAGCTGAAGACCCCAGGAGGAAAGTTGTTCACTGTGCCCAATGAGGCGCTTGCCATTGCTGTAGCAACAGAATGGGACGTCCAAAAGGACACACTGAAGTTTTACGCCATGCATTTAGTAAGACATTTATTGTATTGAAGAAAGTTCCCTGATTGTACATGTGCTAAAATGACGAGACTTGTAAGACCTATTTTTGTCCATACAGACCACTCTTTGCAACACAGCTCTTGATAACCCAACGCAGAGGACGAAAGAACAAATGATCTCAGCTGCTCTAAAGTTTTTGGAGACAGACACTATCTGGTATGATGAGGTGCACTGGTTTATCATTGTATTATTACAAGGTTTATAGAGATGGTATATAATCAAACAAAGTCCATACTTGGTGCTCTACCATTATTGTTTTACATACTGTTATTGCAGATTAATTAAAGGTTATGCATATGATAAGTGATCCTTCGATTATTATAGTCACTTGAAATGAGAAAAACCTCATTTTATAGCGAATACACATCTAATAAAATTAGCTTAAGTGAACAGCGCTGTTTAAAACATCTCATAACACTCATTTTGATTCTGTGAACTGTTTGTTTACTATCACTTTTACTATAATTTATTTAGGTATTGATTCAAGTCAAAGTTCAGTTATAAGATTTAATTTTCCTTGGGGCAAATGTAGGTGTCTTGCTGATATTATATGTTCATTTGGGAATTAGGGCTGACCGTTTAATCCATGACATGCTCCTCTTCGGATTTATTTCAAGATTAAAAAAGGAAAGAAAAACACTGCTTGTATCCTCTCTGGGTAACTCGTGTTACAATTATAAATGACCTGGTAACAACGCGTTATACATTTTTTTTGATTATTTTTATTAAATCCTGCTTGAAAGTACTCAAACACACATTACTTTCATAGGCTGTCGTTGGAAAATAGCAAACGCGTGTCAGAGTAATGGTGGCAGGGCAACAGTTGTTAAAACTGGATTGGTCAGAAGCACTTTTAAGGCGGGGCTTAGTGAAGGGTCAATTGTTTTGATTCAGATAATGTCATGACATTTCAGATCTACCATCCTTGTAGTTACAGAGTAGAAGAACCTCCAGGTCTTGTGGAGCTTCAGAAAAATGAATGGGACCCTATAATGGACTGGATAGAACAAAGGTGTCATACATATTTATTTCAATTTGACTAGCATGATAAAATTCCTACTTATGTAATAATCACAATAGCCACAATATAAAAGCCATATCTGAATGACTTTTGTTTAGGTACAGTGTAGTCATTGGCTCATCATCCAGTATAATGGGACCTCAAATCCCAGAGGAGACCAAGGAGACTTTTTGTCAACACCTCAAGTCCTACAATTTCTGGTCTCTGACAGGTAGTCAAAGTTGAGCTGTTTTTTTTTTTGTCTTATGAGAATGAGCATGATTCAACAGTACAGTTTTTGATGTTTCTGCAGGGCTTGAGTATGTGATCACTCAACTGAAATCGTTGGTCCTGTCTTTTGGACTGATTGACAGACACTTAACTGTGGAACAAGCAGTTCTGTTGTCCAGACTGGAGGAAGAATTCCAGGTAATGCTGCTTCTATTTTCAAAGTGTTTAATTATAGCATATATCTTGCATACATTTTATACTTGTGTTTGTGCTAGAAGTTTAGTAGAACATTTAAAGGAATAGTTCACCCAAAAATGAAAATTCTCTCATCATTTCCTCACCCCCGTGCCATCCCAGATGTGTATGACTTACTTTCTTCTGAATAACACACACAAAGATTTTTAGAAGAATCTTTAGGTCCATACAGTGCAAGTGAATGGTGACCACATGTCACCATAAAGTATCCACAAGACTGCAGTAGTTAAATTAATATCTTCAAAATATAGGTGAATATAGGTAAATTGATAGGTGCGGGTGAAAACTAGATTAATATTCTGGTCCTTTGCTCTATAAATCTCCACTTTCACATTCACATTTTTTGTGTGCATATTGCGTCCTATTGGTTTGGGCTGATCAAAGGTGGAGATTTAATGTAAAAAAATGAATTAAATATTTTTGGGTGATCTACGTTAAAAAAAAGAAGACAAATGTAGATGTCAGATATTACAAAGTGTAGCTTTACAGTATTCCAATTATGTTGAGTCAATGGCAGGTATTCTCAACCTTTTTGGTACGCAGCTCATCTTTCAGGTTCCAAAATTTTGCATTGTTGCACCCCTCACAGCATAAAAAAATAAGATGCCGTTTATTGAAAGCTCCAGACCCCATCTGCATTTCTTGAGATACTATGTGGAGTTGGAACCTCAAGGTTGAGAATGAAGAGAAGGTTGGTCTGTGGTAATATTTAGCTTGTGTTATACTTACAGCCTGTTCTGTTCTGTCCTAGATCCAGCACTGGGGAAATGTGGAATGGGCCCACGATTATGACATGTATGAGTTGCGAGCACGAACAGCTGCTGGTGCCCTGTTTGTGCATCTTACCTCTGAAAGCACTGCTGTCAAGAGAAAAATCTTGCAGGACTGATAATACCTGGGAACAAGGGCAAACAAGCACTATATAGGACTGAAAAACTCAGAAATGTGACTTATGTTTATCCATGATAAACCTTTGATTTCTATGATATTAAGGCTTTTTGCAGTAAGCTTTAATGACATCAGTTACTTGCTATATTAACATAGTAATATGTTTTGACCAGCAATGTGGATATCTAAGATCACAATAAATATATTCTGTTTCAGCAGTTGCCATATGGAAAGAGTGCAAGTGGCAAAATTCCAGTACTTTCTTTTTAAACGGTGATACTGTTTAGCTATTGTTGTGTTGGAAATTTCCAAATCTTTTTTGATAAATGACCATCACGTGCAAATGTGTGGTTGAG
This sequence comes from Moxostoma hubbsi, assembly GCA_032164185.1. Classification (NCBI taxonomy): domain Eukaryota; kingdom Metazoa; phylum Chordata; class Actinopteri; order Cypriniformes; family Catostomidae; genus Moxostoma; species Moxostoma hubbsi. The sequence continues at coordinate 17,113,868 of JAVLUX010000039.1, forward strand.
TAATGTCATTTATTTTCACTACACAACCCAAACTGGCCGGTTTCACAAGAAGTTCCCTTAAAGGAAATAGTTAACCCAAAAATAAAAATAATTGACTTACCCTTATGCCATCCCAGACTTTCTATCTTCAACTGAACACAAAGATTTTTAGAAGAACATTTCAGCTCTGTAGGTCCTTACAATGCAAGTGAATGGTGATCAGAATTTTGAAGCTCCAAAATGCACATAAAGACAGTATATAATTAATCCATATGACTCCAGTTAAATCAATGTCTTCAGAAGCGATATGATGGGGTTGTTGAGAAACCGATTAATACATCCTTTTTCTACTTACACATTCTCCTTCATGCTCAGTAAGTGGCGATGTGCAAGAAGAATGCAAATATGGATATTGATAGTAAAAAATTACATAAATATTGGTCAGTTTCTCACCCACGCCTATCAAAACTCTTCTGAACACATGGATTTAGTCACTGGAGTCTTATGGATTGCTTATATACTGTTTTTATGTGCTTTTTGGAGCATCAAAATTATGGAGTATGGTTTGGTTTTATGGTGCCTTTATGTGCTTTTTAGAGCGTCAACGTTTTGGACACTGTATGGACATACAGAGCTGAGATATTCTACAAATATTTGTTTGTGTTCTGTAGAAGACAGAAAGTCATACACATCTGAGATGACATGAGGGCGAGTAAATGATGATAGTTTTGGGCGAACTATTTTTTAGTTAAAATATATTGAAATGTTTGAATACTAAAGAGGAGTTCACAGTCTGTTAGGACACTACTGTATGAGTAATCATATAGCTTTAGAAATCATATGTAGAAAGCAAAGTCATCTCAGAAACATTATACAATGCAGAAACACGTCAATTAATTTTTTTGTCTTGGTTCAGAATAGCATATTACCATGCCATTCTATCAAGGTCGGATTAAGACCCGAGAAGGCCATAGTCCGGTACACCGGGGAGAGCTGGGCAGATATGGTTGGATTTTCAAATATACGGAAGAAAAGTTTGTAGCTATGTCTGACACGGCCAGTTATATGTACTTCAAAATTTCTCTTTTCTTGCTGCAACTTTTATGGCCTGGTGTGCGGATTCCTTTTTGCTTTATTTGATCTGTTTGTATTGAATCGACTTAATACTTGTGACTTTATGAATTGGCGTAGGACTACTTTTGTATTAATAGGGACTGGCACGGTATTCAAATACCACTATTCTGTTTTTCTGCACGTGTTTAGAGTTTAGTGTTCTTTAACCCGATTGGAGTCCGACAGTACCCGACAAACCATTAGGTTTTCAAGCAGGCTATAGGGCGAGTTACAGACTGTTCAGACCTGGGTATATCTGCGGTCAGGTAAGCCTCCACTTGGAAAAGCATGGTCAAGCTAGCCCCCACGCTGTTTTGTGGTACGCGTAGACACTATGCGCTATGGTAAGACCGTGTAAGAACTGATTTCCAGATAAAAGCGTCCTTCTGGTGAACATTATTTCACATTCAGTCGGTCAATTTCAAATTAAAGCCCTCTAAAATGCCATTTATAAGATGTTTTCTATCAATTCAGATAGATATTTTTCTATAGATATATTTGAGTTTCTATAGAACAATTTCACTTGAAAGTGATCGTACACCACCTCAGAGTGTCTCACACAGTCAGGGCAGTCTGATGTTGATTTTCAAAATTAAAGCCCTCTAAAATATCATGTTCATGTTGCGTTTTCAGTAAATTCAGATAGATATTTAAAGTTAACCACCTGTTTCAAAATAAATAAATCAAATTCACTTCAGAATGATAGTACACCACCCCAGGGTGTCACACAATGTCAGAGCATTCTGGTGTTTCAAAATTAAAGTACTAAAAAAATATGTAATTACATTGTCAGACACAGTTCAATTATTTTTATTCGTAGCCCCATGTTGTTTGTTATACTCTAACAATATTCTTTATTATTACAGTGACACAGATAGGAGGTGGAGTATGTCAGTATGATACGTTACATGTGTCACATGTCAGAGTGACAGAAATCACTATACAGTGAACTATATTGCCAACTGTTTACCCAAAAGTGCAATGAGGAAATCTCCAATGTCCAAGTGGCAATAAAGAGTGATTATTTTGTACTGCTGTCTTGCACTCTTGAAAATTAAATTGTGTTTTCAGCAGACACCATTGAATCACTCTGAACATGGTGCTTAGTGCATTTTTATGAAATTATATTTATAATAAATAACCAATTTCTATTTACATAACATTTTTCAAAAGAGATGTTACAAAGAGTTTCACTACACAATAAAACATGATAAATAATATAATACAGATAAAATAACTTAAAACTGATTATCTCAAAAAATATCAATGACAATATGGTATAAAAATAGAAAAAAATAGAAGTAGGTGATAAAACATATATATATATATATATATATATATATATATATATATATATATATATATATATATATATATATACTGGATCAATAAAATGACAAGGTGGAAATATCAGGATAATCTCACAAATTTATACATGTCAGTATTTTTTTTAACAAATGTTGCCCACGATGTAACTACAATTGAAGTCAGAAGTTTACATACACCTTAGCCAAATACATTAAAACTCAGTTTTTCACAATTTCTGACATTTAATAGTAGAAAACATTGCCTATCTTAGGTCAGCTAGGATCACTACTTTATTTTAAGAATGTGAAATGTCAGAATAATAATAAAGAGAATTATTTATTTCAGCTTTTATTTCTTTCATCACATTCCCAGTGGGTCAGAAGTTTACATACAGTTTGTTAGTATTTGGTAGCATTGCCTTTAAACTGTTTAACTTGGGTCAAATATTTTGGGTTGCCTTCCACAAGCTCCTTACAATACAGCGCATCCGGAAAGTATTCACAGCACTTCACTTTTTCCACATTTTGTTATGTTACAGCCTTATTCCAAAATGGATTCAATTCATTATTTTCCTCAAAATTCTACAAGCAATACCCAATATTGACAACGTGAAAGAAATTTGTTTGAAATCTTTGCAAATTTATTAAAAATAAAAAACGGAAAAATCACATGTACATAAGTATTCACAGCCTTTAACATGACACTCAAAATTTAGCTCAGGTGCATCCTGTTTCCACTGATCATCCTTGAGATGTTTCTACAACTTAATTGGAGTCCACCTGTGGTAAATTCAGTTGATTGGACATGATACGGAAAGGTGCACACCTGTCTATATAAGGTCCCACAGTTAACAGTGCATGTCAGAGCACAAACCAAGCCATGAAGTCCAAGGAATTGTTTGTAGACCACCGAGACAGGATTGTATCGAGGCACAGATCTGGGGAAGGGTACAGAAAAATTTCTGTAGCATTGAAGGTCCCAATGAGCACAGTGGCCTCCATCATCTGTAAATGGAAGAAGTTTGGAACCACCAGGACTTGTCCTAGAGCTTGCCACCCGGCCAAACTGAGCGATCGGGGGAGAAGTCAGTGAGTCAGGGAGGTGACCAAGAACCTGATGGTCACTGACAGAGCTCCAGTATTTCTCTGTGGAGAGAGGAGAAACTTTCAGAAGATCAACCATCTCTGCAGCACTCCACCAATCAGGCCTGTATGGTAGAGTGGCCAGACGGAAGCCACTCCTCAGTAAAAGGCACATTACAGCCCGCCTGGAGTATGAGAAACAAAATTCTCCGGTTTGATGAAACAAAGATTGAACTCTTTGGCCTGAATGGCAAGCATCATGTCTGGAGGAAACCAGGCACCGCTCATCACCTGGCCAATACCATTCCTACAGTGAAGAATGGTGGTGGCAGCATCATGTTGTGGGGATGTTTTTCAGTGGCAGGAACTGGGAGACTTGTCAGGATAGAGGGAAAGATGAATGCAGCAATATACAGAGATATCCTTGATGAAAACCTGCTCCAGAGCGCTCTGGACCTCAGATCTTCCAACAGGACAACGACCCTAAGCACACAGCAAAGATAACAAAGGAGTGGCTACGAGACAACTCTGTGTATGTCCTTGAGTGGCCCAGCCCAGACTTGAACCCGATTGAACATCTCTGGAGAGATCTGAAAATGGCTGTACACTGACGCTCCACATCCAACCTGATGGAGATCGAGAGGTCCTGCAAAGAAGAATGGGAGAAACTGCCCAAAAATAGGTGGGCCAAGCTTGTAGCATCATACACAAAAAAACTTGAGGCTGTAATTGGTGCCAAAGGTGCTTCAACACCGTATTGAGCACAGGCTGTGAATACTTATGTACATGTGATTTATTTTATTTTTTTAATTTTATAAATTTGCAAAGATTTCAAACAAACTTCTTTCACATTGTCATTATTGGGTATTGTTTGTAGGATTTTGAGGAAAATATTGAATTTAATCAATTTTGGAATAAGGCTGCAACATAACAAAATGTGGAAAAAGTGAAGCGCTGTGAATACTTTCAGGATGCACTGTAAGTTTCTGCCCGACCAGACAGAACTGGTGTAACGGAGTCAGGTTTGTAGACCTCCTTGCTTTTGCATTTCTGCCCACACATTTTCTATCAGATTGAGGTCAGGGCTTTGTGATGGTCATTCCAATTCCTTGACTTTGTTGTCCTTAAGCCATTTTGCCATAACTTTGGAGGTATGCTTGGGGTCATTGTCCATTTGGAATACCAAGCGAGCTTTAACTTCCTGGCTGATATCTTGAGATGTTGCTTCAATATATCCACATAACTTTCTCATGATGCAATCTATTTTGTGAAGTGCAGCAGTCCCTCCTGCAGCAAGGCACCCCCACAACATGATGCTGCCACCCCCATGCTTCACGGTTGGGATGGTGTTCTTCGGCTTGGAAGCCTCACCGTTTTACCTCCAAAAATAACGATGGTCATTATGGCCAAACAGTTCAATATTTGTTTCAAAAGATAAGTGGACATTTCTCCAAAAAGTAAGATCTTTGTCCCCATGTGCACTTGCAAACTGTAGTCTGGCTTTTTTTATGGCGGTTTTGGAGCATTGGCTTCTTCCTTTGCTGAGCAGCAGTGTAACAGCCACTGGCCCTATCTAGTCCTCTCCAAGCGCACCCATGAGCAAACGGGACATCGAGGGCTGAGAAACATCTTGCAGATAAAAGCAGAAGAATGAGAACCAGGAATGCCAAGATGCTGCTGTGCATAGTCCCTCCCCTGACAACCCTCTCTGTAGGCCCTTGGAAGAAGACAAGCCCTTGGTGGAATGGTCCCTAGCACCACCAAATGCATCCCAACCGGATGCCACATATGGCTTATTAAATGCACTAACACTATAAGCACCATGAAAAACTCCAGCACATTCATGTGGTAAAGTGGACATAGGTGGGGCCCTCCTAATTGTCAGGACGGGGGAAAAAAATTCTTCAGTGCTGAGCCACATAACCATTTAGCCACAGTTCTAAAGGATGTAATAATGATTGATTAAATGAATGAATGCCTGAATCCTTCTGCAAGGTTGGAATTTACATTTATGCATTTGGCATTACTACAGGGACAATCCCCCCAGAGCAACCTGGAGTTAAGTGCCTTGCTCAAGGACACAATGGTGGTGGCTGTGGGGATCAATCCAACTACCTTCTGCTTAGAAGGGCTGTGCTTTAGCCCACTACTTTAATCAGCTTCCTCTGAGGAACTTTTTGCAGCATCCACCTGAAATACTGTGTAGTTGACTGCATTTATGCACTGCAAATTATAAGGAAAAAAAAATCCTTTAAATATCTATCTGAATGCAGATGGACCACATCTTATATATGACAATTTAGAGGGCTTTAATTTTGAAATTCAACACCAGACTGCTCTGGCATTGTGTGAATGACATTCTGAGGCGGTGTACTATCACTCTCAAGTGAAATTGTTCTTTGGAAACAGGGACTTACTCAATGACACACTATTATTAATTTATTATTATGTTTGCAGGCATTATTTTTTATTAAAATAGTTTTTTTTATTTATTAATTTTGTCTTATTTAGTTATGTATTTTTATTCATTCAGGTTTTTTTTTATTCATTCTTTATTGACCACCTGTTTGAATGTGAAATTATTTTATTTGCAAAACAGTTCTTGCATGCTCTTACCATAATGCATAGTGTAAACGCGTACCGCAGGCTTGCCTGACTAGAAAAAAATAAAAATAAATTCTATGTTAATAGTTACTGGAAGGACGTCTTTGACCATCACATTTTTTTAGACACTGCATTAAGTTTAAAAGAACGTTAATATTTATTAACGCATAACGAGACACCTGTGTTCTGTTTCATCATTTGTTGTGCTGCATCAGCGCTGGTGTCAAATCGACATTCTGATGAAGTTCAGGTTGCAAAAAGGACAATGTGACTGTTACACATTATTCCAGAACCTCCGTAAAGTTGGCACCCCATATAATTAAATCATTACTAAATCTATACCATTTGTTTGTGCTGATTTGTGCCCCAAAAACATTTGTGCTGGTTCAGTGATTGAGATATTAGACATTATTGTTTTGGCTGTGTGATGTCACTTTCCACCCACGTGGTCCAAATTGCTCCAAACTGACGCCATTCGTTTGTGTTGTAAAATTAACCTTGTATTTATTTTACTTCCTTAGAAATAACAGCTTGTATTCGGGAGCAGTAGCATCACTCTCCACCCCATGTGGTCCAAATCATTCCAAACCGGCATCATTCGTTTCTGCTTGTTTTGTACCATTAAAAGAAACACTGCAACTATTTATCTTACTTAGATATAGCATGAAACTTTTCGGGAGCAGTGACATCACTACAAAAATGCTCCTAACTGGTGCCGTGCGTTTGTGCTGGTGTTCTGACAAAGTCTGTTCCCCCTATGTTTCCCCTTAGATTAGTGTTGAAGTCTGTTCCCCCTATGTTTCCCCTTAGGTTAGTGTCGAAGTCTGTTCCCCTATGTTTCCCCTTAGGTTAGTGTCGAAGTCTGTTCCCCTATGTTTGCCCTTAGGTTAGTGTCGAAGTCTGTTCCCCTATGTTTCCCCTTAGGTTAGTGTCGAAGTCTGTTCCCCTATGTTTCCCCTTAGGTTAGTGTCGAAGTCTGTTCCCCTAAGTTTACCCTTAGGTTAGTGTCGAAGTCTGTTCCCCCTATGTTTCCCCTTAGGTTAGTGTCGAAGTCTGTTCCCCTATGTTTCCCCTTAGGTTAGTGTCGAAGTCTGTTCCCCCTATGTTTCCCCTTAGGTTAGTGTCGAAGTCTGTTCCCCCTATGTTTCCCCTTAGGTTAGTGTCGAAGTCTGTTCACCTGTGTTTCCCCTTAGGTTAGTGTCGAAGTCTGTTCACCTGTGTTTCCCCTTAGGTTAGTGTTGAAGTCTGTTCACCTGTGTTTCCCCTTAGGTTAGTGTCGAAGTCTGTTCCCCCTATGTTTCCCCTTAGGTTAGAGTCGAAGTCTGTTCCCCTTAGGTTAGTGTTGAAGTCTGTTCACCTGTGTTTCCCCTTAGGTTAGTGTTGAAGTCTGTTCACCTGTGTTTCCCCTTAGGTTAGTGTCGAAGTCTGTTCCCCCTATGTTTCCCCTTAGGTTAGAGTCGAAGTCTGTTCCCCTTAGGTTAGTGTTGAAGTCTGTTCACCTGTGTTTCCCCTTAGGTTAGTGTCGAAGTCTGTTCCCCTATGTTTCCCCTTAGGTTAGTGTCGAAGTCTGTTCCCCCTATGTTTCCCCTTAGGTTAGTGTCGAAGTCTGTACACCTATGTTTCCCCTTAGGTTAGTGTCGAAGTCTGTTCACCTATGTTTCCCCTTAGGTTAGTGACGGACTGCTTGTTTTGGCTGATCGCCAGCAAGCGAATATTTCAGTGTTCAGCAGTTCAGTGCACGGTGTCATCAGTGTCGATGTCTTTCCAGCCTCTTTAATTAGTAACAGTCAGCATGACAGTTGATTTGTTTTTTGTGCAGTATGTTTATCGATATCTGTAAGTCCCTGTTCTTTGGAAACAGGGACTTACTCAATGACACACTATTATTAATTTATTATTATGTTTGCAGGCATTATTTTTTATTAAAATAGTTTTTTTTATTTATTAATTTTGTCTTATTTAGTTATGTATTTTTATTCATTCAGGTTTTTTTTTATTCATTCTTTATTGACCACCTGTTTGAATGTGAAATTATTTTATTTGCAAAACAGTTCTTGCATGCTCTTACCATAATGCATAGTGTAAACGCGTACCGCAGGCTTGCCTGACTAGAAAAAAATAAAAATAAATTCTATGTTAATAGTTACTGGAAGGACGTCTTTGACCATCACATTTTTTTAGACACTGCATTAAGTTTAAAAGAACGTTAATATTTATTAACGCATAACGAGACACCTGTGTTCTGTTTCATCATTTGTTGTGCTGCATCAGCGCTGGTGTCAAATCGACATTCTGATGAAGTTCAGGTTGCAAAAAGGACAATGTGACTGTTACACATTATTCCAGAACCTCCGTAAAGTTGGCACCCCATATAATTAAATCATTACTAAATCTATACCATTTGTTTGTGCTGATTTGTGCCCCAAAAACATTTGTGCTGGTTCAGTGATTGAGATATTAGACATTATTGTTTTGGCTGTGTGATGTCACTTTCCACCCACGTGGTCCAAATTGCTCCAAACTGACGCCATTCGTTTGTGTTGTAAAATTAACCTTGTATTTATTTTACTTCCTTAGAAATAACAGCTTGTATTCGGGAGCAGTAGCATCACTCTCCACCCCATGTGGTCCAAATCATTCCAAACCGGCATCATTCGTTTCTGCTTGTTTTGTACCATTAAAAGAAACACTGCAACTATTTATCTTACTTAGATATAGCATGAAACTTTTCGGGAGCAGTGACATCACTACAAAAATGCTCCTAACTGGTGCCGTGCGTTTGTGCTGGTGTTCTGACAAAGTCTGTTCCCCCTATGTTTCCCCTTAGATTAGTGTTGAAGTCTGTTCCCCCTATGTTTCCCCTTAGGTTAGTGTCGAAGTCTGTTCCCCTATGTTTCCCCTTAGGTTAGTGTCGAAGTCTGTTCCCCTATGTTTGCCCTTAGGTTAGTGTCGAAGTCTGTTCCCCTATGTTTCCCCTTAGGTTAGTGTCGAAGTCTGTTCCCCTATGTTTCCCCTTAGGTTAGTGTCGAAGTCTGTTCCCCTAAGTTTACCCTTAGGTTAGTGTCGAAGTCTGTTCCCCCTATGTTTCCCCTTAGGTTAGTGTCGAAGTCTGTTCCCCTATGTTTCCCCTTAGGTTAGTGTCGAAGTCTGTTCCCCCTATGTTTCCCCTTAGGTTAGTGTCGAAGTCTGTTCCCCCTATGTTTCCCCTTAGGTTAGTGTCGAAGTCTGTTCACCTGTGTTTCCCCTTAGGTTAGTGTCGAAGTCTGTTCCCCCTATGTTTCCCCTTAGGTTAGAGTCGAAGTCTGTTCCCCTTAGGTTAGTGTTGAAGTCTGTTCACCTGTGTTTCCCCTTAGGTTAGTGTCGAAGTCTGTTCCCCTATGTTTCCCCTTAGGTTAGTGTCGAAGTCTGTTCCCCCTATGTTTCCCCTTAGGTTAGTGTCGAAGTCTGTTCCCCCTATGTTTCCCCTTAGGTTAGTGTCGAAGTCTGTTCACCTATGTTTCCCCTTAGGTTAGTGTCGAAGTCTGTTCACCTATGTTTCCCCTTAGGTTAGTGTCGAAGTCTGTTCACCTATGTTTCCCCTTAGGTTAGTGTCGAAGTCTGTTCCCCTATGTTTCCCCTTAGGTTAGTGTCGAAGTCTGTTCCCCTATGTTTCCCCTTAGGTTAGTGTCGAAGTCTGTTCCCCTATGTTTCCCCTTAGGTTAGTGTCGAAGTCTGTTCCCCTATGTTTCCCCTTAGGTTAGTGTCGAAGTCTGTTCCCCTATGTTTCCCCTTAGGTTAGTGTCGAAGTCTGTTCCCCCTATGTTTCCCCTTAGGTTAGTGTCGAAGTCTGTTCCCCTATGTTTCCCCTTAGGTTAGTGTCGAAGTCTGTTCCCCTATGTTTGCCCTTAGGTTAGTGTCGAAGTCTGTTCCCCTATGTTTCCCCTTAGGTTAGTGTCGAAGTCTGTTCCCCTATGTTTCCCCTTAGGTTAGTGTTGAAGTCTGTTCGCCTATGTTTCCCCTTCGCTACGTCATAGAAAGTGGACCTGTGGACTAGGGCTTTCACAAACTATTAAAAAAATAAATATTAGGCAGTATTCATACTACGCAGTATAAAGAGAGTATTCTATTTAGAACATAGCTCTTCTTTGCATCCTTGAATAATAATAAAAGGGACCAGCTGAGCCACAACTGCCCCTTTAAATAGCTGGCGTTCCGTTTCAATAATAGACAGCGGGCTCGTCCAATAGCGATGCTGAACTACATTACGCAAATCAATGTGCATCTCCAGTGGGCGGATCTTCTGTGTTTACTGTTTTATTGACTGTTTGTCGTTGGGAATGTTGACAAGATGGAGTTCTTGCTGGGAAATCCATACAGTACTCCGGTGGGACAGTGCATTGGTACGTTATTCATTTCTGAATTAATGCTTAAAATCGCGTCGCAGCAAGTTAAAGCTTTGAGCGATGTGTCTTTAACTGTGCTGCTGTTCAGAGGCTGAACATATGGATAGCATGTCAGTTAGCTGCCGGCTAAATGCTAATGCTCAGTTATGCAAGCACTTGCAGTTAGCTTTTAATACGTACTTATTTTATGCAGTAATGTATTTAATTCTTTAAATTACCGATTTTAGGAGAGTGAAAATGCTTAACTCTGAATTTGTGTGTTAAAGTACTAAGTCCACTTTCATTCACTAGCTAGTCAGTTGCAACTGCGTTTATCTCTCACGCCCAGATTCTTATCTAAAGCTTGAAGTGATGTGGGTAAATCATTCGTACTATTGATCAGGCAATTCCATTTTATAAACGGCCACTTTGTGTAAGGAAACGGACTGCTTGTTTTGGCTGATCGCCAGCAAGCGAATATTTCAGTGTTCAGCAGTTCAGTGCACGGTGTCATCAGTGTCGATGTCTTTCCAGCCTCTTTAATTAGTAACAGTCAGCATGACAGTTGATTTGTTTTTTGTGCAGTATGTTTATCGATATCTGTTAAATTAAAATTAAATTTGGCTTTTGATCTTCCCCAGAAAGGGCCACAGAAGGCTCCCTACAAAGTGAAGACTGGACTTTGAATATGGAGATATGTGATATAATCAATGAAACAGAAGATGGGTGAGAAATGAAAGAATTCAGTTTTATAACATGTAGCAGGTAAAATTAGGCAACCTCACATTAGTCACATATTCAAAACTATGGAACTATTAGCATTACACAAGTACAGAACATGTCATGGTTTCATATTCTTTTAATGAATAGAATGCTGAATCATGGGCATCGTGAACAGTAATTGACATTACATAAATTGGACAATCATCATCAACAGTGTTATTTGTGCAACTTGACAATGCTTGCAACATGATTCATACAGGGAGTCTTTTTAACCTCAAATTTAATTGCTTGTTTGTTTGGCTGCATGAATGTGTTTATTTAATGTATCTGATCTAAAGGCCGAAGGATGCCATTAGAGCTGTAAAGAAGAGACTTAATGGGAATAAGAACTACAGGGAGGTGATGCTTACACTGACGGTGAGCAATGACAAATCGAAAAGATGCTCTTTACAGTCTTACAAAACAGCCTTGGATTGACTTCTTTAATTTGATTCTGATAATAATTTGTTTGTTATTATGTTCAGGTTCTTGAGACATGTGTAAAGAATTGTGGGTATCGGTTCCACTCACTCGTGACCACCCGGGACTTCATCGATGGTGTTCTGGTGAAAATAATATCTCCTAAAAACAATCCACCGGCTCTAGTGCAGGACAAAGTGTTAGCTCTGATACAGGTATTGCAAAAGTCACCTGGATTTTTGGTTTTGATCACATGAGAAAATTTGATTGCCTCTTGGTTTACACATGGCATTAGGAAAGGAAAGATTAGACATAAGGCGTTTCAAAAGGAGAGTGTCACAGAGAGAGAGAAGGTGCACCATAGGCCTGGTTACCTGATGCTCCATAGTCAAGGAGACCTGGCTAATTTGTTGGTACTTGCGCTCATTACAACCAAGTGGATCTGGTTACCAGGATTGGCTCAAATGACCAAGGGTGACTTGCTGCGAGTGTGATAAATGCTGGTGATTCTTCCAATAAGACAACATTGTTTGATCTTTAAACTGCATGGTTTAAAAAAAAAAGAGCTTGTTTTGCATTGTGCCTACAAGTATTACAATTATTTCACCCCAAAAATATAATTCTCTCATCATTTACTCTCAAATGAACCCTTATGTCATCTCAGATTTGTACAACTTTTTTCCGTGGAACATAAGTGAACAAATTTGAATGGAGATATGATGTCTGTTTGCCCATACAAGTGAATGGTGATACAATTTTCAAGTTCTAAAAAAGGAAATAAAGGCAGGATGAATGTAATCCACAAGACTCCAGTGGTTTAATCCATGTCTTCTGAAGCAGTCAAATCGGTTTTGGGTGAGAACAGACCAAAATGTAATTTTTTTTTTTTTCCCACTATAAATCTTGACATAAGCGGTCGTGATTTCAAGCTCAATTGCACTTCCTATAGCAACATCTTGCGTTCTGCACATGCGTCAAGCACTAGGAAGTGTTATCGAGCTTGAAATCATGATCATGCCTAGAGACCGCAATGGCAAAATGTACATTGAAAAAGGAGTCACATTTTGTCTGTTCTCACCTAAATATTTCAGCTCTGTAGGTCCATTTAATGCAAGTGAATGGTGGCCAGAACTTTGAAGCTCCAAAAATCAAATAAAGGCAGCATAAAAGTAATTCACTCCAGTGGTTAAATCCATATCTTCAGAAGCAATATGATAGGTGTGAGAGAGAAGAAGATGAATATTTAAGTCCTTTTTTACTGTAAATTATCCTAACTGCCCAGTAGGTGGTGATATGCATAAAGAATGCAAATCATCAAAAGAAGAAGAACTCTTAGGAGAGAAAGAGCACTTAGAAGGGCTAGTGAAAGTGGAGTAAAAAATGACTTTAATATTCTCCCCCACACCTACACTATACAGTACTATGCAAAATGTTTAGGCACTTAAGATGTTTCACAAAAACATTTGTCTTAAGATGGTTATTTATATCTTCAGCTGTAGTCTGTCAATAGGAAAAATACATTTTAGACTCCCAAAAATTACTTTTGCAAATAGAAAAGATTAGAATAGAAGAACAGGGCACTCTGCAACAGATGGCATTGTTCCCACAGTGCCCCTCATTGAACATCGAGTCAGTCTGGGATTACATATAAAGACAGAAGCAATCTAGGCAGCCTTAATAGATACAAGGACTGTGGCAAATTCTCCAAGAAGCTTTGAACATCTTATCTGCCAACAACAAAGACAAACTGTATCCAGGTGTACATAGGAGTATTGGGGCTGTTTTAAAGGCAATGATGGTCACTCAAAATATTATTTAGCTCTTTTACTGGACTTTGTATGATGTTAATTGATAAATGAAAACTATTTATGTAATTATTTTTTAAGACATCCTCACTGTACATTTTTCACAAGTGCCTAAAACTTTTGCACAATACTGTATATCACTTCAGAAGATATGGATTTTACCACTGGAGTCTTATGGATTACTTTCATGCTGCCCATGCTTTGTATTTTGGAGCGTCAAAGTTCTTGCCACCATTCCCTAGCATTGTATGGTTCAACAGCTAATATGTTCTTCTAAAAATCTTTGTTTGTGTTCTAAAGAAGAAAAAGTCATACAATTTTGAGACATCATAAGAGTGAGTAAATGAAGAGAGAATTATTATTTATGGGTGAACTATTCCTTTTAGGTGTGAATTGTTCCATTAGAAAAGGTCTTGGTGCTCTGAACTTTGGTTCCATGAAAACATTTGAAGTGTTTTGTGTATAATTAAGTTTTATTAATAAACAAGGTATGATTTGTTCTAGTAGAGAAGACCTAGGCACGCAGAACTCGTGTTCCTTGAACACATTATAAGTGTTTTAGCATGTACATCTATTTATGTACATTTTTAAATGTTTATGGCAAGTTTTCAAGGAAGATGAAGAGTTTACACATGCTCTATATATATCAGGCTTGGGCAGATGCCTTCAGGAGTAGTCCAGATTTGACAGGAGTAGTCCACGTCTATGAAGAAATGAAGAGGAAGGGAATAGAGTTTCCTCGATCTGACTTGGAGACCTTGTCCCCCATCCACACACCACAACGGGTACTTGCTGACATGTTTTTGTTTTGTTTTTTGTCAGAGAGGCTCACTGATATATGTTTCCTACTGCATTTACAATTTCAATTTTAACATCAGGGCGTGGAAGGTATTCTGCCCCTTATAATTTACTTAACTTTATAGCTTTACCATTCCTCATATCTCTGTTCTTTCTATTGTATTGCTCTGCTTATTTCAGCTACAAACTGCTCCAGAGATGGACCAGCCGAAATACAATGCCCCAGCCCAACCCAAGCCACAGCCTCACTCTGGCTCAGTTTCTCCCTTCTCTGCCCCTGTGACCTATACTTCTCCACAGATGCCCAATCTGAACACGTCTGGACCCATAAACCCTTCTGCTGAACAGGCACTGCAGAACTTCTGTTTCATTCCTTTAACAGCATGAGTTTAAATTGCATGGATTGGAATTTGTTTTAAATGCACAATAATGTAATTATATGTAATCATACTAGATTTGCAAGCTGCGCAGTGAGCTGGACATTGTGCGTGGGAACACTAAGGTGATGTCGGAAATGTTGACTGAGATGGTACCAGGTCAAGAGGATCCATCCGATCATGAGCTTCTACAGGTTTCTCATTCAGATGATTTTCTTTGTCTAACAGTCTTACAGTTCTAAACTTTGTGGCATATTTTTATGATGTTGTTTTGCCAGGTAAGACTTGTTCCTATATCACATCCTTGTTGGTCCTGGTTCAACATTTCTATCAGTTAATCAGATTTTAGAGTTACAGAACAGTGTCATTTTTGACTTTTAATTTAACTTTGAAAAGCACCTTTGCCCCATGATAATTCTTAGACTACCCGACTCTCCAACTATAAATTGTTAATTATATCTAATACAGGGGTGTCCAAACTATGGCCCACGGGCCATCTGTGACCTACCGACTACTCTGATGAGGCCAGCAAGAAATATTTAGAAAAATAAAAGATTTTGGCCAGCTTCTGAGAAATTATATGAAATTCATATTCTGAAAACTGGATGTTGATATGAAGTGCAGCCACATTTTACAGCTTTGTCTCAGCTAGTGTGTTCTCTTTAGTTGGCACCAGCTTTATACCTTGGCAAAGTTTAACAGGAGTTTAGAAATCCTCCAGATTTCCACGGAAGTTTAATTCATTGGAGGGATTTGCTTCGTTCTGATGTTTCATTGAAACATGAAAAAATAATCACAGACATCTCAGCACAAGTTAAATGGAGCGCAATCATTTTGATCAAGTTAAAATCAGAATTAAAATAAAATAATTAAATTGTATTTTTAACACAATTACCAACGGAACAGAAAAGATTAATTACTTGAATCACATAATAGCAGGAAAATGTGACTTCTGATTATTGTGATGCATCCCAAACCTGCTTAGTAGCTGCTTGTGCTTTGCGGTGACACTGAATGGACATAATGTGTAATGCAACTATTAAAGTAGAATTTTAAGAACTACTTTATATCAGATGGTGTAACTAATAATTCAAAAAGCAACAGAAACCAGGGCATTTTTTTGCCCTCACATTTTCAACTTTAGGGCAATTTTTTCTTTTTGGGGGCATTTATGGCCCCCTTAATTTCGGACCCTGCATCACTGTTCTAATACAATTGTTCTTGGTAAGATAAATATACTTTATTAACACAAAATTTATTACATTTTTAAAACAACATTCTAATCAACTTATAATTTTCCTCAGATTTTTAGTAGTTAATGGTTAAGGCTAGTACTTAGTTTCTTTGTTTGTCCCAGGAATAACAAAAGATGTTGATCCAGCAATACATCTTACAAGGCAAAACTAGAATTACTGTATGTTTATTGCTAGATTCTCAAAAGATGTACAGAAGGCCACTAGAGGGAGTGATGGTATCTTTCTGGTGCTGCATTATATGGGCTCTTTTATTATCCAGTGTTACAATGTTTACCCTGTTTGAAGGAGTTGAACAGGACATGCAGGGCAATGCAACAGAGGATAGTTGAGCTCATCTCTCGTGTGTCCAATGAGGAAGTCACAGAAGAGCTCCTGCACGTCAACGATGACCTCAACAACATCTTTTTACGATATGAGAGGTGTGATCTAAAAAGATGAATTTACCTTTCTGCAATGCTTTGTGAATAAGTTATGTTTGATTCTTTTCTAAGTTACATTGATTCCTATTGCTCACTTTTTGTACTCCTCTTAGATACGAGAGGTTCCGGTCTGGCCGGACATCTCAAGGCATTAACAATGGGGTAGGTTGGATCTTCTGTTAGTGTTCTGTGTATTAGCATCATTTCATCTTCACTGTGTTTTATTCCAAATACATTTGCAGTAAAATCGTCATGCCAAAGGCACAGCTCAGAGTCACACATCTAATTTTCTCTTCCCCTTGTTTGCTTGCTTGTTGCTTTACGGTATTCTCTTAGAATGTGCTGTACATTTGCTGTGGGATGCAAAGACTTTCATACAATTAGCAACAAGAAATGTGAATGCATGTTGCTGTTATTTATGGTGTGGTTTTTCTGTTTTTATTTTTTGTTATTGCAAGCTGAGGGAGGCAAGTATGAAAGTCATCTTATCATCATGCTTATCATGCCTTTTACTTTGACATGAAGATGCTAAGAAATTTCAGTGTTGCTTGTACAGTCTTCCCATGTTGCATCTGGCATGTTTTGATCATGTCTTTCCCCAAGTCTGTGACTTTGCTTGGCACCACCTCCATCTCCTTCCCCACTAGTTCCTAGTTCCACTTCAGACAAAAGGCAACATAGGGATTTCGGAAAGATGCTTTTCATGTAATAACTACTTGTTATTTCATTGCATATTAAAGGTGCTGTGAGCATTTTCAGCAATTTTGCCTTCACATCTTCTAACAAACATTCACTCTTCCCCAAATCCATCTCCAAAACACGGCATTCAGTTCCTTTAAAACAATATTTTGGCATTGTAGATTATTTACAGGAATGCATGAGGTGAATCTTTTACTTTTTTAATGTTTGTTTTTGTTAAATAACAATTTTGACCCCACACTCAGATTTCTTACTGAATTCAGTAATTTTAGAAAGGCCATAATATACAAATGCAGGTTAAATATGCCATTTCTACAGTAAATCCGAATTGCTCATAGAATCTGAAGCAAGCGTTAGAGCAATTTTTATAGTGAGGAATATCTCTAATATTTAACTGGTAAACATAGCATTTATCACAGAATGATATTTTTAATTTTGTGTGCTTTTGCTTATTTATTATATATTGCACTGGAAAGGGGACTGATTTTTTTTTTCCCCCTCATATTGAAGGAATAGTTCACCCAAAAATGAAAATTTGCTCATCATTTACTCATGCCATTACAGATGTCTATCTGTCTTCTGCAGAATACAAAGTTTTTTAGAAAAATATGTCCGCTCTGTTGAAACATACAATGCAAGTGAATGGTGATCAGAACTTTGTAGCTCCAAAAATTCACATAAAGGAAACAAAAGTAATCCAGAAGACTCCAGTGGATAAATCCATGTCTTCAGAAGTGATATAATAGGTGTGGGTGAGAAAGAGAACAATATTGAAGTCCTTTTTTCTTATCAATATTCACTTTAAACTTTCAGATGTGAAAGTGAAGATTTAGAGATCGGCTGAAACAATTAGTCGACGTTGTCGACAATAATTATTATAAATTTTTTTTTTTTAAATGTTCATTGTCGAATAGTTGTTTGATGTCATTTAATGTAACATGAGATCATATGAAACTCTAATGATGGAGCACGAGGGGAGCATCACAGCTCGAACCTGACTGACAAGAGGAAGAAAACGCATGTCCAGATGCACTCTAAACTTTTCAAACAGCTTCAGTTGATGTAGATAACAAAGTATGTTGGAATTATAATGCAAAATAAGTAAATACAGAAGCACTGTCATCATGAAATATAGCAGAGCCGGATCTGGCATTCCGCTTAAGGAAAATGTACATGTCAGAGCGTCTAAAAAGACAGATTTAATGCATCCTTTATTAAAGTTCAAATAATAGGGAAGTGTGTCACAAACAAACTCTGAAATTGGCATTTCTCTGTGCGGTCAGCGCCGCTTCTGATTCGCGTGAAACGGGAGAGATTGAGACTGCACCCGGCTGATGCACTCTCTGGATGTGGGACGCTCTGGATGCGTGACGTACCTCGTGCACGTTTGTTGCAGCTAGGTTATAACGTGATGGCTTGCAACATAATGAATCATAATATACTGTACCATTGGTAAATATGAGCAAAGTAGACTGATTTTTTTTGCATTGTTTATCTTTTGATCTTTCATTCAAAAAATTCACAAAAATCTAACATATAATTGAAGTAAAACAATTGAAATGGGAAATATCTCAGTATTAAATAAATATTTTTCTCCAAAACATGTTGGCCACAATTATTGCCACCCCGAGAAATTATTATGAGAAAGTATATTCCCATTCATATTTTAAAAAAATTTAGTCCACCTGGGTGACAAGGAACATGAAAGTGTTCAGCCATGACTTCCTGTTTCACAGGGGTATAAATATGAGGTAACACACAGGCCAAATTACCTTTATCATCAATCACGGTGGGACAAAAGAATATAGTTCTGATGTGCAGCAAAAGTTTGTTGAGCTTCACAAAATGACAAGTGGCTTTAAGAAAATATCCAAAGCATTGAAAATACACATTTCCACTATCAGGGCATTAACAAGTCCCAATCGGAATGGAAAAGGACATGTGTCTATATTGCCTCCACGCACAGGAGGATGTGTTATACACGTAAGGAGGATGTTTCAAGTGGCCAAAGAATCTCCAAGGACCACAGCTGTAGAATTGCTGAAAATAGTTGGGTCTTGGGGTCAGAAAGTCTCAAAAATATATACATAACCACAAGTTGTTTGGTAGGGCTTCTCATTTCTGCTCTCATCCAACAACAAACTCAAGCATCTTCACTTTGCCAGACACTACTGGAACTTAGATTAAACGAAAAAGATTTTTGGCAGCAAACACCAGAAAGGAAGAAGTTCCCAATTCCCACGGTTAAATGTGGTGCTGGATCTTTAATGTTGTGGGGCTGTTTTTATGCCAGAGGTCCTGGACATCTCATTCGGATACATGGCAGCACGGACTCTTATCAAATACAGACATGTCTGCCAGAAAGCTTACAATTGAACCTGGTTGGATCTTCCAGCAGAACAATGATCCAAAACATCAAAATCAACACAAAAATGGCTCGCTGACTACAAAATCAAGATTCTGCCTTGGCCGTCTCAGTTTCCTGACCTGAACCCCATAGAAAACCTGTGGGGTGAACTGAAGAGGAGTCCACCAACGTGGACCTCTGAATTTGAAGGATCTGTAGAGATTCTATATGGAGGAATGGTCTCAGATCCCTTGCAAAATTTTTGATCAACTTTACTATGGGAAAAAACCCCATAATGACCATTTTAACATTCTAGGGGCAATATTTGCAAATTATAAATATTTCGGAGGAACATTTAGATGTGCTAAAGCCCTCTCACATTATCAACCCACTTATGAAACCAATGGCCATATAGACATTTTTACTTAAGGATACATTTAAATGTAATTTGCTTTTTTGGGAATAAAAAAATGTCCATTCTCCCCCTTTCTCTTTTATACAGTATCATTCCATTTAGTAAGGGAATAATTAGTCTTAAATTGCTCTAGTCGGCATGATGGCTAAATGCTGTTGCACATGCCATTGAGCGTTGTAAACTCACCTTTGAATGCTGTTGCTTGTGCCTGTGAACGCTGAGTTTTGCACTGAGAGCAATCTGGTATTTTAGACTGGGAGGCAGTTTTATTAAAAATCAGTCGGAGGGCCAGATAAAGATGATTAGCGGGCTGCCAGTTGACTAGTCCTGCCCTAAAGTGCCAGTTATCAATCAACATGTCCTTGAGAAATGGTGTTGCATTTCCACAGGTCCTGAATGAGGCTACAGAAGATAACCTGATTGACCTGGGACCGGGGTCTCCAGCCGTGGTCAGCCCCAGGATCATTGCTACTCCTCCGTCTAGCCTGCCTCCTTCAGTAGCTCCAATTCGCTCTGCCTCTCCAGTAACACTTTCTTCCAGATTGGCTGGTTTGGGTGAGTCTTGTGCCTTTTTGTGCCTAAGCTTCAATGTTCTTTACATTTGAAGGAATAGTTCATCCAAACATGAAAATTCTGTCATAATAAATAATTATTTTATTACAAAACGGCTGCATGAAGTTTCATTAAAAAGTCTAATTTTGTGTTAGTGGTAGGGTTAGGTTTAAAAAATAATGACAAAATGTTCATTTTTCACCGCTGCATGACTGCTGTGGGCATTTTCCATTTCCCTTCCTGATTTGTAACTAGTAGCACCTAATAAACAAGCAAAAAAACATTGTTGCTTTTCTAAGCTGTAGAAATTAAATTTTTCTTCGTCAAATAATTTGTCAAGGAGTGTTGGTTATTCATGTTTTTGAAACATTATAGACATTACAGCTGATTTTCTATAAAGCTGAATTAATAATTGTTTTTAAAAGTAATGGCGAGAATCATCACATCGCTGCCAACCATGTTAAAATAAAATTTGCAATTATAAAATCTTAAAATCTATGTACTGATTATCATTGTCCCATGTCTGCCAAACATGTTGGGTGGTCCAAACAACATATGCAGCCTGAAACTGAACTTTTGGTCGGATTTTAGGACTGAACACAATTAGCTGCATAAAAGGCTAGGATGCACCTTTGCTTCCTTGCTCTCTATTTAGTGAATGACTTTTTTCAGCTTTTGCATTTATACATTTATTCTCAATGTGAAAATGCATAGTAAATATATAGGAATGCATTAACTACTGTTAATGAGTAGAACCGTATTGTACAGTGAGAACAAAATAAAACAGTAGCAAAATGTATATAATAGGGATGTGCATCTCCATAACTGAGGCCGATGCGATACGCATTTCGATGCTTAGTCAATGATACGATACATTAAATATACCTATGAAGCAGCTACCGATGCGATACTATTCACCCCATTACGATGCAGTGTGATCCGATGTCGATACAATGCGATTCAATGCAATACAATGCAATGGGAAAAATATGATGCTATGCAATTCAATATGGTAGGCTATAGAGAGTTCGCTTTTATTTCTTTGGTTCAAGACAGACAGCAAATCAGAAATTAACTTAACTGCCTTCTGACTTCTAACGCATGGACCTTTTTTTTTTTTTTTAATTCTTGGTCTGCTTCCAGTTACATTTTTAACAGTTCACACATTTAACAGTGAAACAATTTAATGATGCTCAGGGATAATCAATGAAGAAATGTTCTGTAACTTGCCAGCAGACGAATGTGCTTTTGTGTCGGCGCTTCAAACGTGTTGTTAAATTAGTCGTACTGCCTGTATATTTTAAAGCGGCATGACGTATTTTACAAACTGCATGGTTTTAACAAAATCTCCATCTCTCTTTTAAAACCCAAAGTGTTTTCAAACATTGGATTTGTAATTATTTGGTGGATGATGAAAGCTCTTCCTCTGCCATGTTAATCTATATTCTATGTCAGGGGTGCCCACACTTTTTTGCATGATTATCTACTTTTAAATGACCAACTCAATAAGATCTACCAACTTAAAAAAAACAAAACATTTTTACATAAAAAAAACAAAAATGCTTGTTGGGACTACTTCATGTATCCCTACATGGATTCATCTTCTAATTAATTAAAAAAATTATAATAATGTTCAATGTTGATATCATTCAGTTTTAACACTAAGCCCAAAACACCTACAGCACAATAGATTACAATAGCCAGGGCATTTACCTTATTTTAATTACTTGCACTGAATGAAATCAGACAGTAGCTGCTGGTAGCTAGTCTCAAACACTGCTATCTTTGCAATTTCGCGCTCTGTCCTCAGAAGCCCTTGGAAGGTGCGAGCCTAGTTGTCATGGCAACTGAAGCAAAAATCTCACCAGGTCAAAATTTATTTGTCAAGTGCAAGTCAGACAGAAACTAAAAGAAAGAAAGGCATTATATTTATTTTTATAAAAATTTAATGAAAGCACATTTAAATTTTGTGCGATCTACCAGCATTGCCTTTGCGATCGACGTATTGGGCACCCCATGTGACTCTCAGGACATGCCTCAGTCTCCGTAGTGTTGTTAATACGTCATGTTAACGTAGCAACAGTGGTGATGAATGTGCTGGAGAAACCGTTTATAGAGGAGAAATCAATCTACATATAATATATGGTCACAAATTTTTGGTCACTTTCCAAATAATACAATTATTGCGCATCTGCTAATAATTATATATAAATAAATAGTTTTTTGCTGATGCAAATATGTGCAATGAATCGTGATACAAATGCCAAATTGTACTGTATCCGATGCACACTTTTTTAAATCGATGCATCGCATCGTTAGCTTTTATGCCGATGCGCTGATGCGAATCTGTGAATCTTACCATCCCTAGTATATAACAATGAAGCGAACTGACCCAAAGATGTGTTAATGTTGAAAAGTATTAAAAATAACTAACATGTTTTTCAGCTTTTGAGGGAACACGGTCCTAATTTCCACATATGTGGACTTCATGTTTATTAGCGCTGACGTGCGGAAAATTAATGGATTTTATAAAGCCACATACCAAACGAAACTACAGACTCTACTCTTTACAACCAAACAGGTTTCAATCAAAGACTTGGAGATTTCTTACCAGAGGCACTTTTGTTGGCGCTGTGCCCGTAGCAGCACTTCCTGGAAATCAACTTCAACGCTGTTATGTCACGTGACGTGGTGTGCCAGACGTTTAACCCTTATATGACAGTGTAGATTGTTGTGAACAGTATTCAGTCACTTTTAATTCATTTAAATTATGCGTTGCATATTGCGAAGCCAAAATATAATGTCCTCCCATGTGGAAGCGGGGTTGCACGAGGTTAATTTACACAGAGAAACCGTTTAGTTTTCAGTCTTTGCTAATGTATATATATATATCCAGATTGATGTGAAAACTGTTGCTTTACAGATGTCGGTTCAGATAGCGTCAGTGGCACCTTGAGCGCTCTGACCAGCTGTCAGCCTCAAGATGACTTTGCCATGTTTGCCCAGACCAGGACTGGCACCATTCCTGACCAGAGGAAGAGGTATGAAAAATACAATACAATCTCGTTTAAACACTTGGGATAGATGCCTTCTTTTTTTTTAAGAAACCAACAGCATGTATGTGAGATAACGTCTTATAAGCTTTTTGCACATTCACTCACATGTTGCTGGTTTTGAACTGTTAGTGCACCGTTCGAGGACACAAAAGCTTCAAGTGGAATGGCTCCGACTTTGGATGTCATACAACAAAACACAGGGGTGAGTGTTCTGTGACTTTGTGTGTGTGTGTTTTCATTTTTGGAATGAGAAGAGAGACAGTTTCTTGCCCATCTTAAAAAAAACAATTTTTTTTTTTTAAATTTCATCATAGCTCATGTTTTGCGATACTGGATTGGAATAAACTATTTTCAAAGGGTACATATTCAAAATGTGTACTAATGCAACTATATTGTATTTTACACCCAACTATTGAATGAGAAGTTTGTGACTTTTAAGCTATGCACAGACGATGAAATTTGAGTTTGATCTCGTTTTGGTAACAAGATGATAAATATACTTAAATTTTTTAGCAATTCTTGACCGATATTGTCCAGTGCAGCGCAATAAATTCATTTTGAATTGTTGTATTCGGCTGCGTCGCATTTTGTTGAGTGTGTTTGATTTGTTACCACATGTCCATATGGGGGGAGTTTGCTATTTGGTTTGTTGAAGACTTTTATGTTGATTTATTTTTTGTTTGTTTGTTTTGTCATGTTTTCTTGGGATGATTTGTTTTGATTTGCTTGGTTCCGGCCCATGGTTTGGTTTCATAGGCAGCTCTTGACCAGTCCTCTGTCATGGATGACATTGAGGAGTGGCTCAGTACTGATGTGGTGAGATTTTCTTTTGTTTATTTTTATTAAACTTTTTTATTCATTAGGACATTGCATAACAACATTATCCGAAAAGAAATATGCCTTTTGAACAGCATATTTCTTTTTGTTTGCCTTTTTATATTCTTGACTGACTACCACCAATATCTTTCTTGAATGGTGTTTTTTTCTGCAGAGCTGCATTCTTGACTATTCTGGGATATTCTTACAGTTGATTTAATTTAGTTTAGTAAAAACACTGGGAGTGTAATGTATAAATGCCTGCTTGACAACTTTTAACTCTCTATTTTCTTATTCTTTACAAATGCCTCTTTTGGATGGATGTTTGGGAATTATTTTTGGACAGTATAAATGAGATATTTGTTCAGAAAATCAGTTAAATCAAGAAACCTTCCATTTACTGTTCTGAAGGGAAAAAGTTATTGAGCTAGTTTTGATGATATGGTTGCAAATGCCCTCTAAATCATTTTTCCCTTTTATTTTCTGTTGCTCCACAGAAAGGAGATGAAGGAGAGGAGGGTGTGACAAGTGAAGGTATGGAGAATTATTGGACTTGTATCCATTGATACAATCATATGTAATAATGCTGCAACTCTATGTAGTTTTGACTTTCAAACACTCCATCAAAATGTACTTCCAGAGTTTGACAAATTTTTAGAGGAGAGGGCCAAAGCAGCAGAGATTGTGCCCACACTGCCGACGCCTCCTAGTGATGACCTTTCAGCTGCTGCAGGTGCTTCCGTGAGTGCAAGTAAAAAGGTGGGCAGATCCGAGGACGTGCTCTTTGCTGTGTAGATAAGTGTCAGCTCCTGGGGCTGCTCAGCACTACTCCTGTGTGTGAGGTGGATGGCCACCTTGCAGATCCGTTAGCCTCTCCCTCTTTCTCTCCTGCGTCCTGCTTTTCCAGCACAATCAACACTAGCACGGCTGCCTCTTGTTGCCTCTGAAGTGAATCAGAACTGTTTCATGACACAATCCATAAAAAGAGACATTTTTCATATTGGACATTTTCATACACTAGTTTTCATTCCATTTGAAAGTGGGGAATAAGATCCACCCATAACTTCTAAAAACATACTATTCCAGATGGGTTCGAGAGGTCAGTGTCTATTTTTCTTAATTAATATTTGTGGGATAAAGCAAGGAAATTCTTGCTGAAGTCTACAAAGTTAATGGTCATATCTAGCTTTGTGTTCCCTGTGGTCCTGCATGCAACAGTGGAATAATCCTTTCAATTTGTCTTTCCTGAATTTTCCCCCCATTGTTTTTGAAAAGGGATTTTTAAGTTAGTATTATTTATTATAAAGTTTCTTCTTAATACCTCTGAAAAGATGTACATCAACAAAAAGCTGATGGTAGCAGTTCATGTTCACATTCAGGAGCATTTTCGACTAATTTAAAGTAATAGTTCATCCAGAAATGAAAATTCTCTCATTATTCACTTACCCTGATGCCATACCAGATGTGTATGACTGTCTTTCTTCAGCAGAACACAAATGAAGATTTTTCGAAGAAGATGGAGCTCTGTCAGATACTTAAATGTGTGTCAGCACTTTTGATGGTCCAAAAGTCACATTGAGGCAGCAATAAAGTCATCCACATGACTCCAGTCGATCAATGAATGTCTTCTGAAGCAAATCGATATGTTTGTATAAAAATAAATCGCTAATTAAAACGTAATTAACTTTTAAAAAGCGCTTCCTGCCAGCAGTTGAACCATCTCGTAGGTGTTGCGTGACGTAAACGCATTGGCGAGTTCACGCGAGAATTCGGAATGGTTTTATTCTGCAAGCTTATTTACAACAGAAGAACGAACCTCACGTCATTTTAAACAGCATCAGTACCCTGACTTAAAACCTTAAGTTAAAAACTTTTTAATGATCAACTTATTTCTTACATAAACCTATCGATTCACTTCAGAAGACATTCATTGATCGACTAGAGTCTTGTGGATTACATTTATGCTGCCTAACTGTGACTTTTGGACCATCAGAAGTGCTGGCAGACATTTAAGGACCTGACAGAGCTCTACCTTCTCCTAAAAATCTTCATTCATGTTCTGCTGAAGAAAAACAGTCATACGAATCAGAGTAAGTGAATAATGAGAGAATTTTCATTTTTGGGTAAACTATTCCTTTAAGAGTTTTGTGTCATATTACCGAAGTTTGGAATGACCTCAGTTAATGTTCGAGACATGAAGAGAGAGAGAGAGAGAGAGAGGTTAGGTTTTTTAGCATCTTGGTGTTTTAATTCTAATTCGGCATTGATTTTTATTTTTTTGCTAATTGGTTTAGCTTGTTTAAATGAATAATTTACCCACAAATTCAAATTCTGTCATTTATTCACCCTTAATTAGTTCCAAACCCGTATGACATTCTTTGCCCTGTGGAATGCAAAAGTCCTGTTGGTAGCTCACTTTAATGTCTAATTAGGGTTTGGAGTGACACACGGTTGAGTAAATAATGACAGAAATAAAATTTTTGGTTGAAATATTCCTTTAAAAGTCAAAATGTCAGAAGTGATGTGTCTCTTTACTACATAGACCACACCATAGGAGGAAATTGTATTATTTCACTGGACACTTTTAAATGCTATTATTTCACTTGGCATAGGAACAAAAAAAAAGTATGTATTTCAGTTTCATTTGCACTGAAAGAATTATTAGCCTTTTGGCTGTGTTAAAAGAGCTTTTGTTCAAATACAACATTTTAGCTATCAACGTTCATTTAAACACTGCCTAATATGAGACTGGAAACAAATTGAGTTTATAGAGAACTGATGGTGACTGCAAGGCAGTTTAAATTGGATTTTACCTTGCATAACTTAAGCCAAAGTGGTGTCAAGCTCAGCGTTGTTGTTGTTATTAGGGAATGAAATGGATCTGCCTTAAAGAACAGAATGTAGGTAGCTAAAAACAAGGGATAGTGAGCTAATGGTCATTTAACGGTTTGTACTCATGTTTAAACGTCAAAGATTTGAACTTAATTCAAGAGTTGAATTTGCTAATAATGTAATGCCTTTAGTTTCAGTGCTGTCTCACAGTTGTGAACATTCTGTTTTGATAGACCAAATGTTTAACCTGAGCAAATATATTAAGTGTTATGTCGATTAGCTTTAATACATTTATGACTTTTAGTGTCCATTGGAGTTGGAGTTATGTTTGTAAACATTGTAAGATCTTATTTGTTCATGTGGGTGAATGCGAATCAAAGGGACAATGCTTTTTTGCATTGCTGAATATTTTCTGTAATTTGTCAGGCCACAAATTATGTCTCCCAAATGAAAATTAATGAAATTTCTAGAGCAAGAGGGCTGAGGTTAAGTAAATTGAGGATGGCCTTCTATGGCAGAATTATTCAGAGTTCATTGTGCGGTGTTTGTAAACTTTACGGTTACCACCAAACTCATGCTGCTGGTAGATTTGTTGATGTAATTTGTAAACAGGAAAACGTTTAAGGGGGCATGAAACAGAGGGGTTTTTCCTCTTGTTGACAGTGATTCAGTCTGTTGGTTTGGCTGTTTGGAGTAGAACAAAATAAAGAAGGGAGGAAATTCATCATTAGCTTTAGCAGAGATTTTGTAAAGGCTGTTATTGTGTTATTATTTCTATAAAAGGTCTCTTGACGTATTAACACAAATATAGTGGATTCCATCTGTTTCTATTGATAAGAGACTTGAGGGCAGGGCTGGACTGGTAATGCATACCGGGCATTTTCCCGGTGGGCCGACACACTTTGTGGCCATTCAGGGGCGGACTGGCAATCGGCAGAACCGAGTCGGCCAGTGGGTCGGCTGCAAAACGGGCCGAATGGGCCGCGATTAAGCTAAAGTAAGCCGCCGCGTTATGCAGAACAGACCACTAAACAGTGCCGCGATATGCAGTATAGGCCTGCTCAACAACATTTGGGTCAACTTTTGGGCCAGTTGCTATGTAAAATCCCGGACCGATTTCTCTTCCCAGTCCAGCCCTGCTTGAGGGACATGATTGGTGGTCACAACTGACCTAATGACAAGTGTTTCTTTCAAGACATTATACCTCCCCCTACATATTAATTTGTACACTACGTTTAGCCTAGTGGGAAATAGAAAAATATTTTACTACACATGGATGCTAACCATCTCTTTTAAATGCTGTTTTTAATATTTATGACACTATCGCCGAAATGTCTCATCCAGACTAAGAACGTGTAACTTATCGGAAATATAATTATTTATCATCTTCATTGTAGATTATTCAGCAAAATGTGCAATTTCTACTATCATTGCTGCACTACAGTTTCATTTCAGTTGTATTGGCTTTGGTTGTATATTTGTCTCAGAAATGTACAGTTTGAGAGTGTAGAACAAATTTATTTTGATGAGTCTTTTATTTCAAAAGTCAGTATTGGTTACTGTATATTGGTATGAAGTGGACTGTAAAGATCATATTCTGAATCATAGGTTTTGAGTTTCAACTCATCTCTGGACTATTATTTTCAGTACAGTTAATACAGTCAATACAATCAACTAAAAGGAATCGGACAAATATTATCCCCAGCATATGGTCAGGTTACGCCAATGCCATTGGTAAAGAAACCCTTTTTGTACTGAGAGCATTTCTTTATAGAAATGGCTCCTTTCTTCTCTTTGATATGTGTTTGAAGTTGTGTGTGTGTGTGTGTGTGTGTGTGTCTATGTATACGTGTGAACAGCTCCTGATTTCATGACCTCTGCTGCAGACAACATGTTTTTTCTGCATTTACCAAGGGAAGGAAAGGAGAGAATCAAGCGTTCCTAAATGCAGCATTTTTTTTATAAAGGGACTGAACAAACAATGTGTGTGTGGGGCTGGCATAAGCTGTACTCTCTTAACCAGTGATCATTGCTGTGGTTGATCTTGGTTTTGCAGATTGTACTGTTGTTGGTCTGTGTGCTTACCTGTTGTTATACCTCAAGTTGCTCTCTGTACTGTTTGACTCATGCATGTGTTGAACTCTAATAAAATATACCAAGTTGGTGACCTGTTACCAGCCTATAATTTTTTTTTTTTTAATTATTGTTTTAAATATGACAAAATGTCTTAACAAATCAAACTCCATTACAAATACATTGACCACATTTACACGCAAGGAATTTCTGTATCTGAGTATCATATCCTGATATCATGTTAACACACTGATCAAGCCATAACCCAATATTCTGATTTCTAGAAATCTAAATAAGAGAGCTAGCATAATCCTACATTATTTAGAATTGTATTTATAAAAACAACCTTTAATAAATATTGCAAAGTAATTTTGAGTGTTACGTGAATATATATTTTTTAATGCAACATTGTTTTTGTTAGAGAATAACTCTTAACCTGAAACCTGAAATATGCTGTTTGCATAAGCATTCAGTCCTTGTATTGAAGAGGTTACAGATTCAATATAACTACTCTAACAGGGACACATTCATCTTGTACAATTTGCTCTAACTGTGAACTGTTAAAACAATTATTTGATTGTCAAATTATTATAATCACCAAGAAACGCACATTCCACATAATGTGATATTATGTTAGTTAGAGTTATGTGGCTGCAGAGAATTTAAGGCTTCACAATTAGTTTCTTACAATTGCCTAGCCCTAAACCTTTGAAGACAGGACCTCCGGTGCATGTGGACAAATTTGACAACAATTTAGAGGAAATGATGCAAGCCCCAGTGAGAATCAGGCTTGCATGGCACATTCCTGACTAAGGGTTTAAAATAAAAACTCCCATGTTAGCTTTATTCTCACTTTAAACAAATGCAAAACCGCATATTCCTTTACAAGGGGTTGAGGAAAATGAATTATTTCCTGATCATAAGCCCTTAGATTTTTTACATTGTTTCCTCTTTGTCCTCTGTAATCAATTCAATAACCCCCACTCCTCAAATCAATGCCTAATTACTGCATTGAAAAACATGACTTGACAGCCTAAATGTTTGTATTGAGAGCAACACAGGTACAATGGATGTAAACAATCACATTTTCAAAAAGACGTGGCCTGTTCAGTTTATGGTCTGCTGTGGTTTCAGGCATTTAGTCAGTGCTTGATATTAATGTATTGTCTTATAACACTAATGTCAACATTTCACTTCTACTCAAGTTTATTGTCGATGGATATGTTTTTTTTTTTTTTTTTTAGGAGTCATTTTTCCTGTTTACTGTGAGATGCAACTCCATGTGATCACAAAATCACAAATTAAATGATTGATTTTCTAGTAAAATTTTTCTGGTGTCACTCACTACCATCCAACAAATAGCATCTTGATTCTTTTGTTTTAAAACCTCGTAACCGACAGTTATTTTAAGAATTATCTTTAGCTTCTTGGTTATTTAGAAACCCCTCCACCGCTTATTCACTGAATTGAGCTATTCAATGTAAAAATCACACCTTAAGGAAACGATGATTGTTAATAAGGGACTTATTATTGGATTGCCTTTTTTCCCAGTATAAACATGTATTTAGTTTTTTAAGGTGTATTTCTGAAAGGCTTCATCACTATCTTGTTTTTATAATAATTTCCTCCCCAAAATCCAATTATAAAACATGAAAAAAGGCAACGAAAGTTAAACATTTTGAGTAAATTAGCTGTTTTTGTTTATTATATGGGTGCTATTATTGTTGCACATCACTGATTTCCCAATTTCCTCATTGAGTGCTGTTTACTTTGCCTTAAGCCGCTCATTTCACTACTCTGACAATGCTTCATTATATGTGCACAAAAAGAGGGCTTTTTTACAAATATGAAGGAAATAATAATAATTATCTTAATATTTAAACAACTGTAGATAAGCTAAGAAAACAGCACTGGTTCAAATATTCCTTAACATCAAGAGACACTTTAAAAAAAAAAAAAAAAAAAAAGAATAAAAAAAAAAAAAGGTTTGCATTATTTGGGGTATATCAGGTGTTTTAAGCTCAAGCCTTGGAGCACTTTATGCTAAGTTAATTTACCCAAATATATCCACACCAGAGCACACATCATCAAAAGTGCTGTTAATAGAAACCTGCTGATCCATAACAGTTTTAGAGTTAGATGTTCACTTGGGGGCAGTGCAATATTTACGTTAATATCAGTGATCGATCAGAGGATTTGCAAGCCGGCATAAGGCGTTTAATTATAATTGCATCAGGATAGGTGTTGTGGTTGCAGCAGGATTTGAATAAGGTCACATCTCCGGCTAACCTTGCAAGTGTAATGCTATATTAAATGCCACTCATGTTAAGTGTGTTGAAACATTTCTGATGCAGTCACTCTGTAATATAAAGGTTAAATTGAAAAATGTCCCCTCCTGAGCACAAAGCAAGCCATGATTGATACACCTTAGAAAGAAAATAAATGTTAACAGGCTTCCGTTTTGAACTCGCCACATTATGAGTGATATATATTCTAATAGAGTGTTTGGATCAAATTTAGTCCGACTTCAGTTGAATGGAAAAGGTCAAACAGAGAGATTAGGGAGATTTGGAGAAGGTTAGACTGCACTTGTCTGACAGTTTGTTAATATTCAGTTACATCTATTAAAATATGGGACTATTGTACCATTTTGTTTTTCTATACCATTAATAAGAATTTAATGTAAAATGTAAAATAGAATACATAATTATTAAAGACTTGCAGTATATTTTAATGCTTTTTTTTTTAAATAATAGTTTGGTTATCACACATGAAATACCTGTTTATTTACACTTTCTAAATGTTTTATTCTTCACCTTTGCTGCTGTGGTTCATTTTAACATTATTGCAAAACTGGTTGATATTATTGAGATTTAGTCGGTATTATTTACACAATTTATTCAATATTTGATATCTGCTGACCTTTTTACATTATTTCACTATGGATTATAACAGAGTGAGAGTTCTCAATTAAATCAATTGCCTTTTCTTTCTTTTTTTTCCTTTTTTTTTTTTCTTTTTTACAATGTGCTATAGAATATTTTTCATTTTCTGCAGATTTTAAAATCTTGAATGAATCATGTGTTTGATATATAGGGGGAATAAAAATTATCCTTACATATGTGTTCTGATGTTCCAGGTGAGTCAGAGCTGGGGTAAGTGCAACTATGTCCTATAGTCATTCAGACAGTGTATTGATGAATGACTATAGGCCGGTTGCCCTTACTCCTATAGTTATGAAGTGCTTTAAAAGACTGATACTGGCACACATTAAAGCTGTCATCCCCATTGACCTTGACCAACATCAGTTTGCTTATCGAGCCAATAGGTCTACAGAAGACATGGCCTCAACTGCTCTGCTCACAGCTCTGACTCACCTGGAACATCAGAACACATATGTAAGGATACTTTTTATTGATTGAACTCTGCCTTCAACACCATAATACCCATAAACTGGTTGGAAAGCTCTGCGATCCCGGCTTTGGTTCATCACTCTGTGCTTGTATAATGGACTTTTACAAATAGTTAGAATGTTAAGATTGGAGAACACTTTCCTCCACCTTACCTCTGAATACAGGAGTCCAACAGGGCTGCGTCCGAAGTCCAGCCCTTTACTCCCTCTTCACATATGATTAAACACCCATCCAATCATCTATTGCCATAATCAGATATGCACAATCAGACACCAACCTGGTGGGGTTAATAACAGACAATGACGTATTGTGATTGGTGTCTGGACAACAACTTGGCCCTCAATATCTCAAAAACCAGAGAGATCATTGTGGACTTCAGGAAGCAGAACCACTCTGCCTTTTCATACATGGAGAAGAGGTGGTAAGGGCAGAGAATATCAAGTTCCTGGGAGTTTACATTACATGCAATCTCACTTAGTCCAATTTGGTGAGGAAAGCACAACAGAGACTGTTCAACATACGGAATCTGAAAAAAAGCACAACTAACTCAACAACTACTCATCAACTTTTACCACACTGTACTATGGAAAGTATACTCTTCTACTTTGCCACAGTGTGGTATGACAGCTGCACGGCTGCTGACCGCAGAGATCTTCAAAGCCAGAAGCATTGCCAGGCACCTTGGACACTACCTGTTTGAGCTTCTACCGTCTTGAAGACGTTATAGGACACTACATGCACAAACAGATTGAGGAATAGTTTTTTTTTCCAAGAATTATGGCCTCGCTCAACTCAATTACATAATGAAAATTTACATGTGTTCATGAGTGAAAGTATTTATGTGGGTAAATGTATGTATGTGAGGGTATTTATATAAAATGGATGTATGTATATACAGTATATGTGCTGTATGTGTATAAGTATGTACATGAATATATATGGGTGTATGTGTATATATATTGTGTATTTATTGTACTTAAATGTATTTATTTTGCTTGAACTGCACATTTTCTATGTATATTTTGTATTTTGTTATTAAACTACTGTTTGGATTGAGCCACATTGACAATAAAGGAATCTAATCTAAGAAGAGGCCTTAAGTAATAGATTAAATAATTACTGATTTATTGACTTATACTAGCAGTCAAACAAAAAAGGCAAAGATCATAGCATTGCTTTCTGCTAATTAAACAAATTTCATGGATATGTTTTAAAATATTAATTTTTATATGTATTTTTAACAACTTTTTGGGCACCAAAGTGATGTCTTGTTATTGGCAAAAAAAGATTGGTATATATGTTGCAGAATACAAGAGCTATAGTGACACTAAATTGATGGATATACACCGATCAGCCACAACATTAAAACCACCTGCCTAATATTGTGTAGGTCCCCCTCATGCCGCCAAAACAGTGCCAACCGCATCTCACAATAGCATTCTGAGATGATATTCATCTCACTACAATTGTACAGAGTGGTGATCTGAGTTACTGTAGACAGTTTGAACCAGTCTTGCCATTCTCTGTTGACCTCTATCATTAACAAGGCATTTCCGTCCACAGAACTGCCGCTCACTGCTTGTTTTTTGAGTGAATTCTAGAGATTAGCAGTTACAGAAATAATCAAACCAGCGGATTTGGCACCAACAATCATGCCACGGTCCAAATCACTGAGATCACATTTTCCCCCCATTTTGATGTGAACATTAACTGAAGTTCCTGACCCGTATCTGCATGATTTTATGCACTGCACTGCTGCCACACGATTGGCTGATTAGATAATCGCATGGATGATTGTTTGTGCCAGATGGGCTGGTTTGAGTATTTCTGTAACTGCTGATCTTCTGGGATTTTACACACAACAGTCTCTAGAATTTACTCAGAATGGTGCCAAAATCAAAAAGCATCCAGTGAGCAGCAGTTCTATGAAAATGCCTTGTTGATGAGAGAGGTCAACAGAGAATGGCCAGACTGGTCCGAACTGACAAAATCTACAGTAACTCAGATAACCACTCTGTATAATTGTGGTGAGAAGAATATCATCTCGGAATGTTAATCTCAGATGCTTGTTGGCGCTGTTATGGCAGCACGAGGGGTACCTGCACATTATTAGGCAGGTGGTTTTAATGTTGTGGCTGATTGGTGTATGTGACACTAGATTTCAGTTGAACTACTATACAGCAAAATGTGGACAAATTCTGAAATTACCTTTGCACTGTCCACCATTTAAATGGAAAATAAAAAGAGAGTCCTAAAAACAAAACAAAAAAAGATGATTAAACATCCCTGGGAGGGCTCCAGAACTAGAGTAAGTGTTGCCCAGAGGAGCATTTGCTCAGTCTATCAGTGATTGATACGGATCACAGACTGTCAAGGGCCAATGATACACATTATAAACAACATATGTAAACAACAGAGTCATTCAGCACTCCTGCAATAAGCAGGGAATGCTGATTACATTAACCCCATAGCTATGTTTGCGCATTTGTTTGGGAACACTACACTAACTACATATCCGTGTCTATAAAATGATGCAGCACTAAAACACTTCAGGTGTGCATAAGATTTAGTTTTCCAGGTTTAGAACGTGGAATTGTGTCAAGGTAAACTGAACATGGGAGATCAGAATAAATATGTTTGCATTGCCATTCGTTCCAACACTATTTGAAAAAAATCCACCACTTTTTTAGAAGATGAAAAATAGAGAGTGATGGATTACGGGAGTCAAAAGAGAGAAAGATGCCAAATTTACTCTCATTCCCTCAACAGCTGTATTTGAAACATCGTGTTGACATTTTATTATTATTATTATTATTATTATATTAATTCCAGGGTAATATAACACAAATAATGTTATAAATTTACATTAAATAATTAAAAAAAATCAAAACTATGGAAAGATTTAGCTAGATTCATGTGCTGCTTTATTAGGACAAAAATATATCACCACTGTTTGTGAAAAGGGTCCATTGAAAGTCTGAACGATTAATTTAATCAAAATAAACTGGTGCACCCTGTTTAGCTCCTTTATCTATATGCTTTCCTCAGCTCACTACCAAATATTGTAAAGTGACTAAAATTCATGCAATATACAAAGCAACCCTTTCCAAGTGAGGATTGACTGTGCACACTGTTTTAAAATCTTTTGATGAGATGGTGTATAATAATTTACATCTAAAATATACCTTAAACACCTTTTAGTAATCACTGAATAATTATATACTCATAACTTGCAGTTTTATCTATGCTTGTATTCTTATTTAGCAATTTTGCTGACATGAATCATTAATTGAGCAGAGCTGCCGACAAGAGCACTAGCACACAACATACTGCATGTGCATAATTACAAGCCAATTTGCAATATAGGAAATCTTACAAGACTATGCACACTACTGAAGCTTTAAAGTAATAGTTCACCCACAAATGAAAATGTTGTAGTTTGTAACTCACCCTCTTGTCGTTCCAACCCCAGTTGACTGACTTCTGTATAATAAATCAAAGGTGAATTTTTGAAGAATACCCTGATCATTTAATCGCTATCATGGCTCCAGAGGGCTTTGAATAATTGACCACTTTTATGATACTTTATGATACTTTTTTTTTTTTCATTTTGTAGCTTAAAGGCCCCAGTCTTCATTCTCTTTTTCACATTGATAAGAGTGACCAGGATATACTTCCAAAAATTCACCTTTAGTGTCCCACAGAAGAAAGAAATTTGCTTGGGTTTTTGGGTGAATTATTACAATTTCTCTCTTTTTTGAAACTGTTTCAACATCTGGATATTTACTGATTTGCATCCAATAGGTTCTCTCAGGTTGAATAGTCATGGTTACATGGTCCAGAAGTGCAGATTGAGATTTTGGGGCTCCAGGTGATGGATCACAGCTCTAGCTACACCATTAGCGGCTCTGAACCCAGGTAGAGGGTCCGGTGTGGAGAGTATGTAGTCAATACTGAATTTGATCTCGGGCTCAGGTTTGCTGAGGGGTGGGTTGATTTGGGCCGGTCTGTGATTAGTGTTCACGGAGCAGAAAGTATCTGAATTCATGGATCTTACTGCAGCACCCTGATGAGTGTCCATGGCAACAAAGGGTTCGACTGGCTCCTTGAGGCCCATTTTCGAGTTGCGTCTGCGGCGGCGACGGCGAAAGTTGCCATTTTCAAAAAGGTCCAGCATGGACTCGCAGCCTGTGGCAAATGTCCAGTAATTACCTTTTCCTTTCTCGTTACCTTCTGTGCGGGGCACCTGAGGAAAACACAGGTAGTCAGAATTGTAGACAGGGCTGGTATGATACAACTTGCAGTTGGTTGTAAAGCATAGCAAAATAGACTGATTACACTTAAGTTGAACGAAAGTAAAGTGGGACAGGTGGTAAAGTGGAACACTTAAACCTGTATTTAATATTTAATCATTTTTCCTCTGTGTACTGCAGTGGAGATCTTTGGCTATTTAAGGATTAAGCCATCACATGTTATCACATTTTAAATCAGCATCAATTACACATGATCACTTTACCTATATTCACATTATGTCCCACTTTACCTTTATTCACCCCAGTATAGGCTATTGGATATTGTTAATGAATTTAGTTGCTTAGTTGGGTAACACTTTACAATAAGGTTCCATTTGTTAACATTAGTTAATGCATTAGATATAAAGAACAAATAATTAACTATATATATATATATATATATATATATATATATATATATATATATATATATATATATATATTACAGCATTTATTAAGCTTTATTAATGTTAGTTAATAAAAATACAATTGTTCATTGTTAGTTCATAATGCATTAACTAATGTTAACAAATACTATTTTTTATTTAAAAAATGTATTGGTATATGTTGAAATGAACATTAACCAAGATAAATAAATGCTACATAAGTATTGGTCTTTGTTAGTTCATGTTAACTAATGTTGTTAACTATGTTAACAAATGGAACCTTGTAGTAAAGTGTTACCCTTTCCAGCCTCTGTCATACCTTTATGAAGCAGCTGTTTAGAGAGAGGTTATGACGAATTGAGTTTTGCCAAGCCCTCTGGTTGGATCTGTAATAAGGAAATCTCTTCATGATGAACTCGTAGATTCCTGATAGGGTAACTTTGTTCTCTGGACTCTGTTGTATAGCCATTGCTATTAGTGCAATGTAACTAACAGTGAGAGAGACAGAGACGAATACGAGTCAGAGATCATCTGTGCATTTAAAGAGTATTGTACCCCATTTATTAGGGCTGGTGTAAATAAGTAAAAAAAAAAAAAAAAAAAAAAAAAAAAAAAAAAAAAAAAAAAATATATATATATATATATATATATATATATAAAATAATAAGAAATAAAATCACACACACAATTTTAATAGTATAGGGTACAACGGGGCTCCCTGAGGTAAAAGGCACCTTTTCAATTTTATTTTCTCTCAAAATGCTAAATAGCAACAAAAACATCTACAGGACTTTCCTAAACACCTGTTTGTCACTATACACTGGAAAAATGTCCTCTTCCATGAGATCATTGCATGTAATGTCTAACGGTTGATTTTGAGGCAATTTGATCTAATAGTTTCAATTGTTGCAGATTTATGTAGCTCATGAATATCCTGGAAATTATCCAATTTATTTTGAGACTAAATACTTATTGGTCATTTCATTTTTTTTCAAGGTGATTAAATCAAACAATGTCCAATAACAGTCCAAAAAGTGAAAGGGTAGTATTTGGGGTAAAAGCCCCACTGTTGCAGGGGCTATAGGCTCCTATAAAACACATTGCTTTTCTTAAGTGAGGGGAATAGATTTGTTCTGAAACATGTTAAAAGGGCCCACACTTCAATCTTAATGGAGATAAATTTGTTTCTAGAATGTCAAAGGTGATTGAAATGAACAAGAAAATGTGCACCCTTTTCTGAAGTAGTTATTTCGATAAAGCGTTATATTAATTTGCGACAAAAAAACAAACAAAAAAAAACAAAACAAAAAACAACAATGTCTTGCTGTCTCAAAAGTATTTGCATGAGTTGACAAATTGTGCTACTTTTCTACAACTATTTGCCCTGGTTTCTACACTATATCAATAACCCCCCTTGTGGATTTTTTTTTCACAGGTGTGGGGTGAAAGGCACCCTCTGACCTTTTTATTTATTTATTTTAATTCACAACAACCTTATGTTGTTATTTATTTTCACACAAATTATGTTGCTCCATCAATATTTTTATTCAAATAAATGTATTTCTTGAATCTTGATACACTTTGGGACCAGAAAAAAAGCAAATTTTCATTAAGGTGTCCCGTTGCACCCTACATGCTTTAAATGAACACTGCAAATCTTAGTAATGTTGTAACAGCTTCCATGTTTCATCTT
This sequence comes from Moxostoma hubbsi, assembly GCA_032164185.1. NCBI lineage: Eukaryota > Metazoa > Chordata > Actinopteri > Cypriniformes > Catostomidae > Moxostoma > Moxostoma hubbsi. The sequence goes on from JAVLUX010000039.1 coordinate 17,152,726, forward strand.
CAGTTCTTCACATGACCTAGACAGCATAAACTTATTAAGAATAATGAAATGTTACATTATACTGTATATTATTATAGTTGCATAATTATTATTATACTTTTATGGTACATCATAACTTTTAATTTGAAGTAAATTGTTGTCAGCATTTTAAAAAGCAGCTAAATTTATAATAATAGGCTACTAACAACAACAACAACAACAACAATAACAGTAACTGTAGTAGTAGTAATTACCTGTAAGCCGGTCGGCACACTTTCTTCTCTTCATCTGAGCCACATGAGGGGTATCCATCGCCATCATAGTTAAAACAGTTATAAGGATATTGCGAGGTGTCAAACATTGTTAGAAGTCCAGGTGGCAAGTCTTTATGATGGAATAAATAAGGCTCTAGCTGGCCAAGGCAAATGAAGCTGCTCTCATGAGAAGTGGGAGTGTGCAGGAACTCACCGGCTGCTGGTCAGATGCTGATATAATGGGCGTTCATGACTGGAACTACTGTAAACGTCGGAACCCGGGGCGTGATCCACAAACTACAGTCACTCATTCACTCTTTGATTCTGGGTGGTCCGGTCCGATTTAAGATTGGATGTTTTGGTTTGCAGTGTTTCTTTTTATAGTCGTATCCACTTAACAATAATTGAACGATGAACGAAACATTAACAAACATGCTTCTCGTGGCTGTAGTCTTAACTCTTTCAGGTTGTTTTTGTTTCTCTCACTAAAAGTTGTTGTGGCCCCTCGAAATGAATCACATATCTCTCGGCAGCAACTCTTGGCTTCTGTAGATGCGATCTGTAATGCGGCATAATAGCCATAAATTGTGTTTCCGTGACTAAAAAGGGGATGTGTGTTCAAAAGAACATTTAACTGGGCATATGAGGGACTGAGAAACAGAACAAATATCCCACGGCGCGAGATGTCTGTGTGTGTGTGTGTGTGTGGCCCCGTGATCAGAGAGACAGATTCATCTCTTGCCTCGGTTGGCGTGGACTCAGCTCGGACATTTTGGACTAAAATCCTTCAGAATTGCTTCGAAAGTCTGCTCTTATTAGTCCAGCCTATTCATATTACGTATTATATAATAAAGTATTTTATAAATAATATTATAAATTAACTATACGCTTTGAACAATATTGGACACATTTTGCGGCTTTGATTTGTAATTTTAAAAGGTGAGATTTAAACTAGAAGGGTTATAATTGGGAATCATTTTGCATTCGTTAATTTGAAATCACGTTAACAAAAGAGAATAATGATCAGACAGATATTTGCGTTTCCTGTCTGAGTGCACTGAGAGTGCGATCTGATTAGGGTCCCAGCGGAGTCCCGCTTCGTTCCCATGACGCCGTTTCCTCTGCTGGACCGTCTGCGGCCGCTCTGATTGCTGCTGTCCGATTAGTGGTCCCTGTCCCCCCAGACCGCTCTCAGTTGAATTTCCGGAGGACCATTAGGCCTACTACACCAGAAGAAAAACACTGTGCATCGTGTTCAGCCTCTGTTTACCCTGGTAAGGTTTTACATCGCAAATGCGTGTGTTTTTATTCATCTGTAGCCTAACTGTAGACATATTTGAAATATTTCCCTGTGTTTCCTTGATGGAAATATTAACAGTGCTATGTTCTGAATTAAAAAGCACTTTACTAGTGGTGGTAATAGGGTGGAAACAGGTTATTTAAATATCAGCTGTTTTTGGTTATTTAAAAAAATATATTAGCTTTTTTTATAGAAGATGTGATCAAGCTTCAACCATCTAAGCCAGCACATGAGCACATTTCAAATGACTATTAGACGGTTACTAACAAAAGTAGGGTACAATAATGGAGGTAAAGACATGCCTTAATGAAAATTTGCTTCTTTTTTCTCCTTATCACAAAATGTATCAAGATCGGAAAATTCCGATATTTTTATTGAATTTTGATATATCAACATAATTTGTGTGAAAAGTAATAACAGAAGGTTGTTTTGATTAAATTAAGTTTTTGAACAAGGTAGGGAGAGGACCTTTTACTCCACACTTGGGGTTTATAGTGATGTTGTGTATAGAGACAAAAAATAGGGCAAAATATTTCAACATTTGTAAAGACTTTTGAGACAGCAAGATGCTTTTTTTGGAGTAACAAAGATAATGCTTATTGGAAATAACAGTGCACCATTTCCATTTCATCACATCGAAATACTCGATAAACAAATGAATCTCCATTGTGATTGGATCAGTCAATGTAAGCCCATTTAAAAAAAAAAAACATAAAATCATATCAAATCTATTTGCCCAACTCAAGAAAAGCAATGGTGGCCTTTAGCCCCTTCAACCAGGGACGGATTAACGCATGGGCCTACAGGGCATTTGCCCAGGGCCTCCAGCAGCAGAGTCCTGATGGTCTGCAGGGTGTATATACTCTGCTGCCGGAGGCCCTTTTTTTTTTTTTTTTTACAAATTATTATTTTACAGTAACAGAGCAATGTTGAACACTTTGTCATATTATTTGTTTTGCAATTTTTATTTATTAATATTTGCCAAATAATAATAAATAGGCCTTATGCTGCTAGTCAGAGCCCCTCTGGCTTAGTGGTGAGGGGAAATAATTGCGTTATACGAGCATTAAAGTGATAGTTCACCTAAAAAAAGAAAATTATCTAATTATTTATTCACCCTCATGATATCCCAGGTGTGTATGACTTTATTTCTTAAACAGAACACATTTGAAGAAAATTAGAAAAAATATCTTAGCTCAGTAGGTCCTTAAAATGCAAGTGGATGGAGATTTCTCTTTTGAAGCTCCAAATATCATAGACAGTCAGCAAAAACATCATCAATATGACTTCAGCAGTTCAATTAATGTCTTCTAAAGTGATCCAATAATTTTTGGTGCAAAAAATATTTATGTACTTCTGAACTCTAAATCATAATTTCTGATAAGCTTATTGAGAGGGTGGAGATCAAGCAGTCTCTCGTGTGATGTATTCTGTTGCCATGATACAGACATAATCAGGGGCGGACTGGCCATCGGGAGAACCGGGACTTTCCCCGAAGGGCCGGCCATGAAACGGGGCTGAATGGGCCGCGTTTACCACTCCTTTCTGGAAGCATGATTTAGAGTTAAAAAAAGGTACTTAACTATTAATTTTTTTCAAACCAAAAGTGATCGTATTGCTTTAGAACACATTAATTTAACAGTTGGTGTCGAATGGATGACGTTTATGCTGACTGTCTGTGATGTTTGGAGCTTAAAAAAATTGTATCACCATCCACTTGCATTTTAAGGACCTACTGAGCAGAGATATTTTCCTAATTTTCTTCAAATGTGTTCTGCAGAAGAAAGAAAGTCATACACACCTGGGATATCATGAGGGTGAGTAAATAATAAGATAATTTTTTGGGTCAACTAAACCTTTAAGCAACACGTTTTTTTTCAAAGTAAACATAATGAATAGGGAACCCACAACCAAGTGGATCTATTTAAAGAAAAATAAACTAAAAAAGCAACTTGCTTCCTCTGTAGTTGCTATACAAAGCGAACTAGTGAGAGAACTGAACATTAATGACGTTGTGGAAGACTTTTTTTGAAGGAAAGCAATAAAGAGAACCATCACATCAGCTAAAGTAAGAACACTGTTAATTTCTCTGAGCTTGTTGACATGTTACTAGTTTTTAATGTATTGCCTTATGATAGGACAATCTGGAGAGGCTTTAAATCTGTAGTGAATACTGATAATAAATTGAATATTACATAAGCCTGTTTGTTGTGTTATCGTTAAAATACAGTGTGATGTGTAGCCTACTGTTCGGCCTGTTGCGTATTAGTGCTATTAAATTCTGTTTAAAGGGCATTCCACATGTAAACAATGCTGTAGTAAATGTGCTGCAAACGGTGTATCTTTGAATACATTAATCAACATTACACTTGAAGATCACTCTTATTATATTAGAATGAACAATTTCCACACTGCATGTGTGCGACAATACCTTTAAGATAAGTAGGAAAGATTTATACCCAAAATAGAAATGGAACAAAATTTAAGTCCTTTTCTACTTATCTCCAATTTCAATTTTACATCTAAAAGTCACATGTGGTGCCTGTTTAGTTTCACTTTCACATCTGAAAGTGAAAGTTAAAGTGGAAATTTAGGGTAAAAAAGGACTTATAAAAGGATCAATATTGTTTTGTTTTTCACCCACACCTATTATTTTATTTCTGAAGATATGGATTTAAACACTGGAGTCTTATGGATTACTTTTATGTTTCCTTTATGTTATTTTTGGAGATACAAATTTCTGATCACCATTCACTTATGGACCTACAGAGCTGAGATATTCTTCTAAAAAATACACATCTGGGATGACATGAGGGTAAGTAAAAGATGAGACAATTTTCATTTTTGGGTGAACAATCCCTTTAATTATATTATTATGAGCTAACATGTACCATGTCATAAAACAGTCAGAGCCTGAACATTTCCAAATAGCCCAATTGTAGCTTTGCTATAGCACAAGCACAATTTTTTATGGTTGCCTGTGTTCTCTGTCTGGTCATTGTCATTAGCCGGTTTAGATGATTGATCAGTTGGACTACCAGCAAGTGGGGTGTTACTGACCTGGTAGACCATCTTAGTTAAGCTTGTTAGGGCTGATAGAACCACTCTGACCAGTAACAAACCAGCTACCATGTTCCAAAAAAGAGCTTGACCATAAGTTGATATGTCCTTTTTTTTGCTCAAGGGATGAAAAAATTTTTGCTAAAAAGTTTAAAATGCTGTTTCAATTTTTCTGATGAAAAAAAGGTCAAAGAAAAAGCAGTTCCTGTGTTCAGAAATGATCACATAATTATCACATTGAAATGGTGTTAAATATTGTTTTGATAAATGTATATCTAGGGGTGCTCTACGGCTGGTCAGTGGGCACCAATATTCAGTAAAAAGACATTTCATTTTTTCCACTTTGGAGTTTTTTTTTTCTAGGCATCATATGCTGCAACTGATTTTATTTATTGATAAAAATAAAATAAAAATCAATGTATAACACCATTTGCTGAATCTCTCAGTTTATTGCACCAAAACCAGGGGAAAACTGACACAAAAATTCCCATTGAGAGACAAAATAAAGTATTGTAGCAACAAAAAAAGACACTGTAATCCTCTGTAAATGTGAAAATAAAATGTGAAAACTGTACAAATAAAGGAAACAACAAAAGATGTTCAAAATACTTGCCCAGCAGCAGCTATCCCCTCACTACAAATTTTACTGTTGCCATGATATAATAAACCACATTTATTCTGCTGATTACTCTGTTATCTACATAACCAAGTATTCAAGTATTTCTATAATTGCACAGGCACTGGATTCACATAGCATTTACACAACTTTTTCAGCAGTTATACAAATGTGTTTTGTAGCCCAGCAAAGAATGCTGAGAGCTTTACATAAACACCCAAACTCTCCCCACACTGAACTAAAAAGACACTTAATGTTATAATGTACATGCAATGTCTATACATACACTGGAGCATACAGTATATACTGTACAAAATAATACTAAGAAAATATCTCAATCAGCAAAACAAACACAAACTTTGTGCTACTACCGATGACTCTGGGCTACTATAAATCAATTCATAGTTTCATGCAGATCAGCAATTCTAAATGGATAAAAGAATCCATTGTAAAGTTTGTGGCCAATTAAATGAGCTGAATCGTGTTTTTCTAATTTTATAGAAAGATTTAGAAAAGGTAAAGACTGATGTATCAGCATATGTATAGGACTAGAGATGGGTATACCAGCATTTAGACCTATGGAGAATCAGTCATATACTCCTCTGAGCACATTAAAACATATTTTGTTTTTGTGCCAGTTTAATAGCATGACAATTTTACAATGATCCATACTGTAGGTTTATACATAATCAGCATCACTGTGCCCCTTTAAAGTCTACATTTTTGGGTCAAATGTGGTAGAAATGTAGCAATCACACTGTTGACAATGTTGATCATTGATATTTGAATATCGCTTTTTGCTTTTCATATTTGTTACTACATTTAATGTGCAAGTAAAGAGATTAGACTAAGCAAGAATTATGCAAGGTGTTAAATGCTTAGGATGTTTTTCTGAAATCCAATAAACTGTCAAGATTTTGTATACATACTACACATCGTTACTTATCTACTTGCTAGCACAAATACTGCAACTCGTTCAATGTACTACGCTGAATCTACCTCTTTGATTTGATGTATAGAAATGAAAATGTATGAGTGACATGTTGAAAAATAAATATGAAACTCAATAAATAAGCTCTGATCATCTATAACATGGCAGACGGGGCATATACTCTCTGGAGATAAAACACTCACTCAATAGCTTTTTGTCCTTAATATGGTACAGTAAAGTAAAGTGAGAGAGAGTCGAAATACCTCTTTTTATGCAAAACCATGAAGGTCCACATATATTCCATATTCAGACGTCATTCACATGTAAAGTGGCAAAAAAGTTTGGGAATCTGTCATTCCTCATTAGTTTGACCTGAAATGTGAGCAAAATGTTATCTTCTATTTCTGCAAATACTGAACCTTCAGCCAAACATTCACTGTAGCAGTTGATCTGTCCTGCACATCGGCACATTTTTTGATACCACTCGTTAAATCTCTAAAGTTTAAATAAAATGACAGCAACTACTAAACCAATGATGTTCAAGCATTTTTTTATGTATTTATTTTGATCCTTTAACAGTGGTTCTAAACTGGTTTTGCTTCAGGACCCATATTTTACATTAGACATCAAGTAGGGACTTAACACAGGCAAAATTGTTTATCCTAGAAAGCTAACAAAATGATCCTTAAAATCAAACATCGAAAGTAATTAATGTTAGGCCCACCAAGAACTGCAAAGTCCAAAGCAAGAAGTAAAATTATTAAGATGACGTGGGTTGAATAGGAACATTTATAATTTGGTAAAAACAACATTATAACCTGTGCAAATCAATGGGGCACTTGTGGATGTGCCCAGTGAGTCAGTTTATTATCAGAGATTTATTATTGTTATACAATTTATTTCACTATTTGAATTTAGCTTTGTTTTCTCCCTGCTGTTCGTGACCCAAAACAGGTCTGTAACCCATTTTTTGGGTCATGACCCTCTAGTTGAAAACCACTGCTTTATAACACTTGTTGTGACCTACAGTATGAAGATCAGTTTACATTTAATATTAAATTAATGCAGGACTGCAGATCACATTCTCTCAAACTTTCTCTTTCAACTGTGTATCTTTATTTAAACACATGGTCCATTGGTTGAGGAATGAGTCTTTGGAATTCACTGAATTCAGAGTTTATCAACAAGAGCATCTCTTGCAAGACGTTCATGGTCTACAGAGCTGTGGTGGGACTTCAAAGGACCCAACAGGGCCACCTAATCAGTCTGTGCCCCCTACCTCTGTGGGACTGTGCCCATGTCATCCTCTACTACATTGCTGTAGCCCTCCTTCTCAATGCAGCCAGCCAGTACCTGGAGCACCAGGCGCAACCTGCGGTCCATGGCCTCTAGATGAGGCCTAATGAGGATCGGCGAGAGCGTGTCTCTCTGGAGACTTTCTTCCATCAGTGCACTCAGTTTGTACTCCTCCTTAGCCAACAGCTGAAGCCTTAAATGGGTAGACTTCTTCAACCTGGGTCAAGCAGTAAGTCAGAATCACTAGTAATACCTTAACAATACTACACCAAACATTTAATCATTAAAATTTTTTATTTATTACTTTATGTACATAAAAATATCACACAAAATATTTTGACATTCTCTTGCAGCCAGATGTGTCATGCACCTATTTTAAAGACATGAGACAAAATAAGACATGACCGAAGCAGAATTTTTTTCAAAACAATTTCAGTTCTTTTACAGAAGTGTTGTAAAGTTTTAGTTTGGCGTATAAGGGGACACAGAATCATATGTATCCATTCATCCATCTCTCCATCCATATAGGTACACACACACACACACACACACATATATGTATATGTACAAATACACATATATATGAATATATATAGTATGTATATATATATATAGAGAGAGAGAGAGAGAGAGAGAGAGAGAAAAAAAAATAATGCCAAGAAAAATAAAATGTAACAATTAACTTCATACAAATTGCAGTAAAATAAAAATGCAAAAAAAAAAAAATCAATATTTGGTGTGAAAACCCTCTGCCTTTAAAATAGGGTTTTAAACCTTTTTCAAGGTTTATAAGGCAGATAAGTTGTTCCAAGCATCTTTTTTATGTATTTAGGGTGTCTCACTTGATTCTGTCTCTTCATGTAATCCCAGACTGATTCAATCTGGGTTCTGTGGGGCGATTCCATCTGTTTCAGGACTCCTTGTTCTACTTCAATTCTATTCTATTTGCAATAGAAATGTTTGGAAATCTAAAATGGATATTTCCTATTGACACACTAAAGCAGAAGATATGAAATAACCATCATAAGATGAAAATCATCTAGTGTGCCTAAGACTTTTGCAAAGTACTGTATGTTTATAGGTATATACCATATATAATTTAATATATTTATAATTTCAGATAGCAATTTATATATATGTGTGTGTTTTATATTATATATATATATATATATATATATATATAGTAAAATTGCTATATGAACTTATAGTTATATTTTCATAAAACTGAATTTGTGTATAAGTTTCGAATAACTATAGTGGGTAAATGATAACAGATGACAGAACTTTCAGTATAAAGCAAAAGATCTGTGGAATGTGTGACTCCATTGGCTTGACCAAATATGGTTGTGAATGGGTGATATAATCATGCAACTTAATAATCAAAGACGCAAACCAGTTTTGTTTTTTGAAAGTTTGAAATCTATTTTGGTGGAACATTTGGTGGGGCATGTGCAACCTCAGTTTAAATGGGCATGACACTTCTGCTTGCAGTGAGTTGACAAATTTCTATAATAAATTCTTCTTTGTTTATACTTTTAGTGAGCTAATACTAACCTGCAGCATTGACTCAAAGGCACCAGTATGGAAAGCTCATCATGAGAATGTTTACCAAAGCTGAACATTAAAAGATAAAAATAAGTTACATTTCAAAATGTAAACAGCACATTAATAATGCATTTATAATGCTATATTCAATTGTAATATATGTTACTGCGAAAATGCATCCCACAAAATAATGTACTGACTTACCCTCTTCCATTATCAAGATGAATAATGAAAGTTTCATTTCCAAATTTTTCAAATGTCTCATAATGATGGCGATCCATATTTCCTTTGAAGAAATACAGGACAAAAATAATGTACACCATAAAAAGCTAAATGCTTTGATTGAATTGTGACTTCAACTTAGTGTTTACATACAAATGGCTCACTTCTCTAAAATCATCTTACCCATGAGGAAATCAAATATGGTCATGTCCATAATGTCGAGAAGGCGAGTGCCGCTGTCATAGGGTGGCGTCTGCTTCACCTCCTCGCAGTAGTCTGGATCCACCTCCCACCTACAAACACAGACCTCATTAGTTTACACTGACACACATACTCGACAGAGAAAAACAAAACAGCATTTATGGATGTCACAGTAACAAGAGGCAGGAGGGTTAGCTTGATAATCAGAGGCTAAACTGGCTGGTTAGAACTGAGTAGGTGCAATGTATTGAATGTTTAATATCCTCCCATTCAGTTAGATCAGCATCTGTCTTCCTGCTACATGTTGCACTATATTTACAGTACCACAGCCCCTACTGAGTGCACTCATTCGGTGTGTTATGAGGGGATACAGAGAGTAAAACCTGAAATAAATAAATTTTATTTATTTAAAAAAATATTTTGCAGTGAATATTTCAGCCTTTTTTTTCAAGGCGATTCTGAGATTTCAGCTTTATGGAGCCTGAGCCCCTCATAAAGTGAGACAAAGGCGAGACCAGTGTGTTTTTAATTAGACTGTCATGTTTTTTACTGATAGTGTGAGAAGTGTGATACCTTGCTAGAGTAACAATTATTTCTTGAAAGTTTTGAAGGATCGGTGCAATAAGGGGAGATTTCATAATTCAAGCAATGTTTTCAGTAAGCATGGAGGGATCAGATCACACAAAGATCACACAAGAGACTTTTAGGTGGGCACAGATGCATGATGCATGGGCTGAAGCCCAACTTAACAGGGATTAGAGTCACTTATGATCTAAATGAATTATCCCTTTAACACGGAGATATAAAAAAAGTTTTATTTATTCTTGGATTTTATTATTATTTGAAAATAAACTTAAAAGACCCCTTGCAGATCTGACTGTTTATTTGCAACCCTTGGTGTTCTTGCATATGTTCTCATTACTTCATAAATTTTATAAATAAAACGAGAGCTGTGTGGTCCTCACTCTGCTTTCTTGCGCTTGTGATAGGATCTCCTCCAGGGATTTCTCCAGGTCCTGCGCTTGGCCAAGGCCAGGTCTGGCAGAAAGGCTGCTAAAGAGCCCTCGATCTGGTCAGGCTTCCCACACAGAGCGTGTTCAGTAGAGCAGTAGTAAGAACATTCACCGTAAAAGCAAATGTTATTGGCTGAAGGGATAATAGATAGTAAAAAATGATATATATATTAAAGGTCAAACAAACCACCTTAAATTTATGATACAGATAGTTCAACACATTTAAATGCTGTGTTTGTGTTTGCTCTTAAAAAAGTTTGCTTTTTTTATTTTTTTATATATAAATATAAATACATTTCTCAATTTCAGCCCATCAAGGAGAGTAGTTCCAATCAGAAATCTTAATAGTCAATGACTTTAAAACAAACTGCCCCATCTGCTGGAACTTTAGAGTAGTGGGAGAAAATTACAGTTGCTTCTGATTAGTAATGAGATAAGTTCTGATCCAAAAATGTTTGGAGATAAGCACAGAAAATATAAAGCAAAACTTAAGATGACTGAATAACAACAAATTCTAGCTTAAATTCCTGCTTAGAAATTGTTATCTTGCTTGGTTAAGCATTATATGGACCAATGGTGGTCCAATTTAAGCCAGTACATTGATTTAATGGATAAATAAGATGGGCGTGGTTACAGACAGACTCACGGGAGAGGTGATTGGTGGTTGATAAGTACCTGGTGAAATGAAAAAGGTTCTCCACAGTTTTTTGTCACGGGTCACGTCTCTGATCTCTTTGGTCATATTCATCAGTCTCCCAGCCACTGGCGGCACTCGACGGAAATCCAAGATCCTGTTGATGAATCAATGACATCAACTAAAACCACAGTAAACAGTCCAAGTAAGTTTTTAATGAACATTTGAGTGATTTTGAGAACAATGAGTTCAGTTTACCCAAATTTTTGAATAAAAAAAATACAAAATTCTCTCCCCAAATATCATGTCAAAAATATTCAACCCCCAAAGTCAATCATTTGTGGAGCATCGTTTACCCTAAATAACAGCAAATAAATGTTTCAGGAAAGTGTTCTCAGGCTTCGGACACCTCTCTATTAGAATTTGCACACATTGCTCATGAGCAAAAGCTTCCAGGTCATTGACATTCTTTGGTTTCTGTGCTGCCACGGCTTCCTTGAAATCCCAACAAAGTTTGCAATGGGATTTAATGATGGACTGAAAGGGCCATTTAAGGACATTCCATGACCCATCCCTGAACTAGATTTTGGACAACTTGGATGCATCCTTGGTGTTATTGTCTGGCTGGAAAGTCCAGTGATCACTGAGCTTCAATTTACACACTGAAGGCATCACATTGATTGCAATTGTAAATCTGCTTTAGTGCATCAACAGGAAATATCAGTCTTAGATTTCCAAACATTCCTTTTGCAAATTTAATAGAAGCAGAACAAGGATGGTATGGCCCACACAGAGCCCAGATCTCAACATTATTGAGTCAGTCTTGAATTAAATGAAGAGACAGAAGCAATTACATCAGCCTAAATAGATAAAAGAACTGTGGCAAGTTCTCCAAGAGGCAGTGACCCTGCCTAACCATCTAACCATCTGACCGATTAAGGTACTCCGGGCCTCTGGGCTTGCAGTTTTGTTGGGCCCAGCCAGTCGTTGAAGCAGAATGTTCTTATCCTATGACCATACGCTATACAAACACATTTTGCTGTTTCGCACCATCTCTGTGTTTACATCAGCTTTATTTTTGGCTAACGTGGGCCCTCTAGTGGCCTGGCCCCCTGGGCACATGCCCGTAAAACCCACCGCCCCTGCTAATATGGAGCCAGAAAAATTACAAAACAATTTGAATTTGAATTGTGTAAATTTGAATGATAGACTTTTGAATTTGAATTATAAGTGTGATTTTGCCAAACGTTGTATTTTAAATAGGTTTTAATTTGAAATATTTAAACTACAATCCTGGACATTTCATATTTAACCAAATTGAATTGTTTTATTTTATGGCACAATTTTATAAATATTTATTTTCAAACAGCAAATATTTGGTTCTGAATTCTTACACTGTAAATATTCCGTCCATTATTGATACTCGTACGTGCGATAGAGTAAAGCAGCGCGAGGAAAAACGAAGAACTTGCGCGTGCATTATTGTCACTTGCCACAGTAGTTCATTGTCTCTCGAGAAAACGGGAAGAAGATTCCGCGCGCGCAGGAGTTCTTCCTTTTTCTTCGCACTGCTTTACTCTATCGCACGTGTGAGCATCAATAACGCGCACGGATTAATGGCTATTAATGTGCACTCTCCGTGTGAGAATGACAGTCATACTGTGTTTGTAACGTTTATTGGAGTTCGGTGTGTAAATTAGCCATTAAACACCTTACAATAAGACTAAAATTTGCATGAAATTAATCGTATAATGTAATCACGCCTGCTAAATCACACACATCTGAATGACCATTCTTGGTGTTCATGTCTTGAGCTCAAAACGCACTTACAAACACCAACAAGTGTTTGAAATAACATCCGACTTGGATCTGATGTGGATTCCAATCACAGAATGAAGCAGAATTACATTCATTATTGAATCACTTTCAAACTAAAAAAACTTTATACTAAAACAAATACCAGAGACTGCTCAGCAAATGTCTCATGTGCTGAGAATGTGCTAACATGCTAACCATTCAAATATAAATAATAAAAGTTTAAGAACCACTTCATGGTCAGAATGGGACCTTTTGAATCACACTCGCTCCAGAGAATTATTGCACCTCGACCTGTAATTGGCCAAAATTATCCATTCGACTTTTCCGAGACCCTCTACTCTTCCCTGTGGAACACGGAAGCTTGATCTCTGACCCACTTTCTGTAGATCCGAATTTCTGCGGTTTGAATTTTAGGATATTGAATTTGGTGTTCTGAATTTTCTTTCTTTCTTTCTTTCTTTCTTTTCATTTGTGGAGCATCCTTTACCCTAAATAACAGCAAATAAATGTTTCAGGAAAGTGTTCTCAGGCTTCGGACACCTCTCTATTAGAATTTGCACACATTGCTCATGAGCAAAAGCTTCCAGGTCATTGACATTCTTTGGTTTCTGTGCTGCCACTGCTTCCTTGAAATCCCAACAAAGTTTGCAATGGGATTTAATGATGGACTGAAAGGGCCATTTAAGGACATTCCATGACCCATCCCTGAACCAGATTTTGGACAACTTGGATGCATCCTTGGTGTTATTGTCTTGCTGGAAAGTCCAGTGATCACTGAGCTTCAATTTACACACTGAAGGTGTCACATTTTTCATGCCAAAATGGCCTGATACCTGAATAGCTGTTTCCTGCAGCTGCAAAACACCCCCATAACAGGACTGACCCACCTCCATGCTTGAATGTGGGGATTATGTCATTCTTGTCATCACCTTGTCATCTTACTCCAGACGTACTGGTGACCAATGGGTCTAAAACTCATTTTCATTTTAGTGTCATATGTCTATAAAACCTTCAAGGACTCCACAGGTCTTTCCTAGTTACTTCTTGAATATTCAGTCAACTGATGTCAACATTTCCCTTGGTGAAGTTTTGCTTTCTTCCACACCCCAAGAAGGTTGTTGTTGTACTGTATTTAAAAAATGTATGAATGGTGTTGCCAACTTTGTCTATTGGAAATTGAAGTGCCTTGGAATTGTACTTTTAGCCGTGATCTTTCTTGTGTAATGAAAGCTTTTGAGACAGTTTATTTGTAATTGCATTTTTTGCAAAGAAATAAATTTTTGCTTACTCTGCTAAACTTAAATTTTAAACCCATACATGCCATTGCAGATTGATGACTTAAATAAAATTACGGAACAGCTACATGCAATAGGGGTTGAATAATTATGACATGGCTGTTTTGTTTTAATCCTGCTATTTGGGGGGGGGGGGGGGGGGGGGGGGTTGATTGCAATTGTATATCTGCTTTAGTGCATCGATAGGAAATATCAGTCTTAGTTTCCAAACATTCCTTTTGCAAATTTAATAGAAGCAGAACAAGGATGGTATGGCCCACACAGAGCCCAGATCTCAACATTATTGAGTCAGTCTTGAATTAAATGAAGAGACAGAAGCAATTACATCAGCCTAAATAGATAAAAGAACTGTGGCAAGTTCTCCAAGAGGCAGTGACCCTGCCTAACCATCTAACCATCTGACCGATTAAGGTACTCCGGGCCTCTGGGCTTGCAGTTTTGTTGGGCCCAGCCAGTCGTTGAAGCAGAATGTTCTTATCCTATGACCATACGCTATACAAACACATTTTGCTGTTTCGCACCATCTCTGTGTTTACATCAGCTTTATTTTTGGCTAACGTGGGCCCTCTAGTGGCCTGGCCCCCTGGGCACACGCCCGTAAAACCCACCGCCCCTGCTAATATGGAGCCAGAAAAATGACAAAACAATTTGAATTTGAATTGTGTATATTTGAATGATAGACTTTTGTCTCATGTGCTGAGAATGTGTTAACATGCTAACCATTCAAATATAAATAATAAAAGTTTAAGAACCACTTCATGGTCAGAATGGGACCTTTTGAATCACACTCGCTCCAGAGAATTATTGCACCTCGACCTGTAATTGGCCAAAATGTTCCATTCGACTTTTCCGAGACCCTCTACTCTTCCCTGTGGAACACGGAAGCTTGATCTCTGACCCACTTTCTGTAGATCCGAATTTCTTCTTCATCTTGAAAACTTGAAGCTGTATTTTTTACAACAGAATATTTACAGTGTAAGAATTCAGAACCAAATATTTACTGTTTGAAAATACATATTTATAAAATTGTGCCATAAAATAAATCAATTAAATTTGATTAAATATGAAATGTCCAGGATTGGAGTTTAAAAATTTCAAATTAAAACCTATTTAAAATACAATGTTTGGCAAAATCACACTTATAATTCAGATTCAAAAGTCTTATCATTCAAATTTACACAATTCAAATTCAAATTGTTTTGTCATTTCTCTGGCTCCATATGCCAAGAGGCTTGGAACAATGTTGAAAAACTATGCAAGTGTACCTAGGATAATTATATTAAAAGCATAGGGTGATTACACCAAATGTTGATTTAGTGTTTTTATTTTAACTGCATTTTGTACAAAGTTAATTAATAAATAACAAATATGTATGACAGAATTTTTGAAAACATACTCACTATACAACATTTTTCCTTAAATCTTTTGCACAGTAGTGCATATATGACATAGAATCCACTCAAAGCACATTATTGATTCAAACTGCAAATTGAGGAAGAACCAAAGTCAGGTAAAATTGGTAATATTTTCTACCACTAGAGGACACTCAAGCCACATTACATCAAATACATTTTAAGCAACTTTTTAATAACAAATAGATACCCTGTCTGATTTTAACTCGCAAATAAATTCAGCCATATATTTTTTGATGAATTGAAAATGTACTGAAGTAAATCAATAGCTTTAATTAGAAACATAAATCTGTTTTCCTTTCTTTCATTTTTTCTTTCTTTCTTTCTTTCTTTCTTTCTTTCTTTCTTTCTTTCTTTAGCTTGCTGGTATATTTGTATAAACTTATCTGTGTAAGTACTCTACCATCTGCTCATTCATGTTTTAGACATTCACCTCTTGTGCTGCATGTATGTGAATACCTTCTGCTGAAAGAGCAACTTAAAAAAAATCACCCTGAAAAACAACTAATGGACGGGGGCCTAAGGGATAAAAGCACTTGAAGCTTCTAATTGCATAGACATGCTGACAGAGATGACAGAGAGAGTTTGTGTGCAGAAGCATTCTTCTCCACTCTCTGTACAATACATTACTCAGAGGCAACCATGGGACAAATGAAAGCTCCTTTCAAACCACTCTCCTCCAATACTGTCATCTTCCTTAAAGCCACACTACAATGAGCGTTTCCCATCTACTAAAATCAGATAATTAATGGTAAAGTACCTTGTCAGATAAAGCCGTGGTGGGCTTGTGAGGACACAGAGGCCCACTGGGTGATGGTGCTTTAAAATAGAAATAACAACCTGCACTTTTGCCTAACCCAGATGTACTTTATTTAGAAAAGAAGGCGTTTTTCATGCGTCTTGGTTTGTGCTTTCTACCCACATGCATGCCTGTGTGCACCGGGTGGATTTTACTCCCGGCCAGATGTTTAGACGTAAGCGAGGCAGACCAGGACCATCTGTGCCAGGCCTGCTGAATAATGATATTGTGCCCAAGACTCACGCTGGGTTCAGTTTGACACAGTGCTGGCCAGTGCCGGGGAGAGAACATCACTGAACTACACTGTAACACACCATCCGTGCCAGGGACTTTTACAGAGCATTCACACCCGTCCAATCAAAGTGAACAAATGAAGGGAAAAAGCTGAGGGTGGAATTGATCTATCATTGTAATATTTCATAGAGTAAATATTTGTTCTTTTCATTTGACAATGACTTGAATGACTGCAATTGTTTACTAAATAAAGTAGTGTTGTGAAATCTGAAATTTGGAGACAATTTGGCTGGATGTGATTTGATTATTTGGGTCTATAATTATTTCCAGAAATATGTAGAAGACAATTGTAATTGGAGGGACAGTCAAGCATATATGTGCCAGAAGCTGATTGGGCATCTGGGTTTGTTGGATGAATATAGATGCACTGAAAATAGGTAATGAATTGCATTTTGGATAAGAAATAAACATGGAATAAGTGATATCGAACTTGCTGCAAGAGTGTTGTTGTACTGAATATCAGCATGACCACAGGTAATCAACGTTATGCTAATATTTGGTACAACAGCATGGTTGCAAGTGTGATATTGTTTTTATACAATAGTACTATAAACAAGAACTTAATATTGAGTAACTTACAGTTCAGATGCAATATGGACAGTCATTTTGTCTATTTTTGATCTGCTAAGTAAAGTTATGATTAGCTCATACTTACAACCGAATAACTGGTGTGCTGATATTCTGTACAACAGCACTGTTGCTCATGTGATTTTGATTTATATAACAGTACTATAATTGTTCTATACTTTTATGCCCTATTCAGATAGGATTACTTTTTTAAGGGGACGTTGGGTAATATAATAAAAATGTTCATATCGGTCATATCAGTCATTTTTCCAGACCTTTTAAAGACTGTCCCCACATTGGTAAAGATTACAGCGTCTTTTACCTTCTATAAAATGGCAGGAAAATAGCCACAGGTTACACTAATCATGTGCAAATTGATATATTATAAGTGCAAATATTACCTAATCTCCTGTGAAAAAGGAGTTTTCCTGAATTTTCACACTGTTTTTAATATGAAGGCCTTTACAAAAAAATCCAGAGTTCGGGCAAACTGGGTGCAATCTTGCCACAAATTTTCCATTCATTATTTTCACATGGAAATGAGCTTGTGATTGGCCACAAATTCTTGCCAGAAGTATGCAGCTCTTCACCAGTAGTGGTGAACCAATAGCAAACCTTTGGCAACAATCGACAATTTGAAGCAAGTTTGCCGCAAAGCTCATTTGCATGTGAAAATAATCAGTAGCGAATTTGCGACAAGTTTGTGGAAATTTGCCTTGAACTCTTTGATTTCTATAAGGGGTGCTCCTGGATGCTGTTTTTTTTTTTTTTTTTAGATGGTTTCCAATGTTTGGATAAAAACACTTTGATTAGATTTCTCTCAAAACATTAAATAGCATCAAAAACTACCACAGGACTTTCCTAAACACCTGTTTGTCACTATACACTGGAAAATCTTCCTGATCCATGAGATAGGTGAATGTAATGCCTAAAGTTTGATTTTGATGTAATCTGATCTAATATTTTATACTTTTTAAAATGTTGCAAATTTACTGTATGTAGCTCATGAATATCCTGGACATTTTCACATTAATTTATATATACTTATTTGTCATTGTGACAGGGCAGAGGGCGGGGCTGGGTCATGATTTTACCTGGTTCCTTATCAAGCTAATAAAACATCTGAGAGGGATAAAGACCGACTGCAGAAGGTGGTACGACAGAGAGACAAAGTTTACAGGCAGCTGTCTGTCCTATGTGTGTGTTTGAGTCTTTTGGTTTCAGTTTACATTAAAATATTATTTATATTGTCAAGCCGGTTCTCGCCTCCATTGTTCCTTTACACTCCACCATCCGCAGTCAGCCTTTATCCCTCTCGGAGACTTGATTAGCCTGATAAGGGACCGGGTGTGTAAAATCGCGACCCGGCCCGGCCCTCCTCCCTGTCACAGTCATTTTGAATTTTGTTCAAGGTTATTATATAAAAAAAATAATTAAACAACTGTCCAATAAGTGAAAGGATAGTATTTGGGGTAAAAGCTCCCCTGTTGCAGGGGCTAAATGCATCCATTAAACACATTGTTTATCTTAAGTGAGGCGAATAGAACGGTTCTGAAAAATTTTCAAAGTGGGCTCATGTTGACTGATCCAATCACAGTGGAGATTCATGTTTATAGAATACCTGAATGTGTCAAATAATAATTAATAATAATAACTGTCAAACGTGATTGAAATGAACAAGAAAATATGCACCCTTTTCTGAAATGGTTATTAGTAAAAGCTGCAGCCGTGCAAGTCTAGGCCTTCAGTGCGATTCATGCCATTAAGAAAACACAGTTTCACAATGAATAGATCATACATTACATGGCAGTCAACTAATAATATCAATTGACATTTTAAAAACACATTCCAAGGAGGTCTATTACCAAGAAAAAGCTCTCTATTAATATTTGCAATTTACATTTTGCTTGCAATAAATTTTGTTTTGTCAGGGTACACATTTACTTTTCAAAACGTGATCCGACACTGAATTCTCCAGCAGTCTAATTTACACTTAGAAAACTCCTGATGTTGCTATAACAATGCAAAAAGCACTGAACAATTAGCTTGAAGTGAAAATCAGTCCTCCTTTCCTGTTTAATTAATCAATTGCAAGATCATGGAGAACATCTCGGGTTTTTAAATTCATAAGAATCGCTTTCTCAATGTCGATAGCGCCAGCGATGACAGCCGACTCATCAGCAAGATCTTGCGCTCTTCGCTTTCAAATTACGTACATCACTTAAAGTGTGATTGCATCATTCAAGGCTAGCTAGAAGTCCTGGACTGGGACATATCCTAAAGACCACACCCACCAAGAACAAATAAATCAATCTGATTGGCTGATGAATCTGACAATCTGACTTTAGATGCCAATTCACATGAACTGTTGAGAGATTCTGTGGAAATTCTGAAGGCCTGATGGGATGGAGTTCAGACTCACACGCTGCTTCGGCTAACAAGCTCGGCTTCGGGCATGCCATTTGTGAAACAGTTGTCACACTTTGCTTGTAAGCATCGAGGAATAAATTCTGATTCGATAAACCTTTTGTTTTTTACTATTCGTTTGTAGATGAATTAGGAGTGGAAAGTGTTGAAAATACAAAAAGGTGATTAATGAAAGGATGAAAATTTGTTTATTTATTTGGGATGTTACACCAATGGAGAAGGCTTTGCTGGCCCTGAGAAATCACCACTGGTTAATAAGCATTATCTTTTATATTTTGTTACAAAAAAAAACAAACATATTGCTGTCTCAAATTGTGCCCTATAACTATTGCCATAGTATCTACACTCTATCAATATAACCCCTCTAGGAACCTTTTATCCCAAGTGAGGGAGCCTTTTACTCCAGGTGTGGGGTAAAAGGCCCCCTCGCCACCTTTAAATGAATTTTATTCAAAACAACCTTCTGTTGTTATTTCTTTTCACACAAATGATGTTGATCCATCAATATTACATAAAAATAAATATATTTCTTGAATCTTGATACACTTTGTGGCCAGAAAAAAAGCTAATGTTTTAGCCCTGTTGTACATTATTGTGTGGAAACACAAGAGCCAGAAAATGCAATATATAAACAGTAAGAAAATGCAAACCACTAATGTGAGTATTTAGGCTTGTGGCCACTTTAGGTAAGATTTCTTCTGCAATAGCTTGCCTAGACTAACATATGCATCTCCCAACACAGAATACATTAAAAGTAATACGTTTCGACATGACGACATTACGTCAATGATGAAGACATGGGCATATTGGCAATTTCTACAAACATTGTTAATCTCATGTAAATTGACATTAAACATTACAGGTGTTGGGATTAGTCAGTAACAATTACTTTACAGACCAGAAAATGAATTCCATCCAAATAAGGCTTTAGACACAATATGGTTAGATATTATTGCTCCGCTATCTAAAATAGTTTAAAACAAAACCAAAGCAGGATCAACATTTGTGTCATCGAGCAACACACAGACTGATAACCTGTCTGAAACGCCGCAAACACGTACCAGTTGAGTGATACAAACAGGGAAGTGTCCAAGTGCTGTTACACTAAATATCAGCACACATGGAATGTTACTTGCCTAATAAAATTAGAGGACCAGAATTAACTGTTGTATAACTGGGTATTATTATAATTATTATACTTGATTATTAAGTTCCACAATATTTGCATTGAATTTTCACTATTAGCAGACATTGTTGGATGGAGCTCCATTAGTGATCAGATACAGACAGATGGGTTGATGTTCCTTCATAGTTAATCTTTTTGGATTTGGTATTTTATGAGTGTTAAACTGCAGGTTTCAGGCTGCTTACTGCCCCAACATTCACTCACAAACTGTACTTTCACACATACATATAAACACAAGCTTAAACGTGCTGAAAACATGCAGAACACACCACAAGAATTATGTGCAGTCACACGCACACTAAACATTCTTATGCCAACAAATGCTGCCACAGCTATACACACTGCATGTTGTGGGCAGAAAGAGAGTTATCAAGCACGTATTGCGCCCTACAAAAAAGTATTGTGGTAGTACCATGGCACAGTGATGGTTTCAAACAGTAATATGGTGAATGGTTTATTTCAAAGAATACCAAGGGATTTCATGTCCAGTACAATAGTAATTTTTTGTAAGTGGCATTTGATGCATGCATACATACTGTACATATATACATACAGAGACAAATAAAAATGTGCAAACTTTAATGACATTTATGGCTCCAGGTAAGTAGCTCTTTACCTGTCTAGATGATATGCTGCTATCTCTGCATTGTGCCTCTCGAAATCGGAGAAGTAGAAGAAGTCGGGGGGTGTCTCCTGCTCCCGTGTCTGCCTGTAGACAAAGGTTAATCTAATGTAAGCCCCTTTCATCAACAAAGCCATAATCACAATCCTAGCCCTTGAAACTGAACCCACCCTCTAAAGAATAAAGCAAAGTTTGAAAGACGTCCCTCCATTTCTTCTGGATTGTTGTGAACTGCCATAAAAAGTCATTTCTTAACATTGATTTTAATCAGTGTGGCTCTCAATAAAATTATAAGGAATTCTAGGAACATAGAAAAAACTTGTTAGGAAGAACCCTAACTTGGTTTCTATTGCTTCAATTGCTTTCAGATAGTTCCACCCACTGTGAAATCTCATTGGTCCATAATTCTGCTCTGCAAAACTGTATATTAAAAGTAGGCACTGATGTGTTGTTGTGGAGGTCAAATGCAAATGTCTACCACAGTGTGACATCGCAAAATGTGAAGAAAGTAGAGAAAAGTCATTTTGGCTCCTTGGTTTCAACAAATGTTCTTTTTGTAATAAGGAGGAAGTTTTGAGTTCTGTTTTTTTTTTACTGAACAGTAATATGTCAAAAGATTACGAAAAATTGTTTTCCTCATGTGATGACCCCTTTTAAACATCAAGTATATTATGACTGGTCATTTCACTTTCAGTGGGGACACAAAAATTGCTTGTCGCTTGAATCTTGTCACTTCATACCTGGTTAGAAGGACATGATTGGCTTACATCTTGGCTATAAAGAACATCTCGTCGAAATTCATGACATTTAAATGAGCACTTAAAAATAGACCAAACAACAAATAAAAACAATATTTTTGAATCAATAATAGTAGGTCAATGGAGGACAAATCAATTCCAGACAAGTATCTTTTCACAAACAAGAGCCAGAAACTATTTTTATCCACCAGCAGGAGTTCGCTGAAATGTTTTCAGCAGACTTCATTTCAAACATACTTGAGATTTCTCTCTCCTCTCTTTCCTTCTCTCCCTCTGTCTGAATGCTGTCCAAATGTCAGAACAATTAAATCCAGCTGGGACCTCCGCTTTCTCCACAGTCTTAATCATGTACAGTAAGAAGATGGTTCCAAACAATAACTTCTCTAGGAACCGAATCTTGTCACGCCCCAGCGTCTTTCTGGCAAAGGAAACAGCCTGAACCAAAAGCAAGGTAACAATGTAGAGGAGTGCCAGCTCTGTGATGGAAACAGATCCTATCTTGGCAAAATCAGGCATTCAGTATCATCCTCAGCTGGTGGCAGTCGTTCAAGGCGCAGCTGTGAGGCTGAAA
Source organism: Moxostoma hubbsi (assembly GCA_032164185.1). Lineage (NCBI taxonomy): Eukaryota > Metazoa > Chordata > Actinopteri > Cypriniformes > Catostomidae > Moxostoma > Moxostoma hubbsi. Next base: position 17,175,526 of record JAVLUX010000039.1, read on the forward strand.
CACTCACCGATCATTAAATAACACAGCATGAGACCTGTCAAATGAGAGTCTCCAACTTTACATTCTTGTGCTGTCCGCTCCTCGAAGCCCCGGATAATATCACTCGCTCGCCAACTGTGAACCTCTTTTCAGGCATGAAGAGAATTAAATGGATTTGTGCTTCTGCCGGAAGAAACAGGCCTACTTCTGCTACAAACCCAAAAGTGTCCTCGCAGTGAACCCGTTGGACACTTGCCCTGAGATGCTCGGATGTTTCACTGACAGAGAAGACAAAGCATGCACGCATGTGTGAGAATGGGCCAAAAATGTGTATTGCTTTACCTCGCAGTTCCTGTATCCTGTAAGCGGCATCAGTCTGTTCTCACAGCAATGTTTATACCTCAAGTGTCTAAACTGCAAAAAAATTATTCAGTCACTGAGTTCACAATAACTTTTTATCTTGTTTTCCAGTAAAATTATCTAAACATCTTTAAACGAGATACATTTACTTGAAAAGCAAAATTACACATTGTTTGACATCTGGTCAAAAGGGCAATTTGCTTTCCCTTTTTTTTTTACGTTTTTTTTTTCCTGACTAAATTTTGTTAGATTTCTCTGAATGCAAGTCTTAATATGTCATTTCAATTCTCAAGTAAATGTATCTTGTTTTAAAGGGACATTATACACTGTCATCATTTACTCACCCTCATATTGCTCCAAACCCATATAACTTACTTTCAATATTATATATTAGGAAGAATTACAGTCTCAGTCACCATTCACTTTCAATGCACATAAAAAAGAGCAGCATCAACATATTTTGAAAATTCATTAAAATGGATTAAACAAGTTGTATAGATTACTTTTATGCTGATTTTATGTGCTTTTTGGAGCTTCAAACTTCTGGCCACAATTCACTTGCACTGAATGGACAAACAGAGCTGAGATATTCTTCTAAAAGTCTTAGTTTATGTTCAGCAGAAGAAAGAAAATCATACACATCAGGGATGGCACGAGGGTGAGAAAATGAGAAAATTTAAATTTTGGGGTGAACTATTCCTTTAATTTCTGTAAACTGCACCAGCCTCTTATTACAGCAATTATAATACTGTATCTCACTGTCAAAGGCATTACGAGTGTAATATTATGTGTTTCTGCTGAAAGAAATAGGCCTACTTCTGCAAACAAACCCAAAGTGCTTTTGCACTGAACATATTGGACATGAGATTTTCATGTTTAAGAAAATAAATTGTGCAACAACTGTGAGAGAATGTACCACAATTTGGCTTTGCTTTAGTTTGCAGTGTCTGTAAACTTCATCATCCTGTTATCACAGCAATTATTAATCCTCACTGTCTAATGCATTGCGAGTGTAATACTATGTCTCTTGTACTTATTGAGCACCTCCATGCCCAAGCACTTGACCCTGGCAAGGCATCCACTGCAGTGACAGCACTTAACATCTGCACAGATATGCTTATGCACTACACTACAATGCTTTTCATCAAATATGATTTCCATCAAGGCAAATTCTGTGTTTAACATCAAGACTAACACGCAAATGTTCCAAACACAAAAACTAGGCTTTTAAGTGACTCTGAGACAGCAGATGATGGCGAAAGCCTCCATGGAGTGTTCTGTGGGTGGAGAACTCTAAACCCCCTCCTCTCGCGCTGGCACTCCAGACAACCTTGTTAAGCTGGAGCTTGAGAGCTCTCATTTATTCCTGTAAAACCCCAGAGAGACGCGAGGAAAACAACACTCAACTGGCTGTTGGACCAGAAAATTATAACAAAGTAAAGCAGACACAGGCCAACCTGTCACAGGGTCAAAACAATCCCTTAGAAGGATTTGGTAAAGCTTTTAGTTTCTTACATAGACATGAACGACACCTCAGAGAGAACAAAAATTCCCTCTGTATTAGCAATAAGAGTTTATGAGGCACTGAAAATAAAAACGAACAAAATAACAAATGGGTTGACACTAGAGACAGTTCAACTCTCTCTGTGTGGGAGATTTAGAGCTTAAAGGAATAGTTCACCCAAAAATGAAAATTCTCTCATCATGTACTCACCCTCATAATATCCCAGATGTGTATGACTTATGACTTAGAAGAATATTTCAGCTCTGTAGGTCCATACAATGCAAGTGAGTGGTGACCAAAATTTTGAAGCTCTAAAAAGCATATAAATGCAATATAAAAGTAATCCATACAACTCCAGTGGTTAAATCAATGTACTCAGAAGCAATATGATAGGTGTGGGTGAGAAACAGATCAATATTTAATTCCTTTTTTACTACAAATCTTTTTATGCTTTTATTTTTTTAAAGCTTTATGTCATTTTTGAGATTCAAAGTTCTGGCCACAATTTACTTGCATTGTATGGACCAACATAGCTGAAATATAGTTTTAAAAATCTTCTTTGGTCACACCATTAGGTGGCCTTAACTACTATGTATTATATCTACAAAGAATAAATACATACAAGTTTATATATTTACTATGCAACTACATGTTGTTCTGCAAAATTCCCACATTTGCTGCTTCTGAGGTTGAGGTACGGGTAGGTTTAGGAGTAAGGTTAGGGTTAGGATTAGGGGTAAAGTTAACAGTAGTAACTACACATGTAATTAAATGCAAGTACCTTAAATGTAATTACGATGCAACAACATGTATGTACATAATAGGTACATCAATTATAATATGTATCAGTTAAGACCACCATATAAAGTGAGTCCTGTTCTTTTGTGTTCTGCAGAAGAAAGAAAGTCATACACATATGGGATGGCATGAGGGTGAGTAAACAATGAGAGAATTTTCATTAAACTATCCCTTTAAGGTGATTTTTTTCCATTCTATTTTTTCAAACATGTGTTCAGTGGATGTGGTTCACCATAAAAGATGCCATCTGAACAAACTCTTAAAGACCCCATGAAATCGTTTGATGAGCACAGTTTTCTGATCCTGGGTTCATTTATTTCCTATTGAAACAGGATGTTGGGGCATTACATATATAAGGGCTCATATATACGATATATTTTTTTTTTCCCCCAAATAGCCGATATCCTTTAGTTAACGTCACAAACATGAATCATAATTTTACAACAGGCTTGTCACTTGCAGGGGGAGGGACATTGTCATTATAAAGAGCATTTGATTGGCAAAAATCTGTGTAGGTGCAAGATGATTCATCAATATTTTTGGTCAGTTTTTTTTTTTTTCCATTAGCGAAAGACCGTACATTTTAAAAGCATCTGCTAACAGTAAATTTTGTCGGCATTAAATAGTGATAAATAGTTGAATAGTTCACCCAAAAATTAAAATTTGCTGATAATTCGAGTGTCTTCATCAAAAAAGCATTTTACATATTTAAGATTTCATTTCAGGCCTCCTCCTTTAAACAATGCATGTGAATGTACTCCATTTTTTGATGATCAAAGATGTATATTTAGGGTGCATCAAAATAATCCACACGACTGAACCCAAACTATTGATTATTTTTAGAAACAAAACAATACTTATATATTTTTTAACTACAAATGTTCGCTTCCGTACATCTCTGTGATGCATGCTCACGAGATGTATATTTGGGCTCAAATAGGTAGGGTTGGGCGAAAAACTCCATCTCCTATCCTCTTCTAAAATCAAAATCTTCCGACATTGTGTTTGTAATTATTTTGGACTGTTTTGTTTTGTGAACGGCGCTTGGACTGTGCAAGTTTCTCTTGTAAACAATAACGCGGTTTCTGACTCCTCTTCCACGTGATACTTATCAATGAGCTTGCGTCATCGCTCTCAAATATTGTTTTGTTTCTAAAAATAATAAATCGTTTGGGTTCACAAGAATTTTATTTGTTGACTTGAGTCGTGTGAATTATATTTATGCACCCTAAATATGCATAAAAAAAAATGACATTCACTTTCATTGTTTAAAGGAGGCCTGAAATGAAATCCTAAAAATCCTAAATTCTGTTTTGATGAAGAAAGAAACTCATGGGGATGTGTGATATGTCCTTAAAGTGTTTGGTTACAGATAAATTTAAATTGTGATGTCATATCCTCACCCTCATATCGTTCCAAACCCATGACTTCGCAGATGTTGGGGCCCATTCATACCGAATGCATTTTTGTGTTCACGCTCTTTCAGCATCTCAAGTTGAAACACTGCATTTTTTATATACCATGTCAAGCTAAAAAAGAAATGAAATGTTTAAAAGTGTTTTTCAAGACACATGCATTCTGTTATATTTGTTGAGTTTAGATTTTTTTAGCACAAGATTGCATTCAGCCTCAACGGACCCTTGGGCAGAATATTGAGAATTGACAGCCCCAGTAATCTTATGGACAAAATAATGCAATGAAAGTAAATGGTGACTGAGGTTAACATTCTGCCTAACTTCTCCTTATGTGATCTAGAGTATAAAGAAAATATGGGTGGAACAACATAAAGGTGTGTAAATAATGACAGATAATACATTTTTAGGTGAACTATCCCTTTAAATGTAACACACTAAAAGCCACAAATCTCATTTGAGATTTTATGAGGTCTTAAATGACATGCATGTAAAATGGCATGCACTCCAATAAGTTCAAGATGGGCATCTGGCATGTATGTAACATCTTAAAACTGACTTAGCTGAGAGAAGGATGTCTTGAGTCATCAAAATTTGCTGAGGGTGCTCTCCATTACTCTTGCTAGACGGACAGGTTATCGGCACATACACGCTGTCGCACATGCTCTGATGGTCATAGCTACACGTAACAGCTTGCCTTTCAAACAATGAAACGGAGGTGGATGAGAAAACTGCTGATATTCCAAGTGCAAAAGACAACCACAAAAACTGAAACATCAGGAAATCACAAAGGATCAAACTAATGAATCAAAAAGGACACAATATCAAGGACACTATTTCCTGACAAACACCTTTGTTGGCTTTACACTGAACAAACACTGCAAATTCATCACAGAGCCTGATGGCTGCAGCACTTGTGAAAGCATATTCCATCATTCTTAGGAAGTGTGTTGGTCAGTTTGTGATGACGCAATGAGACACAGCAATGTTCAAGCAGACACTTGGCCTTAAGAGAAAAACTGTAGGATTGAGAGCTAAATTTGTTCAATTCACAAGATATTTTCCACAAGGGCCACACTGTGCCTTTTAAACTGTGAATGATCATCAAATGGAGCATTGTTTAACCTGCAAAAGCATGCTGAGGTTAACTTTGGAGCTAATGTCATGGTGTTGGGAGCATGTATTACAGGAGGAGGGTCCAGGTGGAGAATAAAGCTGCTTTCTGTGGCCTGTATGTGATAACAGGTAACAGGTAATGTCAAGAGGCAGCTCATTTTACAAACTTCAGCAAGCATTGTTTCTCATTGTGCTGCATAACATGGACAAAGAACACTATGTATGTATCTTGGAAGTTGTTGGAGCTGGAAAAGGCCACGAATGCGCAGAAATGCTGGTATAGGCTATATTTAGTCATGAACAAAACAGTTTCCCTCCCTTTTGTAAATGTGAAACAAACAAAAAAACAAGTTTGTCTAAAGAAACGTGTCATAACCAAAGCTGGTGTAATATTTCTGTTTGGAAATGTAAGTAGTTAATGCTTTGCCATCTCTGAAGGGCGACCTCTCTTGAGTTAGGACTGAGGCCAGCCTATTCCTCCTCGCTGGCCTAGAAGTGCTACAGGCAGGTCAGCGGGGATGTCTGGTATTTAGTGTTACATCTGACAGCAGTGGTAGAGCCATTTATTGGTGGTAAGAGTGAAAGAGGAGGCTGATGTCAGCCTTAAGCCTGCTTTATGTGAGGAGATATTCAGCCATGCTGTAAAAGTTCCACAGAGAAACAATTTATTCCCTGTCTCCTTTCTCTGGATACTAGTTTTGCATTGGTGTTGTTTTTAAACTCTGACATCCTAAAGCATATCCAGGTGTATTTTTGTACGTGCTTATGCATGAGATGACAGCATACTGAAATTTTCTACAAATTGAATGTATGTATTTGAATGTTATGGCCCAATTTTAAGAGTGCTATGACTTAAGTGCAGCAATATGTCATACATGCAGAGTCAATGGGCATGGTCATGATGAAGTTTTGATATTAGAGTGCAAGCATGTGCTGTCTAGGCACAAGTTGTTGGTGCAAAGAAGTGCTTATGGGCTGGATCAAGTGCACTTTAATTCTGAAATTCTTTCCATTATTGCACCGTTATATTTTCCATTTCATCTCAAGCTACTTCAATAAATGAAGATAGTCCATTCACAAGAATTAGGTTGTGTAAATGAGCTGTATGTGATGCATTCGCCTGTGCTACTGTGGACCATGACGTGTGTTGTATGTTCTCTATCAGCCTCCCTCAGACTGTTTGCTCTCAACCAACTCATCATATTTTGTAATATATATTTGTTATATGTTTCTCTGTTTAATGTTTTATGTTTAATTTAAGTACAGCGTTCTTGAGCATTGAAAGGGTGCTATACAAAATAAACTTGTCATTATTATTATTATTATTATTATTATTATCATTGTTATTATTGATCTACTGACACACAGATCATGGCTAGTATTAAAAGTAATCAATAGCCCTTTGATTTCATCTGATGGTGGAATCCCCAAACTGCAAATGCTGGAACTGAGTTTCTAGACAGGTTTCTCAAACGTCTATGCCCAATTATTTACTTCTCAGGAAAATAGCAAATTATGCTTTGCGTCACTTCATTATCACACAATATACCCAAAGATTGACCACATAAATCCACAGATAGCGCAAACACTCCCACCCAATTGCACTTTGTGCTGCCACAAAGATTGTGCTAAGAATTTTCATTCTTATGAAAATTGGTGTCCTTTTCTGCATATCGTCGTTTTGGGGTCCGTTCTGCATAATATGTCATCTAATTTTTGCTTGTCGTTTCGCGGCCTGCTCGGTTCTCCTGATGGCCAGTCCACCCCTGATCGGCCCACCGGGAAAATACCCGGTATGCCAGATTACCAGTCAAGCTTGTCCACCGCTTCTTCAGTGGCTCTGATGCCAGGAGTACACTTTTACAGCCAACAACGTCTTGGTTACTATTATAACCTCCGTTCCCCGAGGGAGGGAACGAGACGTTGTGTCGAAGGAAGTGACACAAGGGGTCTTCTTGGATTCTGAATCATACCTCTGAACCTGAGAAAAGGCCAATGTCAAGTTGGCAGACAGAATTTGCATGCCCCGCCCCGGACATACGGGTATAAAGGGAAGCGGGGCAGCGAATGCCAGTCAGGATTTTGCACTGAGGAGCCGAAAGGATGAAGCACGGCCATTTACAGTGCTAGGTCTAGTGCCGTGGCCAGAGGAACACAAAGTCTCGTTCCCTCCCTCGGGGAATGGAGGTTACAATAGTAACCAAGACATTTCCCTTCTGTCACTCTCTCGACGTTGTGTTGAAGGAAGTGACACAAGGGGTCCATATAAAAACGCCACGCACTGACCGTGTTACGTGACTGTCGGAACAGGGGCAAAGCAGGCTAATACGTGTTAGAGGCGCCTCTACCGAGTGCACATAGCCCTACCCAACACCCCCTCAAAGAGTTTTAGCATACCCATCTTAGGTTTTCTCGCACCCCTGAGGGAGAAAAAGGTGTTAAATGCTAGCATGGGAGCAAGCCCAGCAGCCGCGGCCTTCTCTCTCACTATGTCTCTCACACAGGATGTAAAGCGGCTGGGGCCCAAACTAAGTCGAGGAAGGTGGTTTTTCCCTGGGGGGAGCAGGAGAGCCTGTCGGGCGCAGCAGGTGTCCCGAGGCTAGCGGTGCTGAGAGAAGACTCGAAGCATTAACCCTGCTCCACACGCCCGGCAGGGGGCGACTTAGAGACTGAGGAAGAGGCCTAAGGAGGCGTCTTCAGAACTCGTCGGGACCGGAGGCAAGGTAGCTGTCTGGCCAGCAAATTTCCTATCCTTTAAGGAGCGGAAGACCCTGCAGAGGCCACACCCTGCCCAGTCCAGGGGGAGGTAATGTGTGGCAAATACACCACAAGGGTTGTGAAGCCGGATGTGGGATACGGCGCGGTGGTAGGTCCAGCCCAACGAAGGGGGGGCTCTACAGACACGGGGCCGAGGCAGCGGGGCTGCCTGAGGGAAACCCGGGTCCGCCGAGAGGGGGACCGTACCGTGGAAAATACATCACGGGAAGTTAGCCTGAAGAGAGAACTAAGCCCATGGAGCCGGACCCCAGTACAGAGCCCTGAGACTCGTACTGGGTCTAGCCGCAAGTTGCGCTGCTGAATTCGCGGGCCAGAAGGCTAGGGAGGAAAAACATACAGCCGGGTGAACTGAATTGCGTAGCCAAGTCGGATGGTCCTGGTCAACCAGCGCGATGGATTGGGAAGTGATAACCACACACCCAAACGTGCGAGGGGGACTAACAGGACGATCACATTTGACGTACCGGGCGGGGATTTGCAGCGGGGGGGGGGGGGGGCAAAAAGGAGGCAAAAGAGCATCCCGAGGCTGGGGTTCTGAGAAAAGACTCAAAGCACTTACATTGCTTACATTACTTACAGTGCGCTGGATGGGTGGCGCCGCAGCATGATGTGTGATATTGCCCCTGTCTGCTTCTTCACCGCTGAAAACTGCTGGGCGAAGTCGTTGACGGTGTCGCAGAAGAGCCCAAGCTGGGAGACGGGGGCGTTGAGAAACTTTGCCTTGTCACCGTCGTGCATCTCAACCATGTTCAGACAGAGGTGGCGCTCCTGGACCACAAGGGTGGCCATCACCCGCCCGAGTGCCTGCGCTATGACCTTCGTGGCTCTGAGAGCGAGGTCAGTGGCAGAGCGCAGTTCCTGCAGCACGTCAGGATCGGAAGTACCCAGGTGCAGATCTTTAAGTGCCTTGGCTTGATGGACCTGCAGGAGAGCCATGGCATGCAGGGCGGAGGTGGCCTGTCCGGCAGCGCTGTAGGCTTTGGAGGTCAGAGATGACGTCATCCTACAGGCTTTGGAGGGGAGTACCGGGCGGTCCCGCCAGGTGGTGGCGTTCTCTGGGCACAGATGGATCGCAACCACCCTATCCACCTGGGGGACTTCCGTGTGTCCGTGGGCTGCCCCGCCATCCAGGGTAGTGAGAGCGGACAAGCGAGCGGGTCGGTTACGGGCAGTGAAAGGTGCCCTCCAGCCGTGAAGGCTGTGGGTAGGAGGGAGGGTTCCAGTCCAAGCCCACGCTTGCGGCAGCCCGGGAAAGCATGTCGGCCATCTGTGCGTCTGCCTCAGACTGGGCGGGCAGGCCCGAAGGTGGCAGCCCAGTCGAGTCTTCCTCATAAGACGCCTGGATGCTCTCCGATGCAGCGGTGTTGTCATCATCCAAGCCCGGGGGCTCAAGGGAGAATGGCGGCTGGCCATGCTGTGAGTCGCATTCATCCCGAACCCGGATGGAAGCGCACAAGCGTGTTGGGGGGCGGGTAGTTCGTGGGGATTTACCCAGCAAAACCGAGCCCGTCGTTATCCCCATATCGCCTTCATCGCCAGCCAGGCCGTCCTCAATCCTGTGGGAAGAAGGAGCGACGAGGGGGGCGGCTGAAGTGGCATTCACCTTCAGGAAGGAGAGCCGCGACCGCAACGTTGCCATGGTCATGTTCTCGTAGTGAGAACATGAACCATCCACGAACGGCGCCTCAGTTTGATAGCTACCCAGGCACATGAGGCAGCGTCTGAGATGGCATCTTGAAAGGAATCTTGAAAAAGACATGTCCTGAAAAGGATGTTCAACGCCGCTGTGTATTGCTCTTTTTTGAGAGTGGGAAAACTCAGACTCTTTTAGAGAAAATATAGCTCTTTTAGGAGGAGAACACTCTTTTAAACAGGAAGAAGCGCTGTCGAAGCACCCAGGGGCGTGAACTGCACAGCGTGCAGAGACAGAAACCCCAGCTGGAAATGCGCTGTGCGGATCCAACAGACAGTTGAGTGGAACAGTAGTGAAATTCAGCTGGTTGCTCCACAACCATTCGGCTCCGAAGAAAAAATTCTGACTGGCATTCGCTGCCCCGCTTCCATTTATACCCATATGTCCGGGGCAGCGGCATGCAAATTCTGTCTGCCAACTTGACATTGGCCTTTTGTCAGGTTCAGAGGTACGATTCGGTGTCCGAGAAGACTCCTTGTGTCACTTCCTTCGACACAAAGTCGAGAGAGTGACAGAAGGGGAACAGAACACTTCTGATGCTTACGAAGCTGAGACATTATTCTTCTCACTATATCTGCTCAGGCGCGACTGTGTATAGATCACTCAAGGGAGGAGGGTGGAGTCCGTCACCAGTCGTGGGCAAGGCCTGCTCTAAAGTGACGTCATTCTAGAGCAGAAATGAAAAACGTTCAATTTGACACACTGTTTTTGATTAATAGAAATATAAGAAAGAGGAGTGGGTGGACTTTTAACATTGTAGGGTGATAGTGTACACGCACTGCCAACTGTTTATGTACAAAAACCTAAATGTCCCCTTTAATAGACATTTTGTTTATCAAATCTAGACAGGCCTCATTTCCAGCAGCCTTCACTCCAACACCTTATCCTTGAGTAATCATGTTAAATTGCTAATTTGGTACTAGAAATCACTTGCCATTATATCAAACACAGCTGAAAGCTATTTGTTTTGTTAAATGAAGCTTAACATTATCTTTGTGTTTGTTTTGAGTTGCCACAGTATGCAATAGACTGCCATGTATTAAGGTCAATATTTGGTCAAAAATGGCAAAAAAGAAACAGCTTTCTCTAGAAACTCATCAGTCAATCATTATTTTGAGGAATGAAGGCTATACAATGCCTTCAATGCCTTGAAAAAAAAGAAGATTTCATACAAAGGTGTGCACTACAGTCTTCAAAGACAAAGGACAACTGTCTCTAACAAGGACAGAAATATGTGGAAGGCCAAATGTACAACTAAACAAGAGGATAAGTACATCAGAGTCTCCAGTTTGAGAAATCGATGCCTCACATGTCCTCAGCTGACAGCTTCATTGAATTCTAGCCACTCAACACCAGATTCATGTACAACAGTAAAGAGAAGATTCAGGGTTGCAGCCTTATGGGATGAATTGCAAAGAAAAAGCCACTTTTGAAACAGAAAAACAAAAAGAAAAGGTTAGAGTGGGCAAAGAAACACATACATTGGACAACAGATAATTGAAAAGAGTGTTTTAACCCCATTGAGCTTTTGTGGAATCAGCTAGACTGTAAGGTGTGTGAAAAGTACCCAACAAGACAGTCACATCTATGGCAAGTGCTACAGGAAGTGTGGGGTGAGTATCTGGACAAACTGACAGCTAGAATGTCAAGGATCTGCAAAGCTGTCATTGATGTACATGGAGGATTATTTGACAAGAACATTTTGACATTACATATGTTAGCAATCAGGCGGTGACAAAAGATAGTTTTTGTGTGTAATATGAGCCAGTTAGGTTATGTGAAGTGAAGTGAATCCGCATCAGCCATTTCCGCATAGCTGATCGCTAGTATTACTACTAAAGCTAGGACACTTTAAATGGCTTTAAACTAACAACTTCAGCATTACGGTTCATCACAGCTGAGAGACACAACAGACCGACTAATTACACAATGGGCACATTAAACTGAGAAGTATTTTAACGCTTCACATTCAATTTCAATTATTTTGTATGTATTTCGCCCGTGTCTTGTCTTTCACAGTTTCACAGCTGTGCTCCAGGGTACAAGACAGAGCTGTGTGAGCCAGCAGTTCATGTCCAGCAAATGTGAAAAATGACTTGACATGAATACGAGACCACGACTCGTAAGAACAAAACAATAAATCTTAGGAACAGGCTGCATTCTGTATGGAGTAAAAAATTAGCTATGGCTAGGCTGAAAATAACAAAAGATCTTTTGCAAATGCAGGGCTCAACAATAAGGATGATGTAAGAGATTTTCTGGCTAGTTGACAGACTGTCACTTGCCATATCTAATCATTGCTTAAGTTCTTACATTCCATTGATCTTACATTTGTTGACGATTTACGTGTAGCCATGTTTTGTGAATTCTGCTCATTTAAATAAATTTTAAAAAAGTAACGTTATCTAGCTGGCTAACATAAATTAATGTTGAGAATGGCTTGTTATAGTCTTGGGAACGTCAGAAAGAATGTATCTTTAAATCAATACTTTTTTGCACCATTCACCGTCATTGCAACAAAGGTGTTCATGGAGTTTATGGAACTTAATTTAAGTTGTAAAAGCTATTTTTGTAAATTATAAATAATAAATGATCTACTATAAAAAAAAAATATTTAAGAAAACAATATAAAAAAAAATACAAGTATGTTTTTATTAACTTTTCTGCAGTAAAAAATTATATTAGTTGAGCATGGCATGTATAGAGCGCAACAGTGCTAACCCATTTTTTCAGTCTTCTTGGTTCCAGAAGTATTTTCTAATAAATTTATTCCACAGGAATTTTCATAAAATGCTTCATAAAAGAGTTCTAAGCCATAAACGAACCAACCAGCTACGAGGTGAATAAAAACATAACAAACTTTAATTGGATGCAAAAAAGTGCTTGAAATTCTGACAAAAATGAACTACAACCTGATGTATCATTTCAAATGACATAATAGGATTAAAAATATGAAAAATTATAAAACTATTGAGTTAAAGTTGATGATACAAGTATACAAACACAAATGTTTGATTGTACTTCTAAATATTCAGATATTTGCAAAAAGTTTGAGAATGTAGGGAGACCGACTTTTTAAGAGCATTATGGAAGTGTAGATACAGAGAGAGAGAGAGAGAGAGAAAGGAGAGAGAGTGAAGAACTTGCTTGCTGGCTCGTCCGATGCGCTTTCGCCTGGTCCTCAACCACTCCTTTGCCCTTTGGTGGATATCAGCTTGCTCCTACCCTGACAGATAGCAGCGAGTCCTCCAGCCCCTGGTGGATGGGACCGCAGCAGTTTCTCCGGGTCTCGGCGGCTGGCAGCGACCCCTCCGACCCCAGACAGGTCGCGGCTGTTCCCCGAGCCGATGGCAGTAGCGAAGACTCCAAGACAGCGCATCCCTCATCCCTCCAAACATAAACAAACACAGACACACATGCAACGCGACCGCGTGCATCTCTCTCTCGAACTGACACCTCCGGCTCCCCTTTATCCGGCTCTCCTGCTGATCATCTGATTCAGTGCCGGCCATGCATCATCATGGCCCGCCCACGCCCTCCTCCTTGTCACAGGGAGTTATCATCATTTATAAGTTAGCATTAAAAATCTCCTCTCCTCTGGAGAAAATTAAAAGGTTTTTTAACTTCCGGAACCAGATAGTTGAGTGCTATAGTGCTTCTAAGACAAGCAATGTTCTTCATAAAATTACAGAATATGAGACTCATACAGTGCATCCAGAAAGTATTCACAACACTTCACTTTTTCCACATTTTGTTATGTTACAGCCTTATTCCAAAATGGATTAAATTCATTATTTTCCTCCAAATTTTACAAACAATACTCCATAATGACAACGTGAAAGAAGTTTGCTTGAAATATTTGCACATTTATTAAAAATAACAAACGAAAAAAATCACATATACATAAGTATTCACAGCCTTTGCCATGACACTCAAAATTGAGCACAGGTGCATCCTGTTTCCACTGATCATCCTTGAGATGTTTCTACAACTTGATTGGAGTCCACCTGTGGTAAATTCAGTTGATTGGACATGATATGGAAAGGCACACACCTGTCTATATAAGGTCCCACAGTTAACAGTGCATGTTAGAGCACAAACCAAGCCATGACGTCCAAGGAATTGTATCGAGGCACCGATCTGTGGAAAGATACAGAAACCTTTCTGCAGCATTGAAGGTCCCAATGAGCACAGTGGCCTCCATCATCTGTAAATGGAAGAAGTTTAGAACCACCAGGACTCTTCCTAGAGTTGGCCGCCCAGCCAAACTGAGCAATCGGAGAGTAGGGCCTTAGTCAGGAAGGTGACCAAGAACCCGATGGTCACTCTGACAGAGCTCCAGCATTTCTCTGTGGAGAGAGGAGAACCTTCCAGAAGAACAACCATCTCTGCAGCACTCCACCAATCAGGCCTGTATGTTAGAGTGGCCAGACAGAAGCCACTCCTCTGTAAAAGGACGCCCACCATCCAACCTGATGGAGTTTGAGAGGTCCTGCAAAGAAGAATGGGAGAAACTGCCCAAAAATAGGTGTGCCAAGCTTGTAGCATCATACACAAAAAGACTTAAGGCTGTAATTGGTGCCAAAGGTGCTTCAACAAAGTATTGAGCAAAGGCTGTGAATACTTAAGTACATGTGATTTTCTTCATTTTTAATTTTTAATAAATTTGCCAAGATTTCAAAAAAACTTCTTTCATGTTGTCATTATGGGCAGAGGTGGAGCTAGAGTTTTATATTTGGGGTAGCCACTGCTACTTTTGGGGGTCCACACACACACACACGCACACACACACAATGTTGGTTTTCCATGTTTTATGGGGAATTTCCATAATGATTTTTATACTGTACAAATTGTATTTTCTATCCCCTAAACTTATCCATCACCTAAATATTTAAATGTAAAAAAATGTGGTATGTATGATTTATAAGCTGTTTTTCTTGTATTGATAGTAATAACACACACTCACACAGTACTCACATAGAGGAAAGTATTGGGACACTCTGTTTGTGTCTACAAGTGCTGAACATTCTAAATATTTTCAGAAAATAAAGTACCAAGGGGACAAGATACAGTAGCATGTGTCTGTTACATTAAATGCTGAGTTTATTTACAAAAACCTCACATTTACAAAAAAAATACATAAAAGAATTTCACATAGTACTTACAGAGAGGAAATAATTTATAAGTGTTTATAAGTGTTGAACATCTTCTGGCAGCTCTGGCTCACTGTCTTTCTCAGAACAAGAGGTCTCTGTGTCATCCCTTGATACATCTATTTATAACACAATAACCATTAGTGTATAATCACAATATAAATGCCACAGCCATCAACAACAAGAACACACATGAACCAACATTTTAAACGTCCCCAACCTGTATGACTGACTTTCTTCTGCTGAACACAAAATATTAAATTTTGAAGCATGTTGGTAAACAAAGAGTTTTGGTTCCCATCAACTTCCATAGTATAGAAAAAAAAAATACAATGGAAGTCGATGGGAACCCAAAACTATTTGGTTACCAACATGCTTCAAAATATCTTCTTTTGTGTTCTGCAGAAGGGAGTCAGTCATATGGGTTTGGAATGGCATGAGGGTGAGTAAATGATGACTGAAATTTCACTTTTGAGTGAACTATCCTTTTAATCTGACAAAATCATCTCAATGTAAATTCCTGAAATTGGCATGTGACTGACTGCCTGTGTCTGGTAGATGCTCTGACCTGCTGGTGATCCTGAAGTCTGACCACACTGACTCTGACTAGCCTCTGCTAGGGAGCTGCTCTGGAGTCCAGTGGTGATGCAAGGGATGGGGTCTGTTTGTACGTGATCTGCCTGTTCCCCGTCTGTCGCTCACTTCCACGTTGTGTTGAGCGCCGAATATGCCTCTGATCTATGAAAAAAGGCCAATGAGAAGTTGGCAGAAAGTATTTGCATACCCCGCCCCCGGACATACGGGTATAAAAGCGGGGAAATACGTCGAGTTCATTCAGAAATTTTCTTCGGAGCAGATGGTCGTGCATGCAGTCAGCTGCGAGTCACACACCTGTTCCTGTTCCTCTTCCTCTGAAGCTTTGCCTGCTGTTGGATCTACGGCGCACTTCAGTGGCTTTTCTCCTTCTCTGCACGGCAGTGCAGTTTGCCACTAGGCGCTTCGACAGCGCAAAAAACTTAAAAGATTTTATTTAAAAGAGCATTTTCCTCTAAAAGAGCATTACACAGCGGCATTGAACGTACTTTTCAGGACGCATCTTTATAAAGATGCCATTCCGCCCCTGTGTAGTTCCTGGATGCGGTAGAGCGCACTCCGCTTCAGATGGCCACAGGCGTTGTCTCGTGTGTCTGGGCTGCGATCACACCGAGGCAGTGTTTGTGGATGGTTCATGTTCTCACTGCGAGAATATGACCATGGTAACATTGCGGTCGCTTTCAACAGAAAGCATGCCACTCCAGCCGCCCCCCACATTGCTCCTTCTTCCCACGGGATTGAGGACGATGCGGCTGGCGATGGAGGTGATCTGGGGACGGCAGCGGGTGTAGCTCCGCCGGGTACGCCCCCTCGGACGGAACCCTCCGTCCTCCCCACAGCCATCGCGGTTGGATGACTGGTTCCTGGGGCCTGGGAAAGATCAAGCTCGCCCTGGTTCAGAGCATCTCGGCATGGAGTTAGATTCAGTCTCAGGCTCCTGTGGCATATGGCATCCTCCGTGGTGGTCGCGCCGCTGGGGTTGATGCATATGAGACTGCTTCAGCAAACTAGAGTCCCGAGACGAGCATGGCGCCGCGGCACGCACAATGTAATGGTCACCCCCGCCTGCCGCCAAACATTCAAAACCTGGACAGACCTCTGCTTTCTGCAGGCAGGAATACCCTTGCAGCAGGTGTCCCGACGCCTCCAGATTGGGTTGGGGCACCGTGTGCAACAAGCACGCAGCCGTGGGCCGTTGGAAAGGGGCCCCGCTGCGCTGGCAATTACCTAGAGTTGCTGACAGTTTTCTTTACCCTGCGGAAGTTTCTTCTGTTAGTCCGAGACAAACATGCCCTAGTCAGGTCAGACAGCACCACCACGGTAGCGTACATAAATCGCCAAGGCGGCGTATGCTCCCGTCACGACTCGCCCGTCGTCTTCTCCTTTGGAGCCAGCAGCGACTCAAGAGTGGCTTTCTCTCCCAGGCGATCCCATTCATTCGGATCCCTGGATGACTCCTCCCTAGCCCTTCAGCGGAGGAATTCGCCGACCCAATCCACTGCGGGTACTCAAATCTACCCTGTACTGGAATATGTGCTCCTACAGGACTCCTGTGTGGACTTCCTCCTGTGTGTATTTTTCGTGGTACGGTCCCCTTACGAGTGGACCCGCGTCTCCCTTAGGCAGTCCCAGCTGCCCTCCGGTCGCCGTGTTGTAGCAACTCCCCCCTCCTTGAGGATGGATCTACCACCGCGTCATTGTTTCCACATGTGACCTGAGTGGCCCATATGATGCATTCGCCACTCTTACCTCCCCCTTCCTGGGCAAGTGTGGTCTCCGCAGGGTCTTTTCCCCCTGAAAGAATAGGAAACTGGTAAGAACCCCTTCCCTCGATTCGTGTAAGGGCCCCAGCCGTTTCTTGCTCTATGCAGAGAAACATAGAGAGAAAAGAGGCCTGGCTAGACTCGGCCCATTCCCGGATTGGCAAGCGTCGCCTTGTTCCCCTGTTTAGGGTAACCAGAAGGATTCCGATGACTTTTACAGGGCATTGGGGAATGGCACATGCAGTCTGACACAGCTGGTTGCCCTTGCACGTAAAATACCTGTCTGCTCCTGTGTCAGCAGTACACGTACACAGCTCAGCGCATACCGTGATTTAAATTGGACCCTTAGTGTCTTAGTGTCGACACAACGTCGAAGTGTGCGACAGACGGGGAACATCTAGGTTACGTATGTAACCTCCATTCCCTGATGGAGGGAACGAGGCATTGTGTCCTCCCGGCCACGTCACTGAGCCCCGAACCATTTCCGGCTCCTCAGAAAAATCCTGAATGAACTCAACGTATTTCCCCGCTTTTATACCCATATGTCCGGGGGCGGGGTATACAAATACTGTCCACCATCAGAGGCATAGATCAGAGGCATATTCGGCGCTCAAGAGAGACTCCAAGTGTCGCTTCTTCGACACAACGTCTTGTTCTCTCCATCAGGGAACGGCGGTTACATACCTAACCTAGATGTTTGTACTTCTTTAAAAAGAACTCTCCCTTTAAAAAGATATCTCTCCCTTTCTTTTCATGTTTAATTGATCCTGTGCAAAAATATGACAGCCTATGGTTACATCTAATCATCCAATTACCAACATTTTTATCTTAATTACAAATACTCATTTTCATAACTGTACAAAAAAATCAACTACCAGTCTAAGTTACAAGTTTGATCATTGCTAGCCCTACTCTGAACTGAAGTAACTGAACTAGCTAATCAATTTCAAACTGCTAAATGTTAACTTGCTGAAGCTGTATTCTACTTCCTCACATTAGCTAAACATTTGTATATTGTAACTTACATACTGCGCGATATATGCATGTATTACTAGCGCAGATGTAAGCGTAAGGATTGCTATGCTAAATTGCGAAACGATCTCTCTAATCTGATTAACTGGTAGCCTTATTAACTCACACAGCGTCTCATTAAATTTATTCAGCAAACAAACATGATGCTAAACCTTAACTTACTTAAAATATGACATTTTCTATTCTTCTGTATCTTGCAACTATATTCTCTCGTCCTTGGCTAGTCGTCCGTTTGAAAACTGCGCGCGATGCCGGCGAACGTAAAAAAACAAGAGGTTAAATGTGATCTCAATCAGCATCAGCAACTGCCAGTAGCAAATAAAAAGTTGGGGTGACTCCCAGGGTGGCCAATCAGATGTCAGGGGTGTCCACCCCGGACACCCCTCTGGCTCCGCCTCTGATTATGGGGTATTGTTGGTAGAATTTTGAGGAAAATATTGAATTTAATACATTTTGGAATAAGGCTGTAACATAACAAAATGTGGAAAAAGTGAAGCGCTGTGAATACTTTCCGGATTCACTGTAAAAAGACAATTTACTAACAGATCTGGACTGCACAGAACACCCTGGTGCTAACAGTAAAACACACAAACTAAGAGTGGCAGAAAAGGAGATTAGAAGAGATGAAGAGAGAGAGAGAGAGAGAGAGAGAGAGAGAGAGAGAGAGAGAGAGAGAGAGAGAGAGAGAGAAACAGAGAGCAAAATAAAAGAGCACACAGTAAGCTGACAGACAGGCAGGCCTAAATAAGTGAGACCACAGCATCAGCCTCTCATGCGCATCATCCCTGTAATGGCATCGTGTAAATATTCCAGCCAGATCAACAGGCCATAAAGAGGAATCCATCATCTGCACATAATCTCTGACAGATTTACTGGCCCGGGCTGACAGGCTTCCCTGTATGATAGCACGTCTGGAATAACACCCCCTCCCAACCCCACATGCATCAGCACACGCAAACACACACTCAGGCACACACACACACACACACACACACACACACACACACACACACACACACACACATAAACCCACGTCACATCTCCCATCTGACAAGTAAATATGATGGCTGTGCTATCAGGTTAAAGACTGCAGTGTGTGGAGAGTGTGCTCTCCAGCTTGCTGTGGTTTGTTCAGGGCTTTCACAAGCTAAAGCGGCTGCTATTACGCATAACTGGGGTTAGAAGATGTATCAGCAACTCGCTGCTTCACATTTCAAGTGGAGGAATAGTAGGGGTGTGAATTGCCTGGGTTACTACTATACAATATTATATTATATTGTTTTATGTGTTGAGATGCACAGTATTTTGTAAGTATTTTGATGAATTGCAATATCGTTTTTTAATTTGACTGCAATAAGACTTTTATGTCATGCAGGGCTGTACATGTACATTTTTAGGTGGTAGCACAGGTGCTAGAGAACCATTTATTTTTATTAGCACAATTTATAATTTATTAGCACTCAGAAGAGTGCAGTAGAAACTGTTTTATTGTTTTTTAAAACTATTTATAACTTAATTTTTAATCTATGACTGCAACTATTTTGATATAATATCATATTTAATGATTTTTTATTACAATACATATTTATCACAAAATAAATCATGGTGGTTCTACACCCTTGTAATTTATTTGACTGGCCATTTGACCCCACCGCCACAGATTATGTATTTCCTTCTTTCCTGCTATATATATATATATATATATATATATATATATATAGCATATCCTTTTGTGGATGAAAGTGGGAGTGTTTGGGAAACCTTAATATTGTCTATACATTTATTTAATTATTGATAAAATTACAAGACCAATAACAACAACAATAATTGTATTAAGTATGATAAAACAATACAAATATTAATATTAACAATTGTTATAATAATAATAATATTTTATTTTAAATTATCAAAAATTATGTATCAATATCAATACAATATTTCAATAATAATAAAAATGTCTCTAATAATACAATAATCATTGAAATGTTTTAAAACACTGCAATAGGGTTTTAGTGAAACTCAGGGGCAACCATTGTGGTGTTACTGCTTTTAATGTACAAATTAATCCACACTGACAGGGAAACAGTTTTTCTCTGTAAACCAACACAAACGGGTGTAATCACTGACAGTCTTAATACAGCCACAGATGCTCTCAGAAATGTCTAATTTTCCCCTTATCTCAATTCACAAATTTAAGACATTCAAATGAAATTAAATGTCTTTGATTTCATAATGAGCTTGACAATACAATCATGTATTTCAAACAGAAGAGGCAGTTGTGACTCCTCCTTTCTTTCAGAAGACGGCAACAGCTCTAATCCAAACAGGCGAAATAGTCAGGGACAAATGACTCTGCCCTGCAGGTCTGCTTGTCTCTTCTCACATGGATGGTGATTCCTCTCTGATTGGGTGGGCGACCTCACTGTATCAAACCTTCACTCCTTTATTCATTTTAATTAAAAAGTAGATTGTTTATGAGCGGGTCTATGGGACGTTCGGCCATGAATGCCACATAGGGGACTCTGATGTGAGGAGTGAATTCTGGTACCACGCGTTGTAAAATAGAACCATGTATCTGTGAACAAGGCTGTGACTCTGTCAGTCTCTATTACTGAGCTTTATCACTTCTGCTTGGCTGTAAAACCTTGGAGTGGGTTAATGATAAAACGCCAAGTTGGGGCACATGATTTGTAATGATCTACAATCAAATGTGACAGTGCATGTGAACAAAGAATAACAGTCATAAAGCCAGATGACAACAAGAAAATTACGATGTTGAATCACACTGCCAGTACATGTATTTCTGTCAACACGATCGTTAAAGTTTAAACATCAAACATCCGGTTGTCAGTTTTTTATGAGGTCATAATTTGTATATGTATTTATTTTAATATTTAGTGCAGTCAGATTTGTGCAGTACAGGAGTTCCAATCACCTTCATGTAATTAGAATTGACCGCTCCATCTAAACCAATGCATTTCTGCAGAAAGAAAGCAGATGCCATTATCATTTAGAATTACAACATCTGAACCTTGGGACCGATGAGTATTGCTCATTGATTTCCAGTGCTCAGCTATGCCTTTCAAGGCATACATGTCCTTTTCATTGGTTATACAAATAGAACGAAGCCCTGACAAGGTCAATGTTAAATGCATCATCTGTGATTTCATAATCTTTCCACTGAAATACAATGGTTATGAGGTTAAAGTATTTTAACACTAAACTACAAATACAGATATAATACAGATTAACCATTTGATTATCATAATAATCAAGATTTGTTTTCCAGAATGTACTGTATATTGTACATATAAATCTAAGCACTTTTTTTAATAAAAGCACTGGGGCTTGTATTACTGGATCTATATGTATGTTTTGCATAGTTTTAAAATATCACACTGTCAGGTGAAAAATATTTTTTATACAGATATTCTATATTATTATGTTTATGTGAAATTTTGTTGCTTTGTTGCTTGGCAACTAGGAGCAGCCTACAGTTAGGCTAATTAACTATATGTATTAGATGTCTGTTGATGCTTTTTTAATCCTTGCTTTAATATTTCTGTCAAACCACTGGGTTTTTCATCGGCAGTCCTACAGTATGTTATTATGACATGTGGTGTAGTGGTTAGAGCACAGGGCTGCTAATCAGAAGGTCGCTGGTTCGAACCCCACGGCCACCACCACTGTGCCCTTGAGCAAGGCACTTAACTCCAGGTTGCTCTGGGGGGATTGTCCCTGTAATAAGGGCTCTGTAAGTCGCTTTGGATAAAAGCGTCTGCCAAATGTAAATATCTTACATCTTGTAATATCTTATAGAAAAACTATATGCAGTGTGAAAGTTTTACATACAGTGCAAAAGTTTTAGGCAGTGAAAACATTTTGTATAGTGAGAAATGTTTTATTAAATAATGTTATGAATAAGTTTTAAATCAATTAACTTAACTTTAGTGCAGTAAACATACAATATATATATATTTATTTTTTTTTATTTATTTATTTATTTTTTTGGCGTGAGCACCATATGCCATTCTCCTAGGTACATTTTCACATAGTTTTTCAAGGTTGTTGACAGATAGGTTGTTCCAAGCATCTTGGAGAACTTGCCACAGTTGTATTTAGACTGTTTCACTTGCTTCTGTCTCTTCATTTAATTCCAGACTGACTGTTGAGATCAGAACTCTGTGTGGGGTCATACCATCTGCTGCAGGACTCCTTGCTCTACTTTTCTATTCTATTTGTAAAATAAATGTTTGGAAATCTAAAAATTATATATCCTATTGACAATCTAAAGCTCAAGATCTAAATTAATTAATAATCTTAAAACAAATGGTTTTTTTTTTGTGAAGCTTCTAATGTGCATAAGACTTTTGCACAGTACTGTATGTACAGAGTATACAGTATACAGCATTCTCAGCTTTGGCAATCAGTCATTTTGAATTTAACCTCATATTTTAGGGCTTTGAATTTTAGAATTTTCTTTATTTTGTTAATTTAGTGTAATTAATTATCTAAATGAGGTTAACTTAGTGTGATTAAATATAAAAAAAATAATAGAGCATAAAAAATTTAATAAAATAATGTCTCCTGAACCATACATAAATTCCATAATAAAAAAATAATACACACACATAAGCCACGTCAAAATGGGGCAGTTAGTGTGCCTTAACAAACCTCACAAACAGTGCAGGCATAGAAAAATTGCACAACAGAATGCAGGGATTTTGAGACGTGATTAAAAAGTTTGAACTACATTTGACTTGACACAGCAACCTAAAAATGCAGCATTTATGATGCTGCTAATCAGTGAGATGCTCCAAAAGCGCCCTGATGCACATGTACATAGGCCGACAGACAAAAATCAAGAACTCATCCCATGAGTCCAGGACAGACTGATTTATGTACAATTATATGGGAATAAAACAAATAATACTCTGACTATTTAAGTCACTTTTTGTATTATCTAATCAATGCTTTACTCATCCGCTTTACTCGTCTGGCACAATATGCACCAAAGTAAAAAAGGAAGGTCTCAGCTTTCTAATGATATCATTTTAATAATTCTACCCCAAGAAATAATCCCTAGATATAATCATTTGAATGTTGGCTGTCATAAAACCTTGTTTTTGAGAAAACTGGCTCTAAAGATTCCATTCACGCATCCATGCGGAGATCGCGCAAATTATAAAATAAATACAATTTGGGGATCACAAATATTCCACCTAAAAAGCCAATTTTTAAGACACCTCTAAAACATTCATTAGTGTTAACATTCTCCTGGCACACTTCACAAAGCTCTGAATGGAAAGCTGTGTCTTTAGATGTTTTACAGATTTACAGTACTGAAGAGAAACAAGCAAATTGCTTTGCCTATATAGCAATTACCTACAATTAGTCAGGCTGAGTCATTCATTTTAGAATGGCTCTCTGTACACCTCACACACCTTAACTGTCTCTCCTCAGAATGAAGCTTCCCTCTGAGTACATTACATTTCTCTACCAACAGGGAAGCAATGCAAATGCCAACCCAGCTAATGGCAGAATAACTGCTCAAGGGACGAGCAACCCTTCAAAACCGAAGCCTTTATGAGAGGACGTTTTCTGTATTATTAAAAGAAAAGGCAACCACATCAGTCCATGTGTTACAGTGGGAGGGAACTCTGGGAAAATCCTTTTACAGAGGCAAATATCTGTCTCCAGCATTACGTGTTATCATCTGGCAGAAAAACAACACAGAGTATGCAGCAAAGCACTGAGTCAAAAGCGGAACGCAGGATATGACAGAGCATCTCTGGAGGAGGCTTTACATAATTTATAGCCCATATTCCCCCTCCTCTCCTAAGGGGCATTACCAGGAATTTCTGACAATCCATCCCAGTCTAATGATCATAAGTCACTGTGTGTATCAGTGTGATTGTGTACTGTATGTTGTGAATACGTGGGCATGGATTAAATGTGTGTGTGTGTGTGTGTGTGTGTGTGTGTGTGTGTGTGTGTGTGTGTGTGTGTGTGTGTGTGTGTGTGTGCACGCTGTAGTGCAAAACATTGGTTAATTATTTGCAACAATGGATGAGTCAACTAGATATATCCCATAACTAGGCCCAGACATAATCTGAAAATCTTTGCAGCCTAATAGAGTGACATTTGCCATGCACTTTTAATGTATGTAAAAAAGATGCAATGAAAATGAATGGTAACATTCTGCCTTACATCTCTTTTGTGTTCTATGGAAGAAAAAAAAGTGCAATAGAAGGTTTTTAAAGTCACTAAAGTATTTCTTTGTGTGACAATTAAAGGGTTAAAATATCACCATCTGAACTGTAAAATCAGTTCAGCTTTACTGATGTGAGAATGTTAATTATTTACCTATCAGCAGCGCATTCACACACTCGCTGCAGATTTTCAGAGTCTTCTTAGATCACCGTATACTGTCTAAGTGCCTTAGAAAATCACACGTCTCCTTTGTGAGGGTAGGGATTAGCTGAAGACGGCATTTCTGAGAGCTTTTCAGTGCTTTACAGGCATTCATATCCCACTCTACCTTTCCCTTAATAGGATAACCCCGACGTCTAATAAAAAGCACATCATTTGTGCCATTCCAACACCTGCCTCAGCCACGCAGCAAACGCAGGAGGGCAGATACACAGACGGGCGGGTTAATGATGACACAGTCAGAGTGTCAGGGTGCCGAGGGCACTCTATTCCTTCATACCACATAGCTGCTGGAAACAGCTTAATGGACAGGATCCGAGGCCAGGGCGCAGTATGAGGGCACAAAGACAGTGAGAGTGAGTAAGATGGACATGGAAGAGAGAAGCATCTCCAGAGGGGACGGTCGTTCAGATGGCAGTGATATTCCTCTGGGCGGGAACATGTGTGAGGAATAGAGGGATGCTGTTAATAGCCAGATACAAAGCATGAAAATACTGTACATACAGCTGACTACTCGCTGAGAAGGCAGGCCAGAAGTCACACAGCGCTTGTATAAAGCACTGACTGGTCTCTGCTCTCAAGATGACAAAACTGCACGATCCACATGGTTACACACAGAGAAAACAGGAAAACAAAAACCAGTGAAAAGTAAAGAGGTAAAAAGCACACGCCCACAACTTATAAGAACTGTTGACTCACAATGACCAAGGTTTAAAGGGATAGTTCACCAAAAAAACTAAAAACTGAATGACTTACTTTCTTCTGCAAACACAAATTAAGATTTATTTAAGAATATTTAAGTTCTGTAGTTCCATACAATGCAAGTGGATGGTGACTAACATTTTGAGGCTCCAAAAAGCATATAAAGAGAGCATAAAAGTAATCCATACAACTACAGTGGTTAAATCAATGTTTTCAGACATGATATGATAGGTGTGGGTGAGAAACAGATGAATATATGAAAGTCCTTTTTTTGTCATAAATTCTCCTCCCTGCCCAGTAGGGGGCGATATGCACACATAATGTGAATCACCAAACATAGAAGGAGAAAGTGAAAGTGAAGGAAAAAGGATATTGCTCTAATGTGGATTATGTATCTTTTTAGCACCTAATTTTGGCAGCTATTCACTTGCATTGTATGGACCCACAGAGCTGAGATATTCTTCTTAAAATCTTCACTTGTGTTTTGCTGAAGAAAGAAAGTCATACACATCTGGGATGGCATGAGGTTGAGTAAATGATGAGAGAATTTTCATTTTTTGGGTGAACTATCCCTTCGAGTCTGCATTCAGTCATGTACCGATCCCACACTTACTTACTTAACTTCACATTACTTTCAAAGGTTGCTTTTTTAAAGCTCAGGAAAGTTAATGATAATTTTGCACCAAATGCAGATTAAAGAGTAGACAAGCACAAATGAGAAACTTCTTGTTCAAGCACCATCTCTGAGGATGTACTGAATTATGATGACACACATGACAATTTACCTAATGTCGTTGCATGTAATTTGCTATGTATGGTAACTTATACAGCCACAAATATTTTAAAATTAAGCAATGTCAAAATAAAGTGAACATGATAGAGTTGCATTCACAATGTATGTAAAACGCTAACTTCTCTGTGGAAATAAAAATAACTGAACTCAGAGCACCTCCTGAGAAGGTCTGAGGTCATTTGCAGTGTCCTTCTCTACAAGACACTTTCAAAAATGTTCTCCATAACTGAATACTGTGGGAAACATTGGCATTAGGAAACTGTAAAGGGTGTTTTCAAATGTACAGTACACAGATTAAAAGCCACACAATTCTTTAATTTCATTGCTGTCTAGGAAAAACAATCATGATAGATCTCATCTGTGAGATTTCTTTCCTCTGGGTTTTTCGTTCTGTATCACCCTGACAGTGGGCTTCAGTTCAAGCACTTAACATTTACTGACATTTGAAGAGTTTTTCTCAGGTCAGGACAGTTTACAGCTACAGTATGCAGAGATCATTTTGAAGAGCAACTGCGATTGAGAGGCATTTCCTCTTCGCTGGGAAACAGCTCGGCTGCTCAGCCCAGAGGGATGAGTCCACACTGAGAATGAAAGAAACATCTGCCTGCAGAAGTGTTCTGTACTTGGTACTCTGGATGTAGCAGTTAAACTGTCACTGCTGTAAAAGACTCATACAAGAGACCTCATGCTGGTGCTGTTTATGACATGAACACAAAGTCTTCTGTTCTCAATATATTATAATCACACTATTACATGTCATCTTTTTAAATATAGTCTCTACCCCTGCTTTCACCAAGTTAAAGTCTACTTTGTAATCAAACTCTAAAAAACATTGCTCTTTTGGTATTGTGAAGACATTTTTGTAAGGCAGGATCATGCAATCCAATCAAGAGAGACATTGCAATATAATAGTCTTCTGTATTTATAGCTGGGCCATAATAATAATGAACAAATTATGAACATAATTAGCATTAAAATTAATATAATTTTTTTTATTACGGTATGGATGTTATCTTTTATAGAAATAGTCCACCCAAAAATTATAATTCTCTCTTTACTTACTCACCCTTATGAAGATTAAAACTCGTAAGAGATGTCAAACTTTGTCTCTCACCCAAAACTGATCTCATCACTTCAAAAGACAAAGATTGATCTACTCGAGTCATATGGATTACCTTTATGCTGACTTTATGTCCTTTTTGGAGCTTGAAAGTGTTGATCCCCATTTACTTGCATTGTATGGATATATTCACAACATATCTCCATCAAAATATCTTTGTTTGTGGGGGGTTAAGAACTTAAAACTAATGTTTGGAGAAAACAGATTTTGCTCTAGGCTGGATTGATTCTTTTAAATTATATTTAGGAAAGTGACTAATTTTCACAAATTTTTGATTTTTTTGATGAAATTTTTTTGGCAAATGGTGAATGCATTTCTTTTTGTCGTTGTTGAAGAAGAAAAGTCATAATCATCAACTTTGTCTTTTCATTCTGTACAATGTGGTAATTACGATATTGTAATTCCTTATGTTTAGTGAATTGTGATTCAAAGCTGTTGTGTACAGTATATAAATTTTGTTCACTAGTTTCTAATTTATGACTATTGTTTTTACATTACTTCCCTCTTCATTGTAAATCTGTGGAAATAGCACAGGCACATCATAGGAAAAAACCCTTGCAGTCTACCACACTATGGGCAGAGGTCCTTACAAGTGAAACAAGTCATACTACCCTACAAAGGCCAAACCCAGTAAATACGTCAACACTGAAAATAAGAAAAATATATTTGTATTATTATTAATTTATTTATTTATTCATTTTTACATTGACTTTGCATTTTGGTCAAATAGAATAGAATGTCTAAATGTTCACCTTCTCATACACTTTCTCTGAGTCATGCAATCTCTTTCTTCCCAAATGGAGTTATTAAACAAAAGTTTGTGATGAGCTGGCTCATCTAATCTGCCAATCAACCTGCAGGCTGCTGAGTATATAAACCGCCGTTTACCTCACTAGCAACAGTCTTTTCGGTATCCCTCACACTCCCCATCTCCTTCCTCAATCTTCTAAGTGTTCATGCCCATAGTTTCTTCTATATACAAAGTAGTCTTGTAATTGGGGTAAATTTAGAGCTCGAGTCGAGCCTCTTCCTCGACCCCCTCCTTTGCTGACAGAAAGCCACATATGTTTACCCTTTATCACTCAAAGATTATATAGGCAAGCAAACTCATGACAACTAATAATGTAACATAAATTTACAACCCCAATTCCGAAAATTTGGTGCAGACTGAAAAATGCAAATAAAAACAAAAAGGAGTGATTTGTAAATTATATTCACCCATTGCTATATTGAAGGCGCTACAACTACACATTATATGATGTTTTACCTTGTGAATTTCACTGTTGTTTTTAATGTACAGTAATTTCAAAGCAGATGATTGCAACACACATCAAAAAAGTGTTTACCACTGTGAAACATCACCATTTCTTCTAATAACACTTCTTAAGCATTCAGACACTGAAGACACAAGTTTGAATTTAAAAAGTTGAAATTTCAGCCATTCATACATTATGCAGGTCTTTCACTGCACAACTATAAGGGGTCATCATTGCTGTATTGTGCCCTTCATAATGCACCACACATTCTCAATCAGACATGGTCAGGACTGCAGGCAGGCCAATCTAGCACTCACACTCTCTGCTTACTCAGTATGTGATTTTAAGTTGTCCTGCTGATTATGCCGGAACGACTCTGGAAAAGACGGTGCTGGGTGGCAGTATACGATGCTCCAAAATAAGTACATATCTGTCTGTATTAATGGTGCCTTCACAGATGTGCAAGTTACCCATGCCATGGCCACTGACACACCCCTGGCCCATACAGACACTGGCTTTTGGACCGACGCTGATAACAGCTTGGATTGTCCTTTTCCTCTTTGGCCCGGAGAACACGATGGCTGTGTTTTTCAAAATCACGTGCATTCAGAAGTGGCTTTCGTCTTGCCCTTAAGCACAAGATTTGACCAGATTCCTTGAATCTTTGAACTATATTGCGCAGTGTAGAGGGTGAAATGACCAAAATCCTTCCAGTTTGTCTTTGGGGAACATTGTTCTCAAAGTGCTGGATTATTTGCTGAAGCATCTGCTGGCAAATTGACAAGTCGAATGATCCTTGCTCTTGGAGGATTAGGCTGTTTTTGGAGGCTCCTTATGTATACTATGACATGATTGCCTCACCTGTTTAACATCTCCTGTTTCACATTGCCATGTTATATTAACTTGACAAATTGTTATTAGTCTTGAACTGCCCCTGTCAACTTGGAATTGGAGTTCAAACTAGATGTGAAGAAAATGTGAGTGGTGCTTGCAGTGGCAAAATTTCTCACCAAGATATCCCACCAATTCAAGTTGAAACAGGCCACCCCCATGACAATAGGATGTTATGGTGCAGAGATATTGGTGTTTTTCCATGGTTCCTAGGGTTGCTAGCTGGCCTTGAGTGACACAATCACACTTTGAAAGCATCACTGCCGCTATAGCTACTGAGAAACAGATCATTATGGATTTAAAACCTGAGATGTTCTGCAAGATCATGCGATTTATTAATTAAACAAGAAAGGAGTACTGATTTTCACTTCAAGTAAATTGTAAGTGCTTTTTGCAATGTTATAGCAACAGCATGAGTTTTCTAAGTGTAAATTAGGCTGCTTGAGCATTCAGTGTCGGATCAAGTTTTGAAAGGTAGTGCTTCGTTCCATTAAACTCGTAAAGTCGGATTTTACAACTTCCTATTAGGAAAAGTGCAACGGAACGCATCTTGAAGTCAGAATTACAACTTGTTGGCTCGTGCAGAAATTCTCAACTCCAATTTCATCAAGATGCAGGTGCACGATGTCACACAAACATGTCGACACTCAGGGAGATATATAAAATAAGTGCTAAACATTGATAAACATTGATCATCGATAAATGAGTTTGTTTCCACATTACATGATATTAAAGATTGTTTAACATACACCTGCAGAAACAGGTGAATAAAACATTATAATCTGTATTGATAATTGTACACTTGAAGCACAAATGCTAGCACCGCAGCATTGTTTATCAGTTGGGTTAAAAGGAGACATCTCTAATGAGAGTCAAACCACTGCTAAGCTAACGGGAGTGTTGAAGTTGCGAATATCGGAAATGGAATGCATTTATGTTCGGAGATATCAAGTAGGAAAATCCCACATCCAACATGAATGGAACGCAGCATAACCGTGTACCCTGACGAAACAAAATTAATTTCAAGCAACATTTAAATTGCAAATATTATTAGATAGATTTTTCCAGGTATTATAGACCTCCTTGGTAGATTCATATAAAAAAGTATGATTATTGAATGTCTGCTCAGTTAATGTAAAATGGCTTGCTTGAGCATTAAGTGTCATTTAAAGTTTTGGCTTTCGTGCGTGGATGCATTTTTTAAATGTCAATTGGTATTACTAGTTAGCTGTGACAAAACGCATGATGCCCAAAAACATCGGGTGTCTTATTCATTGTGAAACTGTGAAAACGTTTTAATGGCATGAATCACACTGAAGGCCTACACTTTAAATGAACGGCCCTCCACTGCTATACTATATTGTGCACTGTACAATAGAGGGTGAAATGCCCAAAATCCTTCCAGTTTGTCTTTGGGGAACATTGTTCTCAAAGTGCTGGGTTATTTGCTGAAGCATCTGTTGGCAAATTGACAAGTCTCGGATGATCCTTGCTCTTGCAGGGCTAGGCTGTTTTTGGAGGCTCCTTATGTATACTTTGTCACGATTGCCTCACCTGTTTAACATCTCCTGTTTCACATTGCCATGTTATTTTAAATTTTAATTAAATTGTTATTAGTCTTAAATTGAAATCATTGTACATAAAAAACTAAGACATTCACAAGGTATAACATCATAGTAGTTCTAGTGTTTTCAATTTAGCACTAAAATTTATAAATGTATTTACAAATCACTCCTTTTTGTTTTATTAGTATTTTTGGAATTGGGGTTTTACCAAAAATATAAATACTTGGCGTCAGAATACATTATTGTGGATCAATACAGTATAATGGTGTAAAATATCACAATACTTCAAAATATTGATTTTTTTCCAGTAATAATTGTTTTCTGCAACAGAATGGATTTCCCACAGGCGGACAGTCAACACCCACTCCTTCGACATGTCCCGCTTCCTGATTCCCCCGGCCCTGAGGTAAAGCAATAAGAAAACAGACAATAGCCAGCAGCACATTGTACCTGCAGCACAGAGCCTCATTCCAGCTGCAGAAACACACTAGCAGTGTGTGCTTGAAACTGACAGTGACAGAGACATGGGAGAAGGGAAACACAAGCGGTAATAACCAGGGGTTCAGTCACCTGTGATTAAAAATAAATCCATATCATTAAATGTCTGTATGCTCCGGTTACTCATTTAAGCTTCATTTATAGAGTACTTGTGAATCTTACTGTGTATTTAATGTTTAATTGATTATTACTTTGTTTGCTTGTTTTCTAGCATATTGTAATGTTTAATGTTTGTGTTCATGTATTTCATGTCTTTTATTTTGAAATGTCTAGTTCCTGTTTCATGTCATGTGGTTCCCTTGTCATGTGATTTCATGTTTCCCTCCATGTTCATGTGTCTTATGTTCATTGGTTTATTGTTTCATTGTGTTGTTATCAGTTCTAGTTTGTCATTGGTTTTAGTTATTAGTCTTGTTATCTTGTTTATAGTTCTGTCTGTTCATTGGTTAACTTCTTATTGTTTTACCCAATGTGTATTTAAGCCATCATGTTTGCCATTGTCTCTTGTCAAGTATTTTATGTGAATGTGTTTATGTAAAGTTTTTAAGCCAAGCAAAGCCAAGCTCATGTTTTGTTTTATAGTTAAGTCCAGTCCAGCCAAGTCTAATTCAAGTCAAGTTCATGTTTAGTTCACGTTTGTTGTTAAGAGTTTTTGGATTTCACGTTTTGTTTAAATAAACAGCGTTTGGGTTCATCTTCACGTCTATGTCAAATGCCATTGCCAGCACCAGCATAACGTTACAGAAATAAAAGACATGAAATACATGAACATACACATTAAAAATTACACATATACTGTATATTTAATGTAATATATGATAAGTTTTCAACATAATGAATAATATGGCATACACTTTTTGGAGGTTGTTGAGTGGGGAGCACCAGATCTTCGGCTTCCCCCACATCCAAAATCCCAATTTAATCCCTAGACCACCTTGGAATAGTGACCACGTTTACACAATTACATGCACTTAAGAAAACAATTTTTTTTCAAGGTTATTGCAGAAAGAACGTGTAAATGTGTAAATGAGAACGCCAATTTCCTTACGCCATTTAAGGGATTAAGAGAAAGTGTTTTAACATACCAAGGTTTCTCCTGGAAAATGCAGCTTATGTGGCAATGTAAACATAAGCAGCATTCTTACAGGATTTTAAGGAATGTGCATGTGCGTGACCGGATAACATTGTCATAGGATGGCGTTTGCTATTCGGTTTCTTATGTTCCTTACGTTTGCACATACGCACTCCTATATTGTGGGAATCCAGCAAAACAGCAACAACTCTGGAATATCTGGAATTCCATGTTTGCAATTTACACAAGAGTCACAGGGAAATGATGTTGCAGTGGAGAGATGTTTACTGGCAGAGTGGCATGTACTGTATGTTGGAGTTAAGAGTACGCCGCTTTTACCTAGTGGATAGAAAGCGGAATGCCACTTTCTTGCAATAAGATTCTTTCTAGTGTCCATTTAAACATAATCAGTGTATCTCCTTGTTTGTCAGTCAGACATCATATTAAGGCCTTCAGTTAAAGTTCTTTTGAAGTGTCACTGGTAGATTAGTGGTTTGAGCTTTGGCACCTCAACAAACTACGAGACACCATTATTGAAGAGTTCCTCACAATATTTTAAAATCAAACGCTCCTCATATAAATTCTATATAAAACATCTCCCAGTGTCTAAGTGCTTATTTGGTCCCCACTGTGCATATTATAATTAAAGATGCTCCCTGAATTCTTTCATGTCTGGGTTTAGATTTATTGCAGAGACAATTAGAGTAATTATACTGCTGGATTTTGGCCTGGCTGTTGGTGGCAAGGGCACTGGCAAGACTCGCATTCTACCCAAGATGTTTTCTCCTTTTCTCATACTTAATTGCAAAAGCAGTGCACATTTGTCTGATATGTTAAAATTATTTAGACGTATGTAAACCACTTCTCTAAAAATACACAAAAGATTTGTCTGTTGTGGTTTAAACACAGTGGCAGTTCCTGTATCCATAGTATTGCCCCCAAAAGCCATGCTCAGGTAAACTGCAGCTGTAAGCAATGAACAAGAAAAAAATTCCCTGAGTCTGTGGTAAGCATCCCACCATGAAATTAAGTAAATTAGTGGGTAGAAAAGTAAAGCAATGTTTGATAAGTGGAGCTCAATAAATTAAAGGGCAAGAAAAGGCCCAGCCCAGGTTGTAAGAGTCAAATCTAACCTCTTGAGCTTGCAGTAGTTTCTTACAGAAAGTAGTTGCTTTAAAAAAAGTGAGATCTCTTTAAAATCTCAATAGTTTTTCTTATACAGCAATAAGATCAAATGGAGAGCAAATTAAGTTTTCTGCTTAGGCTTCTGCATTTGAGATAAAGACTTCCAGTGACCCTCTCAAATGTGTCTCCTCAAGAATTTCAGAAGAGATCTCAACAATGTCACACACTACTCAAGGTACTGGAATCAGAATTCAACAATTGTTTCATGTGTGTCTGATTTAATTTTTCTTGAGGAGTTTTAGGAGAAACATCTGAGACAAAGTTTAAATTAAACATTATTGAGCACTCCATTGTGACTCATGAGCAATAACATTTTTGTCTGGGTCCACTCCACCCACCAGTTTAAGTTCAAGTTTGTGAGAGAACGCTTGGATTAACTTGACTTTTGGCACTTGCTTGGTTTGAAGACTTCATATTTTCCAGCTATGTAGAAGCTCCTTTCATAATTCCCCGAGCACAGACAAAAAAAACAGGGGAAAGAGAGAATTAAAAAACAAAAACCCATTTGCTATTGTAGGCTCCAAGCCCTGAAATCCTCAGCAGTCCCACTGGTTTATTGGAGAGTGCAGTACATGGCATATTGTGTTTTCTGAACTGTGACTAGATAAAAGATGATAGAGATTAGAGAGTAAGAGTTGACAAAAGAGGCAACTTCATATCTCTCTCTCTCTCTCTTTCTCTCTCTCCCTGTATATAAATATATTTTTATTAGTTCTGTCAGTCAATTAAAAAATGTAATCGTGATTAATTGCTCAGAAGTGTTCAGAACTATTGAATAAAACATAAGAATTTATATATATGTGACGAGGAGGAGGGCATGGCCGGGCCA
This sequence comes from Moxostoma hubbsi, assembly GCA_032164185.1. Classification (NCBI taxonomy): domain Eukaryota; kingdom Metazoa; phylum Chordata; class Actinopteri; order Cypriniformes; family Catostomidae; genus Moxostoma; species Moxostoma hubbsi. The sequence continues at coordinate 17,210,051 of JAVLUX010000039.1, forward strand.
TGAGGATGCACACCTGGCGCTGAGTTGCCCCAATCAGCAGGAGAGAGAGATAAGGAGGAGTTTGAGATGCTAGAGAGAGAGCTCTACTTTTTTTGGGGGCCACTTTACTTTTTTGGGTCTATACTTGCTGTTCAATATTTAAGAAGTTTCAATGACTTTCTAACCCAATGAACAACTTTTATTTTTCACAAAAATAACTCATTGTGTTTATGTAATGTGATTGGTAAGGCAGCTTCTAGGTGGGACTGATTGTGGAGGCAGGGATTATGAAGAACTTTGAGACTTTGAGTTTTTCAATGAGAGGTTTTTGGCCGTTGGCCATTGTGAAGGTGTGTCTGGCAGTGAACATTGGAATTCTATGGAACTACATGACAAAGACATTTTTGCTGAATCTTCTAACTGTGCAATGGTCTTATTCTAATCCACGAATATAATGCATGCACACTATTTTGCAAGATTTGAGATTAGTTGCAAAACCACATGCATCAAGCAAAATTTGATTTCAAAGCTCATATTTGCATATGCTGTACAACAAATGGGGTTGCATGTTTTCCCAGGTCTACACATTTCTGCAATCCTGAGCAAACAGATCAATGGATTTCTGCAAGCTGTTTTGCTCTATTTCTGTAAAGTCATTAGCCTACATACCCCAGTCTAACAGTCCATTAGAACTACATTTAAGGATAAGGCTTATATAATTGTCTTTGCTTTTATTTTTCAGTTTTACCAAATGTTCATCAGAATGGCTGTTTTTCACTTTGCTCTTGATCTTTCAGCATAATGGTCTATGAACAGAAGAGCAGACAACCTCCATTGCAGAGGCTTTTCCTGGATACAGTGAAGCGCTTATCACAACAAAAACAAGTATCTGCACTAATCCTGGAAGAGGTAGAAGGAGCACTATAAATAATGTGAGAAAAAGGACAGAGAGAGAGAGAAAGGGAGTTTGCATACAAACTCAGATTAGTGGTGGGCATTTCAATCCAAGGCCAGTTTCATAATTTAATTTGTCTTCCCAACCTTGCCATTACTCCAACACAAGCAAAGTCGAGGCCTTTCAGAGGAGCAGTTCACATTCTCCTCAGATCAGCTCTACCTGAAATCCAATCTCAGAGTTCCAAAGAGAAAACTGAGTTGCCCTCATTCTAAACTAAGTTGTAGAACAGATGTATTCAAAGCTTCGGTTGGGGACTTAAGATGCAGTCCACCGCACTGAAGTGCTTGACAGAGTTGTATTCTGTTTGTCTCCCAATTATCTCTAACATTCAGTGTTATGCTTCAAATACTATGGGACATTCAGGGCTAATTAAAGAGTTTGTCTTACTAGGAAGGGGAAAATGGTGCATCTAACGCCTGTGCAGTTATAATTAAGAGTGACAATCAAGAATTTCAATAACTGTGGACAAAAAGTATTTTGCCTTTTGCCCTCATTATACCCATGTGCATAATTATTCCCAGAGGCACAAGATGGACAGTAACTACTACAGGTTATAAAACAGATTTGTTTATGCAGTGGTGCTCTTTGTTGGATCTAATATACCTCTCTGTTTTTATGGCAACATCAACAGGCAGACACTAAATAAAATGACTGCACACATAACGAAAATCTGAGGAGAGTTCCTTTGATATAATGGGTCAAGTTGATGTTAATCAATTCTTGCAAGTCAGGACCTGGCAAAGACAACAAGAACTGGTTGGATGCACTATAAATTAGATTGAGCATTGAGCTGTACTTCGGAATGGATTTCACAGATTATTTGAGACCCTATAAAATTGCTTGACCGGAAAAGGTTTTTTTTCAAATGTTGATCTCCTATTAAAACAGGATATTTAGGTACGAAATATTGAAGCGCTCATCCCTTTTTTAGATGTTAGTTGTTTGCAGGTGGTATTAGGTATTAGGGAGGGACATTCACAATCTAAAGACAAAAATCTGTAATGCAAAATGAGTTATCAATATTTTTTTTTCTATTTTCCCAGAAAAGGGCAATTTTGTAAATTGTGCACTATTATATAGATACTAATAATAATAATCCATTACACACACACACACACACACATATATATATATATATATATATATATATATATATACACACATGTATATAGCACTTTTCTAGGCACTCAAGGTGCTTTACATAGTATAGGGGGAATCTCCTCAACCACCACCAGTGTGCAGCATCCATCTGGATGATGTGACGGCAGCCATTGTGCGCCAGAGCACCCACCACACAATAGCTATTGGTGAAAAGGAGAGTACAGTGATGTAGCAATTCAGGGATGGGGATTATTAGGTGGTCATGATTGATGAGGGCCAATGGGGGTAATTGTTTTGGCCAGGACACTTGGGTTATACCCCTACTCTTTACGAGAATTGCTCTGGGATTTGTAATGACCACAGATAGTCAGAACCTTAGTTTAATGTCTCATCTGAAAGACAGTGCTTTTTTTTGCAATATAGTGTCCCCATCACTATACTGGGGCATTAGGACCCACATAGACCACAGGGTGAGCACCCCCTGCTGGCCTCCCTAATACCACTTCCAGCAGCAAACTTAGTTTTCCCCAGGAGGTCTCCCATCCAGGTACTAGCCAGGCTCAACCCTACTTAACTTTAGTTGAGTAACCAGGCAAGTTGACAACCAGGTAAGAGCTGCAGGGTGATATGGCTGCTGGCTTCAAAGCTAACAGGCATTGACTAAAGCAACAAAACCCTCAATTTTGATTTCATGGGGTCTTTAAGATCTGTCATGAGAGTCACATCTTGGATAGGAACAGATTTGTAGATACTGTATTGGAAGGGCAGATTTAGTTAACCTTGTGGATGTACAAAACCTCAGAGTATTCAGACGGTAATACATTATGACAGACATCCCTGAAGCAAACACTTCTGAGACTATAAATCAAGCATCAGTGCAAACCACACAAATCACTAAGACTCTTTCAGCAATATCCTGTTGCTACTACGCCACATAAAAGCAACAAAAAAAGCTATGTTAATGTTGCAGCAAACACTTCAAAAAGTTAATTCGGGATTCTCATAATGAAGGATTGTTGGCTGGGAGATGTAATCGCAGCGTAATTCTAGCGGGAAGACTAGCAGCTGTACATCATTTCACCATTAGCTGGGTAATTCCTAGCCGGTCACATGTAAGCCATTGCTTTATATGTCTGCTCACAGTCTATCACATTGCTGTTTCAGTGTGCTAACATAGCAACCTCCACCAATCCACCACCACCACCACCACCAGATGAGTCCCATCCTGCATGGGGTAGGCTCCTCGTCCCTGCCTCCTATCTCCATGTATAAAGCATCTACAAACATTGCCAAAAAGAAAAATTTACAATAAAAAAAAAAAAACAACTATGAAAAAATATTGTACACAAAAAACAAGAATGGTCTCTAAGTCTACTAAGACAGACTGATCAAATTGGACTATAGGTCAATGATGAGCTTATGTTTAATGATATGGAATTAAAATATACAATATTGATTTCTAAATTCACTTCTTATAAAGTTGATTCAATGCTTTCATCTGCCACAATACTTTAATGTTTTTTAATTATCTTATTTAAGATTATCTTAATCAAGCGCAGCTTTTCTATTTGATGAATGCTCGAGCTCTCAAGTAAGCGGAAATTCACATCAAATGGCCAATAATTGTGTTTGGCGGCTCGGAGATACATGCAGTTATTTGTAATCTGAGCTTACACATTTATTTCAGCTTTCATTGTCAGATGTTTCCTTCTTTGTTGCAAAAATAGTTTTGAGCTTAGTTAATTATCTTCACAAAATAATTAGCTTTAAAAGTAGTTGCTTTTCGGAGCAACATTGAAGATACCTAAAACAACAGTCTATGTTTCCCCACTTTTGAAAAGAACCAGCCACCACTGCACAGTCCTGTAATATATATTGTACACTGTATTGTGAAAAAAGCATTTACTTTGACATTAAGTTTCCACTTGCATAACAACATTTTTTGCTCCTCAGCAGAACACATACCTCTATCAGACATTTTATATTACGTTGTCTCATCTGTCAAACAGTTAAACGAGCACGGGAATGACTCATCAGAACATCGTAATCAATGACAGCATGTTTGTCCAAAAATCTCATCTAGTATAACCAGTGAGGAGCTAATTATGGATGAAGCATGTCAGTGTTTCAGAGGCAGTAAAGATGCAGTCTGCATCAACACTAATGGAGGTTTCATGAGTGAGTGATAACAGACAAACCCTCATTCATCTCACTCATTTCAAACCTTCTCAAACTCATAGTCTTGCTGCCTTGTGAGATGTTCTTTATTAGTATTTTTTTTTTTTCAACAGACAGCCAGTGTCCACCCACTAATCCACTCACACATCCATTCACAGATTTTCATTAATTCTCAGTAAATAGCCTAAGTTCATCTACGTAAGTCGTTTGCTTAAAGCTGGCAAACTACATTGGATTTACAAACCAAACAATCTGCTTTTGGGGCCAATTGAAGGTTTTCATTCTACTAAATGATTATAGTGACTTTGCTGTCAATCTTCCCTAATTTTTTGCCTTCTGTCCAGGGTCCTAAATTTACACTTATTAAGTGCCAAATACAAGTAAGAAAAATAAAAATAGCTTTGGTGTGTAAATGAAACAGTTAAAATTAGGAACTGCAAAATTACACAATACAATCATGCAAGAAGGCATGAAGATGCCCCTTGCTGATGTAAGTGAAATGAGGAAACAAAATCAAATTTTGTCACACCTTCACACCTTCACACTGAGGCCGTTGTGAAGAAGGCTCACCAGCGCCTCTTCTTCCTTAGACGGCTGAGGAAGTTTGAAATGAACCAACACATCCTCACACGGTTCTACACCAGCACTGTAGAGAGCATCCTGACTGGCTGCATCACCGCCTGGTACGGCAATAGCACCGCCCACAACCGCAAAGACCTGCAAAGGGTGGTGCGAACGGCCAGAAACATCATCGGAGGTGAGCTTCCCTCCCTCCAGGATATATATAACAGACGGTGTGTGAATAAAGCTCGGAGTATTATCAGAGACTCCAGCCACCCGAGTCATGGGCTGCTCTCACTGCTTCCATCAGGCAGGCGTTATCGCAGCATCAGGACCCGCACCACCCGACTACATGACAGCTTCTTCCCACAAGCAATAAGACTTTTGAACACATGATCTCTCACAATCTACAATCAGCACTGCACTTTATTAATCATCACTCTGTCAATATATTCTCGCTCCCAGTTCAGTTAGTGTATATATATATATTTATACCCTTATCTAGTGTATGTGTATCCTACATTGTGTGTATTGTGTACATTTGATATGTAAATTGTTGTGTAGGTATGTGTACATTTGTTATGTAAATTGTGTTGTGTAAATATGTTGTTTATGGTAAAGTGGTTTATGTCTCGTCACTGTCATTACTGCAATGTTGCTCGGAACTGCACACAAGAATTTCACCTGCTGTTGCACTCGTGTACACAGTAGTGTGACAATAAAGTGATTTGATTTGATTTGATTTTTGATTTGAAATTTACACAAATCACGTACTAAAAAAACAACAATTTTATCAATAGTTATTTACAATGTCTATTTTTTTCCCTCTCAAACTTCATATGGTGACACATATGTGGAATATTCATTACTTAAGACACAAAAACAAAAATATGTGAAAAAAAATATTGCTCATTTTATATGTAGCAATTGAAACTTACATTGGCTGTTTGTCAGAAAATATGCAAGTAAGCAACACATTAAATTAAATCAATTGTCATAGAAACTTATTATATTTGAATAAATGTCTAATTGTAGAAAATACAGATTTATGGCCAGTATAAAATATTTACAGTAATTTGTTCCTCAATTCAACTACCATTGGTAGGTGTGGCAATACGTTCATAGATCCTGCTTCTCTCTATTTATAGTGGCACACAGTTATTCTGCTAAAATACAATCTCCAAAATGAATAAATGAAGGAACTACTGTATTTCACACAGTATTTCTGAGAAAACATGATTACGAGAACTAAAGCTGATTAAGGCTGTATGGTAATACTTGAGGAACGCCTGAATGTGTGGCAAATATGACCACACAGGCATAAATCATATGACACAAACTCGTTTTGTTTAACCACATGTGTTGCAAAGACACGTCTACATCAAACTTGTCAGAGAAGAACTGAAAGCATGTAGCCAAATCATTTTGTGAAAACAATATGTAATTACAAGGTCCCAGGGAAAGTACTTTGAAAGGTTTAAATTGCTTTCCAGTAAAATCTTAAGATACATTTTGACTTTGATTAGATTAGCAATGTGCTAGGTGGTAAAGGCAAACATCTCAAATCTCTTTGTCCTCAAAGGTCATTTAAGTTTTTAAACTATTGGTGAAAAGGAGAAGGAAAGAGAGAAGATGATTTCAAAAGCAAGATGGGGGTGAGTGCTTAGCATGTGGCTGGAAGAAATGAGTATCTCTTTGTTGGTCTGTGCTAATTATAGCAGAAACAGGCTGGGTTCAGACCTCCTCGCTCTAATAACATTTATCAGCTTCTTGTCACCAAAGAGCCATTGTTCTCATCTCTCCTTAAATACTCCCAAAGCACAAACCAAGAGCATCTCAGATCAACCGAATCCTTTGGGACACGATCATACACATTCGCATATCTTGTGAATAAACTTTCAGGGCTCTACTTTTCCAGTCCAGATTTTTACTTGCCCTAAAACATTTACACTGGCCCCACCACAAATATCTACATTTTTAGAAGTCATTTTTAAGCATCAAACTTTTTTCAGAATTTGTCAGATTTTTTTTTATTGTTCATTAAAGGTTATGATTTCATAAAAAAAATACAATGTAAATTAATTAATTAGCATATGTTTCCAGGGGTGGCACCAGCAAATTTTGATTGCTGGTGCTGAAGAGGTGCTAAATCATTGACAGGTGGAACTAAGCTTTGATCACTAAATATATGCAAAACCCAGCATGGCCAAGCAATTTTATTTATATCCGTTTGTACGTGGTGACAACGGAAGTGAAATCACTATGCTGGAGCCTCAATAACACACTGTCAGGTGTGTTTTCAGCTTTTTACGTTACTGACTGAAGCACGGGTCCAGCAAAACAGTGTACCCTTATTGGGGGTCTGGTGACATGCTCCCCGGGCCGGGACAATCTTTTTGAAAAAACGGCACTAAAGCATTTCATTCTGGTGACTTTAGGAGCAGCATTTTTACATTTTCGCAAGTATATTTCTTGTGTAGCAATTAATGTAACTACGGGCTACAAAGCATTGCTAAAAGTATTATTCACACAGCACATCCAGCACTAGTTAAAGTTTCTCAAAATCATACCTTTAAAAAAAATAGCCTGCTATGGCAGGACCATGGTATTGGGATGGTATCAGATGGTAATACGGTGGTGCATTGATGTATACCATGGTATTTACATCGGTATACCATGTTGCAAAATCGTCCATAACTTCTCTTAAAAAACAGCTATTTATCGTAGTAAACTCCACACACTGTTCACTCCAGTAGGATTGTTTAGTGTAAAATATGTTGAAGACTAGCTGACAGGCGGTCAATTCATTAAGTGATGCACTGTTTCCTTGCAAAAGCAGTTTATTCAGCACAATAAAGCATCTGCTCCATAGACATACATTAAAAAAGAACAGCCTCTTTTGTTCTCACCAGTAAACCACCATAAGAATGTCTATTGCACCGCTGCGTTGTGCTTTTTTTGCTAACATTGCAGGCTCACCTTGGAAGAGGGGCTCTGGTTGTTACAAAGTAGGGTCTGGGCTTGCTACGTTACGGGGACTGCTCCGCCATTACTGAGAGAGAGTTGTTGTGAGGCATGCAGTTGGAGTGAGTGCCCTTAATAAAGTTTCAACAGTTAAGTTAACCTCCTCATCTGCTCTGATCATGAAACTTCATTGTTTTCTGTTCTAGCAAAGTCTTTCTAGCAAGTCAGTTCACTGTCGGCCATCTTTGGAATGCTCCCAGGATGCTAATTCCAGTCATGCCAGTGCAGCTCCTATCTATTTGAATGGAATAAAAAATGGTTGGTCAAGAATACGATCATAGAGCATATTTTAAATCAGCAGTAAAATCTGATAAAACTGGTATCATAAATACCTCTCTAAGCTGATTGACAGGCGAGGAGGTCAGTATCTTATAGGTGATTGGCTCTTTTACCTGTAAGGTGGGAAGTCTTTTCTGCATCCATTGACCTTTGGGCACTCTTTGGTTGGGTGTTCCAATTTCTCCCATTCATTTTAATAGAAGTGGCCCATCTCTGCTAGATAGTCTCTGGTCCTAGTTACTTCATTTCTGTTTTTACGGATTGAGAAACGCTCCAAATGCTGTCTGAACAATTCAGACCATTTTGCTACACCGTTTGACTTGAATCGACTCAAATGAGTAATTCATTCATAAATCGGACATCACTAGTTCTGACTCAGAAAATGGGGCACATGGCATGATTGCTAAAATATTGTCAGGGAAAGTGTTTCTTCATACAATCTTTATACAGAGGATAATCTGCTGGGAGCTGTTACAAACATTTACTGGGGGTGCTACAGGTGTGCTTTAGACGCTCTTGGAGATGCTGAAGCACATGCTAGCCCCTCCCTAACGCCGCCTCTGTACGTAGCATACACTGTGAAACATTACTAATTTGTTTCAAATTTTCAACCCATTCTAACTCCTAAGTCATTTTTGCAATTTCGAAAAAACTTATCAAAGTAAGCTCACTAGATAACTTTACCTTGTTGATGTATATTAAAATCTTAATCACAGAAAAACAAACGTTTAATTCTGCAAGGCATAAAAACACAATCAACAAATGTAAGATGACCCAAAATAACAAGTGACAGTTACATGAAGCGGCGACCCAACCGTCTTTATTGCTGAGCCCGGCCTTCATTAATTTTAAAACATTACAATTTATGATTCTTGGTCGAAGTATGCAGAAAAAATAAAGAGGTACATACATCCAACTAATATTGCGTGTAATTCAAGCAAATACAGATATTATTGATTAACTCTCCAGTTTCACAGTCACACATGAAAAGGCTTCTCATATTAAAGACTGTTAAGGCTACAGTGTGTCTTTATGAATACAGGATGTTCTCATTATAATAACGAACGACTAATAACAGGCTCTCAGCTGGAGGGACAAACACTCAACCAGTACATTAGTAATGATTCGGTCACCAAAGCCCACATCCTGTGTACAATAGTGGTTGACCGATATGTTTTTTTTTTTTTTTAATGGTCGATGCCGATATCCAGAGAGCAGGGTGGACGATAGGCAGATACAATCCCGATATATCACACAATTTCATATAGTAAATATTATAAACATTAATTTGCTACAAAAATGTATAAAATCTTATTTAGCACTATATATACTTGATGTGACACAAAACTTTAACTATATAAAAAAGAATACAAAAAATGATATTGTATTTTAAATGGTAGATAGCAGTTTCTTCTGATTTCTGTTTAGTTATCAAATTTTAGTAATTATTTGCACATGAAGAAATTGTTAATATATTAGGAAGATGGAAATAACAGTACACACACAGTAGTCCAGCAACCATGGGTGGCATGTGCATGTTAGCAATCACATTTACTCCAAAAATACAGAATCAAACCAACTGAACATGCAGTGAATAGTGAATAATACATTTACTTATAGCACACATGAAGTGAAGATCATCCAGCAGGAGCAGCAATCTTCTCCTGACAGTTTAAACAGGCTGGATCACCTGCTTGGATTGTCACAGAGTGACTGTCATGATTTGAGATTCAGAGGAACTTTTTATCCTGATTCAGAAATTTTTATTCTGGCTTATAGAATATGAGGAAGATATTAGATGAGCGCTCGACGGGAAGAAACCGCTGGATTTTTATGTGGTTCGTCAAATACATCTGTATATGTACAAGATATAATAATAACGGTATATAATATAAGTTTTATTGATTGTAATAGTTAAAGGTCGGGCAAGGAGGAGGCGGGAACCGGCTGAACAATCACCATAAACTTTTAATGCATAAATGAACTTGAAACAACATAAAACATAAGGACACAGACACACATGCAACACAGCTGCATGCGTCTCTCTCTCTCTCTCTCTCTCTCTCTCTCTCTCTCTCTCTCTCTCTCTCTCTCTCTCTCTGGAACCGGCATCTCCAGCTGCCCCGTAACTCGCTCTCCCGCTGATCAGCTGATTCAATGCCGGCCATGCTCCATCACGGCCCGGCCATGCCCTCCTCCTCGTCACATTGATATTTGCCTTTTATCATTAGAAAAGAAAGTTAAAGTGACAGGCAACTGCTGAGGAGAGGCTGATAGAATACGTGCTTTGGAGGTAAATTAATGAGCGCTGCACAGGATGCTGGATTTTCTCAAGTTTTGTGAGGTTTGTTTATTACATCTATTTAAACTACAGTATATATGCGCATATTTGCAGATGGTATATGATTTGCCTTTTTATCATAAGACAAGACAATTAGATGGATGTTACAGGGAACTGTTGAGGAGAGAGGGACAATGAAGCAGACGAGCACTTTAACATTATGAGCTCAAACATGTCTGTCGTGGCTCTGATATGCGGACAATTTAAATGTGACTGTGTTGCACACCGGTCTATTATTGTTGTAACACGATGGCACGTAACAACAAAACTAACCGTGACTGGTCGTTTACATGTCTCAGTCACTTCATGTGCAAGCAGGCTAATTTTGGAGCCCTTAAGAAATAAATCGGCCAAACATGATAATTTATCAACTGATGCAGAATATTGGCCGATTTATCTGCATTGGCAATGTTTTGGTCAAACACTAGTTTACATTACTCCTTAACTGGTGCTATGAAAACCCACTGAGGAAACAGAGATGCAATGAGACCACTAAGACATAGACTGAGTAAAGAGAAAAAAGTTAAATACTAATCTGCCAGAGAACGCATAAGCATTGTGTGTGAAACCGACCGTCTCTGCAGCTCAGCATCTGACAATGACACCAAAGATTTACTTGCTGCCATTTATAGATCCAGAAAATTACAGGGAGGCAACTATTATTTGTGCTGAGGGGTTGTCAAATCCATAAAAACAACCTCTCTCTCATTGTAACCAACTTTTCAAATGGGATATGATCCATCCATTGTGGATCACTATGGCGACTATTATAAGTCCTTTTTCAAAAGCCCTGATCCGAGCATATTATCACACAATTATAATAACACACATATCCAAATTGAATTGAGCAACTGAGATAAAACTACCGCACTATGACAATGTGTCCGTCAGAAGAATTCATAACAGAGTATAGACAATGATACTGCATTTAAGACCGGAAATATTCCCATAAGACAATATATAACATGATATATTCAATGTCTATAAGCAGGCCCACATGCAATCTGCACCCACAGATATGCGCAAAACTCTTCACAGATTTCCACCAAACTGGAACGCAAAGTTCAGAATATTCTACCAAAAATAGTGTATTCCTCTTAGTTCCGTTCCACATGTTTTATCCTACAGCCTATATCAGAACAGTAAATGCAATAGAAGTCTGCGGATTCTGCCTGGGCCTGACTATTTCACAGGAGCAGCAACTAATGACGTGAAATTCAATGATCCAGAGTTCACAGATGTTTACACAATTACAGTATTTAACCGTAGGGATAATTAACATGTGAAAGTGTACAATCATCGTTTGGCTATCATTACTTACTTCATGGGTTTGAAGAGTGCCTGGCCATAATTCTGGAATGTCATGATCAGCTTTAGTTGTGTGCCTCCAGATTTCATTGCTATAGAGAGTACAAGAGAGTCACTAAACACCTGTGTTAGGAGCATTTATACAATGAAGTATCTTTAAGATAAGACTAATTATGCTAATAGCAAGAACAATGTGAAAATTAAGTGAAGTGTTAACTGTCAAAAAGGCAAGAGAGGCTCTTTGTCCTGTTGTCATCGCAGATGGTGCAGGTATTGTATTTGATTATACACAAGGCAACAAGTGAATTTCCTCTTTTGGAGAAGCTGATAAGACCTCTGTGAAGAAGCTTGTTGTACTGAACACTCAGGCAATTACAAACAGATTAAGGAAAAGACACTGCCTCAAGTCAGCTAAGAGGCTGGTGTGCCAATAACTGAAAATGTCCTTTCTTTAGTTTATATTTCACATTTCTTCTAGAGTTCTTAGGAACTCTAAACAGCATATTAGTTGAGATGTTGACAATGGGGCTACACATAAGTGCACACCATCAGCACTGTATTTTCTTCTCTACTTGACGATATGCATGCATGCTTGGCAGGAGATACTTCTCCACAGCATGGTGTTAGATTAAGTCTAAATTGCACACTCTTCTAATTCATTTAACCCAGCTGGAATCCACTACCTGTAAATCGCAGTCCAATTTTATTGATGTATCCTCAGTTAGAGTGCAGGGACGTTCTAGCTATTATCTTGGAGGAACTTCACTCAAAGCATCTATTTTAGTCTGTTAAGAAGAGTCACACTGAAGTGTTTAACTCAAATCATACATCATAAGAGTAAACCATTACTAAACCATTAATGCTAATTTCACATTACCTCTTTGTTAGACGTTCAAATCTTATGCTATTGCAATTGTGCAACCTCTAATATTGTCTTACCGGTACTAGTAATTCTTTGCGAGACCAGGTCCTTCAGCATTGCATCAATGACTGGGTTATGCCTAGAGTAGAGCTCATACCGGTTGATCCCAATGTGGAAGCGGAGCCAGTTTGGGTAGGAGTCTGAGGACATTTCACCCGTAGGAGCATAATCCCCTTCTTTCCCTTCCCCATGCCTATGGAAAGAAAGCACGGCCCAACATTTATTGCATTCAAGGCATTTTTCATAAACCATTTAAGAGTATTTGTGAGTAATTAAGGTGATTCATATCATGTTCATATCAAGTTTTCCATGACCAAGATCAAACCATGACATTTTAGATATCCTAAAAAAGTACTTCATAAGGTAACGTCTAAACTAACTGGCTTTATAAAAAATATTGTAAAAAAAATAAAAAATAAATAATCCAGTTGGTTAGGCTTTAATAAATGTAATATTTTTTATATATATATTATGATATTAAAAGTCATATTATTATTATATATATATATATATATATATATATATATATATATATATATATATATATATATATATATATATATATATATTTTTTTTTTTTTAGGTTACATCACAAAAGTAGTTTTAGAGGTTAGATCATGTAGAATAATGTTACCACTTTTTTACATGTAGATTTCTGTTGTGAATCAACCCTGTCTGAGGAAAGCACTAAATATTACACAATTATTTGCACGCATTTAATAAATCGTGTGTGTGTGTGTGTGTGTGTGTGTGTGTGTGTGTGTGTGTGTGTGTGTGTGTGTGTGTGTGTGTGTGTGTGTGTGTGTGTGTGTGTGTGTGTGTCTTGTTTTAAAAGAGGATAAAAAGGAAGTTTTTAAACCTACCACTCTGGGTTTTCTGCAGCTTTAGGGTCAAATCTTATATCAGTGTTGACATTGAACAGCGTATCTTCATCTGTTATTGAAGGCAATGGCCTCGTGTATAAAGGATGCTCAAACAGAGCAGACAGCCTTGAACCCTTCCCGGATGAATTCTTGCTGAAGGTAGAGTCCCGTGTCGCGTGCCTCTTATCGTCACCTGTCTTCAGCTGCTCAGTTCTTCTTAACGCCACAGCTTTATCCTCGATGGTGATCTTTTCCAGTGAATGAGAGGACAGATTTGAGTTGGGCTCGTTGCTAAAGTCTTGAAGTATTCTGAGCGTGTGTTTATTAGGCCAACCGGACTCTGATCCCGGCTTGGCTCGATGCTTAGCCCAGTTCTGCGGCTCTTCGCTGGGTGTGTGGGAGCAAGAACAGGCGCTGCTGACCCGTCTTTCCAGCTTTGGTAACAAGTCTATCATTATGTGCATAGAACAGGCGATAAGAAACACCATTAAAATCAAGACGCGGAATTTTCTGAAGAGAATCATCTTGACTGTCTCCTGTTCGAGAAGAGACTTGTTTGGAATGGCAGGGATAAAAGTGAGCAAGCGCACTACATCGCCAACAGTCCATAAAACACGGGCTCCCAATTTTATGAGAACACATGGAACGTTTTCGTTTTTACTTGCCAGTTTAAGCGAATAAATGGTGATTTATTTAGCAAAAGGTGTCACGCTCGTCCACATCCATGTGAAGCAATAATCCAGTTTTTTTCGTGCGCTCGCGATTAAATTCCTCCCGTGCAGTCTGGACAAATGAGTTGGCGACACGCGAGAATAATTTCCGATATTACCGCGCAATCACTCATAGTCTATTTTAACATTATACTTCACATATAGAAGTGCGAGTTAACATGCCTCAACCGATATATTTTCCACAAAAGTGCATGTTCGCAATGCAGAAAACGCAACTGTCCATCACACTGCTGGCGAATGACCGGTTCACGAAAACTGGAATAAAGAAAACATCTGTCGCTGTTCATACAAACATCAGCTTTAGATCGCAAGAGATCTTTCTTTTACATCTGCTGACACGCGACTGTGCATTTGTATCCAGGATAAAGCAGTGCTGTTCAGTCGTTGAAAGCGATGGCAGGTTTCAAGAAAGAGTTGCATCTCAGCTTCTTCCGTCGATAAAAATGTGGTCTTTGGAGAAAGTTTCTGCGTTAAGTGCTGGAGATCCAACACAACGTGGGCACGAACGCTGTAACGACATATGACGGTGATTTTAGCCCGTTGACAGGCGCTTGAGGAAATACCTCTGTCGGATATCATGGGTGGGTGTGTTAAATATCATGATGCTGAACCCACTCTGAGCGAGCGTCACAAATAGAGGATTGGCTGAGCTTGAGAACAGCAGTACAGACTGCCCAGACTTGCTTCTTCCTGTAGCGTCTAAATTGTGCAAGAAGAGGGCGTCTCAACACACGCTACTAACTATTATAGTCAGAAATGAGTTTTTAAGATGTGCTTTACACGCACGCCCTAACCACTCTCTCCATCACCACATTTGTGGACAATTTCTTAATGTGTCCCCTTCATGTGACAAGTCTTGGACCTACTATATATGCTGTATATCAGTGTTTAGACCAGTTGAAAAATACATGTATTTCACAAGACAAGTCTAAATGATCACATACATTAAGGTTTATATTCTGGCTAAGCATTATTTCTGGTAAAATCGCTGTTGCGCTATGCATACACGTTAACCAGCATACTCCAAATAAACTAAAGTCATCTTTACACTGCAAAGGTGGCACAGAAGCTGCATCTGAAGTTGCATTTTGCTGCATTTATTTACACAGACTGTTTAATTCTGCTCAGAGCAGGCAAAAATGTATTTACACAGCAATTACAATTGCTTTAATAAGGTTATGAGATCAATGTTTAAATTACAAATATAGGAATGGGGAATTAATGAAAATATGAAATTATACGGTTAAATACAAAACTAATTATGAAATATACTGGCAGCCAAAAGTTTAGAATAATGTACAGGTTTTGCTGTTTCGGAAGGAAATTGGTACTTTAATTCACCAATGTGGCATTCAACTGATCACAAAGTATATTCAGGACATTACTGATGTAAAAATACAGCACCAACACTATTTGAAAAAAGTCATTTTTGATCAAATCTAGACAGGCCCCATTTCCAATGGCCATCATTCCAACACCTTATCCTTGAGTATTCATGATAAATTGCAAATTTGGTACTAAAAAATCACTTGCCATTATATCAAACACAGTTGAAAGCTGTGTTCAAAGCTGTTCATTAAATGAAGCTTAACATTGTCTTTGGGTTTGTTTTTAAGTTGCCACAGTATGCAATAGACTGGCATGTCTTAAGGTCAATATCAGTTCAAAAATGGCAAAAAAGAAACTGCTTTCTCTAGAAACTCATCAGTCAATCATTGTTTTGAGTTACAAAGGCTATACGATGCTTGAAATTACCAAATAACTGAAGATTTCATACAAAAGTATGACTGTAAGTTTTACAGGAAGCGTGGGATGAAATGTCACCCGAGTATCTGGACAAACTGACAGCTAGATTGCCAAGGATCTGCAAAGCTGTCATTGATGTATGTGGAGGATTTTTTTGATGAGAACTCTTTGAAGTAGTTTAAGTTGAAGTTCTGAAGAAAAAAAAATATTATTGTAATAGTAATATTTCACGTTATTAATGTCCTGACTATACATTGTGATCAGTTGAATGCCACTTTGGTGAATAAAAGTACCAATTTCTGTCCATAAGAGCAAAATCTGTACATTTTTCCAAAATTTTGGCCACCAGTTTATATGCTCTATCATGACAACATTAAAATGTATGGCTACTCTGCTCTGATACTGCTGCATGCCATTTACCAAGAACCAAAGCAGCATCAGAACTGCCTTTAATACTAGGGGCTGAGGTGGGTCATAGCAGGCTTAATTTAGTCTGGCTTTTATGCAGCATTGTGTCTTTTCACAGAATTTTGAACAGGCACAGGGCAGACTTAACTTGGCTGTGTAAAGATGCCATAAGACAAAAAAAATCAGTTTAAAATAGGAATATGTTACCTGTCTTATTTAGATATTATTTGGGTTACAGCAATTGGGTACATTTGACGTAGCCTAACATTTACATACATGATCAGAATACAGCTTAGTTCAGAGAGGAATATAATGTATGGGTCATTCCACGAGATCAGCTTCTGTTCCATTTAAAAAAGGTGACTTTTAAAGTACATTTCAGTAAGACTTTAAACATTTTATCAGTCAAAGAATGCTAGTGTGTTAAGAAAATTGCCAACATGTAAACGCTGCCAAGCATCAGCTATTCATTGTAAAGTCATTGTTAAAGAAATAGTCTTGTGCATGTAAACACAGTCAAAGACTGACAGCAAAGCAGTTTCCAATATTCCAAGCGGTATCACTGAACCCTCCAAATAGATATGTAAACAAACAATATATAAGATGGATGCAAACAATACATTATATAATTAAAAACAGCAAAGAAGAACGGGCACAATAAACAAACAACATGACTAGAACAATCAGACTTTAAATAATATATAGTGGGCTAAAAATCACATTAACCTGATTATGTAACGAACAATTAACATGTGTCCACCTATAAAAATGGCAGAATCAGTGCATAAACAGTAATTACATAATAGTAATAATTTTCTGGGTCAATTTTCACTTTTAAGACAAGAGAATTTTCAGTCTCCGATGACAATAAGAGGTTGATTGTATTTAAAATGTGTTCCCTATCACACACTCTACATTTTGTTGATGTAGTGACACTAGTGGTCACTCTTGGGAGCCCGAGACACCTCTGATCTTTGATAAAAGGACAATGGGAATTGGTGAGTTGTATTTGCATGCTTATTTTGCAAATACGGGTATAATGGAGGGGCGTGCATACCGTTCATTCAGATTTTCTTTGACCTTTCACTGCCGGTCCCGATCTTTCAGCTCCCCCGCTCTCACTACCCTCGATGGTGGGGCACTGGACAAGGCACTCGTGGTGCACCTGTGACCACAGAGCACTGCGACCTGGCGCGGGCACCAGCCTGTAATCTTACCCAGCCTCGTCTTCCCTGACGGCCAGGGCCTATGGTGCTGCTGGGCAAGCCGCCTCTGGTATCCTCAGTGGCATCCTCAGCGGTAGCCACACCACTCAGGTTGATGCATATGAGACCTCTTCGGCACTGGCTCCGGACTCGTTTCCCAAGATGGGCATGGTGCCATGGGACACATCACGTGGCCATCACACCAATCTGTCGCTGCCTTTTCAGCCCTTGGAATGAGGGACGGGACCTCGATGGTGTACATAGCCTCTATAGCTGCACACCAAGACACAGTGGGCGGTAAGTCCTTTGGAAAGCATGACCTGATCATCAGGTTCTTGAGAGGCACCAGGAGGTTGAACCCCTCCAGACAGCGTCTCGTTCCCTCGTGGGACCTCTCTGTAGTCCTGCAAGGCCTACGAGGGACTCCATTTGAGCCCTTAGAGTCAGCAGAGCTTAAGGCACTCTCTCTGAAGACTGCCTTCCTGACGGCGCTCACCTCCATCAAGAGGGTAGGGGACCTGCAAGCTTTCTCTGTCAGTGAAATGTGCCTGGAGTTCGGTCTGGGCTACTCCCACGTGATCCTGAGACCCTGACCGGGCTACGTGCACAAGGTTCCCTGACCCCGTTCAGGGATCATCTGGTGAAACTGCAAGTGCTGACCCAGGAGGAGGCAAACCCAGCCCTTACATTGCTGTGTCCGGTGCACGCTTTACGCATCTATTTGGACCACACGCAGAGCTTCAGAGAACTCTGAGCTACTCTTTGAATGCTTTGGTGGACAGCGGAAAGGAAGCGCTGTCTCCAAGCAGAAGATCAGCCACTGGATCATTGATGCCATAGCTATTGCTTCCTAAGCTCAGCACTTGCTACCTGCAGCAGGGCTACGGGCCCATTCTACCAGGAGTGTGGCAGCCTCCTGGGCTCTGACCAGTGGCGCCTCTACAACAGAAATTTGCAGAGCAGCGGGCTGGGCTACACCCAACACCTTTGTGAGGTTCTATAATCTCTGGGTTGAGCTGGTTTCGTCCCGTGTCTTAGCAGGAAAGAACAAGTAAGTCTGGGTCAGCTGGCTGGGTATATCGCTTGCGCATAGCACCTTTCACCTCCCTTGAGCTGAAGATGTGCGTTATTGATTCCCAGTAGCGTTCACAAAATTCAAAATTCAGTGTTCATGTGCTATCTAAGTCCTGTACTGGGATAGGTGCTCCGCATGCGCTGGTTTCCCTAGGTAACCCCTTGCGAAGCATATCTCAGCTGAAACGTTTCCCTGTTGGTAAACCGCTTCTTCCTTGGGCAGAGGCAGAGTCACCATGTTTGTAGAGTCTTCTACCCCTTTAGGTAAGACCTACCATGGGACTTCCACACATTACATATTTCTGACTAGACTCGGTAAGACCATGTGACATATCTCCACTCGAAATACCCCCCCCCCTCTCTCTGGGTGGGGTGTGGTCTCCGTGGTGTCTTCCCCTTGGGAGTGATTTTCCCCAGTTGCACCATTGTAACTTATTTGAATTAGTATCTTCATTGTACCATTAAATCTTACTTCTAACTTGTGGCATTGTATAGGAACTAAAACAGTTAGCCTACTGTGAGGTCTGGCCATAACACAACCATAACCCTCCTCATAACAATAACTCAGCAGTGTCCTTCACCCAGCCAGCGGTGTTAGGACAAGGGTTGAATCAAAAGAAAGGATATTATAAAGGACTGAGAAAAAGGCATTTAAACCAGATTGCACAACTGAAGTCGATGAGTTGATGCTGAGTCCACCTCCATCTCATCTCAAAGTAGTAAGCAGGCCAGCAGAATGGCACTGGCTATAAAGAGCCCTACAGATGGCAAAGGCAACAAAGGAGTTGTTCCTTTCAAAGCGCTGACTACAGCAGAGGCTGTAAATAAGCCAGAATAAATGTATGACCAGTCCTGTATGTCTCTGCAAGGTGTCAGGGCGGACCATTAGATACAGTTCTGTGGACAGAGATAGGGGATTATGCTGAAGATAGAGATACAGATACAGATAGTGTGAGGGCATGAAAGCATTGGTTGACAAGTCTATTCATTTTTTAGTCAGAGACTACACTTTCCTTGAATGGCAAAAGAGTGTGTGGGTTTGGTGGGAGTTTAAATTAATTTAGAGTATTCAATATTCTGCAATACTTCGCAATCAAAAGAGAATGGCAAGGAGTTGTAATTTGGACGAATTTCGACTTAAAATGAGCACTGAATATATTGTAGACACATTTCAATGTGAGGGAAACTATCATATTTTTATATATAGATACTGTATATATTTTATTTACTATTTTTTATACTTTAACTAACAAAACCACAAAAAGCACAAGTGAAAAGCATAATCTGTTTCTGTAGTATTGGGATTTTGTTGTTAATAAATGGAATGCTTATTATTCTGGTTAATTCTTTGACATCTATGATTTCTGGTGTTTTCTTGGAGAGACTTTGAGAATTGTCTGCCACTATGTTACCAGCATGAAATTAATGGAATTAATTTAAGCACATACTCATTTCAGTTACAAGTCTGTGTTGATTGTTCTTTGTCAGTTTTGAAAGAAAGGGTGAATTTGAACCTTTGGAGAATACATTACTAATAACAATCCACTATATATATATATATATATATATATATATATATATATATATATATACACTTCTGGTCAAAACTTTTGAAACACTTGACTGTAATGTTTCTCAATATCTTAAAAATCTTTTGATCTGAAGGCGTATGCTTAAATGTTTGAAATTAGCTTTGTAGACAAAATATATTTGTGCCACCATATTAATTTATTTAATTATAAAACTAAAACACACAATAAATGTGCAAATTAAACACTTTGGATTGTATAGACTCTGAATAAATTTATCAGCAAATTTTGGTAGGATTTTGAGTCATGTAATTCAATTACATGTTCTAGAACTATACTTTAAAACACTATTTTGTTGATAAAGTGCAACATACAGGATGAAAGAAAATTTTGTAGTACACGACATGGCAGGCACATGCTGTTAGTACAGCATTATATGTTTAGATTATGCTTAAATAGGTATTGTAGTATATATAATGTAGTATATTTATAGTAATTGTAATTCTAAACTTAATTTTTTGTAATACATTATAATAATCTTATTAATGTGATAACACTTTTTTAAAGAATTGCTTAAATGGAATTTTGAGTTTCTTTTTCTGTGTTTTTTTTTTTATATACTTTAGAAAATACATTGGGTATAACAGAGGTTCCAGTATGTTGGCACAAAACACAATTTATGTAGTTAATGTTATGAATAGTATTTTAATTAAGATTAATTTGACTATCACTCCTTAAATAACAAAAAAGAATTACACTTAGGTGCATTTTGTTTAAACCTGGTATCACAATCAGCTAAGGTAAACAAACATTTAATATGATAGATATAAATAGGATGATTTTTATGATAGAGGAAGTAGTAAACAATAAACCCATGAAGGGACTGTACTGTTGGACCAGCAGATTTGTGGTCACACAAGATTAAAATAAGCTAGAGCAGTAATCTTTTGAATTTTTTTATTGATAGCAACATTGTTCAACTACACCCCTTAAGTCTATATATTTGTTTAAGCAAGCATCAAAAGAGTGAGAGGTCACATAACCGTAGCATGCAATGTTTGTGTCTTGAGTGGATGATCCAGAGGAATAATTCACGCACTACAGGCCCCATATAATACTATAATTAGCTCTGTGCGGATGGTTTTAATGAGTGTGAGGTTTGACAGTGAGGCTTTCTAGCTCAAATTATTTTGTTAGGCATGTGTTTATTCCAGTGTGTGGGTTTTAATGTGCCTCCCTAAGTTTTGCTGGTCAGCACTGATTATAGTAACGACCCCCTTGCCCTGTCCAAATAACAGTCATCTGTGCCACATTGTTTGTTATTTTGCTCAAGTGCTATAAATATTCAAAGCTGAAAATGACAACCTTGGTTTGTTTTCAAAGACTTGCATTGCTGAGTGAAGGAACTCAAGAACTGGATTATTTGTGTAAATGTAGGACTTATTCAAACATGAATCCAACTGTATTGTAAGGTACTGTGAGGTAAATAATATCACTGTTGTTGGAGTATTGATTTGGATATCTCTTGGTAATTTAAGGGGATTGTTGTCATTAGCCCAGAGATTAGCCAATCCTACTTGTCTGTATGTCTAAATGAGAAATTCGCTCATTACCACCCAAAAAACCCCAGAACGGATTTTTATTTTACTCTGGAGTTTATTTTGCAGAGTGGCACACCTTTGGGATAGTTTTGTGGATGAATCTGAATGCTCTTTGAGTTTGTTCCACCTATTGGCTGTAGTTTGTTTTATAGATGATCTATTGCTGTGTAATTCTGTCTTGTAGGCGTACATGGACTGTCTTTATAATCTTGTTTTTGACACACAATCTATTTTTTTCTTACATGTCAAAATTTCAAATGTTAATATGAGTGGATTGTCTCTCTCCAAGTGGAATGTGAATGGGCTGATCCAGCTAGACGTTAAATTATTGTCAATAATTTTGGCTAACCGATTAAGTATAGTTATGACATCTCTTATACATATAGATCAGCTGGTGTTTATTCAGTGCCATTACTTTTCTGATAACATTAGGCATTTCATTAATATCATCTGGTCAGTGGCGAATGATCAGACTCCTGTCACTGCCTTCTCACTTGATGCCGAAAAGGCGTTTGATCTGGTAGAATGGGATTATCTTTTTAAGATTCTGGAAATGTATGGGTTCAGGAATGCTTTTATTGGGTGGATTAAGTTACTTTATAGACACCCGGTAGCGGTGGTTCAAACAAATGAATTAATTTCTGATTATTTTACTCTGGATAGGGGTACCCGGCAGGGTTTCCCTGTTTCCCCCTTATTTTCCTGTCTTACCCTGGAACCATTAGCAGCCGCGATAAGAAAAGAGGAGGATTTTCAAGGGGTGGTGTCGGGTGGTGTGGCGCATAAGCTTTTTCTTTATGCAGATGATATTTTATTATTTGTTTCTGACCCTGCTAGATCTATGCCTTGCCTCCACAGAATTATTCATTCCTTTTCTAAGTTCTCAGGATGCAGAGTGAATTGGTCTAAATCTGAACAAACGCTGAATCTAAATCTGAATCTAAACCTGGTAACGGTTTTTCAGTCGGGCACCTTCCAGTGGCCCAAACAGGGCATTAAGTATTTGGGTATTTTATTCCCAGCTAATTTGTGTGATTTAGTTAGAGTTCATTTTGACCCTTTAATAAAAAAGGGATTTGAACGATTATATATGACTGGGAAGATTAATGTTATTAAAATTAATTGTATTCCAAAATTCAATTACCTGCTACAATCTCTCTCTATTTATGTCCCTCTCTTTTATTTCAAGCAATTTGATAGCATACTGAAGCCCCTCATTTGGAATGGTAAACGTACCAGATTACATTTCAATAATTTACATAGGCCGATTGACAAAGGTGGGCTAGGCCTACCCAAGATTTAGTTTTATTACTATGCATTCGGTCTCATGCATTTGGCTCATTGGTCGCTTCCACATTGGGCCTCTCCCTGGTTTTGATTTGAACAGGAAGTTCTATCCCCTATTACGCCATTGCAAAGCCTTTCTATTAAACTAACCGGAGAAATTAAGTTACACCCTGTTATCTCACATTTGCACTCGGTATGGACAAAAGTGTTTAATTCAGACATTTATTTAAATGTTGCTTCCCGCATATGGCTGAACCCCAAATTATGTATTAATAAGTCCCCTTTCTGCTGTTCAGAGTGGATTGTGATGGAGGTTAATATGCTTGGTGACCTATATGAGAATGGATTGTTGAGATCCTTTCTAGTGATGCAAGGGTGCACCTAATGCAATTTAAGATTTTACATTGATTGTATTGGACCCACTCTTGATTGTATATGCTTGGTCTTAAAGACACACCCACCTGCTGGCGATGCCAATCAGAAGCTGGGGGCACAGGTTGAGGTTTCAGAGTTTTATGTGTGACGTATTGGACACTCAGTTTTCCTTTTGCCCCAGACTCTGTTTTTTAGGCTATGGGGCATTCATTAATATAGGGAATAGATTTATAAAAAGTTGAGTCCTAGCCAGAGTTATGATCGGCAGACGAATCATTCTTAGTGGATGGATGTTGGCTGGAGCACCCTCATTTCAGGAGTAGTGCACTGAGATGGGCAGGGTGGTGGCATTTGAGGAGGTGACATATAGAAGGCTTGGAAAATTGGATTTGTTTTATAGGAAGTGTTGTAGATATTTGGCCATTTTGGAGGGTTCTTGGGGAGTGGCAGTGGAGAGGGATTTGTAGTTTTTTTTTAAAGTATACTTTTTTTAATGTTCTAAATAATTATGACCACTTGGGTGCTTGTTTCTGTCGGGTGTGGGGGGATGAATGTTCTGGGGGGGGGGGGGTAATTTATATAATTTGATTCTGTATTTTCTGTTATGTTTATTTAATTTGTGAATGGAATCAAGAAAAATTGTTAATAAAAAAAAAAAGTAGTGCCGAGGCAGATAATTGAGGTGGCCCATTCCTGTGTGGATGTGGCTACTGCATGTGGGCCACTCCTCTTCCTTTCTGCCACCACCTGCTATTTAGCCTTGTGATAAGTATGTAATCAGCTATGATTGGAAGGTCTCTCCCTTGGGTCTGATTCCATTCATATGCTCTAAATTTAGTCTTTCTTTCTCTCTGATATGCTGGTCTTCACCTGGTCTAGCTGGTTTTCCAACCTGGTCAACCAGGTTTTTAGCTGGTCTACCTGATCTCCCAACCTGGTCAGGATGGTCGTCAGCTGGTCTAGCTGGTCTATCATTCTGGCCAAGCAGTTCTTCAGCTGGTCTAATTGGTTTTCCAGACTGGCCAAGCCAAACTTCCAAAGAAAACTTGTCTTAAGTTAGTCAACTAGTCTGGCCAATATGGTCTTTGGCTGGCCTAACTTGTCCACCAGTCTAGCCAGACTGTTCATCAGTGGTCTAGCTGGTGTCCTAGGCTGGTCAGCCTGGTTTTAAGCTGGTCTAACTGGTCTACCAGTCTAGCCAAGCCAGTCTTCAGCTGGTCTAACTGGTCTACCAGTCTGGCCAAGCTGGTCTTCAGCTGGTCTAACTGGTCTAAATGTCTGCACAAGCTGTTTTTTCAGCAGGTCGAACTGGTCTGCCAACCTGTCCAAGCTGGTCTTTAGCTGGTCTAACTGATCTACCCGTCTGATCAAGCTGGCCTAACGGCTCTACCAGTCAGTCCAAGATGGGTAGCTCAGCGAGTATTGACACTGACTACCACCCCTGGAGTTGCGAGTTTGAATCCAGGGTGTGCTGAGTGTCTCTAGCCAGGTCTCCTAAGCAACCAAATTGGGTGGTTACTAGGGAGAGTAGAGTCACATGGGGTAACCTCCTCGTGGTCGCGTTTAGGGGTTCTCACTCTCAATGGGGCACGTGGTAAGTTGTGTGTGTGTGTGAGACGAGTTGCATGGATGAATTCACTCTTAAGGCAGATGGACGGTCATTCAACTTTCTTTTTATTGGGTCCACAGGGAGATATATCCGGGTCATCGCACGCTACGAGCGGGATTTGTCTCAGACATGGGAGGTGGGCACGCTAACAAGGAGACTAAAGGCTACAGCCTCTAGCGTCAGTCGTTTACACACACCGCATGGCAAGTACCAGCTGGCTACTATTACACTCACCCCCCCTAAATCTCACTCCCATCCGGGTCACGGCACCAATGTGACGGGTTGCATGGATGAAGTCACTCTTAAGGCAGATGGACGATCATTCAGCTTTCTTTTTATTAGGTCCACAGGGAGATATATCTGGTGCAACTGGGACAATCACAACCAAATGCTGGTTAGAATGCACAATGTTGCTCAGTTATCCACAGCAGTATGTGTGTAGTTCTGCTGTGGTAATTATACAGCTTACATATTGGTCACAACCGTATAATGGATAATAAAACAGCCATATTAAAAATAAATGATACATTTGAAAACAAAATACAAAACTGGGTGTCTTGCGTATCCTTACTAATATTTTAGCAGAATATGATCAAATTTTTATGCAAGAAAAATGGCATACTAAATGACCATTATTATTTAAACACATTTATATGAATAAAACATTAAATCAACAAAAACCCATCCTACTGACTCTAAATACATGCACCCATATGGGTCAATCTCAATTAGCATTGGAACTCTGTTTTTTAACATTAGCTGTTAACGCATATGCAATTACACTTTAGTTTAGAACGGCATGAACACAAGCGGAGTGATACAACACAGTGAAGCGTCCGAGTGCTGATGGTGTCAGACCATCAGTGCTCATTGAACGTCTCTCGTCCAATCAGATTCGAGGACCAGAACTAACTGTTGTATATTAAATTATCAAATGATTAGTAATGGACATATCTGAAATTATGTGATTGTATTTGTATTTTTGTATATAAAATCTTGCTGTTTATTTTGGACTGGTTTACATCTGCTGTTAGATAATTGGGTCTACCAGACCTTCGGTATCATTTGTAATCAGTCAAATATTTCTCTGTTAGCACATATGTCATTGAAGATCTTCAAATAATGCCTTTAAAAAATCCAGTTCGAAATAACCTTTATTTACTTTAAACAAGTCATCAAACATGCATACAAGTGATAAAACATATGTATGTTGGCATGGAAACTCGCATAAGGGCAAATTGGCGCTTTTCAATTTAAACTGGACCTGAGTGGTACAACCCACCCAGAAAAACACAATCTCTTCAACTTTAAAGTTTGTTCGAGTACTTTATGGCTAGAATGAAAACATGGACTGATACCAGGAAAAATAGTGCAGCTAAAAGTGAAATTCGTAATGGTTTTTCAGTTGTCTCCACAGAATGTTAATACTGTAGATTTGATACATTAATAGGTTTCTGATTTAATGCTATCAGACTTTGGGTGTATAAATTAAAATGAGCAATTTCTCAACCTAATAAAGGGATTATTATTATTAAGTTATCCAGAAAACAGCAGTGAATGTTTTTCTCTTTTCAAGTGTTGTTGCTTTATTATTCCCTACAATTTTATATGTACGAATCAAATGCAATATAAAGACTGTGGTTATTTATATAATAATTATTATATTAGTAGATACCATGTGCCCCCTTAGTATTTCCTTGATATTTTTAAAGCATTATAAATTGAATTTGAACTTAATATGCATCAAACGATAATGTTTGTGCATGCGCAAGCAGGGTTTAACCATGGATTTAACAAATAAAAAATATTTGCCCTGCATAAAGTGAGATATTGTCCTATATATATATATATATATATATATATATATATATATATATATATATATATATATATATATATTAGATGGAATCATGTTTAATGATCCTAAAACAAATAAAAATTATTTAATTTACAAAAAAAATTTTTTTTCTAATGTACAATAATTTATAGCTTTTTTCTCTGCGTATGAATGCAGCAGCCATGTCGGAAGATGTTTTCTGCAACCTCTAATCTATCTGTTGATTTGAACACCTTAACTGGGGCACTGACCAGCAGTTATGTGCCACTTTATCCCAAAGCAGAAATCAAAAGCAACAGGCGGTCGATTAAGTGAGATTATTCCGCTATGAAATTCTCTATGCGAGAACGGAAATCTTTACCAATCAAATGCTCAAACTGTACATTTGAGGCATGAAAGCAGAATGCTCCGCCTGCAAATTAGGACACACTGATCTGCAAGATCACACGTTTATTGGTTTTGATGCAGGGATTTGATCTTAGCTTTGATTTATACTTTGCTTTTATTTGGGTTATAAGGTTTGCAACTTCACTAAAACAATGTTAGAGCTCCACAAACTCAGGCCTATATTTTGCAGATTCCCAAACCAGCATATCATGAAGTGCATTCTGGGTTGAGCGAGCTGCACAGTGCGAGTGGAGCAGAATCAAAAAGATGCTCTCTGCTCAGCTCCGCTCTCGCATCGCTCCACTCACATGCTCTGTTCTTATTTAACAGAGCAATCATCAGTGCAACTTACCCACAGCAGTATGTGTGTAGTTCTGCTGTGGGTCACAAAGCTACGCAAACTGTGCAAATATATGTAAATGAACAAGTGCAGCAACAGCCAATGGCGAATAGCCCCAATTTCAGCATGAATGTTACAGTAATTTCTTTTTTAACTCTGTTACACGTGGATCGTGGAAAGTAGCATGAGCCTCCACATACTGTGAGTCTCCGCTGTGTCATGCACAACGAGTCACGTGATAAGATGGCAGAACTGATGTTCAGACTGCAGGCAAATCAGATTTTTAATCAGATCAGATCTTTTCAGGCAGACTGTCCACACTATTAATTGGAAGTGATCAAATCAGATTTGCACATTCAGACATAATGAACCTATCTGCTTGGGATGCTTTGGTAACGACACAGGCGTACTCACGTGACGATGCTTTCAAAACAGATGCGGGAAAAATGGAGATGCATCATCTCGCTCTCCAAATAAGCGCCCTGTCCAGTTGCGGTGCAGAACTCCTCCGTCGCACAAGAAAAACTCAGTAAATATTGTGATTTCCATGCTGCAGTCACCGATTTTTGACGTCATCGTTGTGTGTCATGTTAAGAGTGACGCAAAAGACCGTTTGAAATCTGAATTGAGCAGCCAGAGCGTCCGGACTGAGATGCATCTGAAAAAATCTGATTTTAATCGGCATTTAAAACCACCTCCTGATGTGAAAAATCGGATTTTATGTGTTTTTTTGCTGTCCAGACTATCAAAAACCAATCTGGATAATCAGATTTTTAGTGGCAGTCTCAACAAGCTAGCAGTCAAAGGTACTGAGGAAAAAAATATTTAAAATGCAATGCTTTAAGCAGGGCAGTTCACGTAGCATTTACTAATCTAGAGTACAATAAAAACCCTCAACATGCATGTCCGACTCCATGTTGATGTTTTATAGGCTTTCAGCATGTGTTGTATTGATGTATTGCCAATCACCATAGCAATACACTGAAGTCAAAATTTCCCCCAAACTTTCCAAAATACTTTTAGAGCTTTCTCTCTGCTGTCTTTATCCACAGAATTGTACCACTCACAACTCCACTACATGGCGATTATGTGAGTGCTGACTCAGCAGGTTATTTCCAAACAGTTTCCCACAGCTATAACTTAGTAGACTCTTGTCTGTGGCAGGTAGCACTGCCTACTCAGACCTTTAGTACTAAGGCTCTCTACCTGAAAATTGTCTCCATGTTGCATTGTTAGAGATCTCAACTCAAATACCTGCATAAACACAAAGATTATAGAGCAATGACAGTGCTGTTCTGCCTGGGCCCTGAGTTAGGTTGAAGGAGGTGATGGGTCATGGTCTCTTGACTTGTGGCTTTGTTATTCAGTGCATCGATACATGAAGTACATCACCATGTGGCACACACTGCAAAAGAAACCCGGTGAAATACTAGCAACCTCAGTGCTGCAGCTGCAGTACGGTAAAACGGCTGTGCTCTGCAGATCTTGATTACCGTTTTCCTTGCTTTAGCATTATTTGTAAAAATTTTACAGCATGTACTTCATCATTTCAAAAACAGATGCTGCCAAATGACAATTGTATATGTATTCTTTCTGTGTACAGTGAGCCTCTCCTGTTAGCATTGTTTAAACTGATGTGAAATGTCTTGCTTGAGGAAGAATTGAAAAAAATAAAAATCTTGTGACGATCATAATAGTCTCACAAGTATTTAAGTGGTTTTGTGCGTTTGCCAATTACCAACTTTAAAATATGACTGTCTCTAGGAGAAGTCTGTAGACAAAATGCTAATTCAGACACAGAGAGTTTATTGGGTTTGTGGGGTAGTGGTCTAGCAGGGTGCAGTATCTGTTATCAGTATATCACAAAGATTTAAGAATGAAGGGTGTAATAATATTTTTCTTTTTTTTCTTTTTTTAATTAGAGCTGTTGAAAGTACTGAAAGTGTTATGCAAATGCATATATTACATGCATGTTTTAATGGGCAGTTCCCTTCATGACTATCTGAGGGCATGACCAAATTTATATTCATTAAGATCTCATTTCCTAAAGCAGACTAACTTCTCTGCTAAAGTGTGCAGCACTTTCCAATATAGTCAATGGAAGAGCATTCCTTAAAATAGGAATTATTTTATCAATTTTTATCACTGTACCTGTGACACTCCAATACCTCAAGTTATTGATTTGTTAAGAGTGAAAGTTGAACTGCATTTTGATTATTTATTTCTGTTTTCAGAAATAGTTTTTTTGCTGGTATTTTAAAGGTACACTCAGCAATTTATTCCCCAATAACAGTTTTACTTCTAAAGAAATGGATTGTAATTTTGAAACATATTTTTAAAATTATTATCACTCACATGAGATGAGGACTCTAGTCACATCAATTATCTTATAAAAGTTGTTTTATTCTACATGGGGCAGGGGTGCCCTTATGGGGGCAGCCATTATAGAATCGACTGAATACTACTCGCTAAATCTCAGTAACTGTCTTGTCATTGGACAATTTCACCCTTGGATTGAATTAATTATGGCTGATTGTGAATAGTGAATTTCTACAATGGCATCTAAAACTGAAAACTATTGATTTTGAATGAGGCTGCATCCACACCACTAGATGTCACTGTAAGTTCAAGATGACACAAACAAAAAGTTACTGAGTGCACATTTAAGTTTAAATTTTTCCTTATATTTTACATTTATTTGTTTAATTGTTAGTGTATTGCTATTATAATTTTATTTTATTTTTCTAAATGTACTGGTTCATGCGTTTGTTGTGTATTATTGTGCCAGTCTGTTTTAAAGAGAAAAAATGTCACTGTTGAAATAAGTAAATCTCAAGCTATAGGCCTATGTATTTAGAGTGATGGTAGGGATTTCATTGTCAAACTTGCAGATCTTGTTTCTTTAGTTTAGTATTTTTCTTTCTTTTTTTTTTTAAATGAGCTCATTGTTTGATAGTTCATGACGGCATAGGAAAAATGTGTTCATTTTGTGTGTTAGTAAGTGTCATTTCAGGCAGTGAAGAACAAAGAATGATGATACTTTATAGAGATCTGCCATACGAATTATATTGACTGTAGAACAGAACTAAAAATCCAGATTGTTAATGGCCAAATGATCAGGATCTGTCAGAACAATATGTATGGCTGGCAGAATCAATGGCTTTAGGCATTGATTTTCCATTTACACTCATCAACACTGAGGGCAATTCATCTTTATATTTCAGTTGAGCAGAAATAAATAGGCACTTATTTAATCATTTGATATATACTGTATATCTTGAACAATTTGTGTACGCCACAACTAATGATGCTCTTTAAATAGGACAAAAGACAAATGTTGAAGCTGACCCACAAGTACAATGTTGTGTTGGAGTGTGCAGAATTTCCTACACTTAAGCAATATCACACAATGGCTGCTGTTCTGTTCTTATCAAAAGCACAAATGAGAGTGTGATATTAGATTTAGGCAACATTTTCAACAAATGAACAAATGAAGTAAATTGTATGAAATAACTTACATTTAAGACAAACGTTGTCCTGTTAGTCCAAGCATTTCTTCTCCACCTGTGAAAATATTTCTAACAAAAAGCCAAAGCATAAAGCACAACTCAACAACACTCCAGGTTTTATTGTCGTTTTTTTGTGGTGTTTCATTCATAAATGAATCTTTTTTTTTTTTTAATCTTTTAGGTGTTTTTAGTGTTCTCGTTCACTTCTGTGCTTTTTAATGAAACACTTGAGTTAATGATTCATTGACATAAAATGTGCTTAATTTTTGCCACCTGCTGGCACAATCTGCAGAAAAGGTCACTGAACAAATCCATCAATTAAATAAAAAGGAATCACTATTTGGGAAGCCTCAAACACACAGTGAAGCGTCCTAATAAATATCAGTGCTCTTGAAATGGTGTTACCAATTAAATTGGAGGTCTGGAACTGTTGTAATTAATATAAAAAATTAGATAATGTAACATATTTTAAAGTTAAAAGTTAGTCTTATTTAGTGAGTTCATCTGTTCAAAATCTGACAAACTGACTACTGGTCCATGACATACTTTTTTGACGACCCACTCTCTCCTGGAAAACTTACCACATTATTTGGGAATAAAGTCCTTTGAGGATTGACCTATGGAATTGAAGCACAGTTAAGCCCTTCATTCTTTATTTTAGCTCTTATATGCCTTTAATGAAACCTAATGTTCTCCAGATCCAGTAGTTGTCATGAAACGAATGAAAGGAGCAATTTACCCCATGCCTGTGTATATGAATTAAGCACCTTCCCTCTACGATGAGAGAACAATGCAAATTGTTAAGAGCAAAAAGGTCACGCTGTCTGCAGCAGCAATCGGAGAACGGAATTTTCCAGGAGAAATCCAATTAGAGCATTACCTCATGTGGAAGCTGAAAATAAGCCCCAACATCCCCAGCTTTGTTCAGCAATACTTTTAACTTTGCTCTAGTACCTTCTGTGCTCTTTACCTGCAGAGGTGTGTTTTGTCAGAGGGTCAGGGAATATCAAACATCCAATTAGGGGGTTGTAACTGAGACACACACATATGCACACTGGTCTCTTCTCATTACACATAGGAGCAGGCCCTCTGTCAGTTAGCTCTGGCCCTGCAGGCTCACTTCCCCCCTGCAATATTAGATCAGCCATCAGGGAAAGAAACATGGGTTCTTCAACACATTCACAGTCAAATGTCATGAAGCTCACATCCTTTTTGAGAAATGTATGTTAGATGAAAACGCAGAATGATGGCTTCCAGCATAAACTTTCTTTTACCGTGCCACCATGAAATGTGTTTTATGGAAATGTATTTCTAATTTTAATTAAACAAATATATTCATTATCAGTCTGCACAAGCTAGCATTGATGACATTATCAAATATTCTGCTTGTATCCATCTGACTGACATCTGTTGAAATCAAAGTCAGGTTTAATGTCTTTTTTTAAGGAAAATATGGTTAATGCATTATGAACTAGCATTAACTAACAATGAACAACTGGATCTTTATAAATCAACATTAACTTAGATTATGCTGATAAATGTTATTTTGCTTATGATACCCAATGTATTTGCTAATGTTAAAAAATAGAACCTTATTGTAAAGTGTTATTGGCCTTCAAATCAAGATGTATGATATATGCAGTAAATTAACAAATACAATAAAATCAATTAGTCAATAAATAAGACAATACTGGAAAAGTTGATACCATGTATACAGTACACAAAACTAGTTATTGCTTAAGGTATGGTACACCATAACTATATAAACACCAGTTATTGCATTATAATGAACCATTATTTCACATCATGCGGAGGTAGAAAATAAGAGAATAAATGTATTGTATATAATACACATTTACAGAAATATAAAATTGTTAAATGTATGCAAGCAATTCTTGTATGATAAATAATTTTTGATGTTCCTAATTTTTAAGTTGCTTTGGATAAAAGTGGCAGCTAAATGACTAAATATAAATGTAAAAATAATAATTGTTTAAATGCACTCGGCTTCTCCTGCAAAAGACATGGCTGTGTAATATTACACAGGATTGAGGAAAAAAAAACATCAAGACGTGTACAGGCCTTGGAGATATCTCTATTGTGCATCTATCAGGTGACAAGGTTCGCAGGTTATTTATCTTTCCCCCATCGGTCCCAGGTTGCTTTGAGTCACAAAGATGCCCCCCAGCCCCCCTCCAACTGACCTACAATGGAGCCTAAGCAGTAATTGTCCACATCAATAAAGTTTTCATATTGCATCTGGCTCCCTCCTTTACAAAGTGTCACTGGGTGGGGGACATCATAATTTCATTGAAAGGAAAATGGGGCAGAGGCTGAAATTATATCTATATTACTCTCTGAGACGAGGGGGGCTGGGACATAACTGTCCAGTTTGCAAGAGCCAATGATTTTTCTTACTTTCCTTCTTTATGATCTTGCCTCCCAATTACCTGGCAGTGATCTTGTGTAGAGAGAGGAAATGGATCTATAACTCATTTACACTACTGTCTATGAGGCCACAGTGGGCATTGGTTTCTTAGAGGCTGAGGAAGGGGGGATAGATTACTGTCAAATATAATGTGCTCAGAATAGGAACTGTCTCTCATTTGTTTTGATATCTCCTTCTAGGTCCCTGAATGACTAATGTAGTAATTTTATGCTATTGAGATGAGAGATATATAATAAAAACATGGAAAGAGTAACAATAACAAAAAAAATAATAATTCTTGATCAAGAAAGAGAGAGAAACTGATCAATCAACCAATTATTTCAACAAAAATTTCCATTGCTTATCCTGAGAGAATAAAAAAATCACTGTCAGTAAGGTCAGTATTTATTAAGAGCTGAAAAGCTAGAATATCATCTTGTTTTAAATGACAGCTTGCTTTTATAAGGTGAGAAAGACTGGGCTGTGTAATAATGACTGACCTTTGAATGAATCATAAAAAACTCTGACATTAACTGCCAGCCACTGATTCCTGCTTACTCTAATCGTAGATTTTTCTTATAAAGCACAGCTTTGATTAAGGCTGCAGGATTTAAACATGAAATTCAAATTGAGAACAGCTTCAAATGAAGCCACATCAGCAACTGAACTTTAACCTAACAGACAAAGCAGAGGGAAGAAAGTTGAGTGGGAAGCTCATTTGAAGGATGACCAACATCGTTCATAGTTGCTACATTTTCAAATCTGATAAGTTTGACAATACCTATAATAAAAACTCATCCTTTCAAGTCAACGTTATGCACAGTGACTGGACTGTGGTAATTGTAGATAGAGCTGTAAAGCTAGAAATACTTTGTTAAGAAGCAGTAGGGATATTTGCGTTTCAAAAGCAGAATCTTTTTTTATATCGTAGAGCCATATGGTTATAGCAGATGGTTGAAAGCTTCCTCAAGACCTTAGAGAGAATTTGTTTATTGTTCCTCTGCACATCCCAAAGTAATCATATCTACTTTCGAAGAACAGCACATTGGATTCAGACAAACGCAATTTTTTTTTTTAATCTAAAACACACTGCGAGCAAAGAGGCCATAGATTTTCATAGGTTGGTTTCCCTGAAATGTGTAACACTGTGGCTCTGTGGCACTATCAAAACATTGCTCTGTTTGTTTAAGCATCCCAACTCAACTAGCAACACATGCTCAACCAATGGCATTTGGGGTTTGGGGCAGGTCTCTCCGCTTGTCCAACCAAATGCAGATGGGGCGAGTTTTCGGGAAACCTTTTTAATCAAAAAATACCCATGCTTAAAGTGTTGAAAAGTTTTCAGTGAGGAAAAGAAGGGTTCAATTCTGACTTTACTGGCAGAGGGATAAAGTGAGCATCAGGTTGCTTCCATTCTTAAAATTAAGACGGCGGTTCATAAGAACAAGGCCAAGGAGCAGACATTGGGAACAACAAAGCTACAGACCAGCAGAGAGTGAAAAATACTTTCCACTGACCGGGATGAGTGCCAACTCATTCGAATGTCACTCAACAACCATAGGATGACATCAAAAGTGGCCTACAAAAAGAATGGCAAAAGGCAGCTGGGGTGAAGTACACGGCAAGGACAGTTCGAAACAGGCTCCTAGGGGCAGGGCTAAAGTCGTGCAAAGCTAGAAAAAAGCCCTCCATCAGTGAGAAGCAAAGAAGGGCCAGGCTGAAGTTTGCAAAAGGCCATAAGGATTGGACTGTAGAGGACTGGAGTAAGGTCATCTTATCTGATGTGTCCAGTTTTCAGCTTTGCCCAAAATCTGGTTGTCTAATGGTTAGAAGGAGACCTGGAGAGACCTACAAGCCACAGTGTCTTGAACCCACTGTGAAATTTTGTGGAGCATCAATGATGATCAGGGGGTGCTCAGCAAGGCTGGAATTGGGCTGATTCGTCTTTGTGAAGGACGCATGAATCAAGCCACGTACAAGGATATCCTGGAGGAAAACTTGCTTCCTTCTGCTCTGACAATGTTCCTCAACTCTGAGGATTGGTTTTTCAAGCAGGACAATGCTCCATGCCATACAGCCAGGTCAATCAAGGAGGAGCACCAGATCAAGACCCTGTCATGGCCAGCCCAATCACCAGTCCTGAACCCCACTGAAAACCTCTGGAATGTGATCAAGAGGAAGATGGAGGGTCACAAGCCAACAAAGCCGAGCTGCTTGAATTTGTGTGCCAGGAGTGGCATAAAGTCACCCAACATCAATGTGAAAGACTGGTGGAGATCATGCCAAGATGCATGAAAGCTGTGATTGGAAATCAGGGGTTCCACCAAATATTAATTTCTGAATGCTTCCTAAGTTAAAACATTAGTATTGTGTTTAAAAATGAATATTAACTTGTTTTCTTTGCATTATTCGAGGTCTGAAAACACTACATCTTTTTTGTTAGTCTGACCAGTTGTCATTTTCTACAAATAAATGCTCTAAATGACAATATTTTTATTTGGAATATGGGAGAAATTTTGTCAAAAGTTTATATAATATTTTTATTTTACTCAAAAAACATACCTGTAAATGCAGAGAAACTGAAATTTTCCAGAGGTTCTTAATTTTTTACAGAGCTGTATAGGTATATATGTGTTTGTGCACCTCTGTGTGTGTGTGTGTGTGTGTGTGTGTGTGTGTGTGTGTGTGTGTGTGTGTGTGTGTGTGTGTGTGTGTGTGTGTGTGTGACTCATCTGTTTTCCTTCTTTAAAAACAGATGGTGATGAAATCAGAGCAGAATCAAAACAGAATGTTGTTGTGTGTAAACATAAATAAATAAATATAAAAAAAATACAAATCACATCAAAGCTGCACAGTTCATGGGACTGGAGTTCTTCAGTTTCCACTCATCCTGTGCATTTTATTTCAAAGGTAAGTGTGTCTTACTTATGGTCGATGGCACTGTAATTATATAAATTACCCTGAAATCTGCCATGTAAAGAAATCCTGTGGGATACATAAAAGACAGAATCCTGTGTTCTCTGTGGCCAACATGTCCTCGTCCCCAAACGCAGTCAGTCTTGCTTTATCTCACGCACATAGAGAGGAGGTAATGGTCACGGCTGGAGGATGAGGTTTTTGTAAAATGGACGGAGCAATTAACACCTGACAGTTCTCATTATCCTCCATGTCAGTGGGTGGAGGCTGGAGGCCAGGAGGTGGATTAGAGAGAAAATGAAAGGAAAATTAAAGACACTTAATGGATGCTGCTTTAGATTTCTCTGCAAGTTCTATTAACCATAATTTAAATCAATTTTCTCCTTTCTGCAATTCTGCTCTAATAAAGCTATCTGTCTGACAGAGACTTTGTGTATCCCAGGCGTGTATGTTTGAGATACATTAGCCTAGTCTCATTTTGCTAAGTGCCCACAAAGCACACAATGCTGTTAGCAAGCACAAGGAATGGTTGTGAGTACCGTTCTCCTGTGTGCCCTTTGATTCATGTGCAACCAGGGTCCAAATTAAGTTTTTACCACACTTGCTAAGGGCGAGTGAATTTTCAGGTCATAAATATTTCTTACCAGCCAAACAGCCAGTTTTTTTTTTTTTTTTTTTTGCATTATTTATATATTTCTTTACAATATAATTATTTAGCTGTTTCTTCCCTTGCATATTTGTGACAAACATTGCAGGTCATCATTGTGTCATAGTAAACAAGATGACTAAAACAGCACCTGTCACAAAACAGCATTATCACAGGGAAAATCTGCATGTTAGCACGGACAAGTGTCATCATGCGGCGACTGTTCAGAATGCTGTTTTGGTCTCAGAAAGCAAGAGGTGTACACAGTTAATATAGAAAAAGTGTTTGAAGAAGAGAAAAAAAAGTTCTTGCAATTGTGTTATGTATAGGACTTCACGTAGCAGCCAGTAGTGGCCGCTAATCTTGTCATTTTTTTTAAGGTCCTTTGTCCTTGTCCCCCTTCTGTCACTCTCTCGATGTTGTGTCGAAGGAAGTGACACAAGGGGTCTTCTCGGACGCCGAATCGTACCTCACCTGAGAAAAGGCCAATGTCAAGTTGGCAGACAGAATTTGCATGCCCCGCCCCAGACATACGGGTATAAAGGGAAGCGGGACAGCGAATGCCAGTCAGAATTTTTTCTTCGGAGCCGAATGGTTGTGCAGCAAGCAGCTGAATCTCACTCCTGTTACACTCACCTCTACCAGCGAGAAGCGTGGCTGTTGGATCCGCACAGCGCATATCCAGCTGGCGTTTCTCTCTCTGCACACTGTGCAGTTCACACCCCCTGGGCGCTTTGACAGTGCTTCTTCCTGTTTAAAAGAGTGTTCTCCTCCTAAAAGAGCTATATTTTCTCTAAAAGAGTCTGAGTTTCCCACTCACAAACAGAGCAATACACAGCGGCGTTGAACGTCCTTTTCAGAACGCGTCTTTTTCAAGATGCCTTTCTGCCCCTGTGTTGTCATTTCTCTCCAAGAACGACGGCCACAGGCGCGGCCTCGTGTGCCTGGGTAGCGATCACACGGAGGCAGCGTTCCTGGATGCTTCATGTTCTCAATGCAAGAACATGACCATGACAACGTTGCGGTCGCGGCTCTCCTTGCTGAAGGTGAATGCCACTTCAGCCATCTCCCGCTTCGCTCCTTCTTCCCATGGGATTGAGGACGACCCGGCTGGCGATGAAGGCGATATGGGGATAACGATGGGTAAATCCCCACAAACCACCCGCCCCCCAACACGCTTGTGTGCTTCCGTCAGCGATGAGTGCGACTCGCCGCATGGCCAGCCGGCATTCTCCCTCGAGCCCCCGGGCTTGGATGATGACATCACCGCTGCATCGGAGAGTGTCCAGGCGTCTGACGCAGAAGACTCGACTGGGATGCTGCCTTTGGACCAGCCCGCCCAGTCTGAGGCGGACGTGCAGATGGCCGACATGCTTTCCCGGGCTGCTGTGAGTGTGGGCTTTGACTGGAACCCTCCCTCCTCCCCACAGCCTTCGCGGCTTGACGACTTGTACCTCGGTGCCTGGCGCCACTCAAAGCCACTACATTCTATAGAGGGATTAATGAGAACATCCTGAGCAGCTGCCTCACTGCCTGGTTTGGGACTTGCACCGTTTCAGACCACAAAACCCTGCAGAGGATAGAGAGGACAGCTGAGAAGATCATCGGGGTCTCTCTTCCCTCTATCAAAGACATTTACACAAAACACTGCATCTGCAAAGCAACCAGCATTGTGGATGACCCCACACACCCCTCACACAAACTCTTCACCCTCACCCCGAAGCATTCGGGCCCTCACGGCCAGACTGTGTAACAGTTTCTTCCCCCATGCCATCAGACTCCTCAATACTCAGAGACTGGACTGACACACACACACGTGTCCTGAGTTGCACTTTAATTATTGTCACTTTATACCTGGCTGCAACCTCAATAACTGCTATGTCCATAGAACACTATCTCATAGTATGTTATGTTTACATTTGGCATTTTTAGAAACTGTCATCTTTTTGCACTACTGTGTGCTGGTCACTCACTGTCTCTAACTGTGCATATTGTCCTGTTAATTTTTAGTAATTTATTGTTCTGTCCCGTACTTTTTGCACACGTTTGCATGTGAACTTTATATAGGTATGTTATTTAGTCTGTGTAGTCTCGTGTGATTCTGTGTTTGCCCTATGTTGTTTATGTAGCACCATGGTCCTGGAGGAACGTTGTCTCGTTGGACTGTGTACTGTACTAACTGTATATGGTTGAACAACAATAAAAACCACTTGACTTGACTTGTTTGTGCAATTGGCGTCCTATGTGTATTCGTGGCAGTATTCATGGCTGTAGCTCCAATGTTTCTGTTACGTGAAATAATTTATGCACAATGGCGTTTTTAAAATATGTTCAGGTTTTGGCTAATATTTGAGATTTTTGTCCTTTTAAGGTGAAAATCTGCTCACCAGAATGCATCTATCTACATTGAAGCTGCGGGGCTGAATTCCAATGCTGCTTTTGTTTTGTTTTGGTTTTGTTTCTCTGTATTGTAATTTGCTTTTAGGTCCTTTACTGGTTTCCTTTCAAAAAACCCTGTCGCTGGCTCTGGAACGTTGACATGCTGAAAGAGTTGTAGTCATCTTCTCTCTGAATACTGTATGTATATTTAGAGCAGGGAGATTGTTCTGGGTTAAATGATGCTATTATGTTCTGTGTTATACTGTTTTGTTATTATATGTGAAGTGGAACCTTGCAGGAGGGTTTGACATCATCCTCGCCCTCTTCCCTGGTTTTCCACACTTCTATATTTTGTTTCTTTCGTGGGTTAAAGACCTAGTTGTGTATGCTGTATTATTACTGCTATTAATTTAGATTGTTTTGTTTGTAAAATATATTTGGAATTGTTGTTGTTGGTTGATTTGGATTAATTTTATTTTCTGTGTTTTTCTCCTCAGGAGCTGAGAGCCCAGTGTAGTGGGCTAGCCTTTCCCCACTTATGGTGGTGGTGCCCATGTCACAGAGTGCTGTGTATCCACAACTACTTTCACTTGTTTTTGTAAGAGTGAGTGATTATTGCACACATGTGGGTGAAGAATCTTTTATAGCGTAATTGCTGAGCTTTCTGTAAGCCTACCGGCTACTGGTTAGCCACAGTTCTCTGTGCTGTATATTAGATGAATGTTAATTGACTTATTCTTGCTTTATTCAGAGTGTGGATGTGAAGTCTATGGTGAACCACACAGCTGCCAGTTGTTAAACATTGTGATCAGTTAACTGTTAATGGTGGAAATTAGTGTTTTCTGCACTTTTTAACTCATCTGCTCGTATATTGAATTTAATAAAAAAGTAATGTAAATTGTATCCACGTCTCTTCCCCTTTTGGGTGTGTTCTTTATTCTGAATGGGTTAGTATTTCCCTTTGTGACAGGGTGGAGGGAGGGGCTGGGTGTTGATTTCACACCCGGTCCCTTATCAGGCTAATTAAGCCTCCGAGAGGGATAAAGGCCAACTGCGGAAGGTGGTGCGAGAGAGAGAGAGAGAGAGAGAGAGAAAGAGAAAGAGAGAGAGAGAGATTTTTATGGGCAGCTGACCATCGCGTGTTGATGTTTGTGTCTTTTGGGTTCAGTTTACCATTAAACTATTATTTATAGTGTCAAGCCGGTTCTCGCCTCCTCCTTTCCATTGGACCCTTTACACTGGTGTCGAAACCCGGGAAGGAGGAGGGATACGCTATAGTGGAGTTCTTGCCTCTACCATCCACCCCAACAGAGCAGCTGTGGCCGTCTTCTGGGGGACGGAGGAGGGGAGAAAGGGCTCCTAGCCGACCGCCTGGTGTGGTCAGGGCCGCTGCCAGGGGCGGAGGAAACCCCTACCAGCCGCTGAAACGTGGCAAGGTCTGAGACCGCCGACCACGAGTGGGGAGGAGCTCATTGCCGACTGCCTGGAGCGGGAGAACCGCTGCCAGGTGCGGGGGAGAGCCCTTCTGTTCCCCGAGAATGCGGCGGAGCGTTCCGTCCACCAGGGGCTGGAGGACTGCCTCTGATCTGCCCGGGGAGGCGCGGCTGTCATCCACTAGAGGGTGAAGGAGTGGCCGAGGACCAAGCTACGGCATATCGGAGAACTGGCGAGTAAGTGAGTAAGTTTTCCTCTCTCTCTCCCACTGCCACTCCGCATTGGCCTTTTCCCTCTCTTTTAAATTTTGCAGTGGTTTTTGGGGGGGTACTACACTGTTAGTGTACACATTTATCATGATTCCCATGTTTTCAAATGACTTTTAACACAGTGAAACCATCAGAAGTTTATAGGTTTATAGGATTTTCCCCCATCAAAGATGTGGCGACACATATGGTATGTACTTCATTCATTTGTTTTAGTCACTTAATGCGAGGAATATACAATATGTGTCGCCACATCTTTGGTGGGGAAAAATCCTATAAACCTATAAACTTCTGATGGTTTCACTGAGGTAAAAGTCATTTGAAAACATGGGAGTCACGATAAATGTTTCCTTATGCATTACTAGACAATTTGTATGTCTTGAGTCGCCCGTCTCATGTCATCAAGCATCAGATTATGATTCTTTTTGTTCAATTTAATCCATGTATGATGTTGCAGTTCTTTATAAAGTTCCTGGCCCCAGGCGAGTCTCCATTTTATTTACTCTCATTTGGCATGTGACAAGTGTTAATTTTGGACCCTGTGTGCAACCATTCTATTCTATACACATTTTCCTTGTATTTGTTGCTCTGATGCAGAAACTGCTCAGGCAGTGTCAGTCATGTGTCAAATAGATGATGAATAAATTGTGGCTCTTTTTTTAGACTATAGTACAGGAAATCTCTGTCAACACCAAGCTGCTTTTAGAATACATTAGCATCAGTTACACAGCTTTATCTCTTCCCGCAGCCAGATGATTACACGCTAAGTTATGTCATCCGAGTTGATTATGTAGACTCTGAAGTACAATATTATATATTATTGCATCTGATAGGGACTTAATTAGGAGCATAATGGTATGGTAACCTATCAGTCAAGGCTAATTACTATGGCTTTTATGCTAGAGTAATTGGGTTTTTAGTTCAGGGGCTGAGGTTTGGGACACTGGTATGAGGCAACAATTACTGGCGACAGAGATCTCAAGATTTATGGCTTGAAATCCAAGATGGAAAATGATGACATGTGATTCATCAAATCGCTTTAGCGATCCCCACCTCCACCACACACACACACACACACACACACACACACACACATCAGTGTTCAAGCTTTGGCATGTCTGAGAACTCACTGAGCACTAATGGCTTTGAACCATGCTATTTGGGAGTAAATGAGCTTTTCCTATGTTCAATTATTTGTTGAATTGCTTTAATTGTCTTGTAGATTGATAAATGGATAGAATGCTTTTTATGAAGGAAAAAATACAGGTATGCCACTTCAGTGGCACCATACTACAATGTAAAAAGTGGCAACCTGCAATTCTTACCTTAAGGAACTGTTTCCTGAACTAACCCATAAAATTAGCTTTGTTGGTATAGGCTAATATAGTCAGATTCAGACATTAAATAATATTTTTGATTGAATAAATCCAGTTAATTTGGATATTACAACATGAAGCGCATTGTTTAGGTTAAAAAAATGTCAGTCTTCAGTGTATAATAAAGTTCAATCACAACATTATTTCAGTTGTTTTCCACATCCACAATTGAAATATATAAAGAGCAAGAAAATAGAAAGTAGTTATATCTCAGCTTCTGTTCTCTACGGTGTGCTATCTTTTTTTTCACATACTCTATGTTTCTTCTTTAGATAGATGGAATGAGAATTCAGAGCTCCAGGTGATAGGAATGTCTGAACCTGACATTTCTCATTTGAACTCGTTTCACAATACAGGGACATGTGTGTCCTGGTGACCTCTGTTATTAAAAGGTAAATTAATATGTTTCTATTGTAATGAAAACACATTTCCAAATCATCTGATCTCCTTTTAGATTAAAATAAAGGTTAATATTCCTCTAAAAATGAGTTCTGATAATTAAACACTGCTGATGAAATCTCATTTGGTGGATCTCATGAATGTGTTGAAGGACAGATTTCAGACGCTTTGGAGCTGCTGTTTTTCTTTTTCTTTGTTTAATACTGCAGGGATTCAGTTCATCAAACAATAACTATATTAAACTCAAACAGTACTCTATTTCTCTCTATCTCTTTATGTTTCTGATTGATACACCTTTTCCACTCAAAGTTTTCATGCCCCAAAGAGTCTAAATGTACCTTCTCCGATGGCAAACAAATCAATTTTATAGACTTTAAAGTTGCTGATCTTGAAAACTGTTTGAAATACCTTTGTAGAACCTGAGAGTGATTCTCTAATCCACCCATTATTGGCACATTGGATTGGCATCGACAAGCAGGCCACACAATATTTGAAAAGATGTATCTATCTCCACAAGCTCAAAATTGCAGTATGGACTGAACCATGTTTCTAATGACATAAAACATGGTCCCGCAGTTGTGAAGTGTACTTTCCAAAAAATTTATACACTTAGTATTCAGCTACAATAAATCGAGGGTTTGTTCAGCATGTGTCACTCAATGGAATTTATCACTATGCCAGCAAACATTCTTGAGAATGAAAAAGAAGGGAATGGGAGGCAGAGCTTTTGAAACACCTGGCATTTGCACATTATAATTCCTTTGTTATAAAATCATTAGATTGTTGAGGGTATCGAGCATTTTCCTCAGACTAAATTCAATCGTATTATTTCCCAAGACATACAACCAAAAGAGGTTCATCATCAAGATACAATTTCCTCGCTAGATCTCTTAATATACTGCTGGCTCTACCAAACTGTATGTGCATGTGTTCAAACAGAGAGACAATCATTTGAAGGAACATGTTTATTGCAACCTGCCTATCAGGAGAATTTAATGCAAAGACAAAATCAACATACAGTATAAATGTGTGTGCTGCATGACAATAGTAATATATGCACATGAGCACCACAGTTCCTTGTAATTTATTGTCTATTGCTCTCATAGCATCAGAGAGAAAAAGGCAGTTATTAAAAAATACTTTTCTCTAACAGCCACTCAAGTGTAGCATGACTTTGT
Organism: Moxostoma hubbsi; assembly: GCA_032164185.1. Taxonomy (NCBI): domain Eukaryota; kingdom Metazoa; phylum Chordata; class Actinopteri; order Cypriniformes; family Catostomidae; genus Moxostoma; species Moxostoma hubbsi. The sequence continues at coordinate 17,254,225 of JAVLUX010000039.1, forward strand.
GAGTGACAAGTCACTCTGCTTTCATGCTAATTATGACTCATGTGTCTTTATCTTCGTGTCACGAATGCAGTTGAATGGAGCGGTTCTGTCCAAAACAGCCTTTTTTGATCATGGAAAGATCAACCAGAAAGGTGATCATGCAAAAAAATAAAAAATAATTCCCTGTGTAGAACAGAAGAAAATGTGATAAATAATAGTTTTTCATCCAAGATTGTAGATTCAAGCAATTCCTCTAATAATTTATCTTTATTGCAGCATTACTAATTCGATTTTTTTTTTTTATTAAAGTGTGAAATTCACTTGCTGATTTCAACTGTAATAATAAGATTTTATTAATATATATATATATATATATGTGTGTGTGTGTGTGTGTGTGTGTGTGTGTGTGTGTCTGTCCAGCAAATGTTGAAACTCACTTCAATGTTACAGTATCTCTGTAAACACAGAAAGCATGGTGTAACTTCTTGTATGCTTTTTTATTTTTACCCAGTGATACACAGTGATACACCAGGGGTAATTAAAAAAATTGATATTATGTCAATTATATTTTTTTCAAAATGAAATAAAATTTGTTCAGGGAATCAAGACAATGGCTGAAACTCATGCCTGCATTATTATTGGTCTAAAGAAGAGGGCCAGCAGCCTTTAATAACAAAAGGCTTTAATAACATTTAATAACAAGAGCTTATTATTGTCCCTTATGATCTTGACACTAGAGTCCGGGAGCTTTACAGCACCATAAAATGAGGGAATATCTCTACTGTCAATATTCAACACCTTAATTTCCTACAGGCCAAGGACATGAGCTCACAAAGGCTGAGATCACACATGAAAGAGAATTTCACGCCTTTGTTGAAGTCTGAAAGAATAATGCAGTCAGTTGATTTGTTTCATATGTAAAACTTTAAAGAAGATGAACACTCAGCTATGATATTTCCACTGAGGCTGATGGGAGTTCAAGGGCAAAATCTAGTGGAAAAGTGTAGGCATTTGTGTCCAGTATTCAGACATTTACCTGTATCTGCCTGGTCTCTGCAGAGAAATGGCTGCTTGATTCTATTACACTTTCATTACTGATGTAGTTAATGGTTGTGTCACAGTCTATTAGCTGCATTCATCTTTCCTGTGATACACAGAGAGACACAAGCACACAGAACAAAGACAAATGACTCTGACTCATGGCAGCAGCATTACAATTCAAACATTATTTTCCATACGGCTAGGAGCAGCCCAACCGTGCCTCGCTGCACACAGCCAGTCATGTTGGTAATAGCACGGAGAAATGCTTTTTCTAATCTAAACAACTCAATTATCTGTTGCACCACCATCCTTGATCAAAAACATTACCTTCACCATATTCGATTTCAAAACACAGTATTACAACCAAAGGGGACAGGAAATAAATCCTGACTGCTCTGCCTGAAATCTCTCAATGTGACTCTTGGGTTTGCACTAAGCCCTTGCTCATTTGGAAGTTCTCCGCTGCTTTAGCAGTTTGCCACTTGCCAAAAGTAATCAATTTACAAATGCTTTTAACAATTTCATAATTCCAATCCTTTACAATTTATAAACTACTAATCAATAAACAATGGCAAATCTACACATGTAATGGTAACAAGAAAACCGTTGGGAGCTGCCATCAAAGAAGTATCCATGATCCGTTCCTATGAAATTGATACCACTCATGAAATAGATGGAATAGATAGCACTCATGTGACTGCCAGAGATTAATTTCGAAATATAAAATTCATAAGTGCTTTGAAAGTTGATATTCGGCACTAGGCTGCTGGGCCATTAGTCCATGGTAACACCATTTTGTGTATATAAACAGTTTAGCCGACATGCAGAGTACGACACACAGTACTACTTTGCTGCCCCTTTCCTAGTCACAGAACACAAAATTGCGCAGTCATTGAAAGTTTAATGAAGCCAAGTGCTAGAGCACTTTTTGATCTCATTTAATAAATATTTATTTCCTGTCAGCATTAATTACAGACTATATTAAGTTTCGGTGATATGGGCCTAGGAGACTCCATTAAACTTCACTTGTTATAAAAGACACAGCTGAATTTAAGTGTTCAACAGTATTGGCTGCTAAATTAAACTAGTGCCGTAAATTTAAAGTAACCTCCCCTTACAAAAATTAACCATGGTTTTACTACTGTACAGTCCCCATAGTTTCTATAGTAACCCACGTTTACAATATCAACATCATATTACTGTAGTAACACCATGGTTAATTGCATTAAATCTGTGGCTTCTGCCAAAAAAAACATGGTAACTACAGTACTACAATAGAAATACCATGGTTAATTTTATATGGATCAAGCCTTTCTTTCAACTCCCGGCCATCACCGTGACCAAATCACTTTTGAGCCAATCAACCTTTATATTCATTTTTGTTTATTTTTATAAGTAGTAATAAAGGAAATATTAAAGAGTGGAGACAGGAAACAGCTAGGATATGGAAAAGTGGGAAATTTAACCTTGATAAAATCAGCTTGATAAAAGCACATCTACAACCCCTTTATACATTGTGCTATTTGCAGTGACACTTGAGGGTGCAATTTGTCTTAAATTTCTGTATCTCCGAGTCGTGTGGTGCCATGCGAGGGTTGGACATGTGAACTACGAGCTCTGCACACTTTGCTAGTTTGAATACTTGAATGTCATAAACTGGTGAGATTCTATACACTCTTTCTTGACTGTTCTAGGAAGACAATATGTCAAAGAATTCGAAATCCTCTGGCTCTGGAGACATTAAAATACACTTACATGCTCAAGCTGATACTCCAGACAAGGCCGATTCAGCGTCAACTGGTGAACATGTCGGCAATGCTGGCGAAGGTCGTTGCTGACTTGGAGGATCTTGCTGTGATACGTGGATCGATCACTACCATAGAGATGAAATTCACTGAGATGGTTACAAGAGTGTCGAATGTTGAGGTATGGATCGATTATCTGGAGCCATCGGATAGGGAATTAGCAGCTAATCTGCTAGTAACCAAGATAGACTTGGAGCGTGTTTGGGAAAAGTTGAGAAACATAACCGGCTAAAAAACAACAAACGAATTGTTGGTATTCTGCACTTGTTGGAGGACAATGAAGGCCGAGATATGGTGAAATTCCTAGATGGGCTCTTGCCGAGTCTGCTCAACATAATAGGTCATAAGCTGGAAATCGAGCGAGCTCACAGAGTTCCGGCTTGGAGATCCGCGGAGGGAGACAAGCCTGATCAATTCTGGCCAAATTTCTGAGATCATCTGATAAAGATCTTGTGTTACGTGAGGCGAGAAGTAAAGCAAGGCTTTCTTGGAAGAACCACAACATTTTCTTGTTCCCAGACTTTGTGAATTCGACAAGAGAGAGAAATGTGATCGATTCAAGGAATGCAAGAACCTCTTACATCAACGGAAAGTCACTTTTGCACTGATGTTCCTGGCCAGTTTGTTTTATAGGTTATTTTCTGTTGAGTAATTCTATGTCATAACATTTTTATAAAATCACCGGACTTGAGCAATCAGATTTCAAAGTTGTTGCGGGGCTCTCGTAGGCGAACATGACTGTTTGAGTTTAGAGGGATGGATGCCAGTTGGCGCTGTCGATGTTGATGTACATGTGTGGAATAATGGAGGCATCTTTTAAACGTTTTCTGTTGGTGTAACTGCAACTGTTCCCTGTTTGAAGGATGTTCTATAGGAATGTGTTTCTTGTCTCTACTCTCACGTTTCACACGTAGCTCAGACATGTATGTCATACCCATATAAGGTAATGAGCTATTCCATTGGTGGGGGTCCAGTGGAATGTGGTTTTTCTGGACCATATAACAAAGTGCTGAACAATAAACGTTGAAGAAGGATTTGATAGCATTGGGTGTCTGTGTCATTTCTTTCTTCCCTCAGCTGAGCCGTATCGAGACGGGGATTGCAGATCAAGAAAATAAATTAAATACATTGGAGGACAAAATTATCTAACAATTTGGGGGCTCGTCCGGGATTTCTCCAGACTGGTAAGACTGATTTAAGTATCACGTTTTCCTGTCTGATGAGAGATTGAATAAAACATAGTTTAATTTGGCTCGATATTAACTCCGTTAATAACTCTGCTCGGGGGCCCCTGTCGAAGGGATGATTTTGCCCTATTATAAATAGGAAGGAGGGTTTTGCTCTATTATAAATAGGGAAAACCCCACAAAGGATATCCTTATTCTGGTATGAATAGGAAGAGGATGGGAATTGTCCTATAAAAAGACGGAGAGAATTTGATCTGCATTATTGTTCTGCATGAACAGTGTCGATCAGGAAATTGTTTGTATTATTATTACTAAAAAGGTGACATTATGGGACAGGAAAAAAGCCGTCCTCTATGGAACGAAACTCCAAAACAATGGATGTTTTGCAATAAACAAGATTATAATACTGAGCCATATATCAGCAATTTGGCTGGGTGGTCAGAGAAAGGAGAAAGAAAAAAGAAGAAAAAAAGAAAAACTTAATTAGATCAATTCATGAGTAAATCAAATCTATGGTTAAAAAGGGTGAAAGCACCCTCAGTGGGATTATAAATACATAAAGAAGTCATATGAGGTGTGGAAGAAAATAAAACCATTCTGGGACAAAGGTCCTGAACGAAAAGAGACTAATCAAATGCACATAGCGGTCTCTGTTTCAAAACAAGCCGCCTAAATATGATATTGTCGTGAACAAAGCTTTAACCCCTAACCTCCCAGAGACACCATGCGCACTGTTGTATCCCGACTTAACACAATTTAAACGCAACTCATTCGCTGCAGCTGCGGACGGATTCAGATTCAAAGAAAGATACGAGTGAAGATACAACAGCTGCATTTCCTTTTATCATGTGCCCAAACAGATATAAAATCGTTTCACTAACATTGTCAGAGACGCTGACTATATGCAAAGAATTACCATATATAAACCGCATACATTTATCATCGATGCGGACGCATCTAAAAGTTCATTAACAGCGCATTGCTATGAGGGCTCTATTACAGGATGGACCCTAAACTCTGTGTTGGAATTAATGGCATTCCTGTGAAGTGTCATATGACACCAAAATCACTCGTAACATCTCTAGATAACACAAACTTGTTTAAAATGCACGATTTCGTGATTTTGCCTGACTCTCCGTTCTGCCCACTGGTCTGTGATACGATGCATAAACTTGGAGGAAAAAGAAATAACTTTTGATTCTAACTCATTACAATTGCTGTTTCCCTCAGTATATTTTCAGTCTGTGTATACAGGACATTGCGGAGAAGTTTACAGCTCAACGTCTGTCAGCACTTCTGCTGCGAAACAGGAAATGCTCAACGTCGACCCAGCGCTATGGGCCGCCCACAAGGATGAGGCGGGCCTTATTGATATCGGACCATATGTTGCCAAACTCCGCTCTAACTTGCCAGTATACTACAAACAGTATCCTCTGTGAAAAACAAAGGTATTAAAAGGTATTAATACAGTGTCTGAAACAATGTATTTTGAAACCCATTCACACATCATATAAATCACCAATTAATGCTATGAAGAAAGCTAATAATACATGGCGATTAAAGCAAGAGGTGAAAAAATTAATGCCAATGTCTCCAGTGGTGCCGGATGTGTGCACTACTATTAACTAAATTCCAGCAGACCACACCGATTTGAAAACATTTGAAAACTATTATTAATTTGTGTTCTGCATTCTTCAGTGTCAGTCATGCCTGTTACGCAGCCGCTGTTCGCATTCACATATGGAGGCCAACAGTAACAGAATGCCCAGGAATTTAGAGACTCGCCTGCTGCGTTCTCTGCTGTAGTGCACGCTACTTTGAAGGACACCAAGCTGCCACCTGTCTATTGCAATATGCTGACGACATCCTGGTTTCTGGACCGGACATCAAGTCATGCACAGCAGCTTCAACTATTGTGTGCAAAGGCTGGCTTCAAGACATCAAAAGAAAAGATGCAATGGGTGAAACTGAACTATCAGTCTGGGTGATGAACTACAAGAAGGAACAGTACGTCTCTCCGCAGACAGAGTGAAGACGATTACTACCTTCCAACACCCTAAAACAAAAACTCAAATGCAAAGCTTCTTGGGTTTAGTGAACTATTGTCGAGCATGGGTGCCAAACTGCTCGTTATATGATAAAATCCTGAGAGAAGCAACACTCTCAAGGGCTGAGGAACCTATCAAGAGGACTGCTGAAATGGACATTGCTACCAAATCATGATGAACCCTTTCATTTGTATGTGCATGAGGCGGCAGGCACAGCAGCAGCGATCCTCACACAGTCCCATTGCGGAACATATAGACCAGTGGCGTACTTGTCAAATATTTTAGAGGCAGTCGCCAAAGGCCTCCCTGCATGTTTATGAGCAGTGACTGCTGCGGCATTGATGGTACAACATGCAGAACGTATTGTTCTCTCACATCCATTAGTTGTGCACACCTCTCACCAGGTAGGAACAATCATGCACTACATGACCACATGACAGCACAACGTTGATCAGGGTATGAAGTTATTTTATTGGCTACTGCTAATCGGACAAATAAACCAACTTCCGTTGTATATGGCCCGACATTATCATTACACAAATTGCTGACTCGGGATTAATTTTCCAACGATTCACATGATTGCATCAATTGCCTAAAAACATGTACTTTATGCAGGCCGGATGTTTCATCATCCGCCTTGGAGGGAGACCATTGTTACATTGAACACTGAACATTGACTTGATGGGTCCTGTTCCAAGCCAATTGCGTATACTGGTTTGGTTATGCTGTAACGGAAATTCAGAATCGAATTATTGAAGCTTATTCGCTCCCATATAAATCAGCACAAGCTGCTGAGTTGTTTGCGTTGATCAGAGCATGCCATTTGGCTAAAGATAAATCAATCAATATATACACAGACTCGAAGTATGCTGATGAAGTAGCAAAGTGGGCTGCAAGGGAAGTTATGGTAAGTCCAGACCTAAATCAAGCTGAAGAGAGAGTTTCCATGATGCTATCATCACTGGTAAAAGACAATGACATTAAATTGTTACAGGCAAATCCATCTGAATCTGACAACATTGGGCCTCAAATTAAGTGAAATCAAACTAATTGCATAAATGGGGTACAAAATGCAGTAAAATTAATTCTGGACTCACGACTAACGTGCGCACAGAACAATTGACACAAGCCCACGAAGCACGACTCATTACCACACTCGGAACTGCTGTTCTAAACAGACAGAAGCTTTCTCGTGTGAGGTAAAATTATAAAATGGTGAAAATTTGGCAAAATAAATAATACAGAGATTCGGCTGAATGAGCTCAGAATGTCACCATCCTCTGTTGTTAATCTCTCCATTTGAAATACTAATGGGTAGGCCTTTCCCGACCCTCGGGTCAAAGGCCGCGCTGGCTTTCTCTCCACAGGTGACAAGGAGGTGGTGATTGCAGAATATGTGGATTCCCTCATTAAAATATTAAATGACATAAATGGTGATATCTCTCTCTCTCCCTCTGCCTGCAGAAAGCACTACTCATCCATTTGTTCCAAATCAGCAGGTTCTGGTAAAGTGTTTGAAACCAACGAAGTTAGGAGAACCAAAGTGGGCCCAACCACTGTACTGCCAGTGACCAGAATGGGAGTGCTAACTGATCTTCAACCACAGTGGATCCACGCAAGCCGCGTGAAGCTTGCTCCAGAGGAGGGCCTTACTGATTCAAGGTGAACGGTGAAAGCACTGGAGGAGCTGAACACGCAGCGCCAGTGCCCAACCGGGAATCTGTGAATTAGGAGGCCCTGAGGAGGGACCTGGAACAGTCAACATGAAAACATTCCTACTGACACTCTGCATATGGCAGGTGGTCGTGCTTGCCTATGCCTGTTCAGTATCAACACAACAGCAAGAAGCCACATGTGTAATTCCAATTCCTAGAAATAATGTATGATGATTTATGTTTTATGGTAATGTTACAGGAAGATGTTTCTGTTATGAAGGTACGGGTAAACACCCGGAAACGAAAGTACCTAGAAGGTGATGCCTCAAGTGACCCTGAAGTATATCTAGATAGTGTTGGACAGCCAAGAGGTATTAAATGTTTGGATTACCTTTTGACTAAAGATGGAGGAGGAGTATGTAAAATGTTTGGAGAGAAATGCTGTACATACATCCCGGGTCACACTGATGATGATGGTGAATTCATGAAGGTATGAAAGGAAATGGATAAGTTGAATAAAGAATTAGCTGATAACATCGGGGAGAATGGGGACAATTTTTCAATATGTTTGGGTGATTCGCACCCTGGATGTCCTCCATTATATCGATTGCTGGATGCATTGTACTTATGTTATTATTTGTCCCATGTTTGTTACAATTACTGATGCAGAAGTTGAATGTGATGATAAACAGACATAATATCGCTATGCTCCATTACGTACGTATCCCTAATACTGAAGTTGGTTGAGAGGGCTATGTGATCCTTTCAGGATCAAAGTGGGCAATGTGGAATAATGGAGGCATCTTTTAAACGTTTTCTGTTGGTGTAACTGCAACTGTTCCCTGTTTGAAGGATGTTCTATAGGAATGTGTTTCTTGTCTCTACTCTCACGTTTCACATGTAGCTCAGACATGTATGTCATACCCATATAAGGTAATGAGCTATTCCATTGGTGGGGGTCCAGTGGAATGTGGTTTTTCTGGACCATATAACAAAGTGCTGAACAATAAACGTTGAAGAAGGATTTGATAGCATTGGGTGTCTGTGTCATTTCTTTCTTCCCTCAGCTGAGCCGTATCGAGATGGGGATTGCAGATCAAGAAAATAAATTAAATACATTGGAGGACAAAATTATCTAACAACATGTTTTTCTTTTTTCTGTGTCAAAATGTCAAATGTTAAAATGAGTGGATTGTCGCTCTCCATGTGGAATATTCACATGCCACGTGGAGAAAGACAATCCATTATAGGGTTGGGGCACCCCATAAAAAAGGAAGGTTATTTATTTTCTTTAAACTTAAGAAATATTATATTGTGTTTCTTCAAGAAATGCATCTTTCCCTGCAGGAAGTTGAAAAATGTGGGAAAATATGGGGTAGACCTGTTTTCTTTAGTGCTGGCTCAAGTAACAGCAGGAGAGTCATCATATTGATTAGTAAGCATTTACAATTGTTCAGCTCTACAAAACATCAAATGCCTCAAACAGATTAATGATAAATTAGGAAGAATCATTGTTGTTTTAGCTGAAATTCATGGGCAAGTGTTGATTTTGGCTAATATTTACACACCTGATGAACAGGGCTTTTTTATAGATCTTGAAGGGATGTTGCAAGCCACTGGCTCCCCTCATGATATAATATTGGGAGGAGACTTTAATCTATTGATGAACTCAGTCCTTGATCATAGTGAAGCAAAAGTGTGTAAGCCCCCTAGAGTAACATTGACGCTTCACAGGATGTGTAAAAATCTTGCTCTTACAGATATTTGGAGACTTTTTAACCTGGTAGGGACTATTAATTTTTTCCATCAGTCCATTAGATTTATTCTAAAATTGATTTTTGTTTTATATCAAAGGCCCTCATTTCATCTGTTGCTGATTGCTCAATTGGAAACATCTTCCAAGATCATGCCCTGGTGAGTTTAGAGGTGTTGCCACATATGGAGAAAAATAAATAATATAGTTGGCACTTTAACTTATCCCTTTTGCAAAATCCTGAATTCCAACAAATGTTAAAGGCTAAAAACCAATGGGTCCTCAGTATCCTCTGTGGGCATGGCTTGGGAGGCACTCAAGGCAGTTCTCAGGGGTAGGATCATACACTATGCCTCATTTACCAAAAAAACACAAAGCACGAGAACTTATGGAAATGGGAGGTAATATTAAAGATGCCAAGACAGAGCTGAAGCACTGAATGTCATCTGATGGCCTCAGAGAATTGACCCAATTGAAATAAAGATATAATACTATTTGGTCACGGAAGGTGGAGTTTTAGCTATTCAGGGCAAGACAGTCATACTTTGAGTCAGGGGACAAAGCAGGGAAACTTTTGGCTAGTTATATAAAGCAGGGAGTCTTTCCCTACCATTCCCTGGTAGTTCAGTGGTAAAGACAGTGGCTACCACCCCTGGAGTTTGCTAGTTTAAATCCCAGGGCATGCTGAGTGACTCCAGGCATTCTGGGCAGCAGTTCTTCTGATAACATCAGGCGTCTCATCAATATCTTCTGGTCAGTGGTGAATGATCAGACTCCAGTCACTGCCATCTCATTTTCTCACCGAAAAGGCATTTGATATGGTAGATATGGAGAGATAGAGAGCGGTAAGGCTTGTCACCTGGTAACATCTGTCAGCTGCGAGTATGTTAGGGGTAATTATGAACCAGGTGACAAGCCTTACCGCTCTCTCTCTCCTGCAGACCGACACATGACCACATTCCCACGCCACAATTACTCTGGACAGGGGCACCCGGCAGGGTTGCCCTTTTCTTCCATTATTGTTCTGTCTTACCCTGGAACCATTAGCAGCTGTGATAAGAAAGGAAGATGATTTTCCAGGGGTGGTGGCAGGAGGTATGACGCATAAGTTTGAGATATTTTATCAGATGATATTTTATTATTTGTCTCTGAACCACTAGATTTATGCTTTGCCTCAACATAATTATTAATTCCTTCTCAGGATACAGAGTCAATTGGTCTAAATCTGAAGCTTTGGCTCTGATAGCGTACTGCCCAGTAATGGCTTTTCAGCCTGGCACCTTCCAGTGGCCTAAACAGGGCATTTTATTCACAGCAAAACTGTGTGATTTAGTTAGAGTTCATTTTGACCCCTTAAGAAAAAGGTTTTCGAGCTATGTGGGCAGGTTGGCATAAGGTTAATGTTAATAAAATGAATTGTATTCCAAACTTCATCTACCTGCTACAATCTCTCTCTGTAGATGTCCCCCTCTCTTTTTCAAGCAATTTTATAGTATAGTGAAGTCCTTACATTTCAATAAATTACATTACGATTGACAAAGGTGGGCTAGGCCTACCCAAGATTTTGTTTTATTATTATGCATTCGGTCTCAGACATTTGGCTCATTGGTTGCTTCCACCTGAGAGAGCCCCTTCCTTGTTTTGCATTAAACAGGAAGTTTTATCCACCTATTTTGCAATTGCAAATCCTTTCTATTAAACTAACTGGAGAAGTTAAGTCACACCCCATTATCGCGCATTTGCACAAGGTATGAACAAAAGTGTCCAGAGTGTTTAATTAAGACATTTATTTAAATATTTCCTTGAGCATATGGATGAACCCAAAATTACGTATTACATTTTTTCTCGATTGTTTACACACATTTTCTGGTACTTGAGACACAATGACCACAACATGTAACTCATTCACCAACCCCCTGAACCAATTCTGCTAAACTACAAGCACAATTCCTGCTCTACACTCAAATTGCAGTTCTAAAACACACTTTTTTCAAAACACTACACACAATTCTCTGCTTTTGGCACAATTTTCATGCAGAAAATATCTTGTTTTCACAAGGAACACACTGCCATTCAAATATGCACACTGACTCATCACAAGGGCAAACACCCGTCACACTATTTTACAATTAGCAATCAGAGCTTTAGCATAAAAGGGCAACAGGTGAGCTCTTCAATGGAGCAATGGATGCCAACATTGGAAACAGAGGCAGAGCCAGAGGAGTGAGAGTAAGAGGAGGAGGAGGACGAGGACGAGGACGAGGAAGGCCAAGGACCGTAATCTCTGATGAGATCCGAGCCACTTTGGTTGATCATGTGGTCAACCATGGTCTAACAATGAGGGAGGCTGGGCAAAGAGTGCAGCCAAATCTGAGCAGGTACACTGTAGCATCCATCATCCGGACTTTCCGAAATGAGAATAGGTAAGAAATCTCTCACTAGAAAATTGCAGTACTGCATATCAATACAGTACTCAATGAGTACAGTAGTACAGTATTGCCTGTGGACTGTTCTGTAGGACTGTAAAAATACTGTAAAGTATGTTTCAAGTATTTAGGAAATGTATTGTATTTACAGTATTTTACTATTTGTTTGGCAGAACTGCAAGATTACCAACTCAAGGTGGTCGGGAACGTGTTCTGTCTCCTGAACAGGAAACTGAAGTCATAAACATGGTCCTAGAAAACAACGCCATAACATTACAGCAAATACAAAGAAAAATAATAGAAAACAATGACATATTTCAAAATATTGATAGGGTAAGCTTATCAACACTGGACCGTGTCTTGCGCAGAAATCATCTCAGGATGAAGCAGGTCTACAGGGTGCCATTTGAACGCAATTCAGAAAGAGTCAAAGAATTGCGATATAACTATGTGCGAGTGAGTCCCACAATTGATGCATACTCTCAACACTGTATACAGTAAATTATACATATTTCAATATTGTAATCATAATGATTGTGCTTCACAATAGTGACCACTCCATGTCTATTTCTGATATTGTCATACTGTGTTTCAGAGAGTCCTTGAGCTAGAGGTGGCTGCAGTGGAGCACCAGTTCATCTTCATTGATGAGGTTGGGTTCAACCTCACAAAAAGACGAAAGAGGGGAAGGAATATCATCGGCCAGCGTGCCATTGTTGAAGTCCCTGGTCAGCGCGGAGGGAACATCACAATGTGTGCAGCGATTACCCACCACGGCGTCATCCATCACCATGCTACCCTTGGCCCCTACAACACCGCCCATCTGATCACATTCTTGGACACCCTACACAACACACTCATTCCACCAGAGCAGGTCAGGTACGTTGGCCCAGAGCAGCTCAGGTACGTTGTCATTTGGGACAACGTAAGTTTCCACAGGGCTGCTCTGGTTCGTAACTGGTTCACTGCCCACCCACGCTTTTTAGTTGTTTATCTCCCTCCATATTCTCCATTCCTCAATCCTATTGAGGAATTTTTTTCTGCCTGGAGATGGAAAGTGTATGACCGAAATCCACAAACGCGTATACCTCTTCTCCAAGCTATGGAGGACGCATGTGGAGATATAGGAGCTGATGCTTTTCATGGCTGGAATCGCCATGCTAGGCGATATTTCCCCCGCTGCTTGGCCAGGGAAAACATTGCTTGTGATGTGGATGAGGTGCTGTGGCCAGACCGCAACAGAAGAGAGGATGCAGCATAGTTTGTTTTTTTTTACTGTAACTGTGTACAGTAAATTCTTCTGTTGTTTTGTATGTAGTGTATGTGCAACTTTGTGTTGGTTGGGAATGGGATGCACACTCTGTTCATTGTTTTTGTGGGAAAAATAAAATATATTTGTTACCGTGTATTTGTGTGTTCTGAGTATAAAAACAATATTCTCAAATATTTTACAACACACTTATGTATGTACTGTCTTTAGTAAGTGTAACACTGAACAAAAAAAGGGCTAAGTCATTATGATGAATGGAGAAGAAGTGTTTTCCATTCATCATAGTGTTTTACATTGAGCACATCAGTGTTCAGCTGGTTCTTATAAATGTCTATTCATATGATGGTTTGTGTGTGTCATTTGAAAACAAAATACCATTTTGAGAAGAAATAACATTGTTTTGAATGTAAAGTTTCATTTTGCAGGAGAATTGAGGGGTTTTGCCCATTGTGTGTGTGTTTTTTTATTTGTGTGTAGAGTTCTGAGAATATGAGGCATTCTTTCAGAAAATGTGTGTAAACAATCAAGAAAAACTGTAATTAAATCCCCTTTCTGCTGATCAGGGTGGATTGTGAGGGAGGTTAATACGCTCGGTGAAATACATGAGTGGATTGTTGAGATCTTTTAAAAATATGGTTCAACATTTTAGGATTCCCAGATCTCAGTTCTTTAGGTATTTATTGCTGCGCCACCTGCTCTTTACTAGAGCGGGTGGGGGGGGGGGGGGGGGGTAGCATAGACATATGCTTTGGAAGTGGTGATTACTACGTTTGGAAAAGGCCATGAATCATCAGTGTATTACTCCCTGCTGAATCAGAGTCTGGGGGACAGAGCTTCAACTTCTCTCAAGAGATTATGGGAGAAAGACCTAAACTTGGTATTGGAGGGAGTGTGGGCTAGGATTCTGAAAAACATCAAGTCAACATCTAGATTCAAGGGTGTGCCTTATGCAATTTAAGATTTTACATAAATTCTATTAGACCCCCTCTAGATTGTATAGGATGGGTCTTAAAAGATACACACACCTGCAGGCGATGGGGGCACAACCCATGTTTTTTGGTGGTATGTAAAGATACAAGAATTTTGGTTGAGGGTTCAGAGTTTTATGTGTCATTTATTGGGTTCTCAAATCAAATTTTTCCCCAGTCTCTGTATTTTAGGTGATGGGCCAGTCATTAATGTAGGGGATAAGTACATGAAGAATTGGGTCCTGGCCGGTGTTATGATAAGTGGAGAGGTCATTCTTAGAGGACTGAAGTCGGCTGGAGTGCCCTCGTTCTGTGAAAGGTATGCGAAGATGGGCAGGGTAGCGACATTTGAAGATTTGTCAAATAGAAGGCTAGGCAACATAGTTCTATTCAATAAGAAATGGGGCAGCTATTTAGCCTTTTTAGAAGGCTCTCAGATAGGGGCAGTGGAGGGAGGGGTGGGGTGGGGGGGGTTAATCTTCTGGGGGAAGGGTTGTAATTTGATTGATTCCAAATATTCTGTTATGGTTTTTTTTTTTTTTATTATTTGTTACATGGAATCAATAAAAGTGTTAATAACAAAAAAAATCTGTGCTTCTATTTGAGTGCAAATAGCAGCTCTGTGTGGCAGGTGCTATTTACACCCAGTGCAAATAGTCACTCCGTTAATATGCACTATTAAATACACAAGCAGCTGATAATTTTGTCTTATATTTTAAAAGTACCATGTGTACACCAACATGATCGCATGAGTTGTCGGCATGTTGTTTCCAATACTTCCAGGACTGTTCACATTATGCTGTCTCACTGACGAGCACCCTCTAACATCAAATATGTTTGCCTTGGCTCAGCCTGTTTACCGTCCCCTGTGGCACGACCAGAAGCATGTCACAAAAGCAGTGTTGGAGCCTGGGTTTGGATACCGCTGCTGAGATCAGAATGGCATCGTGCTCATACTCATGTGTCTATTGCAGATATAGTATGAGTAGGGTAGTATGCAACTCCGAAATCAGCCCATGTCGAATCCAGGAAGTGATGACTGTGTTTTAGTTTATTTTTTAGGACAAAAGGACAGACTATATCAGTTCAAGTGTAAGTATTGCAAGTCCTTCATGTCATTGTTTCTAATTCTACAGTGGTGTGGAAAAGTATTTGAGGGGGGTTAAACCTGCTAAACCATTTTTCAAATTATATATATATATATATCCATCCATCCATCCATCGTCAACCGCTTATCCTGTACAGGGTCGCGGGGGGCTGGAGCCTATCCCAGCTAACATTGGGCGAAAGGCAGGGTACACCCTGGACAGGTTGCCAGTCCATCGCAGGGCCTATATATATATATATATATGTATAAAAATGTATCCAAAACCTATATCACCCATGTGAAAATCTAACTGCCCCCTTAAACTTCATAGCTGGTTGTGCCACCTTTAACAGCAACAACTGCAACCAAACGCTTCCGATAACTGGAGATCAGTCTTTCACAACGCTGTGGTGTCTTGCTACATAATCCAGTTGCACTTGAGCTTCAACTCATGGACTGATGACTGGATGTTCTCCTTTAAGATTTTCTGGTAGAGAGCAGAATTCATATTTCCCTCAATTATTGCAAGTTGCCCTGGCCCTGAAGCAGCAAAACATCCCACATCATCACACTACCACCACCATGCTTGACCGTAGGTATGATGTTCTTTTTGTGGAATTCTGTGTTTGATTTATGTCAGATGTAATGGGACCCCTGTCTTCCAACAGTTCTACTTTCAACCCATCAGTCCACAGAAAATTCTCCCAAAAGTTTTGAGGATCATCAAGGTGTGTTTTGGCAAAATTCAGATGAGCCTTAATGTTCTTCTGGGATAGCAGGGGTTTTTACCTCTCCACACTTCCATGTACGGCATTTTTGGCCAGTGACTTTGATAGTGGAGTCATGAACTTTATTACCTTTATTAATGCGAGAGAGGCCTGCAGTTCCTTGGACATTGTCCTTGGATTTTTTGTGACTTCCAGGATGAGTCGTCACTCTGCTCTTGGAGGAATTTTGGAAGGTTGGCCACTTCTGGGAAGGTTCACTACTCTGCCAAGTGTTCTCCATTTAGAGATAATGACTCTCACTGTGGTTCTTTTGAGTTCCGGAACATTTGAAATAGCTTTTTAACTCTTCCCAGAATGATGTATTTCAATCACCTTTTTCCTCTTCATTTCTGGAATTTCTTTCATCCTTGGCATAGTGTGCTACTGGGTGAGACCTTTTAGCCAAATTCATGCAGCTGAAAAAGTTATATTTAGGTGTTGATTTGATTGAACAGGTCTGGCAGTAATCAGGCCTGGGTGTGTCTAGTCCAGCTGAATTCCATTATGAATGCAGTTTCATAGAATTGGGGATTTAGTAACTAAGGGCAAATTCTTTTTCACACAGGCCCTAGTTGGTATTGGATAACTTTTTTTCTTCAATAAATAACATTATCATTTAAAAACTATATTTTGTGTTTATTCAGATTGCCTTTGTTTTTTGTTAGATTTTGTTTGAATTTTTGAAAATACATAAAAACAGAAGAAATCAAGATGTGGGCAAATACTTTTCCACAGCACTTTCCATCCTTAAACAAAACTAAAACACAATTATATATCTTGTCCATCAAATGCAGTAGCCTGTTTAGTGTTTCTCGACAGATTGCTGCAACATTATTGAACACTTTTTAATATAACATGTTTTATTAAACCTCTCCACAGAAACTTTCATCTCTCTGTAACTTGCCTTTTGAATAATTGTTAATAGCTTAATGTTTTAATTAGCGCTCCAGGCCTTGGGATCGGTGCAGTGAAGTGTTGTTCCAAAATCAAGCTGATTACATTATTAGGCACTTTTACAGGGCACTGAAGCAAAACTAATTCATATGAAAATACCTCAGAAATGTATCAGCATACACACTGAAGTATTAATAACAAGGGTCAGCTTGTCAATGAACTGCACTTTTCCAGCTAAAACTTTTAAATAATCTAAACACAACAACATTAACATCTTATTTAGAACTACAACAATGAAAAAGTACAAAAAAAAAAAAAAAAAAAAAAAAACATTGATTATAAATCACATTAGAATTGTTTTTACACATTTATTATTTGTAGCCTCTTGTTACTGGGTATTTCTCAGAATTAAGACAGAATTGGATTGCGGGAATTTTGTAAACTAAATAATCATACACTAACTGTTAAAAATTACGGCTGAATTCTAACAGCAATCTACTGTGATTCTTAAATACATTTTGCTGAGTTGCATTCTGGGAGATAATGTAACGACAGCAAGACAAACAGACCCAATTGCAGAGGAATAGTTCAAAGGATTTATTTACAATAAATGTGAGTGTGTCAGGGCGGGGCCAGGTCGTGATTCTACACACCCGGTCCCTTATTAGGCTAATCAAGCATCCAGAGAGATAAGGGCCGACTACTGAGGATGGTGCGGGAGAAAGATCGTTTACGGACATGTCCATCGTGTGTGTGTGTGTGTGTGTGTGTGTGTGTGTGTGTGTGTGTGTGTGTGTGTGTGTGTGTGTGTGTGTGTGTGTGTGTGTGTGTGTGTGTGTGTGTGTGTGTGTGTGTGTGTGTGTGTGTGTGTGTGTGTGTGTGTGTGTGTGCGCTTTTGTTTAAGTTTCACATTAAACTATTATTTATATTGTCAAGCTGGTTCTCGCCTCCTCCTTGCCCGGCTAAATGCTTTACACTGGTGCCGAAATCCGGGATAAGCTGTAGAGTTCTCGCCACTACCGTCCACCCCAACAGAGCAGCTGGGTTTTTTTTGTTTTTTTTTCATAATTAATTACTGTATGTAAAATCTAAAAAACAGCCACAATGCACAGACATGAAGTGGTGAGACCAAACTTCAAAGGTGCAAAACACAAACAACTCACTCACACACACACACACAAACTGAACTGGTCAGACTATAACAATCCTTTTGAAATTTGTCAAAATAATAAAATAAAACAGAGTAGAGGGTGGGGCTGGGTCGTGATGCTGCACACCCGGCCCCTAATCAGGCTAATCAAGCCTCAGAGGGATAAAGGCAGACTGGAAGCTGCAGTGCAAGAGAGGGAGATATTTACAGGTAGCTGTCTGGCACTTTTATGTGTTTGTCTTTTTTGTTTAGCTCTTCATTAAACTTCTATTTATATTGTCAAGCCAGGTTTTGCCGCCTCCTTTCCATTTATCCCTTTACACTGGTGCCAAAATCTGGGGAGGAAGAGGGATGCACCGTAGTAGAGTCCTCGCCACCCCAATGGAGCAGCTGCGGCCATCCTCTGGAGGACGGATGAGCCTGGCCGCCTGGAAGTGGAGGAACGGCCGCAGACCACGAGGGGAGGAGCGGCTCCCAACCATCCACCTGTGGAGGAGTGGCAGAGAACTGGCGAGTAAGTGTTATTTTTTTCCTTCTCTCTCTCCGCTCTCTCTCCTGCTTCGCGTTGGCCTTTCCCTTTCTTTTAAATTTTACTTTGGTTTTTAGGGGGTACTGCAATGTTACAGGGAGTACCCCCAGTGTTTTTAATTATTGTTGTTTCCCTCCCCCTGTCCCCTCCCAGATTCAGGAAGGCGGGAATGACCTGCCGGCAGATGGGTCGGAAAAGGGGGGGTGTACGTCATGCCGGGGGCTCCCCAGCCTGAGAGAACGAGGGAAGAATGTGACAGGGTGGAGCGCGGGGCCAGGTCGTGATGCTGCACACCCGGCCCCTAATAAGGCTATTCAAGCCTCAGAGAGGGATAAAGGCCGACTGGAAGCTGCAGTGCGAGAGAGAGATTTACAAGCAGCTGTCCAACACCTTTGTGTGTTTGTCTTTTTGTTTAGTTTTTCATTAAAATATTATTTATATCGTCAAGCCAGTTCTCGCCTCCTTTACATCACCATTGTCAAATTAAATGTATTTAACTGCCACAACTGAATTGTGGTTTCAATTTATATTAACAAAACTTTTTTGATGAGATTGGAGCAAACAGATTTGTAAAGGCAGATTGCTGCAACTGATTAAATCCAATTGAAATAAGAATCAAAATAAAGACATTTTGTACAAATCTGTTGCATTGCTGTCCACTATATATATATATATATTGAGGACCCATTCAATAGTATTTCCCTGAGAGTATTATGTATTATTTTTTGCTGACAGTGACGTAGGCTGGGAGTCCATGACACCTTGGCATGATAGAGATGCTGTCACTCAGCAAAACCTCATTATTCTTCCCGTTCAACACTAACCTGATACAACTATGTCTGGAGGCAATGTACAGAGCATCACTCCTTTTCAACTTTCCAAATAAAGATTTCTGTGACTGTAATAAAGTGCAAGACAGAAGAACTTTAGTGAGCAAGGTATATACATATTTAATTAAATATATTATTTATTTTTACTGTTATGCAACAGTTTTATAGACAATAAGTTAACATCAATTAACTTTTAGACACAATTTGGCCAGCTATTTATGTTTTTTATGAAACATGACTTATGTGAACAACTGAAGTGGGAGTTGAGTGTCCCAATACCAATGATTGATTCTGCCATTTAAAGATGGAACACACCTCCGAAGGTCTATTTCCAATTATCTGGCATCCTTCCAGATCAAATGGGACATGGCGTGTTCACAAATACCTGACTGATAACAATCTGGGATTTAATCTACAGGGCTATCACAGCCAGGATCAGTAATTACTACTGGCTGTCAATTTACCAGAGGAGCTGGACACGACAGCACAAAACACTCTCTGCCCATACTCATGCATTTCAAAAACACACTTGCATACTTAAAACGTCCATGCTGTTCATTTGTCTCAATTGCCAGGGTGCATCAAGTTTGTTCATTTAAATGAGACACTGAAGAAGCAGAAGGAAAATGTTTGGCTCACCTCAACAGTTTTGGGATGCAAACATTATTTTTGCCAAATTTGCGGGGAGGAAATTTCTAGATATTATTTTTGTCTTTGCTGTAAATGAGATTAAACAGCAGATAGAATACCACCTCTATGAATACCGGTTCTAAATGTTTTGAAAGCAAGCATATGCAGTATTATCATTTATCAGATATAAAAATGGTATGAGTGAGCTTTTGTTTGTTAATGCAGGGACTAAACAGAGGTTGGCCAAAATGGCTTGTATGGAAAAAAGCTGGATAATTACTGTAGCAATTAGTAGTTTTTTGTATCAGCTATTTTGGCTCAGTTAAAGGTGCCCCTGGTATTAAAGCTGAGGAATATAACTTTTATTCCAGCTTTATTTGCAGAGACAACTGTAAGTTAGCCATTCATATAATGATTGTTCTGAAAAGCGTTCTATGGCCCTATCAAAACATCCCAACCAGCCTGACAAAGCAACAATGGCTCCATCCAATGGCTTGCATTTGGGGCGGGACTATTTGTTTGGCCAACAAACGATAGACAGGGAAAGTGTTCAGGTGTGTTCAGTTATTTTTGGAATTTCTTTTGGTTATGCTAGAGGTGGAGAAATCAAATGTTTTAGCTTTAAGAATGGAACTACTATGAGGACAGAATGAAAAGATATGTGTACCAGTAAAAGTCAGGGACAAGGCCATTCCTCTTGTTTCCCGCAGAGAGCCAGAACTCATTTATTGACATTGACAACTGTATTACTGCTTTTAATTATAGCTACAGTAAAGTGTCCAGGTGCAATCTACCAATCACAGGCACGGCGAATGAGGTTATTTGTTCTACCTTAACCTGACACCTTGATTAATTTGACAATCGTCCCCAGTGTCTAGTGTAACTACAATTCCAGGTAGATAAGGATGTTATTGCGGATGATTATATGGCTCTGACCCTTCTGAGGCAAGAGCCTATTGTACATATTAAGAGTTTCAATCTACCTTGTTCACCCATGTATTATTTAACAGTCACATATAACTCTTTAAATCTTTGCATGGTGAATACAATACTGGACAATCAAATCAGCTGTGAAATGAAATAGCAGTGTGCATCAGCCTTAAGGCTATTACTGTAAGATAAGAGTTTGATTTTCAGTCTTCATCACAATCCACCATATAACTTCTTAGAGGCATATTTTATGGAGTTTATGCCCTTTCTGAGTTATGTAAAGAACACATTCAGTAGGAAATATTCCTTGTGCCCCCCAGAAACCTTCACGGTTCAATGGAGACAATCAATTGACCACCCTGAAGATCAAAATGCCCATTCGAAAAGATTGAAACTTAGTGCCAGCCCTGATTGAGATACTGTTAATATAGAATCGCAATGTGATGTAAAATATCTAAGACAAATGCGTTTCATTATCTTTCTTGATGAATGCTTTGGTATCCCTGCAGTCAATTTTGCCAAATATAAAGGCAATGTATTTAGCCTGTTTCCACTTTCATTTACACAACCCCTTAGGTCATACTCTAAATTACACACATAGAATTGATCAGTTCTCTTCTGATAGTATATTGGAGCAGTCGACAGTATGAACCGCCTCATATTCCAGGTTCAATACAAGTTCATAAGCTCAATCGACAGTATTTGTGACAATGTTTATTGCCACAAAAGATTAATTTCTACCTGTCCCTCCTTTTCTTCCAAAATTTTTTAAAAAAATAAAACAATATATAACCCTGGACTACAGTGAGGCTTATAAAAATGCATTTATTATAATTTTATTCATACACGTATTCCAGACCTGACCCCACTAAAGACATTTGACGAGGCCCCATTGCCCGACATCATTACCTAATCTTATTGATGCTCGATTCTGAATTGTAGCAAATTCATACAGCCAAGTTTCAACTTATAATGGAATGCCCAGAAGACTGAAGGGCACATTACTGCTCATGGTTTTGAAATTAAATGTTCAACAAGCACATATGGATTTGGTGTTTGTTTGTGTTTTGGCTGTATAGTGTATATGCACACATAGTGGTGTCTGCTGAAAGCATCTCTGGTACATAGTGAATATTAATGGATTCTGCTGAAACAAGCATCAAATCCTTTCACATGCTGTTTGCACGAAATTGGTAATCACATGCACTTTTGTGCAAATGTACAATTAGAATCTAGCATTAGTCATTAATTTGCCTCAGCTTTAGCTCAGTTGCATGATCCATCCCCACTAATGTGCTTTCCAATCAATGTGTAAATTATCGGATGTTGTCTCC
Source organism: Moxostoma hubbsi (assembly GCA_032164185.1). Taxonomy (NCBI): domain Eukaryota; kingdom Metazoa; phylum Chordata; class Actinopteri; order Cypriniformes; family Catostomidae; genus Moxostoma; species Moxostoma hubbsi. The sequence goes on from JAVLUX010000039.1 coordinate 17,276,508, forward strand.
ATAGGGATCTGGACTGGCGAGGGTACAGTACCCACAGTGAAGGATACATAAAGGGCATTTAGTCAATTAATCATGACACTGCAGGCGTTTACATGCTGTTGGCCGTCTGTGAAAAAGTGCGCTCTGGCGGAATCATTGATGATTCAACTGTTTTTTGTGCCTGATAACTAACAATCAGTCAGTCTTTCCTCCTTTTTCTTTGACAAAATAATAAGAACATCATAAACAGAATTGTAAAAACTTGATTGTTTATGCATAATCATTTTGCAGCACCGACTAGAGCAAATCAGAATCTATACAACCACAACTTGTGGTTATCCCAGCAGAAGGACTGGAAAGCAATTATACCAGCTAATCACAATAAGAACAGAATACTTCAAAGAATTAAGTTTCTGAACAACTCAAGTGAAAGAACACAGCAAACTTGATGGGTCTTATTTATCTCATAAGCTCCTAACACTATACCATTCTTAAGTGTCTGCCTCAGCATAGAAGAGCTGTGTGGGACAGGGTTTGATGTGGCTGCAGATATTAAGGTTACATTTAAGAAAAAGAACTCATGGAATATGGCTAATGAAAATCATCAGTGAAAAACTTTGGAAATATAAGAATGCTATTTTATTACTGTTATTATATTGCATATTATTGTTATTTAACCTAGTTTTTAGTTAAAGGGATTGTTCGCTTAAAAATGAAAATTCTCTCATCTTTTACTCACCCTCATGCCATCCCAGATGTGTATGACTTTCTTCTGCAAAACACAAACAAAGATTTTTAGAAGAATATCTCAGCTCTATAGGTCCATACAATGTAAGTGAACTTTGTAGCACCAAAAATCACATATAGGAAACATAAAAGTAATCCATTTGACTTAAGTGTTTATATCCATATCTTCAGAAGTGATATAATAGATGCAGGTGAGAAACAGAACAATATTTAAGTACTTTTTTAAATCTCCACTTTCAGATATGAAAGTGAAACTAAACAGGCACCACATGTGACTTTAAGATATAAAAGTGAAAGTTAGAGTGGAGATATAGAGTAAAAAAAGGACTTTGTTCTCACCCACACCTATTATATCTTCAATCTATGAAAGAATGTCATACACGTGTGGTATAGCATGAGGGTGAGTAAATGATGAGAGAAGTTTCATTTTTGGGTGAACTATCCCTTTAATTGACCAGTGTTTCTGAATTGGTCTTACCTCAGGACACAAATGTTACATTAGACATCGGTTGGTGACAATAACAAAATTGTTTATTGTATAAAAGTGAACAAAAATGTAATATCAAATCCATTATTATTAATATTCTAATTTATATATTAAGCCAAGTATTTACAACACAGTGGCTAGCACTAACCATGCATTTCAAGTTAGTTTATCTAATGTAGTCTGCTTTTTTTTTTTTTTTTTACAAATAATTTTGATTAGACTTATGTTTTTTTGTTATTTTCATTTGACATACTGTAGACTTTTTGTATGCTGTCCACAATCCTATCAGAACAGACCTGTCATTGTTGCCATTGACATTCCTATTTTTGAGACCCACTGAGCAAGAAAAGCACATTAATTATGGCCTTATGAACCCCATTATCCTATGTGCACCAATTCCATGGTGCATGCATTACTTTTTTCTATCAGCATAGTTTTACCACAGAATAATACAATCTGTTTTTTCATAATAATATTCGGCAGAATACTCCCTTTACTATAATATATAATATATTTATTTATACAATATCACAAGAGTGAGAGTGCTGATCAGACCAACGGCACAATTCTGAGTGCAATATTGCTTTTATACAACTGTACAATAAACATGTAAATAATATTGAACAACTTACTTTTCAGACAAGAATCGACCAGTTAGTTTGTGTATTTCTTCTCCATCAAGGAAAAAAGTTACAAAAGAAGCACATGAAGCACAAAGCCACTTTCTGTGCTGCTCTCATACTCTGGTTTAGCACTCTTAAACAAATCTGTGCTTTTAAACGAATCTAAAGTGAATAGATCATTCTCGGTTACTGCTACTGTTTCCATCGTGAACACAGTGTTGTTTAATGAATCACTAGAGAGAATGATTAAATTATTCATTAATAAGATAACATTTATTTGTCAACACCTGCTGGCATAAAGATGCAATTTGCTGAAATGGTCACTGAATTATATAAAAATAAACGATTAATCATAATCACCACAACAAGCAGAGACAAACAGAAAAGGGTTCCTGTGCTGTTATCCTAAATATCAGCTCACTTGTAACAGCGCTTGGCCAATCAAATTCAAGGACCAGAACTGACTGTTAAATAATTATGAGCATGTCACTAGGATGCATCTAGACAACCAGTTAAATCATGCTGTGCTTGCCTTTTCTCTAGACGAGTGGGTGGATGGACAGAAGGGAGAAATAGTGTGAATGAAATTCCTCCTTTTTCTCATAGCTGTGCTATGACTGAGCCCTGTTTGAAATGAGGGCCACAGTTTGATGGCTATCAGTGAGATGGAAAAGCACCGCTCAGCTAGCTTCCCTCAGAGAATATTAAGAAATAAATTGTGTCTGTCATGTCAATGGGGATAATATTAGTCATGACATTACATTAGCCTGCTGATGAAAATAGAAGCAGACGTACTTTCCAATTCAAACAGAGCACAGGAAAAGAGATTCTCCAATTTTGTATGTATTCATGAATGCTAGCTATTGTCCCCTCTATTCTATCGAACATAATCATATGCTAGAATCAAACACAATAAGGCCAACAGTTATAAAATAATTCATATTTTGTTATTTAACAATGCCTTTGTCAGTTTTCAAACATCATAGTCTCAAGACTTCACAGATTAATAAGGCATGAACTATATTATTGTATGTTTTTGATATTATACCTACATTTTGGACAAGGTTAAACATATGTTAAGGTGTAAATGTCACTTAAAAACATATCCGAGACCATTCAGTTCATGGTCCCATTAGACAAAGCAACAAAATATTAAGGCTTGGGTGGGATCAAATGTGAAAAATCCATATTGAGTAACCAAATATCTAAAAATTAGATGTAGGTTGGCATTGGTGCAGATGCCAACTCAATGTCTATGTTAAAGTCATAGTTCACCCAAAAATGAAAATTATTTAATCATTTACTCACCCTCATGCCATGCCAGATGTGTATGACTTTCTTTTCTGCAGAATATTAAGATTTTTAGAAGAATATCTCAGCTCTGTTGGTCCAAATAATACAAGTGAATGGTGTCCAAAACTCAGAAGGTTCAAAAATGACATATAGGACGCATACAAATAATCTCCAAATAGACTCCAGTGGTTAAATCCATGTCTATCCGAAGCGATATGATAGGTGTGTGTGAGAAACAGATCAATATTTAAGTCCTTTTTTCTATCAATCTCCACCTTTAACCAGCCACAACCAGCAAGTGGCTGAATGTGAAAGTGTAGATTTACAGTCAAAAAAGGACTTTAATATTGATCTGTTTCTCACCCACATCTATCATATCGCTTCAGAAGACATGGATTAAACCACTGGAGTCTTATGGATTACTTGTACACTGCCTATTGGGCCTTCAAATTTCTGAACACCATTCACTTGCATTGTGAGGATCTACAGAGCCGAAATATTCTTTTAAAAATGTTGTTTGTGTTTTGCAGAAGAAAGAAAGTCAAACACATCTGGGATGGCATGAGGGTGAGTAAATTATGAGAGAATTTTCATTTTTGGATGAACTATTCCTTTAATAACAGCCCTCCATTACAGTAGCCAACATACAAACATACAAATGTTGGCAGTGCAGTAAAAAGGTCTATGAGCAGAGAAGGTTTTGCGAACTAGATTTAGTTGATTTTCTAGTTGTTTGCTCTTCTCTCTAGGGAGAGATGCTTTGCTCATTAGCTTGAACACATTGCTTGTAATAAAAGTTAATGGTTTATGCATATGGAGAAATCAGCAAGTGCTGCTATGATGTAGTATGATGTTTATTTTATGGAAATCAAATAGCAGGATAAATAGAGATCCTCGTCATGCACAGACACTAACATACCAACATCTGGGCATATGATACGGCTGTGTATTATTCTACAGTTTGAATAATTTGTCTGCATGAATGAGAGGGGGACAACATTAGTTTATCCGAAGACAGAACTAGGTAGGCCTTTAAAAACTTACATATGAAACAAAAAATATACGGTACTTTAAAAAAGTCTTGGGCACATAAGATGTTTCACAAAAGCATTTGTCTCAAGATGGTCATTTATATTTTCATCTTTAGTGTATCAATAGGAAATATACATTTTAGACTCCCAAACATTACTTTTGCAAATAGAAAAGAATAGAATAGAAGTACAGGAAGCCCTGCAACAGATGGCATTGCCCCCACAGTGCCCCTCATTGAACATCGAGTCAGTCTGGTATTAAAAGAAGAGACAGAAGCAACTGAGACAGCCGAAATAGATTGAAGAACTGTGGCGAATTCTCCAAGAAGCTTTTAACATACTATCTGCCAACAACCAAGAAACACCGTGTCCAGGTGTACCTAGGAAAATTGGTGATGTTTTGTAGGTAAAGGTGGTCACACCAAATATTGATTTAGCTTTTTTGTGTTTACTGGACTTTGTATGATGTTGATAAAGGAAAACTATTTATGGCATTATTTTTGACAACATCCTCACTGCAACATTTTTCACAAGTGCCTAAAATTTTTTTCACAGTACTCTATATATATACTGTATATATATATATATATATATATATACAGGGGTGGACAGAGTACTGAAAAATCATACTCAAGTAGAAGTAGTTACTTCCCAAAAATGTAGTGTGAGTAGATTAAAAGAGTAGCTCATTTAAAAGTACTCATGAGTATTGAGTACCGAGTAGCAAGACCTATGCCCCATTATAATGAACACTGTATTTTCAAATACATAATTTATCATAGATAAGCACTACATGAATCTGATTCTAAAAAATAAAAGGGATACATAACATAAATGAAAAGATTAAAAAGTTATTTTCAATACACTGATCACCATTTTCAATCATAATGTATAAAACAATTACAGGAAAATAAGTTTATGTGTAGGGTCTAAATTTCCCTTAACGCAAATAGAGCGTTATTGTGGTGCATAAAACATGTTCAAACAATGCAAGGAATGCAATAAAAAGCTAAATAAGCAGGATCACTTAGCACGTCATGTCCTGCACAATAGAGGTAGATCAGACATGGGAAACGTTGTTTGATACAGGGGCTACATCACGCTTAAAGATGAATAATTCACCCAAAAATGAAAATTCTCTCATCATTTACTCGCTCTCATGCTATCCTGGATGTGTATGTCTTTCTTTCTTCTGCAGAACACAAATTAAGATTTTTAAAAGAATATGTCAGCACTTTTGGTCCATACTATGAAAGTGAATCGTTGCTAAAATATTGAAGCTCCACAAATCACATAACTCATCATAAAATATAGTCAAAGCCACTCCAGTGGTTTAATCCATGTCTTCAGAAGCGATATGATAGATGTGGTGAGAAACAGATCAATATTTAATTCCTTTTTTACTATTAATTCTCCTCCCTGCTCAGTCAATCTCCACTTTAACTTTCTTCTTGTGTTTTTGGTGATTCACATTCTTCAAGCATATCGCCACCTACTGGGTACAGAGAAGAATTTCGAGCAAAAATGTACTTAAATATTGATCTGTTTCTCAGATCATATCAATTCTGAAGTCATGGATTAAACCACTGGAGTTGTATGTATTACTTTTATGCTGCTTTCTGGATCAAAAGTTTTGGCACCCCTTCACTACACTCTGGACCTACAGAGCCGAAATATTCTTCTAAAAATCTTAATGTGTGTTCTGAAGACAGGAAGTCATAGACAGATGCCATGAGAGTGAGTAAATGATGAGAGAAAATGATTTGCTCTGCAAACGTTGATACTTTTCTATCTTTATAAAGGCTAAGCATAATTCTATCATCTATCAAGTTTTATCATCTTTACTTTCCTGGTAATTTATTATACCATTTAACACACTCTCTTCATCAGGGCGGTATTATAAAAAAAAAATGAACAATATTTAAAAGTATGTATTTTTATGAAAAATTACACTGTTTTATTCAATTACATTAATATTTTTAAAGCTACTCGAGTTATTTGGCAAAAGTAGTGAGGGGTTTTTTCATTTCCTTGTTATTTTTGTTTGATTAATAGCCTTTATATGTCATAGCCTACTAGATTCGGTTACATGTCAAATTCAAGTCCAACATTTTATGCAAATATGCTTTTTGTCCCACTGTTTAATTTCACTTTATACATAAATGACAGCGTTTACATTAATGCCTCACCATGACGTGCATTGGCGAACATATAAAGTGTATTTGATCGTTTAGGCGTGAACCCGCATTAGCGTTCAAACATAAGCCGCCTGTCCAGGAACAGATTATGACTTGCAAAGGTCCTGGGGCCAATTATCTCCAAGGACCCCCCTCCACCCAAAAGTTGTTGAGCGGGGTGGGGGGGGGGTTCGTTGTTCAAATGTTCGTTGTTCATGGCCAAAAAGGTTTTCAAACAGGGGGTATCACCAAACTAGATTGCGCAGCCTTAAAGCCCAGGGCACACCAGGGTAGTCGAGGGCCTCCTGGTAGTCAAGGGTCCCTGGGCACTGGCCCCATTGACCCAGTCGGTAATCCGTCCCTTCGCCTGTCAATCAAACAGCGCGCAGCTACAGACATCAGGAAATATAAAGTCAAACTAATATAATCTAACTAATATAAACATTTAGATCATTTTATTGCCCAGCCCTATTGATAACTTTGGTAGTTAAATTACAGGCTACGTTATGGACACACAAAATCTAGTAAGCAGAAATATTAAATTTATCTTGATTTGTTTCTTCAAATTAGAGGCAGGATTAATGCTTATATATAGCTTGAGCAAGATAAACTCACATGACACAGTCAAGTAATTGGTCTTTTTTTACTGCAAAAAGTAATTTCAGGTGCTGCTGTGATGTTCAGCTGTAAACTGTGCTTGAGGCATCCTCCACATTTGGCACCAGATCTGCAGCTGCCGTTCAAGTTTTTTACATGTGATTTGATTTGACGGGAGTCACGAGACTCTCTCTAGCCAATCATGTTGATAGATAAAAATAAAAAAATTTAAGATGAGGAAAGCGACGGTGGGAAAATATTGCAGTAAAAGTACAGTTACAGCACTTAAAATGTACTCAAGTAAAAAGTATAAAAAATTTAAACTACTTAAAAAGGTACAATTTCTACAAAAAGTAGTTAATTACAGTAACATGAGTATTTGTAATTCGTTACTTAACCCCCCTGTATATTTACCTACATAAAACAACCCCAAATCTGAAAAAGTTTGACCAGTATGATAAATGCTAATAAAAACAAAAATTTGTGATATGTAAATTATATTCACCCTTTGCTATAATGAAAGCACTACAACTACACATAACATGATGTTTTTCCTTGTGAATTTCTCTGTTGTTTTTTTATGTACATTAATTTCAAACAGATGATTGCAACATGCTCCAAAAAAGTTGGGACAGTCAAGTGTTTACCTCTGTGAAACATTACCATTTCTTCTAAAAACACTTAAGCATTTAAGCACTGAAGACAAAAGTTTGTTAAATTTAAAAAGTTGAATTTTCCACCATTCATCCATTATCTAGTTCTTTAGCTGCACAATTGTCCTAGGTCTTCATTACCGTATTGTAACCTTCATAATGCACCACACATTCTCAATTGGAGATGGTCAGGACTGCAGGCAGGCCAATCTAGCACTCACACTCTCTTCCACTATGTATACACTTGTAATCGGGGCAGTATGTGGTTTGAAGTTGTCCTGCTGTAAAATGCAGGGACATCCCTGGAAAAGATGATGCAGGATGTCAGTATGTTGCTCTACAATTTGCACATATCTGTCTTTGTGTTCTCACAGATTTGCGAGTTACCCATGCCATGTGCACTGACACACCCCTGGCCCATACAGACACTGGCTTTTGGACCTGAAGCTAATAACAGCTTGGATTGGTCCATTTCCTCTTTGGCCTGGATAACAAAACTTATTGAAACGTGGACTCTTCAGACCAAAAAACACAGTTCTACAGTTCTACTTTCCATCTAAGATAAGACCAGAGAAGTCGCTTCTGGGCAGTGTTGATGTAGGGCTTCTGCTTTGCATAGTAAAGTCTTAACTTGCATCTGTGGATGCAACGGCGAGTGGTGTAGACTAATTTAAAGACAGTAATGTCTGAGGTAATAGAGATCACGCACATTCAGAAGTGGTTTTCGTCTTGCCCTTTACACACCAAGATTTGACCAGATTCCTTGAATCTTGTCACTACAGTATATTGTGCACACTAGAGGGTGAAATGACCAAAATCCTTCCAGTTTGTCTTTGGGGAACATTGTTCTCAAAGTGCTGGATTATTTGCTGAAGCGTCTGCTGGTAAATTGACAAGTCTTGAATGATCCTTGCTCTTGGAGGATTAGGCTGTTTTTGGAGGCTCCTTATGTATACTTTGACACAATTGCTTAACCTGTTTATCATCTCCTGTTTCACATCGCCTTGTTATTTCAACTAATTCAAATTGGTAGTAGTCTTTAATTGCCCTGTCTCAACTTTTTTGGAGCACGTAGCAATCAACTGATTTGAAATTACCATACATAAAAAAACAATAACAAAAAAAAAAAAGATTAAATTCACAAGGAAAAACATCATATATATGTGTGTGTTCTAAGTGCATTGAAGTATGAAACCTGTTATTAAAGATTTAAACAGGGATTTCCACAGCAGAAATATCAGGTATTTTGATGAAGCTTGGTTAAACAACTGGCTACGATATTAGCTTTTATTGTGCTTTCCTGATATTGCTATGGCCCTGTTTAATAATCATTATCAGCCATAAAGAGAAATGGTGCAGGGAATGTTTCATTAAGGCTATAATGCCACGATACAGAATCATCAGTCTGCTGTGTGACGACACACTGCTGGGCTGCTGATACAGCAGGATGTCAAAATAGAGCCATTTGGCCCATCCTGAGCTGCTCCACTGTTTAGCATAAAACATTAAGAGAAAATACAGCAAGATTTCATCATAGCTAACCAAACTGAGTATCTTGTTTGGAAACTACAAACAAAAGACAAGCTGCAAATCTGAACAGTTGAAGTTAACAACAAACTGAACTTGTGTAGACTGGTCATAAATTGGGATTGTATTATGAATATTATATTAAATATTAATATGACAAAGAATAGAGTTAATAAAAAGTACAGAATCTTGTACATGATTTTGAACAACCATTCCAGTGTATTACCATTAAAGGTACATTCAGTAATGAATATTATGTCATCTTGAACATACACTGACTTCTAGGGTCATGGATGCAGAATCATTCAAAGTTTTCAGTGAACAATGCTGTTGTAGAAATGTACTTATTATAGTCAGCCATGATTAATTTAATCCATGTGTGAAGTGTCCAATAACAGGACAGTTACTGAAAACTTTTTTAATGACGAAAAAATTACTTTGTGCACCTTTAACTATATCTGACCTAAGCTAAATATAATAAATAACAGAAAAAAATGTAATAAATGTGATCCTCATTGTTCCAAATGTTTCCTGTGATTGTGGATCAGACTTTCACAATGGTTTAGGAGGAATTTATTTATTACAACATTTACAGATATTGTTTTTCAGTTCAGCAATATTCTTGTAATGTCTGTTGTGATGTGTAATGTCTCTCTTGAGGTCACACCAAAGCATCTAAAACTTATGGTCAGGACTCTGACTGAACCATTCCAGAAGTCATATTTTATTCTGTAGAATCCATTCTGTTGTTCATTTGCTTCTTCAGGCATGCATTCGGCATTTCTTTTCTCATCACGTCAACAGAGATGTTTACATGTTTCAGAAATGTAGGTAACTCTTCAGCTGACACTGGGATTATAGTTAACATCATAACCCTTTCTACAGTGTGCAGAGGGATCAACATACTTTTTTGATCTTGTACTGTGAATGTTTACACTGTTCAATAAAGACATGAAAATGTATCGTTTGTGTGTAGTTTGTTTGTTTTAGCAGACAATGAGGGACAATTATTGTGACTTATTTGAAGATCAGATGTTATGTCCAATTTATGCAAATTCAAGTGAATTCTAAGGGATCACATAATCTGTTTTACAACTATAAAACAAACCTCCAAACTGAGTCCATAAAAGGATAATTTCTATCTGCGTGTCTCTGTGGTTGACTGAGATCAGCTATCTTCCCTGAGGGCTGTACTTCATACACACACCTTAAGGAGCAGTCTCTCTTCACTGGAGGTGGAAATGAGCCGGACTTAAGATGCTCCTGGTGTCAGTCTCTCAGGAAGACTAGGCAGCAAGTCTGGGAATAATCAATGCAGTACCGCTGAGTAAAAGAGCATGGCTTTGCATGGTTTAATGTACTTTATCTAATTAATCCACCAGCAGGATATTACATTGAATAAATATGACAATATTATAACAGTATAACATAATTAGACTAAGCCTTGGTACCAACACTAATGGTAATTTCTTAACTGTGATCAAATTCACATAACTCTGAGCATATATTTCTTTTACAAATGTGTACAGGAATCCATCAATGTCAGTCAAAGCTGTATGATCTATGATGAGGGGCAGTGGAACTGACATGCTGGAATCAACCCAATTAATGTTCACCTACATTGGAGCTCAGGTAATAGTAAGCTGATTATCTTTTTGAGCTGCAGTGTCAGCATTTCTCCATTTGATCAAACTCATGCTCTCAAGAGTGTTGCTTGGAAAATGGAGCGCAATAGAAGTATACAAAATTTGAGGTATGTTGCGGTTCATGGAAGTGTAGCATCTGTAGCTACAGACAGGCACTAAAAACTGCCAGGTCAGCATATTTTAGCAAACTCATAGAAATTAACCAAAACAATCCTAGGCGTTTATTCAGTTCTGTGGCTAAATTGGTTAGGAATAAAGCCTTGAATGAGCCAGATAAATGTCGCAGCACAATAGTTATGACTTCACGAATTTCTTTACTGATAAAAATGAACATCAGAAATAAAATTTGAATTTTGCATTCACTGTCCCAGCACCGCAGAAAGCAGTGTCTCATATTTTACCTCATGAGCAACTTCTTTGATGTCATGGATCATGAAGAGCTAACAAAATTTATCTAAACATCAATCAACAACATGTATGTTAAATCCAATATCAACTAAGCTCTTAAAAGAGGCGTTCCCTGTAATCTCAGAACCTCATCTTAATATTATTAACTCTTAACATGTCCCAAGAAACATTAAAATGGCAGTTATCAAACCACTTATTAAGAACCATTCACCTAACTTATCCATCAACTCATAATTAGGCTGCTTTAGTTAGGTGTGCTGGAACCGGAAACACTTCTCATGATCTATAACTTTGCAATGAATTGAATGGCATCTACGCTAATATTATTAATTTGTTTCTCTGTGCCTTCCTTGGGATTCCTATCACGAGGTTACCAGAGCTGGCCGGATCCAGCTCCGTTCCTGCTTGATGCAGGACTTTACTGCTATGTGTCGCTGAGTGATGATGACTAACTGCAGCTGGTGCCATCCAGACATCACTTCATTCTACTTCAATGGACTTCAGAGGATGAACTGATGCCAACTCCAACCATAAGACATCGGATACCTCATATGCCACTGCCTGAACCTTGGACTTAGGATGGACCTCACCTGCCGGTTGAATTGCAATTCACCTAACTGATCTCTGCCTACATCACCTCTATTGATGGACTAAACTCTTGAAAGGAATACATAGACCAGAGGTCTGCAACCTATGGCCCGCATGCCAGCACTGGCAGACAAAGTGGCAATCACTGGCACACCAGCAAGTAGATTATTTTATTTAAATTTTGCACCTGCATTCCAATCTACATATGCTGTGTGATCATGAGGAAGGATTACATCAATGTTTTCATGAGTGTCTTGTAACACTTAAACAGTGTGTAGTCTCCCATTCAGCTGATAAAAACACACTGAGTGTTCATGAGGAAGGAGCAGCGGCACAGCCATTGACCAGGAAAATAAAATAAATGGCACTCCATGTCAAAAAGGTTGCCGAACCCTGACATCTATTAATTGCCAACTAAAGCCTTGATCGGCCAACTAACAATGGACAGTGCATTTATGTGAACTTATGCAGTTAATCCAGGATGGACTTCAAAGACATTAGTCATTAATCATATATGAAGGTAAATTTGTGCCTAAATGATTTGCATGCGCAGAGTAGATTTGTGAAAGCCTAAATCAAATCAAGCGTAAACATAAATTGCATGCGCACAGAATATTTTGTAAAGGTGTAAGCAGTACCGCCGCTCCCTATAAGCAGACTACGCAGTCTGCGTAGGGCACCAACTCCCTACGGGGGTACTATTCTATACTAGGAGGGCACCAGAAAGTCCACCGGCTGCCCTTACTCACACGGTATACATTATTCAAGGACCTGAAAGCAATTGCGGAACACAGATGATCACTTTGCGCTCATATCATGAGGAAATTTTTAATCAATGGCCTTTAAAACATACTTAGTTTACTATTTTTAAATCACGACTTACACTAAACACAAACTAATATTGCCATTTAATCATGCTGTTTAGACAGAGTGGAACTGGCCCCCACAGTGAGCCTGGTTTCTCCCATGGTTATTTTTCTCCATTAACCAACATCTTGTGGAATTTTGTGTTCCTTGCCGCAGTCACTTTCATCTTGCTCACTGGGGATCTAAATACAATTATTATTTACTTGTTTATTATTATACACAATTTACAATCATATTTTAATCAAACTACACAATGATCACTCTGACTTGTAGATATAACGGTTTAATTTTCTGTTAATGCATGATTTTCTGTAAACACACACAAAGAAACGATGTGTGTTGTGAAAAGTGCTATACAAATAAAAATGACTTCACTTTTCAATTGAGCACAAGAACGAATTAAATTATAAAGCTTGACAGCAGAAGGGAATATCATCAGTGAACAAAATGTATTACATTTCTATCTGGTTTTCACACAAATCTTTCGTATAGCTTCAGAAGACTTGGCAGTTTGCGCATTTGTTATTTTTATAACACTACTTTTATGGTGTAAATGGTCACCAATTTTGTTTTATATAAAAATAAATAAATAAAAAAGAAGCAATTTGGAAATTCTGAATAATCAAATTTTGTGTTTCATGTAGGAAATACTGGATTGGAATGACATTAAGGATGATGCCCAAATGTACATTTTTGGGTAATCTATACCTGTAAGTTTTTCAATATTGTTATTACCAGTAATATTACCAGTAATCACTGCATTTTGCAATTTATTTGTTCAAATTTTCAATCAATATGAGATAATAACATGAGACGTGTTTTGTCCTATGCAAACCAGGCCACGTTCACATGAGCAATGGATGAGCGCAATTTGGAGGTTGCATTAATATTTTTACTCCACTGACAGTTAGGTTTAGGGTTGGGGTTTGGGCATATGGTTAGTGAAAATATGCACTATTGTTGACTGTATTGTATCATTTACAACTAAAGACAACTCACTCTTGGAGCTACTCTGTGGACATTTAACCCAGAAACTCTCACATGTCCATTCGTTGAACAACACTTCCACCTTGGCCACTAGGGGCAGTGATTTGAAATTATGTAAGCACAGAGCTAAAGAGCATTCAACCTACTGTTGCTGAATTTACAGTACTGCCAATAGGACAGGTCAGCCCTGTATGGACTGACAGACATGAGGAATTCAATAGTAGTAACATGTACAATTTTGAGAAAGTTCATTGCTCTACCACCAAACTGACCGAAGGATTTAAAAAGCTGCACTGTTCCTCCCTCGAAACTACTAAACACTAAATGAGTTTCCTCACTAACCTCCATCTTCCTAATTTCGTCCCGATTTACAGTATATACCCACGATGGAGTTTAAATTAATTGGTGTGTGTTGTCCTTTCAGGTGCTCTCTGCAGGCAATCCCCAGTCCACTCAACCAGCTGTCAAGGTGAGACAGTTTTACATGTTGAAGCTCCAATGCCCTTGTCCAATTTCACTTTGCAGTGAATCTGGGCTGAACATGCCAATCCTCATATTACCGAACAAATTAAATCAGCGAACTGGGAGGAGAAAGGGGGGAGATCCTGTCAGACGCACAACAGCCTCTCCTCCCAGCCTGTCAGGAGATCAGGGCACTCCGAGAAGAGCTTGGTTAATTGGTTTAGGATATAAAGTGTTTCTGACAAGCACCCAAAGACAGAGAAACTGCCAAGAATGATCTCAGGAGGAGCCCTGGAAAAGTTCAGGTAATGAAGCTAATACTTCAGCAGCGGGTCTTTTCACAGAAGTCACAGCACTCTGCCATTCATAAGAATGTCTCTCCAATCAGCCATTCAGCAAAAACAAATTGTAGTCTTGCTTCAGGAAGAATGTGTGTTACAGCAAGTTACAGACATAAATACAGGTACCTTGGCATCATCTAAATTCCTGTACTTCAATTACATGCACACAATTATGTGGAGAACTTCTTGACTGTTGATGAAGTATATTCGGTAGGTAGGTAAGCAGTACATTCCCAAACATATTACATTGGCTATGCTGATATTGTCCTTTGACCCGTGTGTTCTTTAATTTAACCTTTAATTTAAGTGTTTAATTTAATTTAAGACTTGCTAACAACAACCAGAAAATTTACTTGGGTGTTGTTAAACATGTACAATTTATCCATGATGAATTGGTACCTATTGCAACTTACACTTGGCTCCTTTAGCCCCTTCGTAACACATTACTTTTTGCATACTGTGTAGCATGGAAGTATGGTACGCACATTCCAATGCAGGGCTTGGCTGTGAATCAGCTCAACTGTTCTCGGTATTACCACATGGCACTCCTTCAAATGACTTTTATGTTGTTGCTTGTAACGCATCACAGAACATCACCTTGAAAACTTTTGCCATTAATTTGTAAAAGCAGAAAATAATGGTCACTTAAATGCATGAAAACTCTGCTGATCAGCAAAAACAACCCCAATTCAAATCCTGTAGAGAAGCGTTAAATTACATTTTCTTCAGTTCAAGGTATGATCTTTGAGATTAAGACTGACACAGGATGTTGTAATTTGTCTATGGTGTGAAAAAAAAAAAGAGTTAATGTTTGTGGTTTATAGGTGACACATACGCCACATGTCAGCTTAGCGTTTACTATCCACATATTTTATCGCAAGCTTGCAGCTGTCAGCTCATAAATAGTATGCAAAGTCACAATCTGTAGGCACTTAAAATTTCTCTTATTTTGATATTGTATTTCACACTAATGACTAAAAAGCATCTGTTGAACTTTCTGAATGAATTCAAAAGCAATTGGACTGGGCAAATAACCTTGCCTAAAACCAACTCCATCTGACTTTTGCCAGAATGACAGTATACCAGACACTCTTCGATGACTTGTATAATTGTATATGCCCATTATAAACATCCTTCATTGTTTTCATAGCTTCCAATCAAAACAATTGCCCAAATCCTCAAAACACCATCTCAGTCCCTATATAGAATCAAATGATTCTCAAGCACCATGGTTAAAAGTGAAGTTTGTTTTTTCTATGGCACCAATAAAATTGCCAAAATAACTAGGTAAAGTTTATCAAGACAAACTTTGATATTGGTTTGACAAAGCCTTGTCAGAATTTTTGTAGTAGTTTTGACGGTTATACAGAAATTACAATAAGACAAACATCCAGCTATCTAGCTCCAATGACAGACTGTCAGGTCAAACACGGTCACAAAGTCCATCAGCTAAACTGTCAGACAGACAGATAGATAAAGAATAGCATGAAAAAGAGTGAGGGGATTAAACGTATATGCTACGTACAGCATATTAAAAGGCCTTGTGTGGGTTTGTTTCCATTTGAATTTTTGCAGTTTAATAGTTTTGGCCACTTTGAACATTCGGTCATTCCGAAAACCATAAGATAAGATAGAGCGCACTAAAACAGAACAGTCTGAAGGTCTGTGCTGAGTTTGGTGGATGTAGTTTATCAGCTAATCAGTTTCTGCCCTATTACATGCAGCATAACATCACATCGTTGCTGGGATACCAGAAATTGATTATGGCCATCTGGTGTCCACTAAATATAACTTGTCTGCTGCTTCATTTAGTCCAACCGAACCCATATGGTGTAGTGATCTAGAACAAAATCAAGAGAGTTTTGGCGATAACCAAGTGTATATTTTATAACTACAATATTACTTTCTCACTAGAAATGGAATAAAAATAATAAAAAAGTACATTTATTCACAAATTAGCTATGTTGCCTCTTCTGCTTTTTTTTTTTCAGCTCAACCATTGTGGAACCACATGCACAGGATTGTGTGATTTCTTTTTTCTATGCTGCCTTCAAAAATCGATCAAGTGAAGGCATTTTAGTAGACAGGTTGTGACACTGGATTCGGACGTGCATTCATCCCTTCCTACCTCTGTATACAGCCAAGGACGATTTTCTCTCCATGTTGCTTGCAGAAGGAATGGTCGTTTGTTTGTCCTCCATATGTCTGCCAATCACAGCTCTCCCTGAGGGGCTCCAGTCAGTTTGCCCACATCCTCCTAACAGTCTAGACATCAACACTGGGACGGTGGAGGGCAGGGAGCATCTAAGCCACGGTGAGGACCTGACATCTCACACATTGATAGTTAAATAATCACAGCCCTTTCATTTTCAGACAATGCCGTAGCACGTCAGCACAGGACTGTTTGGTGGCAGAGGATCTCAAAAGGAGGATTAAAGGTGGGCGCGCACGGACCCTGGCTGATGTTAGAAAGAGGTCTGGAGAGATATTAGAGGAAAAGGGATAAGCACCTGTGCTGTGATGTTCAAGTGTACAGGCTGAAGATATAGTTTATAGGATTGGAGCCAGCACTGACAGCATACGTAACTCAAAGATGGCACCCAGTGAGATATACTGACAGGGAGTAATAAAGCAGGCCTGACCAAACACTACTCTACAGTTTGCTCTCACTCTGGTCCTCTCGTGTACTTCAGACAATCAGGCACAGACAAGGGTATTCTTTCTGAAAGAGTCCTTCAATCAACCACCCACAGACACATCAAACCGTACACTTTTGGTAACACATCCACAGACAGCTCAGTTAGAGCTGCCATTCCAATGAAAACAATACGGTACTATACTTACGTTTCTGAAAAAGAGCATTTTATTAAAACAAAATGCATATTTACACTGCAGAGATAACTATCCTTAGGTAGGCACAATGTTTTGTACCTTTACAAAATAGAGGGGAATGTATACAAAATGGTTTTAGGTGTATCAGTTTGATCCTGTACAAATGTATAGGGAAGCTGCCCTAAAAAGGCAAAGTTCAAAAGCTGGTACTTGATGAACATGTTACATCCATCTTATTTGCTATGTATAACAGACAATCAGCTAAATCTAGAGCTACTCCCATTTTAAGGCTGATAGGACTTTGCCTTTCCAGAGTATTTTTCAAAAGAAAAAAAATTACGCTTGAGTATTTATTTGACAGTAACACATGACAGATTTAAATGACACAAACCTGTAAAAAAGTACACCGTAATTAGGGGATGCAATGACATTGTTAAATGTACAAATTAAAAAATGTAACTTAAAAAAAAAGACATACTGACATATCTCAACATTCTGACCATTGGATGAACATTGGAACAACGGGTGTTGATTTTTGTAAATTAGATTATTACATTTAAAAGACAGTCCCTAAGGTTGCCATCAGTCAGAGAGAAATAGAGGTTGCGTAAAGTATAATCTTTATGGGAGTTGCATAAAATATGTTGTGTAAGAATGTGGAAACTGTTTTCTTAAAGGATGTCTTGTACCATCACGCTTCTTCACCAACAATCAAGACAGTCTCAACAAAAGCAACTTCCTTAGCTCAACAGTTTAACTGGCTTCTTAAGTATCAATTCATTCTTTTTTTAAATTAGAGTTTGCACATTGTATATTCCTTTTAAAATGGCTTGTTGTTTTTTCTTTTTTAAACAAAAAACTGATTTTGACCCTGACATTCAAGCAGTCACGTTCACAGTATTGCATTTCTCTGAGAAAAAAAATCTGCGGGGGTCCTCCTTGTGGCGTTCTTTACATGCCTGTCTACAACCATGGGTGCCAGGCAGGGTCCATGCGGCAGAGGTTGTCCAGGCTGTTGGCTGCCGCCACTAGTGTGTTCACTTTACTCTCTCCACCCTCAAACTGGGCCAAGTTGTGGAGGCGGGTCATGATGGCTGTCACAGCTTTCTGGACCAAAGACACCAGCTGCTGGCTATCCATGTTCTCAGGCTGTCCAGCTGGGGACAGAGGCATGGACGTGTCCTCCTGAGTTTTCTTATGCCAGGCAATGATCTCGTCTCGAAGAACTGCTTTCAAGATGCCATCGACCTGAGAGAGAGGACACGTAGATTGGCAGGTTAAAAGTGGGACAAGAGCAATATATACAGCAACAATTGTCATTTGGATGAAAGATCTAATAGAATAACCACAAATGCCATCACTGTTCATTATTCTTATTCTTATTCTTTAAAGTCTACCTTGAAGTTTGGCTGAGCAAAGCAGCGTGCCACTGCTATCATAGAAGCAGTGAGGGGTCCGGATACTCCAATGGTGGTCAGGAACTCGGAGATGTTGGGCGTCAGTCTGAAGGGTACAGGCCGGTTGGCATCCAGATCACCAGTGGCATCATTGATATCGAAGCGGAAGTATGACACATTGAGCTTTCCTGTGTCCTGTTGAGGAAAGTGCACATTAGGATGGAGTTTTCAACTTGTTTTAATGCAGGACCAAGATGTTACATTGAACATGAAGTGACCCTACACTTTGTTTGTTTTTTTTTTAAATACAATTTTTTTTACATTTCCATGAACTTTATTCATAGGCCCATCATTATGCAAAAATATTACTTTGACTTTTTTTGTTTTTGTGGTCAGTACGAACCATGTTTGTCCTTGTTTTGAACCGGTTTTATTCATAGTTTTCAAGGGTGACATGCAACCTGTCCATGTTCTTCCAAGTGGCAGATAGAGTATGATTGGACACATGACCTTTGACGTCAACAAAAATGGATATGTGATGCTGTGGAGTGGAGGGGGGCGGGGCCGGGCTGGAATGTCGCACGCCCGCTCCCCAATCGGCCTGATGGGGCGCGCGAGGGATAAAGGTGGCCGGTGATGCCGGTTCGAGAGAGAGAGAGAGAGAGATCAATCAAGGACATGTCAATCAATCCACAGCATCCCATATCTATTTTTGTTGACGTCAAAGGTCATGTGTCCAATCATACTCTATCTGCCACTTGGTAGAACATGGACAGGTTGCATGCCATCCTTGAAGACTATGAATAAAATCGGACATGTCCGTGATTGATCTCTCTCTCTCGAACCGTCATCACCGGCTGCCTTTATCCCTCGTGCGCCCCATCTGGCCGATTGGGGACCGAGTGAGCGACATTCCATTAGTATTTTCTATGGCTGCCGTTCAGTCCCAACTAACTTGCTGCAGATTACTGAACATCCAGGTCCTTCTCATTCTCTATCGTGCACAAGCTGGTTCTCGCTCAGGTGGTTTCGCTTTTGAAACTGGTTCAGATGAAAGTGTGTGAGTGTTTTTGGGCAATGATAAGAGGTAAAACTGCTTGCCCGTATCTCTCGCATGCCTGGTTCACCAATTGCAGAAGAAGTCTCCATTCTCTGTAAAGTAAATCTGCTATCGTGTTTATGTGTCTCGTGTAATGAATAAATGTGCACTGCTCCACACAATTAGTTTCAGTGCAAGGATGTGCAGTTGAGGCCAGCGCTTACCTCCTGAAAATGTATATGTAATTTTTGCCACAGAAGGTCGGGAAAACGTTAGTGAATTTTCGCCCACTGTAGAAAGGTTCCTGGGTTTGATCCTAATCCTAACCATACATGGAGTCTGTAAGGCTGAGTAGCCAGCCATGAACAACTCGAGACACCTTTCTCCCATTGCGTGAAGTTTCAGGAAGTAAAAAAACAAAAGTGCATTAATTGCTTTAATTTTTTTGAAAGCATTAAACAAAAAATATTAAATCAGAAATTAACGTCTTAAATTTCCCAGCCCTAATATTAACAGCTGTATTTTACATGGTTTTCCCTGCTGTCTGTGACATTTTTGGGTCACAACCCAGCAGTTGAGAACCACTGGTCACAAATATTCTTTAATACACACTCATTTCATAGCACGTCAAACTCAAAATATGACCATGTCATCCGGAAACTACAATCTGCAGACTTCTAGCGCATGTATCAGAAAGTTTCAGAGAGTGGATATCAAGTGGCGCCAAGTTGTTACTTTCCTTCCAGTGAAAGAAAGCAGATCAAATTTGGGAAAAGAGCCTGTTTGCTCATGTAGGACTCGGTGGACCAACATCAGACAACAGCAAATCTATAGCCCTCTGGACAACTGGATAGTGTTGTAGACACCCAACCACAAAAATGTGAGGATGTATTGATCCTCCACCTAGTGCGGCCTGTGTCTGCATTTCAACATATGAACAAATACAATCCTCCATTTGCCTTCTGATGCCCTTGATGTTGAGCACACAAATCATCTCGAATGCAGCTATACCCCAGAGGTTACATGTTCAATGCCAGTGGAGTATTACAGAGATAAGACGCAAATGTGAAAGACTGTGTATGTATTCTCGAGGTGGCCAGAGGATAGATGCGTTACCTTGTTATGAAGAGCATAGTTTGAAAATTGTTTATTAACTAAAAAAAATTCCATGAGTGTTAAGATTATACATTTTACAAGCCTGATATTTCCAGTAGGGATGCACCGATACCATTTTTTAAAGACAGAGTACAGGTACCGATATTTTTTTTCTGGTACTCGCAGATACCGATACCTGTACTTTTTTTGTGAAGTGGCAGTTTTCCGAAGTACAACACAATGAGAGTAATGATTTTAGGACGGCTTCTTTGTAATTATAAACAACTGTATCTCAAATACATTATGGGAGAAAAAAAAACAATGTATCTGCTTGTCACAAATTTCAGTGTCCAATAACCTCCTCTACTAAACCAAGGGCATAATAAAAACAAAATAAAAACATCAAGTCATTTTTTTTATCTGTCTGTCACAAAGTAATTTCCAAACAAATATCACAGAACAATATATGCACAATGATGATGATTTATCGACTTTATAGACATTACATTTTTATCGTCTGTTAATGCTGAACTTCTGTAAAGCTGCTTTGAAACGATGTGTGTTGTGAAAGGCGCTATACAAATAAAATTGACTTGACTTGACTAGAACAAATGTTTATAACATAACACTGTGTAACAATGTAATCACAACCAAGAGTTTAGTAAAGTGCAATACAACAGTGTACTGTTTAATCGTGGTGAATTATAGCTCTTGGGTTATCTCTTGGCATTTTCTCTCATCTCGCTATGGTTATTCGCTATCTACGCTATTGCTGCAGTGTTTGTTGCCGAGTGCTACCGCTAGCGGCAAATTTTCTGTGCTCATTTTTGCGTTTCAATTTCAGAAGTTTTATCATATTACTCGTATTATAAGAGCTAGTTTTTGTACCTCCTCTTGATACTTTTGAAGAAAAAAGATTGCAGTCTGCCATGCGTGGGTTGGCATCATTCATTTTGAAATATTTCCACACTGCTGAGACAGACATTTTCTCTGCTGCGGCCACCAGCGTTTCTGTGCACTGCAAGTTATTAATTACGTCATGAGAGGTATCGGTCTTTGGTATCAGAGTATTTTTATGAGTATGAGTACAAGTACATGAGCGCAGTATCGGGCCCGATACTGATATCGGTGCATCCCTAATTTCCAGTTTTTCGATAACAATGGGAATGCTGTAATATGCTGTCATTTCAACAAGAATA
This sequence comes from Moxostoma hubbsi, assembly GCA_032164185.1. NCBI lineage: Eukaryota > Metazoa > Chordata > Actinopteri > Cypriniformes > Catostomidae > Moxostoma > Moxostoma hubbsi. The sequence goes on from JAVLUX010000039.1 coordinate 17,298,483, forward strand.
CATTCAAAGTTAATCCATGCAAAAAACCCTCAGAGTAAATGTTAGACCTCTGAGCACCCTGTATAGGCTCAATCTCAGCCAAACTCAATATCTAAAGTCAAATGAAAAGCTACTCTGGAAATGATACGCAAGGGAAATGTTTGATGGTTTGTGTGTGTGAGAGAGAGGGAGGTAAAGACAGCACATATTTGCTTGTCCTCTCTGCCTGCTGTGGTAATCTCCCAGTGCCTAATGAGATCTGTAGAGTGGAACCGGCAGCAAGGGGGCTTACTACACCCACTTAGCTGCCCATTCCTCCTCCTGTCAGAAAACTGCAGATTAGTATCAGAGCATGGGGTGCCTGCTTGACAATAATTTCTAATAAAGACTTTCAAAAGCACACTACGGACCCACACAGACCCTATCCTGAAGACTGCAGAGCATCTTTAACAATGTAGGAAAAACAAGCATACACAGAACGAGAGGGCCCATCAAAAACTGTAGCCTGTACATTTACAGCTACTGTAGACATTCAAATGTATTTGGTTTAATGAGAAAACAAGATAATCTGTAAATAATAATAATCCCTATTATGTTTCAGTTTTCAGAGGTTAAATGCCTTGTTTTACCATTTTATATTTTTCTATGAGACAAAAAAAGCAAAGAGATCTTAATTTTAATGTTCAGCTCAAGCAAGGAAGTAGATGAGGTAAAACAAATATTTTTTAATCGTAATAAGCCTTTTTTCTAATGTCTGATGGGAAATTATCTACCATTGTAGAGCAATACTTAAGCCAATTTCTGAAGGGTCCCATCAGTCACAGATACGTCAGAAAAGTCAATTAATCAAAGCAGAACATTTCAAAAGGAAATTATACTTGGAGGCCCCCATGTATTATTTAAAGCCAAAGGTAGCCCCTGTGCCAAAGACTTTACACACTCTTGCTTTACAGTATGATGACCCATTTATTGATTTATGGTGATTTATTGGACACATGTATGTTTGATGAAATGTTAAGTGTCAGGTATGAGATTCATCAATTACCTGTAATTCAGTAATTCATGAGTTACCTGTGCAATCTGCAGCATTTCTGGGTTGAGGCGGTTCAGATGCAGCATGAACTCGGCCAGGCCGATTAGTGCGAGCTGGATGGTGAACATTTTGCGGAAGGTCCAGTAGTCTGTGGCGTTGGGGAATGTGTGCAGTGCCCACTCCTTCAACATGCTGCGAGGAACCATGTTCCCCTGGACCTCCTTTAGAATGTCCCGCAGAACCTAAACCACAGGCGAAAAGAGTATAATATTTAAAAATTAAAAATAGTATTGGTTGAAATTTTCCATTTCCAAAGGTTCCATTTGCTAACATTATTAAAATGCATCAGGTATCATGAACAAACATTTAACAACATATTGGTTACATCATTTTTAATCTTGATAAGAGCACCTATTATGGTTTTTCAAATATTACCTTTCATGTAGTGTGTTATATAGCTGTTTGTGAATGTAAAAAAAAGTGCACAACAAATGGAGTTATTGACTCCCAAAAGAACAAACCGATTCTGAACACCTGAAATGAGTCGTTAGTAATTCCAGACTTAGTTCTTGTACTAACTTACAAAATTGGGTAACAAAAAACCCGCCTCTACATTTTTTCACTGTGAAGTAGCACTAATGAGGCACATTTCACAAAAACATGTCTAAGTCAAATTTGATCTGACAGTCAAATAAAAACAAAAGATATTTAGCATGAAGCCAGTTTTAATTAACATTTCACATATATTTTATAGTTTTTCTGTTTTTGCATTGTTCAACAGTCTCAACAAGTATGTGCATATTTGTTTTAATTTAAATCAGAATAAATTTAAGGCAATACAAAGAAATTCCACCATAATTTATAATTACTTGTACAATTAAATATTTTGTTATTTTTTTCACAGTACAGTAATTAGAACGAGACTATTTGCATAATCATTTTAATATAAATGTAATTTTTTTTTAGATTCATCCAGTTAGGCATCCTACATCTGGGACTAATTTTAACTAATACACTTCTATTTCTTCAATACCTGATGGCTTGCTTGGGTCCCTCTGGCCTGAATGGTCGCTAGCCTGTCATAATAGCGGGAGATGGGGTTGTCGTGCTCAATGCCCTTCTTTGCACAACGCTGCTTGTAGATCTCCACCAGTGACAGAGACGATGGGTTGTCCTCCACCAACCGCATTTGAGGAGACACTGCCACCACCCTTGGGACTGGAAATAAGAGAACAGGTTTAAAGAAGATGTATTGCACTGATATCAAAAAAGCTGCATGTTAACCAGCAATCAAACATCTATTAGCTACAGTATGAACTTTACATTGCTTTTCTGATTCTGATCCACAATCCTAACCATTTTCCTTGAAAGCTGTCATAGAGATGCTACATTTTTTTGGCTGAAATCTAACCTCCCTCTTAAAATACCTCTTAAGTGTTTTCACAGACCTGTACGCCCGTTTATAAAATCATTCAATTTACCTAGTTTTTAGTCATTTCATTTTTAAACAAGACAAATCGACAGCTGAGACAGGCCACAAAAGGACTTGAGGGAAGAACTCTCAAGAGCCACAGTTATTAAATGGGGAGTTGCACCTCTCAAGGGGGAAAGCAGGGCATGTTAGGGGAGCAGTGGAGGATTGTGATAAATTCACCAAGTAAAAGCAAAAGATAAATACAATAACAATGTATTGTAAAGATAAATGAATTGACTTAACAGACCATTGTCAAGCTTAATACAGTAGCTCTATGGCATTATAATACTGTTAAATGTCGAGAGCACATATATATCATGCGAGCGTGCATCTGTACAGGGTGAGCGAGCACGAATCTCATAGCTCACACACAGATTTCTTAATACGCTGCTCTATGTAATCTCCCTGCTCTCACTCAGAGTGCGTGTGTGCTCAAAACCTGCCCTGTGCACTTGCAAATCGCTTATAAAGACATATAGCTTTGCCTTTGTTCATTCATACAAATATTATGACGCTGAAGACATGTTATATTGAGGCAGAAACAAATACCAGAGTTTGAGAAATCAACTCGCCATTTGGCCAGTAACATTTATAGGAAATGCAGTATAATACATGGAGGGTCAAATTTTCTGATGCTCGCTGATGATGTGAGGACACGCGAGTAAATCAAATGACAAACTGTCAACTAAGAACATCAGTTGCGACTCTTCCGTCACCTCAGTGGAAAACAGCGGCTGCAGAAGTTTAGGAAAATCTAAAAATGTGTAACAAAATCCCGACATTCAATGTGATATCGTGTTGACGTGTCATGTGTTTGTGTTTGCTTTACGTAGAGATGAAGATTGGCTCGTGTGATGCAAATTCATCACAAATATATAGTAATACCATTGTCATAAAGACAAACAGGTAGGCTATTTTTAATAAAAAATAATGAAAATGCAGTTTCATATTATTAACAGAAATATTATTGCCATTAATGATGAATCAGTGTATGACGCATTGCCGAATGAGTCTGTCAGACTGAATTTAAAGTGACAGTTCAGCCAGAAAGGACAATTCTCTCATAATTTACTCAGCCTCATGCATCCCAGATGTGTATGACTTACTTTCTTCTGCAGAACACAAATGAAGATTTTTAGAAGATTATTTTAGCTCTGTAGGTCCATACAATGCAAGTGAATGGGTGCCGACATTTTTAAGCTCCAAAATCCATATAAAGACAGCATAAAAGTAATCCATATGACTCCAGTGGTTGAACCCATGAGTTCAGACACAATATGATGGGTGTGGGTGAGATCAATCATTTTTCAAGTCATTTTTTATAATAAATTCTCCTCCTTGCGCAGCAGGGGGCAATAAGCACGAAGAATATGAATCACAAAAAACAGAAGGAGAAACTGAAAGTGAAGAAAAAGGACTTAAATATTGAACGATTACTCACCCACACCTATCATATCGCTTCAGAAGATATGGATTTAACTACCAGAGTCGTCTGGAGTACTTTTATTGTGCCCTTATGTGAATTTTGGCACCCATTCACTTACATTGTGAGGACCTACAGAGCTGAAAATTTCTTCTAAAAATCTTTGCTTCTGTTCAGCTGATGAAATGAGAGTCATACATATCTGGGATGGCAGGATGGTAAATTATGAGAGAACTTTCAATTTTGGGTGAACTATCCCTTTAAGGTTATTGATCATCATTGCTAAACTGCTTCAATGCCTGAAATATGATGAATTTTGATAATATAGCACTAGGGGACAATACCTGTAGGCACTTGGTGTTTTTAATGGAAGACAAACATACAACAGAGCTTGCCACATCGACAGTAATTACACCAATGCGTGACAAAAATATAAGAATATAAATATAAAAATCCATTAAATATATATATATATATATATATATATATATATATATATATATATATATATATATATATATATAATTAATAAATCTTGTTCATAAACTCAACCCTTTTCACAAAAAAGAAAACGAAAGACATTTCAGAGCAAAACTAACATGTGCCGCCCTTGATCTTTGATCAGAGAGAATTTCATCTTTTAAGTGTCCATCACCAGAAAGACTATTTAAATCTGCCACCCTCCATCTCCAATTTTTTAAACCTAATTTTTTATTAATTTGGCTTCTGTAACCTCTCCTTCCTCTTCTGTTAACACTACACAGGCTCCACTCTTCTGCAACTTTTCCACTCAATCTCATCTCTTTCACTTATCCTCTATTCTCAATCTCCCCCAATCTGTCTGAGAGCAACAAGGCCATTCAGTCTGGAACTGAGAGCAAACGCACAGCATTCAAACGGCGCTACAACAAACAAATACTGAGAAACAATTTGGTCCTGAATATATACATGGCACAATATCTACATGGCACAATTCTAAAAAGGTGCTTAAGATGTGACTGATATCTTAATATATATATATATATATATATATATATATATATATATATATATATATATATATATATAAAGCATTTTAAAATGCACTACCACTCAAAGGTTTAGACCCACATTTGTGAAATCATCATCATCATCATCATTAGGTATTAAATAATGCTTAAAAAAGGTGCATGGGAATTATAAAATATATAAAATGTACTTTTGTAAAGACATTCAAACCCAAGCACAATTTTTAGCCTTTCCTCTATAGGTGAGCTTCAATGGGTGCTGTGCATCAATGGCCTACTATGCAGACAAGATTTTGAAATAAATACTGAAATCATTTGATATTTTTTAGGGAAAAACGCTTTAGCTCAATAAATAAAAATGCCATGACCAAGGCCATTTTCCATTTGATATAGACTTAATTCAATATCTGGAGCTAGCACCAAGTGTGTCCACCATTTTGACTGGTAGGGTATGATTTATAATTCAAATTTCATAATTTGAAAGTTTATCTCAGTTCATCTACCAATCGAGTGGAACGTCCTGTCGCGAAAAGACATGAATTGATCTGTGGTCACATCGGGGGAAGGGTAGACTTCTGGTGTGATGTGAACTGACTGCAGTACCTGTAAAGAAGAGGTGTCTCTTTGTGGTCTCTTTCCTCTTTTCCAGGCAGGGGTTGAGTAGCCTTAAGAGCTGTAGCACACGCTCCTCTCTACGGGACTCTGTCAGACATGCGTCATTCATCACCAAGTACGGATAGATCTTCCCGTTGTGCCCACGGATGTAGAGACGACGAGCAGCTGTGTTGTGCTTTTGAACAATCTCCACCCTGGGCATGAACCTTAGGAGGGAGAGGAATAGGCAGATAGAGAGAGATTGGGGTAAGTGATGAAGTAATCACAGAGAATAAAGGTCTCAGCCAGTGTCAGAAAATTAAAGGTAAGTTTATACTTCTACATTGAACCAACGCCATAGGCTGGTGAATCTGCTTTGTTCCAAAATGCTAGTGTATTGAGAGAAAATGTCTTCATTTCTAAATTAATTATACATTTTATAAACAAAGACGATGGTTCTTGTGCTTTTTATTATTGTAGCATTAAAAATGGCTTAATAAAAGAGTGTAGTATTTAGATATGGTACATTATTATACATGTTGCCTGTCATGCAGAGAGAACATAATTTAGGCATATACTGTATGTTTGTTCTTGAGTTGCTTAAATAATAATAATAAGCAATATTTTGGTATTCTTTGGCACTCCATGCTGAAAATAATTCTTCAAATTAATTGATAACTACTCACTTGTTGTCTTTTTAAACCTTAGCAGCTTAAAAACACGTGTTTTTTGGTCTTTTGTCACGTTTTTGCTTGTAACTTCATGAAACATAAAAACCTAAAACAGATGCTCCAGAAAAACGCCAATATACTATGTGACACAATCATAGATTAGTGGATCCAATGCATAGATCTTAAAATAATCTTGGAGAAAATGCAATAACGCTACCACAGATATCATTTTATCATCCTGGAGGGTCTCTGGTTATAAAGCGGACCACAATAGCTGTTTTCTTCTGCGTTCACGTGAGGATACATTTTTGAAGAGGTGCACATCAGGATATAGTGTAACCGCTGTAGGCCATGCGTAATTTTGATGCAGAAGTGGTGATTTTGTGCATTGGTTTCTAACCATGTGAAATGTCTTTCAACAAGGCTTCTTGACTAGCTTGACTAGCAAGACTTCCTTGGTCAGCCAGCATCACCAGAAAAGGCATGCTTATCAATCACCTTTGCCAGCTAAGTTTTGTTGGTGAACAGCATGGCTATGCTAAACCACCATTTAGACCAACATGAAACCACCATAAAGCAGCACAAACCAGCCTGGACCAGCATTTTAATTCATGTTGGTCTAAGCTGGTCATTTCAGCAGGGCTGTCATCATTTTATGTCAAATACTTCAACTGAATAAATTACTTAAAATAATCTGAATAACATGATCAATTAGGCAAAGAATAGAACTTTAATAAATACATCAGGTGTTAAAGGAAAAAGTTATGGGGGCATTTTCGGCTCTACGTTTTGCATTTCAGTGGTATTTTTGTCACTTTCGATTGCATTTTTGCCCAAAGTCCTAGTTCATTTCTGACCCTGGTCCCAGCAGATGTCTAGCTAAGAACTCCAGGGGGTGGATCAATCAAAAAATTATTTACAATAGCCACCTACGGGTCAAAGTGCCTTTGTAATGATTGATACCTGGCAATCTTGATGTAATAGTGTGTGGGCTTAGGCATGAGGAACTCTCCCGGGATCTCCACTTCAGCAGTTTGGGCAGAGAAGTTGCTAAGGAAACGACATTTCTCCTCAATAAGGAAGAACTTTGGCAGCTGCTTGGTCTTGGCTTCCAGAATCTTGATCCACTTCTTCAGCTTTGAGATGAGGTTGTGCAGCTTCATTGAGCCTGGAACGCTAAAGTCAAAATCTGTGTGTGGAAAGAGTGAGAGAGGAAATGGTAAGAGATTAGTAGTATAGATAGGTGGATGAGAATGTTTTTTGCAAGAGAGACAATATAATAAAAAGGTGTATATAGTTGCAGAATATGTGGAAAAAGGTACGTTTACACCAGAACTGGAAGAGAAAGTAAAAGACGATTTAATCACAGGATCAGAGAACAAAAGTTGTGCACTTCCTTCCAGGTTCTACATGTGATGGATAACATCAAGGTTCACAAGGGAAAAACTGATTAATTGGTCAACGCAACTTCTAAATGACACTGCACATTAACTTGGATAGCAGACACAAAAGATTTGGTCGAAATTCAAGCCACGTCCCCAAACCTCCGGGCTAAAACATCTTTATCAAACAGGCTAAAAGCTGCTCCACTTTCATACTTCTGTTGTTCCACATTAATAAAACCACACTGCACAAAATGGGGACATGCTTTCCATTACATTTTTTATTTAATTAAGCAATAAGATATGAGGGGCTGTGCTATATATTGGGAACATAGCCACAGCTGAAGAGCATTGTTGGGCACAACCTGTCCAGTTGTGACTTTATTCGCAATATTGCCCAGTTTTGCATGCCTTATTGCTTATACCAGTTAAAACAAAAGTTAACAAAAAAATGTGACACTTTCATTAAAATGTTTCTTTAAGCAAATTTATTAAATGCCTTCCACCAGAAATTACTAAAGTCCCTAGCATGTAAACAATATCCGAACATATTCTAATGATGCTGTCCAATGATCAATGGCCGACCAATCAGCATCTAGAACCGAAACCACCCATTTTAAAATTCTATCATATATTTTGGCACAGCTGGGATGCTCTATTGACCAATCTGTACTCAGGACACTAATGATTCGATTTATAAATAATGTTTTTGAGATTTGTTTGGAGAGACTTTAATTAAAAACCTCTTGCATTAAGCTGCCACTCATTTCAGGGTAAAGCCAGTAAGATGTGGCTGCATAATGATGGGCCATTAAAGAACTGTCACTGCCCGGGTGACACTTGTAATAATGTCAATGTCTTGTGTGACATTTCGATTAGCAGTGAACTGCCATAAGCATTACTGCTGCCGCCCATTTCCACAACCTGAATCGGATGATGTCTTATAGAATCAGACACACTATGTAATCTTGGCCTTTCTGACTCGTTCTGGAGAGACTTGAAGACTGTTTAGGTGCTTAATGAGCAGTGAGCATTATGAAAGAGATTTCACTTGAAATGCACAGCTACACTCAGCGGTAGACTTGGTGTTATCACTTTAGAATAAAAATTAACAGACAAAACCCTGCATCGCTTGTGCCCCAAAGTGAAGAGTTTTTCAGATAACACTGCTCATAAGCACCTCCTGGGCAGCACAAGTTCTGTTCTGGTAAATGTAGCACCTTTGTCAGCAGTTTTTTTGTGCAAGTGTGATGGTGAAGTGCTGTCTCACTGACTTGGGATCAGCTTAGCTCATGTGGGATTTGAGCTCCCCACTGCTCTGGAAAAAATTATCTGCTCAAAGTCTCTGCTCTCTGACCTGTGAATGAGATACACTGAAGGCAGACATTTTCTGCACCTAATAATGGTCGGACAATGGAAGTAGCCAAACGCAATTAACACATAGAGAAAAAAAAAGCAATATTTAGTGCTATATATTTTTACATAAAAATTTTAATTTTGGAAAACACCAAACGGAGACTTCCGTGAACGTTTTTTGAGCACTGATGCAAATTAATCACTGAATTGGAGTTTTGAATCACTTCATTTAATCTGACATTTTGAACTGCTTCACATAAATGAATTGAACTTGGCACACTTTTAAAACAAAAGTCGATAATGCAAAAAAGACTTAAAAAGAACAGAGGACAAACAGATAAACTTTTTTTTAACAGATAATAAAGAAATATTTTGAAATGCCATTATTCTGTTAAACAAAACATGCACATGGCATGCATCTGATTGGATTATAGGATTCTTAAAAGGAATATTTCGGGTTTAATATAAGTTAAGCTCAATCAAGGGCATTTTGTTTCAATCAACATGTTGATTGACACAAATGTTTTTCGACTCGTCCCTCCTTTTCTTTTAAAATGGAAAAACAGAGTTACATTGAGGCACATACAACGGAAGTGAACGGGACCAATTTTTGTAGGGTTTAAAAAGGCAGAAATGAGGAGTTAATCATTTTATAAAAGCACTTCCATTGTGGCTATACTTTTGAAATAATGAATGTTTTAACGTTAAAAAATTTGCACCCATTCACTTCCATTTTTTTAAAGGAGGGACAAGTCAAACTTAATTTTTGTGGTAGTGAATATTATGCCACAAATGCTTTCAATTGAGCTTAACTTGTATTGAACCCAGAATATTCCTTTAACAAATGGTGTGTGCTGCAGTGCGTTTGTTTGTTTGAACATGTGCAAGTAAACCAGCGTTTCCAACAGTGGGGAACAGAGAGCTTGGAGGAGAAACATCACAGGAAAGGGAGGACGACGACACAGAGCAAAAGGGGCTGTTCGCTTTGCTGATTCCCCTCCAAAAATCATTCCCAAAGGCAAGCGGGGCCAGGCGGGCAGAAAGAGCTCAGGGAACTGACCATGCCTCACTGTCCAGAGCTGGCATCACAAAATCTGTTTTATACCCTTACAGCCTTTACAGTCCTCCAAGGCTGTGAACGCGCCTTGATAAAGCTTAAAATGTGGGAAGAGAGAGTGTTCTAGGCGTACTGAGCTGGAGAAGCTGTAGGTGGACAGAGGAGAGAAGTACAAACATTCTTCTCTGCTGAGCGGAGGAGAGCTGAGGGGGGATTTGTTTTAACAGTAGGCACACATGTGCATATGCTGTGCTTTCTGAGAGTCAGGTCTACATCAGTGGCACTGGAAGGTTACTGTTGTGCAATGTGTACAAAACTAGCCTGAAGAAAGAGCCGTGCCAACTTCTCTCCTGCACAGATATTTTGAACAAATATCTCAAGGGGGGTTGAATGTTTTGACTTTTGGGATTTAAAGGTAGTCACAGAAAAACAGCACTTTCTCTCTGCTTAAGGAATTGTCCCAGTTCAATGTGACTCAAGCTCTATTAACAGCATTTTTAGCATAATTATCACAAATAAATCATTATTTTTAAAATGAATACAAAAATAATGGCTACAGCTTAATGCAGTTGAAATGGAAATAAACAGAGCCAGGCAATGAACGTTAAAAGACACATTATTTCTGAGTATAGCAACAAGATGTAAACTTGGGAAGAGACAAATGTGATAGTATTGCACCTGGTCTGTGCAAAGTTCATCTATGAACTTCATACATGTTTCAATATCATGACCAACTCCACTTCACTTGATACTTGCCAGGATATCAGGAAGAAACAGTTTACAGTACATGGAGTAAACATTACTCACAGGAATTACTTTGGTAACACATAACCAAACTTCCCTCCACCTAGAAAAGTAGTTTCTCTTCAAAAAAGACAACCCATAGCCAAGCTCCGAACCACCTTGGTAACCATTGCTCGCTCTGTCAAGCTTTGCAGATTTTCGATAGGAATTAAATGGGAGATTGCCATGAATGATGCATTTTTTGGCAAAAGTTTCTCATAAAGTTAATGGATATTATTTTTTAGAAATTAACAATCAACACAATAAAAAAAAAATACTGTGGTCATTTCATATATTACTATTATGTTTTCTGATGAATCTACACGTTTCTGGAATCTTTAGAGTCACCTTGATACAAACGCACACAGCCCAGCCTATAGTCATCTTCTCATTAAATCTAATCACATGGTTCACAGAGACAATTATTCACTGAGTCGGCCTGGTGGAGAGGCCTGTGGTTAACTCTGAGCAGGAGTAGTTATGCAGAACAGACACAAGAGTGAGAGGCATGTAATTGTGCACAGGGGACGGGATCCTTCAAATTCACTCTCATTGACTGGAGTTTTAGTTTTTGAGATGTGAAGACAACATGAAACGGCATTCACAACACATTCAAGTTCCGTAATGTGACATATTTCAGGGCGAAACTGAATATTCAGCAGAAAATAATGTAGGGCTGGGCTTGATTCTGCCAGTTAGCATTTGATTGGATTCTGATAATCCAGCTATGACATTTCTTAATCATATTTTTTTAACCTGTCAACATGGCATTGGTAATGGTAACCGAAAAGTAGTTTTAAGAGCATATACAACATTTTGATACAACATAATAAAAAATTATTTGAACTAATATGTATAGATGAATCATGCACAATAAGGGACATTTATAAAGAAAGCACATAAGATCAATTTCGATTGCATGACTTAAGTATGCACAGGTGTTCTGACCTGTGGTGAACTGGCCCTTCATCTTCTGGAACACAGGGTCTTGAGCAGTAGCTTGGGCTCGGCGGGCCAGAGACTCGCTGGCGGCACTGGAGAACATGGTGGACACATTAGAGACGTTCTCCAGTCCCACGCCAAAAGTGCTCACCAGCTTTTTCACAAAGTTGAGTGTGTGAGGAGTGATTTTAGCATCAGCCACAGCTCCGCTCTTTTCAAATGCCACAGAGTAGCATTTCGCCAGTCCCTGCTGGAGTTGACGCAAGACCTGATGAAAGAAAATTATGAAGAAATTACAGGGAGAAGCCAAGAGACTGGGATACATTGTTAACAAGTCTTTATCAATTTACCATGAAGGATAACATAATATCCACATATTCAATTTAATTTGCCATTCTGATAATACTAAAAATCCTTCAGCAGAAAAGATATTCACCAGAGAGATCAGTAAAATCCCACCTCTAAGAGACTTTGCTGCAGAGATTAAGCCTAGACTTCAAGTGAAGATCGCCATTAACAGACTAATTTAGTCTGGAACTACACTTCATCAATGTCTTGAGAATTAAACCAACGTTTTACTTCACTGAACTCTTTCATTGCCACTTTCTTTCATCCTCCAAATCTCTTTGCTAAACTTTCTTCCCTATCCTTCCTCCTCCTCCTCTCCTGCTGTTTCCCAGTGAGTGTCCTACTGGAGCATCCAACTGTCCCTGCACCTCTGTCCCTGTCCAGTCTCGATGCATCACCGCATCAGCTCTGTCATGGCAATCCAATCTCCCCATGTTCAGTCTAAACTCCCCTGACCCATCAATCATGACGAGCCACTCGCCAAAACCTGATTTGCAATGGAGTGCCAGCGTCCACCTGCACCGCAATACCACTTTTCAGCCTCACTGAACCCCAATCGTTCCCCTCTGTCAGCTTTCATCTGGAAAGCCGGTGCTCTGAAAACAGCTACGTGTATGTGCCTCCGTGAGCATGTGGCGTAAGGCTAAAGAATGCAAGCAAACTGGACAGAAAATGCATTCACATCATGTTTAACTTGTGCTTAGGGCTGAAATGCTTTAAGAGGTAGCCACTTGCTTCTGGAATACAAAACTCTTTCTCTCACATCTAAAACCTGGTGTGTCTCACCTCCTCATGCCAGTTCTCCCTGAACCAGACCATCTGGTCCACAATGCCCTCCAAAGATGAGAGCAGGGTAGGGTGGAGCTCACGCTGCATGTGCATGATCCGGCTGCAGCGCCACATGGGAGCAGTGGCACGAATGGGACCTGGGTCAGATGCAGAATGGGTTTGGGCTGCTGCCGAACTGGGCTGCTGCTGCCCAGAGTCTGAGGCAAGAAGAAATGACATCAAAAGTCAGGCAGCGTTATTATAGTTAACAAAAACTAAATGAAAATACTACTACAAAAAAATAAATAAATAATAATAATAATTTATATATATATATAATATATATATATATATTATATATATATATATATATATATATATATATATATATATATATATATATATATATAAATAAAAGAGTAAAACCTAATCAATAACAAAACTAAATTCATATGACATTTGAAAATAAAATTAAAATTAAAAACTATAATAACCCTGCAGAGAGCAAAAGCATGTGAGGAAAAAAAATTACAAAGTTGACATTTGAAGGGCTTTCTATTGTTTAGTGTGATGTGAAAAAACTACAGTCGTACCGCTCTTGTAGCGCTCCCTCTGCTCGATTTTCAACGTCAGGTACAGGGTTCGGATTGGAAAGTACACAGCTTGAGGGTAGACACGCCCCACCTAAGAGAAACAGTTGCAGATTACATTTCAGATATTCCCTGTTGGCTCGGGTCAGAGTGAGCGAGAGAAATGTAGTGCTGACATGTTTTGAAACCTTTCTCTGATAGTGCAGGCTTTTGAAAATGAAACCGTAGGGGGAAAGCAACGAGATGGACAAACATCAAGGGCAGATTAAAACCATGGCTCAATATGACACTCACTAAAAGTTTGTCAAGCCAGGGTGTACGTGCTCGCTCTCTCTCTCGCTCTCTCTCTCTCTCTCTGAGATCAGCTTTGCCCTTGAGCAGGATCACAACGCTCCAGCCCAAAAGTTCATGTATTTATCATAGGGCACTGATGCACTTTCAATATGATCAATATCTTTTCCTTTTTTTATTTTAGGCCTTTTTATTGACCGTACAAATTAGTCGAAAGTAAACAGGACATTAACGTGAGAAAAGGGAGGAACGGGACTGCATTTCAACCGATCCAGATTCTGACTTGCGTCGTCACATGAGCATAACATGTCAGAGAATGTGTACTTAACTGCGAGACAATGTCTCAGAAATTATATTAAGCTGATGTAATTTATTCAATGTTGCACATCCAACATTGCTATGCTTGTTTGAGTGACAAACCATAGCAACACTGGCTCAACTAATGGTGTTAGTTTGGGCAAGACTAACTTTTTGATAGACCAATGGAATACCGGGTAGAATTTTTGGGGGAACCATTTGAAAGTATTTTTGTAATGTATGTTTGGTCCAACTAGTGGTGCAGGAAGTATAAACTGCAGCTGTATGGAATAATCAAAGCACCAAGTTTTGAGGCCCTTTTCACACTTTTTATTCCAAATAAAAAAAAAATGTAAATCCCTCCTTCCCCTTGGTTTCTGAGCCTAAATTTATATACAATGGACAGAGTTGTCTCACTGATAACCTAAACTTTGGCACAACTTTATTTACTTTATTGCTATGAAATAGTCCAAAAATCATGCTCATCATCACTTGTTGTTCTCATTATTCTTCCCTGGCTCTGTGATATCCATGAGGGGTGTGAATGTTGTCTTATCAGAGTGAGGGTGATGAGGACGAATACATGGAAGCAGCAGACAGTGTTGCTTCAGAAACCACCAACGGCCCCCCTCAGGTCTCACAGCACACAGCTCATGCAGGCCATTAGTGTGGAAACCTGATCTCTGTCAAGTAGATGCCGAAAGCAGGCTGGACTTTAGGTGTAAAGAGACACCTCGGAGTCCAGATGGGCTTTTACATAAAAAGCATTCATGACTAAGACTTTCTGTTAAGAGCTTGTTAAGTATCACATTAAAAATGAAAGGGGCAAAAGGGAAAGATCACCCCCAAAACTGGAGAGAAGTCATATTTTAAGGTCTGTGTGCGGGCACAAAAAGGGTGTCTGTGTGCATAAAGGTGTTGAGTTTTCCTTGCCTCCGTTTTATCTCAAGGCACCACATCGCTCACCTTCATCAATTTTTCACCAAACATTTTTAAAACATCCCACCAACTGGAGAACAGCTAAATAATTCAGAACCCAAGATAAAGGTATTTCATCCTCTGGAGATTTCACTTGAAAATCAAGAGTTTTACAAAAAAGTCTACCTTTCGCTCATCATTGATCCCTTAGATCACACCCAATGGTCCTTCGGAAAGGAGAGTTGTCATTCTTAAAACACCCTTGACAAGCCCATTAATTGAGATCATATTGTGCAAATATATCCATTTCATTTGGTCCTTATCATGGATTAAAGTGTACTTAATCTCAAAGTGAAGCATTTCAACTGCATGGGTGCGTCTGTGCTGAAATGGAGAGATTAGGAGTCGCAGGCTGAGCTGCATGCAAAGCCCACTTGGAATGAGTCAGTGTAGGAGAGAGGGGATTTCGACATCTCTTCACGTGGGTTAAGTGCACAGAGCTATCTCCCCTTTCTCCCTCTTTGCTCTCTCTCTCTCTCTCTCTCTGGGCCCCTGGAGCAGCCGTTTCCACTTTGAAGTTCAGGAGCTTTTTAAATGGCTTGGAAATAATACTCCATCATGAAGTGCAAATTAGTCTCTTGTTTAATTTGCGGTTCTGTTCCCATAGTTTGAGTGTGTTTGATATTAACCCAATAACAATGTTTTGCATAAATAATTAAAAAGGCAGGTCGGTGAAACTATGAATTTGACAAAAGGGGGTATTAACTGGAAACGGTTTCTGATTGTAGCCAGCAAAAGAAATGAATCTTGATCACATGAACCACAAGTCTTCACATACAGAATGTTCATTGCATTTCTTTCAACTCAGACAAACAAATTAGACCTGATTTTTGTCTTCAACTTCAAAATATTTCACACCAATTCAACTTTTTTTTTCATTTTAAGATTAGTTACAGCATATTCTACAATACCTTGCAATCCAAATAATCAGAGAGCAAACTATATTTAACTTCATATAGTGTCTTAAAAACATGACACGCTGAAAAAGAGACCTGATGCCAATACTAAAGACATTGATTTTTCTGTTGAATGCTTGAGAAGACAAAATTACCTTAGCAATTTGTCCATCCTTAGTTGATATACCAGCCAATTGCAAATGTACTGTTAAGGAACAATAGTTTAGCAAGGAAACCAACCTGGCTAATGAGGTTGAGGAGAGGTTTGCCCTCTGAGCCCACCAAGCATGTGAGAAGCTGAGGGATCCAGGCCAGCCATTGGATGGGGGGCACTCCAATGCAGTATTTGTCCACAGCATCGGCCAATGTGTTCTTATCATCAAAACTCAACAGCCACAGCACCTGAAGAAGTGAAGACAAATGAAGAGGGGAACAAAGAGGAGACTTACTGCAGATGGACCTTCGTAGAAACCTGTGTGATATATGAAAGTCCATCATGGAGCTTAAAAATCTCACATGAATGCACACAAACACTTGGATAAAAAGTTGCCACACCTACGTCAAGCCTGATGTAATTTTTATGGCATGAAAATCACAAACGTGAGTGCTAAACTGACAGAATAGGTAACGCAATTCATTTTAAAGCTATGTGTCAGCATTAGGATGAGCTGCATGAAATAGCTACTCAAGGGCTTAATGGCTTGTAAAATCATCTCAGCAGCCTTGCTCCCCACCAGTTAGCCAATATTTACTCTTGCTTTTTGTTGGTGGGTTCTGGTATGGTGGCCAGAGGGATGGTAGCAGATGAACCTCCATCTCTGGTGAGGCATGATGGAGACGATAAGCGCAGGACAGCCCGTGTCACACTGCTTGCAGATAATTACAGATAATCATTGAGCAGTCACTCTCATTAATCAAGTGTAAACTATGCCAACGTCTCTGAAGCTTCAGTGGCCAGCAGTGCTCCGGACATAGTGCTTCTTGCTTTAAAAACCACAGGGGGGAAAAAGGAAAAAGCCAAATGTTGTGGAGCTGTTTTATCTGCTGTAAAGTACTTCACAGAGAGCAGACTGTCATGTGTATAATATCCATACAAAAGCCATCATCAGCTCTAATAATATAATTACCTCCATCATTGGAGGTTCATCAGTCTGAATGCAGTGCACCCCCCTGCTGCTGCTGCTGTATTAATTCAGGAATGTCGCACACTTGCACAGTGACGGATGTGCCCTCCATTTAACAAAGCCATCAGAGAGCACAATGGGTTTACTGGACCACAAATGAACACTGAGTTTGCATGTGTGTTATAGCAAAAGGGTTTAATGGTAAAACTAATTACAGGCATGTCAGGGAAAAAATGCTATCCCATTATAAAGTACTCCGCACCCATTTGACTATTTTGAAAAACACTAAGCACATGCAGTTCTCTTGGAAGGATTTAGATAGAGCAAGAGCCCATTGATATGTAGCTCAGACTGCATGCATGCATGCTGCAGTGGTCCATTTGGAGATCATCACCCATGGGAAGGATCACAGCATGTTTTATTGGTAGGCTTTGGCAGGTGTCTCAGTGTTGCGAAGGGTCAGGCTTCCAAGAACTGTGTAGATTGGACTGACAGAGGTGGAATAAAGCTTTTAACCTCTGGGTAGGATGGGCTACTGGAGAGTGGGGTAATTAAAGTCTGTCCACAGCAGGGGGATAACGCACTCAAGATGGATGTTAAACTATTAAATCTGCATGCCCAAAATTCCACAGAACACTCAGCAAATTTTCCCAAAAATCAGCAAGGCCTCCCTTTTGTGTCAGCTTTTATAAGTGGAATGAAACAGATAATGGGTGAATTCATCTTAAAGGCCTCGATATTCTTTCTACGAAATCGAAGAATGAATGGGTGTGACGTCATTTAGAAAAAATCTGGCCAAAAAGAAGTTGTTTTTGCATTCGTTTTGGTGGTTCGTAACAGCTCGCTGAGGTGAAATTTTAGGAAAACTTCTGAACACATTGGCGTGTAGAATTATTAGAGAGCTGGTGGAAATATATCCACATCTGTACCATCGTTCGCTTAAGAGACATTTTCCAAGACAATGTCATGCAATTTGTTTTGTTTAATTAGTCAACAAAAGGAATCAAATCTACTCAAATACTCTCAGGTGCCCATTACTCATGTGCCATCAGCAGCGAAAACCATTCACATATCTGTCTAAAGTAAGATATGCCCATGATTATTCTTTTGTCTTTATTCTGAACATTATCACTTTTATACACTCATCTTTGCAATTGTAACAGTGTCATTATAAATCACAATAACAGTGTAACCATTGCATATAATGGCCATGCACAGCATGTTAGCGCATTAGCATCATGAATTCAGAATATAAACAAGACAAATTAAACATTTTCTACTGCATGTATATTACTTTAAATCTTCATCAGAGTGATTATACTGACCTCATGTGAAGTCAACTCATAAAATGAGGCATAAAGTCATTGAGAACACATTTTAGTTTAATACATTGGTTAAGGTTTTACATGTAGAGTCCTCTTATTTAAATGTACTTCTAAACACCTCCCACAGCGATGTGGCGCGTATCAGAATGTTCGGAAACAGTATACTGTTGCTTGGCTGTTTAGAACTTCTTTTTACTCCTGAATGAAGAATGAAAAGGAACTTCTACGGAAACATATCGAGGCCTTAAATCATCATCGAGTGGTTAAAACAACTTTTTTTACTGACCTCATATGAATTCTACTCATAGAATGAGGCATAAAATCATTAATAACACATTTTAATGTCACGTTAGTTAAGGTTTTACGAAGCGCCTGCACATAAATGCCATCCCACTGCGTTTGGTGAGTTTCTGAATTTTCCGAAACAGTATACCGTTGCTCAGCTGTTTAGAACTTCTTTTTACCCCTGAATGAAGAAAGAACTACTTCTCTGCAAGTATAACTTCTCTGGAAGTATATCAAGGCCTTAATGATGAACGGTCTCTTTTGACCTGACAGAAGCCTCCAGGAGAGAGATGAGATCTTACCTTGGCCAGGTATTTGCGGGACTTGCTCTCGTTCTGATGGCGGCATGCGTGCAGGTAACATGTGATGGCAGATACGCCAAGGTGGGGCTGACGGTCCTTGACAAAAATGTTCTCCAAATAATCGCCCCACATTGCCCAAGCTTTAACCAGAACATCATGCATCTGCACTGCAGCAGAGAAAGCCTTATTTGCCTCTTCTGACCTGGAGGAAGAGATAAAGGTGAAAACTTAACAGGTGAAGCAGGAATATTTGTTTTAACTGTAACATTCTTGATATCCCGGGTATCTACAACATTTAAATGATCTGGAGGATTAAGCTTGCATCAGTACATTTCTGCAACTGGTATACAGAAGGGATGTGCATGAGTAGTTGTTTAACCCTTCAACACGTCTGTATCAAAATCACTATTTGGTTATTCTAGAAATGCAATCGAGGTCTGCAACCAGACTTGAGCTCGACAGGACCTGAGAAACATCAGATTTTGGGCCAGGTTTGGATCAAGTATAGTTTTTTCAAGTATAGGGCAAGTTAGGGGCTGTTTTTGCTTGCATCTGCAATGTTTTCTCAATTGTTTTTCTATATAAACACGCAATGGGCGGTCGACCATTGGGCCATATCTCACTTTTTTCTCCGTCTTGTGCTGATCCACCACACTTTCAAATTAAAAAGAACTCATTTTTTTTATAAAAGCATCTTGAGACACCTGCGTATTTTTTCATTAGTTACACTGCATGACTTCATGTGACTGGACACAGATTTTAGGATCTTAAATCTAGATTTTAAGACATCAAGGAGCATTTCACTTCGAATCTGAGGATGATCAGACACAATAGGGAACACTTCAACTTCCAAAATCGGCCTGCACCTAACTTAAATAAGCTGACCGAGTCCAATATTTTGTTTCATCAGCCATTTCAGAGCTTTGAGAATTTGTCCCCCGAGACCATCTTTTCTAGGGCCCTTTATAGAAGCAGTTTAAGAATAGAACTTTAGAGAGGATCATAAAGGACTTTATAACAGACTGAAAGCAGAGGATGGGACTCATCATCTGTGCTTAAAGCCTCTGTCCTCACCATCTCTAAATTTTACCCCACATGACACATCTACTGAACCAATCACGTATAATGGGAATTTTTAATGAATGTGTGGCAAGCAACAGAATTACACATGATTGCAATTGGAGTCTGGGGAGCCCAAATCCACTGAAGCGTTCTGTCAGTCTTGGACATGTATAATATGTTTTCTGCTCCAGGCCTTTACTGAAAGTCGGCCCTGGACCAGTCCCCACGCCCAGTCAAGAGTCAAACATCTTCCTTCAACAGTGCTCTTTCTGCTTTATGAAATCCCTATGTTAATATTCATGGAGAGTGAAAATGTAATGATTACATTAGGCCCTGCTGAGGCTGGGGAAAAAGTTCTGCTGATCACAGAGATTTCACAAATTGCTATTGAGTTAATTATTCAGCATGTGTATTTAATAAGTTATTCCAATCCAGTGTCAAACTCTGTGGATGCCATAAATTCACCCATGATAAGAAAGAGCAAGGGACGGGTTCATAGTGGTGTTTACCTTTAGTATAGTACAGCATTGGCTTTTCACAACCCATCCAGCTGATTTTAAGTGTCTGACATCCAATATGCTGAGCCTATTTTAAATTAAGTTTCATCTATGCTTTTTGATAACTAAATTATTAGACTATAACAATAGAAACAATATTTGAATATTTTACAACATAATAATGGTCAAAATGTAATTTAATCTTTCTGATGTCTAACTATTAAGCTTAAAAGTGCAATGCATTTCTCACTTTAGAATGAATGGAAGTTGTGTAAAAAGTTGAGTAATTTATGCAAACAGTGCATTGTTTTTCTGTGCATACTGCTTTTTCCTGTTGAACGCAGATTGGTGTAATGGCATTGTTGGGTTATATTCTTTTACATTTATAGGTAGACCCCATATAACAGAACCTACAGTATACCCAATTAAGTCGAAATATCAGTAAAAACAAAGATAAAAATTACCCCAACTGATTTTCAGCCCATCTCTAGTTTACAGAGCACTGACAGAGTCCAAAAGAACCACAAAGCAGTTTATTATTATCAGTTTGTATGACTGTTTAATTTCTTGTTGTCTGTTAAAACAACTGACCTGATAGCACTGCACATTAATCTACTGTATTCTGAGATGCAAACCAATTAAATGACAGACTCTCATCAGGAAGTGCTGATTGACTCGTGAAAATGCCAGTCAATAGAAATATGACATGCTATAATTACTCATGAGTTCAGTGCCATTATCCTCTACCGCAGACATTCCATATAAGGTTAATTACTCACTGTACTCTCATATTGACTGTTAACGACTGTTTTGACCTCATTGTTGGCCTAAGAGTTTACGAGTGATGATTAGTGACACAAACACTTGCACACACAAAATGTTTATCTATCTTCCTCCATAATGACTCTTTGTTGGTAATGCTAATTTGAAAAAGTGAGCTCTTAATGATCTCGACGTCTCTCTCTGATTATTTCATGTCAGAGTAAAAAAAAAAAAGACTCATACACAAAACAAAAGATAACGAGAAAAGAGTCAATTAATGACAAAGAAAGAATGAATGAGGGAGATAAAGAGAGGGCTCAGTAATGTGGCAGGCAGAAAGATAGAGAAGATGAACAAAGCCAAGGATCAACTCTTACTTATTGATCTGGGCTAAGAACATGCCTTTGAGAGCGTAGAACTCGGCAGTCATCTCCTTGGTGAAGTACTTCAGGTTGGTGGACTCAATCACCTCCAGACCCTGACAATACAATAACAATGATTGCATTTGAAATTCAATGTAAATTTCACTGATATGAATTTTTCATATTCTCATGTAGAATAATTTTCATCCCACAAAAAAAAAAGAAAAAAAGTTCTGATTTTTTTTGGACTGGGCCAACAGAGCCAAGTGCGTTAGAATTCTTAAACATCAAAAGTCAACCCAACTGACAACAGAGTATATCAGCTGCAGGCATCTCTGTAGCTCAATCTAGCAACACTAGAGGCGAGTGGCATGTCGTGTCAAAAGCAAAAGAACCCATTATAATCAATAATGTTGTCTACGTAGAAGCGCCTGTTGCAGCATGTCGCGTCACAATGACAGTGAACAAATATCCCGTTCCATTTGGCATTGCATGCTCTGGTGATACTGCTGCCTTAAGAACATAAATAAATGGTTTAGAGCGTTCGTGTCAACATGTCCACTGTAGACAGCCTCAAGCTGTTGCATCGCATCAACGGACACTCCTGGTGTATACAGGGTGCAAGGCTCCCAGGTCAGAATCAGCGGCTTAAGAGTGTGCCACAGAAATGATAAAGGGAACAGAGTAGGTCAAAGTGATAGCTACGAGAGAGACAGAGAGAGGGACAGAGAGAGGGACTTATTAAATCCAATGGTACTTTAATGACTTGAGCTCAGTTGAGGCAGCTCCATTAATCAGGCTTAAGAGAATGCTGCAGCCAGCAGCCCATTCCTTACACTTTTTGGAATGCATTTCTTACTCTGACAGCACTGCAGTCATTCTCACCATAATGAGAGCAGCATTATTTGGATTAAGAGAGTCTGGTTAACAGCTAAATTAATTGGTGAATCCATACCAGATTCAGTGTAGATGGCAATAAAGTGAAGTAAAAACAGATCGGCATCAGGCGAATCATTATATTCTAATAATTTTTTTAACATTTAAAAAAAAAAAAATTTTTTTTTAAATAAATACATATAATAAT
Organism: Moxostoma hubbsi; assembly: GCA_032164185.1. Lineage (NCBI taxonomy): Eukaryota > Metazoa > Chordata > Actinopteri > Cypriniformes > Catostomidae > Moxostoma > Moxostoma hubbsi. The sequence goes on from JAVLUX010000039.1 coordinate 17,321,155, forward strand.
ATTTTTTTTATATATATATTATATGAAGTATAATATATATATATATATATATATATATATATATATATATATATATATATATATATATATATATATATACACACACACACACATTTCTGTGAAAAAGTATTTACCCCATCCTGATTTCTTCTGTTTTTTTTGTTTAACTTAAGCCAATTCGTTACAACAATTCTAACAAAATCTAACATAAAACAAAGACAATCTGAGTAAACACAAAATACGCAAAATATTTATATGATAACTATTTATTGAGGCAAAGTTATCATCCAATACCAAATGGGCCTGTGTGAAAAAGTATTTGCCCCCTTAGTTACTAAATCCCAAAATCTATGAAACTGGATTCGGCTGGACTAGACACACAGACCTGATTACTGCCAGCCCTGTTCAATCAAATCAACAACTAAATATAACTTTTTCAGCCACATGAAATTGGCAAAACATATCACCCAGTAGCACGCAATGTCAAGGTTGAAAGAAAGTCCAGAAATAAAGAAAAAGGTGATTGAAATATATCAGTCTGGGAAGGGTTACAAATCTATTTCAAAGGCACTGGTACTCCAAAGAACCACAGTGAGAGCCATTATCTCCAAATGGAGAAAACTTGGCACAGTAGCGAACCTTCCCAGAAGTAGCCGACCTTCCAAAGTTCCTCCAAGAGCACAGAGACAACTCATCCAAAAAGTCACAAAAAAAGCCAAGGACAACATCCAAGGAACAGCAGGCCTCTCTTGGATAAATGAAGGTCACTGTTCATGACTCCACTATCAGAAAGATACTGGTCAAAAATTGCATCCATGGAAGTGAGGTGAGGCAAAATTACTGCTAACCCAGAAGAACATTAAGGCTCATCTGAATTTTGCCAAAACACACCTTGATGATCCTGATCCTTTTGGGAGAAAGTTTGGTGGACTGATGAGTCCATCACATTTATTGTCAAGCATGGTGGTGGTAGTGTGATGGTGTGGGGATGCTTTGCTGCTTCAGGGCCAGGGCAACTTGCAATAATTTAATGAGAACGTCCGCTCATCGGTCTGTGAGTTGAAGCTTAAGCACAACTGGATTGTGCAGCAAGACAATGATCCAAATCACAGGAGTAAGTCTACCTCTGAATGGCTCAAAAGAATCAAATTGATAGTTTGAGTGGCCTAGTCAAAGTCCTGACTTAAACCTGATTGAGATGCTGTGGCAGGACCTTAAACGGGCAGTTCATGCTCAAAAACCCTCCAATGTGGCTGAACTAAAGCAGTTAGTTCAAGAGTGGGGCAAAATTCCACCACAGTGTTGTGAAAGACTGATTTCCTGTTGTTCTTTCAAGCATAAGTTTCATTGTCTCATCGCCCCTTCCGCGTATTCCTAGAAGCCCTATAACATTACGTCAGAAGTGACGCCTGTGTCTGGAGGAGGCTCCACTTCCCATTATAAAAAGGGGCAACAGCGTTAATACATTATTCAAAAACCTCTTCATGCTTCACTTCAGAAACATGGACTATTGTTCAGATAGTCATTGACTGGTCTCCACACTGGTCACTGATTTATCATCACGGAACCCAGGAGTTTCTGTTTCGATTTACAGATCACCAAGTCATATAAAAAAAATGTCCTACAATCTGCACTCCAGCTCACTGAGGAATTCCTTAGCACTCCAGCTAAATGAATGCAAAGCATTTTGGCTAGTGTGGGGGGACTCTTCTCATCTTTGCTCTTGCAGGAAAAAATTTCATGCAGGGACACACAACAGGTAAGCTCTGCATCTCTTGTGTTGATACATGCCCAAGTGGCAATTGACACTCCCGAATCGTGTGAGCACTGTGCACGCTTCACCATTAAAAGCCTTTGGATCCCCTCATGTTAGCTAGCCTTGCTTTGGCTTCCAGTCCACAGGTATCCATTCCTGTAGAGCTACCCACCACAGCAGCGTTGACCTGGGGTGAACAGCTCGATGCATGAGTCTCTATGCCCTCCGTGCTGATTTTGAGTACTCCCTTTTCCTTCCCCCTGCACAACCAGCACAACCCTCGCTGCAGCGGGAACCATGGAAGAGGCGGGCGGGGCACCATCGTCTCCGCTTTTCAGCATTGATCTGCAAGATGTATGCCAACACGCAGTAGAGAAACTAAAAATATTCCATGGCCAACTGCAGTAGCGGACGCTGCAAAATCTTGCTATGAGGGCAAAAGGCTGCCAAGAGCAAAACAGGCAGCGAGAAAGCTTCTTCCTATTTTCCCAGAGCTGCTGGGGGAGGTTGTGGTCACCTGAAAGGAAAAACCCTTTACCAGTCAAATTCCCATTAAGGAGGGATCCGCACTCAACGTGGAAAGGATGGAGAAGGAGGGTCTTCTCCGCATGCCTTCCATGGAGCCTTGAGTAACAGCGAATCTGCACCCCAGGTGCACGGCAGCTGTGAATCCGACATCCAAAGCTGACCGTTTCCAGTCAAACATTATGGACTACGCTTACAAAGCTGTCGCTCTCTCCGTTAGCGCTTTGAAAGTGTTTTCTATGTTAACCGCATACCAAGTGGAGATGTAGGATGATGTGTCTGCCATGCCAGGCACAATGGGACAAGATTTGTGTTGTCACTGATCTGTCTCTCTCCATCTACAGAGATGTGCATTTCAAGCTGCGGGTAAAGTCATGGCCACAATGGTGACAAAGGAGAGAGAATGATGGTTAATCTTTCTAACAGGGAGAAAGAGGCTATTTTGGATGCACCGGTGGTTTCAGAGGGGATATTTGGTTTGGCTCTGACACGGATGCAGAAGAGGTGTGAGGAAAAGAGGGATGATAAAGCTTTGCAGCTCCGTCTTTCCAGTGCTTTGAGTGCAGCGGGTTAGAGTGGAGTTCCAGAGCAAGAGTGTTTGGCCCAAGATGAACTATCAGTCTACTCTAGCTCAGACAAAGCAGCCAGTTCCTCATCCCAATCAGGAAGCGAGGAGGAAGGTACCATAGCCACCCCGTATGTTGGCTCTCACCCTTCAGTTCTTCAGCGTTCAGGAGGGAACAAGTTCCAGAATTCCCAATTGTTCTGTGTGGCAAAGAGAGGCCTGGGCAAGGGGATGCAGAGCAATGAAGAGGATGAGAAATTGTGCAGTAGTGCACATCCACCCATTAGTCACAAGCACTTTACACTCAAAACTCGATAGTTTTCACTGACCCCCCCCCCCCCCCATGTACGGGGGGGCATCAGTTCATGTTCTTCAAGAGGAAATTTCCTCCTTGCTGAACAAGCAAGCAATAAGAGTGGTTCCACCCAAGCAAAGACAGAGTGGCTTTTACTCAAGCCACTTCCTCGTTCCAAAGAAAAGTCCATCCCAAATTAGAGTAGAATGAGCCTTCACATGCGGAGTCTCCGCGGTGTCATGCACAACTAGCCACGTATTGACGATCACAGAAGCGGAGGCAACTGAGACTTGTCCTCCATTACCCGGATTAAGGTGAGTAACAACGCCACCACGAGGACCTACTAAGTAGTGGGAATTGAGCATTCCAAATTGGGAGAAAAGATGGTTTAAAGAAAAAAAAAAAGCATGGCATCTCACCAGATCACCCTAATTGCTGTGTGAAGTGAGGAAGAGGTGTGCTTTTTTTTTAAAAAATAATGTAATAACACTGCGTCACCCCTTTTATACTGGGAAGTGGAGCCTAATCCAGACACAAGCGTCACTTCTGCCAGCCAATAAGGGCTGGCGTAATGTAATAGGGCTTCTAGAAATAAACGGAAGGGGCATATCTCATAGTGAGACACTTCACTTAATGCTATCAGAGAACAGGGTTTACACAAGTAACCTATAGTCATCAGAAGCATTTGCTAGCAGTTGTTGCTGCTAAAGATGGCACAACCAGAAAGTGAATCAGGGTAGTTCTTTTTCACATGAGTGATATAGGTGTTGGATAACTTTTTTGCTCAATAAAAAAAAAAAAAAAATTTGAAAACTGTATTTTGTGTTTACTCAGGTTGCTTCTGTTTTATGTTATATCTCGTTTGAATATCTAAAACAATTTAGTATGAAAAATACACAAAAATTAAAGAAATTAGGAAGGGGCAAATCATTTTTCACAGAACTGTGCATATTTGAATCAATTAAAATTACTATTTAATCGCACAATCTTCTAAGCAATCTTCTGTGATTAATCACAATTAAATTAAGGTACATGATACATTACAACAAACATTAAAATAAATCAACAGAAATATATTTACATTATACTTTGTCTGCAAGAAGTGTGTTAGTCATCATTTATTTGAATCAATTAAATACAGTATGTGTGTTAAAATGTTTATTTTATATTATTAATGTGTTTTTTTTAGTTAGTTATTTAGACATTTTTAAAGATATTAGTCTTTGATAAAAGATGATGTATACATGCAATAAAATCAGTGGAAATGTAATTACAATTTGGGTAAAATCTCCTGCCGTTTTCCAGTGGACTTTTTATAATAGTATGATTCAAATGGGCAGATTCAATTCATATAAATTTTATTGGCAGGAGAAACTGAAGAGTACATTGTCAATGCATTATTAGTCAATATACATACAGATATAAAACATTAAATTCACTCACCTGCATGCATTCATTCTTGCCCATGACTCCAGCTAACTGCAGGTAGCATTTAACCTGCTGCCGAATCTTCTGGAAACAGTCTACAATAGGTACGGTGGGGATGGTGTGGATTCGACTCAGAATGTCCAAAGCGACATTGACCAGACCTTGCTTCCGGGCAATCTTCCCATACTGAATGATGGCAGATGCGGAGGCATGCACTCCAAGCATGGCATTGTTAGTGTTTGGGTCATGTTGTGTGTTGGTTTCATATGCAGTCACAATGGCTACAAAAAGAGATTTCAAAGTGATTAGTTTTCAGAATGTCACTGTCACTGCCACTGCAGTCTTTGCTGGTTCAGGACTCACATGATGAGAGTGAATATCAAGGCAAATGAACTTCTGGCCATTTACTCTTTAGTAATAACTGTGAATGCATACAGTGGCTGCAAAAAGGATGTAATTTGCTGTGTCAAAATAAATTTGGGGGCCACTCTATGTAAAGTAATTTGACAGTTTACCCTGGTAGTGGTGCTGCCGCCACATAAAGATGCTGCTCCAATGGGAGAGGTCATCAGAGACAATCGGTAGCCTGTTTCGCCAGGTCTTCACTACGGTCTTCATATCGTGAAGGCTGGTGTTGCGGCCTAGGTTAACTGGCTGAAGGCCTGCATTAATCTGTGCAGCTTCCTGTAGCTCAATAATCTGCTGGGCTGCCTGAGTGAGAATAATCCAGGAGTAAACATATGAGCATCTCAATGTGACCAACAATAAACATCTAATGGGAAGATGCAACACCCTCAAGCCCTCTTCAAAGGAACTCTTAATGCACCTACAAAGAACGTTTAATTCTGAGGGCTACAATCATCTAGGAATCCTAATATCACACACACACACACACACACACACACACACACACACACACACACACACACACAGCACTCTGAAATCCATTACAGCAACGGTATTACAGGTTTACGATTGCTATTGAGAAAGAGAAAGAAATAGAGAAAGAAGTGTAGAGGTGGCTGGCCAAATGGATGGATCAAAGTATCTTAAAAGCCGTTTATCCAGAGAACAGGCAGAGAGCGGGAGTGCTGGACTGAAGCATCTATTCCCCCTAATGCCTAATCACACTCTCAAAAGACACTTAGACCACACTAGCAGAAAATACAGACTGTGATGATGACCCAAGAATTGCTAGCCATTCCTTACAAACTATTGATGCATGACCTTAACATATCAAGCTGTAAATACACAGCTACTGGCAGCCATGCTCTCTTACTGAAAAGCTACATGGATCTTTAATCTCCTCTATGAATTGGAAGAGACATATGCGAGTGAGGGAGTTTGGTACTTACAAGGGAATTTACGTAATTAAGGCTTACTATGAATGCGATGAGTAGCTAGCTCAAGTCATGATAATGAATTATGCCAGTCCACAAACACACAAACACGCATCAAATAACAATTGATTCAACAGTAACAGCTAACCCTGTTTACAAGATAAATGTCCCAATCAGTCTATGGACTTGCCGAATAAAATCTCCCAAAACAAAATAAATTAGGCAATACAATATTTTTCACAATTATCTGTTAATATCAGCTGATGTCACATTATAACCTTTATTCTGAGTGAACATTCATCATGTAAATTAAATTTTCTAGCAGGTATTTAATCAAACACTATCTGATGAGGGAAAGTAATTATGAGCCATTTTAAAGTTGGTGCCATTCTCACTCTCTCCGACTCAACACTCCAGTCTGCCTCCACTATCCATTTCAATTGCTTTTATTAGACTTGATTTTTGGATTCAGAGTGTGCAGGTGTAAACAGATTCAATTATACAGTAAGTAAATTACATTTTCAATGAAGTCAATAGATCTGGGGCAAAGACTGAATGTCTGAGGGCCTGGCTAAAACAGCCACTAAAGTGTGACCATATATTCCTGAAACACAATGGTTAAAGTTTGTTCTAAGCCCCAAATCCTAATTATTAAACATATGCACTTAATACAGCCCCAACTGCTTAATGAACATTTTCTCTCCAGCTTTGAATGTGATTTCAGTCTTAAGGAGCAGTCACTCTACACTTCATACTCCATTTATTCCCACTCATTTTTTGAATGTGGGAGACCGGAAACACAAGCTCATACGAAGTACGCTGCAGAGGAAAGTTCAAGTTTGACAAACTCTGACCTGTGAATCTGGATGACGAGAAGTCGTGTGATGAATAAAAGATTGAAAAGTCACACACTGACCTCTGGGCCTATTTGAACAAATACATCAAAGAAACGTGTTTTTATTGTTGCTGAAAAGTGAGTAGACGGTATAGTCTAACATTTTGAATAACATCTGTAAATTGTGCCTAGTGTGATCGGGGTTTTAGGTATATTTATTTCTGTTTTTTGTCAACTATAAATTTTAAAGGATGATGACATTAATAATTGCATATTGAATTGTGATTGGTCTCCTTTCTTGCATCTATTTGCAAGCAGAATTTTGATAGGTCTTGTTCCTTTCATATTTTCAACATCTTTGTGTTGATTTATTATTGTAGCATTTCATTTAATGAGGAACCAAAGCCTAAAACCTAATCTTTTCAACAACTTTAACACAATTCTGTGGCTGCCTTGCAAGCACTAGTATTTCCTTCAGTTTTCACTGAATAACTAGATTTGGTCCATTTGGAAAAACAGAGAAGAGAAACTGGTGTCAGTGTGGACAAAACAGTCCAGTAAAAACTAAATTGTTAAATGACATATTCATGGCATAATGATGTTATGTGGCATTTACTATTTACTAATAATATCTAGCAACAAAACTCCCACTGAATACAACCCTTCAATTATGTGAGCCATCACAGAGCCATCAACCAATACCCATAACAGCCAGTATGGAAAAACCATCATCTCCACCAACAATACCTTATTTCCTCAATATTTGACCACCACACCACAGCTGAGCTCAAGAAGAGTGCTCCTCATTTCTAAGAGTCCCTTGAGGATGATGCGGTGCATGGCCAGCTCTCACACATTACCCTAATCTACAGGCACACATCACCTCGGCTCTGTCCCATTGTGTGCGCTGCCTTATTATGCGTGTGGCAGTCAGGAGGCTGATCTTTCTGCTGAATATTAATACAAGCTCTCTATTGAACACCACAATGGTACAGTCAACACTATCTCAGACGCTTTAGAAAGGGCCAAAGGGCCAAAAAAAAGGGAGGGAGGGAGAGAGAAAGAAGGGGCCAAGTCTGACAAAGGAGGAAGTGATTAAGGACATATTACGCAAAAATACAGAGTGAAAAGGCAATTATAAGAAAAGTGTCTGCTTTTACTATTCACTCCGCTGCTTTGGGTTTGCATAAAGATACACGCTCGCATATGAAATGAGAATGCCTGAGTCGCTCACTTGTCAGCAATGATTTCTGACCAGATGTTCTGCTTTTGAGAATGTTTAAAATTGACAATCAATTTAGATTAGATCGCTGGTGGTGTTCTGATTGAGTTAGTCTGCTCAAAAAATGAAAACAGCATAGATAATATTAAATTATGGCAGAAGAACGTCTGCTTAAAGGGTGTTTGTCAGCTCATGTGCGCGTTGTTCCTCACCTGCAGCAGTGGAGTGTGTACGTGAGAAACTATGTGTGGCAGTCTTCTCCACTCTCTGATGGCCAGACTGCTGGCCATTTCCACCAGCCGCTCGATGAAGTTGAGCTGTTGTTCCTCAGGGTGACAGATGGCCAGATAGCCGCGATGCATGTTCACCTTCCAGGCCATTTCCTTAGGACAACTCAGCTCCACCTGACACACAGAAAACCACAGTCTTATCAGCAAGCTTTCAAAGGGGTTGTTTCGTACATAGAGGTAGTTCATCCAAAACTGAAAATTCTGTCAAAATTCAGAGCGGTCGCTTTTTGTGTTTCATGGAAGAAAATCATAATAAAGCGATTTTGCTTTCATTGAACAGTTCTCCAAAAAGATTAACAGAGTAATTATCATTATTGGCACAATATGATCAGTTATTTTTTTCTATTATTCTTCACTAACAAAAACAAATACAAAAATACAAAATATCAGCACTCTTGGAACACCACTTGTCAAATCAAATTAGAGGATCGGAACTGCTCTCAAATGCAACATGAAGACGAAACAAGACCCTGATCGGAATTATATAGGAGAATAAATGTTAAAAAATAACCGACAGATTTCTGGCATTGTGCATTTTGACGACGTGGAGGGATTTACACTCACTGGTCAGTGTGTGCTTATCATGGCCAACATATGATAAATAACCCTGCGAAGTGGCTGGCCTTATCCACCTGCCTTTAATTGAAAGAGGGGACATTTAAACTTCCTGAGAGCAACTGCTGCTGCCAAGCAGCCTGCCCTGGAACGGAGAAAACAAATCACTTCCCAGCAGATGTTTGAGCAATTATTCAAACCCGTAAATATAAAATGCAAAATGAACGGAGAGGGAGGATGAGGAGGGGGAGGGCTGCTGGGCTGAACAATTTAATTAGGTGTCACCTTAGGACAGAAACCTGAATGGATTCGTTCCAAGTCTCCTTGAACAAGAGCCAAGAGTATTTATAATGTGTCCAGCCCCATCACACACATTTTCTACTTTGTTTTAGAAGTAAAGCCCATAAATTATCCACCAACAGCAAGTCTACAGTTCTGAAGAGTCATAAACAATTCTGCTAGCACAGTTAGTGTGTTACTTTCTGCATAATAAAAGTGGTGTGCTTTCACATTCTGTAATCTAGTAAGATCTAATAATAAACAGGTGTATTACAAAAGTCTGAACTGCGGTTTGGGGTTATTTGACTGGACGTGGATATTAAAGGAAGGAGAAGTGTGTGCACAAAGGTGCTAAAAGTATAGAGAAATTATACTCAAGTGAATGTACGAGCACAAAGGCAAAATTTTATTATATTAAAAGTTAAATTATCTAGCCAAAACATACTAGAGATAATAAACATAGACTAGGAAGTCTATTTACAGTGTGTGTATAATTGCTTCCATTATTTTCCCATTTGTTTCGACTGACTTGCATTGCTTCTATATTGAGGTAATAATATTGGGAAACTTATGTTTATTTGTGCATGTTTTGGGTGGGTGTGTGTTGGTGTGTGCCCCCCGCGCACATATTTGTTTCTCTTATGGTCAAACAAATATGCTGCGCTACTGATAATGGTTTTATTTATCATTAAATCAATTATTTAACAGTTTTAGGCTCTGGTGTAATTTTAAAATACAAGTTTCCAGGCATATTACATCTTTCCAGGCAAGTCTTCATATGAATCAGGACAAATTGTCCCATAACAACTTCTTTGTTACCATTTTAACATTGTCAGATCTAAATTACATCAGTGGAGGATGTCATGAAGTTTCAGAACAAAAAGCTGAAGTTGTTGTAAATTGGTGGTAAAATGTGAAATGGGTCAAATTGACTCAGAACTGCATTCAAGGGTAAAAATGTATTTAATTGGCTTTAAAAGAGAAGAAAATTTAGTAGGAGTGCAATTTCATAGGCTTGTTAGTATAAGCAGCTTTTTTAATAAGAGTCAAGACTAAACAAAAATATAAAAGAATACCTGAAATACATATACTTTGGTCTAAATTAAGTTGTAGGGAGTGAAAAATATGATTTAGTATTTGAGTAAAGTAGAAATTCCCCCAAATAATTCTTTAGTAACTGATTACAATTACTTTACACCCCCCTGTGGGTGCAGATGAGAGTATGGTACTGAATTTACCTGCACCAGAGCCTCTTTCATGGCAGCCCAGTTGGACACTCTCCATGCACACTCCAGGACCAGGTACGGGTTGTTATGTCCTTTGGATTGGCCGTACTCAGTCAGGGGCTCCCACTGGTTTAGTTCTTTAGAACAGCTAAAAAGTATATACAATTTTAAAGTTAAAGGACAAAATAATAGAACCAAATGCCCAGATTTGATATTAATTTCTTGGAATGTGTATTTGGTCACATCTGAATTTGGAACGTGGGAGTAACACCATTTCCTATCCAGGTGAAACATAATAAATCAAATAAATTGACTACCATGTTAAACTGTGTTGTTTTTCCAAAAATTTTAAGTTTCTGGTTTGTCCAATTTTGACTTTGAGATGTTCTGGACACAGACTGTCTCAGTGAGAGGTAGCCTCAAGTGTTAAATTATAAGATGTGAAAGATGACATTCCGGTTTTACAGGCAGTTACCTTAAAAAGCTGTTTTAACTCACCGGATCCAGTGATCTTCCCACAGTTGGTACTCTGGGAAGATGGCGGGTGAGGCATTGTGCTCTTTGCGAGCTTTCTCCATCGCCTTTTCATAGGTTTCTTGAGCCTAGTGATAATGGAGTCACCAACATTGTTGTCAGCACCTTTATATGCCATTATAAGATACTGTTGAGTAACAATACCTGCACGGCTGAAATAAAAATTCTCACCTGTTCAAAGAAGCCATGCTGCTCGTATGCAATGGCTGTGCTCGTCTCAGAGAACTTGCATCTCTTTTGCCACAGACCCGCCCACATGTCCTCCTCCTGCAGTAGGGAGTAGAGCTCCGCCAGCGAGTCAAGGATCTCCTGAGGGAATACAAGAACACAATCACAAAGAATATTAGGGGACAAACACATCCATATTCAGAAGTGCCCCTATGAGATGACTGCTTTGCAAAAGCGGCTTGAATGCTGGGATACTTCAAACCAAACTAGCTGACTGGTAAAAAAAACCTATTGAAAATTCAGCAGGCAAGATCATTCTGCGTGACACTGGGGAAACAATAGATCACATAACTTCCTCTGCCAAGAATATTAATGGTAACAAACACTGCAAAGAGCTTAGGCATCACTGTACCTGCTGTGGAGGTGTGATGCTTTCCTGCTCGTAGAACTCGGTGCTCTGTTTGGGTTTGATGTGCAAGCTTAGGCCCTTCTCGAAGGCTTGCTGCTCCAACATCAGGGTGGAGCGCAGCCACAGATTGTGAGTCTTGCCCAAGTACTTAAGTACGCAGGGCCTGATGGGAATGGGCGTCACGCACTGAGACATGGCCTCCACAAAGCAGTTCAGAGCACTAGGCTGGCAATCCCTCTGAGCTTGATGACTACCACTACACAGGAATGGGCCCATCTCACCTGACAGTGCCTAAAAAAGGGATGGAAAAAGTAAAAACATTGATGAGGACTGAGAAGAATAAACGGTAGAGATAACCCAAATAACCTTTGATGCGGGAAACATCTTCAATAATTCCTTACACACAAAACATCAATGAAAATGTGTTATAAATATTCAATGGGCATGACAACTCAAAAAAGGCCCACGTTAACCGAAGAATATCACATTATTGTGACAGGAACATCTGCCACAGTAAAAATATCCTATTTTTCACATAATAACATCATAAAGTGAAGATTTCTATTTGAATGAGAATAGTTTAAAGCCTCAGTCATTCAAAATTAAAGTCCTTTAATGAGAAGTCTAATACTTAAGAAATTTGGTGGACAGAATGACCTCCCCCGCCCACACCCCCGAGCGGAGAGTAGTAAACTCTGACCCCATTAACAACATTTTGCATTCTGATTCTGCAGTAATACACACTATTATTAGTAAAACAGCCAGTCTACACTTTTAACTGCAGCAAAAGTCAGTTTAAAACCGGCAGCTGTCACACTCTGCAGATAGATGGAAACTGTTCACATGAAAAAGGCCAAGTATTAGCTCAGCTCTTAAGAGAACTGAGACTGTGTAGTACTCACGTGCTGCTGGCGGTCTGACAGAATCTTCCAGAGGCGGGGGAAAAGCTGGACCCACGTCTTCTCAGCCAATGGCGTAGAAATGTGGCACAGCTGAACCAAAGCATTCAACAGAGCTCCAGTCTAATTACAGCGACAAACACACAAAGAGTTTTATTTAATGATATATCGGCAATTAATCCACAACACTTAGCCAATTTGAGATTATCGGCTGATAAAAGTGCCTGCATGCTCAATTAACAGAAGTGCTAGCCCATCTTGTGAGTTGCGAAATCTACCGATAGCCAGGTCAATGGATAATGTACATTTTCTGTCCTCAATGAATTTTGCATTTGTGCAGTTGTGTAAAATAAATGTTAATTTCAGAAATGTTTTGTTTAATGGCTTATTTTTATACAGTATATTAGCAATAAAAGGTCCACCCTTATTTATACACACATTCACACATGCCAGAAATAAACTTTATTAGATTCTCCGGGGTATTTTTACCTTAATGATGGCATATTTTTCCAGTGTGAAAAAGATTTGTTTTTGTTGTTTGTTTTTTTTTACAAAAAAAAAAAAAAAACACATGTTAGACAACTGATCACATCAGGTCTTTTTAGTCAGGTCAGGGCTTTGAACTACTCACTTCATTTATCTAAAGCCTGCTTGAGAGGTGCATATAAAACAGCACTGTGTCGAGGAATAAACAGAAATCAATGACGCCAATACCTCAAAGCACTCAGAGACGCAATCCCATGTCACCCTGATCAAACTCTCTTTAAACTCTCTTTATGAGAGAGCAGCTAAATGAGGAAAAGCAGGTTAAGAGATGAAAGGTGCCAGAACAAATGCCGCATATTAAACCATATGGTCAAAAGCATGCATGACTTGATATGTCCTTTATGAATGCTCCCTGACAAATGGCGTTCATGGAAAGCACAAGTGTCTTAAGTTTTATTTTCTTGATTTTTTTAGATAGCGTTTTGTGCTTGTGAGGGGGGCATATGTTAAAGTGATGGCTCACCTTGACCTCTCTCAAGGAGTCAAGGAACTTGTCGTGGCGGTTGGTGAGCATGTGCAGCTGGTTGCCTGCGTCTCGCTCTGCCTGCTCCTTGGTCTTGGGCAGGCTGGTTTGGTCTCCAGGTGCCAGCTCGATGTCTATCTCTACATCCTAGAGAGATAAAGGTCATGAAAACACATAATATGGGAGGAAAATACATTTATACATCCTGCACCTTTTGTCCAATGCATTTCCAGTCTTTCATTATTCCCGAATAAGGACTTTTTAAAATAATTTTATCAAAATTGTTCCCACAAACTGCAATTTCAAGCGGTTTAAATATTTGACAGCAAAGTTAAAGACATTTTTTTTTATATTTATTCACTACACAGGCTTCAAACACTTCTTTTTTTTTGTTGTTTTTACATAATTAATATGACATTTCCAGTCACTGAAAATCACAATTTTAAGGATGGAGGGGAACCCTGTACTCTTACAGAAGGCTTCTACTGCACATGAACTCATTGCTCTGATATAGTGGTAATGTAATTAAAACCTTCTATAATGGACTCTTATATCAGAGTAGGTTAAATTATGCAATAAAAGTGTAAACAAGCTTCTCCGCTCAGATGTGTGCATTAACAGAACGGCACAGCTAACCTCCTCCTTGGTCTCGCTGTTTTCTCTCTCACGAGGTTCCTGTTTGATGTGTGTTGCCATGGCGAAGGCTGCGCGGTCATGGCTGTCAGCCAAATTGATGACATTGGTGATGGAAGGGAGCATAGAGCCCTGGCAGCTGGTGCCAATGGTGGTGTTCCGCTCACAAACAGCTAGCAGCAGCTGTGGAACAGAGTCAACAAATCAAAAGTTGCTATGATTCCTCAAACACACATGCAAATGCTCACAGCTGTTCCTTTTGGCAGATTGCACCAAGAAAGAAGCTGATGTTCACACTTATTGATACTCAAAGTCCAATATTTTTTTGCCACACAATGACAGGTGACAATTTCTAATTTGGTAGATGCTATAATCCAAAGTGACACACACAGTGCACTCAAGCAACACATTTTAAGGGGTTGTGTGTTCAATATGAATAGAAAACATGATCTGGTCACTGCTAGAGCAATGCTCTCCTCTAGCTCATCGCTATTTTCCCGGAAGTTAAAATGACTTATCAGCCATGAAACAATAAACAATTTTCTATTCTCATGTAAATAGGATTATTTAGCCTTTATTTACTTGCATATTTATGACAAACAGCTCAGGTCATTGTGTTACTCACAGTATCATATACAAGATGAGCCATTTACTCTGTGAAACTGTCTATAACAAAAATGTGACCAAAAAAGGCAGTGATTTTGTTTCTCTTATTGTCACTTTGGTGACAACCAGAAATATTTAGTTAAATAGTCCCAGATGTGTTTGACTTTCTTTCTTCTACAGAACACAAAGATATTTAGAAGAATATTTCAGCTCTGTAGGTCCATACAATGTAAAGTAAATCTTGACCAAATCTTTGAAGCTTCTAAGTAATCCACACAACTCCAGTGGTTTAATCCATGTCTTCTGAAGTGATCCAATTGGTTTTGGGTGAAAACAGTCACATTTTTGTCTGTTTTGACCAAAAAAGATTAGATCACATCTGAAGATATTGATAAAACCACTGGAGTCTTATGGATTACTTTTATGGTGTCTTTATATGCTTTCTGGAGCTTCAAGGTTTTGGTCACTATTCACTTGCATTGTATGGACCTAGAGAGCTGAGATATTCTCATAGACTGAGAATTTTCATTTTTGGGGAACTAATCCTTTAACATTTTTGTCACTACAAAAACTTCAGACATCCTAGATTGTCTTTTGAGGGTAGCTTTTGCACTGAGGTAACAGCAAGTTTTCTTAGTAGACAGTTGATTCGAATAGCTCACGTTTCATTCATCAGCCAGGGCCAGAAAATCATTCTTACAATTCGTCTTAATGTATTACTCTGTAATTCTTAATAAACTTACCAGCCAACTGGTGAGTAACTTCATATTATTTACTCCCCCGAGTCAAATTTTTTCTTGAATCCAGCAGAATTGGCACACGTTCATTTTCGACCCTGTTATGAAAGCCTGTATGATCCAGCATTGTTTAACAGCTGTTACTTTGTACAACTGTGGGGTTGTACCAACACTGCATATTTCAAAATGTTTGACACAAGCTCAAGAACTCCAGCAGTGAATGCTCCCCTCTACTTCATCACGGTAGGATGAATCGGTGCACACAGCCTCCATGTGTAGGACAGCATTAATAATTCACTAGCGAGAACAGCATTGATTGCGGCTGAGATGGATGGATTGTGACTTGACTTGAGTGTGAGCAGCCAAACGCCAGAACTGTTATAGTGAATATATTAACACCTAGAGAGGCCTGAACTGTGGCCTTCAAGCTAATTAAACAGGTAAAACTCTCTAAATGATCTACAACACAGATGTAATTTTAAAGAAATTTTCAAGGCATTAAAATTGCAACGCTATAATTATACAGTAAGCAGACCAGCACTATGTATGGTGCAATTACCCTGTGCCAATTATGCATGTGCAGCTTATATGAAGTATCATCAACTGTGCATTAGGGTTACTCCTTGACTAAAGATATTCAATATATCAGTGACTTTACTGGCCAATATTAGCATTTTGTTATTTGTTTGACATTCTAATTGACAATCTGAAAAATTCTATGTCAGGTTTTAAACGTATCCATCTTTTTTGCTCTCCATTTTAACATCAATGGCTGATTTCACTTGGACAAGATTGATGCTTTATTGTGACCTTATTTAGCTATTTATTTTTACCTGGGCAAAACATTACTCATAATATCTGCCATATTATCAGTTAACAACCATAAGATAAAAATAATTAGCAGGTATCTCCCAAAATGGCTATATTGGTGGATCCCAAACATTGATTTTATTGGTGCAGCAAGCTAATTCACTGAAGGTGCTTTTCCAAATATTTTTGCTTAAAAAGGACAGTTCACCCAAAAATGAAAATTCTGTCATCTTTTACCCAACCTCATGT
Organism: Moxostoma hubbsi; assembly: GCA_032164185.1. NCBI lineage: Eukaryota > Metazoa > Chordata > Actinopteri > Cypriniformes > Catostomidae > Moxostoma > Moxostoma hubbsi. The sequence goes on from JAVLUX010000039.1 coordinate 17,337,525, forward strand.
CGTTCGACTTCTTTCAAGGAACACAAGAGATGTTTGGCGGAATGTTAGAGACTGAAAGCATCAGTCATCATTCACTTTCACTGCATATTTTTGAAATAAAGAAAGTGAAGTGAATGACTAATGAGGCTATCGGTCCCATACATTCTACCTAAAATCTAAAAATTTTAGGTAAAGTGTCCATTTAAAAATAATGTTCTGCAATGGTTCGTACCTCAATACACTGTTTGATCCAGAAGTGGCTGCCCATTGATTCCCAGTTCTGTGAACAGCAAATATACAGAAGCCTCTCGTAGACACGGCGCTTCATTGACAAATCAAACACCTCGAAATATTTTGCTCTGATCAGCGGCTGGGCGCAGCGCAGCCCTGACAAAAACGCTGGCTCCAGCTTGGATGTGATGTCACTTCCTGAGAGGTTTTCATCTCTGCACAAAACAAATACAAATCCACTTCAGAAAAACACTCAGCAAGAACACTGCTTTATTTACCTTCTGAGACAGCGTGAAATGAAGCGTGACAATAACAAACAACACAATGGGTCTTTGTCAACGGGGAATGCATGTGATGTGTTCCAACATAGTGATAACTAGAGCTTCTGATTTAGAACTATGGGTTATTAGAAGGATAAATTGCTCTTGACTATGGAGAGACAGTCTCTCACCCAGGGTGGCAGTGGCTCCTAATTCCTCTTGACCTCATCAGCCAAACACCCCAAGCCCCACTTCAGCAATCAGAACCTGGCCTGCCACTCTCAAACCAGCCAGCCTTGTTGCTAATGGCAATAGATGGGGGGCCAGAGTGGACAGAGGAACCCATGATTAATCGGCGCAATTACCTGTAGACGTAATTAACGAGGTCCAGGAACTGGGCATTCAATTCAAGGTCGTCAGGAAAGCGCTTCTCAATATAGGTCATCATTTTCACCAGCAGAATTGACTTTTCTCTTGGATTAGGCACCTAGGCAAGAAAGAAGGAAAAAGAAAGGATGGGAGAGAGCGTAACACAGCAGAAAGGAAAGGAATTGAAAGAGAAAAGCGGGGGTGGGGGGGAAGGACTGATACAGTCCATTTATCTTTCATCTATCAGGAGAACTGCGCAGCACCTTTGCTCAGCTCCTTTTTCTCCCTGTCTGCTCTCTTGCCTTGGGCTAACAGAGCACACACCTGGGTTCAGTTGTATGGGCCACAGCGCACTGAATAAACAATGCCACATTTAAACAGGATAGCATTTGAGCTCAAATGTTTTACATTGGTGTATTCAAAGAGTCAACACAAGGTTAGCTTACTATTGTGAGGAGAGTCAGCCAAGAGAATCAAAGCTATAATATTACATGTTTTATATTACACTATCAATTTAATGCATCAGTAACGTTTCTGTCTCTTTTGGATTTGAAATCATGTCCTACCACTGCGTAGTAAATTATGGCCAGAAGAATTAACTATTTCTAAGTATAAGAATGACTTGAATCCAGGTTGTAAACTGATATTTCATTCCAACCAAGCTATAAAAACTAAGACCCAGAGACCCACAGGCCACACTGGAATCCCTCAGGGTAATCAATTTACAGATTCTGCATAGATGGTGCTTTAAAAGTCTGACTCAACCTTAAGAACTGATGTAAGAATGCACATCTGCCTATTCTCAACCATCATCTGAACAAAGGAAACTTTTCAAGATAGCAAATAACCTTCATTTAGACCCCTCCTCACTTTTGTTATAAATCAGGAAATATCCCCACAATTAATGGTCATCACATGACATGGCCATCTCGAACATCTGCAAGAGACTCTACCAAGAAACCATCATGATTGCAATACAAAGCATAAAGTCTTAGACTAAGGCTTCTTTGTTCTTGGACCAGTTTGCTACACTTACAATTAAAGCACATAGGAGATCATGAGACAGTGAATGTTTTTCTGCAAACAGCAACTAAAAATATATCAACTTTGACAATTACTGGACTCAATCTGTGACTTAACACTTCACAACACACATAACCAAGTTTTATATGCTAAAAAAACGCATTATGCTTAAATGTAGTTAGAATTATAGAATGCAGTATTCTGACCTTGTGTATACATGATGCTCAATTATACAACGTATAATAATGTATATTTCAAATGTTAATGTGTAGTGAGGTAACCATAAAGAGAAAGTATGTCATGTTTCATATGTAAATGCTTGCCTGTTTTTGTAGAGAATGTTGATGTTAAAAAAGGTGTCAACATGTCTCTTGCACCAATTTCATTATATAAAAGTCAGCATAAAAGTATAATCACATTTTCAGCAGGAAAACTGACAAACCTTAAGACAAAGGCCATAAATTAACTATCTTGAGGGGAGGACACTTTGACCAAGGGCCCTCTGAAAATCCACCTCTTAATTGGTTAAAAGCCTCTTTGTGGTGTGACCAAACAGAAAGGGTTAAAAAGACCAGCCTATTCCCCCTTCGTTCTCTTGGCTCTTGCTCTTCTCATAGCCCTTCTTTGGCTGGCATCAATTTGAAGCCCCACTACCCAGGTTCCGCACAATACAGAGTTCAGGAAACCTCGGAACGGAAAGTTCCAAGGAGATCCTCTCTGTTCTCTGGGGGTTTTCCAGGGGTGGTGCATGCTTTTGCTTTACCTAGATGATGTTTTATTTTTTGTCTCCGACCCTGCTGGATCTGTGCCTTGCCTCCACGGAATTATTGGTTCCTTTTCAGATTTCTCAGAATATAGAGTGATTTGGTCTGCGTCCGGGGCTTTGGCTCTGGCAGCGTGCTAACCGGTGTTGGCTTTTTGGCCGGGTATTGGGTATTTTATTCCCAGTTGTATTCCGAGGTTTGATTGTCAGCTGCGGTCTCTCCCTGTGGATGTCCCTCTCCCTTATTTAGAGTGATTTGGTGGCATGGCGAGGTCCTTCATTTGGAGTGGTGGATGTCCCAGATTGCATTTCAGTGGGTTGCGTGGGCCGATTGATTTGGGTGAGCTGGGCCTACACAAGATTTTTGTTTTATTATTTTGCATTCGGTGTCGGATTTTTGGTTTATTGGTTGCCTCCTCCTGGGAGAGCCCCTCGCTGGTTTTGTGTTGAACAGGGGGTTCTTCCCCGGTTTCGCCAATGCAAAACCTTTCTGCCGGACAGGCCAGAGAGGTTGAGTTGCGCCCCGCTGTCTGGGAGTGGCGATTGCTGCTTTTGCAAGAGGTCATGAGGCATCAGTGTATTACTCCCCGCTAATTCAGATTCTGGGGGACGGAGATTCAACTTCTCTCAAGAGATTATGGGAGAAAGACTTAAACTTGGTATTTGAGGAGTGAGTAGGAGCTAGGATTCTAAAAAACATCCAAGTCTACATCTAGTGATGCAAGAGTGTGACTTGTGCAATTTAAGATGTTACATAGATTCTATTGGACCCCCTCTAGATTGTATTGGCTTGGTCTTGAAGACACGCCCACCTGCTGGCGATGCCAATCAGAAGATGGGGACACAACCCATGTTTTTTGGTTGTGTGTTAAGATCCAAGAATTTTGGTTGAGGGTTCAGAGTTTTATGTGTTCGGGGGGAGAGGTTTGATTTATATAATTTGATTACGTATTTTCGGTTATGTTTATTTATTTTGTGAAATGAATCAATAACAATTGTTGTTAATAAAAAAAGATGGGGAAAAATGCTATTGTTGCAGCTTTTCAGTGCATTAATTTAGCAGATTGCAGAGTAATGGTTTACCTGTACAATGAAATCATAAAGGAGCAGAACCAGAGCAACTTTCATATTTTAATATACCTACTTTTGTCCAAAATTCCAAAAGTCCAGAATTTGGAACAATATGAGTAAATAATGAGGTGTGGTGGTGGCGTAGTGGGATAAAGCACTAAACTGTTAAGCAGAAGGTTGTCGGTTCGATTCGTACAGTCACCACCATTGTGTCCTTGAGCAAGGCACTTAACTCCAGGTTGCTCCAGGGGGATTGTCCCTGTAACAAGGGCTCTGTAAGTCGCTTTGGATAAAAGCGTGTGCCAAATGCATAAATGTAAAATGTAAAACACAGAATTTTCATTTTTGTGTGTACTGTTCCTTTGTTCCTACTGTTCCAGATCAGCCTGAAACATCCTGGGATCCTTCAGGAGGATATGCATATTTGACAGGTGCGATACAACCAAGAACAGCAACGTTTGGTGAAATTTCTTCACTTTTTAGGAACAATAACAACTATCTTTAGAAATCCAAGCATTTTAATATGATCTGTTGTTACAGCTTGGTTTCAATAAATGTTCATTTTGGAGTTTAAAAAAGTTTTAAAACATATTTATTAGTACAATTATCTCCTATCCATATGTTATAACATGACCCCTTTAACATGATACCAGATGTTAACAGGTTAATTATTGTGAGAGATCAGCGGGTTCGTTTACCTGGTTGGTGGCCATGGGGTTGCCAGAGTTCTTGACCCACTCCTCCACAATCTTCACAACGGCTCGAAGAATCTTTGGGTCAGGAGATTTCTCAATGAGGGAGGTGAGGATGACCTGAATGAAGTTCTTCCTCATTTCCATGTTCATTACCGAAAGCCTTGTCTTCACCAAATCCAGACTGAGCATCACCAGCTCACTTGTTACTACACCCAACACACAAGAACAGAAGAGAATTATGTAATATAATTGTAATAATGACATTTGTGATACAGCGGAACACTATTTCCAACTTAGTGGAGGACATTCTATCATATTCCAAATCCAACACACATTTCAAATCCTAAAGCTGATGCTCACAGCCAGTTACATAAATCTAAAATGCACACATGGAACATTTTTCACAAATTGTAACAGCTGAGGATATGAGCCGTAAGATACAAAATTTTGCCCGCTGAAAAACAGGGGAAATGAAATTGAGTTTTAGCATGGAGAGTGGTAGCTGAAAGGAGACGGGGTTATGAGTTTAGTCTGGCCTCTGAATGCATTTTCTGCTTGATTTGCTCAAGGTAAAATGTGATTGTTCTGATCAGTTGAACTCTTGGAGGAGAATATGTTAGAGGCTGATTTCCAGTGTGGGGCTGACTCGTGCTGTGTGGAGGACTTGAGGGACACCGTCAGGGTGACATTGCAGTTTGAGGCCTTACACATAGCACAGAACAAGCAGTGTGTGAAAGTATGAGTGTCTATCTCCATGTACCATTAAAAAAAACACAATAGCATCTAGAAAAGGCACTGAGCAGATGGAATTGTCTGGATTTTATATTCCGTTGGACACAGAGGGAGATTTTTTACTTCAAATCACAGAATATGTTTTCTAGTATGGATGGATTTGTGGGTCAGTCTTGAAGGCATTTGATTGGCCCTCCTGCAGCACCCAGTGGTCAAACATGGACACCACAAGCTCAAGTATGAACAGTTCTCTCTCTTGCACTCTTTCTTTTTGTCATATTTTACACTTTTTAAACTGCTCCAGATGACTGCAGACAAGAGGATTAATGCTTTCCAGTAAGAGTGCATATTTTTCTGTCTAACTGTCAAGATCCAAATTTAAGACAGACTGTCAGTTCTGGGCCAAGAGGAAGACGACCCATTGTGTGAGTCAAAGCAATAGATCATTACCTGCCTCAGCTGCCTTACATATAATGTCCAGAATAGAGCATGCTTAAAATATTTACAGGTTTGAAAACTGTAATGTAGGAAATTGTTGTAACCAAGTGCATATTGGTTGATGACAGAAAGAGGCCAGTGCTAAAGAACTTCATTTTTTTTCCAATTGAGCCTTGCATGTTATATCACATTAATTGAACATGGTTGCTTCGAGACAGCAGCCAGTGAAGATTGATTCAGCTACGTTCAGACGATTTAGCGCTCCTCCAAACACTGTTTGCATAGTAAGAACTGATTTGACCTCTGTGCTGCTGAGGTTTTGGGAAAAGCCTGTTCTGTTTAAAAGGATAGTTCACCCAAAAATTAAAACTAACATATCCTTTTGTGTACAGGTATCCATTGAGGTCTAGAAACAACCTGAAGGTTGTTCATTTTTGAGTGATCGCTCCCATTATTTTTTATTTAGAGGAGTCACCTGTGCTGGTTTCAGAAGCTCCAGGGTTGGGTTGCGGGCTCAGGTGCTCTCTCACCATCTTCTGCAGGGAACGCATGAAGACGGAAATGAGGCGGTCGATGTAGCTGGAGTTGTTGCTGCAGGCTGACTTCAAGATCATCAGCGTTCCTGGAAGCAGAGAAAAGAAAAGCCAGTAACATGACGCCCTGATGCCCTCACAACACTGTCAGGGACAACAAGCGACACGCGCCTGCTAATGACTTTGGGTGCCGCTCCTTTGTCCCTGTAGTTGTATTACAAGGACATTTCTGAAGAAATCTTACAGAGTTACCGGGTGAGAAGGGGGGAAACATGAGTAATGTCTTGCTTAGATCACAGCTCAGGGGAGGAAAGATAAATGTAAAAAGTCACCCTCTCTATAGACACATACAGTACATCAGGGCTAAATGTAACTCTAGAGCACTGTAAGAGCGGAACCAGAAGGTATTTATTGACCAATGGCGTCATTTTTGGCTGAAATGAAACACCAACAACTTTAGATTGATATCCAGCAGCGTTATCACCGCCTTTTGATTTCATTTCTAAGAAACTATACATTGTGGTGTTCCTTTTTTACATTTCTAATCTATGAATAAACAGCCTTGCACACCTGGATGGTCATTGGCAGGTGTGGGGAAAGTCAAAAGGCCCACACACTGCCATTTAGCTTGCAAACTTTTCTATTCCAATTTTCAAAATATCTAAATATGAAATGGATCTGTTTTTACGTTATATAAAATGAACACCATCCAGGAAAAAAGTGTAGCAAATAAAGAGGTTTTTGAGAAGATACGTTCTTGATATTCATTAATATCTGATTAGTGTTGGTGAATCTTCCAGAATAACTTTGGTTTGGTAGCACAGGTATAAAAAAAAAAAAAAACAATTCTCACCAAACAATTGAGTTGGGTTAGCACTGCTGGCTTTCTCATAGTTGGTAAGGCCTTCATAAATCACCTTCCCTACAGCAGCATACAAACACTCCAGCTCCTCATACTTGGAAGCAACTGAGGATGTGCCTGAGGAAAAGAAACAAAGATATTGGAAAAGAAATGTACAGTGCAGAGCTCTTCACAAAAATGTAATATCGAAACCAGCACAACCTGCATCAGGTTATGAACAGGGTACCAATCACAGAAAAGACGAACAAATTCTTGTAATTGTAAATGCTAGTGTACTGCTGTTGCTTTAGTGGGCATTTCTGCCCACCTACATACTGTAAATATCTAATTATTTTTGTCACAATAAGCCATGGTTCACACCTGACCCTGCTAGATTTAATTATATAACACTTAGTGGATACCAGATCGCTGTACAAACCAATAGTGTGCACTATGTAGTACTTTTATCAAGTATATACCAAGCAAAATGTGCATTTGTAGAGTAATGCATAAATGGCGCTCTGCCTGAGCAAAACAAGCAGATACATTCACAGCGTGCTTTTTACATAGCACTGTGAACTTTTTCTTCTATGTGGAGTGTAAGGCTGTTTACTCGTCTGTTTGCAGCTGCTGAGCACAACACGAACCTGTAGAATGATTCCCTCAAACTGTATCCTGCACTCTGGATGTTGTTTAAATCGAGATAGGGATTGTTTGTCCTAAATATCCATGACATTTCAACATTGAGAACTCTAGGAGAAGATAATGTATCACATGAATCAGAGTGCGATCTACTCACTGGGTTCAGTGGGGAAGGTGCTCATGAGTCTGGACAGAAGGGAGTGCACTGCCCGCAACACTTTGGTGTTGCCACAGGTCATGCAAGCAGCAATACCACGCTGCAGGGGCTTGAAGTGAGCAAGGATGGCTGGAGGCTGCAGCACTGACAGAAGGAAGCTGAGAATCTCAAGTCCTGTGCAGATGTTGGAGAAGTTTGCCTGGTTTGGTTGCTCCTGAAAAACAGAGGAGAATACGCTAAAAAAGCAAATACCACAGAACAAAGTAATGAGGGCGAGTGAATGATTCCCTCTTTTCTTCCCATTTCCTTATGTCAGGTATTGCACATACTTTGCACAATGGGGGAAAATGTTGATTAGGTTTTAGTGGCCACTGAAAAGTGAAACTCATGTAATATTGCCTACAGAGTTAGGACTGGCCCCTGAGGGACGGTAAGCTGGAAGACAGATCTCCACAAAGCCGACCCCTCCCTACGGCCCATCCTTTAATGACTGACAAGGCAGCACAATGAAATGTGCATCAAATTTGTGGAGCTGTTCATTAGTTTGGATAAGAAAGCTAAAAAGAGCCCCTCACTCCCTCACAGGGCTCTGGGGCATGCGCAACGAGTGACCTGATTGTTACATTCATGGAATAGAAGGTGTCATTGCCCCACACTGAAAATCAAGAAATTAAGATTGGAACGGTGGTCCTGATAAGCTTCTCTAGCTGTGTTGAAAAGAGGCCATAAATGCATTTGAGCTATTACATATTATGAGAAAATGTTTTTTTTTAAATCAGTAAGGGTTAATAGGTGTTCAATACCCTCTAAATTTTTTGGCCTCGTCAGCTAAACAAGTTCAATTTAAAAATTCACACAGACCCCCAAATACAGGGTAAAATAGTGAAAGCAAATATAACTGGTGCATCTCAGCAAATGTAATGTCAGAATTTGCTCTTGAACAGACAAGTAACTGTCAAATACAGAATGAAACAACATGTAGTCTTGCTGCCATCAAAACATGATGGTACTTACAAGAGGAGCACACATGAATAGCTCCTCAATGTTGTAATTATTAGTAGAAATCTCAGAATTTTCTTTGAGACTTTCTCCGAGTTGGGAGCATGTCAATAAAATTGAATGAATGGTTAACTAAGGCTAAAATTCTGTTTAATATGTCCTTTTGCATTCCACAGAAGAAAGTCATACAGATTTGGAACAACATGAGGGTGAGTAAATGAGGACAATCTGGATGAACTATCCTTAAAGATCGATCTAACGCACATTCATTGCACTTCATTTTGTTGCAATAACACCAAAAAGCTTTCCTGTATTTGTCGGAAAGTGGAAAAAATCTCTTAAGTATGGAACTTCCCAGGAGGACTTGAATTTGATCTTTAGAAAAGCAAAGACTGTACAAGGTCCAGAGAGACTCTGTACTCTGATAAACTGGGCCATATCACAACATTTCAATCACAGGCCTACATGAGCATAGGGAAATTCATAACTGTCAGGCCCTGAAAAGAATCAATAGAGTAGTGTGTCTGGATGACAGGAAGCCGTTGCCAGATAACAGGTGGAGAGAGAGTGAGGGAAGGGCAGGAGGTTACAGTGAAAAAAGTTCAGGTGGCTGAAGCTCACTAACAGAGCCGTTCCCTCAAATGACAGTTGAATTAGTCACACCAATGAAAACTGCAATTGGAAAGGCATTGGAAAGAATGAAGAGGGATGTGAGAGGAACAGGATATGACAAACGAAGGCAGACAAGATTTTCTCCAACATAAAGACCTCACTCAAACATTTACAATGACATTTCTTTCATTTCTTATTTAACAGTAAGTAACAAATCTCTTATCCAGCCTCAAATTTTGCCCAAAACCTCAAATTGAGCCAAGCAGTTCCACATGGTGAGACATGGTGCTCATGTGGGCAGAAAAGTTTGAATTCGGTTTGCAACATTTACCAATCCTGTTCCCTAATTCTTCGCCCCAATATTTTCTGTAATTTCTGGTCTGTCCTATACATTAAAAATAAAATCCCATGAATAATAAAAAAAAATCCATCCATCTCCAGCTATAAATAAATAAATAAATAATCACGTAAAAGTTTCATGAGTTGTTTACATGTATATAAAAAAAAGTTTTTAATGTTTAATGGCTTGCAGACTCACCACAGTCATAAGGAGCTTGTCAAACCACTGCAATTTAAGTTCAGCGCGGGGCCACATGTCTGGCCTGAGCGCAGTCTTCATCAGGTTCACACACCGACGGGACAGCAGCTCACCGGGTGAGCCTGCTACATTAGTGCTATCATTCACCTGAAGAGGAAGAGCAGGATTTAGCTTGGAACACTCCAATAAGGACACTGAACAGCTAGGAATTAGATTACTTCCTTTACCTGGCATGCGATGCGGATGAGAAAGTTGACCACTGTATCTGTGTGCTGCTTCTCGACAGGTTTGGTGAGGAGAGCCTCAGTGCCAGGCACTGACTGACTGCGGCCAAAGACCTGCGTATAACAACACAAACACAATATAGCCCAATGTACTCAAACATGGCACTCTCCATCATGGTACAGGGAGCATGAGACTGATTACAGTGGTCAGACTCAGGCTGTGCTGAGCGGTTTAAGGTTTCCTTACCGTGCTGACAGCTCCAGTGGCTGTGCGGAACCTCTTCACATCCTGAGCCGAATCAACAGACATTCCTCTCTTCATGGCACCAGATGTACTTGTGCCCTCACCCACACTTCCTGGATCAACCTCTGATTCCGGCTGCAAAATTGAATTTTTTTTATAGAAATTTTATTAGTACCCAAAAAACTGCTGGACTGTTAAACAAAGCAACAGAAGACGAAAACTGATTACGCCAAGAACTTCTTTCCTGGTGACAGACCTGTTGGTCTTTGATTCTCTGGAGCTCCCATTTAATGACCACCTCAGCCAGATCCACTGCCAACTTCCTCTGCTCTATAGTCACACTAGGGGTGAAGCCCAATCGCTGCATGGCACTAATCATGTGCTGAACCAGGTGGTGCCTAACTGGGTAATATACCTGAACACAGAGACACAGGCACATATATACATATACATATATATATATACACTACCGTTCAAAAGTTTGGGGTCACATTGAAATGTCCTTATTTTTGAAGGAAAAGCACTGTACTTTTCAATGAAGACAACTTTAAACTAGTCTTAACTTTGAAGAAATACACTCTATACATTGCTAATGTGGTAAATGACTATTCTAGCTGCAAATGTCTGGTTTTTGGTGCAATATGTACATAGGTGTATAGAGGCCCATTTCCAGCAACTATCACTCCAGTGTTCTAATGGTACAATGTGTTTGCTCATTGGCTCAGAAGGCTAATTGATGATTAGAAAACCCTTGTGCAATCATGTTCACACATCTGAAAACAGTTTAGGTCGTTACAGAAGCTACAAAACTGACCTTCCTTTGAGCAGATTGAGTTTCTGGAGCATCACATTTGTGGGGTCAATTAAACGCTCAAAATGGCCAGAAAAAGAGAACTTTCATCTGAAACTCGACAGTCTATTCTTGTCCTTAGAAATGAAGGCTATTCCATGCGAGACATTGCTAAGAAATTGAAGATTTCCTACAACGGTGTGTACTACTCCCTTCAGAGGACAGCACAAACAGGCTCTAACCAGAGTAGAAAAAGAAGTGGGAGGCCGCGTTGCACAACTGAGCAAGAAGATAAGTACATTAGAGTCTCTAGTTTGAGAAACAGACGCCTCACAGGTCCCCAACTGGCATCTTCATTAAATAGTACCCGCAAAACACCAGTGTCAACATGTACAGTGAAGAGGCGGCTGCGGGATTCTGGGCTTCAGGGCAGAGTGGCAAAGAAAAAGCCATATCTGAGACTGGCCAATAAAAGAAAAAGATTAAGATGGGCAAAAGAACACAGACATTGGACAGAGGAAGACTGGAAAAAAGTGTTGTGGACAGATGAATCCAAGTTTGAGGTGTTTGGATCACAAAGAAGAACGTTTGTGAGACGCAGAACAAATGAAAAGATGCTGGAAGAATGCCTGACGCCATCTGTTAAGCATGGTGGAGGTAATATAATGGTCTGGGGTTGCTTTGGTGCTGGTAAGGTGGGAGATTTGTACAGGGTAAAAGGGATTCTGAATAAGGAAGGCTATCACTCCATTTTGCAACGCCATGCCATACCCAGTGGACAGCGCTTGATTGGAGCCAATTTCATCCTACAACAGGACAATGACCCTAAACACACCTCCAAATTGTGCAAGAACTATTTAGAGCAGAAGCAGGCAGCTGGTATTCTATCGGTAATGGAGTGGCCAGCGCAGTCACCAGATCTGAACCCCATTGAGCTGTTGTGGGAGCAGCTTGACCGTATGGTACGCAAGAAGTGCCCATCCAACCAATCCAACTTGTGGGAGCTGCTTCTGGAAGCGTGGGGTGCAATTTCTCCAGATTACCTCAACAAATTAACAGCTAGAATGCCAAAGGTCTGCAATGCTGTAATTGCTGCAAATGGAGGATTCTTTGACGAAAGCAAAGTTTGATGTAAAAAAAATCTTATTTCAAATACAAATCATTATTTCTAACCTTGTCAATGTCTTGACTCTATTTTCTATTCATTTCACAACGTATGGTGGTGAATAAGTGTGACTTTTCAGGAAAACACAAAATTGTTTGGGTGACCCCAAACTTTTGAACGGTAGTGTATATATATATATATATATATATATATATATATACATACATACATACATACATACATTATACATATATATATATATATATATATATATATATATATACATACATACATACATACATACATTATACATATATATATATATATATATATATATACATATATACATATATATATATATGTATATATATATATATATACACACACACGTAAAACACACACGTTCATCATTAGAGGCTCAAGCTAATCTCAAAATCTATAGCACATGAACTTGTCATGCAATTACATTTAAGCCGACTCTTTGAGTTGTGTGTAAGCTCCAGTATGAAAAGAAGGGTTCAGTTAGAGTTAGCTGACATTATACATACTCTAAAGTGTTGAACAATAAGGTGAAGTATATGGACGAGCTGAGGAACTGTGTGGCCCTCTTCCACAATGATCTTGCGTGTCCAGTGAGTGAGCATCTGATGGCCGTCCTCCATCCGAGCAGGCACTGCAGGTGTGAGAATGGCCATGGCTTGCCGTACAATGGCCCGTGCCTCCATAGTATGAGCCTTCAACAGACTATGGAAAACCTGTACAGAAGAGACACATTGACATTCAGCAGTATTCAACAGTTAATGACAGACTACTGTCAAATTGCAGTTGACAACTGAAGTGTTTTCACCAGACACTACACTTCAAGCATTTCAATCATGCTATGATTTTGAGTAGCAAAAGCTCAGGGGCTTTATTTCTATCCTTTGAAGTACTGAGTATTGAATTTTTAAGATGTATTTTATCTGCTACAGCCCTGGAGTCTCTTTTGTTAAACATGTCTTAGATTACTACACCAAATATGAAGGCAAAAATGTTTCCCCAGCTATTTCCCAAATAATTTCTTTAACATCTAAATGTCCCTGAATGTGCTTTAAGCATAAGGCGCTAATAAATAACACAGCCAACGGTCCAAATCCATGAGCAATTCCAAAGGTTCCCACACCTTTTGACCAATCTACATGACCTTCAATCATTTTATGAAGATTGCACTCAAAAACAGCAATTTATATTGATATCCAATATTCTGGAGCAGAGCACCGCTAGAAAAATGTAAATTCACTGTAGACATTTTAATCATGGCAGCGTGTAGCTGTACCTGTAGCACAATCTTCTTGTGAATGGCAAACTTGGCAATAATGTGAGCCAGCAGGAGATGTCCACTGTATTTGCAGGCCGGGTCCACACAGGTTTTGGGGAGCAAGCAAGGCCAAGCGAAGGTCATGAGACGCCTTAACTTGCTGTTCCTGCTCTTGTTGTTGTCGTGGATATGGTGTGGGGCGTGCTCAACCAGTAGGGTAGAAAACTGAAGCAGGTAGATCCTCAACGAGTCTGCCAGGTCTGCCTGCTTCTCAGGGTCCAGCACCTACAAGAACAAGATCAATATGGAAATAAACATTAAAAAGGTATCCGGTTACACCACAGACATCGAGAGGGATGCATCACCCCAATATGCTGAATATTTGAATGGCTTTTTAAATCAGAACTTTTATATTTGGTCATCCCCACATGTTTTTTTTTGGCCTCTGCAAATTATTGGTCATTTATTTAAACTCTTTTGGCCACATGAACACCACGGCTAAATGTGTGCTGTATGATGTGGCTCCAACATATAGCATGTTTTAAAGATTATTGTCATTATCTTTATTGTCAGGTTCCTCTTCTGCCAGAGGTGTTAAACACAATCCCTGGGAACAAATGGACTGATTGGTTTGCTCTTTGCTATGATTATTGCCAGAAGGAAAGAGACAATCAATTTAAGCATGAAATAAATGAAGGCTATTAACCTCCACCACTTTGTGTCTCATTGAACTTGCTTTAAAAAAAAATACTATGACCTTTAGTGTGGCCATGACATTTCTGCCAGTAAAATAACAGCTAGAGGTCATCCTAGATGAACTGATGACATGATAAATTGAGAGTGACAGCACTGCCAATGGGGCTGCTGGAGAGTATTGGTTACCTTGGTGATGAAAACACTAGTGATGCTCTCTGGGTTGTCGCCCTCTGGATTGGGCGGCCCCAGCAGTTGCTCGCCTTCCCCTTTCTCAAAGCTGTACAGGAAGGCTGGGTTCAGGATGTGCTGCAACACCTGCAAAGTGGACACAGACAGCACATAATCAAAATGTGTTCACACTGATAAACTGATTTAACAAGTTTTTTGCCATTGCTTGAGATGTGCAACATGTTTGTTTTTTAAACAAAAATGTATTTAATTTATTGAATATGCTTAAAGGAGATGTTCATTTACTTTCCCTCATTTCCCAAATCCCATATGACTTTGCTGTAGAACACCAAAGGAGACGTGGGGCAGAATGATTGCCTTTTTCCAGACAATGACAGTCAACGATGACTGACCTAACATACTACCTAACATCTCATTCTATGTTCCACTGAAGCCAGGAACTCATTGAGGTTTTGAATAACTTGAAGGTGAGTAACTGACAATAGAATTTTCATCTTGGATAAACTCCTTTTAAATGATCAACAAGGTAGCTCCTTGTAGAAGTCATTAAAAATTGTGATTATGAGACCGGCACAATGTGGTAGCCTGGGTTTGGTTTGATGGAAGCCTAACTGATATTAATCACTCTGATGAACATTATGTTAACGTCATTGGCCTATTTATGACTTTGTGTTTTAAGAGACTCAAAGATACTAATTTACTCAACCTTGACTTTGCAGACTGCAGTTCTCTGTAAAATGTCCCTTTACACTAATGCCTTTGTTTCTCCTCTACACGATTAAGTTAAAAGAAACATCACAGAGAGATAAATAACCATGTCATAACTTTTTCCAGTGGTAATTTAAGCTATGGGACAAAATTAGCTTTGTACTTGTCTTTAGACAAAACTACAGTTTTTCTTGTCAGAGGCAATGGTGTTGTTTACTAGATGAAGCATGAGAGCATGCGACTGCAAGTGGATTTATTCAAACATAAGCTGCTCTATCACAGGGCCATGGGGATGCAGGTGTTCCTTCATTATGCCTTGTCCTAATGAGGCCATCTACCATTCACATGAGTGATGGATAACAACAAATCCTTTTCTACATGATCCATCACTGTCCAAACTGCCGAGGCTCCAGCTGCCAGAAAACATCACCTTAAACGTGTATTGTGTTAAGAGCATGCAGCTGCTGAGCTCTCCTGGGGAATGGTTGGGATGTAACGTCTGTTTGGCTGTGAGGGGGATTTAGCAGAGCAGGAAGGGTAGCCATCAAAGCTGTGAAGACTATCCAACTATGAACTGCTACAAATGTCTCAATATTATTGTAGAGTGTGGCATCTGAACAAGACCATCCAGGTCATTTTAATCAACTGGTTTTTGATCTCTATCTTGAACTCGTGAACACTTGTACAATAAGTATCTGACTAATTGGCAGTGTTTCTCATTAATTACCTAGACTGTGGCGGCCCAATACAATAAAATTACAATAGCCCAAATTCTGAACATTTTTTTTTTTTTTTTTAATAAATAATTTTGGAAGTAGTTGTACAGAAACCAACAAAGTAGTAGTGGAAAATGTGTATAGATTTTGTAATCAAAATTTGTCTATTCAGTTCTTTTTTCTTTTTTTTTTTTTTTAGATTTTCTCCCCAATTTGGCATGCCCAATTCCCAATGTGTTCTAGGTTCTCGTGGTGTTGTAGTGACTTTAATCCGGGTGGCAGAGGATGAATCTCAGTTGCCTCCGTGTCTGAAACCGTCAATCCACGCATCAAGTGGCTTGTTGAGTGCATTACTATGGAGGCTTCACGCTATCCACCACGGCATCCACGCACAACTCACCACATGCCCCACAGAGAGCGAGAACCACATTATAGCGACAACGAGGAGGTTAACCCAACGTGACTCTACCCACCATAGCAACCGGGACAATTGGTTGGTTAGGAAGCCTGACTGGAGTCACTCAGCAAGCCATGAATTTGAACTTGCGACTCCATGTGTGGTAGTCAGAGTCTTTACTTGCTGTGCTTCCCGGGCCCCTACAGAAATATATATCTTACAAGTATCTTACAAAAGTGTTGTCACCAGCCTGAAAAAACACAAAACCAGCAACTATAAGCCTTCCTCAAAAGCTGTTGTGCTGTTTCAACCTGGTACCATGTAAACAACTTTGGATGATTTAAAAAATAAATAAAAATAAAATTAAAAAAACTATCCTCTCAAGTTGCCAAAAGCCAGCTAATCAGATTAAAACTGGCATGTTCGGCCAGCACTCACCATTTTTGTGTGAGGGCAGTTGGTGTGTGTGATGTTTGAGGCGGACACTAAGAACAGGTACTCCAGTTAATGCCCACCCACTACAAAAAATTCACTACAGCTTTGTTACGCCATTCCTCCATGGCTAATTAAAAGCTAACCTTCAGTGTGTGAGCTATGGCTATTAGAGTAATCTGCAGATAAATATTAATTAGCTCTCTTCAAAGACTTTGTTTGACAGAGTGTGTCATGCTTATACAATCCCTGCTGTCCTCCCTCTCTTAAACATAAATATTCAGCAGTGGTGCTTGTTAGGCGCATTAGATGGCAAACGCTAAAGGAGCGTGACGGCGTCATGCCCCAATTGACAGAAATTTACCACAAAGGTGGTATTTGTAATGCTGACCGTGAAATGCGGAAACGTCGGTCTGTGTCATGGCAACCATCACTCATAAGAAGTCATCACAAAGACAAAATTAATCAGTTTCTCCTCGCATGTTAAAACTGTG
Organism: Moxostoma hubbsi; assembly: GCA_032164185.1. Classification (NCBI taxonomy): domain Eukaryota; kingdom Metazoa; phylum Chordata; class Actinopteri; order Cypriniformes; family Catostomidae; genus Moxostoma; species Moxostoma hubbsi. Next base: position 17,354,700 of record JAVLUX010000039.1, read on the forward strand.
GTATTACTCACCTTTGCCTTGAGCTCATCATTGAAGTGCGGGTCATTGAACTCCACAAAGCGGAAGAAGAGTGCTCGTTTGTGCGTGATGCTGTAGTTCTTGGGAATCTCCTCCTCCATGTACTCCTTAAGAAAGGTCATGTTGCACAGGAAACGGCCGGTAAAGGCTCTCAGCAGCTGGAAGAGCAGCTCGATCTCAGAGTAGTTGCGCCTGAAGGAGAATGTACGACTTAGAAATAATGCTAAAGGTTAAGCGTCACCAAACAGAATTGTCCCCAAACACTCTACCTGTCTTCCATTGGTCCAATAAATAAATAAATAAAAATGAAGATAGTCCCGCCAAGTCAAAGCCACCAAAATGTACAGGTGAAACTCGAAAAATTAGAATATCGTGCAAAAGTTCATTAATTTCAGTAATTCAACTTAAAAGGTGAAACTAATATATTATATAGACTCATTACAAGCAAAGTAAGATATTTCAAGCCTTTATTTGATATAATTTTTATGATTATGGCTTACAGCTTATGAAAACCCCAAATTCAGAATCTCAGAAAATTAGAATATTACATGAAATCAATAAAAAAAAAAGGATTTTAAATACAGAAATGTCGGCCCTCTGAAAAATATAATCATGCATATGTACTCAGTACTTGGTTTGGGCCCCTTTTGCATTAATTACTGCCTCAATGCGGCGTGGCATGGATGCTATCAGCCTGTGGCACTGCTCAGGTGTTATGGAAGACCAAGATGCTTCAATAGCGGCCTTCAGCTCTTCTGCATTGTTTGGTCTCATGTCTCTCATCTTTCTCTTGGCAATGCCCCATAGATTCTCTATGGGGTTCAGGTCAGGCGAGTTTGCTGGCCAATCAAGCACAGTAATACCATGGTCATTGAACCAGGTTTTGGTACTTTTGGCAGTGTGGGCAGGTACCAAGTCCTGCTGGAAAATGAAGTCAGCATCTCCATAAAGCTTGTCTGCTGAAGGAAGCATGAAGTGCTCTAAAATGTCCCGGTAGACGGCTGCGTTGACTCTGGACTTAATAAAGCACAGTGGACCAACACCAGCCGATGACATGGCTCCCCAAACCAACACAGACTGTAGAAACTTCACACTGGACTTCAAGCATCTTGGATTGTGTGCCTCTCCATTCTTCCTCCAGATTCTGGGACCTTGGTTTCCAAATGAGATGCAAAATTTGCTCTCATCAGAAAAGAGGACTTTGGACCACTGAGCAACAGACCAGTTCTTTTTTTTCTTTAGCCCAGGTAAGACGCTTCTGACGTTGTTTGTTGTTCAGGAGCGGCTTGACAAGAGGAATACGACATTTGAAGCCCATGTTGAGGACCCGTCTGTGTGTGGTGGCTCTTGATGCAGTAACTCCAGCCTCAGTCCACTCCTTGTGAAACTCCCCCACACATTTGAATGGCCTTTTCCTGACAATCCTCTCCAGGCTACGGTCATCCCTGCTGCTTGTGCACCTTTTTCTTCCACACTTTTCCTTTCCACTTAACTTTCTATTAATGTGCTTTGATACAGCACTTTGAGAACATCCAACTTCTTTTGCAATTACCTTTTGAGGCTTTCCCTCCTTGTGGAGGGTGTCAATGATGGTTTTCTGCACAACTGTCAGGTCAGCAGTCTTCCCCATGATTGTGAATTCAACTGAACCAGACTGAGAGACCATTTAAAGGCTCAGGAACCCTTTGCAGGTGTTTTGGATTAATTAGCTGATTAGAGTGTGACACTTTGAGCCTACAATACTGAACCTTTTCACAATATTCTAATTTTCTGAGATTCTGAATTTGGGGTTTTCATAAGCTGTAAGCCATAATCATAAAAATTATATCAAATAAAGGCTTGAAATATCTTACTTTGCTTGTAATGAGTCTATATAATATATTAGTTTCACCTTTTAAGTTGAATTACTGAAATTAATGAACTTTTGCACGATATTCAAATTTTGAGTTTCACCTGTATAAAAATTTGGATTTCTTACTTGCAGTAGCTAAGGAGACAATAAGCCAGCAGTTTCGGCTCTTTCCAGTTCGTTGCAGCCATGTTGTCTTTACGGTGGCGTTCCTGGAATGCCTCGCTGACCCACACACGTCTGAGCTGACTGACTAGAGAGTGCTGCCCTGCCAACCAGCCTTCATCATTTTTCACAATGATGCTTATAATCTGATGAAGTACAAGAATGCTCATTAACATTCAAGCTACCATTACATTAAATGACAGTAAGTGTTTCTGGCCAATCCTACTGTTGCCGTGCGCCATTTCAAAAAGCATTTGCTTTTTTTCCAACAAAAGTCTATGGGAGAAATGTGTGTTTGAGTAGTTTTAATTGGAATTCTGTCAAAATGCTCAAAGAAATGTAAAAAAACGTTGTTGCTGGGTCACTTGTAGTAGTGGTACCTAGAGAGGACAAACAATGTATTTTTTATTTCTTTTTAAAAAAAAATACTGCCTTCGCATCTGAGACCATCAACCCATGCATCTCTTCACGTGGCTTGTTGAGTATGTTGCCACAGAGACATAGCGTGTGTGGAGGCTTCACGACATCCACCGCAGCATCCACGCTCATGTCAACATGCATCCCACTGAGAACTAACCACATTATAGTGACCACGAGGAGGTCACCCCATGTGACTCTACCCTCCCTAGCGACCAGGCCAATTTGGTTGCTTGGGAGACCTGGCTGGAGTCACTCTTTCAAAAGAGCATGCAATGGATTAAACTGTGTCCCAACATTCCCAAATGAACATCAGCAAAGAAACCTACATTTGCTCCAAGGTAAATTAAAGCCAATAACTTAACATTAATTAATTTACATATTGATTCAGTTCTTAGTAAATGCGATAATAAATGAAGAATTTAAAATATTATAGTGAGTAATGTGTAATGAGATATTCTGTTCATTTATACTAATGTTATCAGGTGTGAAATCGCCATTAAATTAAAGTTTTTCTCTTTTCAAGTAACTGTGATGATCAATTGCCTCGATTGTGATTCTCAGTCTCCACAGTTTTCAATCACATTACTGCGTAATTTAACAATATATTTACAAAGAATAAATACCAGTAAATCAAATAACTATGCTTTACAATGTCTGTCTTCATTTCATCCCTTGTAAGAATATTACAAATTCAGTTTAAGAGAAAATTCTGCCAAAAGTGCAGCATTCACGGCAATCTCCCATTCATTCCTATGGGAAGTACTGCCAAGCTCGTCAAAGAGAACAGCGGTTACCAAGAGGGAGCTTAGCAAAGAGTCAATTTAAAGTCTATGGGCAACCTTAATGGCCTGGAACTGCAAGTCGAGTCGGGCAGTGTTGGTGGAGGGAGACCCAGGCCTCACGGTTGATGCAGGCCCAGCTGGAACCAGCAGAGGGACAAACCGATTTGGGTTGGAAGCCAAGACATCTCGAAGAGGCTTGGCATCTTTGTGCTTCAAGAAGCTCTGTGAATGGAATTTATGAGAAAGACATAAATATATGAGCTTATAATTGTATGAGGTATAGGCAATGAAAAAAAAACACACACCATGAACATGCGGCTCCACTGAGGGTCGTTGAGTGTGGCCTCCATCATGAACAGCTCCACTGTTTGCGATGGATGACGTGTCAGGAACTTAATCAGTGGCTCTCTAAAGGGACTGCCCGCCTTTGGAATAACAATACATAAACAAAATTGTATCAAAACCACAATATTCAGACCGCACCACATTCGATTCAAACTACGGCTGTCAAATAAACTGATTATTTTGTACAATCAATTATTCAAAATAACACTGAAAATGTACACATTTTAATAATGCCTCTGGACCTATATATAATTGTAAATATCATATAAAGCTTAAAGTACTAGCTAAATGCAATGCACAGCCCCGCTGCTATTACAGGAAATGCGCCTCGCCAAACCACACTTACCACCCAGAGCAAGCAGTACACAATGAATAAGGGGTTGTTCACACATGATGTGTTCTTATGTTTGAAAACACAAAGTGGGAGTGCAACAGAATAGATTGCAGGAGTCTTGATGAGTCTCTCTTACAGACATTTTGCTTTCTTTTCATCTTCATTTGCCGGCTTTTCTCAGCAAATATATACTGTATTGTGCATGCAGATTCAAAAGTAAAAGAGTGAGGAGATGACAGGGTTTTTTTTTTTACCTCTATGAGCATGGCCCTCTCGGTCTTCATTACCACCTCCAGCAGAGGTTTAACAAGGGTCTGCGGAGCAGCTGGTATCAGGTGGAAGAGGTTTATAATGGCTGAACAGATCCTCATTTCCTGCAAATGGTAATAGAAGAACGAATCAGTGATGGTTAGTGATAAACCAGCAGTGGAAAACCTAGAAGTACCTCCAGAGAAGTACCTCCTGTTATATAGAATCAACAGAGACACATGTTGGGGAACATCTGCAGTAAAGTCATAGAGACAAGTAAGAGGCCAGGACTGTCTAGATTAAAAAACATCATGGAACCATGGGGTGTTATATGGAAGCAGGTTTGGAAGAGGCAACCTTAAAAATGTGAGATACAGGGGTCAAACACAACACCACAAACACAGAGATACTGCTACAAAGACTCCACCAACACCGAGTAACCACAAGCACAATGAGGGCAGAGCCGGTGAAGCTGACCACCATCTCACCTCTAAACCCTCCACGGCAGGCTGCGCCAGAACAGGAGACAACAGACACAATCAGCAAAGCAGTGAGGGTAATGAGTGCTGTATGGACTGAGGATACAGTATGTGTTCCAGTGAATGGGTCGTGTGTGATTCTGTTTAGCAATGAACATGTGCATGGCTGCACACATTTTGTTGCTTCTGCACAGACCAAAAACGTATGGGAAAAAAGGCGTCATCATAATTCTTGAATCAGAGCTAAATGGAAAGTGTTTCAACTGGAGTCCATGCTGAAGCTGAGAGAAATCTTGTACAGAAATATGCAGCACTCATTATTCGCAAGATAAAGAGAGCATCCTAGAAAGATCCTTCAAAGAGCCAAATGACGAAATGGCAAATATAACAACTGTTTCCAAACATACAGAAGAGAGTCCATGCTTCATTATTTTTTGTTTTCTCAAGACCATATGATCCAGACAAAACAAGATCAAGAGTTTCTCGAATTGTTTTGAAAAACCATGACAGAAATTCTTTAAAGTTTCATTTCTTTAAAGTTACTGTATATAATAAAACACTCAATGAGAGAGTCTACCAAAATGTTAAAAATAACCTAATCGGGGCCTGGGTAGCTCAGCGAGTTAAGACGCTAACTACCACACCTGGAGTCGCGAGTTCGAATCCACGGTGTGCTGAGTGATTCCAGCCAGGTCTCCTAAACAACCAAATTGGCCCAGTTGTTAGGGAGGGCCTCCATGCGCACTATGTCTCCGCGGTAACACGCTCAACAAGCCACGTGATATGATGTGCGGATTGACAGTCTCAGACGTGGAGGCAACGGAGATTCATCCTCCACCACCTGGATTGAAGCGAGTCACTATGCCACCACGAGGACTTTGAGAGCATTGGGAATTGGATGTTCCAAATTGGGGAGAAAAACGTGGAGAAAATAAAACAAAAAATAAATAAAATAAACCTACTTAAAGAAATGAACTGTTCTGCATTAAATTAGATTTTTTTTTTTACAGGGAAAGTTATGCAGTACATTTCTGCTCAGGTGGCTTAGGGTATGTCCAAAATAAATAGGTTTTGCTCAGCAAGAACAAGTGGGAACATTAATTTTGAATAAAGCTTTATCTCACTATATTTGGAACAATGTTTTATTTTTTCCTCGGGAAGATATTTTTACATTTAGGAAACATTGAAAAACTGAGTACTGAAGAACACAACCATCTGCATATAGGTCTCATAACAGATATATCTGAGTTGTATGCTCTCCCTGAACTGACCTTCTTTTTCTCTGTGTGACTAAACTAATCATCTGGAACTAGTGTTTCAGGGCCCCCCCCCCCTCCTGAGCCATATGACCCCACCTCATTGTCATGTATGGTTGGTCACTCTGTCAATGTTGTAAGAATATTAAAACCTGCAGGAACAGAGGGCTAATTTGCATGTAATTACAATACATTTTAGAGAAAGGCAGGGCACGAACAAGACCAAAAGGATGGAAACTCTTTTTGAGGCATAGAAACAGCAAGCTTTTTTTATCACCCCTCACCTTTTCTTACTCTACAAGGTTATCTGCCCAACAAGATAACGAGTATCCAGAACACTGAGGCTCGTTACCAAGCTGGCCTGCAGGCTGTTGGCGCCTAATTAATCATTGATTGTAATTTGGCCACTCACAAAGTCTAAGTGGGGTGATCTGGTTTGGAGGGGGAGTCCAGTCCAGAGCTAATCTCAGCTCTCTGTATCTATAGATCCCATCTACTCTAGGCTAAATAATGGGGCTTCCGGACTTGTGAAGTTCAACAGACAGTTCAAAGAAAAGTGAAACATGCCATGAGTCTGACAAAAAAAAAATTAGAGAATTTGTGTAAGTGTGTTTTGTAGAGTGAAAGATGCAGCATTAAAAAAACAACAAACCACAGTGTATGCCACAGAGACCAACATAAAAATGAATACTCACACTGCCATCACTGCGTTGGCCTCCTTTATGATTGATCACCACCACCTCCATCCACTTACGGAGATGTTGCTGCAAGAACATGAAAATCATGGATTCTGTACTCCTGACTGTATAAAAATACATTTTGAATAATGCACTGAACTGTACATTATCAATAATCTATTGTTGTCTTTAAAAGTGATCTACTGTAGATTTTTAGAACTAACTTACCATCATCTGGTCACAGAATTTGTCATTGAAGGAGTTGGGGAAGAGACGAGTGACAGATGTCAGTCTATTGACCACGTTAAGTGTCAAACTGCGATAGTCTCCAAGCATCATCAGCAAGGGACGCATGTGTGTATGGATCTGATCCACCTCGATAGTGGCCCCCTCTAAGAACTGAGAAATGCATAAAAACATGAAGATTCACACACCCAGATTCATGTGCAATACATATGTGTTGCCCGAACAAATTTAACTTAAAGGTGCTGTAAGCCTTTCTGAAACTTCCACAAGACTTAGCCATTGAATTAGACACACCCCCTTTTTCCAAAACCCAAGAGGTAGCAGTGCATCTTTTCAGGGTTGACAAAACAACAGTAGCAAAATAGTGCCCTCAACTGATGACTACTATTAATCTAAATATGGCATTAAACCTGAACGATCCGCTTCAACGAACTACACTCTGAGAAGGCACAAAATGATTGACAGGCAGAAAGCACATCAAAGTCATCTGATTGGCTGATCAAAGAGTGTGACCGTGGCCCACGGACACATTTTTGTTTGCTGTTTGCACAGTCTAGTGCTGTCAGGACACGTATTTCAGTGATATCTTTCAGGGATTAGGAATAATTTCTCCAGACCATTCCATAAAAATATAGTTTACACCACTGTTAAAGTTCTAATAAGGTCTAATAAGGCAGGGTTTTATGATTCACCTGACCCTGATTGGACATGTTTATTAAGGGGCCTTTACATAACGTGTTCTTGCTTTTAAAAACAGACAGAATGCAGTGGAATGCAACAGAACACAGGGAACAATTTTAACAGTGCGAGATGCCATGCAGCGTTGTCCATATGGCTGCAGAAGCAGTGCAGAGAGGATTTACCGTAAAACACAGCACCATGGAATGGAACAGAATGCAGAGGTCTTGAGACACATTTTTAAAAAATAACATTTTCGACAATGAGAAACACAATGCAATGTTGTCTGTATGACTGTAGCGGTGGTGTTTGAAAAATGATAAATTAAAAAAACTATTCCAAGAGAGTAAAGAACAGCACACTAAAGCATGACCGCAAAAAATATCAAAACTAAAAACCAACAAAAAACATTTTTTAGATAAACTAGTTGACCATTGTGACCCAACCTTAACAACACTGCATGTAATTGGCTGCTTAATAGAGAGAGTTGCTTTTACAGTGCATGCCCTACACGCTAGAGTACATAATAATGGCACCTTACAACCCTGTTTTTCACTAAAGTCCCTTCAACTCAGGACAGCAGAAAAACTCTAAACCCAGCACAGAGGAAAGGTCATGCCAGCTCTCCGCAACAAGATGATGCATCACGGCCAAATTAGTTTTCCTCTTTACACATTTCACTCCATGCTGTATTGATCTTTTCTGGCAGAACTCATTAGAAGCAGCAAGGCAGCGGAAGAGCACAGGGAAGAGACTGAGAGACTGGAGAAAGTGAGAAGAAACAGGGCCGGTGAAGCTAGAGGGCTGACCTTTCTCATGCAGGCCTCTCCTGCCTCCTGGAGCTCACTGTTAGTAGAGTTGAGTGCCTTGAAGAGTGCAGCAATGATCTTCTCCCGGGACTGCGGAAGGTAGTTACAGGCCGCCAGGGCATCTGCTCAGATAATTGAGAGGAAAAAAATCAAAAGCATTTGACACTATAGTCCTTATATTCAAACTCTTTACCATTTTTTTTCAATCACATGACACATACCAAAAACATTTGCATCACTCATTTGTATAAAGAACAAAGCTTCTGCCTAAATATAAGTCACATATGTGGTTCCATTTCAGTTAGGATGCTGATTTAAAATGCAGCTACCCATCAATGCAGTAGACAGCAAAGCAGCACACTAGGTTTTGGAGCAGAACCTGTATAGTTCCTCTTATCCATTGATTAGAAAGTAGCTAACTGTAATAAGGATTGCTAGAGGTAGAAATCAGTAAGGAATGGTACAGTGCACTCACTGAGGGCAGCAATGCGTAGAGGCACAAGTGACGGAAGGCTTTTATAACAGGGCAGCTTCATCAGGGCGGAATCCTCAGCTTCACACAAGTTCAGCAACTGTGATAATCACACATACTGGAGCTCAGAAAGGAAGTGGAAATACACTGAGCACAGTTTAGAGCTACACAAACACCTTTATGTTTTGATATTTCATCCACTTCAGAGCAAAGAGTAATAGGTTCAGTCTGACCTCTGTGTAGAAGACTTTGTGCTCCACCACATTGAGGTCCATGGTGAAGAGGCGGGGCTGCAGGGTCGTGCAGAAGGTGTTTCCTTCCATCAGGCCGATCTGAGCATTGGCAGGCTGGTGCCGCAGAAGGTGTTTCTTTGGAGGAACCATGTCTTGCAGCACCTACAGGGAAAAAGGAGAGTTTTAAACTTTCCCTAAACCGATCATTTCCGCTGTTTCCTTGGTCTTCTTTGAGTATATCACACTCACTTCTTTGTGAGGCTCCATGATGATAGTGACGCTCTTGCCTGTGACCTGAGCCAGCACCTGCAGGGAGTGCATGGCCTGCTTGCGGACAGTCGAGTTGGGTGAGGTGACCTCACGTACCAGGTCATGAGTCACCAAATGAAAGGACTTATCCTGGGCTGTCAGAAGTTCCTCAGTCTTCTCCTCATCCTTCAGAGGAGTGGCACAACGGATCAACAGCTGCTCCAGTGTGGTCTTTGCCATGGCGACAGCACCATTAGATACCTGAGACAAAGCATTATGGGACACAAGTTAATTGCAGGTAAACCAAAAGGGGACAAGAGCCATCAGGCAACACATAAGCAATACATGAGGTTAGGGATTGTTTGTACCTCTCCTGTAAGGTCCATCATGACGAACAGCAGAGCTTTGAGGAAGGTGAGCTGGTTCTGCAGCACCCAGATCAGAGGAAGCCTCTCCATCAGGAACTTGATGGACACCACTCCACCCAGTTTAGCATACCAGGCCTGTTCATAGCAGCAAGCGCACAGACGCTCCACTATGTAGGAGAACAGTGGCAGCTGGCACGCCTGAAGAAAGAACCAGAACGTATTTAAAAACTACAGACCTAAATTGGCTTCTGCGTCAAGATGTGATTTAAAAAAAAAAAAGGTTAAGGGGAGGTCAAATATCTAGAGCCCTCTAAAAACTCTCACTCTTTCTTTAGAGCCCAGGATAATACTGGCAACATCAAAGATGACAGCCAGGGCCACTTCCCCAATCTTGCACAGCTCCTTCTCCTCATAGGCCATGCAGATGGCAATGGCGTCTATCAACACGAGCGGGTCCATGCTTTTAGAGCCATTCTCTTCACTGTGGAACATAGACGTGCTGGGCTGGCTGCCTGACTGGTAGCAGGGCAGCAAAAAGGGACCTGAGACACAAAAATGTATTCTGTCTTCAGCGACAATCTCAATGTTCAGATTAGGGTTTTTAATGTTTTGATTTACATTTTGTTTTTTCTATTTTCTAGTTGATGTTTAGCTTTTCGGTACATTGAATTTTTAGTGTAGTGTTAGTATTATAGGGCTGCCAAAGTGAATGCGTTAACTCATATCACTTAAATACATTTAATACCGTTACATTTCTCAGGTTCTTCTAGTATTAAAGGGTTAGTTCACCCAAAAATTTTAATTCTCTCATCATTTACTCACCATCATGATATCCCAGGTGTATATGCATTTCTTCAGCTCCACAAATTTTATAAAAATATCTTAGCTTATTAGGTCCTTAAAATGCAAGTGGCTGGTAATTTTAATTAATGTCTTCTAAAGCAACACGATCACTTTTGGTGCAGGAAAGATTCATTTTTAAGTACGTTTTAACTCTAAATCATTGCTTCCGGTCAGCAGCAGTATGCGAGTGTGATGTAATCACGTTGGCACATGAGAGAATTGACACACGTGCGACACACAGAAGAGCAGCGTGTTTATAGCTGAGTAGGAGGAAAGCTGTACAGAAGTCTTGTTGGTTTTGGTTTAGATCTGTATTTGTATCCATTTCTATACTTACAATGGTGCGTTTGTGTGCTTGTCCGGGATGTCTCAACTGAGGGATGTGTGCATTGTGAGATTACATCCGTAACATGTCAACACGAATGCGCCACACAAGAGACCACGCAAACTCAGCACTCATGTGAAGCTAACCAGAAGTGATGGTTTATAGTTAAAAAGTACTTTATTATTGATCTTTTTTCACACCAAAAGCGATTATATCACTTGAGAAGACATTACTCTTAGGGATGTCCCGATACCATTTTTTTTAGTCAGAGTACGAGTACCGATACCCGTTTTTTTTTTTTTTTTTTCTGAACTGCACATTAATAATTTATTTCAACTTTATTATCAAAATGGTGTTTAAATAAATAAATTCATTAAAAAATGTAAATCAAATGAAAATATAACAATTAGTTTTCAACATGATATTGTATTATTTATAAAATAAAGTGCTTTTATTCAGAACCTCACAACACAATCCAAAATACATTTTAAAGTTATTTACAAGTTATAATACAAGTTATATTTTGTCATCACAGATGTAAGATATTGCTTAAATATAATACAATTACTATTGATTTATTATTAGTGGGTGTAGTGGTAGTAGTTGTAGGTTTACTGTGAATATTACATTTCTGTCATACTTTTTCATTTAAATTGAGTGGCAGAGCTTTTATTTTGAAGTGTTTGTGTAGTTTTAACCAAGGAGCTCTGACATTATGAAGAGCTTCCCACTCTGGAAAAGCCAGTCCCTACATGACTCAAAATTATTATTAAACCACAAAAGGCTGCTAATTAAATAAATAAATATGTAGTCTGTATGTGCCTCACGCAATAAAGTGAATTTGTACTCTGTTCACTGTCATCAGCTACAAACAGAGCTCTTGATGCTCATGACGTTGTCATTCCTGTATGAGCCAATGTGGAGCTTTAAAAGGTATGTGGAGACAGCATAGGCACCACACATTTACTACTATAAAACTATATATTTATATCATTACATACATAATGACATTCGTACGTCAGATGTTATCAGTTTTTGGTATCGGAGCATTTTTACGAGTACAAGCACATGAGCGCTGTATACTAGAATTGGTACTGGGACATCCCTAATTAATATAACCGCTGGAGTAGTATAGATGACGTTCATTTTGACTGTCTGTGATTTTTGAAGCTTTAAAAGTTGGATCACCATCCACTTGCATTTTAAGGGCCTACTGAGCAAAGATATTTTTCTTAAAATGTGTTCTGGTGAAGAGAGAAAGTCATACACATCTGGGATATCATGAGAGTTAGTAAATGATGAGAGAGAATTCTCATTTTTGGGTGTACTGTCCCTTTAAACTCTATTTAATGACGCTTTCATTTTTAATGAAAGCGGGTTGTGAATGTGTCTAAATTTTTTGCATCAGAAACTAACATTTAATTCGTAACATTTTTATTTTATTTTGTTTTTGAGTCATAGGAATGTATTTTTTGAGTAGTTTCAGTTTGTCCAAGTATGTTTTTATCATGTTTTTAGTTTCTGTTTTAGTTAACAAACATGTATTCATTTATTTTTCATTAAGGATAATAACACTGATTCAAATGGAAATTCGATATGGATGAACTGGCACATAGGCAGAAAGATTCCTTACCACACTGCTGAGCCACAGCCACCATGGTGTAATGGCGAATCAAGCTGGCTACGAAAGGCAGAGCGCTGGGCCTGAGATCTTTGATGACCGCAGACATGAAGGCCCCTGTCAGGGCCTGCTCGAACGTCCTGCGCGCTGGGGTGTCCTGGGCTTTATACCGGTGGGAGATGATCACGTTGGGGATCCATTTCTCTGTAAAGCTGTTGACAACCAGCAAAGGGATTTAGCTCATAATTCACATCACATTCATGCAATTTCTCCATTAAAAGAGCCTGAGGTAGAATAACCCAATCAGGCAATTTGATTTGATTACAGAGCATAAAAGGCTTTTTGTATTTGGACAGCTGAGCCCTGTGAGAGACTAGCTTTGTGTCTGGCTGACATTTTGTCTCATGTTTGGTTATTTATCCCAGCTGATAGCACCACAGTGATGGAGTGAGTGTTTTATCCATGCTCAAGCATATGTTCTATAATGCCAAAGCCTGAAGCAGTAGTGATGGATCGCTCCATTTCATTATCGCTATTTTAAAGGCTTGGCTTGGGGAGAGGACTTAGACAAGGAGAGGTGGGGAGAGTGGCCAGATCAATTCAAATTCATACCACTGCCACTTGAAAGGGACTTCATTATCCAGCATGGCATTTGTGATATTAAGAGAGCATTCCACCTCTGAAAAAGGCCCCTTTCATAGGGGCCGCTGCAATGTGCCATGCTGAAAGAGGGAGAGAGGATGTTATGAATCAAGACATCTGACATTGGAGGTGGCTCTAGTCCTGTATAACAGACACATGGTTATTTTAGCAGGGGCCCGTATTACTGGATTTGGTGTAAACAGATGACATAAATTAAATTAGCCTGAGTGTGGAAATCAATGTCTGTGTTATGTGACCCTCTCACCCTCCTGCACAGCCAGTAGAAATGTCTGAGTAATTAGCCCATTTAACACCGAGGACAGTGGTGGGCAGGGTGGCTGGGGTCAGAGGAGCAGCAAACATTGCAAAATAGTGAAAAATGCTTGTTTCAACTCCAGAATATATGAGAACTTGAGCTGCACGGCTTGATCTTGTGTCTGAAACCAATGACTATCAGACAAACAACAGCATTTTACACTTACATTGAAAGCACCAACTGTGGTAAAAGGATATTTAACCCAATGAAAATAGTTAAATAACAGCCTCAGACACCATTCACTTTGAGACTGAACTTTCTTCTTGGTTCTCGTTTTATGTTCCATGGAAGAAAGTCAGTCACATGGGTTTGGAACAACATGAGGGTGACTAAATAATGAACAAAAATTGAATTATGGGATCAAATATTTATTTATTTCTTGCAGGGTTCCCATCTTTCTGACCAATACATTTCCTTGACTTTTCCAGTCATTATTACAATCCCCCAAAAAATTAAAGAGACTAATTCTAGCCAATGAAATATTTTTAGAGCAGAGTATAACTAGATACAATTATAAATCACAATTAAATATGAAATCCCACTATCTGAAAGACCATTTCACTATAAAGTTGTTTGTAAAAAAAAAAAAAAAAAAAAAAAATTAAGCAGAAATTACCAGGGCATTTTGCATTTGCAAATGTCGGTCTTACTTGGGGTGGGCAAGGAGCTGGTAAAGGGCATGCTTGTTGTCCTCTAGACTGGTCATGGCCACAAGGAAGCATCTGATCACCTCCCAGGCCTGTCGTCTATAATACGGCTCAGTATTGGCACTCTTCAGGCAATCCAGTGCAGTCTCTATAGCCTAGGCACATCAGGACAACAATGTTAGACATTAAATGGACCAAATATGACTATGGAAAATTCCTAAAATAAAGATTACCAAAATGCAAAAAAAAAATGAAATAAATAGAAAATAACTACACATATAGATTGCATGGCTGACCTTTTTTTCCAAAATATGTTGCACATTTAGATGGTACTAATCTCACTAGCTTTAGTAATATTTTCTGTGAGGGCACTTAACGACTCATCATAAATTAATACACTCTAAAATAATAAGATAACTCTTAAAACCTTAAATTATACAAAAGACAAGCTAATGTGGCAGGACACGTTAAGGGAGAAGATGAGCTAATTAGTAAGTCTCAAGGATGGAGAAGGCAGTTCAATGAAGTGCTGTATGAATGAATAATAGCCAAAGACGGCATGACCACTGAAAACTATGCAGGTCACTTCAGAGAGAAAACCCTGTTAGGAGCTCTGTTACCAAAGTCCTCCCCTCCTCATACCTCTGTTCTTGGAAAAGGTTAAATAAATGACACAAATGCAGAGAAAAGAGGGCCATAGCTGGCAGTACAGAACTGTTTTACAATTCCTGAGGGTCCTGAGTTGTTCTGCCTTGTTGAGATATTATTATAAAGGTCACATAACCTTGTACACATGTTCTGTCCCCAAGAGGTTCCTCTACACAAACCATGTCATTTTTCAAATGCTCAAGGCCTTCTCTACAGCAGAGGCCTGGCCTTTCAGTGTGTGCAGTATGTGTGTGTATTCCATTTATAACTGGTAGTTTTTCTTTAAACTCTTTGGGAGTCACCTGTTGTGAGGAATGTTTCCATTATAATGCATGATCTAAAAGTTTCCATTTTTTTGTGTGGATGATGCAATGGTGTAAATTCCAGCTGTGCAGAATATGCACGGCCTCAATCTTGTCCCCTGCTGTGCTCTGTTCAACTGTTTTAAAGAATGCAAAAACCGGTACTTTGTGAACGCCCCTTATGGCAATGCTTCTCATCTGTGTATGATGGATATGTTCCTAAACCAGCTTATTTATAATAGGCTTCTTTAAGACTGACTACTCGTTCATTATGAAAATATGTAATTTTGCACATCCGTACAGATAACTTTCTTGAACAACACTGCATTAGCAGTATTAGCATTTACAAATCATACGTGTCCCTAAAAAAAAAAAAAAAAAAAAAAAAGGAGTACGGCTTCACATAAAAACAGAAGACAGTTTAGTTTGGCTGGTGTCAAAATCAAACTGTGTGAACATAAGCTTGGGAAAATGATTCCCGCACACACACTGAAACACAAGTGTGCATGGTTTTTGAGTGGAGCACAGTCATATGGGGGGCAGAGTGAGTTATAAAGAGCGAGGCTGACATGGTGTAGTCTATCTTGATCCAAACACAGTGCTGGGCTCTGGGCTGCCGCAAGCAGCATCTGCCGCCTGTGGCAACCGCGGGGCGAATGCAAATGAAATTAAGCGACAGCGGCGCTATGGCGATAGCATCCATCTTTGTGCAGTGAACACAATTACAGAAATGACAGTTTGCGTTTTACCAAGCAGCGATGAGCAGCAGGAAGGGCCATTAGCCAGAGTAAATAATCCCGTCTGCGCGGCAGGGAGAGATTGATTGGGGGGGAGGTGGGGTGGGGGTGGAGAGGAAGAGATGAGCACAGCTTACAGCCTGATGATCTATTTAATTACCTGGGGAAGACAATGTCTTTCAGCACACACACTCTTCTTTGACAAGGATTCATTACATGATGAGAATCCCTCTTCCAACCCCCAAACTCCCTCCTCACACACATATTGAGGGCAAATTGACACATAAAAGAACTGGATGTGTTACTTTTTTATAAATAAGGCTCTCAAGTAAGCCGGAAACTAAAAGTAGCATTTCTGTATGCCAGGAGTTTCGGTGTTTTGATTTTTTTTTTTTTTTTTTTACAATTTGTATTGACTCTACATGAACCCTTAAAGGTGCACTCAGTTACTTTTCCTCATTAAAAAAGTTTTACTCCTAAAAAATTTACTTTTGAAACATATGTTTACAATCATGAGCACTCACATGAGAGGAACACATCAGTCACATCAATAACCCTTATAAAAGCTGTTTTATGCAGCCAAAATACTACTGGCTTAATCCCATTAACCGCCCTGTTATTGGCCCAGTTACTTACTTCAATTACTCATTGATATAAGTAATCATGGCTGACTGTAAATAGTGAATTTCTACAATGGCATCTGTAACTGAAATGTATTGATTTTGAATGATGCTGCATCCAAGCCACTCGATGTCAGTGGAAGTCCAAGATGACAAACAAAACACACCTTTAAAGACAGCCAGCATGAGCAGACTCATTATCTTATTCACTACTATAGTCATTCCAACAGACAGTATTCTATAAATTTTAAAAAATATTTGTGACAAATTAATATGACGAGGTTCCATGTTCCCTTAAAGGTGTACTGAAAAGAGCTGTAGACTCCAGTCACATCACTAGCCAAATAAAAGAGGTAATTTTTTATTATTATTTTTTTTTTATTCAGTGGCTCATCTCATGGGGACCACAATGTTGAGATCATATTACCAGCCAAATAATACTCCATTATCTCAGTAACCCCCTATAAGTAAACACTTTCCCCCGTGCAATAAATGTATCATGTCTGACTGTGAATTTGGTATTTTTTACGATGGCATTAGTAACTGAAAACTTTTGTTTGATGAAGCATCCATGCATCAAAACTATCAGTGACTGCCATAACAGCCAGTGCAATATAAATACCTTTTCCATAGGCAGCTGAACGGAGGCTTTGCAGTCAGTGAACTCCACCTTAATGCTGGGGCCTTGAACCTCAGTCACAACATATTGCAGCTTCTGAGACTCCTTCAGCATTTTCCGGTTACTTCCGCCAAACTTGCCAAGAACCCGGTAAGCAACATGGGAGATGGTCTCCGCTGGATTACGAAGCGTTCGCCACAATGCCTGTTCAAAAAGAGTTCAAGCAAATCATTTGAACTATCACACAGGCCCCTCTCTGAATTTAAAAGGTCAAAGGTCTTACCTGCATCAGTTCGGCTCGAACCGGCTGGATGTGGTCGTAGAGGAAGTCAGGCTGTAAGTTATCCACACAAAGCTCCAATGTGCGCAGCCCTTGGCTGACCAGAGTTTGGGAACCATTGAGTGCAGACACAAGTGGATCCATGAGCATTGGCAGGTAGGGCAAAAGTGAGCTCAGCCTCACAGGCACAGTGAGACACAGTTCCACAAAAAGATCTTTCATGTGCTGCTTATGAAGGCCACTCTGCAGCATGTTCAACCCTAAGAGATACCAAAGGCAAACATAGAGTCAATATTTAAAGTGGTTCTTTGGGCTTTTCCTGGAGACAAACATCTCAATTGCTTAAGTTCCCCCCAGTTAGTGATCTCACTCACCTTGCAGCAAATTAGGCAGCAAAGGCAAGAACTCCTGGTACAAGAGGTCATGGCTGCCTCCACCTATAGAGCGGAACAGGGCTCTCAGCAATAGAAAGTAGTTGTAGGGCTCCTTGGCTGATTGAGCCAGCTCCATTGAGCTGTTTACAATTTTATGAAGATGAGGCTGTGAGAGAATAAAAGAGAATATAATAATAATAATAATAATAATTGTGAAACAGTGATAGATTCACATATCGGTCAATATCTTTACCCACTTGTCATAATACCTACTTAGTCATTCATTATTCCTATAATAAGTGACGATTAGGATCAGTTTATCAGCATTATTACTCTTCATACCTTGACAGCCTCCTGTGACTGCATCACAACAAAACAGTGAAGAGTAAACTGCAACAATCAGCTAAAATAACCCTATTTATGACAGTGATGCTGAATATTAGATGATAATATCAGTGGGGATCACTTGGGGATCGATTGGTCATAGGAAGTGAGATAAAGAAGCCTTTTCCCTTCCACTATTTCATAGTGACCTTCACTCTGCTCTTTCCTGTCAATCTGAGGCACAAGTGTCATTCCTCATCAGAGGAGCTGACAGAACGCATTAAAATTAATGCAGCAAGTCTACTGGCGCTGAGGCGTTAGACAGCACAGGGTCATCGAGCTCAGAGATTGTGAGTGATCCCTTTGTCCAATCCTTCTGAAAACTGTGAATTACCTACTCAAGTCTAAAAAGCAACTCAAGACAAAATTTCACCTCAGATTTCTTTATTTTGCATTTGTATTTGACATCTCACGTCAGAGGAAAACACCCACCTTGAGCATTTGCTCATTTTCTGCAGCAAAGAGAGAAACCGAGCCAAAGACCAGTTTGAAGAGTTTTAGATAAAGGTTTGATAGCTCTACGTTGGAGCCCATCTCAGGCAGTCGATCCAGAAGATACTCCACCAGGATGGTGGCAAATAGTGCTGAGGTGGTCAGGTTGGCCAAGAAGGAATTTGCCACAATCTGTTGAAGGATTGAGCATCCACATTATATCATCCCAAATCATTTAAAGGAACGTACATGTTGCAATAGACAATCTGCCCCTTGTCAGAGTAATCACAAGGGTTTCTGAGATAAAATACACATTTGGAATCATTTTTGGCTTGCAATACATAGCTATTTTGTATCTTTTATTTTTAATGCAAAAAATTACTTTCAAAAGCAGGGCTCGACAGCAACGATTTTTTTCTGCTGGTCCAGTCAGGCAAGTAGTTAAGATTTTTACTTACCTTGCTAACATTTTCATGGGGCCCACCACAAAACATTTATATTATGTTATTTTAAAAAAAAGTTTTTTGTTTGTTTGTTTGTTTGTTTTTTTTTACCAAAACTATCTTTGCATAAAAATGCATATAATGCATATAACTGGCATATAATGCAGCACCGACCCTGATAAGGTATTGCATGCATTAAAGCATAAAAGTTCAAAGACACAAATTTATGAAGAAAAGCCTTTTCCTTAAAAATAAAAAAAAAAGCCTTGACGGCTTGAAAATGCACTTAACAATAAAGTAACTTTTAATTCAATACCGTGTTGAAAAAAATTGCATTATTTTAATTACTTCTAGCCCCTCACCCCCACCAGTACCTGAAGGGCATAGTTTTTGGATATCCGTTCCACCATGTATGGAACGGTGGTCTGAAAGATCTCCTTAAAAGTGAGAGGGTTCATCATGGTGAAGACTCCAGCAAAGTGCTCCAAAACTTCTTTTTCTTCCTTCATCCGAACTGTCTGACAGTTAGCC
This sequence comes from Moxostoma hubbsi, assembly GCA_032164185.1. Taxonomy (NCBI): domain Eukaryota; kingdom Metazoa; phylum Chordata; class Actinopteri; order Cypriniformes; family Catostomidae; genus Moxostoma; species Moxostoma hubbsi. The sequence goes on from JAVLUX010000039.1 coordinate 17,374,093, forward strand.
ACACGGATGTACGTCTGCCCATTGCCAGCAATCTGTACCTAGCCAAAAGGGGGTTGTCTCTGTGATAATCTGTAAACTTGAGCTCTCAGTATCATGCATTTTGTTTAAACTGTTTGTAAAGCATGCTGTGCATAAAACTAGGTGACCCTTTATGTTGTCACATCTCTTAAAACATACTTTAGCATTATATCAGCAAAAAGACTATGAGCTTAATGTTTTTGCTAGATACATCAAGGTAATCGCCACTAATCAGTGGACGGTCGTACCTGGTAGATGTCCAAGGCCTGCATGGCATATTTGACCAGCTTGATGTAAATCTGAGTCTCTTTGGGCTGGAGTTGCTTGTTAGGAATGAACTGAGCTTCTGCAATAAAACACAAACCGCAAACATTTCCTCATTCAATGGAAATAATGAGCACAACTTGCCCCCTAAATGATTTTGGGATGCCCCATAATGGGTTCTAAATTTTAAATTACATCTAGAGATTAGGACAATGGTTCTTAACCACGGGGCTGGGGCCCAATAGGGGACAAACTTCCGAGGGGGCATCACGATGACTAAAAAAATATTGAAATCATCTTATATTAAAATAATCTTGACTTAATACTAATTTAATTATAATGCTAAAAACAGTTATAAAACAAGATGAAGGCCTACACCATATAGCCTGATAATTCCAGAAACTTCCTTAAAATCATGAACTTTATAATTATTAAGAATTATAATCTAATGACTAAGGATGGGACAATATGGTTCTCTCACGATTCGATACACGTATGAGGTATACGATTTGATGATATCTCGATTCGATAACACTTACATGTTTATTTTTTTAAATGTTATTATGTTTGCACAAAATGTACATTATCATTTTTCATCAAAATAAAGCTCTTTAATACAAAATATAAATCTTCAAAGTTTAAATAAGAGTTTCTCATATACATTTCACTATAAAAAAGATTACAAATAAATAAGCCTTCATAAAATAGTGGACTACATTTAGTCTGATCTGAACTGAACAGAACCGGTCCTGAAAAAGCATGTGAAAGTCTTTATTTATTTTCTTAACAATTTGTTTGTCTTGATTATTATAATCACATTTTTACTTTTTAAAAGTATACAAATTCTTCTTTCAACCATTTAAGATTATATCATGAATTTGTATATAATGATATGAGCTGTTAATGTTTGAAATAATGCGTGCAATTTACACGTAATAACATTAAGATTACATTCATTTGTATAACAAGCGCTATAATGCCACTGTCAATTAAAGAGTTTAACGCAAATCTCAGTCTCACACAGGTGTTGCAGGTAATTAATGAATGATAGAAAAGTCTGGGTTTTTAGCACATCCATGCTATTTGTAATAAAAATTAATTAACTTTTTATTTGACTGTGAAGAACAGAAAGAATGTTAAAAGAAACATTTTTCAATAAAAGTGGAGTGCGGGATCTCATCTTTGATGTATATATATATTACACAGAACAAATGGTCCACTTTAATCTCAAGCATTTTTCAACAGAAGTCAATTTTCCAGTACTTAGATTTTTAAGAGCTAAATTCAGGCACTTCAAGGACCTTGTGCAACCCCTGTAAACAGTGTAGGAAGAAACTGCAGTAGAGGACAAATCAAGCAATAGAGAGATTATGATATTTGACGGGTTAATTCATTTATGATCACATGGACAGAAAACAATGTTTCAAATTTCGAAATATCGAGAATTGCCTCTATATGGTTCGTAATTTTTTTTGCTATTTCGAAATTCAATATATTGTCCCATTCCTAGTAATGACACAACTAGTTTCTGAGGGACAGGGGCCTTGGAATATTGTCTTGGACAACAGCAGGCCTTGGAGTCAAAAAGGTTGAGAACCACTGATCTAGGACTTGACACAATCTAAAACCCAGATATTACCCATCAATTTGGTGTGTCTCACCTCCAGGAGCTTTGCAAGAGGTGATGCCCCATGTAATGGTTTTCACTCCACACACAAGTGTCTTCACCAGACTCCGACAGTCCGACACCTGGAAGGTCTGTTTGTCCTCCTTCTCCCCAGGTCTGTCAAAGGGTGTGGCTGGAGGTGGTGCGGGGGTGACAGGTGTTGGGGGCGCAGGTGGAGGTAAGGCAGGTGTTGCTACAGTGGGGGTAACTGGAACTCCCGGTAACACTACCGGGTCCACCACACCCATTTCTGATTGGGGTTTACACTTCTTAAAGATAGACACCAGTTGGTAACGAGCGATTGTGTGGAATTTCAACACAAAAACCTGTTGAGAAAAAGGACAACATTTTTATTACTCACATCAGAAGAAATTCATGGTGCATTACAAACAAGCATTTACAGTGATCTTAGCTAATACTTCCAATCGATCAAATCTTCTAGGTCCTTTTGATAGCACTGTGGTTGTTTTAATTTGTAACTGAGTTTACATCAGGAAATATGTAGCTTGTCTCACCTCCAGCATCCTCATGAGGATGTCTCTCCCATTGCCGTTCTCTTGTTCGCTCTTTGAGCGGATACAGTCCACAAGGTTTAGCAACAGCTTACAGGACATGGTCTGGATACTGCTGGGCAGTGACTCATCATCAATATTCTTAGCGAACAGTTGCACAGCCAGAGAGAGGTCCGTCAATGGCAGATTCTGTCTGACATGGTGCACCAAGTCTGCTAACGTACTGTAAGCCAAGGGCCTGAAACACCATCAACAGAAGGAACAAAAGACTAAGTTAGACTAATTTTGAGATAAATATTCAGAAAAAAAAAGACACTAATGACATTGACAGATCGCAAGTCCTGCCAAATTTGCCTGCTGACGGCTGAGCCGTGGATGAAAGAGGTGTGGGTTTGGCAGGCATATGACATCTGGGGCAGGGAGACAGACAGTGGGAAGCAGCTAGATAGCCTGATGGGCTGCCCAGTGGGGCATCTCAGCTTAGTAACGCACCATTAAGAATCATTTCTGATGTGTTGCACTTGATGGAACTCAACTTTTCTTTCCCAATTGCTTTTCAACTGAAACTTGGGAGGAAAGATATTGTAACCTACAGCAGCACGAGGTGCATCGAGTTGGAATGACAATAAAACTTACATCTAAATGTGCGCCCTGCCAATCAATGGATTGCAGCTTGCTAATACTGGACAACACTACAGTATAAAGGTCTAGGAATCCATCACAGATTTAGTTACACCTGTCTGAGCTCCAAAGCGTGAGCAGAGAGGGGGTTAATCTGTGTTCTTACCGTAGTGTCTCTTTCGCTGTGTATCCCGAGCCAATGAGTATCGACTCATCGAAAAGCTTGTCGATGCATGGAATGAATTCTGCAACACAAACAGACTTAATATCAGATCCCATCACTGACTCTGAAGCCCACCAACACAGCTAAAAGCCCAATGAACCATGAGATACATCAATGCCAGGTCTCAACAGTGAGTTTCCCATTGATTCATTTAACCTTCTCCATAGGACTAAAGATTTAGCAGAGTATATCAGATTCCTCTCGCAAATGCTATTGACTGAGAGGTGGAGCTCAAAGAGAATGCAGCCGTTACATCGAAGCAGTACCCAATGAAGCTTAGCGGTGCAATTAACACCAGATGTGAGCGCTTCTACAAAAGTGAACACTTTGCATATCTTAGTTGGCAGTATCTGCCAACAATCTGCTATGTGTTTAGCGGTGGCATCAGAGGATGACTCACGGCTGCGTAGATCTGTGGTGAGGATGTGCTTGGCAGCGATCAGCAGCTCTTTTCGCAGGTGAGCCGTCTCAGGGGGGCAGTTAGACAGCAGCTGCAACATCCCCTTCACCATCTGCTGGGAGTACTTCCCAACTAAGTCCTGAGACACACACAAATCACAATGCTACATTAGTCATTGGTTGAGTATTAAAGACATAGTTCACCCAAAAAATCTGTCGTTATTCACTCGTTTTAGTGTCACATCAAACTTAAATAACAGCCTCTCTTACGTGGACCACAATAGGAAAAATGAAACATCTTCACAATGTTTACCATATAAGAGTGAATGGGAACTCTGCTCAACATTCAAAGTGATTGTATAGCTTCAGAAGACTTAGATTCAAAAATTAGATTGATACTTTTACAGTGGTTTTATGGAGTCACCAATCACTTTCATTATTTAGCAAAAATCAGTGTGAAGATTCTTCAAATTTCTCCTTTTGCACTATCCAGACAAAATAAAAGTCATACAGATTTGGAGTGAAATTACGTTGCGTTAGTAATTACAGACTTTTCATTTTTAGGTGAACTATTTCTTTAACAAGAAAAATGTAAACAAGTTTAATTAAAAGGGTGGGTGATCTATATTTGTCAGAAGTCGGTAACACTGTACCTGGTAGATGCGAATAATGTAAGCGAGAAAAGACAAGGTCTTAATCTGAGCGGCAATGAAATCTGCATAAAGCTCCTTGTTGAACAGCTTGTGTTGCCTGTCGCGGATATAAAAGAGGAAAAGCTTTAAATGTCACTAGGTGTTAAATTGCATCAATGAAATCCATTTCAGTGCATTAGCGGTGATGTAACACCACACACGCACACAACTCAACAAGATGCAAGAGGTCACTGACCGAGCTTGTGGAGACACCTGCAGCATGATGGTGTTCATGATCAGAGGCACGAACTCTGACACCACGTTATGAATGTTCAGTTTGTACAGCTAGGAAATACATCACATGGAAAAGCAATAAGTGTATTGAATAACAGTGGGGAAAATGACTAAGCAGAGAGCCCTGCTTGACAAGTAATTACTGTTGCAGAAAGATTACATCAACAATAGCGTGCTATCATTGATAAAAAACCTAATTTCATTAGAACAGAATTTCAGGGTAAAATTCTTACATCCAGTAAATCTGCCACTATGTATAAAAAAATCATGATCTAATTATTTCTTGGAATCATTAATACATTTTTATTGCAAAGCATGATTTACACCTGCAATAACGCAAATAATGAAATTAGAGGTAGACCGATATTGGTTTTACTGATTAATCGGTGCCAATAGTTGCTTTTTGGAACTATCATTAACAGTAAAATCTATGCTGATTGTTTGTAAATTACAAAATTATGAAAAATATTGAGAACTTAAAAATTATGAATCCCTGGTGTATTTCAGGCTTGTTTATACTTATTAGTCTATAGTATGCAATAAATCTAAACAATTTTCTAATTATTTGTGGAATTTTGGTTGAACAATAATAATTTTTTACTTTTTGTCCATGTCCTTCATAGTAAAAAAGGAATAAGAAAATTTGTGACATTCTATGTATCGATATTTAAAAACTATTAGCCGATTAATTGGTTATCGGCCTTTCCCATCCTCTTAAATATAAGTATCGGCAAAATCCATTATAGGTCGACCTCTAAATAAAATGTCAAAATAACACAACATTTTTATCTTAAAACATCAAAATGTATTTCCTTTCATCTTCAAGCATAAGACAGAAAAGAAAAACAAAAACATTGATCAGGCCAATCATTTTGACACTTTTGATAGTGTAAGGTCTAAAGAACACTGGATGTATCAACAATATATAGCTAAAACGTAAAACAGGGTAAGAAGGGTTTTAGAATGACAGTAGATACCCTTTAAAACCGAGCCAATGTCTAACCTTTCAAAATGAAGATGGCTGGCATTTAATCGATATTGAATGAATGTTTTTATGAGCCCTCACCTGATACATGAGCACTACGATGATGGGCAGCTCTGCCAACACTTTGAGTGACAGTGACCCCCTGGGGATTATTGTATGCTGGAGGACAAACAAACAAATGAAACAGACCAGTCAGAGACCAAACCAACGGTCACCATATAACTAATAAAATACACGTTTAATTCAAAGTATTTTTATAGCAACTTTAATAACTTTTCTTTCTGCATTAAGAGTAAAATATAAGAAAAACTCCATGGCGAACTGTAGTTCAACACACCTATGATTTAGCACGGAAATGTATAGGCAGGAACTTGGCGCCATCTAGTGTCAATACAATATAAATTTCATAAGCGTTGGAATTCTCCATCAAAGTCTCCCACACATAAATTGTGGCCTGATGCCATTACTACCGTTTGGACTCATAATGGTCATTAAGTTAAAGTGATCCAGTTAGAATCAAAAACAGATCAGCAGCTAGACACTCAGATCTTATCAGTTTTACTTTCAGCGCCCAGGATTAAAAGGTACATTAGAGACAGACAGACACACACACACACACACACACACAGTACCATTTTCTGGACTAAAGCACATTGCTCTCATCATTGTGTCTCTGTCGATCATATTTGTCAAGTGAGGATTTATTTTAAGGGTCTACTAGAGATGAATGTTAGTTGCAGTACCGTCCGGGTCTCGCTGTCATCGCGCTCTGGTGCAGTCTTCACCAACACTGAGGTGATCATGCCCACCATATCTGGAGAGGGCACGGTGTTCTCTGCTATAACCTGAGGATTCTCAAAGTACCTTGTCTAATAGACCGAGAGAGAGAGACAGCTTTTAGAAAGAAAAAAAAACATAGCTAAAAGTCAAACACACATATTTCAAATCCATTCCACAACATTAAAAACAGCTTACCACGACTTTAGGCAGTTCTTTGTAAATCTGCTTCACAAAGTCCAAGAAGTGATGAATCTGTATGTATTGTCAGGAAGATTTTATTTGTTTTTAGTGCAATTTAATCAGCTTAGTCGAAATATAGAAGTAATATAATAAAAATAATAAAAGGCCAGAAGCTGCATCTCACCTCTTGGGAGATCGGTGGACGGAACTGTTTATGCAGTTCAATGATAATGCGTAAGCAAATGAGCACGTTCTCTTCACTTTCAATCTGAGTGATGAAACAAAGAGGTAAGTCTCTCGGTAGACCCAAGAACCAGGAAATCCCGGGATACATTTTATTTAATGTAGTAAATGCATGATATTCAAAATTAAATATGGGATGCAAAGCATCCAGGTGAAGCAAACTGACCTCAAGGAAACGGAACATGACAGACAGGATATTCTTGGCGTGAGACCGCAGATGTTCATTGGTAGGGATTCTGTGGATAATCTCCAGGACCAGTTTCCTCAATTGCTATGACAAAAATTGGAACACTCGCTTTAATTTCAGGGATGAGGCCTCAATGAAAACTACAGTGATATGATTTGCTGCAGAAAACACACCTGCGTTGGTTTCTCCTGAAGGAACTGCACTTCTCCATCCTGTAAAAACGTCAAGAAACGAGGGATGATATGCTCCAAGAATGTAGAATACTGCTGTGAGGATGTGACGTTCTGAGGAGGATGAAAGACAGAATTTAACGTGAATACAAGGAATCATTTTGCCTTCCAAACTATATACAAGCAAAATAGAAAGCCTTACCTCAAAATTCTCACTGACTTCCTGCATCATTTTTAGTTTGGTCTCATCCGCTGATGTTTAAATGAAGGACAAACATATGAGTGACTGCATCTTGCAGTTATTGAGACACAATTTTATCAATTTACTCGCAACATCCAAAGTGTAAAAGCTATACATGCATTACTCCTTTATACACAAACATTCGCAAAGTATATGCATTACAAATTATCTTGTCACTTATCTTAAACACAAACTCGTAATTACGCATGAAGAACAGCACATTCAAGGTAAGCAGAAGGGAATACACTCACGCGTGTTGTTGTCAGTGAGGGCCGCCACAAACTGCAGGTATTTCTTCATGAGGGTGGTCTGATCCACCACAGTGGGGCTTGGGGTGGGCACAAAAGACATGATGGGGGCCGGGACAGACAGGATTCCTCTCAAATGGGGCAGACTAGTGTCTGCGCTGATCTCAGTAGAAGTTCATGTCATCTTTAGGAAAATAACCACAAATGGAAAGTCAATTACACTACACACCTGAGCACAACCCTAACCAAAGTCATTGCGGCAGTACCACGGAAAAGTGCAGGCATCAGATGGTTATACCATTGTACTGACATATTCAACAGTTTTGAATTAGTGCCATATTCATGTAACATGGAATTTGCATATATTAACAAGACATTCCCAATCAAAAATTAGCACATCTATCTAAATAAATAAAAATAATAATTTCAGAGATTGATTCAGAGATCTAAACACATAGAGGAGTTTGTTTAGACTTGTACTGTTAATTTCGTGTCCTAACGAGTAAACTAAATATCAACAGCAAACAACAAGCCTAAAAACAAACCAGTCAACATTTCACGCATCACAGTGTCTAACAAAAGTTGAGGTGTTTCATGCAGACTCATTTCATGTGTAGTTTTAGGGAAGTGATAGTTGCGCCAAACTGCAACGACACGCCTACTGCAGTCACGCTCACTGATATTAAATGATGCGCTTGAGCCAAAGTGATAACTAGTTCCTCAATTACAGAGCTGACAATGATACGGAGCTATTGATAAATACAGGGCAGAAATTATATGTGTAAATTGTGTAGGACGTTTAGCAGCACGACAGTAAACCATTCACAGAAGAAAGAGCCTAGCTGTAGCCGGCTGCTAACCTACACCAAGTCTAAGACATTATTCACATGCACAACCCAAGTTTTTCCCTTATTACCTGATTAAGTACACATATGCAGTTGTTCTCACACAAATATAATGAGGAATTTTTACGCTCATCATGTGCATTTGTTCCAAAATTATTCCAAATTAAACAGCACCAACTTACCAGTGAAGGGACAGGAAAGAGTTTTAAACGAACTTCCGCTACAGCGCATGAAATTACTGTGCGATTTGAAATCAATCCGCCGCACAGTTTGTTTGTTAATTGAGTAAATCATTTTGTAAATAGAAAAAATAATAATTTTATAAGTCATTATTAGACTTTTAAACGTGGGTTTGTGTGTCAGAGGTATGCTGTAAACAACTTTTTTCACATTTAGACACTAATATAGTTCTTTGTGGAAGGATATTCCAGACAGAGTAGATTTGAGAAGACCATCGAAAACGATGGTCTTCTAGTTTTCATTCAGACTGACTTACAAACGTTTTATAAAATGTTGCTGCAGTCTAGTAACCAAGATATTGTTTTATATAATCAATTCATATCGTTTTATCAATAAAACTTGTGTTTTTAAAATGATTTATTGACACGTTTATTTAAGCTAGTTTTGGGTGCACGGTAGCATTGCGTCGATTTGTTTTAAATGATCACACAGAGATCTTCTGCATTTATGTGTTGCATGCACTCAGTTTTTATTGGTTCTAAACAGACTGTAGATGTAGACTATTGTATATGCGCAAATTAATTTACATATATGACCACTTGGGGGCGCATTGTTAAAAAGGGGTTGGGGGAAAGCAGAAACATCCTCAAAAGGAGAGAAATAGAGCTTGTACCTTAAGGGGGGATAAATAGATAGAGACAGGGGCCCCAAAAAGACAGCTGAAGCCACACTTAACGTCACAAAGTGCTAATAGCGCCAGTGGTTGCTCAGTGGTTATGGCTCTGGGTTACTGACCGAAAGGTCGGGGGATCAAGCCCCAGTACTGTCAACAGTGTCAAGATACCACTGTTGGGCCCTTGAGCAAGGCCCTTGACCCTATCTGTTCCAGGTGTGCTGTTTCATGGCTGACCCTGTGCTCTGACCCCAGCTTAGTTGGGATATGTGAAAACAACTGCATTTCATTGGTTCTGTACCTGTACTCTGCACAATGACAATAAAGTTGAATCTTAATCTTAAATAAAGTACAAGACTAGCGCTTTTCTCAGAAATAACTTTAAAAAAAACACATAAATAAAAATACAAAATAAATAACCAACTGGTGTGTTTCAAACAGATTTATTTCTGGATGTATGATGTCAGATCTCCTCAAGTTCAAACAAGTGCCCTAGCAGAGTAACCACAGATGTAGTTCATCACATTATTTATGGGCATGTTCCATTTAGTTTCTCAACAAGGAAGTATCCAAATCCTTTTAAAGGTGTCATGATATGCCATTTTTATTTTTACCTTGAGGTTCACTTCTAAAATTTGTAAAACATTTTGCACAAAAAAACAATCATATATTTGTAAAACATGATAATTTTCAACCCTCATTCTCACCCTCTGTCAGAAATACTTGGATTTGGCGCTGCTTCTCCTTTAATCCTTGACAGTAAACGCCCTCTGTATGATTGACTTTCTGCAATTGAATGATCTGCCCTCTACTTGCCATCTCATTGCTCAGGACTACTGAGCGGAGCTATGGAGGTGATAAGGTCAATTTCGGCATTGATGTGTTGTTGTGGAGGGGTTCAGATGCAAATGTCTACCACAGTGTGACATCACAATGCGGAGGAAGTAGAGAACTAGTTGTTTTGACAGCTTGGTTTCAACAAATGCTCTTTTTGCAGTAAGAACAAAGTTTTGTGTTCTGAAACGTACAGATTGTTTTAATAGTATAGTTACCTCGTATATGTCAGAAAATCAAGGAAAATTGTAATCCTCATGTAATGACCCCTTTCATTTTATTTTGAACAGGATAGCTAGTGTTGTTGTATAACTTGTTTGCTTAATAAGTGTGCTTATGTTATCTTTCTTTAAAATAAATGCCATTTGGTTTGATATTTCAGAATACAATGCAAAGACATTAAATCTGTACAAACACATTTTGGTGCCACTGTATATAGATGACATTACACAGAGTTTAAAATGTGACACACTAATGTTCTTTTTTTAACAATGCATTATGTCCATTTGTAATGATGTTACTATCTGTTGGCATTAATGTGAGAGCAGGTCAGAGTCAGACACAACAAAAGGATACATGAATTAATATAAATGTGATATATTAAAGCTCAAATTTAAGTTTAATCACACCTGTCTGTTTTCAATTAATTTAAACGAGTACAAATCACAGCAGAGGGAGCTATCCTGGTGGAGTGTCAACTGCCCAGATGGTCAAAAAGTAACATTATCATTTCATTGGCCCCTCTGTTGGGCTAGGAGCATAAAAGGAGCCGTAGAATTCTGATTCCCAACTGATCCAGCAAACAGATTAACTGGGAATCCAGCTAGACAACACTTCTAGTTTTAAAACTACAATAATCACCATATCATGTCTTGAATTTCAGTTCTTGTACATACAAACTATTTCGTTGGATTGATTGTTTTGTTCACCATACTCAAATCAACTGTGCGTATCCAGTCTATATCATTATGCCAAGTTTTGAACTTGAGGAAAGTGGTCCTGCATGGAATCTACTTCTTTTTTTTTTAAGTAAATCAAATTAAAACATCGAACTAGTAAGTAAAATTAAGTATAAAATGCAGAGAATATTTGCTGGGTGCATGGGTAAAATATCTGAAGCTGAACAGTGATGTTCACTTATGACTCACAGTCTGCTCTATAAAGGGTCACAGGTTCACAGCCCAAATGTGTTGCCACTGTGAACAGAGTTCTCATCTACTCTGTTTAGTAAGTGTATACATTTGAGGCTCATAATATAATACCTGGATACATTTTCTCTGTGGAGTGCATGTCTGCAGGCCCAATGCTTTTGATAAGTGAAAGGTCATGTTTATTCACTGGCTTTCACATCTCACAAATACAAAATATGCCCATATAGTATAGTATTAGTCATGTAAGTGCTCTCTTCATGAGTGAGGACTAATGCACTGCTCTTGCAGAGGATGTCGTTTCTTAGAAGAATGACATTTTATTCATTAAATTCAGTATTCCCAGTGTTGTCAGTGACTCAGCAATAATGAGATTGTTCATTTTCAAAATATTTTTTTTCTCCTATAAAGCAGCATATGAATGTAATTAAGATATATAGTGTCTAATATTTGAACTAATATTTAGGACAACAAACATAATTGCTGGCTAGTTAAAACTGATACAGGATCAGTCATTTATATGATGTCCATTTTTGGCTGACTTTTACTTTCCATTTTATACACTGTAAAGTGAAAATGTGCATTTGTTTTACCTTAAGGAGATTTTTCTACTTGAACTGACCCTAAAAAAATAATTTTGTAAGACGATACCATACGAAGTGCATTCTTCAGGTTAAATTATAAAACGTGTTTTTACACTGGACCGCTTTATTTGAGTAATTTGCCCTGATCTTAATTATAAATACAGGAGCATCCATATTAGCATGTATTAAATGTCCCTTTTACAGTGTGTTCTTCCAGTGGGGAGATGACAGACTCAGCAGTATGTGCTTGGATTGCATCTGGCATCAGTTTTCTCTGCAGTGACCCTGGTGGACAGCCAAGTTCTGATCATGATATTGTTAAACCAATGCTCTGGTCCAAAGACATAATAGCTTTATGTATTAACATTGATATTGACTGATTTTTTAATATATAAATTACTTCAAAGGGTATTTTTTTCATATTATTGAAGCTAAAATTTGAATCTGAATCTTAAAATTTGAACAATCTGAAATAATTGTTTCTTCTGCGACCTTTGAGTAGGCATAAGTTGGTAAGCTACCACATAATGTTGCCTGCTCACGTCAGTGTGAAATAAGCTTACTAAGCTTACGATGCAGTACTCAGTGTTTAGATCTGTGTTTTGATTTTACTGCAGATGACACTTGTCCTCTCAGCGAGCTGTCAAACTAATCTAAATCTCATTTAACTTCATCAGTCCTTCTCCGTATTTACAGAACAGGTGTAAGCTGGCTATAGATACAAATATAAATGCTAGAATGATATTTTGTGCTTATGTGGTAGTTTATTGCCCAAAGCACTTTATTACTCAGTTAATTCAGTGTAGTTAAGGAAGGTCTATCTTTGACCTCGCCTGTTTGTATTGAACACAAAAAGAATAAGTCCTTTGAGAAATAGGCAATGTCCTCATTTAGAAAATATTGTTAATTAACAGAATTAAGGCTGCTTTATGTTTTAAATATTACAGTTATTTTATCACTACCAGGTCCATTTCTAGGCATAGGCAAACTAGGCGGTCGCCTTGGGTGCCACCTGCTAGAGGTGGCGCCCTGGAACCCTAGAACTATAGGCCAAGTGACATGAATATGAAATAGACCCTGATGTCTGTTCTTTCACCACATGTTACTGGACCTATGTGAAAATCACTGACATTCCACTTCCATCTCATTTCATTGTATAATGGACTTCAAAGAGATATTTGCTGTGCATATTTCCATATAGCCTACTGGTGCCCTTTGCACATTTGCTGTTCATAAATGCATTTTAAGGAAAACATTACACAAATTATGAAATATTGCAATAATTAGCCTGCCTAACAAGATAAAACAGAAGACCACAATGACGAACAGAAATAGCTGTAATTTAGTTGTTTATGCCTAATCGGACAAACATGGTTGTAATCATCAAGGCAAAGCTGCTCATTATAGACAGACTCAACAAAACCCCTTATTACAAACTACAACATAATTAAGCCTTAACTTAGACACTGAAACGTGCTGACATTTTCGAGATAAACTATTAGAAGTGTTCACTGTTCGTTTTGAAGGGCGTGGACTGACGTTTTCTGTTCCACATGCATAGTAAGAAAACTCATGAATATTAATATAGGCTCCGCCCAGTGATGCTAAAATCTCAGAAGGGTGTTAATTTGGTCATGTTGACTTCTATCGTTGTTCTTTACAACACCACCACGCGCTTGTGCGCTCAGAAGTGTGGCGTCAGCAGTTCAGAAGGCCAGGGTACCATTTGTTATCACTAAAAACCACGGACGAAAATGTTTAATCTGGTCGCCCGACTCGTGTGTCTCTATGCTTTTACATATGTAGTTGTCCATGGGCAAGATGAAAAGGGAGAGCGCTTTCTTTGTACTGCAGTTCCCATTAACAAGGATACAAGTTGCCCCGTGCAGTCTCTGCCTTTTCAAAGTACAACGGTTCAGGAGGAGGAACTCAGGAACACTGTCATGCAACTTCGAGAGACAATCTTACAACAAAAGGAGACCATTATCAGTCAGTTAGGAACAATAAAAGATCTGACGTCTAAACTGTCACGCTGTGAGTCTGAATCGGAATCCTTTCGGAAAAACATCATGGACACGATGGATGATGTGCCTAAAGACCCGAATGACACCACTGACGTTCTTGGAAAGACCATGCAGACTCTAAAGTATCGACTACAAAATCTTGAGGTAAGATACTCTTTATTTTCAGATGCAATTGAAATGTAACGGAAGTAAATTTGTGCTGGATGCTTCTCTCTCTACCTGTCTGACTATTTTGGTAATTGTGCGGAGGCGTTGAAGATTTTCAAGGATTATCCCGTTAGTAAGTACATCTCTATCCCTTAACCACAAATGCCAAAGTTACTTATGATGCCCAGAGCGACAAAGTGTTTGTAATAATGTGTCCGTGCTGGGTGTTAATCTGACTCTATGATGATGGATCTAAAATCAAATGCTTGGAAGCATTTTTTCTAAATGAACAGAATTTTTATTATTTCTCAATTGTGTTTCAACCGATTAGATTTATTTATTTATGTCTTTCAAAAAGTCAACAACACTGTAAAAACTCTAACCTGCTATTATTTCTTTAAGGAGCTTGATCGAACCCTTAAAATGTGTATTATTATTGTAACCCAATGCATTCATATTGATTCATTGATGCTTAATAAGATATTGAGTCATATACAATTTTATAGAAGTCAGTTTAGATGTGAAGATCATTTTTTCAGTGTACCCTGACCCATACAGATATTATATAAACTGTAAAAATATCAGATAGCTTACAAATGTGCATGGTGACACCTTTAACTGCTTTAGTATTGAATTTATTTAGCCAAAAAATACATAATTTAATATGAATGAATCAATCTGACTACACTGGCTTACAGCAAAAACATTTTATTTCTGTTATATCAGAAATACCTCTTTTAGGCAACAATTGCAGTTTAATTTTGTACAAAAGGGACCCTATTGGATTAGATGCACATGGATGTTTTACATACTCAAAAGTGTTCTTATGACAGATGTAAATAGGTTATAAACAAAAAAATATATAGTTTCTTCTTGAAACACAAAAAATGTTTCGTCACAACCTCAAAAAAACGTTCAAGTCAAAAATTTAATTAATCGGACTAAATTTAATTGAGAGTTTCGGTGACACCAACAAACGTAAAGGTTATGGGTTTAATCATGTAGAGTTATTAGTTTCAGGCTACACTTTTTTTCATGTGTATGTAGAAGGCTTGAAGAAGCCTTTATTTTTGTCACACGTTATACATTTGCACATATACAGTGACATTTTTTTTTCTTGCATATCCCAGCTAAGCTGGGTTAGAGCGCAGGGTCAGCCATGACACGACGCCCCTGGAGCAGATAGGGTCAAGGGCCTTGCTCAAGGGCCCAACAGTGCCATCTTGGCAGTGCTGGGGCTCGAAACCCAAGTGCCATTATAAGCAGATTATATGTAGCAATCCTTGGAAACCTTTTTTATTTCATTTTCCAAAGCAACAACAAACTCGGGCCAATATCTCTGGTGCCTCCTTCCCCAATGAGCTGAGAAATTTACTGCAGCGTAGATTGGAGGATCTGGAGAATCAACTGCTGAAGAGGGTCAATGATCTTGAGGCAGAGAAGACTCAGCTATATAATGAGACGGTTGCTCATCGCCAGCGAACAGACAATACCCTGAACTCTCTCATGAATAGGCTCTCTGAATTAGAAAAAGGTATGCACAAAACCCTCTTATGTTCTATAGGCATTCTTCTGTTTCAGGTACATTTACATCAACTCTTGATAATTTCTATCCATTTTATCCATATAAGAATCTTTGATTTGAGTTAGACACTTCTTAGTCTTAAAGTGCCTGTCAAGTCAGTGATCTGGTTGTTTTATCAGTAGTCTCAGTATATTTCTGCATCACTCCAGATGTGACGCAAAACTAAATCCATCTTTTGGCTACAGGAGGAGCTGGATTCAAATCACCGGAGAATTTCAAAATCTCTCTTCCTCTACGAACAAATTATCTTTTTGGACAAGTAAAGAAAAGCTTGCCAGAAATGTATGCCTTCACTATTTGCATGTGGCTCAAGTCAAGTGCAAGTCCTGGCATTGGAACCCCTTTTTCCTATGGAGTGCCTGGGCAAGCAAATGAGATAGTACTGATTGAATGGGGCAATAACCCCTTAGAACTGCTCATCAATGACAAGGTACAGACCCAAAGTACAGTATTTACAAAGTTTTGCATTGAATGCCACAAGTATGTTTTCATGGATTTCAATTATAAGGATGCACAAAGCAACTACAGACTATTATTATGTCATCTATGTCATAATTTAACTTACATCTTTAACGTTGATGTCATCATATATGCTCAAGTGAAACTCCTAAATATTTATTTACAGTCTAATATAAATATCTGTCTTATATTTTTTTAGAAGAATAGTACACCCAAAACAACAATTTTGTCATAATTTACTCACCCTCATGTCATTCCGACCCAGTAAAATTTTTATTCTTCTGTGAAACAAAATAAATATGTGTTTAGATGTTAGACATACTGTTTGATTTGTTCTTGCCCGAAGGGGATGGTGATTTATACTGCCAAAAAAGGACCATAAAAGCAGTCCATATGACTTGTGTTCTATTTTGTAAGTCTTCCAAAGTCACTCAGTAGTTTTGTATGGGGAATAGACTGAAATGTAGGTTCCTCACTGATAACCTCTGCCAAATGTCCAAAAGTACTATTTTTCTGTGAACTATTCCTTTAATACCTCCTGTTGTTAAATAGGTGGCGCAACTACCTCTATCACTGAGCGATGGGAGATGGCACCACATCTGCATCACTTGGACTACAAGGGATGGGCTGTGGGAAGCCTATCAGGATGGCCAAAGATTGGGCACAGGTGAAAACCTGGCCCCCTGGCACCCTATCAAGCCTGGTGGAGTCCTTATTCTTGGCCAAGAGCAGGTGAGAACAGAAGCAAGAGTCCCTGCTGCATACACAAAACTATCAGTGCACACTCACACTGTAAATTTAGTCTTATTTTTATCAGCAATATTTTATTGACCATTGGAACTACAAAAACTTTGAATAAAACTTTACCTTATCCATAAGGGGTTATTGTTGTTGTCTTAACGAGGGCTTTTGTTTATGGCCTAAACAGGATGTAGTAGGGGGGCGCTTTGATGCCAACCAGGCCTTTGTGGGGGAACTGAGCCACTTTAACATCTGGGATCGGGTCCTGCGCTCGACAGATATCATCGCAATGTCAAACTGCTCATCCTATATCCCTGGGAATGTGGTGGCCTGGCTCGACAGTAATATTGAGGTGTTTGGTGGTTCCTCAAAATTGCCACTTGGACTTTGTGAAGACAGGCTCTTTGACAATTAAAGGTTTTTGTGGAAATGAAAGAGATATGGTATATTGTTATTCTTTCATCCTCAGAAAATATTTACTCAGACAAGTGGAGGACAGTTTAGCAAAACCAACTTAAAATCAACCATATACAGTGCATCCAGAAAGTATTCACAGCGCTTCACTTTTACCACATTTTGTTATGTCCAGCCTTATTCCAAAATGGATTAATTTCATTATTTTCCTCAAAATTCTACAGACAAAACCCCATAATGACAACGTGAAAGAAGTTTGTTTGAAATCTTTGCAATTTATTAAAAATAAAAAACAAAAAAAATCATCAAAAGTATTCACAGCCTTTGCTCAATACTTTGTTGAAGCACCTTTGGCACCAATTACAGCCTCAAGTATTTTTGAGTATGATGCTACAAGCTTGGCCCACCTATTTTTTGGCAGTTTCTCCCATTCTTCATTGCAGGACCTCTCAAACTCCCATCAAGTTGGATGGGGAGCTTCAGTGCACAGCCATTTTCAGATCTCTCCAGAGATGTTCAATCGGGTTCAAGTCTGGGCTCTGGATGGGCCACTCAAGGTCATTCACAGAGTTGTCCCGTAGCCACTCCTTTGTTATCTTGGCTGTGTGCTTCGGGTCGTTGTCCTGTTGGAAGATGAACCTTCACCCCAGTCTGAGGTCCAGAGCGCTCTGGAGCAGGTTTTCATCAAGGATGTCTCTGTACATTGCTGCATTCATCTTTCCCTCGATCCTGACTAGTCTCCCAGTTCCTGCCGCTGAAAAACATCCCCACAGCATGATGCTGCCACCACCATTCTTCACTGTAGGAATGCTATTGGCCAGGTGATGAGCAGTGCCTGGTTTCCTCCAGACATGACGCTTGCCATTCAGGCCAAAGAGTTCAATATTTGTTTCATCAGACAAGAGAATTTTGTTTCTCATGGTCTGAGAGTCCTTCAAGTGCCTTATGGCAAACTCCAGGCAGGCTGTAATGTGCCTTTTACTGAGGAGTGGCTTCCATCTGGCCACTCTACCATACAGGCCTGATTGGTGGAGTGCTGCAGAGATGGTTTTTCTTCTGGAAGGTTCTCCTCTCTCCACAGAGAAACTCTGGAGCTCTGTCAGAGTGACAATTGGGTTCTTGGTCACCTCCCTGACTAAGGCCCTTCTCCCCCGATCGCTTAGTTTGTCCGGGTGGCCAGCACTAGGACGAGTCCTGGTGGTTCCAAACTTCTTCCATTTATGGATGATGGAGGCCACTGTGCTCATTGGGACTTTCAATGCTGCAGAAATGTTTCTGTACCCTTCCCCAGATCTGTGCCTCGATACAATCCTGTCTCGGAGGTCTACAGACAATTCCTTGGACATCATGGCTTGGTTTGTGCTCTGACATGTACTGTTAACTGTGGGACCTTATATAGACAGGTGTGTGCCTTTCCAAATCATGTCCAATCAACTGAATTTACAGCAGGTGGACTCCAATCAAGTTGTAGAAACATCTCAAGGATGATCAGTGTAAACAGGATGCACCTGAGCTCAATTTTGAGTGTCATGTTAAAGGCTGTGAATACTTATGTACATGTGATTTTTTTTTTTTCATTTTAATTTTTTAATAAATTTGCAAAGATTTCAAACAAATTTCTTTTATGTTGTCATTATGGGGTATTGTTTGTAGAATTTTGAGGAAAATAATGAATTTAATCCATTTTGGAATAAGGCTGTAACATAAAATGTGGAAAAAGTGAAGCGCTGTGAATACTTTCTGGATGCACTGTATGTACTTGCAAATGTTCTTGGAGAGATAATAACATACGGATAAGTGTAATATGTGTAGTGGAGCAATTTCACTTGTAAAAAAGTACTGCATTGGTACCATGGAACAGTCATGGTATCTGATGGTAAAGCAATGGTACTCATTGTATTACCATATTTATGACATACATGACATATATCATGGTAATGTATGATTACTACATCCATATGGTATTTACAAGGAACAACACTACACTTCACTTTAAGCTTCAAAGGCATTACCATGGAACCAAAGAAAGAAAAAACATGACCAAAAAATATTCATGGTACCTTTTTTGTAAGTTGAATTACCCTTTCACGTTCACACAGACACACACGCACACAGTCTTGTTGACAAGAATCCCCTCTTTTTATTTAATGAAATGAGAACAAGGCCACTCATGGTATAAGAAAGGCTACTTTTGAACCTTGTGTTATTCAGTTAAAAGATTTGAAACAGAGGACTGGTGAAAACAAATTTACAGTGGTCCTTTACTTGTACAGATTTACCCTTTAGCATTAGCACAACTGTGGAAGCTACTGTTTTGCACTATATCTTTTTAAAAGATGTCATAGTATGTCATAGGAATCCATATTTATGTTAGAATATTTAGACTGTTTTTAGAGTCCAAAGCCCACCTTTGTTTAACTGTTTATGCAGATTGAAATACCTATTGAAGGTTATAAATGCTTTAAGACTGTCAGATATTTTAATGAAATGTAAGTTATATCGTAAGCTCTATTTCTTTAAACATATATTTTTATACCCTCTTTTTTCAGAATAAATATAATTATGTGTTGTTCTTTGTATATGTCATAATTTTTTGTTTTATGAAAGGCCTTCTTTTACATAACTGTGTTATATTATATAATTTTTGGCAGGGTTTGCTAAACACTGCTAACATGTCGTTGCCAATGAAAAATAAAAAATAGCTTTGAAATATTTTTTTTTCTCTTACTTCTTGCTCTTTTCTCCTTTTTCCTCTGCTACAATTTTCCCTTTGTGGTTTAAACCTGATCTGGTGATTTATTCAGCATATATAATGAAATATATATTGGTAATTGTTTGTTCATGATACCTAATGTTAATAAATGGAATATTATTGTTAAGTTTTCCAGATTATTTAAATTTACATGATTCTCATAGGCCTGAAAATCACAATTTTAAAATTCACTAATATTTCCAGGTCCATGTGAATCTTGTTTTGCAAGCAATTGCAACAGAAATACTATAATGAGGTAGATTATATCAATGTTTTATGACTGTAACCTCTGCAGAAATAATTATTGTTTAGGTCAAAGTGTCGAGCAAGAGAGAGAGCAGGTAATCACACTGCTCTGATGGACAGGTGGCTCTGAGCGCATTAGCAAGACTTAAGGGGATGAGATCATGCCAAAGCCTGTAGAGGGACATCTCAAAAGTCTGAACTGCTATCTAAACTATTCAAATGAAAATGTTCTTAAAAGGTTTGGAAACTGAGATAAAAGGCTCTGTGTTAAAAAAAATCGATGCAGTAGCCTACCAGCCTAGGAATTTTTGGAAGGTCTCAGGGTTCTAGAAATAAAAGAACTGCATCTCTTTGACCTTCACCTACAGGGAGAGAAAATCTCCAGCTTCCTCACAGCTCACATCCCTGAGATGATTAATTTTGTTTACCCATGCTCGGCCAAATGCATTTCAGTCACATATCAACACTATGGGCTCAGAAGTTAATTAGCTTATATATATATATATATATATATATATATATATATATATCAGCATTAATTAGTATGATTGTTAGATAATGAGTGATCTATCTTAAGAATCATAAGTAATCACATGATTGGATCATTTAAATCATTGGTTTTACATTATGACTGAGCAAATATGAAAGTTAATATCAAGAGGTTGTTTTTTATTAGACTCACTGTATATAATGTAACTACTAGACAGAGTTTGACTTCAATGCGCCTATTTTTTATGAGAGGGACTCGTTTGAAAATGTCAAATTTTCCTTTTATTGCATGTCACTATTAAGAAGGTCAGGTTGGGCTTTAATGATTGTGTTTAAATACTGATTAGATCACAAAGGAGTAGCTGTTTGAATTTTTTTAATTCAATCACAAATCATTAATAATACAAAAAAAAAAATTAGGAGCACTTTCCGGGAGAATTTAATATAATTTCAGTAATTGAGTGAAGAAGTCAGATAGCGCACATGGATTTGTGGTTTGGGTAATAATGTTTGTGTGAGGTAGATAAATCTAAATAGATTAGTCTAATAAAAAAGCTGAGATAAATTATTTTTTGTGTAGTAGTCTCTTTATACCTATATACCTGTTGGTTAGAATATAGCAGAATCATTGAAAACATTCTTGCTTACAGATACATACTTGATACTACAGACGTCCTAAAATAATTATGAATTTATTATAGTTGTGTTTGCAACAGTTTCCTCAAGTAAACTAGAAAAAAATCTGTAATTAAAGATTCAAGTTCTTAAACATGACTCCTTTATATTTCCAAGGACAAGAGTAATTCCTCAGCTACTTTTGACAAGAAGGGCAAGGTTATTTATAAGTGTGATGCATTGAACATCTATAGCCAGTTGTGGCGTAAATGGGCACTAAGTTGCACTTTACGCACTACTAAATATTTGAGCATTGCACCATTACTCTTAGTTAGAATGTAACCCTTTATATTTACAAAATATTTACAGAAGCCTCTGACCAGGAGTAATGGATGGAATAAAAAAGCACACTAATTTTAAGACATCAATGAGCTCATGTTTTGGTTGACAGGCTTCAGTCCTTTAGACAGCTATGATGATGTTTACACTCATTTACATTTATTGGAGAAAACATACTGATCTAACGGTGCACTTTCCTGTGTATGCCGCACTGGGACAAGTTTCAACATATACAAAATATATATGATACTAAAATGAAAAAAATTCTATTTTTCCAGCCTGTGATATTAGTATTTATTTATTTATTGCTGCTTATTCATTTTAGATACATTTATTGAATATTGTTCTTTTCATAGGCTAAATATACCAACAATGAAATCTTGTTTTATTAAGTTTGGTATTTTAGTGGGGATATAATTAAATTATAATTACAGCTGACATTTGAATGAGCAAACAAAGTTTGAACATCAGCCATAACAAGATCAAGCTGAAATTCACAGTTTGTTAACACCTTCTTACAAATTTGAAGGTTGCTTATTGGATCAATACAATAAACGTCATATTATGCAACAACACATTACGGAGAGCTTACAACCTATTTAAGTCTTGCATTAAGAACAGTTGATGCAACCAAATTAAGCACTGACTTAGTTACAAAATATCTAGTAGTTACTAAGCCCTTAGTGTGAACTTTACGTCACAACTTTAGTGAGACCTTTCGCACAGCTGGTGCAACACTACCCTGGTACCTTGCAGCGCAGATGGCAAATGGAATTGATCATCACAGCAGGAACATACAGGTCAGACTCATGCATTTCAGGAGTAAGAGCTCTTGGTCTTAGACAATGAGACTCTTTCTCAAAATCACAAGAAAAAAAATATGATCTTTCACACAAACTAAACTAAAGCCAGCAGTGCTTGTTGTACAATAGGTTCAAGTTAAATCTTCTTGTAACAATTTTTAGGAAGACATCCTTTTCGAACTGCATGCAATGATCCAAATTCATAACCATTGCCTAGATCCATTAGAAACTCAAAGAGTTTCTAAAATCCACATTACTAAATAGAATCTTCTTGAAGTATAACCTTAAAACACCCTTTTTGAATAAAAACTAAAATGTTCAGAAAAAAAGCAAAAGACATTATAGAGTGAGAATCAGAAGTGAGTTCACAGAGAGGAGAATGAATCAGATGTGCAAAACAAAAAGCTTTCAGTGGTTCTGTATTGTATTGATTCACAGAGTGTTGAGTCAAGACTGACCTTCTATCTTCTCAGATGTGAATAGCTAGATAATGTAGCACTATAATGCATTAACTGGCTAATATGAAGGAACACTTCATGTGTTATGTGTACAGGATGTTGACCGTAAGTCCCTGCTAAAGAAGGGGCTGGGCTTCACTGCTCTTAGAGGCAGAAGATGGAATAGCAGTACAGGGGATGATTGCATCCTTTGCATGCAGCTCAATGTCTGTGAATGAGAGATAATTCACATCTTTCACCTGAAAACATACAAAAAGAGAAAACAGCATTTACACACTCATAACATAAATAGTAACTACTGTATATAATACAGACATATAGCCTACCACCAGACAAAACAAAATGTTCAAGCACAGCCAAACTACAGGACTAGTGTAAATCTTCATACACACACATATTCATATTCATATTCATATATATATATATATATATATATATATATATATATATATATATATATATATATATATATATATATAAAACAACAATAAGAAAAAAAATTTTTGGTATTACTCTGGGCATTAATGTCACGATCATTGTTTGTATACAGCATAGTTATCCTTTAACCCTTTAAAGAATACTGATATATATATATATATATATATATATATATATATATATATATATATATATATATATGTATGTATATATATAAAATAATTTAAAAAAAATACTAATAGAAATATATTTAAAAAAATCCTTAAATATTAACTGTGCTGTATACAAATAATTATCGTAATGATTATCGTAATAATTAATGTACAAATTAATCCGAAATGTGTCCTTTAATGAAGGCTATTTCATCAAAAATAATTTGGTGTGTATCAACCTCTAGTGGACAAACATGAATACTACACTTAATACTAACTATTTATTCAAAAACATATGCATTCACGTGAGTCTCTGTTCTTATCCTCTGTCATGATCTGAATCACTCACCACTGCCTTAGTCATGAGGGATTCTTGCCGTGGACGACACACCGAGACAAAGATGAATATGAGGGTTGCAAAAATCACAACAGCACAGGGCAAAATAAAGATGAGGTGACTCACAGCTGAGGAGGGAAAAGTTCATTTACATGTGAGCTTGCATAATACATAGAAACGGCCAACGCTGTTTAGCTGGAAATGGCACTGGTTTAAAAGTACATTATAGGCTATATTTAGTTTCAGAATTAGCTAAGTATAAGCTTAACATCTCATCTGCAACCTGTGGAAAGTAAAACCTATTTCAAAAGCTGAAAGGCAAAATGTTGTACCGTTGAGTAATTCAGACTTCTCGTGCTAAGGCTGCATGAATCATGAATGAACAATCAGAGGTCTAAAGACACAACAGCTGCTACCATTGTTCTCCGGCATTGAGCACCATGCTGTTATGCTACAGACTGCATCAGATACTCGATCCTGATGCAAACAGTGAT
Organism: Moxostoma hubbsi; assembly: GCA_032164185.1. Classification (NCBI taxonomy): domain Eukaryota; kingdom Metazoa; phylum Chordata; class Actinopteri; order Cypriniformes; family Catostomidae; genus Moxostoma; species Moxostoma hubbsi. The sequence continues at coordinate 17,398,513 of JAVLUX010000039.1, forward strand.
TTTAAATGGTCAGGCTCACAGTGATTTTCAAAGGTCAGGCTCATTCATGTGGCGCATCTTTCCATTAACTTAAAGTTCATTTCCAATAGCCCACTCTAATTTCAAGATGAAAATGCATCCTACTGCAAGCACATGACAGACATCATACTCCACTGTAAACACTAATGTTGTCTTTGCTAAAATCAAGTTGAAATGTTCTTGAAATGTCAAATTTGGGCTCATGACTACTCAAATATCTCTATTCCTTGAACTTTATTTATCTTTTTAAAAAACAAAAAACAAAAAAAAAGACTTTAATAGATTTTAAGTGTTATTAGCTCAAACAATTAAGTAAAAAAATTATGGGAATACCCATAATCTCTTGTGTTTCAATTATTTAGTTATGTTTCCTTGGTTAAAGGGAACTTATGGGGGCATTTAAATCATTATTTTTAAGAATTCATAAAGGTTTTAGGTGATATGCAATATTATTTATGTTCAATTTTTGCAAACTGTCGTTTCATGGGATGACACCATTGGGGTGATCTGTGTCCCCTTTGGTCAATTTGGACCCTTTTTAACTATTTTTCAGTTTTCAGTGTTTGTTATTGCATAAAATAAATTTGAGTCAATTCAACTATAATTATTAAGTAGAATCAACAATATTTAAAAAGCAATTTTGTGTTAAGTCTACTTGCATATAGTTACCTCAACTAAAATAGTTCTTAATTACTCAAGTTTCAGAGATGCCTATACTGAATTCAATTGAGGGAATTAGTTTACTCAATCATTTGAGTAACGTCAACTTTTAGGGTTTTCAGTATACAGTATAAACAATGATTTCCCCCCACAATTACTATACATTTCTTATATAAATGGATATACTTACGACTGCTCTGTACATAGATGTAGTAGGATGTCTGGAGACTGCTGATATCATTTTTCACACTGATGTCTAGACAATAAGTTCCTACAGATCTGAAGGTGTAGTTCAAATTGAATTTATTGTCATAGAGCCTGACTATATTGCAGGATGTTGGACTGGGTGAGACGCAATCAGGCAAAACTCTCCAGCACAGCCAAACCGGAGGACTGCACACATTACATGCAATAAAAGAATTAGCATGGTAAATAGAAAGACACATGAGAAGGCAAAAGGGAATAAGGCTAAGTTAAGAAATAATTGTGCTTTCCATTTATTGATTTATTTTACAGTTTTGAAATTAATTTACCTTCCTCCAACCTGAAAGGAAAGACTGCTGCTTTGGTCCACGTTATAATTTAAAGGTCCTCTCATTTCAATGCTCTTTATGGGATCTACAAAACAAAAGAACATAGAATGCTGCCGCTCATTTTTGACATGTGAACACCACTAGAACTATATAAAGAGCTGAATGAATCACAAGCGATCAGTGATAGTGATGTTGCACCCACCTAACACAGTCAAATCTACAGAGTACAGCCCAGAAATTGTGGAATGTTTGGTTGTATTTGCTCCAATGCTCAATTTAAATGTGTAGTTTCCAGGTGACGTGTAGCAACACTGGACAAAAGGCTCTGGACCTTTAAGCACTTCCCTAAAAACAATGACAATTGATTTACATACAATTTACTTTTTTTTTAAGAAAAGATTAGTTGATTAAAATTAAGGATAAACAGAAATTACCCATTGCCCAAGTCCCATGTGTATATAAAAGTCGCAGAGCGTAAGTTGTGTCTTAGGTTAGAGAGCTCAAATGAAACCACGGTGGGTGTGTAAGATGCCAACTCTCCACTATCCCGCAAATATGTTGAATTCCCATCCATTTGGCGGAAGGTGATTTTTCCTGTCACATTTCCTAGTGCAAAAAATGTGGCAAAATTAAAACAACAAAATCTGCACCAGTTACAGCCAGCCCAAAAGACATAAGAGGACAAGTCAACTTACCAAATGAATGGATTAACTCATTGGGTATCCCAAAAGCAAGAGAGGAAATCAATGAGAGAAAAGTGTGAACCAGAACACTCTGGATCCTGAAGGAAACCATTTTGAAGATGCCTTAATTAAATATACATTTTACATGAATAAAAAACAACTGAGGACTAAATGATTTCTCATAAAAGGGAAGCATAAGTTGAAATATATTACTTAAAACTATAATAAGCAATATTTTACTAGTTCATGTGGACTCATCCGCATGAATTGCCAAATGAGTACAGGCAACAGCTTGTGACAAGTCTGTTCCGCACTCTTTTGTAAAAGCTTGAAATCATATACACGTGTCGAATTCTTGTGTTCCTCTGAATAAAGATGTGTATTGTGTTGACAAAGAGAGCATAATTCATGCAGAAACATAACTGATTCACAAGTCCACTCCTCCTAAACCTCAAATACTTAATGATGTAAAAATGTCTCTATATATTATTTCAAAGGTTTAAAAATATACCAATTTATTTAATCTTACAACACATGTGTACATGTAAAATGGCCACATAGTAGTGCAGTACAATTCAAATTTTAATGTTCATGAAATTGTTTGTGCCATTGTTATAGGGATAGTTCACACAAAAAACAATTCTCTAATCATATACTCACCCTCATTCTATCCCAGATGCGCGTGACTTTCTTTCTTCTGCAGAACACGAATGAAGATTTTTAGAGGAATAGCGCAGCTCTGTGGGTCAATACAATGCATATGAATGGTGACCAGAACTTTGAAGCTCCAACAATTACATAAAAGCAGCATAAAATAAACAACAAGACACCGGTGTTTCAATTCATGTCTTCTGAAGCAATCCAATTGGTTGAGAACAGACCAAAATATAACTCCTTTGTCACTATAAATCTGGACATGTGTTGTTTCCTTGATGATCTTGATTTCAAGCTCGATTACACTTCCTAGCGCCATTTAGCGCTCTGCGCATGCGTCAAGAAAGTGTACTCGACAGGGGTGAAACGATTCACTCATTTCAGGAATTGGTAAGTTCACGATACTGAACTCAAGGTTTCGGTTCAGTTCACAATTTTTTAAACTAAGCCTACATCAAGAAAAATTTTAAGATTGGAAGTTTTTTATTTTTGAACATTACTACAAACAAACATATGCAAAACAATTCCATTCCTTTGAAATGTAGCTGTTCTTCAGAGTGGTAAATGGTGCATCGGAGATGTACTGAGACTAAAAATCAGTCCAGAACAGGCCAATGGTGACACCAAATGGAAATATTATCTTATAATTCTGCTTACTGAAAGTACTGAATTATGTTAGATACATATGCTGCTTACACACTGTTACTGCTTACATACATTTAAAATATTTTAAATTCAATTTTTTTTTCTAAAATACTATTGACTCTGATTACATCTAAATAATCTTTTCATAAATACATATTTAATGGAAGTGCATGCTTATCCAGATAAAAAATAATAATTTACTGATAAATAATAATAATCAGGCTGATTGCCTGATTGCCTTTCAACAGTCCAACACAACATGTTCGGATCTAACCATGTGCACCTTCTCTGTGTTTACATCAGCGTCTCCCGCTGAAACGTGTTTAACGTCATCTCCACGATGCACATTACCACATTTTTAACCGTGATGTATCATGCCACGATAAACAATTTACACCTCTAGTAATTGAGCTTTAAATCCCGATCATGCCTAGAGACTGCAATGGCAAGATGTACTGTTGAAAAAGTAGCTATATTTTGGTCTGTTCTAACATATAATAGATTAGTTTGCTGACGACATGGATTTAACCACTGGAGTCGTATTGATGACTTTTATACCGCCTTTATGTGCCTTTTGGGGCTTTTTGGAAGTTTTGGTAACAATTTACTTGCATTGTATGGACCTACACAGCTGAGATATTCCAATAAATAAATGAATAAATAATAAATTGTGTGTGTTCTACAGAAGTAAGTCATACACATTTGGGATGGCATGAGGATGAGTAAATGAGAGAAATTTCATTTTGGGGTGGACTATCCCTTTAAATTATTTGACACCACATAGGCTACACGTATTCTTAGTTATCAAGGCTACCCGTTTCAGTCTACTAGTGTGCTTCATATGCTTTATGTTACTCAAAGACAATTCAAGTTCTCAATTTTCAGCTTAAATGAGCAAATCACAAGAACAAAAACAAATTGTCGTCATTTGTAATTTAAAAATTCCACAGCGCTCGCTTCCCACCATAGGATTCACAAGCATTCGCTAAAAAACATGTTAAGAAATTAAGGATGTATTTACAGTAAATATGTATAACATAATCGGTTTAATGATAATAACATTGTGCCACAATTACAATTTCTTTCCAATATAAGGTTTAAGCCATTAGTACTCAGATTTTACTCAACTTGAAAATTCCATTTAATCGAGAAAGTGAACAGCTGACGTCACAGATCCCACCTTTCCTATGTGTGGCGCGAGATCGCTCAGAAAAGTTTGATCCTCCTCCAGTGCATCAGTGCTGTATTGTGTTCTCCGAGAGAGCGCCTGTGCGCTTATTTCTCACACACTGTAACAGGTGGGAAGAAAACACACAAGACTTGAACGGAAAGTTGAAACAAATAAACAGTATCTAAGGACGTTTCAAGGACTACCTGCAAAAATGTCTCGAGCCCCGGAGGACGTGAACAAGCTCACCGAGAGCACTTATAAGGTAAAATAACTTTGTATGGTTTGTTGTTGACTACTTGTTATCAACTGTACCAAAAAGTATGCAGCTCTATGAAATTTGGCGTATTAAGTTAAATAATTATCTATTTGGCTATAACTCTCTTACACGATGGAATATTCAAATTAGTTGTGCAATAGTGACATGAGTGCATATTTAAGTACCTCAGTTGGTACAAACCTGTTTGTGCTGGATTGCTTCTGTTACTGCATACCTGACTGTTCATTGTTTTGCCAAGGGTGTTTGTCTGGGAAGTTAAGAGGAACTGCCAGAATTACAGTATAAGTCAGAAGTTTATATACACAGGTTGAAGTCATTAAATCTCTTCTTTTTTTTTTAACCACTCCACAGATTTCAGATTGGCAAACTATAGTTTTGGCAAGTCGTTTTAGATATCTACTTCGTGCATGACACAAGTAATTTTTCCACCAATTGTTTACAAACAGATTGTTTCATTTTTAATTGACTATGTGGTTAAGAAGTTTACATTCATAAAGATAACTGTGCCTTTAAGCAGCTTGGAAAATTCCAGAAAATTATGTCAAGCCTTTAGCCAATTAGCTTCTTATAGGAGGTGTACCTGCGGATGTTTTTTAAGGCCTACCTTCAAACAAAGTACCTCTTTGCTTGACATCATTGGAAAAATTAAAATATTAAAAATAAGTCAAAACATAAGAAATATATAAATATTATATGTAATTAATTTGTGGACCTCCACAAGTCTGGTTCAAACTTGGGATCAATTTCCAAATGCCTGCCAAGGTACCACGTTCATCTGTATGCGAATATAAACCCCATGGGACCACACAGCCATTATACCACTCAGGAAGGAGATGCATTTTGTCTCCTATAGATGAATGTAGTTTGGTGCGAAAAGTGCAAATCAATCCCAGAACAACAGCAAAGGACCTTGTGAAGATGCTGGAGGAAACGGGTAGAAAAGTATCTATATCCACAGTAAAACTAGTATCCTACTTAAGAAGCCACTGCTCCAAAACTGCCATATAAAAGCCAGACTACAGTTTGCAAGTGCACAGGGGGATAAATATCTTACTATTTGGAGATATGTCCTCTGGTTTGATGAAACAAAAATGTAACTGTTTGGCCATAATGACTAGCATTATGTTTGGAGGAAAAAGGGTGAGACTTGCTAGCTGAAAAACGCCATCCCAGGCGTGAAGAATGGGGGTGGCAGCATCATGTTGTGGGGGTGCTTTGCTGCAGGAGGGACTGGTGCACTTCACAAATATAGATGGCAACAAGAGGAAGGAAAATTATGTGGTTATATTCAAGCAACATCTCAAGACATCAGCCATGAAGTTAAAGCTCAGTTGCTAATGGGTCTTTCAAATGGACAGTGACCCCAAGCATATGTCTAGATTTGTGGCAAAATGGCTTAAGGACAACAAAGTCAAGGTATTGGAGTGGCCATCACAAAGTCCTGACCTCAATCCGATAGAAAATTTGTGGGCAGAACTGAAAAAGCGTGTTCTAACAAGGAGGTCTACAAACCCGACTCCATTACACCAGTTCTGTCTGGAGGAATGGGCCAAAATTCCAGCAACTTACTGTGAGAAACATGTGGAAAGCTGCCCAAAATATTTGACCCAAGTTAAACAGTTTAAAGGCAATGCTACCAAATACTAACAAACTGTATGTAAACTTCTGACCCACTGGGAATGTGATGAAAGAAATAAAAGCTGAAATAAATAATTCTCTCTACTGTTATTCTGACATTTCACACACTTAAAATAAAGTAGTGATCCTAGCTGACCAAAGACAGTGAATGTTTCCTAATATTAAATTTAAACTGAGTTTAAATGTAATTGGCTAAGGTGTATTTAAACTTCTGACTTCAACTGTACATTGTTGGCCATGCAATAGAGAGCAACAGGGCCCTGGATTGACTTTAGCAGGACTTTAATCACATGAGGCCATTTAATTACAAATATAAGTAAATGATTAAACAGCTACAATGGTGCTATATTTAGAAAATAATATATATATTTGGTCAGCGTGATTAATTTGACAAAAAATAACGTGTTAAAAAAATGAATGCAATTAATCGCAATGCCCAAGGACCGTAATAAGGAAGATTCCTTAGAAATGTGAGCTTGTAGTACCATCTGTTTACTCAGAGGGCAGTAAGTGAAATTTCAGCTGTATGAGCAACGCGCAGTTTATACAGTGAAGAAAACACTTCAGTAGCAGCAACACAAACATGCATTACGTTCTTGTGTTCAAAACACTTGGAGCGGAAATCTGAACTAAGGGATCTCAAGATGTGTTTAAAGAAGTATTAAACTATTTTTAACTTGACACAGTGACCTAAACATTTTATGTTTATGACACAACGCACCCGAGACGCTACACGAGCATGTCTGATGTAGGTCTAAGTTGACGGCTCCTTAAACAAACCCTCATAATAAATCTCGAACTGATTGACAAATTGACTTGTGAAACAGATTGCTGTGAACTGTATGCCAATGATTGACTTATGATCAATAATATGTAGTAATCAATACATTGTATTCTAAAGCCACTTTTTGTATTGTCTTATCAATGATTAACTCTTCTGCTACAGGAATGTGATGTATTTTAATTATCTGAATATTTTTTATTTTATATATATATATACTAAAAACTATTGTGTTTGAAGGATGCTGTATCCATGCACCGATGTATCACTCTAAATCCAAGATAACATATTTTTTAAAAATTAATTACTGAGTGCACCTTTAAAGACAATAAAATGTGGTCTTTATTTTACTCTGAATAGGGAATGTGCCCATAATTAAATGTAGAAAAATAAAATAATTTGTCAGTAAACATACAGGTGTAGGCACTTCAATCTGTGTCTTGTTTTTAGATGAAGTTATTTAACAGTTCCATTCAGCTGTAAAAAGCTGCCTTAGATGGAATTTTGAAATATGAACTTTGTTTCCTGCTCCCCAGAATGTGATGGAGCAATTCAACCCAGGGCTGCGGAATCTAGTCAACTTGGGAAAGAGCTACGAGAAATCAGTGGCAGGTAACCACTTCACTTTATTTACAGAAAAATGTATATGCATCACCACCATCCTCCATTTTTGCATGGAGCATCTCAAAGAGAAAGCATACTGTTAAATTAAAAACAGCTGTGATAATACATAGATCACATAGAGAAATTAGCAATAATTGCAACACCGATTTCAATTCCTGTTAATCAATTTGCTGTATTCACTCGCACAGCAATGACCCTTGCTGGAAAGGCGTATTTTGACGGAGTCTCAAAGATTGGGGAAAATGCTGCTGTGTCACCGGTTTCTAGGGAGCTGGGTGAGTATGAACCTCTAATTGTTGTCTTGAGGTCCTAATCTGGCCTTCACTTAGCTATATGGATTTTTTTGTGCAGACAGATCTGTTAAACATTTCCTAGTAGATGATTCATTGCTCTCAGCATGTCTTGGAATATCCTGTGCCAGTCATTTCCTCTCTTATCAAGACTGCATAGACCACATGTTAACATTGACGTCTGCATTTAGCCCCAGACAGGTTTGGTTCTTGTTGACTCTTTGTGACTCAGTATAAGTATGATTCATATCGTTTGAAAATATAGACAGAGCTTTATTGTGCATTTTAAATGGCATCTCCAACTTTTCATACTTCACCACAGGGCTAGCTGAGGTATCCTAAAAAGGCTTTTGCTCTCCAGTGTGGCTGAAGGCAGCCTGCATCCTTTTGTGATTTTACTGTGCTCTTCTGTCCCTGTCTGTGCCTGTATCCCGGAATGCCTTCTAGACAGCTCAGATGACCACAAGACCGTGTGATTTCTCACACGTTTCACACAGACTGGCAGCAAACATAGAAAGCAAACCATTACGCTGCGAGAGTTTGTCCTCTAAGCTTTCTTTTTTTAAAAGGCATCGTAGCTCAAATGTTTTAAAGGAGCATGCAGTATCAAAGTGCTCACCAGTTTTATTCAGATTTAATTTTTATTAATATTTTATGTTCCAAATGGCCGTGATGCGGAGTCATAAGTTCATGCATCATATTAACATCCAAGGCAGTACCTTTTTAATACTTTTGTGATTACTGGTGCTAGCAGAGGTGGTGCTAGAGGAATAGCAACCTAGCTGTAAATGAAAGCTCTTGCTCTTGGTAGAAGTTTCATAATGTATTAAAAGAATATTATGAGAACTTGTTCCTTATATGAAGAATGCATGACTTATGACTGATTTTGACACTTGATCAACACTTGGTTAAGCTATCATTATATCAACACTCCTGCAGTAAATGTCCACAATAGTCAAATTTAATTGCATGGTGACTCAACTCAATTGGAATTTGATAACGACTAATAAGTACGCCAGACTTCATGGTTGGGTCACGTGTTATCAAATGATCCTGAAAAATGAATTATTGCCATAAAGTTCAGTTTAGTTCTTAAACGCAGTGAGTTCTCTGGGGAATTCAAACATTCAGTTGAAACTGTATGACTGGAATGTTAAAAGTGCTCAGATTGGTCACCACCCTTTTCCCTTGCTGACATGCTCTTCTAAAATGGAGCCCAAGAACGCTCAAATGCAAGAATACATTTGTTGTTTTTACAGAAACAAGTTCCTTACAAGTGGCAAGGCGCTTGTCGTCTTATGATACGATTGTCTGTGACAGACATTATCTCACTACACAAACCAGAATGTGGTTGTTAGGGACATGCCAAATTTCTAACTTCTCAGAGACTGTTTGGTTTAGGTGCTTGATGATGTGAACTGGAAAATGTCCGTTGGCCACATTCGATGGGAAGAGGGCTTTTCGTCAACCCTTAGAAGATTGTGCTAGAGATTGCAGAGTGACTTGATGCTGTTTGGTATAAAACCAGCTTCTTATACCTGTCGAAGATGCAAAGCATATTGTAGTTTTAAGGTGGTATGAACACCTCTGTCATACAATAATCCTTTAACATTTTCAGCCTTCTCAGGCATTAAGACTAAATTAGATTAAATCATCTGGCTTGATTCATGAAACGTATGCTGAAGGAATTTCTGAATAGATTGTACGTATAGCATTCATGTGTTAATTGTCTAATGTAATTACTCAATGTTTAAATTACTCACTCATATTTATGAACGAATTGCAAGGAAATCTGTTTGGTTTTCTTGATAAAGGCCTATTGTTTGAATATTTTCTGAAAGAGATTTCACCCCTTCCTGTTATTTGTAGTTTAAATATTTACTTAGTCACTACTAGCGTAGTGATCAACTGAGATTTGAGCAGGCTGGTTTATCGGCCAATATTTGTCCATTGTGAGTTATTTGCATTGGCGATAAACATTTGGCAAATTAATAGAAGTGTTACCTCATGTGTGTCAGTTCTAAACTTTCATTTTTTTCCCCCAGTGCATTTTGAGTTAATATTGTGTAAAATAAGTATTAATTTAGTTTCAGCAAATTAGTGTTGCATTTGCTGTCTTTAAATTGTCTTTTGTGCTTATATGGGCATTATTTTGGTCAACAGCCACCATGCCATTTTAGATATTGGTGTCTGCATTGGTCATTGGAAAAGCCCATATCAGTTGACCACTAGTTATGATGCTTCTCATTAGTTGCTAAATTGAGTAAGCATTAGGAAGGTTAGGAAAGCAAACAAAAAAATCTAATTTAAGATTAAATTGAAGTGGACAATATCATCTTGCCAGACCATCATTGTAAAAAAGAATCTTGTGTAAAAAGGCAAGAAAATCCTCAGACTTGTTTATTTATACCTAAGCCTTCTAATTAACTGACCATGCACTGTACTTGCTTTTTAAAGAAATCCAAATGCAGGTGCATATCATGGGAGTTTGATTTACACAGTAATTTACATTACTTATTTAGAACTGGCCCATATATACTGATCGTATAGAACTCAACACGTACAGTACAACAAATCCATTACTTTTCAGTACTACAGCACTTGATTAACAGTTACCTATTGTAGCCAATCCTCTTAATGTCAACATGAAACACGGTTTGTAGCCTGTTTTACATCTGTAATTGGACATATTTCTGAGTGAAAAGGATATTTAACTAAGATTTTAGGGCAGGACTGCAAGTCTGTCCATCAGGAACTGATAAGGTAATAATAACTGACCATTACATACCAGAATGGAGCCAGTGGTTTGAGAGAAGTCATAGAAATAAAAGTGATTTGTGATAAAAGCAGAAAAGGAAAGTCCAACGACTTGTTTTTGACAGTGTCAGAGCAAGTTATTAACATTTTGATGAAAAATTATAAAGGAAATGTTTTGTACTTGCAAAAGCTTACTCTGATAAATTGCACTAAATCAGACCAGAAACATGCATTAAGGTAAATATGGGAAAAGCCATTTAGGCTTCTTCCATTTGCAGAGATGCCCCATTGTAAGGTTGTGCTCCCTTTTGCATCATCTGTTGGGTTGTGAAAACACAGAGATCTTTCTGGAAATCTTGGTACAAAAACATCATTTATAAGCTCACTCTACTGACCTTTCCATGCTAATGATGCTATTATAACTGCTATAAAAGTGGTAGCGAGCAGTCAATAATGCACATCTTTCTTTAACTCACCCCTGTTTATTTGATGTAAGGTTTGTTTTTATGAGCAGCACTAATGGAGCAACAGCAGTATGAAAAGATAATCCTTCTTAGTAGGAGAAGAAAGTGCATGCCAAGGATGTAGAAATAGAGGAGCACACATGTAAATGAGTCCCGAAGACAAGACGTTTTGAAAGTTCAAGTTCAAAGCTCCCCACAGAGAGGAGTCTGTATTTCCTAATTGCAGTGGAAACATCACTAGAAATAGCTACAACATGGGGCATCGTGCATGCACCTATATTGTTTAGGAGTCTCCAGTGGTGGTCTTGGCTTAATTAGTGCCCAAGGTGAGATGGCATGACAAAAGAAAAAATATTGTTAGATTTGTACTCAAAATGTATTACTATGTGTTTGCTCACTGGTATCTGGTATTTTATGTAGTGTGTGTGAGTGAACTGGAATTCAAATCCCCCAATTTAATTTTTTACATCAACTATGCACAATTGCTACTGAACTTGACAAAGTGATCACTGTGCACTATCATTGTATGGAAATGAACAGATTAGACTTTTAACGTCCAAACTCAAACAAGTTTCAAATGACTGTTTTGGGTGAACTATCACTTATGCCTGATCTGAATAGGTTATTTTTTTTAGCATTCACATTTAACATTTAGACTGATTGTTTAGTGCAATACTTGTGCAACTTTGTTTATCCTAATTATTAAAATACAAACTATAATTTTACTTTAAAGGAATGTTCCGGGTTCAATACAAGTTTCTCAATCGACAGCATTTGTGGCATAATGTTAATTACCACAAAAATTCATTCCCACTCAACCCTCCTTTTCTTTAAAAAAAATTATAATAGAAATTCGAGGTTACAGTGAGGCACTTACTATGAAAGTGAATGGTGTCAATTTATGGAGGGTTTAAACCGAAATTTCAAGCTTATCATTTTATAAAAGCACTTCTGTTAAAACTTGTATTATTTGAGATGTAAAGTTGTTTAAATTGTCATTTTAGGGTTTGTTGACATTACATCATCATGGTAATGAAGTTGTAAAACTGGCTTTACCTTGAAACAGAAAAGGTTTGTAAGCGATTTTATCCAATTAAAATCTTGTTTACATGTATATCTTTTGTCTTGTGGCTATACTTTTGACAAAGTGAGTATTTCATCGTTCAAAAATGGCCCTCATTTACTTCCATTGTAAGTGCCTCGCTGTAACTCAGACTTTTGTATTTTTTTTTATTATTATTATATATTTAAGGACGAGTCAAAATTAATTATTGTTGTAATGAACATCATGCCACAAATGCTGTTGATTGAGCTTAACTTGTATTGAACCCGGAACATTCCCGGAAGATAGTTGCACCCAATTGGCTCAAACAATCTAAGGGGGCATATGCCCCCTCAGTTTGAATGGGCATGACACTTGAGTTTGCAGGAGCAGTAATGTAGCTTGAAGTTTTCACTTTTTCAGGAGTGGTTCTGATGGAGATTGCAGAAGTGCATAAGAAGGTCCAGCTGGAGATGGAGGAATCTGTAAGTATGCCTGGCCTTTCAGCAGCTTCATTGCTCTCTTCCCTTATTCCTCTCTTTGTTTTATTGCTCTTTTTCATTTAAACTTCTACACATCCAAAAACGGCCTGGAGTACACCTAGAGTAATACTCTCATTTCTCAGATGACCCTGGTCACATTTATAATAGGAATTTATTTTTGTTAGTGCCGTGCTAGTGTGAAGGTCAAAGAGGTCTATAATACCTGGAGAAATCTATCCATTAGCATTCCCAATCATCTAAATGTTGGTTGCTTGGTTGGTGTAGGACTCCCCCAGCCAAACCTTAAACACTTGAAAGATCCTATGGAGTGCAGTGCACTAATGGAATAAAAAGAGTCTGGCTGTACATGTGCGTTGGTATACAGTAGCAAGCAGTGGCATTGGTGGAACACCTCAGGACATGAGCGCTATGTGTATTTGTACTCGTACATTATACCGTACTGTGAAAAAATATTTGCCCTATTCTAATTTCTTCACTGTATTTGTGCATATCTCAAACTCAAACAAAGTCTAACATAAAACAAAGGTGATCTGAATAAACACAAAATATTGTTGTTAAATGATAATGTTATTTATTGAAGCAAAAAAGTTATCCAATACCAACTAGGGCTCTGTGAAAAAAGTATTTGCCCCCCCAGTTTATAAAACTGCATTCATATTGGGTTTCAGCTGGAATAGACACACCCAGTCCTGTTCAATCAAATCAACACCAAGAACTATTTCAGCAGCATGAAATTTGCTAAAAGGTCCCACCCAATAGCACACTATGCTAAATACTAAATTCCAGAAATGATTGAAATACATCAGTCTAGGAAGGGTTATAAAGCTATTTCAAAGGCTCCTGGACTCCAAAAAACCACAGTGAGAGTCATTATCTCCAAATGGAGAATATTTGGCACAGTAGTGAACTTTCCCAGAAGTGGCCGACCTTCCAAAATTTCTCCCAAGAGCAGAGTGACGACTCATCCAGGAAGTCACAAAAAAGCCAAAGACAAATTCCAAGGAACTGCAGGCCTCTCTTGCATCAAATGTCATTGTTCATGACTCCACTATCAGAAAGACAAATGCCAAAAATGCCATCCATGGAAGAGTGGTGAGGCGAAAACCACCGCTAACCCAGGAGAACATTAAGTCTCATCTGAATTTTGCCAAAACACATTTTGAGAATCCTCAAACCTTTTGGGAGAATGTTTAGTGGACTGAGTCGAAAGTAGAACTGGAAGACAGGGGTCCCATTACATCTGGTGTAAATCAAACACAGATTTCCTCAAAAAGAACATCATACCTATGGTCAAGCATGGTGGTGGTAGTGTGATGATGTGTAGATGCTTAGATGCTTTGCTGCTTCAGGACCAGGGTGACTTGCAATAATTGAGGGAAACATGAATTCTGCTCTCTACCAGAAAATCCTAAATGAGAACATCTGGTCATCAGTCCGCGAGTCAGAGAAGCTCAAACGCAGCTGGGTTATGAAGCAAGACAATGATTCAAATCACAGGATTAAGCCCACCTCTAAATGGCTCAAAAGAAGCAAAATGAAAGTTTTGGAGTGACCCTAGCCAAAATCCTGACTTTAACCTGATTGAGATGCTGTGGCAGGACCTTAAATGGGCCATTCATGCTCAAAAACCCTCCAATGTGGCTGAACTAAAGCAGTTAGTTCAAGAGTGGGGCAAAATTCCATCACAGCGTTGTGAAAGACTGATTTCCAGTTATCGGAAGCATTTGGTGGCTGTTGTTGCTGCTAAAGGTGGCACAATCGGCTATTTATTTTAAGGGGGCAGTTTGTTTTTCACATGGGTGATATAGGTGTTGGATATATTTTTTGCTTCAAAAAGTATATATATTTGAAATATGTATTGTGTGTTTACTCAGGTTGCCTTTGTTTTATGCTTTATCTCGTTTGATGTTCTAAAACAATTTGGTATGCAAAATGCACAAAAATAGAAGAAATCAGGATGGGGCAAATACTTATTCACACCACTGTACATTCATAGTTATATGTTTTTGAAGCTGACAATGAGATTTCCATATTTTGTTCACTCATATTAATAATTATTTATTAACATTGACATTTATAAATAACATGCAAGCAATATGTGTAAGCCTATTGCATAAAGGAAAGTGTGTGAGTTGAACTTTGATGTGTGAGTTTATCTGTGGTATGTGATTGAGCACATATATTTTGGCTGACCCTCCATTCTCTTGACTTTCTGAGCATTTCTCCCTCCAAACCCTGCAGAACCTTTTTTTTTAATTTATTTTATCAGATAATCTTACACTGGCAGCAAACAATTTGGAATAATATACCGATTTTGCTGTTTCGGAAGGAAATTGGCACTTTAATTCAAGTGGCATTCAACTGATCACAAAGTATAGTCAGGACATTACTGACCATCACTTTTTGGAAAAATAAATATTTGATCAAATCTAATTAATTTTTGAGCCCCTTTTCCAGCAGCCATCACTCCAGCACCTTCTTTTTTTTTCTTTTTTTTTTAAGTAATCATGCTAAATTGCTAATTTGGTACTAGAAAATCACTTGCCATTATATCAAACACAGTTGAAAGCTATTTAGTTCATTAAATGAAGCTTAACATTGTCTTTTGTTTTTGAGTTGCCACAGTATGCAATAGACTGGCACGTCTTTAGGTCAATTTTAGGTAAAAATGGCAAAAAAGAAACGGCTTTCTCTAGAAACTTGTCAATCATTGTTTTGAGGAATGAATGATATACAATGCTTGAAATTGCCAAAACACTGAAGATTCATACAAAAGTGTACAATAAAGTCTTCAAAGACCCTAACAAGGACAGAATGAGATGTGGAAGGCCAGATGTACAACTAAATAAGAGGATAAGTACATCAGAGTCTCTAGTCTGAGAAATAGATGCCTTGCATGTCCTCAGCTGCCAGCTTCATTGAATTCTACCCACTCAACACCAGTTTCATGTACAAAAGTAAAGAGAAGACTCTGGTGTGTAGGCCTTATGGGAAGAATTGCAAAGAAAAAGTCACTTTTGAAACAGAAAAACAAATAGAAATGGTTAGAGTGCTCAAAGAAACACGGACATTGGACAACAGATAATTGGAAAAAGGTGTTATGGATCTTAACCCCATTGAGCTTTTGTGGGATCAGCTAGACTGTAAGGTTTGTGAGAAGTGCCCGACAAGACAGTCACATCTATGGCAAGTGCTACAGGAAGTGTGGGGTGAAATGTCACCTGAGTATCTGGACAAACTGACAGCTAGAATGTCAAGTGATCTGCAAGTCTGTCATTGATGTACATGGAGGATTATTTGACAAGAACACTTTGAAGTAGTTTTTATTTTTTTATTATTATTATTGTAATTGTAATTTTTCACATTAATGTCCTGACTATACATTGTGATCAATTGAATGACACTGATGAATAAAAGTAACCATTTCTTTCCATTAGAGCAAAATCTGTACATTATTCCAAACTTTTGGCCGCCAGTGAAGGTATTCAAACTTGCAAAAGGTGTTATGAATATTTAACCACAGAAGCTGATAAGATAACTCTTTTGTCCGAATTCTCTACTTAGTCACGTTATCATTGTGGAATTTACCAGACTTAATGCAATATCACTGTTATTGATTTTTGTCTCTGTGACTATTTTGTAATTCCTCCAATCCCTTGTTGTGATAGTTCAAGAAGTTCCACAGAGAGCTCATCGCAGAACTGGAAAAGAAAACCGATATGGATACCAAGTATATGAATGTAAGTATTGCATGTTTTTACTCCATTACTGTTCAAACTTGAGTAATACTCCATGTATTATGCTCACCTGTGTGAGCAAGGTCATTTCAAGGATGCTGTGATATTACAATCCTCCTAGGCCACGTTCAAAAGATACCAGTCTGAACACAAAATGAAGCAAGACTTCCTGGACAAATCACAGGCTGACCTGAAGAAACTGCGCAGAAAAAGTCAAGGGAAGCATTCGTCTAAATATGAGATCAAAGAAAATGAGGTGAGGACATCTTTTGATATTTGGTGAAAGTTATATCTATCTGTAATGCACTTGAAGTTGCTCTCAGTTATTCAAGTGCATATATACAATTCAGTTTATTTCAGTTTAGTGTCTTGCTCTGTATCAGGAGGATTCTTTGCCACTCAATACCTATAACATAATTCACTGGGCTAGGCTCTTTGGTTTTTATTGCTCACCCATCACCATTGTGGTCCTTCTTTCAAAGGCACATTGTTTCTTTGAACAGTTTGCAATAGAAATCTGTTTACATAACATGTTTATTTCTGTCCTGTTTTGACAGAGTTGTCTAAAGGAAAATTGAAATGATTGAGTGCTGCGTTTATGAATAATGCAGCACCCTGCAATCGTGTAAATTGTGTTTTTACAGAACCAAAGATTTGTTTTGTTGACTGAATTACGAGTCTATGAAAATGAGAAAATGGATAACTGGGAAATTATCAATAAGTCCAATAAAGCATCCATTTAGACGCTACTCTAAACACAACAGCAAACTCATAACTATAATTCTGGGTGGAGCTGATGAAGTGCTTATAAAACGTTTGTGTTGAGAAAGAAGTTATTTATTGACTGAAAGTGGATTAAGTTGATGAGGTTGCTTAATCATGTAGTACCACCCAGTTTATTTGTCTGCTTTCATTCGTCTGGGATCTCATTCAAAAACATTGTCCCTGACAGAACCAAATGAATCATAATTTCATATAACCATAGTCATCTAAAATATTTTACATGCTCTTCTGTTGTTAAAGCTACTGCAAACCAATACTGTAGGTAGCTTGTGTGGGTCTCACTTGTCTAGGCATAATGCACAAATGAGAAAAAAAAAAAAAGACAACTCCAAGGAAACAAGCAACGTTCAAGGTCACTATGAAAACTTAGGCAGAGAAATATAATAGGAAGGGAAATCAAGTAAAGAAGAACAGAGCTCTGTTCCTGGTGCCATTTGCACTGGTTTGAAGGGTAACTGCTTCTCAACAAGCTGTGTCTGGAGCAAGTGTTACTTGCAAGACATTGGCTGCATTAGCGTGTGTTGTTAATTCTCATTTTGTTAAATGTCATTTGTATGGCAAATGTCCCGAATCATTCCAAGTATATCTGTACTGTTCTTGCTAAAAGTATGTTGACTAATCAAGAAACAAAGGATCATCTATTATTTAATTAATTGTAGCCTTATTATATTTCAAATATCTTGTGATTGCTATAATTGTTAGTGCTTGGAGACCATCTCATCCCGGCAGACAGACATGCAAAGGTTTATCGCAGAAGGATGTAGGGAAGCTCTGTTGGAAGAGAAAAGAAGGTTCTGTTTCCTAGTGGACAAACACTGTGCCTTCTCATACCAGCTAGCAGATTTTCATGACAAGGTAACCCATTGAATATATTCTGGTTTCCCATTAAATCAATATAAAGGAAATAGTTCATCCAGAAATATCTCGTTTCAAACCTTTATAACTTCTGTGGGGCAGAATTTTTATTTTTGTAGAATATGCAGAGCATCCCCAAAGTTGGTCTGTTCCTAAAACTATCGCTATTGTATGGCATCAGAGGACTAGGAATACAGCGTGCAAGTCTTGCTGACTACTTTGCATATGTACTGTGGTGCTTTTTTTTTCTTTTTCTTTTTTTGTAGTTTGACAGCACCAGTTCTCATTCCTTTTCATTATCAAGACTGGCCAGGATATACTGTAGGCTACTGTTTAAAAAAAAAATGTAATTTGTGTTCCACAGAAAAAGGAAAGTCAATTTCAATCAATAAATTTAGACTTTCAGTTAAAAGGAACATTAGATGATATCCTAATTATTAAAAACTGATTGTGTATGTACCTGTACAAACTGTTCATGCACTTCACAGGCCAAGGAGATACTTGCCGTCAAACTACCCAGTTGGCAGGATAAGTGCACTGATGCCACCAATGTTCCAGACACGGTGATATCCATGATTGAGGGTCTGCAGACTCCAATGACAGTCATACCCGAGTCCTCGGCTATAATCGAGCAGAGTGACCGGGTCAGTCACAAACAGGCAACCATGCTTAACCAATGCTAATGTTAAAAATCTACATTTCAGTTAAGGTTTCATTGTACCTTCAACAAAAAAATTTATTAAATAAAATGTAAATGTACAAGTATATGACTTTGCAAAACCTTAAAATATTTATTATTGATGTACAATGTAAGCATTATAACAAAGTATGTAAATGCATTAATATGGTACTATGTTATTTTTATGTTTTCTCAGAACCATTCAGATGCAGTGGTTCCACCTCCAGCCCCATCACTCAAAGCCCACACAAGTCCACTGGCCAGTATGTTCTCCCAGGACATTCCCAAAAGCCCCATCTCATCAGAGCAGTGGTCAGGCAAGCTGGAGACTATTATGCTTTGATCTATTCTTTTTAATCCGACAGCAGCTTCTCATCACAATAATCAAGCACAGTCTAGTTTGTATTGTGTTTGTATTTAAGAGGGACTCCAAATATAGGTTTGATTGCTAAATAGACTGATTAGTGTTGCAATATACCTTTTGAAAATGGCACAGAAATAATGCTTGCTTTGAAATCAGCAGATCAAGACAGCCTTGATGGAAATGGCCTGTCCAGGTCTATGTCTGTGTCCAGCGGTATGGACATGGTGAAGAAGATCAGAGTGCAAACAATTTTCCCCCACACAGCAGGAAATAATGAGACCCTGCTGAGCTTTGATGATGGAGACATCATTACACTGCTTATTCAAGATGAGCGGGATGGATGGCTGTATGGAGAACTAGAACATACTGGACAGTAAGTTTAGGCTATGCCTTGTCATACATAAACATATTTGTATGGCGCTGTTAAAAAAAAAGCTTGTCATTCTGAGTTGTCATAAGTACCCCATAAAATCAGAATTGGAGTTTTGTGGCTTTAGTTCAGGTCTACTAGCTTTGTGGTAATCTATGTTCTTGCATGCTCATTAAAGTTGACAACATTAAACTTATGCAGATACAATTTTGTAAGTATACTGTACGTTTGATTAAATTAACAACAGAGCTATAATATTTAGATTAGATAACTTCATAAACTGATGTTTACATCATCATCTTGCAGGAGGTTATGGAAGCTGCAGCACAGTAAGACAGTTAAAATACATTCTAAAGGACTGTTTTCACTTTTTGAGGGAGTAAAACTGATTTAAAGGTGCTGTATTTTATTTCACGGAAAAATATGCAAAAATTAAAGAAATAAATAGATAAATTAATAAACTACAAATTCCAAGGATGGGAACTAAGTGGACTAATGATTCAGAAAAATTCCCTCGCAATGTCCGCAATATGTCTGCAATATGTGTCCAAGCCTCGACAGTTTTGCTCTTTGCTCCCTGGTGTTTGACACATGACCTCATGCACAACAATATGAAGGAAAGAGTTAGCCCACAATTTATTTTATAGTTCATACTTCAACTGGTGCCTTGCTTATGCTGTTCTCAGGCACATCTATTCTTTATGAAAATATTAAGTGAAAGGCACCTGTAACCATTTCAAATAATTAAGGCAGCAGTGCAGATAGCTGCGGTTTGCTTGGTCTTGTATTTGTGTTTGTGGACATTTTAGTGAGCCACTTTGTTATACATGATCAGTTCTGCCATTTCTAAGTTACTAAGTCCACAGATTTTCTCTCTCTACCATATACTGTCACACTGCTATTTTGAGAAAAGAAAATGTCTTAATGAACTGATGCACACTTTAAAGCTCAGTTCAAAGTTAGCAGCAGCTGGTTATGTGACAGTTCATAAGCAACCAATTCCAAATGCATTCTTAATAACTACATTGTGCACCACTATACATTTGTGCCACTATAGTGATTATTATTATTTATTTTTTTTTGTTATTTATTTTTCATATAACCATTGTTACAACCTAAAATACTTAAAAAATGTGTGAACCACGCCACTGTTCAGAACTAGTTTATTAATTCACTTAAAACAACATATAAACAAAATCAAACAACGTACTAAGGAAATATTTAACATTGCAAACAAAAATTAATAAAAAGAGCTATGAAATGTAATGCATAGCAAAACAATTATAACATAAAACATAAAGATGCTCCTTTGCTGGCTGGATCGCAAGTTTGTCGTCTCCTTTCTTCCCCTTTATTGGCATCTTTTATCTGCTGATTTCAATCAGCTAACTCTCAAATAATGAACAGGTGCATCAACCCAATGGAAAGAGAGCATGCGCTCTCATAGAGATGGAGTGATGCCAGAGTAAACAAGGGAGGGACAATGAAAAAGATGAGCATAGGATACAGACAAAACCACTGACCGTAACACCGTTTACAGAAAGTTGTCAAAAAGGTGAACTCAGTATTTTTTTCCTCTTTAAAATTCCTTTTAAAGAAATAAATTGTACTTTTGAACAATGTTTAAAATCATGTGCACTCCCATATGATGAAGACTCCAGTTAGATCAGTAGTCTAAAATCTGATTTATTTTACATGGAGCTGGGCTGCCTCATGGGGGGATGATAAGTTGAGATCACATGACCTGCTCAATACTAAACACTTTTAACTTGGTAACCCAGCTGAAATCGGACACTGCAGTTAACTGAATGATTTCACAATTTCTGACTGTGAATGGCACAGTTCTAAACAGATA
The DNA here is from genome assembly GCA_032164185.1 of Moxostoma hubbsi. Lineage (NCBI taxonomy): Eukaryota > Metazoa > Chordata > Actinopteri > Cypriniformes > Catostomidae > Moxostoma > Moxostoma hubbsi. The sequence goes on from JAVLUX010000039.1 coordinate 17,419,896, forward strand.
TCAGTAAATGAAAACTATTGCTTTTGCATAATGCTGCACACATGCTGGTGTCGAAATGGTAGAAGTTTAGTATAATTATTATTGGTCAGTGCAATTAAACAACAAATTTCTGTGTGCGTCTCCTGTTGTTCCAAATTTTGGCTTTCAACAGAAGATGTTAGCCAAAATGAGAGCTTCAGTCACCATTTGCTTTGTGTGAGGGGAAAAAAAGTGAAAAGTTAATGTAACTAGGTTTTCTGTTTTAGCATTCTGCGTAGCAGGGATGTGTACAGACATTTTGAGGTGCAGGGGCTCTAAAAATTTTTGAGTAGGTATGCCTGTTAATGTATCAAAATATTAGGCTGAATAATTAGATTAAATTATTTTGAATTCATAATTATTTTCCAAAATATAAATGGTGGTATAATTTGTCCTATACATAAAAATGGACAACCCCAAAACAAAAAAATAAACCCGGTTTTAAGTGACATTCACTGATTCAAAAACGTAATTGTGGATCAGTAATAAATGGGTATTGGTTAATGCATCGTTGAACAGAAATCTGTTGTCTATACAGGCAGAAAAGTCTGATCTACAGACTCACAAAATTAAAAAACGTAATGGCGTGGAACACATTAAGGACAAAATTATTGCGCGCAAATGTGCTGTACATAGCCACCCTTTTCTTGTGTATTCTCCAAATATTCCACAATATGCAAAGTATATCATAACTGGGAAAGAAAAGAACAACTTATTTTGCTTATAGATGTGCACAATAATGTACAATGAGGCAGAAATCCTAACAAAAATTTTATAAATTTGAAGTGCTTATTTGCTTCCTGAAATCCTTACCGTTCTTCCTCTTGTGGCCTCGCTTTCCACAGACGTTGCTCAGCCATGCCCCCATCACCACATACCCCTATTGCCTGACTCAAGTCAGGGAGCCATCCGTCCTGTGACTTAGTCCCCCTGCCATTTCTAGAGGGGAAATCCGCTACAGCCTTCTGCACCTCCGGCCTGTGGACCACCTTAATGGTGGACCAACTTAAAACCGGATCTGTTGGCCCTTTTAAATACGATCAGTCAGTGGGCTGGTGACAGTCGAATAGTTAGGCACAAACCCATGATAATGGCTAGCCAGCTCCAGGAACTCGCCTCCTTTTTGGTCTTTGGTCTCGGGCAGGCTGTAGTCACTGCGGTCTTATCATCCTATCTGCCAACAACAAAGAAAAACTATCCAGGTGTACCTTGGAGAATTGGTGCTGTTTTGAAGGCAAAGGTTGTCTGGTCACACCAAATATTGATTTTAGCTATTTATGGCATTATTTTTGAAGACATCCACACTATGCAACATTTTTCCCAAGTGCCTAAAACTTTTTCACAGTACTATATATCATTATCGTGATATAAAATTACTCGTATTGTCGTAAGATTTTGATCATTTCGCCCACCCCTAAATTACGTAAGCAATGCCTCACATTTTTTGCAGGATATTGATACATTTTTACACCCCTACATACTATTATTAAGCAAAAGAAAATGTAATTTGCAATGGCTATACAACTATCATCGGAGGGGCACCTGCACCTCAGCAAAAGGGCAGGGACTCAAGCCCCTAGAGCACCCTCTTCTGCAGGTGCCTGCTGCGTAGCATCTCCTTTTGTGTTCTACAGAAGAAAGTCATACAGGTTTGGAACAACATATGGTTGATTAAATGATGACAGAACTTTCATGATTGCATGAACTATCCCTTTGTTGCACATGGAAAAGCTGTCACACATTTGTTTGTCAGATATAATCACATGCATATTATGGTTTATGCTTTGTGTTCAATTGCAGAAGGGGCTGGTTTCCCTCATCTTATTGCCGAACTTACAATGAGCCAGTGATCGCTCTCAGGTGAGCACAGAGAAACAGAAAACCTTGATGGAATTTCAACTGAAAGGAACAATGTTTATCTGTATATAAAAAGGCAGTAAGACATCAAGTGCCTGACTGTCATCTATATGCTTTGTGTCCAGCAGAGTGGAGAGCCCATTGCGTAGTCAGATTGCGGTTGATCTCCCAGAGCAGATAGAAGAAGACGAGGAGGTGGAGGAACCCATGCTGCTGCCCCCACCTGTCTACAGTGACACATCCAGGGACTTGCCCTTCAAGCACTCCACCCCCTCTCCACAAAACACGGTAAATGCAGTACATTGGATAATAGGAGAACTAAATGCAAAGTTAGTTGAAAAAGCAGCGATCAGAAGTACCTCTATCTGGGCCTCTCCATTTGGGTTATTTTCCTTTGTGGCTACAATGAATAGGGAAAGCCATTGATGTGTATTACGGGAGGGACTCCCTGATCAGATTTGGTTTCCCTCTAGGGTGAACATGAAACCTCTGTCCTTCCCTGGGTCTGTACAGCAGGAACACATGAAGGGTGCACATACAATACAGAAGAGCTGCTTTTTGTGTTGCCATATTATATATTTTTTTCATTTAAAATGGATGAGTTGGACTGTATATTAAAGGAAAAGCAGCCAACAAGTGACCAGTTTACATAGGAACATGAATACGGTTTAAAAGCATGTGTGCAAAGTTGTAGTCTAGACAAAAGTTGGCTACTCTGACATTTTCTACTGAATCAGTTTTAATTTCCTTAACATTTTTGTTTACTGCCCATACTTTCAATTTTGTAGTACTATTGACTTTGCTATTACTCTAGAATGTTGCAAATAGGTATAATAAAGATGAGTGTGCCCAAACTAAAAAAAAATGTAAAAAAATTGTAGAATCGTTCAAACTATATTTACATTTAGTTGCAAGTCCCACAAATAGGAACATAATACCTACCATTATGTAAACTTTGTTATTCGCCAGGAGGCCTAGGGAGGGGTAAATGAATGCTCTACATTACTGTCATTGTAAAAAAAAAAAAAAAAATGCTCCCAATCTGGTTTGACATTGTAAGACGGAGTGGGGACAATTAGCATTGAACTATGTCAGCTGATGTCAAACTGAAATGTATGTCTCCCTCTGCTGAATGACCTCAAGCAACATGAACTGAGATAAAATTTACAGTGTTTTGACAGAAGTAATTCACCTAGAATGTGCTCATATAGCAGTGGTCAAGTGACTAGCTGCTGTAATAGACACACATGGACTGTTTTGGCAGATTTAAATGCTTCTCCACTGCTGCCACTTCAGCTAGTCTGACCTTGATCTCAAACCTGCCCTGTTGTGCATTTACTCTGCAAACAGGCATGCCTTGATCCAAGATACCTCCTGCAAATGTGTGTGTAAAAAGCAAAAAATATGAGCCATTTGATTTCCTGTTTGATTGATACTCCGGTTAATGAATTGATTGTTTTTAGTACTCGTATTATTACCTTTGGTAAACGTGGTACCAAAATTGTTTAGCTTTAAAACATTATGCAAAATTATTTGCATAAGCTGCATTGGAAACTGATCATTTGTAAATGTATTAACAACAGTGATATTGATTCATAATTATATGGTTGGTTATTTTGCATTTTCTTCCTGCTGTGCACAACTCTACAAGTACAGACCTGCGACCCACCAGTTGAGAATGTCTGGTTTATGAAAACATGGCACATACAATAGTATGTCATATGCAAAGTATCTTGCACATTCCTTAACTGTTTACTCTTCATATTCACTTGAAATATTAATGATTAGATTGTCATCTCTCTGATGGAGTGAGCAAACATTTCAAGATGATCAAGATTCCTGTTGCTGATGAGGTCATAGAACACAAGTGGATGTTCTAGGTACTAAAGTTTGCTGGTGAAGTGACAGATTTATCTGTTGACATCCTAATCAAACCAGTCTGACAGGGAAACACTCTTCATTTAAACTTCCAAAGGACAGAAACTGTCACAGAACTTACATTTCTGACACCGACTTTTTTCTTTTTTTGTATCTGCAACAGGTGTCTTTGTCAAATGGACAATCCTTGGCTCCATTCCTAGTGTGAGTAACTTTAACAGAATATATTACCAATACTACTAAAATGCCCTAGAATTTAACCTAATCTCTACTAGCATAATGCCTCTCTTTCTCCTCAGAGGTGGGAATCCATTTGCCACAGTCAGACTCCGACCCACTGTTACAAATGACAGATCAGCACCAGTCGTTTGATGGAACTGGATGCAGCCCTGCCCTGATGTGAAGTTGTGTCTCAGGTTTTGATCTATTTTGACACAATGCAGATTCAGCAGAGGAACCAAGTGAAAGAGTTCTGTTACAGCATCTTTTTTTTTTTTATCCAGAGTTTCTAAATAAGCAAACACCAGCACAGTTTAAATTTACATATGTCATTATTTATAAGGATTTTAGACTTTGATTAAATTATTATTTTAAATTGTAACTGAATTCATACAGTGAGTTTCCAGGAGAAGGCACAGCACTAAACTGTTTCTTGAGCTCTACTCAATGAATACCTAGTTTCTGACCATATTGGTCCTCTGTCTGCATCTGTGCCTTGTTAGGGTAAACTGAAGTCACCTATGAATGGTCTAAGGTTCAAGTGTTGCAGCCTCTAATTAGAAACAGCATATAACCAAATCATATTTCATTTCTAATTCCAGTGAAGTGTAAAATGCCAAAGTGTTCCATTTGGAATATGGTTTCATTGTAGACTGTTTGCATTATACAATATCATTTTTTTTCTTTTAAATATATTTAATGCTGATATATTTCTTATCCACCACATCTTTTACACTTTTGAAGGAGGAAAATGGAAAGACTGTTTTTTAAATTGTTTATACCTCCTCATGTAAAATAAGAGTGCAATGTGTTCAACATTCAGTTGAACAGTTGCCAGAACAGTTGAATGTTGATTTATTGACTTTAGTCAACCTAATGAGTGTTCTTACCTTAGTGATGGAAGAGAAATGCCCCAAGCATTCCATCACTCTTAAGTGAATAAATATTGATTTGTTTTTATTAAGTATTGTAAGGTTGTGTACATATTGTGCCTATGCTAGCATGTTATGTCGGGGAAAGAGTTTTTTTTTTTTCTTTTCTTTCAGAGCTTTTTTTTTTTGGTTGCAATATTGATTAATCACCCCATTTCCTGTTATAGCACATTAGTCTGAAATAAAGGTATATATGTGTATAATAAAACCTATTGAAGTAATTAATGGATTATAATAACGGTTATTGCTTTTGTGGTTATTTCTCTTTCTGGGTGCATTATTACAGACGTGCTGTATCTGTCTTTCCGGTGCTGCAGTTGTACATTGATATCTGTATCTTTGAACCCTTTTCACATTTACAGGCTTGAAATGCTAAAGTGAACCGTAGCAGGATACATTTCTGTAGATGTACATGACAGACCATAGTAATTTTATTTGTTTATTGTACTACTTTATTTTTTTGCATTCCCATTTGCTTCAATAGCAAAAGACTTTCCAAAAAAAATGGAAAAAATATAGAGAGAGCGCGTTTGGATTACGGCAGTCAGAAAAAAGTTCCCAAATTTACTGTCACTAATTCAGCAGATGTATTTGAAATTACAGCTCTGTTGACTACTTTTTTGTATTATTAATTCCTTGGTTATTTAACACATGAGTAATGTCATATATTTAAACTACATAATTCAACATTGAACAGAACGTTTCAGCTAATTATAGAAATGATACAGCTAAATTAAGATGGAAATGCATCAGAGTCTTTGACAGGGGCCCACAAGTATCTTCCTTTTTGGAAATATTCCTTCTTTATTTGAAGATCGTGCTTCTGGTGCAAAAAAAAAAAACGTTGGCTTGCCCAAGCAGTAACTCCTTGTTTCCTAAGTCATGCAGCAGGATAAAGCGAAAGTGAAAACGGGTTATGATAACAGTGAATTTATTATTGTTTACAGTAAATCATTGTGCTCACAAAGTTGATTTTTCATTCTCCAACACATTTCATTCATCTTATTCAGCATACTAAATTCTACATTCAATATCAAAAAGTCTGGACACTCTTATCCCCTAATTAGCAGGTTTGGCCAGTGTATTGGCCAATAATTCCAGTGAAGACAAATATTAATGCTATGGCATTCTGAACCGTGGGCTTCCAAATATTTGGCTCCTGTGCCCCTGTACACAAAGTGAGATGCATGAAGAAATTGTTTTCTTGCCCAGGTGGAAGTACTTGACCTGCCTGCACAAAACCAAAATCTGAACTCCGTCAAACAAATTTGAGATTAAATGGAATCCTGAATATGAGCCATGCCCCATAACCCAACATCAGTGCCTGACCTTACTGATGCTCTTGTGTGTGAATGGGATCAAATGCCAGTCATGTTGCAACATGTACTTGAAAGCCTTCCCAGAAGAGAGTAAGCTTTTATAGCAGCAAAATGAGGAATGCTTTTTGAAAATGTCCACTCAAATAGGGGTCTTTCTTTTTGGTGCAGGTGACTGACCTTTTGCAAGAGTTATTCAAAGCAACTTTCAGGTTTTTCTTATCTGAATCTGGCATAAATGTATCCACATTGCACATGGCAGATAAAAGTGACTCAAGCAGTCTTCCCAAGAGCTGTAAAGGCTAAAAAGAGCATCTGATTATCGTTCAGACATCCCACTGCTGTTTTGACACAATGTAGATATATTTGAGTGAGATGTTTCTTTAAACCAGAGCTTCACTTATAGACAAAATATGCACACTCATAATGGTTTGTATTTTCCCCTATCAATGGCACTACACTTTTGTGCAGCTACACACGAAATACCACATCTCACATTCTGGACAATTATTCTTATTGGAAATGTTTACAGCAGCATTTCTTATTACTGTGCTAAGTCACAGTCAAGGAATACACATCCCAAACTTTTTTAAGTGCTAGCATCACTAACAAAGGGAGATGGCAACTAATTTTCACACATTTGATTGATTAGAACTTCTGCCAGCTGTTTTGGCTATCTTTGTTCTTGGCATATGAATGCGCTTATGCGTTTGTGGAAGCTGTGATTTTTGTAAATTTATAGTCTTGTCAGAATAAGGCAAATAAGTGAAAAATGCTCAAGATAATGCATTGAAACTAATAAAGTAGCATGGCAACAAAAGAAACATACAGTGCATTATTTTTTGCCTTAATCACCATAAACATGTTAAAACCAAAGTCAACATTCACATATTGTACACAATCACAGCAGCTGTTTGCAACATCTTAAATCATTATTAGGATGTTGCTCTTCAATGCTGAATTTGAAATCTTAATAACCCTTTAAAACAAATTGCAATATATTTACATTTGAGAAAATAATGTTGATGTTAAGAGAATGTATCTTAAATATAAGTGAATTTTGTAAATAAGTGGTTTTTTTTTTAAAATATACTCATATTAAAGATCTATTCTCTAAAAGCAATTCTATATATCAAATATGCTGCTTCTCAGGTGAATGCATCTTTTTAAAATGTTTTTTTAGATATTTAAAAATATTTTTATTTTTACTATTATATTCAACATTCTCAGCTTTCTAAACAAAAATTGTCCTGCGGTATAGCTGCTAAAGAAAATGAATGTTGTTTTAAAGGAGTCTTCTTGTCACGCAGCAGGGTGCATTATGCCTAGCTCCCTCCTGTGGGCTGTTGATGTTTACGGGAGGGTTTATATTCTGTCGACTGCAGACCAGCAGTGGAAGCATTGTCACGATGCCCACTTGGAGTTCAAGCGTGTCACAGTTGTGCAGCAGTCCGGCTCGGGCATCGCCTGTGATCACAACATCTACCTGAACATCCATGCCAGTGATGTGCCCATTCTCTATCAAGGGGAGACATTTGAAAACCAGGTGTGTTTGGTTACATCATGTTTTTTAGACACAGCGACATTAGTTTAATTTTTAAGACTAATATTTTGTGGTTCCTGACAGAGGTGGAACCCTGTTGATGGCTTCTTGGACCGGCTGGCAGTGGAGTGATGTCACAGGGCTAAAGCACCAGCCTCTGATTGGATTTCAGGTCCCCTCGGAGAACTGGGAGTGGGAAACGGACTAGTATGTGGATGAACATTTTGGAGGAGAGCCCACAGAGAAAGGGGTCAGTATTTGCATCCTTAAAAGCATAGCAAGTGGTTTGTTGCTTTAAATTAAGAATTCTCTCATCGTTTACTCACATTTATGCCATCATAAAATCATATGACTTTCTTCTGCAGAACACAAGTGAAGATATTTTGATGGAGAAACCGGTCGTATCGCTTCAGAAGACATGGATTAAACCCAATTTGTTTGTTTTTTTATTTCAAATCTTTATGCTGCCTTTATGTCCTGTTTGGAAAATGTTGGACCCCATTGATTTGCAATGCATGTAAAAAAAACTGCATAATACCTCCTCAGACGAAAGAAAGGCATACAATGTTGAGATATGCATGCGTAATGGTGAGTAAATGATGAAAAAACTATTTCTTTAAGCCATAGCTGATCTTCTGTCTCTTTTCAGGGATGGACATATGCCATCAATTTTCCAGCCACTTACACAAGACAAAAAGTGAAACTCTTGCATATGTCGCTGCAGATGGATATGATACAGAAGGTACAAAGCATTGGACAGCTGGGTCAAGGTGTGTACAAATAGGCTTAAAAAGCATGAAATATCCAAATTTGTTGAGTTTAATGTAGTTGGATGTAAAGACTGTCTCAAAATCTCTGTGAATTTTTGTATGTGAGAGCAGATCCCCTCTGAACAGACTGGATCTCACCCTGACCCGTTTAATGACATCTCTTGTGGTGGTTGGGAGATCACTGAGGAACCCAGAGGGGGTTTGGCACAGTGGGCTGTCTCTCTGCAGGGAAAAGTCAGAACTCATTCACATTAGAGGTCGACTGATAGTGGATTTAGCAGATACCGATAACTAAGGTGGTAGGAAAGGCTGATAACCAATTAATCATCTTATAGTTTTTAATATAATCTTTTAGAATGTCAAAAAAAAAAAATATTTCCTTACTATTATGGCACAGACAAAGAGTCCTAAATTAATAAAATATCAGATGCAGTTTATTGTTCAATCAAAATATCCAGAAAAAAAAAATTAATTTGGTGCATAATGCAGGACTTTTAAGTATAAACAAGCTCGAAATACACCCAGGGCTCTTTTTTTTTTTTAAATGAAAAAACTATTGTAACTATCGGCACAGAGTTTTGCTGATGACGATGGTTCCAAAAAGCAACTATCTGCACGATTAATTGGTAAAACCAATCTACCTTTAATTCACATACTGTGCTCTTGATTCATTTTTCAGTTCTTGCCAAAGCTATGCAGAGTTTCTGAATTCTTAGATTATGGAACACAGATGATTAAATAGATAAAATAAATTTTGACTGAATTAAATATTGAGAAAATATTAAGTGAAATGAGAGTTAATTTCATTAACATTTGTTGTCTCATTTACCATTTTAAAATGGATTATTTATAATATATTAGCATTACACAGCATTCACCTCCAATGGAGAGATATTTGTATTGGCATTGGCCATTAAAAACCCATATCAGTCAACTACTACTTCTGATTTTAGCAATACCACAGTAGGTTTGGGTTGAGCAGTGATGGTTATACATCATGGGAGACGAGCCAGTTGTTTAAATTATTTTCTAGAGTTTTTATAGCAGTGGGGCCATTTTGGTTTGCTGGCCAGTATGAGATACATTATGTTTATGGTCATCTGACTGTAAGCTACAGGTGATTTGAAGCTTATAGCTGCCTACGTGTTTTTTATAGGGTGCCAGACCATAATATGTTTCAGCTACCTGGATTTGTGCAGGAATAGTGTTGTGAGGCTGCTGGTACATACATTGCTTTGATAAAGAAGGGTAAAACCTCTCATTCCTGTATTAACAAAAAGTTTATATTTTGCATGATGGCAAGCACCACAAATTCACTTATTTAGACTGTGGTTTCTATAATGTACAGTATTTATTAGACTAGACTTCACCTTTGTTGACCAAAGAAATCTCATTACTTTGTGCATCCGAGCAGGTGTGGTTCCGTAGTGGCATCAACCACAATAATCCAGAGGGCTCGGTTTGGGAAGAGGTGCCTGCGTCAGGGGAGGTGGGGCAGATCAGCTGCGGGCCGGGTGATCTGTTATAAGCTGTCCTATGGGAGGGCCATTTGCTAGTCAGAGAGGGTATTGGCAGAGATTGTCTCAAGGGTGAGCTCAGAGGTTTAGTTCAAATGCCATCTGTACATTCACTCCTGTCAAGTTATTTATTTTTCCAAAAACTGCAGCTGGTGTGTGTCCACTGGAGTACATCTCTAGGCAATGTTGCTTATTTTATATGCAAAGGCAGCACTTCTTAAAGACTCCGCAGCAAAAAATTTACTATTCTATCTTCGTAAGGCTCTGAGGAATGTGGTCATGGAGTTGGAAAGTCAAAAAGTAGGAATGTTGGGCACAAAAAAACTTTACTAATGTGTATATTAGTGGACATTAGTGGAAAAACAAATGAATGTGTGATATGACTCCTTTAATAAATGTTTGTATGAAGTGGATGGAAAGCTTGTTTTGTTTCCTGCTGTTACCATTGTCTTTATATGATAATATCTGTAAAATTGCAGGTTCATCGTGGATCACGATGGAGTCACCGAGCTCTGGAGCGGGTGCAGTACATGTAGCTGTTGGTGTAAATGTAGTGAGGGCTTTCACTAAAGATCATAAAGTAAGTCATATTTGAAATGTCATATTCTGTATCTACTGTAAAACTTATGTACATAAGTAATATTATTGTTCTTTGCTTGGTTTGTTTTTCCTCTTTTCTTAATGTCTAATAGGTCTGGTTTAGACGGGGTGTGAATTCCCATAATCCGCGTGGCTTCTGTTGGATCGGTATGGTTGGAGAGATGGTGATGATCAATGTCGGTCTTAATGAACTTAATGGTCAGAGATTAGTAATGTTCCTTTAGTTTTTTCCCTGGGTTTTATGACTTATTTTATCTCTTGGATGCTTCTTCTATTAAATGAGCATATATGGGTGGTTGACATGGAAATATTTTGGTCAAATAATAGAAAATAAGAGGAAATAGGAACACTCTAGGAAAGGATATTATAGTTGAAGTTGTATATTATATTTCACATGTTGGCATTCATGGGTTCCTCAATGAACTGTAGCTCCCCAGTGCCGGCAGCACTCATGCAGCCCCAGACCATGACACTCCCACCACCATGCTTGACTGTAGTCAAGACACACTTGTCTTTGTACTCCTCACCTGGTTTCCGACACACACGCTTGACACAATCTGAACCAAATAAGTTTATCTTGGTCTCATCAGACCACAGGACATGGTTCCAGTAATCCATGTCCTTGGTCTGCTTGTCTTCAGCAAACTGTTTGCGGGCTTTCTTGCGCATCATCTTTAGAAGAGGCTTCCATCTGGGACGACAGCCATGCAGACCAATTTGATGCAGTGTGTGGCGTATGGTCTGAGCACTGACAGGCTGACCCCCCCCCCCACCCCCCCACCCCTACAACCTCTGCAGCAATGCTAGCAGCACTCATACTTCTATTTCCCAAAGACAACCTCTGGATATGACACTGAGCATGTGCACTGAACTTCTTTGGTCGACCATGGCGAGGCCTGTTCTGAGTGGAACCTGTCCTGTTAAACCGCTGTATGGTCTTGGCCACCATGCTGCAGCTCAATATCTTCTTATAGCCTAGGCCTTCTTTATGTAGAGCAACAATTCTTTTTTTCAGATCCTCAGAGAGTTCTTTGCCATGAGGTGTCATGTTGAACTTGCAGTGACCAGTATGAGGGAGTGTGAGAGCAATGACACCAAATTTAACACACCTGCTTCCCATTCACACCTAAGGAAGGGAAAATGGCTAATTTGGCCCAATTTGGACATTTTCACTTAGGGGTGTACTCACTTTTGTTGCCAGCGGTTTAGACATTAATGGCTGTGTGTTGAGTTATTTTGTGGGGACAGCAAATTTAGTTATACAAGCTGTACACTCACTACTTTTCATTGTAGCAAAGTGTCATTTCTTCTGTGTTGTCACATGAAAAGATATAATCAAATATTTACAAAAATGTGAGGGGTGTACTCACTTTTGTGAGATACTGTGTGTGTATGTGTGTGTGCATAATATATATATATATATGTGTGTGTGTGTGTGTGTGTATGTATATATGTGTGCGTGTAGGTGTGTGTATATATACACTATATGGACAAAAGTATAGGGACACCTACGCATTACACCTACAGGAGATTTAATACATCCCATTCTAAATCCATAGGCATTAATATCGAGTTGGTCCCCCCTTTGCAGCTATAACAGCTTCCACACTTCTGGGAAGGCTTTCTACAAGATTTTGGAGTATGTCAGTTGGAATTTTTGCCCATTCTTCTAGAAGAGCATTTGTGAGGTCAGACACGGATGTTGGACGAGAGGGCCTGGCTCGCAATCTCTGTTCTAGTTCTTCTCAAAGGTGTTTGTTACGGTTGAGGTCAGTGCTCTGTGCGGACCAGCCAGTTCTTCCACACCAAACTCCTCCAACCATGCCTTTATGGACCTTGCTTTGTGCACTAGGGGCATAGTCATGCTGGAACAGAAATGGGCTTTCCCCAAACTATTTCCACAAAGTTGGAAGTATAGAATTTGCCAAAATGTCTTGGTAAGCTGAGGCATTAACATTTCCCTTCAGTGGAACTAAGGGGCCTAGGCCAACCCCAGAAAAACAACCCCAAAACATTATCCCTCCTCTACCAAATTTACAGTTGGCACAATGCAATCAGGCAGGAAATGTTCTCCTGGCATTCGCCAAACTCAGACTCATCTATCAGACTGCAAAATAGAGAAGCGTGATTCGTCACTCCACAGAACACGTTTCTACTGCTGACCATTTACCATAGCTTGCATACAGCTGCTCAACCATGGAAACCCATGCCATGGAGCTCCAGGTGCACAGTTTTTGTGCTGATGTTAATGCCAGAGGAGGTTTTGAACTCTGCAATTATTGAGTCAGCAGAGCGTTGGGGACTTTTACGCAGTATGCGCCTCAGAACTCGGCGACCCCGCTCTGTAATTTTACGTGGTCTGCCAATTCATGGCTGAGTTACTGTGGCTCCTAAATGCTACATTTATACACCTGTGGCAAGGGGACTGAATGAAACCCCTGAATTCAATGATTAAGAGGTGTGGCCCAATACTTTTGTCCATATAGTGTGTGTATGTATGTATGTATGTATGTATATATATATATATATATATACTGAAGCGTGTATTCTATCAGCCAGAATCAAAACTTCAGGATCAGGATCAAAAGTTCTGATTCACAAATCATGACGGTCAGTAATCACATTCCAAGCAGGTGATCAAGGCTGTAAAAACTGTCAGGAGATTGCTTCTGCTCGCTGGATCCGCACAAGCGCGTGAGTGCCACCAAAGTCTACAAAGTTTATGTGTGAAATTGAGTAAATATAGTGCTAAATAAGAGTTTACTCTTTAATTTTTTTTTTAGCAATTTTATGTTTATGTTATTTACTACATTAAATATGCTATCTGGATATCGGCATCGGCCGATTAAAAAAAAAAAACCCATATCGGTCAACCACTAGTGAAAATGCTTATATGTTTTGGTTGACCACTTCGAAGCGGATTATCTCAGATAAATCTTAAAACATGATGTTGCAAACAGGGCCTTTGTTGTATGAGGAAAATGAGTTGCATTTACCACCAGGTGGTATAATTCACAGGAGAAAGTGTTCTTGTCTTTTACATTTCACAGTGCTGGTTGTTTCTTTGGTGGTGAGGTGCGTCTGCAATCCCAGGCTTCTGTGTTGAGAGATGTGGACTCTGAGACTGAAATAGCTGTGGGAGAAGTTCTCCCCACTCCTGAAACGGGAGACACCCCTAAATCACGCATCCCCAAAGTGACCAGTGACAGCTTCATCTCTAAGCTGGTGTCTGACCATGAAGGCCTGATCAGGCGCTGTAAGGTGCCTTCAACGGCAGCAGCTGGCCCATCTATTCCTGAGGAGAAGCACGCTGAAGGCGAGGAAGAGGACAGGGCTTCCCCAGCCAGGGTTCTGTCTCCCAGCCAATCAGTTGGGCTGGACCCTCCTCAATGGAGCAATGTGGACCTGGAGGAGGCCCAGACTCACCTGGCTTCAGGATCTGGGGGAGACACAGCTGATTCCTGCAGTCTGTCTTGTAGCCACATACAATTTGGCTCTGGAGGAGCCTTGTGGGGCTGATGAGCATCCTAAATGAGCCTGGGTGAGCGGTGGAGGATGTGCGGTCGACTGCCACTCACAACTTAACTTGTTCAACTCCTCTACATCTACAGGCCAGCTGGGCATTCATTTATAACTACACTTTTGTGATGTAGAAGTGAATCAATACATAACATTATTGTCTTGATTTGAGTGATCATGTTTAAAAATGTTTCTCTCCCTGGTCTCCACAGCACTGAACTTCTCTATGCAGGCTATGTCTCTTTCTATGGCTCCAGCACAAACAGCAGCCTGGTGCAAACAGATATTTGAGCAGCTCAACGAGCGGTCCAAAAGAGAAATTGAGAATTTCATGCATTATGAGCAGGCCATTGAACAGGTAGTGGTTAAAAGCAGAGCAATTCATATTCAAAATGTTATCTTTTCATCAATGCTAACCCATGATTTTATTCTTTTGTGATGAAATCCAGACAGTCCACACAAATGCTCCAAGAGTTAGACTCATAGACGGAACAGTCAATTGTAACCAAGTGGAACTTTCAGTTACCCCTAGATATGAGTCTAGGGGTAACTGAAAGGGCGAGTGGCCCTTATCCCTCTTGACGGCTTAATTAGCCTAATACGGGACCGGGCGTGCGTAATCACGCCCCGGTCCCGCCCTCCACCATGCCACACACTCCTAAAAACTTTTAGCAGAAATTCCAAAATGTCTTCCAGGAAAACAGACCAAAAAAATTGATGACTCATCTTGCACTACACAGATTGGTGTCTAATTAAATGATCTCTAGATTATCAATGTACCTCCCACTAATCCCACCTGCATTCGACTAGCAAGTAGCAAATCATGTTATTAATGGCTATTGGCAGGTTAGAATATGGGACACGCCATTTGATTTGTCCTGTCCAAACTTCCTTTTCAACAGGAAATACAGGACAAAAAGCTGTGCTTTCATGCACATTTTCATATGGTCTTTAAAACTTTAAAAACATATATAAGTGGATAATTTGCATGATTCTTGCCCTTCTCTCAGTCTGTGTGGGTGAAAAAGGGCACCATACAGTGGTGGCAGACTGGAAGCCACATAAGTGGGTGGATGTTCAGTTTGCACTGGAGCAGTTCTCAGGAGCAGAGGGCAACAAGGATGGAATTCTGTTCATCTACTACATAGTAAGCTCAGTGACTGGAATCTAGAACCTATATATTGACCCTGTTTACACCTGATATTAAGATGTGTCTTGGATGATCCGATCACGTGATCAGGTGAGACACATTGCTGTTTACACCTGGTACTCCTGTGACCATTGTGATCGGATTTGTAGGGAAGGGACTCTGTTTGATGACACACATCAATCACTATGTCAGCTTGTTACTGCATGATAATAAACCGCAACAAATTCAAAAGAAAAGACAAAGAAAGCATGAAAAAAATAACAGGTGCTATTCTATTATATCTGAAATTTAATCTAAGCACAAGAGTAAACTTTTGAGCAGATTACCTTTGTTAGCCTGAGCTGCAGATGTACGTGCTTCTCATTAATTGTCCGTCCATGTTTATGTCAGATACACTGAAGATCCGTGAAGTTCTCATGATTGTGTATACAGTGCATTCATTAAAGTATTATGTTGCAGCCTTCTGCTAAAATGCTGTAAATTATTTTTTTCACATCAATCTACACTCCATACCCCATAATGACAATGAAAAATACAGATTTATGATAACTTTACAAATTTATTTAAAAGAAAAAACTGAAATATCACATTGACACGAGTATTCCGACCCTTTGCTATGACGCTTGAAATTTAGCTCAGGTGCATCCATTTCTTTGGATCATCTTTGAGATGTTTCTACACTTTGATTGGAGTCCACCTGTGGCAAATTCAATTGATTGGACATGATTTGGAAAGGCACACATCTGTCTACATAAGGTCTCACAGCTGAAAATGCATATCAGAGCAAAAACCAAGCCACGAGGTCAAAGGAACTGCCTGCAGAGCTCAGAGACAGGATTGTGTCGAGGTACAGATCTGGGGAAGGCTGCAAAAAATGTTCGGCTGCATTGAAGGTTCACAAGATCACAGTGGCCTCCATAATTCTTGAATGGAAGAAGTTTAGGGACCCTTGGTAAGAGAGGTATAGGAAGAATCCGATGGTCAGTCTGGTTGAGCTCAAGAGATCATGTGTGGAGAAACTTGCAGAACGACAACCATCAATGCAACACTCCACCAATCTGGGCTTTATGGCAGAGTGGCCAGACGGAAGCCTCTCCTTGGTGTAAGACACATGAAAGCCCGCTTCGAATTAGCAAAAAAGCACCTAAAGGACTCTCAGACTTTGAGAAACAAGATTCTCTGGTCTGATGAAATGAAGATTGAACTGTTTTGCCAAAAATGTCAAGGGTCATGTCTGGAGGAAACCAGGCACTGCTCATCAACTGCGCAATACCATCCCAACAGTGAAGCAAAATACAGAGATTTCCTTAATGAATGCCTGGTCCAGAGCGCTCAGGACCTCAAACTGGGTTGAAGGTTCACCTTCCAACAGGACAATGACCCTAAGCACACAGCCAAGACAATGCAATAGTGGCTTAGGGACACTCGTAACCGGCAGTAATTAATTGACAGCTTAGTAAAAGCATAATCACCAGTCAACAGCGGAATGAAGGGAACTTGAATCACCCTGTATGGGTTATTTTGCGACAATGACCAGCTGACTGTACATTATCCTGCTTATTACACAGCTACTTGCAAAATAAATAAATGTACACTCATTATCCTTGGATGTACGGTCATTATTCAGAAATATTTGACCTCTGGATGGCACGATTGACAGAGCGTTTGGTTAATTCCACACCTGTTTCGCTGTCTCTTGTATTCCTTTCTGCTCCTTCTCTGTCCAGTATCTCCACATATTCATTAACGAAGTAACGATCCTGGTGCCAGTGCTGAATGACTCTGTACAGCAGAGAAAACCAAACAGAGGTGGCCCATCCGCCTGGCTGCATCCACAGAGCTGGAGATGTACGACTGGGTGAGGAGAAAACATTGTTTTGTACCCAACAAAAAGGATTCATTCAGGGTAAATCAACGCGGCACCTCTTTCTAAACTAGTATGTGTTTCTTCAGTGCATGTAAATAACATAACGCATGTATCTTGCACATATAGGGTTGGCAAGCAGCACAGATAACATATACACACAGACAGATGTGAAGAGTGTTTATATATATATATTGAGCTCCACATGCTCAATGCTGTGCTTCACGCTTTCTCCTCCAGAGGTCTCCCTACTGATCGTTACATGTGGAGGGATGCTACAGGTCTGAAGGTGTGCACCAAAACCAACACAAAACCACCCTCACCAAACTGGACCTGGGTTGTTGTTGTTATGCATAATGTTGTGTGCTGAATGATGGACATTTTTGGACAAATTCCAATGTAAAATTTGGGACGACTGCATTACTCTCTGCAGGTGACAGACTGGAATATCGACTATGCTGTGCCAGGAGGAACAGACAGAGAGGGCTGGCAGTATGCAGCTGAATTTCCAGCGTAAGTTTCATTGGCCTTCATCTTTCCCAATAACATTGTTGAAACTGTAGCTCCCAAGTACAAGCTAATACTCATAACTGAATGTACTTTGTCAAGCTATGCTTTTAAAACAAAAAGTAGTAGTTGGGTAGCATTAAAATCTATGAAGAAAAATAGCAAACTACATTGAGTCATTCAGTATCATTTTAAATATACAATATATCTGTTAGATGATATTAAAAAAATCTGAGCTCTATTTATCTGACCAAAAAAAAAGAAAAGAATCTCAATTAGGGTGAAAGCTAAATACAACTACTAAAACCAAAAAACACCATAATTTATATAGCTGAGTTGAAAACAGTTATGAACAGTATGTAACAAATATTTTGATACAAAAGAGTTTGCAGTGTGTTTTTTGAACCAGTTCTTTGAAATGAACCACTTAAATGAAAAAGGCATTAAAACAAATCAGACTACCCAATGCAACTTGAATGAAAGAGGGAACAGTGTATGCATTTGATTATTTTCTCCAATCACTCTGTAAAGCTGCGCTTGTGATACAAAGTCACAACTACTTTGAAAAAGTAGCTTATTGCTGGAAAAGCTACAAGGTTTTGAAACGGCAAAGGTACTAGTAGCTACTTGAAGAATTTTGTTACCGGTCCACGCAGGAATTATTTCCTCATTAAAAAAGTTTTACTCCTGAAGAAATAAAAAGTTATTTTGAAACATATGTATAAAATCACGTACACTCATATGAGATGAAGACAGTCGTATCTGTGAACTTTTAAAAGTTGTTTTATTCTAAAAGGAGAGGGTCCCCTTATGGAGGCTGCCATGTTTGGATCATATGACTCACTTAAAGGGATAGTTCACCCAAAAATAAAAATTCTCTCATTATTTACTCAACCTCATGATATCTCAGGTGTGTATGACTTTCTTTCTTCTGCAGAACACATTTGAAGAAAAATAGAAAATATCTTAGCTCAGTAGGTCCTTAAAATGCAAGTGAATGGCGATTTCTCTATTGAAGCGCCAAAAAGCACAGACAGTCAGCAAAAACATTGTCAGTACTACTCCAGCAGCTAAATTAATGACTTCTAAAGTGATATGACCACTCTCACTTTATCTTTTTAGGTCAGACCATGGAAATAAAACTATGAAGGACTTTGTCTGGCGTAGATGTTGGGCCAGGTATGTCTTACTGTTTATAGTATGTAAAGTATTCTGTTCTCTCCAACTCTGTGTATCTCAGTGTTTATTTTCATACTTTGTTTTTTTCACTGTAGAAAGTGTAAACTCATATCAACCAGCCCCTGGCAGGAAGTCCCGCCTATACCTTTGAGTGATGTAACAGCAACAAGGGAGACATCTTGTGCCGCCTGGGTGTCACCTCCCTGACCCCTGCGGTAAGAGCCAAGTTCCTCCTTTTCTAAACAAATGCTCATTGGTTTACTTAAGACATTCAGAAAGTCATGAAACATCTTCACATTCTTGGCCAAACTTCACAAGCTTACACTAGTCTGTGAACAGTTAGAATACATTCACACACTCAGCAGTTCCCATGCAAATAGTGTACAAATTCTGCACACTTTACAAATACTTTGCATTACAACTGTGAGTGCCTACACAGAATTATGTAATCCTGACCAATGTGGCTCACTCACAGGGGTCGTCATGGTTACACGTGGGAACCGACCAGCCTTTTAAGTCGATTTCCATAAGTGCTGTCCACCAGGTTTGGGCCATTGCCAAGGATGGTTCTGCATTCTATAGGGGCTATGTGTCAGCCCAGAACCCGGCAGGTGAGAGAAATACTTTCCATCGCAAAGCCATTACTCTTAAATTTCTCTCTCGAAAGCATTTTGTAAATTGTCTAGTTATTTGTTGCCTTTGCACCCTGCATCAAAATTAACCCAGGATCACTCGCATACTCTTATCTAGAATGTTTATCTCTCATGTCATGTCTTTCATGCAAGTCATGCCTGTCATGCTGATGTCGCAGCATTGTCTGCAGTACTTCTACAGCATCATTCGTTTTTATCTTTGCTTACAGGAGATTTCTGGTACCACATCCCCTCTCCAACTGGACAGAAGCTCAAACAGGTTTCTGTGGGCAGGACATCTGTTTACACAGTGGATGAAAAGGGTACATTTATACACATTAAAGAAATAGTTGGGCCAACTTCCGAATAGTTTACCCAAAAATTCTCATTCTCTCCTTATGTACTTGAACTCATGCCGTCCCTGATGTGTGACTATTTCTTCTGTAGAATGCAAACAAACATTTTTAGAAGAATATCTCAGCTCTGTAGGTCCATACAATGCAAGTGAATGGTGTCCAGAATTTTGAATCTTCAAAAGACAATTTAAAGTAGCATAGAATTTATCCATATGACTCCAGTGGTTAAATCCACCATTCACTTGGATAGAGGACCTACAGAGCTAAGCTATTATTTAAAAATATCTTTGTTTGTGTTCTGGAGAAGAAAGAAATTCACACATCTGTGATGGCATGAGGGTGAGTAAATGATGAGAGAGGGTTCATCATGGGAGCACATCTCCAATAATGTTCGCAAAGTATCTGTGGGACCTCTGGACCAGGTATAGAACTTTATAACTTGTTTTCTTATAACTAGCATCCTGTAACTAGTTTATGGGGGAAATAATTCTTATTCACATATGCATCACATTTCTTTCTCAATCAATTCAAGATCAATCCACAAAAATAATACTCAGATTTTCAAATGATTAGATAATAAATCTGTTTATTGAAAAAAGCATATGCATGACAAAACTTTACAGATATCAAGAAGTATCATGTATCGATGTGCAACAGTGCAAAAACAGCACAGAGGTCGCTTTTGTAGTGACAGTATACCACCAAAAGGTGCTCTTGCGCTGTGATGTTTGCATCATGATCTCTATAATGAAATGGCATGCCACAGTGCTGTTAATTATTTTCTTGTATTTTGACTAGGCTGGGTGTACGGGATGCTTTTTGTCCTGAATTTAAGCTGCAAAATGCTCAAGGGAGACCACCTTCACCACTACGCATTTATGTGCTCAAAATACATGACTCAACAACAGAGGCAGCGAGAAATTTTTTTTGACACAGTTGCCTCACAGGCTTGAAAGTTAATTGCTCTTGTGTGCAGTCAGCCACAGAAAGCAAGTTGTGCGAGGATTATCAACAACAAAGTGATATGAAAGTTATTTTACACAGAACAAGTCGATCTGATACTAGATTGTTATAGCCGCTTATTCTATTTCTATCTCAAAATGGTTGAGTCGGGCCGGAATCTGGAAAATGAAGGTAAAGCATCCAACATTTCATGAAGTTGGTTGAGAGAATGTCCAGAGTGAGCAGAGCTTTTATCTAGGCAAAAGGTGGCTACATTAATGAATGTAAAATATAAGATAGTTTTGATTTAACATTTTTGGATCAATGCATCGTTCCCATACTTCAATATGTGTTAATTCATAGTTTTGACTATTATTCTAAAATGTGAATATTGTAATAATAAAACATGAGCAAGTGTCTCCACACTTTTGACTGGTAGTGTACATCTGTATCAGAAATTGAGTACAACGGATGGATAATTAGATGTACTCTATGTTTCTCTCAGGGTGGATGGGATCACATAACAGTGAGTTAAAGACACTTAATATAAAGTGGGACCATATCAGCTGTGAAAATTTCATAATAATGAGTGCCCAAGAAAATAATTGTCTGTAATACCACTTTAATTATCTGCTTGTACCACGTTGTTGGGTATTTGCCATGAGGAATGCCATGGAGGCACCTCGCATTCAAATGCCATTCATAACGGACAAGTGCAGCAAACAAACAGCAGCACGCAATCCACTGCAAACTAGTAACCAGCCAGAGATGATTGGAAACCCAGTGGGCTGTTAGCAAAACATTTCTACTGTAGCCATGACTTGTTCTCTTCCATTCTGTAGTGCTTCTTTTCTATACAGCGTAGAGTTACTCACTCCAACTTGAAATGCGTTCAAGCTCTCATGTGGCTGTTTTTATTTGCACCTCAGCTGAATTCACATTCTCCAGTTAGCTTAAGTGTTCATTTCTTGTTTTGAGTGCGCCTGTGGATAATGAGGCCACTTCTAAAAATGCCCCCTTTTTAAACTCTACAATTTCTCGACATTATGTTTTTACATGGTACTTTTGGATAGAGGATCTTAATTGAGAGTTTATTTATTTGTCTGTGGTCATATTAGGTTGTGCCCATTTTCTTTTTTGATTCTTTATTGGAATCCAGTGGCTTAAATACAAAAAAGTCACAATTCACAGTATTAGCTTCTGAAGGTACTCTACAAGCATTTTGACATAAACATCACAAAAAACACAA
Organism: Moxostoma hubbsi; assembly: GCA_032164185.1. Taxonomy (NCBI): domain Eukaryota; kingdom Metazoa; phylum Chordata; class Actinopteri; order Cypriniformes; family Catostomidae; genus Moxostoma; species Moxostoma hubbsi. Next base: position 17,441,944 of record JAVLUX010000039.1, read on the forward strand.
CTTTAAACAAACACCTGATTCTGGAGTTTTCAGCTTGTCTGCAATGCCATTGTACATCATTAAGAAGGGGGAAAGAAAATAGTGGCAACACTTTACAAAAAGATTCCGATTGTTTACATTAGTTAATGCATTAGGTATCATAAACTAACAATGGACATTTTTTTTAAAACAGCATTTACTAATTTTGGTTAATGTTAATTGACTATAAAAAAAACAATTGGTCATTGTTATCATTGATCATTGTTGTTAGTGCATAGTGCATTGACTAATGTTAACATACACAACTTTTAAATGTAAAAACGTATTAGTTAATGTTGAAATTAACATTAACCAAGTTTAACATGCTGTAAACTTGTTGTTCATTGTTTTCATGTTAACAAATGAAAACTTATTGTTAAGTGTTACCAGAATAATATGTATATGTGAACCCACTTAATATTAGGTGTATATAACTACTATTGTACTTAAGCATTTGATACAATCATGTACTTATTATGTACATGTGTTGTTGCATTGTACTTGCATTTAAACTACATGCATTGTATTACATTTGTAGTTACACTGTTAAACTGACCCCTAACCCCTTCCTCAGACCATAAGCTAAACCCTAACCTTACCCCTACTTCTAAACCTAGCCGTATATTAACCTCTGTTGCAGCAAATGTGAATCTTATGAGAATTTTGCAGAACAACATTTAGTTACACAATAAATACACTGTATTGTATGTAATGTTAGTACATAGAAGTTAAAGACACTTAATATAAAGTGGGACCATATCAGCTGTGAAAATTTCAGAATAATGAGTGCCCAAGAAAATAAAGTGGTAAATAATAATAATACCACTTTAATTATCTGCTTGTACCACGTTGTTGGGTATTTTCTAAACTTACTCAAAGCTGACAGTGCACAGTGATGATGTGTAAACAGGAAATAGCTCTTGTTGTTGGCAACCGAAGAAAGGGCACTATTTAATTTGACACTTGACAATGTAAAGACGGTGTTTCTTTTCTCAGGATGTCAAGACATTTAATTTCTCATAAGTGTATATGATGTAATTCCAGTTAAAGGCAGCACAATCTCAGAGAGTAACAGTATTTATACTAAATCTTTCAAAATACATTTTTATCAGAATTAATAGTCAGTTTTATTCCTATTGAATTAAGTTACTGTATGTTGTAAATGTGGATGTATAAATTTGGATTATTTATGTTATAATATTGAATGATGGTATTTAAGGTCCTAATGTGAAGCTACAATGAGAGAAATCAATTGTGTCGCATCCTTTTAGAGCATTATTTAAGGCTACTGCTGTACATATAAAGAAGAACTTCTTAAATATATGCAGGCGAGAAAGAGGGAGAGAGAAAATTAGAAAGAAATATTAACATGTTAATGTAAAGATGATAAAGTTTCTACAAATTTGCCTCTTGTGGACTTCCCAAACCCAACAGATGCGTTTGTGTCTAAAGGGTTTTACCAGTGGAAAAAGAAAAGGACATTATAGTTTTCAATTATTAAGTGTAGACAAATACATTTAGTGATGAGATGCTACATTAGGTAACAGCAGTGGCGCTGTTATTTGAGTGCTGTAAACCCCTCAGTGTCATGTTGTGCATGGTTTATGTTCTCTCAATAAATATTAAATCTACTCCACAATTTTGCCTTTTAGAATTTCTGGATAAGAAATAGGCTAACCCTACAAATGGTCCCCTTTTTTCTTCATAAAAGACCCATATCCACAGAGTTACTTGCTATGAATTTTGATTTGAGGGTGTATAATAACATCCACAATATTTGTGGACAGAATACACTGGGTTGTTTGCATTATTAACTACATATTCTGCACATAGTTTTCTTCATCAAAGCATGTTTGTGGACCAGATTTAGCATGTAAACTCAGTTTTACAGAATAGGTTTTCCAAATCAACCCTTTTCTTTTGTCTTGAGAGCTGGTATTGTCATCATGCATTCACTTCCATCTGTTTTGACTCTGGAATGCCCTCTCATTCAGCACTGTATCTTTGAGTTCATTCGATGGCAGCTTGTGTTAGCTGTCTTGGCTGAAGCTGTGAATTTGGCTCAGGTAGCTGGAGAGACCCTCCTCCCCCTCCTCCTCCAGATGCTGCTGATAGCACTGCAGGAGCCGGGAGGCGTTCATCTCCACGTGACCCTCCGCATGAGGCAGGCAGGCATTAGACATGCCCAGTATGATGGTGGTTAAGGCCTTGATGTAATTCTTGGCCAGTGTCAGAGTTTCGATCTTGGAAAGTTTCTTGTCTGTTTTAATATGAGGAATGGCCTCGCGTAGGGCCTGAAACGCATTGTTAAGTTTGTGCATCCTCTGCCTTTCCCTCTCATTACTCTCCAGCCTGCGCACGTTGCGTTCCTTAGCACTGCCGCGTTGTCGTCTACGACGTTTGCCGACCCGTGTACCACCATGCCCCTCACCTCTCAATGTTCTCCATGATCCATCAAGCCTTAAGGACGCCTCCGAACCCTCCTGTTCGCTGGAACCTGGCTCTGTTTCCAGGGTGAAGTCTGGGTCGTCCTGCTCTGCCCAAGACTGTCTGCCCCGCTTTGACCCTTTTCCTTTGGACTTCATGCTTGACTAACCCACACCCTTGTGTAGGCCCTAGAACAATTATCATATATGTTTGTTGGGAGGAAACAAACATTCATAATGCAAAATAACAAGTCTTTAGTGACATTTAAAGTGCATTCTAAAAACTATATGGTATATGAAGGACAAGCAAAGACAATGCTGTATCAATATTTGGTAACTGGGAAACATTACAACACTATTGTTAAACTGTAAAAATGGCAATTGTTACCTTAAGGGGCTATATTTCTACCTGATCTAACCCTTACATTTAGTTCTGTTGGTGTAACCTAATGTATTGAGGTTGATTCTGTGATTAAAAACCCAGGGGGGGGGGGGGGGGGGGGGTTAAAAACCCAGCAACAGTCAATGTTGCCACATGAAACACATTTTAGGTTAACATTTGTGTCAGTGTCCTTGCTACAATTGTCACAGCATATCATTAATTGTGTTATGTTGAAGAAGAAAATGAGGGTTTGATTGTCAAAATTGGACTAAAAGAAGAGGGTAAAATATTCTTGCAATGAACATATCCTGACATAATTCAGTTGGATTTACCAAGTGAGCAACGAAGTGAGACACTATCTGTCTTGCACCAACAACTAGCTGTCAATTCTGGGTACTTTCGAATAAAAAAAGTTCTGCTTACCTTAAAATAAATTTCCACCCAAATCAAAGTGATGAGTCTTCTCGAAACGAGCCTCACGGTGAGCGATAATGAGTAAGTGAGAAGCTGTTGTCGTCCTGACAGCCGCCGAATGAAATGATAACGGTCACATGCGCGCTCTACCTGTTGCTGCTCTCTATGTCCACGTCGCGCTTCTGTGGCCAATCAAATGAGGGGACCCGTTTTGTCTCGAGACGCTCATGAACTGGCGCATGCATCGGAAATAGCGATTTGAAACTTTCTAATGCTCACTGATAATGTACTTAATGCTCTGCAATACAGCTGCTGGTGCTATTTTCACTTTTAGTCTATAAGAACGAATGACTTATAAATTATCTTAAAGGGATAGTTCACCCAAAAACGAAAATTGTCTCATAATTTACTCACCCTCATGCCATCTATGATGTGTATGACTTATTTCTTCTTCTGAACACACACACACGCGCACAAAAGATTTTTAGAACAATATCTCAGCTCTGTAGGTCCATACAACGCAAGTGAATGGTGACCAAATCTTTGAAGCTCCAAAAGCCCATAAAGGCAGCATATAGTAATCCAGAGATGAAATCCATGTTTTCAGAAGCATTATTATAGGTGTGGGTGAGAAACAGAAGTCCTTTTTTCAATAAATCTCCACTTTCACATTCTTCTTTTGTTTTTGTTGATTCACATTCTTTGTGCATATCGCCACCTACTAGGTAGGGCGGAGAATTTATAGTAAAGAAGGACTTATATATTCAGTATTGATCTGTTTCTCACCCACATCTATCATATCGCTTCTGAAGACATGGATTTAACCACTGGAGTCTTATGGGCTTATGCTGCCTTTATGTGCTTTTTGGAGCTTCAAAATATTGGAACCCATTCACTTGTATTGTGAGGACCAACATAGCTGAGATACTCTTCTAAAAATCTTCGTTTATGTTTCGCAAAAGAAAGAACTCACACACCTGGGATGGCATGAGGGTGAGTAAATGATGAGAGCATTTTCAATTTTGGCTGAATTATTCCTTTAACAATATTACAGTCATCAAACTCGAGACTTTTCAGTGAATAAACAGAAATGAGTTCCTATTCAGTTTTTTCTTGCAGAAAGAAAGAAAGAAAGAAAGAAAACAATGCAATGGTGGGTTTCCTGCAGATGACTCAAGTGATAGGATGTACTGTGTTTCCATGGCACTTTATCAAGTTAAAACACTGTTGAATATTTGCCTAGGCCTTTGCATTTCAAATTACTCCTGCATGCATACCATTTAAGCATTTAGCAGAGGTTGACTTCAAGACAATGCCTTTTTGCCTCGAGTTGTTATCAAACCATGTGTGTAGATGTATGCAGAGAACCACCCTTCATAAACTGTGGTATCAGACAGGTCAAACACAGACATGTTTATTTTGTACACGAGCAGTAAAACTGCTCCTTTTTCAGCATCACAGTAACCAATAATACACTGTCAAGCCATTATAAGGATGGAGCCATCAAAATCAGTCCATTTTCCTCTTGTGAAGCAATTTTATCCTGTCAACATTTATTCACACTCATGTTGTTCCAATCCAAACCCATAAGACTTTCTTTCTTTCATGGCACACAAAAGGAGATGTTGGGCAACCTCAGGCCACTTCCACACTAATATGATTTCTGTTTCCTAGCATCATTGTTTTTCAAAGTACAGTATGCAGTACTAGAGAGGATTTTCGAAAGTAATCATTTTTAGTTATGGAAAACACTTTTCAAGTGTGGATTAGATGCATAAATGTATCAAAAAATAAGCCAGAAACTACTGTGATGCTTAAAAGGGAAACTGAAAACAGAGGTTTCATACTTCATAAAATGTATTACTGTGGACATAACATTATGCATAACATCTCCTTCTATGTTTCACAGAAGGAAGAAAGTCATAGGTTTGGCCATAGGTCCACAAGTGTGGCTGAATGATGACAGAATTGTTCATTTTGGGTGAGCAATCATTATAAGACAAGCTATACAGTTACATGTTGTTGTGTGGACTAGCAAACCTTTTCAGAGTGTTTTTGAAAACAAGTAGTTTTTGCACACCTGTTTAACTCTCAGGAGCTATCAGCTCACATGAACCCTCCCCCATCACCGATGTCCTTGGTCACTGTGGAGGTTGGCGACACACTGGTGGCAAGGCTCCCTGCTTTGGTCTAGTGTAGGAAGGGCTGAGTGCTGAGAGCATGGAAACAGTTTCTATCCCAACCCTTCGTTTATTTAGTGTGAAACCTCCGGTATACACCATTTATACAGATAACAATCTGCTTGTAAGCAAAGTGCCACAGGCAGTCAACCTCATGCAACACCATGTTCACCAATAGGCATAAGAACTATGTAAACACAACAAAAGAGCATACATATCTAAAAAGTCATTCATGCAAACACACACACTTCCAACCTGTATCCACATTAGTAGTAGTTTATCAGTATTTAGTAGTACTGATATATTGCACCTTGTATAACATATATTGCCCTGACTGTAGTTTACAACTGTTCAACATGGTATTCAATGGGATGGGTGTTTCAAGATAATTCTTTGATTTGCATACTCTACATGGTGGTTACATCTTTAAAGTCGCTACTCCCTTAGGTAAATAAGTCACTCATTAGCAACCCCATGCTAAGTGCTACATTCCAGTGAGTGGAACTGACAGTGTTAAATGACAAATGAAAACATTGTCAGAAGCCTAATAGTGTGTTTGATGAGAACTTAGGGAGATTAGTCACCATACACACAAACGTTTGAGTAGTGATGAACAGATATATGTTTTATAATTAGAAATCAAAGCCCATACCTCACAGCTGCTGCCTTCAAAGTTGAACTTAAAAATAGCTGTTTAAGCACCAAGCCATTTCTTTCTGCGCTGTACACCTGCACTCATCACCTGAAAGTTTCTTTACACAGTTAGTCTTTGTAGCAGTGTTTAAAATATGAAAGAACAAAATGGATGATGGTTAGATAATTAAATAGACACGAGCAAGAGTGCTGTTGTACTGAATATCAGCATGGCTGCAATTTGGATGAAGGCACAAAACCGCAGGTAATCTGGCACATACTAATATTCACAATGGCATGATTGCGAGTGTGGTATTGCTTTTATGCAAAAGTCCATTTAAATTTTAGACACATGACCAGTAATTTTGTCTATTTTTGCTCTGCTAACTTAAATAATTGAACAGACAAGCAGAGCAATGCTAATAGTGAAAAAGCTTTGTGCTGTTATACACAATATCAGCATTGTCAAAAACAGTTGATTAATTAACTGGTTTAAAAATGATCTGGAATGCTTCATCGAAAAGACATTGTGCTAAAAATGCCCTTCAGTTTATCCCCTTACAATTACAAAATGAACAGGCAAACTACCTTTAGTGCTTATTCATACTTTTGGTACACCAGTATGGTCTGCAATCTGAGAGACTTAGACATTTTTCATGCATCACGTATTGATGTCATACTGCTACTTGTGTCATCATCCCTGATCTGACTGGACAAAACATCAACCAGGAACCAGTGGTTTCATGAGACTGACTCATGCAGCATCATAAAAGAGGGGAGAGGAGGACAAGTCAGTTTTTCCATGACCCAAAAGCCAGTCAAACGAGAGAGAGAAAAAGTACAGCCTGTTATCTCAGTTTTGTTTGACAGATTCTAGAGAAATGCTGCATTAGACGACATACACAAATATATGCCTACAGAAGACATCTACAATAATAGAGACATTAACTGTCTAGAAAAAAATGCATGCATTTATTGTGCTTTAAGCTCATCCTACATTTATTTTAGTAAACATATGCAAATAATATGTAAAATAATATATATATATATATATATATATATATATATATATATATATATATATATATAAAATTTAAGCACTAATTAAAATAAAAAATGAAAAATGGTTGCTTTTTGATACATAATAAGTCCACAAATTTCCAATAAATGTCATTTTATTAAATAATTAAATGCCATACTGCTGAAATATGCACACCATGAAAGAACAAAAAACAGAACACTCCTCTATGGGTGCTGCGCAATGATATACACAGTCGTTTTTGTGTCAAAGTTGTGCTAATATACATTTTATGGACTAGGACTAGAACTATTAGTTTCTGAAAAGAGCTATTTGCAGACAATGCAAACAACTGGACTTATATTCCACATAGATAATTATTAATATTGGCATTCTATTCATGCTGTTTTGCCATAGTGGATCTGGCTCCTCCTGGTGAGTCTGGTTTCCCCCAAGATAATTTTTTTCTCCATTAAGTAACATCTTGTGCAATGTTGTGTTCCTTGCCACACAGTCACCTTTGGCTTGCTCTCTGTGGGCCATTAAACAAATATTTAAGGCATTTTCTACAATCACATCATTAATTTAAACAGCACTATGAGGACTTTAAGACATTACAACATCACTGCTACATTTTCTGTTACAGCATAATTTTCTGTAAAGCTGCTTTTTTTTAAACTATGTGTTTTGTGAAAAGCACTATACAAATAGAAATGACTTAACTTTACAATTGAATTACCAATGACCAAATCTCAACTTGAAAATTGTAAAAGTCTTCTGCTTTTGGGAGAACAAAGAAAATCCTTGCAGTTCTGCAATGATAAATCCTACAGCTTAGAGGTGGTGCCTCAGAACTGACATATGATTATACAAAGTAGATGTGTCCACCTGCCTTTTAGAATAGGTTATCTTCTTGTTTAGGTGGATGATAACCAAACAGGAAACACTTCAAATGAATCTTCAGAAGCACTTTTTGAAATTTGTGCATCACTTAGTAGTGGTAAATATTTGGATAGCAACAGAAGACCTTCTATTATTACATGACGTTTCACAGGAAACCTTTAAACCACTATGCACACACTTCATATACACACTGTTGGAAACCAAACAAGCTTTTCACAATATTACACAAAAATGTGGTTTATGCGCTTATTTAAACTTTGCCTGATGATCTGAGTTTTCACAACTTGTCTCTTCCTTTTCAAGTGTGAGGAAGACTTTAATGTAGGGAGTGATGTGAGCCGTGGAGGATATTTTGTCCTCTAGGTGGAGCATCATGCAATGCTGTCCTGTGTAGAGGAGCACCAACAGCAAAGACCTATAGTCCATCATGACAAACAAAAATATAGTAGGCTACAGGCTAAGGCACAGTGCAGAACCTGAAAACAACTTTGGTCTTAGCTTGACTTGAACCTGTAAAAGCACATTGTTTTCCATATTGAGTCCCACCTTATACTGTATACATTTCATAAAAAATAGGTAAGCATTAAAAACAAGGGAAGCATTTTTTTGTACAGATGGCCAAACATCCATGCAATCATCTGAAAACGTATGAATTATTTTCTCCTGCCCTCTTACTGCAGTGCTTGAATAAATATTGGTGCCAAGCATCAGCGAATGCGCAATAGGAAACATTTTCACTGCCGCTGTCACTAGGCAACCTTGAAACGGATGACTCAGAAGAGAGCTGACTCAATAGGTAATGTGACGAAGTCGGTGAAGAAACACACACACGCCATCTGTATGCATAGAGGAAATCTCTCTGTTAAAGTAGAGACCTAATCCTTTGTTCCTTCACCAACTGGATCAACACCTCTGTGCCCAACAGGTGTGGGTGGGCATCCTCTCAGAGCCTCCACCCATCTGTCCCACCCTGTAAATAAATGCAAATATACAAATAAGCAACAACTTGCAAACACTGCGATGCTGAAACATGTGCTTGACAAATAAAGGCCCTGCATAAAATCATTTAAAAACACATCAGCAACTATTTATCTTTTCCAACTCACTTACAATGTGATCTGAAATATAAAACAGACCAAATGCAGGTTTCACTAGCTGACATTTATTCTGAATTGCATGCTCACTTTAAAAGTAGTTTTGTAACCTAAAAAAATGTGCTTCATGTGGCAACATCTTGATTAACTGTTTGTTTGTGTTTTCCTGACCAAATTTAATTTTTATGGGTTAGATCAATTGCTGTAATAAACATCGAAATTGATCCTCAAAATAACAGTTGCAGGTCACAACTTTTGTCAGTGCAGTTTGCAAAAATTGTATAAAAGGCCTTCATTTGTGACTTTAAAGGGATAGTTCACCTAAAAATATAATTTATCTAATTATTTACTCACCCTCATGCCATCCCAGATGTGAATGACTTACTTTCTTCTTCTGAGCATGAATAAAGATTTTTAGAAAAATATCTCAGCTCTGTTGGTCCAATCAATGCAAGTGAAAGGTGGCCAGAACTTTGAGTCTCCAAAAAGCACATAAAAGCAGCATGAAAGTCATTCAAATGACTCCAGTGGTTAAATCCTTCAGATGTAGGATTTAATGTCTTCAGAAGCGATATAATAGGTGTAGGTGAGAAACAGATCAATATTTAAGTCCTATTTTGCTATAAATTTCAATATTTGACCAGCCCAACCAGTAGGTGGCAATATGCACAAATATTGCAAATCAGCAAAAACCAAAAGAAGAATGTGGAAGAGAAAAAAATCACTTAAATATTGATCTGTTTCAGGGGCATGTCCAGGATAAGGAGTGGCAACCGGTCATGTCATCTGACCGTATGAATGCTGTGCTCCACTTGACGTCTGCGTGTGTGTGTGGGAGGGGGGCACAATGATCCACGGGACCATGCACGACACAGACAGGTTAAGCCATCGCGCACCATCTCCAGCGAACGGGGTCCGAGTTGGGATGGCGGTCAACCCGTGAGAACCTTCTGGCCCCACCCCTGATCTGTTTCTCACCCACATGTATTTTATCACTTTTGAAGACATAGTTTTAACCACTGGAGTCGTATGGATTACTTTTGTGCTCTCTTTATTTGCTTTTTGAACCTTCAAAGTTTCGGTCACGATTGACTTGCAGAATTGATCTACAGAACTGAGATATTCTCCTAAAAATCTTCATTTTGTGTTCAGCAGAAGACATACACATCTGGGAATACATGAGGGTGAATAAATCAAGAAAGAATCGTCCGTTTTGGCGAACTGTTCCTTTAAATATACAAGTTTTATATATAAATTAAATATTTTACCAAAAAAAAAAATGATTTAACACAGTTAAAGTCATTTTAATTTGCATGTATATTAATGAATTATTACAAGCTACTGTTACACGTATTTTTAATTAGTCCTATATTAAATTACATTGAGGGAGCTCTGCTGAACCATTCCAGTGTCAGTGTCAGGAAGTGCTTGAATAATTTTTAAACGGACAGCAGACAATATACTAAAACAATTCGGAGTGTGTGAGAGAGAACAAATAAGGCAAAAGAGATGGATACAGAAAGAGGAAAGTGCTGTCTTCATGCGTGTCCCTCGAGCAGTCGAGCTCCGTAGATTCATTGATGGAAGAACATTTCAGTCATCACCAGATGTGGATGATTAGGCGAGTGAACAAGGCCAGTGCGTAGCGCCCTCTGTTGGACACTATTGAGATTACAACTTCCGTTTGAGTTTATTGACACCTAGTGGTCATTAATTAGCATTACACCTGAAACAAAATACTAATAGTGTTTGTTCAAACCGAAACACTTTGCAAACCTTCGCAGATGAAGCTGCTGGTTTAGCAAGGTTTAATCTATTGCTGTTTTATCTAGTTTAAAACACCAGCATCCAAAACACAACATCTCATAGTGGTGGTGACCAGTTTGGCTTGTTGTTTTTTCAGTAGATCTCCGAGGACACTGGATGTTCAGTGTGCTCCTCTGGCAACAAAATCACTGATGCTGGAGCTTTCCTCAACACACTCATTCAGCATCAGGATATTGTTCCCAGCTGGCAACAGATATACACATTATATACACTCAGTCCCTCTATCAGGCCTGGGCATGGGGAGGAGCAAGCATGCAGCTGAACACATATGGTACTTCAATCAAACACAGGACAAGAGGGGACAGGCAGCTTTGGTTTCTTCATCGTGAATTCCATAGACTTGTCACAGGTTTGCTCCAAGCATCTGAAATTAAAGACCCCACAGTCCCCTCCCATTAAAAGTACTAAGACAGGGCTGCTATGAAACAGAATATAAGAGATTGCTACTTGTCCTATGTCATGCCCAGGCCGCTGTTACTTTTTAATAGCCTAGATATGCTTCTAAAGGAAACAACCAAAATCATAAATACCAACAACTCTTTCTGACATAACGGAAATGTTTGGTTGAAAAATGATTTGGTTTTATAAATGTTTCTCAGAAACTTTCAGTTAAAGAAAACAAATCAAAGACTAATATTCTCAGCTGTATCCCCTGAGCTCATGTTTCATATGTGGATTTACAGCTGTTTTACTAGTGTACTACAATGCATTCCTTTGTGTACTCTGCGCCAGCTTTCTGATCATTTCATTACAGCGTATGGCGATATGTTCATCCCTAAAAGATGTTTTTGCACCTATGGCAACAGACCTTGTAGGGGGTCAAAGCACTGACAGAAAATCAGCCTGCCACCTAAAAGGGAGTAGGCTCACTATTTTAAGTGGGTTTGCGCTGATGTCCCCACCAATTGAGTGGTAACACTTCACAAAAAAGGGGAGCAGAACTTACAGCCTATCCTTTTACACACGATGAGCAGAATCATCATATCCCTCAAACAGATGACAAGTGACACCAAACAATCCATGAGAGCTGTGTAATTGGATGCCTTTGAGCTTATTCTGAGCATGCAAATCAGAGCCAGTGGCGCTTGAGAGCCGAATGCCCCACTACAACAGTCTGCTGCCTCTCTGCATTCTGGGTAAGGGACAAAAATGAAATGTCAGCCTTGGCCGGCGCAACCTTTTTTGGAAAAGTTGGGAAGTGCCTCGTACAGCAGCTTTGCTGGATAGACAGTCTGATCAGTGTGAGTGATTTAAGATGTATTTGTAAACACAAGTGTTTTTACATTTTAAGCTTAAATTAAAATGATGACATTTCAATATCAAGGAAAATTAAAAAGCACCTTATTATTTTTTCTTTTAATGAATATTTGACAGAACTTCAACTACAGTATGTAAACATGAATTTCCCTGTTATATTATAGATATTAATACATTTAAAGAAATACAAATTCAGATTTGTATTTTATATATATATTTTTTAGATTTATATAAAGTTGAGATTTTATCATTTGTTTATAATTCTATAATTATACTTAATGTATTTAATAGATGTATTTATTCAGATATACATTATACATAATCTAAAATGTGTATTGCATTTAATATAACATTCATGTATATAATATTTACAATCAGTTTCTATTAATATTTATGCAAAAACAATAAACATCAAATGTATTTATGAGAATCTGATACCACACAAAGTTTCAGTGACTAGTCTGCATGTATTTTTCTGTCCCTGGCCACAAAAGCTAATAGATGTTGAGTGTGGGCTGATTTGGCTCTGGGTGTGAATTACTGAACAGACTAAATTAGAGTGGCAGGAAGTTGGCCGTAGCTGGAACAGAGAGGCCACTTGAGGCTAATGCCACTGTAACTATTTCCAATGACTGATTATGAGGCATCAGGATTTTACCTGACATTATGTTATTAGAGCACAAAGACCAAACTTTATTTGTGCGTTGTAAAAAAAAAAAGAAAAAGAAAGAAAGAAAAGACTGCAGACAGTTACATACAATTCATCATGATGAGGCCAAATATCGTTCATCATGGGATGGCATTTTGGTGCTTGTACATTTTACAGTTCATAACCATATTGACCTTTTTCCTGAACACAGAAGTGTTCTAAAATATGTAACGGGAGCCTGTTTTAGTTCTCCAGTCCATAGTGTCTGCACTCACATCAACATGCGTATTCAATGGATAATGTGAGGTTTAGCATATTAAACTTGTGAAAATAAAAAAAGCACTTTTTATGGCTTTACGAAGACCATCTTTTGACAGTGCCTCACTTGTCAAAGGAGATGGGTACATGACATGAAGCGATGGCCCGAGCTGAGTTAAGTAGATCATTAACTACATCTAGTTGTAATGAATGCCAACAACTGCACAAGTTGAGCCTGAACAAATTTTTACTCCAACTAACACTTGTTGTCCATCTGTAGCACTCATTTCAGTAGTTTTTATATTGCTTGTTCTTTTGGAGACCAGAACCAGAAAACAGTCCAACAGCAATCAGAATCGTCATGGCACTGCCCAGTGGTTGCTCAAGAAACATGTGGTTTCTATTATGATATAATGTTACTGTAATATAATACCACCTTACTTGAATTACATAAATATGCTTTGTAATATATACTGTATGGTAAAACAGAAGGCCATGTGATGACTTCAAGTCAAGCAAAATCTGCCTTTTTGTATGCGCCGGAACATGTATAGACAGTGCACAGTGCTACCCAACTATTTCAAACTATTTACTTAAACAACATTTAAAATGCTGTATTTTTACAGTATTTTACATCACATTACATGTGCAGTCTTCTCCTTACTGTATGTGGGAATGTAACCTGGAGTTGACCAATTATCAGGGTTTGAATGTAGCATTTCTTAATTTTTTTCTGCTACAATTACTTTGTAGTAAATTTACAGTGTACTTTATTATCCAAAGTTATGCAGAGGACTGGAACATTCGGAAGCAACATGACGACTTCCTGTGTGATCATTTTGGCATTGTACAGTATCTGCAGGTACAGTACAGGCCCCCTAGTGTATCCTGAGGTTTAGTATTTTACTGTGGGGCACAAATTGCTGATAACATTGGACTGATCATGCAACCAACTTTAAACTATTAGGCTTCCCACAAAGATTCATTTGTAGGGATTAAATAGTGGCCAAATTTGACCCTGATAACTGTTAACTTTATTTAATTTCTAAAAGAGTTCCATCACTCATGTGAGTTTTCTTTTAATTAGCAACCAAAGTAAAGAAACATGTCCATTTTTAAAGGTAACACAAAAAAGTGTTACACTCTGTGTACTCTCAGATGTTGACTTTACATTGTATCTCATGCTCTTTGAGCTTCTTCATCTAATGCTGTGTGAAAGCTTTATATGGGCAAGGATGTTTGCTAGATTTTGCTATATGCTGTGTCACTATAATTTAAAAATAAAAAAGCTCTGTCAGTCCCGGCAGTCTGCCTGCATATGCGCTGCAGTCATGGATCTGGTTTCTGGGTCTTGCATTTGAGAGGACACACTGTACGGTGCAAATCATTTTCTGGGATATTCCTCAAAGCAGTTTATTCGATAAGACAAATACACAATGTGAATAAGTTGAATCACTTTCATCGTGCATGAACATGTAGCGTGCACAAGACATTTGAAAAGATGAGGGTAAATAGTGAATAGACTAGGCTACCATCTGCTAAAGAAAACTTTTCTAGTTTTCGGTTGTTTTTTAAATGCACCCAGAAATTGTTAAAATAATCACTGCTTTATTTTGTTGTGTTTTCTGATTTTTTTTTTTTTTTTGGTGTTTTTTTATGCATATGAAAATAAGATGATTAAAATGTATTTTTTGAGCAGTCAAATTTCACTTGTTATCTTAATAGATTTTGTTTGTATTAAATAAGATGTATGAATGTCTTCTTAATAAAAAGTAAATATTTTCCAGATTAAAATAATTTATTTTGGCTTTAGTACAATGACATTTTAACTCTCCTATGGTATTGAAAAAGGGCAGCTACGTTTGGTATTCGTGGTCATTTATGACCGGAAGGTTCAGATGTGTAACCCCCTTTTTATATGAAGATAATGATACCATTTCTTCTTCCCTGAAGTAAGAACAATACTATTATGCATTTCTTTTGGGATTGTATGCTATTTTGATCTTATTTACATGCAAAGAACCTACACTTCTATAATTTGAAACAAAAGAAATATGAGAATGTGACATAAATTGGAGGCAGATAGCTGCCATCTGGTATACAATATATAAATAACATGACTTGAAAACCATGTCATGGCAGTAACAGCCAGTAGATGACTGTAGCCACCTACCGTGTACTCTGATGGCTTGTTGTAACCAAATGTTATATTTTATCTCAAAATATACATTTGAATATATATTAAGAGATTATTAAAGTATATATTTTTTAAGTTTAGCATTTTAAAATTGATTTTAAGTGTCTGTTGTTGCAGTTAATGTCATTATGCTTGCAATCAGACCTGAACATGCTATTACAAAATGAAGACACAGAATAAGCAGAATGTGTGTGTGTGCGTGTGTGTGCGCGCGTGTGTGTGTGTGTGTGTGTGTGTGTGTGTGTGTGTGTGTGTGTGTGTGATTGCTGACATCAGCTGGAAAACAGCAGATGACTTGTAATGCCAAAATGACCAAAAGATGTCTGTAGAGCTCCACTTATTGATTCCCTATAGTTCTCTCTCTCTCTCTCTCTCTCTCTCTCTCTCTCTTTGTGTGTTTGTGTGTGTGTGTGTGTCTGTGTTATTGTCTCACCACTTCATTTCTGCGTGTGTTTAGCATTGTGAAAGTTTTATTTTGTCAAATGTAAAAAAATAAAGCTCTGTGTTATAGTCTCACCAGTTAATTGATGTGTGTAAGTGCATTTATGTGTGAGTCAGTGTGTATGTTTTGCACTGAGGATGTTTTAGAGTCTCACCCTGTAAATTCTGTCTAGTGTGTTTCCTACATTGTGGCTGATCTATTGATTATATTTAACATATAAAAAATTGCTCTGTTTTGGTCTTTCCCATTCATTTTCAATGGTCGGTCAATTTTGACCGCGAATACCAAAAGTGTCGCTTTTTTTTACGGCCGATTAGACTTAACGAATATAGCCCATTTTTTTCTTTTTTTGTATGTTCAGATGGGAAATGGAGGAAAATTCCAAGGTTTGTCCTGCTCAGATAAAATAAACCTTTTTTTGTTTTTAAATGAGGAAAATAAATGTGGTCAAAAATGACCAAATACCATAGGATGGTTAAAAGCTAATTATTTAATTTTGAAAACAATGTTGTATTTATAATATCATGGTTGCGAAATTCTCACCCAGTATAAATGGATCTTTATTCAATAAAATATTCAGCTACCTTTATATATTTGGAAGGGGGTAATCACAAGGTGATGATCATATTTAAAGGTCCTTGGCATAACAATTTTGAAAACCCCTGGCCTTTTGTATAGTATTATATGGTATGGTATGGTGTACATTTTAAATTAAATTAATTTTAAAGTCATTGTCCCAAACTGAAAGTAAATAATTCATAGACCTGGAATATTATACAGCTCATCATAAAAAAAAGGATAATTTTTTTCTTTTAGATACATTTTGTATAATCTAATCTGCATCATTCTGCTATATATTTTTTTAGTGTTTTATGATGTGACATACTGTAAATACAGATTAAAGTGAATTCCATATAATATTCAAATTTGTTTAAAACAAACTTCAGAGGCAGGTCTCACTGAGACTGGTGAACCAGAATGAGGTCAGTTGAGAACATGCTGTGCAGACTGACAGCCCAATACTTTGACTTTGATGTGTTGAATCACACATCTGCAACCTTTGCCCTATAATCTCTGACCCCAACAAGTCTGCTTTCGGAAGTATCTGACTTCACAACAGTCTGTGCAAAGAAAAAATATCACCTGCTATGAGCCTGGCAGACATCTAATTTACTAAAGCATTGAAACAGCCAGATGAGATCTGTACCAGTCGTACAGCATTCCGCATACTTGATCTCAAAATAGAGAAAGGGAAAAACTCGCAATGAAATTCTATAAAAATGTGATGCCATCTTTGTATCCAGTGTCATGGCTGTGTATTGCCATTCAACTAAGTGCAAAGTCCATCCAACAGATCCTGTCATACTCATAAAATGACACCCAGGCCAGTAGCGGATGAGGGAAACCCCAAAGGTACAACCAGAGGGACAGTCACTAAATTGTAACATGACTGGAGTGCTGGTTTCCTGCTCCTATTGCGAGGCTGACTGCATTTCAGTCCAAAAAATGAATATAGTGAAAGATTCTACCGGGGTCTGATTTGAAAGACTGCGCACAGAAATAAACAAATATGCATGGCAATGCAATGTGTGTCACATGTAAGATCTGAGATTAAGATCATAGACACTGAGTTTTAGCACATTGTATGATTAGCACAGCCTTCACTTCTTAAAATGATTAGGAAAAGAACTACCATACATAACTGTCAACAGAGTACATTCTGCCAGGAACAGGTGGTGTGATTTAACATCTATTCCCATAGTGCCTTGTGGAAGCAATCTGTTTGATGTGCTTAACATAACTGGAATATAATTGTTAATATTTGCTGTGATTGAAACCTAAGGTAGCTGCCTTGCTGCCGAGCTAGTCGATGACTTCACAGGCAGTTTTTTTGTGAATGAAGCAACATAATCACAAAGGAAAACAACATGCTGCTTCAGAAATGTTCATGTATCCTGAAATTGATCCCATTCTTACAATTCCTTACAAGCACCATCCCCATTAGACATTTTTACATGAATTCAAATGTGTTTACTTTTACCTGTGTACTGATAGCTTGCAGAGTTGGCGCTAGATTTGTTCTCTATCCATCACTCTAGCAGTCTGAGTTGTAAAATTTCTGTTATGGTCTATTTTTATCCATCATACTTGTTTTCATTTCATAAGTACTAGGGTTGCATTCAGTACTGCTACTCCCTGTACACATATTGCGCAGTCTGTATATGGCACCAACTCCCAAGGGGCACCATCTTATCCTCAGGGGGCACCAGAAACTCCAACAGCTGCCCTTCCTTGCATATTATACTTTGTTCAAGGACACGATATGAGTCGCAGAACGTAGACTACATCAGATTATCGCCTCGCATTCCTCGCATACATGCACAAGTTAACGTAACTTGAATAGGCCACTCCACTAAATTATCTGGGAATTCTGCTATAAACGTAATATTTTAGCTAAGATTAAATGCAGTTATAATTGGCAGAAACGATACGCCATGTTTTTGCGCTTTCATTTGTTCTTATACTTTTTATCGCTGTATTATCCTGCAGTAACACACTGATGTAATAACTAACGTAATGCAGTCATGAGCGCATGAGTCCCTCTCCTCTTGAAATCTGAACGCAGCTGGTCAAAAGAGACGCATATTACTAGGTGTAAATGCCGATAGCGCCAGTAAACTTTTTATAGAATCAGCCAAAATGTATCTATAAACAGGGCATGTACACACACACACACACACACAAAGCAGGAGAGTGAGAGAGTGAAGTCAAACTGATGCACTAGGTTAAAATGTGTTTCTTGATTCTTTTTCAGACAGACAGCATGTGGAATTATCCATCAATGTTTCAAATAATCTGCAAATGACTGAGTTAACGCAACCCCTGATAGCACGTTGTGCGAGCAATCTCCAAGACAGGGGTTCTGATCCCATGGAATACTGGAAGAAATTACTACACAAAAACAATGCAGAGCGTGATTCAGAGGTTGCATTTTCACTCTAAAATGACATTTTTACTCCACTGACGGTTAGGTTTAGGGTTGGGGTTTTGGGGTAGGGGCATTCCTGTTGACTGTATTGCATTATTATAAGTAAAACTCCCTTTTGGCACCACCCAGTGGAGAATTCACCAAGAAACTGGTCAACAACTCCAGTTTTAACCACTGGGGGAAGTGGTTCGAATTTCAGTAAGGGCAGACTGATTTCAGCTGCAGAACTTTCGACCTCTTCACAGTGTGATTCACAGTGTGATCAGTCTAGTATGAAAGTTCCTTGTGAGGAAACTGTTTACCTGTTATGTATTGCCACTATGCATTTTAAAAAGTAATTATCAGCTGATATTGAGAAGCTTGTTTTTGCTTTGCTGGAAGCTCTGAAACAGAGAAGTATCCTCAAATGTCTGTCTCATTTTACAGTCAAAACACTGCACACTAAATCTAGGACATCAGAAAATCCATCTGTTCCAAATATTGCCTTTGACAATCATAATCCTTATCAATCTGAGTATTGTTTCAAATCATTTAGTGAGTCATTGAAAACTAAATCTTTTAACATGTTCCCACTTTTAATATTCCCACCCTCGATCACGCTAGAAGAGACAGCTGCTACCAGATCTAATCCCCATATGCTTACACAACCACATGAACGGACCTCTTTTTGGATGTCAACATGGCAGTGAGTGAGATCTGGAGAGAGAAAACAAGAACAAGCTTCCGGGGAAGCTTTTCTAATTGTTTGCGGCACGAAACCAAATCAAAACACCTGCTCATGGCTCTTGTTGAAGATAAATGACATGAGATCCAAAGTGTAAAGTATCCAACTCTGTGGAATGACACATGAGCAACATTACACAACTGGTCCAGGCCTTGGTGAGCTCATTGTGGAGGACCAATCCTAATTCTGGCATCTTGCCACTCTTCCAGGCTCTCAAGGGGCATATCAATGCTCAGCACAAGGGGAATTCGCAGCCTGGCAAAATAGGCTGCTCAATTAGCGCCTTCATGTACTTCACAGACATAGAGACAGAGCGGTAGCCAGTGCAATGGCTACATCGGTCACGTGCAGGGCAGAGTAGAGAGGAGGGAATCGTCTGTTAAGAAGGGCAGGTGTTGCGGAAGGCTTCATAAATCAGCCTGTAAGGGAAAATGCCCAAATGAGCTTTAATGTGTTTGTTTGTATTGTGTGTACCATTAGATTTATGGCTAATGATGTGATCTGGCTAGAGGTCAGTTCAGGGTGCCCATGCGTACACACACAACATTTCATCCTACACCCACACACAGTGTTGAGAGATTGATGTGAGGGAAGGGGAGGGGCGGGAACTGAAACTGAGGCTCCCGTCTTGACTAAATCCGAGAGTCCCATCGACATACCTCCGTCACAGCTGGTCAGCTGGAAATAGCTGGAGATGCAACTAAACCCAAGAGTCAGGGAGCAGTGCAATCTCTGGCCTCACTAACGAAAGACATGATCAGCTTTAATTAGGAACAGCATTTGAAATGTATTCACATCATGAGTAAATTGTACATGTCTAATGTACCGATGACAATGCCGTTGTCAAATCAAGAGCAATTGATGATACATCAAGTGAGTTGTAAATCCATCAAGAGGGGCTTAGCAGTTGGACTGTAAGAAGTCACAGTCTATGTTATTGAGAACCTTGACACAGAAAATTATGGTCTCAAAATAAAACAGGGCGCGTTCCGGACTTGCAATGATTTAAGTACAGTAATTGCAACACATTTCTGTAAAATTGCATAATTTGCAAGTGTATATCTTCAGTCCTGTTACTGGTCACCATTCACCATTCTAATCACCTTTTTGCTTTTACAAGTTCATTTTTAATGTTATGTAGTTTGATAAATATTCCATGTTGTCTCTCAATTAACATTAGGCCAACAATTTTGCAAAAAATAATAATAAAAAAAAAAAAGATTAAATAAAACATTCAAATTAAATTAAATAAAAACATAACATAACATAATAAAATACAATATAATATAATATTGTAAAATAGTTTTTGATGGGGTTAGGGTTAAGGTTGTCACAGAACATGTCAACTTTACAAAAGAATTTCATGTCAACTACCCATAAAACACATTTGTCCATAATCTCATCATGTTCAGTTGTGTTCGTCATGTTCAAGATGTGCTGTAATTTCAAAAGCACAGTCATAAAGTGTAAATAACCAAACACCACTCACCAACAATGAATAGTGCACAATTTACTACAAGAGAAAGTTTACACCAGTGTACAGCCATTATTTAGTCACCATTATTTTGAGCCGAAAAACACGCAAGACTTAATTTCTTCCATGGAACGCAAAAAGGGCAAATAGGCAGAATTTTAGTCTCAGTCCCTATTCACTTTGGTTGCATTTTCTTTTTCAATACAATGAAGGTGAATGATGACTGAGTGTATCATCCTGCCTAACATCTACCTTTGTGTTCCAGTAATACAGAGAGTAAATGATGACAGAATTTTTACAACTATCCCTTTAAACAAGAAAGCAAGATATTAGATGTTAATAAATATCATGGCTGCATATCGTGATATTTTAAATATCATGACATACAATTACATACTGCAAATAGTTTTTTCTACAGAACAAGTAAAAATGCTATTATGCCAAAATATGCATTATATTGTAAATACAATCAATCTTAACTCACCATCACAGACAGTCATGCGGGAAAAAATCTGCTTTTGATATCTCTTTTTAAAACATTTCTAATATAATATGACTTTAGCAGCTCTTCACTGCACCTGGTACAACATATAAACAATGACAAAGAAAACTACCCCCTTCAAATCCCTGTCACTCAGGAAACATGGCCTTCCTGCAAACAAGAGTTAGTGTATGGAGAGGGACAAGGCCACAAGGGCAGATAGTGAGCTAGAAGGATGTTTTTGTCATTGCTTTGGTCCCTAGTTGGCTGCAGACATCCATCCTCAGGAAAAGAGCATGTTGAGGAAGTTACGTTTACGTCACAACGGTGCACAGTAAACCTGCTGTAGATCAGCACTTGCACAAAGACAAAGCTATCAATATAGAGTCACATAAACACCAAAAAACAGGTGGACTTCATCTTATTGTGTTTCAACACAGTGATCGAGCCACTGCCTTTGATCTGTGTAGAAAATAACAATTTTCCCATCAAAATTCTCCAAAGAATCCTTTTTTTTACAACAGTAGCCTTTAAATCATTTTATGTAGGCTATGCTCCAATGATGACAGCCAAGCAATAACAGGATATTTACAAAGTTATTTTTTTCTAACCGAGTGAATGCAGGATAAAGATATAAGTAGATGGTGGACAGGCCCACACTGAAAAAAATGTTAATCTAAAAAATGTGCTTCATG
This sequence comes from Moxostoma hubbsi, assembly GCA_032164185.1. Taxonomy (NCBI): domain Eukaryota; kingdom Metazoa; phylum Chordata; class Actinopteri; order Cypriniformes; family Catostomidae; genus Moxostoma; species Moxostoma hubbsi. The sequence continues at coordinate 17,464,005 of JAVLUX010000039.1, forward strand.
TGGTAACATCTAAATTAACTGTTTTGAAAATACAAAAATATTATTTAAGAGGGGCGAATAAAGATGCCGACTACCACACCTGGAGTCGTGAGTTTGAATCCACGGTGTGCTGAGTGACTCCAGCCAGTTCTCCTTAGCAACCAAATTGGCCCGGTTGCAAGGGAGTGTAGAGTGACATGGGGTAACCTCCTCGTGGTCACTATAATGTGGTTTGCTCTCGGTGGGGCACGTTGTGAGTTGTATGTGGATGCCACAGGGAATAGCGTGGGCCTCCACATGTGCTTTGTCTCCACAGTAATGCGCTCAACATGCCACATGATAAGATGCACGGATTGACAGTCTCAGATGTGGAGGCAAGGACCTAGAACACATTGGGAATTGGGCATTCCAAATTGGGGAGAAAAAATAAATTATATATATATATTCACTCACCTAAAGGATTATTAGGAACACCATACTAATACTGTGTTTGACCCCCTTTCGCCTTCAGAACTGCCTTAATTCTACGTGGCATTGATTCAACAAGGTTCTGAAAGCATTCTTTAGAAATGTTGGCCCATATTGATAGGATAGCATCTTGCAGTTGATGGAGATTTGTGGGATGCACATCCAGGGCACGAAGCTCCCGTTCCACCACATCCCAAAGATGCTCTATTGGGTTGAGATCTGGTGACTGTGGGGGCCGTTTTAGTACAGTGAACTCATTGTCATGTTCAAGAAACCAATTTGAAATGATTCGAGCTTTGTGACATGGTGCATTATCCTGCTGGAAGTAGCCATCAGAGGATGGGTACATGGTGGCCATAAAGGGATGGACATGGTCAGAAACAATGCTCAGGTAGGCCGTGGCATTTAAACGATGCCCAATTGGCACTAAGGGGCCTAAAGTGTGCCAAGAAAACATCCCCCACACCATTACACCACCACCACCAGCCTGCACAGTGGTAACAAGGCATGATGGATCCATGTTCTCATTCTGTTTACGCCAAATTCTGACTCTACCATCTGAATGTCTCAACAGAAATCGAGACTCATCAGACCAGGCAACATTTTTCCAGTCTTCAACTGTCCAATTTTGCTGAGCTCTTGCAAATTGTAGCCTCTTTTTCCTATTTGTAGTGGAGATGAGTGGTACCCGGTGGGGTCTTCTGCTGTTGTAGCCCATCCGCTTCAAGGTTGTGCGTGTTGTGGCTTCACAAATGCTTTGCTGCATACCTCGGTTGTAACGAGTGGTTATTTCAGTCAAAGTTGCTCTTCTATCAGCTTGAATCAGTCGGCCCATTCTCCTCTGACCTCTAGCATCAACAAGGCATTTTCGCCCACAGGAAAGCTTTCGCCAAGCTAAGGGAAACAGGAAATAAGGCAGTTTAACATAGACAGAATACCCATGAGTTGCCCTGTTACTGTGCTGATTCTGTACTATTTTGCCTTATTTGATCTTGTTTTGTTCAGCCTTGATACTTGTTTGATTTCCTTTTGCTGCAGCAAAGGATTCTTTCAGTCCAAAGACATTTTTTGCATCAGTGGGCTTGTCAAAGAAGTCTCCTCCTGAGATTGAGACTGTCTTTAAAATGCTGGACCAAGACAAGAGTGGGTTCACTGAGCAGGATGAGTTACAGTTCAGTAAATTGTAATACTTTTATTTAATTTTTTTTTTGGGGGGGGGGGGTGTTGTTGCTGGTGATGATTGTTGTTGTGGTACGACTTCAGCTAACAGTAATGCACAATTGTGTTTGATAAATAAATGTAAGCTATTTAATCCTAAATTACACCCTATAATGCATGCGATAGATGGGTTATTTCAGCTCTTTATGGCCTATGTTTATTTTATAGTGACATTTTCTAGATTGTTTCTGCAGAACTTCTCTAAAGGAGCACGTGCTCTTACAGCAGCTGAAACAAAGGCCTTTCTCATGGCGGGAGATATGGATGGGGATGGAAAGATTGGCTGGGAAGGTTGGATCGAACATGTTTAACAAACTACAAAGCAAATACAAAATACACTTGTTCAAATGTTTTATATAATATGCAATTGTGATTGAAATATAATAAATGAGATTAATGTATGTTTCATCATTTCCTTCAGAATTCTCAGGCCTTACTGATGCTTCCTGAGACCAGATGTGATAGTCAAACTCTTTGAAGAAAGTAAAGCATAGTTTTGCCACTGGGTTCTTTTAGTTGTTATTTTCAAAGCTGGATTTTGAGGGCTGTGCTCTGTATTGAATGTTTTACTGTATGTTATTGTGTATAAATACAAGAGAACGTGATATAAAATAAAGATGTTTTATCAATACTTGTTTTGTACAAATTTTAATTCAGAATTGCTATAAAGGCCAAAGTGGCAACAGTTGCACTTACAGTGATGTCTACCCATTGAATTGCTGTTTTAGCAATTACAACTTGTGTCAAAATACAAATATTTTGAGCCTTTTACATTATTGGTGTATTTTCCAACATAATTTTAAGATCAAGTGGTGACCTGATAACCTTGAACCAATGATTCCACCAGGTTTCAAGCTATTTTAAGCATTTCATAATACATCCTTAATTCAATCTTTGGTCTCTTTCCCTCTGCCTAAACCCACAGAAATTTTTGTGACCTTTGACCAGTCCATCTGAAATGGCCCCAATGTACTACTCTGCAATACTGAATTTCTCTCAAATCTCCCCCAGTGCATTTATGCCTTTGAGAGGCTCTCAGAAAAACAATTCCACAAGATTCCACTTTGGATATTTATCATTGTAGTGTTGGATACACATTTCATTAATCCAAGGGATTAGAAAACGTGTTTTTCATAATCTTTGCCAGTAATTTGAATCATTTGCTCTTCTGTCTCAGCTGTCCCAGAATCTGCAGCTTCGCATTACCGCATGTAAAGAATATATATAGTCCAGAGACTGTAAATGCCCCCCCCCCCCCCCACCTCCCCCCAAACACACACCCCACCCTCCACCAAATTGCATGTTAAAGATTAATAAATAAATAAATACAATAACACTATTTGCTTCTTGGACACAAAACATAATGTGCACGGCTGGATAATGGGCAAAAAAGTCATTAAAATTCTTAATTAAAAAATGAGAATTATACCACAGAGATTCACATTACATATAAAATACATTGCACACATTTTCTTGCAAACACACAGCACTATCCGTACATATGCACCTTGAAGTGTCCCTCTTATGTTATGTATGGACTTAGAGCATCCCCAGTTGAAAAGATAAAAATAGATCTATATGACTAGTTGACACATTTTTTCCAAACTATACACAACCTAAGCAAATGGTGTATGTTACAGCCCCAGAGAAAAGGGTATAAAAGTCAGGCCCATCAGTGCATGGGTAGCCGTCACATATCTGTGGAACAGTTCCCAGCGCAGCGCAAAGGTGAGTTTGCCAAGAGAGGCCAAATCACTATGAGGATTCATGGATCAGGGCTCGGTGAATATCTTTATCAATATGGAATATGAACAAGAAATGGAGGAATAAAATGAGGATGGAAACGGATGGAACATTTCACAGCAGGACTGAATACACCAAATTACATCAAGGACTTGCTACTTTCTGAGTTTTGGATGAGCTTGCAATGATTAAAAATGTTTAATGATTTTTTCCTGTTTTTCTTGTACTTGGCATTTTAACTGAGACAAACATTATATTTATAGGAAGAAGGTTAATCCATTGGGTGAACTGCCAGTGAATTTAGGCATTATGTGTGGTGGTGGATCAACTTCATCCCTGCTTTCCATTTTCTAAGAAATTATTAAATAAAGGGATTGGGTAGTATGTTTGTTGGCTATTCTGTGCAGTGTTCCAGCAACTTATTCCAACATTCACTGGCAATATCCTTTATGCATCTTTACTTCAGAAAGCTTATACTGTTGTTTGACTCTAATTTCCAGATATCTCAAAATGGCATTTGCTGGAATTCTCAAGGACGAGGATGTGGCTGCAGCCCTTAAAGAGTGCGCTGGTAAGGCACATCTTTTGCACAAAAATAAAGCTGATAAAATGATACAGGTGCATCTTGTGTAATACGCAGACATGGTTTACAGTAAAACGTTTAGAGCAAAAATAAAGTTGCTTTCTGCATGTAATTGCAGCTGCTGACTCCTTCAACTACAAGAGCTTCTTTGCCAAGGTCGGTCTGAGTGCCAAGTCCCCTGAGGACATCAAGAAGGCTTTCTTCGTCATTGACCAGGACAAGAGCGGCTTCATTGAGGAGGATGAGCTTAAGTAAGCATGCAACAGATTTACAATTTTCAATATTGAATTCAAATGTAATATGGTGTTGCAGAATGATCATTTTCTAATTTGCATCCTTTGCAAATGTTACTAGACTGTTCCTGCAGACTTTCTCTGCTAGTGCCAGGGCATTGACCGATGCTGAGACCAAGGCTTTCCTCGCAGCTGGTGACAGTGATGGTGACGGCAAAATTGGAGTTGATGGTGAGAGTAATAGGATGAAACTTGATTAAGCTTAATTGATTCTGATGCTGCATTCAAGGTTATCAAGTAAAGTCTTGTTACAGGGACACTTTTTCATTGAATCAAACAGAATTAGATCCAGAGCAAGCCTAAATATCTGATAATCAACCAATACTGGTTCTGATCAAAAGGTCTCTAATGAGACATAATAAAAAGGGGCATTTTTAGCCAAAATTCGTGAAAGGGAAATTTCATCCATATGCATCACTAATTGTTTATTTTCATAGTAAAAACTTACATATAAATTATTTGAAATCTGATAGACAATGATTGCATCTCAGAATAAATGACTGTATTATGTTAGTCAAGCTAACAGGTTGTAACCTCTTAACCTGCTATTACTGATATGATAAGTTGTAAATGTATTTATACATTTTTTCTTTATAACTTTCTTTTCACAGAGTTTGCTCTCCTTGTTAAAGCTTAAGCATTCACGGACCCTCATCTTTGGAACCAGAGCTCCGCTTAGTTATCATCTTTTTTATATTTATTTATGAATGCCCTGCAAACTCCTCCTTGCAAAGAACACATGCTAAATGTCTTGGAAAGCTATTTATTATTAATGTTATTTAATTGTATTGTTTTGTGAAAACCTTCTGTGTGCAAGCATACAATCTCTTTTGCACTTTAGAAAAGGAAATAAACAAACATTTGATGTAAAACAGCATCCTCTGCTTAATACTTTACTCAGAATGTGAAAGCAAGTCATACATCTGTGTGAAATGATATGAATGAAAAGAATACATGGAATGTTTAAGCTCTCATAAAAAACAGGAATGACCCAGAATGGTTGTCACACACATTTAACACAAATTGTTACAAAATTTAAAACATTTAAAACACTGGACAACTTGCCTTGACCTCACATTTCTGAAAAATACTTTTGACTTGAGAACACTGTTAAACCTTTCAGTTGAAATGTGCCTTTGTGAAATGCCAGTGTGGTTTTATTGTGTTCAATTGTTTGCTTAACAGCTATAGCAAAAAGTTCAAAAAAATATTAGAATTTACTGTCATACATAGCAGCTTTTTAAACTTAACGGTATTCAAAGCACATTACACTGTGATTCATTCACCCATTTACACACACATTCATGCAAGGTGCTAGCCTGCCATTGGGAGCAACTTGGGGTTCAGTGTCTCGCCCAAGGAAACTTCAGCATGTGGAGTCATGGGGGCCGGGATTCAAACCACCAACCCTGCGATTTGTGGCCAACCCACTCTACCAACTGAGCCACAGCCACCCCGATTTACTGTAAGAGGAGTTTGAACTAGGTATATAAAACCACTGATGGAGAAACACATTTGTGTAATAGGACGTTTGGCTCAAAACCTTTTTTTAATTACAATATTGCCCTTGTGACAACTTCCCCGTGTGACAACTTTCCCCAGCCTTCCCTATTCATTTCGCACAACCAGTTTACAGTATGTGGCACATGAATTACAATGTGAATGGGTACATTGTTGGCAATAGTTGAGATGACAAGAGGACAGCATTGAAT